>CM060943.1:856529006-857866506 GCA_030765085.1 Allium cepa
AGACAACTTAGTAGCTTCACTACACTTTTGTTTTGGAAAATAAATCTGATTTGAATTTCTTAAGAATGACTTTTAGTATTATATGTATAGGTATATGATTATAGATTTGATTTGATTTATAGAATGTATATTTATACATTTATCTCTTAATGATTTGAAGTGAATCGAAAATTTAACTCTTAAAATTTTGAATAAATATTTAAACTTGAAATAGTTGAATTAGGAAAAAATTTACTTGTATAATACTCAATTGCACTCCAATATATGTAACTTAACTAAATTATTATACAATATAAAATGATGTTAAAGGAATTTTAAATAAAATTTAAATGGTTATAATAAGTGTTTATACAAAAAATCTATGATCACAGAAAATGTTTATTGAGATAAATTGAATAATAATATAATAAATAAATCAATAAGAATTTAGGAATAGTAAAGACTGAAGTATAAATGAAATTAACTTAGGTAAAATCAAATGAATTTAAATCAACTAATTGAATATAAGCTAATTTAAAAATAAACGAAATTTATATGGTTTAAATTAATTGTTTTACTTTGGTTTTCAATCTATTTTCATTCTAGTTGTTTCTATTCTCCTACCTCGTTCTTTTTCGAGGACGATAACTTTTGAGTAGGGGAAAGTGTAACAACCCGTAAATTTTAACTATTTTAATAACGTAATTAACTGAATTTTTTATGAAATTTTAAATAATTGAATTGAAAATTTGAAATTTGGAAAACGTCTATTAAACAATTGCATATGGTGAATTTTCATCAGAAAATATGGAAGTTTATTTTATTGTGTAATTTTTTTAAATTTAAATCAGTTAATGTTTGATGATAATAAAATATTTTCCAAACCTGAATATTTTTATATATTAAATTTGTAAATCATCTTCTGAGTGTGATGTCATATTTCTTTTCGCCAAAATTGGAACGCTATTGCTCTGTTTATCTTAATTCCGGCGTTTTAGCAGCATTTTCAGTACCGCGTATCGACTTTTGATAGGTTGGTTGTATCACTGATATCTGTGTACCATTTTGATCGTCTCGTCGTGCTGATCTCCATAGTTTATTCATACGTGTGTTTTGGAGCCTGGTACGTGGCAGAATCTACGAAAACGGTAACGGTAAAAGTACCCGTTTTAAAACTTTTGGGTTTCCTTTGTCCTTCCAATTTTCACCGTATAACACTAACAGTCGTGCAATCAATATTTTCAACATCTTGACTTTCGTGATTCCACCTTTTCAATTTATATCTGCTACTTCCTTTTTTGGTTCGTTTGCAATTCTTTCTCTTCCCTTTTGTTTTGGTTGTTCTGTGATTCCTCTAAAAAAATTATATAAAAAATATTTCAAGATCCGAAAATTCCTTCTTCCTTCGGCATAACCCACACCTGCGTGCTCAACCCCATCATCTCCACCGCCATGCACGCAGACAACTGTCCCCACACCGCCTACAACTCCATGCGAACCACCCAAATCCCTCTGCCTTCCCCTTGCCGTCCCACCTTAACGAGTCAGTCGACATGTCACAAAACTATCGTCATGTCCTTCTTTCCTATGCGCCTTGGCTCCAACTCTCGGCCTTACAACGCAAGCATCCGCCCAGCACCACTCCCACCAAACGCACCCACTTCACACCCCGGCATTGCTCCATCTCCCGCTACCTTAACCCTATAGCCTTGTCAACAACCACCGCCTATAGCTTCGCCTTTCCCTTTGCTCCCACAGCCTTGCTTTCCCTGTTGCATCATAATGTGCTCAGTCTTCCGCTCTCGAGCATGTAAGGTGGTATATATAGGTATGAAGATAATAGGGAATTACTAAAAGGTCCTTTGCATAAAATATCACTTCTTTTTTCATGGAAACAACGTACCATTCCCACCCATAACCCGTGTTCCCCATGTCACCAGCAGCCCCCACCCTTAGCCATGCTTTACTGTACATCCTAGTTTGATTTAGGCAACGGATGTGTAATATTTTAGGTTAATTTGGGTTTCGATATACATTTTTACATAAAAGGTCATATCATGCATGTGTGTACATATGCACTAAGTATTTACTATGTGTACATGTATATGAATGTGTATTTATTTGTAAATGTGATCAACTCTTGTTATAAGTGTGTGCATGTTTCACCAAGTGTGGACAATGTTTTCGATGACTTTCGGGTGTCGAAAAGTTGAAATTTCGAAAAACATCCTTCGACCACATTATCTACTTATATTTGAACTATCTATATTGGCAAACAAATTATGTGAACAATTTTATCATCATTGCTAAATAGCTAAAATAGGTTTATTTGCTAATAAAAATCGATTTAATGATTATATAAAATATTTTTAAATAGCCTATTCAAAAGTGGCAAAATCTTGGGCCATTATAAATCTGTTTTACCATCATTTGTTATTGTTTAAAAGAGTTATGTATATACCTATATAATTATAAAACCTATTATTTTAATATTTAATATTTATTAAATATTCGCAAATGAAGGTGCTAAAATTTGAAATCGTTACATTCTCCCTCCTTAAAAGAATTTTGTCCCTGAAATTGCACCACAACCCTAATACCCAGAAACACTTAAACTATTCATCAGCCTATATGATGTACATAAATCATCATTATGTAAAATCTGATTTGATCATTTACTCAAATGTATAACTTCACTTTCGAACTAGTATCACTCACTTGACTTCCTAGTGCGCACTCTGATCTAGACTCTTAATTGGAAACCTCTGTTCTCCTTGCATAGCAATGAACTATAATAGACAACTTTTGGTCCCACGTAAGAACCCTCACCAATGCTTGCTCTCAAAAATCGAGTGATAAATCTTTATTTGAAATGGTGTAAAACACCTCTAGTCATAAACTCGAATCAAGGATCGAGAACTATGTGAAAAGGAGAAATGATCTTTATACAACCTATGTTCTGATCTAACGATTCTTGCTATTGAACTACTTTCTACCCTCTGACAATCTTCATAAGAATCGATTTTCAAATTTAATTAACTTTTATAATACTCTTCTATATCCCAAATTCAAATCTCTAATTTTTAATTCTACTTTTGCTTAGACACATTCGAGGTAAAAATGTCTATTATCCAGCCTAATAACATCAAATAATTCAGCGCATCCTAGATGTTAAAATCAATTGTTGATTCTCCTTATTAAGTTCAACCTAATTAAAAATTCATTTATTGATCCATCTTCAAATATCTTTTTAATTTTAAAACACTTCCTTTTAAGAGATCCAAGAAAACAATACTTGGGTTTATTTCAAAAACGTTTTAAAAGCATACATGTTGCCTGAGTAACTCCAAAACAAAGTCAAGGAACTAGGTGCTACCAAATAGTATCATAAACAACTTTACTAAGAAGGGAAATACCCAAGAAAAGTGTTTTTCATCCGGACACATCTCTTACCCATTTTTAGTCATTTCCGAGACACCAGGACTAGTTAATAATTTTTCTTTTCAAATTCCTTCTTGCAACAAAACTATTTATAGAAAAATAATTTTTAATAAAATCATCCGCTTGCTTTGGATTCATTGGGATTTGAATCAATTTTGACTTGTACAATGATAGAGAATAGTTTACTAATTGTACTATCATATCTGCCTAAGCAAACATTCGATTGTCACTTAAAAGATAATTCTGATGATCAAAAAACAGATCAAGACTTATTCACGAACTATCCAAAGGAAAGCTTGCTCTCAAACTTTATTCTAAAATATCTATGTCTTAAAAACATCTTTAAGAAGGATTACAACTATTTTCCAAAATCAAATAGAATTTATCAAACCCACCATGATTTAACATTCTCAAACTCATTTTCATTTTTAAAACACATTTAATAGTTTTGATTTGTAAAATTATCTCTCTTAATTTATCTTATAAAACTATCTGAAGATTTTCTTTTAATACACACGTTCATTAAAATTAAATTTTTAACCCTAAATATCGTCAAACGCCTTATAATCAAATTGTGAAACTTAATTCACAAGGTGTTCGACTCAATGTTCCTACAAATTCTATCCACCCCACCATGATGGAAAAAGGAAATCAAATATTAAATCTGATAATATTCAATGCTTAAAACTGGACGAGCATTATTGATTAAACCATAATTGCTAATAATTTAAATGATATTAACTCCTAACCCACTCTCCTCATAGACTACATAGTTTCTAAAAATCATCCCTTAATATATATAAAATATATTCGTAGCTAAAATTATTTCATTTACCAAATTTAAAACAATATTTTGTCAATTTAACTTATTCAAATATTTAGAAAATCCTTATCGATAACGTGGATCAGGGGAATCGACCAGAATTTTTAAGACACTCAGCAGATCAAACTACATAATAAAAAACAATTTTATTCAATCATAAATATGTGCTCATATATACATATATACATACACACAAACACACACACACACACAGATATATATATATATATATATATATATATATATTACACTTAGACTCATTCTAAGCATACGAACCCTATTTTTAATTAGTTTGCCCACGAAAGCCTAGGTGTTCGTTCAACTTAAGCTTTGATGCCAAATGTAACAATCCACCTTCTTACTACCAAAGACGACACTTAATAAATCATTGGTATTCGTATGACGATCATTTAGTCGTATGAAAGTTAGGTTGTAACGAACCACTTTTTCCATACAGTTTAAGCTGATAATAAACAACACATATCCGACCCAAATTGAACGAAGAAGTGGATAGTTAGGGAAAAGAATGAAGAAAGAAGACAAGAAGAAACTACACAAACATAGGATCACATAGTGGAATGAATAGTCTATGTTATATGACAAATCTTTACACAAAAACAAATCTGTAATATATATAGACATACATCAATCGAAGTATACTAACCTATTTAGAACGGATAGTTATAGAACCTGTCCGCACAATTGCTAATAAATACAACAATAAAGCAACGAAAAAATAACAGTCAATGTGATTACGTCTTTGGGCCTCCAGCTCATCTTCTGAAGCTCTAAATATCCAAGTAAACATGGAAATTTGCTCGGTCGGACTCAAACATTATAGGAAAAACAAGCCTGGGTTAGTCTGGTAAAACCAACGTGAGAACTCAAATCACATAGAATATTATAGACTTATTAACTTGTAAATTCCTTTAGAATCAAAGGCATCTCATAAGACCACGCTGCACATAAACACGGACGGGTTTTTACCTTACGATAACAAAAACCTTTATATCATAAAATCTAGTGATATTATAATAATGTCTAAGGGTGAAAATAATAATAATCAAATAGTTGTGATGCTCGTAAGTGTACATCACAATAATACTGGGTATGTAATTGAAAATCGATAAGGCACGTTAGCTAATTGTGTAAGATTTCCATGGAGGTTCCTCGGTACTTCAAGGAAAGGTCCTCTTGCATAAGGATCATAGATATCCCTCCGAAGCAGCAAACATCCCTAGTGATGTACCTTAGTAAAAACATGGCTCGTCTCGCTAAGACCGAGTGCATCGCCCCTTGCATGCATAACAACTATAAGTGACATCTAGGAGCCGACTACACCCTACGGATTTGCCAACCCTACTGGCCATGCCTCATATCTCAGGTTTTAGCCATTCCTGCTGACGAGGCTACGTACGACATCACAGCTTATGCACCGTCACCAAATAAATCATGGAATCCCACATGGATTCGAATAATCTAACGTGTCTCGGAATCACACATAGATTCCCACATCTCAATTAGATCTTGGAATCACACACAGATTCCCATACCCAACGGGTCTCAGAATAACACATAGATCCCAACATCTCAATATATCATGAAACTCCTCTATAGAATTGTATATGGTTTTCAGAGTGGTTACGGATTTGAGTCATCTCTTACGAGTTCACTCTTCCGTTTCTTGGGTGCTCCATAAAACCAAACGTCGATTTCCACAATGCTCAACATTGGCTCTTTAGGAAATAATCAGACAATACATAAGAGTGGGGATCACCCCCTAACCATTTAAGTGGACGGATCTCCTTATCATTTATCCTAGAAGAACAAGACGTGTTTATACATACAGTATATCACCATCGACGACAACTATACCATATAATTACCGTGTTTCCCCTAAATATTTCAAGAGTTAAATTCCTTCAGTGTTAAGTAAGGAATAATTTCGTACCACCAAAATTAAGAAGGATTACATATTTTGGCCAAGAGTTGACAGTCGGTTATTTAGCTCTTAAATAAAAAATGATTCAAAACAAAGGTTACATTTCCTATAGAAATTAATGAGGCTCTTAAATTAATCTTTATTAATTTAAAATCTTAAATACTTGGAAATCACTTCTATATACTTATCTCAACAGGATAAGTATATTCACAAACCACTATATTTTCGATACTTAGAAAATATAACATATACTTATCTCAATGGTATAAGTATATTCACAGCCATTTTATTTCCAAAATATAGAAAATTGAAAACTTCTAAAGATAGATATGGAAAGTATCGTTCAATATCGACTATAGATCGTAGCTTACACAATGGTTACATCCTATCCTACGAATCCATAATAAACTATAGTTACTCCCTGCCCGTCGAATTTCTCCATGAAGACAACCATTTCTTCCCATATCCTTTTTATTTTTTTAGTATTACCAAATCTACTTACAAAGTTTCTTTATAAATCTCCAATCCCATTATAAAACATTCTTAATAAATCTCAAACCCCGTTTACAAAACTTCCTCTTTTTAGATACTTAAAACCTAGTTATAAATTCTTTATAAATATCCAAACCTTTCATAAAAATCTTCCCCTATTTAATCCAACCCATTAATAGATTCTTTAAGTCAATCAGGTCCTCTTGATAAACCATAAGATATTTAAAAACATTTTAAATAAAAATTTACTATTTAAACATCCTTCTATTTCATTTTAGTCAAATATTTTTTAAAATAATACTTTAGAAGCTATTTAATAACATATTAAATTAATTTCAGACATTATTATTGTATTACAAAAATTTTTCAAACAATATTAATATAATCATTAATAAATTTTTAATCTGTTATTTAAACCATAATTAATTAAACTTAAACTAGTATTAATATGAAAATTAATTATCCTTTAAATATAATTAAATAACTTAAATCAATATAATTTGTTAACTTTAATTAAAATTTAAAATATAGATAATCACTTTAAATAATAAATTAAAATATAATTAAATCATTTCTACACCATATATAAATAACTTTTAGATAGCAATTAACCATTATTAAATAACATTAAGTAATAACTTTTGAGAATCATTTTAATAAAATAATTAATTCTAAATCATTATTTAGACAATTATAAATTAAAACTAAAACTTATTAATAAATAATTATTACTTTTAATCTTGTTAATAAACAATAATTATTCTAAAATAACTTCAAAATCAGATTTTTAATTTTTAAAATCGAAGGAGACTTAACGATCACCATGGTACTTACACAAGATACCGTAATATTCAATTAACTTTTCAAATTAACAACAGATATTTACAAAATCAACAACTACGTAAGTAAATCCAACACTTAACCATCATTAATTAATATATCACATATTCAAGGTGGAATTTGAATTAACATATGAATTAAATTTCCAAATCCATAAAATATCAGAACAGGGATTTATTCTACTAATTAATCATCAAACTAATTTAATTAGTTGAACGATGTTTTATTCCGTTAAATAGGTGTCCGATTACCATATTCAATCCAATTTAACTCAACAATAATTTATTTGGCCAAATAAGCATCAATAAATAAGGTACATGAATTTTAATTCACATTATTACTAAAATAACGTAATTTAAATCATATACGTTTAAATATGTCTTAAATTTTTATATGCCCAAATCTGTCAGTAAATCATATGACAACATTATACTCATTAATACGAGTCCATCGCAAAAATCTGTGTGCCAAATGAACTTCAAATGTAAATGTTATCAGTTTACAATGTTTCAAAATGGTTAAATATTTAAAACATTCAAACCATAAAAAACGTTCCCACCTAAGTTGCATAATTGGCCTAGCCCACCGGTCCTCACCATAAACTCGCCTAGCTAAAGAGCTTCTTTTCCCCTTCTTATTATTTTCCATTGCCTGCTACTATTTTAAATGCACACACGCATGCATCGTGCACACCAAAATGCTCCACTATCCAACCAATTGAGGCTATCAACATGCCCCAAATTCCGACCTCATCTTGCCGACCACCTCCACCAAGTTCGCCAAGCTCTGTGCCATAACCTGAGCATAAAACCTGAAACTCAAATCGCGACAAGCTTAAAAATACGCGACATTTATTCTTGCCAAAACTCACCAAACAATCACCATTCGAAGCCCTCTCCTCCATGACCAAAACCAGAGAAAAATCGGAGTCTAGTTTTCGACAAACGTCCATCGTCGCCGTGGAATCGCACCGAAACTTCACCAAAAATCCTATGCTTTGATACAAACATAACTGTGACGCCCTACCCTAAGACCCACATTAACAAAGAGTATTACTGGGTAAAACCGTCTGCTAATGCGGAGAATAGTGCTGGTTAGGAGGGACATCTATAGCCTTGTCTAAATATCCATTGAATACGTCGATAAATGCTCTGTATTTTTTTTCTATCTCAAGTGGATCGACATGTCCAATAAATATATAACACAGAACTATAGGTGGCTAAACAATTTATCAGAATAAAATACAACAACTCAAATGAATAACACATCACGGAACAATAGATAATCATGTATATACACACAAATACAGATACAACATAAGAGTATACAAAATGATACATAGCATGTGGTATGACGACCCCAATACACACACGAGTCAAAACAATATACTTATCAGAGTAATAACAAAATGGACTACACAAAAGCTACAGTAAAAAGTGCTAACTGAAAAGTCCATGCGGAAACGAAATAGGCTAAGTCAAAAGGCACCTAACCTGAAACACCTCGGTCTAACCCGAGTATAAAATACACGGGTCAGTCTGGCTAAATAAATCAGTTTATGAAGAAAATCTATAACATAAGCATACGGAAAGGTGATAATTTTCTCAAGTGAGATGGAATAATTCAAAGGTACGTAGTTAATTCACATGGCACAATTAAGTAGGTATAGTAATTTCAAGTGATATAAGGATATCACTTAATATGAATGCAACTCAAAGGTGATAAAACTTCATAATAAATCTCACAATAAAAGCATGCCTCATCTCATTGGTGTATCACAAAACATCAAATATGATTTAGGAGAAAAACATAACTCCAAAGAGGAGAAATCTCAAAACCGCGATATCAGAAAACTCAAAAGCAACTCAAGAAATCACCATCTCAAAATATGTAATAAGGCAAATGCATGTATCTCCATATAGGAGGATATAATCTCAAATAAACGTCAAAAGGCCAATCTCATATAATAATGCCAAAAGGCAAATCTTAAATAAATAATAAAGCCAAAATGCAAATCTCGAAAACACTAGTATAGGCAACTCAAATTCCTATAAGGTAATATATATATATATATATATATATATATATATATATATATATATAACGACTCGAATGGCCAACCATGAAAAAGGCGATACACTGGGGAAATCGCAATAATCAATGAAATCACCTCAAAAGTTTTGCATGTTCATGTGGCCGAAGCCTGCCAAGTACAGATCTCTAAAAATAGGTACCTCACCCGAAGATAAATATGTCACAATGACAAATACGCCACAATAGCAAATAGCCGCAATAGCAAACAAGACAATGGAAAACGTGTCGAAGACAAATACGGTGCATTGCCAATGACCCGAAGGTCCAGTACTGGCAATACGCCGCAATAGAAAATGTGTCATAAACTCTCGAATAGGAACCCAAAAAGTGTTAGCATGCATCCCATACCACACGTTCGCACTAAATGATTTACTAACCGCTAGTAAATTTCACACTCAAAGCAGTAAAAAAAAGTTTACCTCATCTCATCAGTAAACTCGACCTGAAGGTCAAAATGATCAAACAAACAAGTCAGGGATTAACCAATAAGATAAACGCTTGTGTCGCATGCTACATTTTTTACCAAACCATTAAATTCTTCTTCGCTCGAATAGTCCAAAAGCGTGTATTTTATATGTAAAATAATTTAATTTGGAAAACAATCTTTTAAAACCAATTTTCAAAATCAATTTTTAAAACCATATTTGAAAATTCCCTTATTATAAAGGATAAATAGATTTTATATTTGAAAGTACTTTAAAAATATCATATAATAATAATATTAAATGCTCACTAATTTTAAAAATTATTTCAAAGAAGTTTGGAAAAATCCGTGCTCGAAAACAAATAAAAAAGAAGAAAATAACTCAAACCGATATTCGAATTCAGATCAAATTTAATTCAAATTCAATTCAAAATTTGAATTTCAAAATCTCTAAAATTTGGCTAGTATATTGATAGATATCTAGCCTTTAGTTATATTTAGAAATATCATAAAACAAAGCAAGAAAATCAAGTGAATCGAGTCAAAACATACAAAACAACAAGAGGAAAAGTGCTAGAAACCCAGCATCCAAGTCGACCTGAACGGTCGACCATAGTTCCCTTAGGTCGACCTAGGAGGCCTCTGGGTCGACCTAGGAGGCCTCTGAGTCGACCTTCATGTCGATCGAGAGAAAGGGGAGGTTCACCCCGTTATGTGATTTTCATTCCAGGTCGGTTCTAGTTTCCGTATGCAATTTCCAGCGAAGTTTTGAGCATTCAAATAAAAATATTTCTCAATCAAAATTTGCAGAGACAAAGTTCAACATGAAAAATACCAAATGGAAGAAATCAGGTAGCATTTCGTTACCGGAACCAAAAGTTACAGGCATTCAAAGTAGCAATATGAAACTAATTTCAAATAGAGAAAAAAAAACTACAGAAATATACGAACAGAAGCTAAATTTTTACAGTTTCTTGCAATTTTAAGCTTGGCTCGGCTAGGATTTGTGAGTATTACAACTCACCTTGCTATGTGAATGCAATGACTCAAATTTTTGCTGAAAGTTGGGAGCTTTTCGCTTGATTAAAAGCCTGTAGAACCTATAAAGGAGATAAACGGTACATGCAAACCAAAATATACAGTAGATTAGAAAAATCAGCCACTATAATTGGAAATTTGGTGAAACTATATGGTTTGAAGTAAGATTACCTTAGATTTACTCTCTAGACCGCAAAAGACTTAAATTTGCTTGAATTTTATTGAAGAAAAACTTGGATTTTTAGTTTTTGAGAAGGTGGGTTTCTTTTTTTCTTGTTTACTGGTGGAAGAGGAAGGTGAGTTAAGAAAAATGAACGTACTGCTAATTATTTTTCTCACTTTCTTACTAGATTAAGGGATAATAGGCCAAATGGGTTTGATAATAAAAAAAATAATAGGCTGGCCTAAGAAATTAATTCAACACTTAACTAAAAATGTGCACATATCACATATACACAAAACCAAAATACATTTTCTCTGAAGTTTTACATAAGAAAAATCTAAAAACTTGTATAAATATAAAATAAAACATTTTCTATCATATAAAAAGATCAATTTATATTTCTAAAACATTTTTACTATTAAAACCATTTATTTAACAAAAATACACCACTTACTCAAATAAGTGAATAAAACCATGTTTTTAACTTCTAAAATTCATCAAAAAAAATTCTCACTTAGAAAAATATTTCACACCATTTCCAACCTTAATTTGTAGCAAAAACAAATTTTTAAACCAATTTCCAGCTTTTCATTTAAATAACCCACCTTTTAAAATTACATGCTTTTTTAAAAAATTATTAAAAGAAGTAAATGGGCAATAATTAATATAATTATTGCATTTTCTCTAAAATAAGGTAATTTTCCATTTATTATCACTCCAACAAAATAAAATAAAGGGGTTTTTAGGCTCAACGAAAAATTTGGAGAAAAATTTAGCTTTAGGGACAAAAAATTTGCTTTTTAGACTTAAGGACATTTTTTAGTGTAAATTACAGAATGATAGTTGTAACTATCACTTTCAATTTACACTAGAAAATGTCCTTCAGTCTAAAAGCAAACTTGCTGTCCCTGAGGCTAAATTTTTTTCAGCTTCTTCTTTGTGTCTATTTTCCTGTAAAATAAAGTCCTAAACTTTATTTCCACAATTTAGTTCCAATTTCATTGTTTATTCCAAATAAACAATATAAAATATCCAAATTTATTTTAAATCAAAATATTAAATTATAATTACCGTTATAATTTAATATTAACAAGTAATACCCAAACCAGGGTCGTCATAGACTCCCCTTATAAAAATTGCATCCTCGTAATCTTTAGAGAAGAGTTTGTATTCAACATATTAATTTCATCAATCAAAAGAGAAAAGGATATAAACTTGAGATAAAATTATTTTGACCATCGCTATGCGAAGAAAGAAAACCGGGATAGGATCGCATGATAAACTCTTTGGTTTCCCAAGTGCAGTCATTGGGATTTGCGGACCATTGAACTTTAATGAGTAGCACGTCCTTGTTTCGAAGCCGTCTTACGTCCAAGGAAAGTACCCGAAAAGGCTGCTGCACGATAGATAGGTCTGATGAGATCTCAAGCTTTTGCAAATTAGGAAAATCGATAATAGAATCTGACTCGCGAAGACAATTTCGAAGCTAAGAGACATGAAACACGTCATGAATGCTAGATAGATGAGCTAGTAGTGAAACTCTATAAGACACAGGGCCAATACGTTCAGTAATAGGAAACAGTCTTATAAAGCAAGGAGCCAATTTTCCATTCGTACTGAAACACATTACCCCTTTCAAAGGAGAAACACGAATAAAGACATGATCACCAATAAAGAACTTGAGAGGCTTCGTACGGTTGTCCACGTACGATTTCTGGCAGCTCTGAGCTTCTTTTATTCTATGCCGTATAAGAATAATCCTCTTAGAAGAATCAAGAATAGAATCGGGGTCTAGAATAAGCTTCTCTCCGAATTCCAACCAACATGAAGGTGATCGACATGGCCTTCCGTATAAGGTTTCAAAAGGAGCCATACTGATACTAGACTGGAAGCTATTGATGTAGGAGAACTCTATAAGCGGTAGGTGGTCCTCCTAACTACCACCAAAATCCAGAATGCAAACAAGAAGAAGATCCTTAAGAATATGGTTCAGCCGTTCAGTCTGTCCATCAAACTGCGGATGATGTGTTGTGCTAAAATTAAGCTTTGTTTCCAAAGCTTCCTGAAGACTTTGCCGGAAATGACTCGTGAAGAGTGGATCATGATCATAAACAATCACAACAAGAAAAAACACCTTTGACAGCAGGTATTCTCAGCGTTTCTCCCTTGATTGCCGTGGACGAAAATCTTGGAGGGAAATTTTTTACGTGTGAACGCTGAGAAAACCTAAATAATAAAAGATTGCCGCCTCATTTTTTCACTTTGCCTATTTACCTTTCTCAGCCTTTCATCTCGCTAACACCTCCAACACCTAAAACCGAATTAAACCTCTCTTCCAATCACCGAAATCTGCCTTCATCACTGCCCCTTCATCGTTCAGACATCTCCCTTCACCATTCTTTCGATTTTAAATCCAAATCATCACCGCTAGCTTCTCCCTCTACAGGTACTTATTTTCAACTATTCATCGATTTTATTTAGGTTTAAAATGGGTTCTTCAATTAGTTTAGTCATCCTTCAATTTCGATTTCGTTATTTCAGTATGTGTTTCTTCGATTGCCCTAAATCAAAATTTGTTGGATCGGTTATGTTGGTAAATTGATGTTAATGAGTTTATTAGGTTTATTATATCTAACTATTTTCATATGAACCAAGAATGCGAAAAGACTTGTATGTTTTGGACATTAGAAACACTTAGAAAAGTTGCTTGATGATACTAAGATAGACATTGTATCCATTTCATTGTTTTGTAGCAGCTTGACATTAGTAGATCAGTTTCCTCGATTTTTTTTACTATGTGTAATATTTAAGTATATATAAATGTTGAAATTTATATAACTACAAAATGATTCTTTTGTTCCAATATTTTGAGACAGAATGTGATGTCTGTTTGGTTTAATTTCCTTAAGTGTTGTCCTAAGTTGGATACCCTTTTTAGCATTTCTAAATAGTGCTGTGTGTATTATATATATTTTGCATCCAAACATTTAAAATGACTTATGCTACTAAATCACGACTGCAGTCATTCTAAATTGCAATCATTCAATCGTTCTAACAATAAATTGAAGTAGCAACATTTTTTAGCCTATTTAATCTGACAAGACTGCAACTTATTTTAGATTACATCGTGTATTTCTCCTTTTGTATTTCCATATAAAGAAGCATCAGTGATAAGGGTACTATTCAAGTGAAATTCAATATTTGATGTTTGGTGGATGGCAAGAGCTGGCTGCTATAGTCCATATAACTTAAACCTTTAGTTGTATGTTTATAATTGCCTTACTACCCTGTTTCAATTTGTAGATTTGAGTTTCGTATCATTTTACAATTAGTGTGTATTAGTAGTTAACCGTTTAAGTATGTAATCATGCTGGCTTAATAAAACTAGCGGTATGTAATATCATAAGTACTTGAATTTTGATTTCAAGCACTAGTCTTTTTGAAGTACGGTATCAGGCTAGCGTTACTATAACCTAGAATGAGCTCTTTCGATGCTACAACCATCGAATCTCTCTACCATTACCACTAAACAATATTTCATCCTCAACCTTTAGCAAATAAGTTAACGCACAGAACTATTTTTGCTTGAATATTTAATCCTGTAAAGCTCATGAATACTCAGTAAGAGACTATCATTTACAACCATTAATTGGGAGTTTGCTTTATTTGAGTAATTTGGTCCCTTCTCAAAACACCAAACTTGGCAATGTATCCGTAATAAGATTGCTCTTAGGTAGACAACTCAATCCATGTGCAATCACGATTATTAAACGATCTTCTCTATTAATCTTTTTTTCTCTATAGGGATTCTATACATGTATGGAGAAGAGGTGAATGAAATGTAAGTGAATGAATAAATTTGATTTTAAATTATGTTTTTCGTCTACTTGGAAAGTTGTCTTATTTTAATTTTGATTGGATTGTGAATTGAGGATGGGCATGAGGTAAACTTCCTAAATAGATGAAAATAATAATTTAAATGAGCCACATGATGTTAAAGTGAGGATGGACATGAGGTAATTAACTTCATGTCGATCCTCAATTTAAGTTTATTATCATTTAATTTTATCATCATGGACATGGATTGGAAGTTCTCTTTTTTCTTTGAAGAGATTTATTATCATTTAAATTTATTTGCTTGTGCTTTTCAACTCCATGTTCTGTTCTGCTAAACTTTTTAGTTACCAACTTGGTATCCTGGTATCCCATCTAATTATTATATTTACTGCATAAGTCAGGGTTGCTGATCATATCTGCTTCTGTTTGTATACATTTACCGAATGTCATTGCGTCTATAAGATCTTTGTAGTTATTAAATTACAAAAATTACCACTTAGTTTTTCTTTCTTTTAACATCGATGTATTTAATTTTCTGTCATATACTAAACAAACTGTATCATGTTCATAATATTTTTATCCGTTGTTTTCACTTTCACTTAAATCTTTTAAAGGAACTTTGATTGGTTTTAAAGGAAATTTTTTTAGTGCACATCAAGGTTAATTACTGACAAACCTTTTGTAAGAATTCACATTACTATTATGCCATGTGCCTTTTTTACATGCTCATTTGTTTTGTTTTTGTTCTCTTTCTATGTTTAGGCTTTTCATAATTAGTGCTTTGGTTCTCTTTTGCTGCTCTTCTTCTTTGTTAACGCTAAAATTTGAACGCTAACACCCCGGTGTATGAGTTATAGTTGTGAAAGCACCACCCGATAACTCGGGAACAGATTACAAGCAGATAATAGCGGAAAAGCAGTAAACAACGACAATTTTATATTGGTTCGGCTTAAGGGTATAGCCTACGTCCACTTTAAGTACTTTTATTGATGACCTCGTTACAAGCTGATACAATTCTTTCCAAGTACAATACACTTTGGATTACAAGTCACTTAGAACAAGTAGCCTAAACTTCAATGGAGATTAGAGTCTTCAAATCCATGTTGGATGTGTGTGATCTTTTTCTCGAAGTTGTTTGTAGCGTTCTTCGTGTCTTGAGAGCTTTAAGTGTTGGATTGGTTTGGAATGCAGCAGAGTAACGGCGCTCGAAGAGAATGAGCCAAAAGTCCCTTGAATGTTGGAGGTGGCCATGTATTTATAGGCAAATTTCTGGGCTGGAATTGTTTAAGTCATGAGTCGTGACCGACTCAGGATGAGTCGTAAGTCGTGACCGACTTAAATATCACGAGTCAGTAGGCAGCGACATAAGGGAAGCGGCATTGAGTTTGCTCCTTGTTGCTTAGGTCGCCAGCGACTTATAATAGGTCATTAGACATCTTAAGTCACTTAAGTCGTTTGAAAACTTAGGTCAGTCTACCACATGAGTTGTTAACTCCATGAGTCGTTAACCCGTTGAGTCGGTCGTTACTTTTAAGTCGCTAAGGCTATAACCCGGTGAGTCGCTGTCCCTCCTGAGTCGCTGAGTCGTAACCCTTCAAGGCCGTTGAGTCGGTAACTCCTTAAGGACGTTGAGTCGGACTATTCTCTTAAGCTGCTAAGGTTACTAAGTCGTTTGCCTGTTGAGCCGTAACTAGATAGGTCGTTGATTCGGTTCATATGTTAGGTCGGTAATCAGTTGAGTCGGTGTTAACTCCCTTGAGCCGTAACCCTTTTAGTCGCTTTGAGCTTTAGGTCATTAACTTAGTGAGTCGGTGACTCGATGAGTCGTGAGGCTTCCTGAGTCGTAGATCCTTCCTGAGTCGTTAAACACCTTAAGTCGTGGCTCACCCCAGGCCTTAACTCGTTGATTTCTTTGACTCGTGAGCTGGAACGGGGTTAACATTTGCCCCTCGAAGCGCACGCTTAAGTCGTAAGTCGTGTGCTTCGACTTATCATAACTCGGGCGAGCCGATTCAAGTTCCAGCTCTTCCAGGTATAAAGCGCTTGACTCGTTCCTCCTATCTCCCACTTTTTATTTCTTATCCTTTGAACCGTGTCTGCCATTAACGCATCTTCGAGCTCTCAAAGGCGATTCCAACCTGATTTTTCTTCGATCATCTTTAGCATCACATCGTGTAAGAGATTTTGCATCTTTTTTCAATTGCTGATGATTGCCGATCTCCGCCTCTGTTTTTCCCCTTTGATCCTTGCGAATATTATTATATCGGATATTGATGGATTAAAGGCAGGCGGTTTGATCTTACTTGTAACGATTCGAGATTTGAGGCGACCTAGTGGTGTGATGGAACTGGGGTTAACCATTGCGAGGTTATTGGGTTATCGGGTTATGGATTAGATGGTTAATGGGTTAGGAGTTAGATGGTTAATGGGTCAGATTGATTCGAACATTGCCGTAGGCATGACTCGGCTATTTTTGTATGATCCAGCGACCTTTGCGATTTAACCATGATACGACTCAACATGCTCCATGACCTAAGCCTTGAGTCGTGGCCGAGATAAAACCCTTGAGTCGTGGCCGAGATAAAACCCTTGAGTCGTGGCCGAGATAAGACTTGGAGATTTTCTTATTATTTTGAACCAGAGCTTCTTTAACATACTCCACGACCTAAACCTTGAGTCGTGGCCGAGATAAGACTTGGAGATAATCTCCTTATTTCTACGACTCATGTCTTAGGGCACTGCCGACTCAGAATTTTTGAACCGCTGACGAGTTATGACTTGCGCGAATTCTGTTTGAACTTTGGACCATTGCATTAATTTTGAACTGTTGAATTTTATTGCATTCATTCACAGGTTATTTTGACTTGCAGGCTAACAACCTGTTCAATACAACATTCACAGAAAACTGGGACGAATATACTGTCATCGATTGCCCATATCAAATGACAGATTAGTTAATAACAGATAATTAATTTAAACAAATCGCGTGAATGAAGTGCTATTGATTTCAAGTAGAATATTAAAGCAATACTGAAACAATCAATTGAAACTGACCAGCCTGCACTAGTATTATGCTTGAACTCTAAATTAGCAAGTTCTGAAATTACCATAGTCGATCAATTGTCAACCTGTTTAATTCCAGTTATATTTACTTGTTATTTTCATTAGTTCTGCACAACACTTCACACTTTTAGGAAACGTGCACCTTCGCATTTGAACACCCAGTTGCTTGTGTAGAATGACATCTCAACAAGAAGCACCGATGGGCCAGGCTGAAGATGTCTTCCCAGTAGCCAACTTGTTGGATAATCCTCCGGAGAGAACTCCCACCACTCTGAATCAGCGGGTGTTTAATCAATTGCTCACCCAATTTGGCATTGCCGAAGCTGATGCCTTACTACCGGGGCCAAATGATACTGCAGATAGGCCCCCTTCTGGCTTTATTGCTGTCAACCGCCAAATGTGCTTGAGCGGTGCCATACCACCTTTCAATGACTTCCTTCAGCAGTTCTTGCTTCGATTATCTATCTCTCCATTCCAGTTGCACCCCAATGGTCATGCCATTCTGATGGGGTTATGTGTACTATTTAATAGAGTTCTGGGCCGATTACCGAGCTTCGAGGAAGTCTGCTACTTTTGCTCATTCACAAAAATTAAAGATCATCCCTCTATCGTAGTTATAAGGAGTGCTCGAAACCGCAAGCTCATCACCGACCTTCCTGAAAGTGTTCATGGATTTCTAAACCAGTATTTCTTTGTTCGTTGCCCTCCAGGGTTTTATGCAATCTGGAGAGTAGGAAGTAAGATTTTCCTGTTTTTATTTCTCCATTCTTGGGCTTTTCGAAATCTGAGTTGCTAACTGCTAACTTGGCTTCTTTATTTTTTCCTGTTTTAGCGCTTCCTCCTCCCTCTAGAGATCCATGCTATAAACAAATTTTCGAGAGATTGAACGCCGTGACGGCAGAAGAGAGGAGTATCAAGTTTTTGTTAAATGATGAATTTCTACATCAATACGGGCTTCTTCATTCCTCTCGTTTTACTCAACTTCGTGAAGTTCCAACTGAAATTCCAGATTCTCCGGCGGAAACTCCTGATGCCCCGGTCTCTATTAAAGAGCACATGCAGGGAGGAACCTCTATAGAAACTCCACTAGTGAGATGTTCAATTCCGAAGGACGTTGCAGGGCCGTCTGATAAGTCTGCACTTGCCCCAGTTATCGAAGAGGAAGAAACTCCACGATCTTCCGGAAGATCTGCCGACGAAGGGGTTGAAAAAGCCAGTCCCAAAAAACATGATGGTGATGATGTTTTCGAGGGGTTGAGCGATTTAATTTTGACTTCTCAGGAACTTTTCAAAGATGATGTTTCCAAAACTGTCTCTTCTATAATTGAGGCGACATCTTCTCTACAACAAATGTCAACTCCTCCTACTCAAGTTATCACTACATCTATTCCACAGAGTGGTCTGTAACTTGATGCGTGTAGTTTACACGTTACACAACACTTAGGATTTTTCATCACTTCTACGCGTTTATCTTCTTGTACTTTAAAGATTTCTAAAGCTTATTATTTTTATTCCAGATTCTCCTATGGGGCGCAGCGGCTCGTACTATGATGATTTCCAGCGCTACGGGAGGCGTAGCCAGTATGATTACAGGCGTTACCTCCCTTCTTACAGAGAATCGGATGAAGAGAGGGCCATCAGGAAAGCCGACGAGAGACGAGCATATGAAGAACGTCACCGAAGGGAACAAGAAAGACATGACCCTCCCCACAGAGATGATGATACTCAAAAGAGAAAAGCTCACGATGAGAGAGGTAAAGGTCACATAAACGATTCTTCTAGCAAGCGGGCTAGACTTACCGAAGAAACAATGCCGACAGCTTCTGAACATGTTCCTGCTCAATCTCCTGCTCCCGTTCGCTCCGACATTTAAGCAATCATCAACCGGCCCGCATACCAAGTCGGGCAAGGTCCTCCAACTCTTCAAAGTCGATTTCCTCAGTAGTGCTTGAGAGGGGTTCGATTTGATCTCGACTTGGTTCCTCCTGACAAACCGGCTATGCTGCGAAATCTTGATACTGTCAGGACCGATATTGAAAGAATGTCGAACTGGCAAAAACTTGTCGATGAACTTCAGAGGGTTAACCGAGCCAATCTCGAGGCCATGCTCACAATGGAGAACAATAAGGCAGAGTGGCAGAAGACTCTCGAACAGCATGACGCCGAAATGAGAAGTATTGCTTCCTATAATGAAAAACTGGAAGCGGAAGTAGAAAAGCTTAAGGAAGAATTAGCTACTTCATCTACTTTCCATTCTCAAAAGGAGAGCATGCTTCAGCAACAAGTACGAGATGCGCATGCCAGTCAAAGGGCAGTCGAAGATAAGCTTACACACCAAGAGAAGGTCATAGAAGAATATCGTGCTGAAACTTTACAGCTGCGAGAACAGGCCGGTTCTCAAAGCTTGGAGATAGAGATGCTAAAAGCTCGACTTGCTATAGCCGAAACGGAGCGTGATGAGGCTGTTGCTGGTAAACTCGCGGCCGAAGAGGCCCATCAAGCAACCAAAGCTGATATTAGCTCCACATTATTTGATTTCTATCTGCATAGCATTTTGGGGCGTGGCAGCCTTGCCTTTCTAGGCCCTAAATACGAAATTACATTAGCTGAAGTCTGGGAGGCAGCACTTGATATGCTAGGTGGTAAAGGTGCTGGCTACGCTGAGACAGCTCTTGAAGAGCATTATCTCGATGATGATGCCCGCACCGCTCTTGCCAAGGGAAAAGAGCAAATCGCCAAGGTACGGGCCGGAATGGCGGAAGGGGAACGTTCTGAGAAAGAAATACCGCCTACCTCTTCTGAACGCCCTTTAGTTTCTCCCGAAGTGGACATTACAGGCTCTAGTGCTCGTTCGCCGCCTCCTATAAGAACTGGGGTAATCACCCCTACTGATGATGAGGCTTTGGAGGATATCGGGGCTCAGAATTATGAGATTGAACTTACGAAGCAAACATCTTCAGGTAATTTTGATATTGGTCCGATTCAGGTGGACCGCTTGCTTACTCCTCAAAAGTTTGATGAGCTTCTCGATTACTTCTTGAATCTTGACGAACCCATATCTCCCTTCTTTCGGGGAAATACTAATATTTTTAATTTCTCTTCTTCTGCAGTTTAAACGCCAAGTGTTGTGCAGACTTCACTTCCTCCGGTTATCCCTCCTCCGTCTCTTCAGGTGACTCCTCCTTCTGCTTCACAACCCGGGTCACAAGAGGAACAGATTGAGGCTCTTCATGGCTTGGATGACTCTATTGCTTCGCAAGAGCAGAAGGACGAGGGACTTGAAGGAGGCGAGATCTCTCCGGAGCGGACTCCCTCTGATGACGTAGTTTTGTCCGCTCTTGTTACTCCAGGGAGTGAGTCTTCTTCGAAGAGAAGAAAGAAGCACGGAACATCGAAGAGGAGGGGGAAGAAAATCATCACTACTGAAGAGGAACCGGAAGTCGCACCGGTTGCACCTCCCTCTCCTTCTTCTCTTATGCCTATAGGTAGACCTGAAAAATTAATCATTCGGCCAGGCAAAGGGTCCAAAGGTGGCAAGAAGAAGTGAAGAGTCGGACTTCGGGCTTTTTGACTCCTTTTTTGTGTAATGGTCGGATGTTGTGCAGGCACCGGCCCCTGCTCTTTTTTTTTATTTTGAAACCTGTATCTGCAATTGAATAAAATGATCCTTTATTCGCACAGACTATTGTTTGAATTTGAGAATGCATTTATTATTCATTTTTGCACAAGTTTATTTATATGATATTGCGGTGAGCTTGTGGTATTTTGTATGTAACTATACCGTGTTGCCCTCATACCATAAGCTTGCTGCAATATTTTATACTTTGAGGAGACTTGCACTCTTATTTTCTGTAGAATGACTATTTCATTCGTGAAGAAATTTTTCATAGAGTACAACTCCTTTCATATAAGTTTTTACGCTTTGTCCTTCGACGAAATCACTTTTTCCTTTTGCGTATGTACACATTTTGCCAAGTGAATTCTTCTATGTGGTAAAGCGGACCTCTGAATGTACTTTAACTTTCTTCCCTCTTTTTTTATTAGAATAGGTAAATTACTCTTCCTTTGAAAGTTAAAGTATGCTTCTTGATGAGGATTTTTCTTTTAAATAGAAATTTGTACCTCTGAGGAGGGATTTTTTCACGTTTCAACACTTGGAAGTTTTATTTCAATCTTGGTGAAACGTGTACCTCCAAAGAGTTGTGCCTTTGAAGAAAGCCTTTTCACGTTTCAACACTTGGAAGTTTTATTTCGATCTCGGTGAAACATGGGCTTCTGAAGAGGTCTTTCTTTTTAATTGTGTCCCCGGGAGGGGGTTGTACCTCTGAGGAGGGATTTTTCACGTTTCAACACTTGAAAGTTTTATTTCAATCTCGGTGAAACGTGTACCTCCAAAGAGTTGTGCCTTCGAAGAAAGCCTTTTCACGTTTCAACACTTGGAAGTTTTATTTCGATCTCGGTGAAACGTGGGCTTTCAGGAAGGTCTTTATTTTGTTTTGCATTTCAACTTTGGTGAAGTGAAATTCCGAAGAGCGGTTGTTACACTTCAACTCCTGGTGAAATGTGCCTCCGAAGAGGTCTTTATTTTGTTTGCATTTCAACTCTGGTGAAGTGAAATTCCGAAGAGCAGTCGTAACACTTCAACTCCTGGTGAAATGTGCCTCCGAAGAGGTCTTTATTTTGTTTGCATTTCAACTCTGGTGAAGTGAAATTCCGAAGAGCGGTCGTAACACTTCAACTCCTGGTGAAATGTGCCCCCGAAGAGGTCTTTTATTTTGTTTGCATTCCAACTTTGGTGAAGTGAAATTCCGAAGAGCGGTCGTAACACTTCAACTCCTGGTGAAATGTGCCTCAGAGAGGGTTTTCATCGCCTGGAAGTTACTCTCTCATGGTTGGAGGGTCATGACTCCTCCAATCTTTTTTGTTGAGTAGAGAACTTTCTTTTTTGTGGCGTATGACCCATTAGAGGTCTTTATCCTCCGAAGAGTTGTGCCTCCGAAGAGGACTTGTGCTGCCGATGATGGCTTTGGTTGTTCCTCTGTCCACTTGCTTATGCCTTTTTCAATGATCCTCTGCTTCCTCTTTTTTTTTTTTTTTAGCTTTCATTCCCTTTTCTCACAAGTAACTTG
This sequence comes from Allium cepa, assembly GCA_030765085.1. Classification (NCBI taxonomy): domain Eukaryota; kingdom Viridiplantae; phylum Streptophyta; class Magnoliopsida; order Asparagales; family Amaryllidaceae; genus Allium; species Allium cepa. Next base: position 856,552,272 of record CM060943.1, read on the forward strand.
TTTAATCCAAGGAAGTGTGCTTCATTGTCAGGCAATTTCGTGAGAACGAGCATTAGCTTCTTAATTGGATGTTTGTTTGTTCAAACGATCTCAATTTATTAGCAAAGACCCGTTTCAGTCGAAATCATAGGCCGTTCAATTGAAGTACTTCCTATCTAGGATTTGAATTCGGGGCTTTTTTGAAATTTGGCGAGGATCACTTGGTCTTTTTATGTGCAAGTTTCACTTCCATTGTCTGCAAAAATTTAAATCGACATTTCAGTAATACATTCTATGTACTTTTTATATCGAAAATAAAGCAAACATGTAATAATAATAAGGAACACAAGATTTATAGTGGTTCGGCCAGGAAATTGGGCCTACATCCACTTTATATTCTTTCATTGTTTACTTGCATCAGTTTTACAATTGCCTTCAATTACAAGAATCATACATTCATAATTCTTTTTACAATATTTCAACAAAATTTTCAAGTATAGTATGGACGCAAGTGGTTGCTGTTCCATGCCCTTGGAATTTGATCTCCTTCAACAGTGGTGAGTTTGAATGTGCCGTCAAGAAGCTTCTGACCTATGACATATGGTCCTTCCCAATTTGGCCCAAACACACCTGTCGCTGTCATAATTCTCTTCAGGACTAGGTCTCCAATCTCAAAGCTGCGTTGGCGAACTTTGGAATTGAAATGTCTGGCTATTCTTTGCTGATGAGCTGCAATTCTGAGATTAGCCTCATCTCTTTTTTCATCAAGGAGATCTAGCGCTTCAAGCTGTAGCTTTTCGTTTTCTGCTTGATTGAAATGGATTCTTCTGTGTGAAGGGACCACTATTTCTACCGGAATCATTGCCTCTGACCCGTATGCCAATGAAAACGGGGTGTGCCCAGTCGCAGTTTTGTGAGTGGTTCTGTATGCCCATAGTGCCAGTGGTAGCTTATCGACCCAACCACCTTTTGCTCTTTCAAGTTGCTTCTTGATGGTTGACTTAATAATTTTGTTCATGGCTTCCACTTGCCTGTTTGCCTGCGGATGAGCCACTGCTGAGAAGCTTTTTCGGATTTTGAATCGCTTGCAAAAATCTTGGAATTCTTCACTTTCAAACTGAGTTCCGTTGTCTGTAATTATTTTTTGAGGCACACCGTATCTGCAAATGATGTTTTTAGTCACAAAACTTATCATCTTTTTTGAGGTGATAGTAGCCAGTGGTTCAGCTTCTGCCCACTTAGTAAAATAATCTACAGCAACAATGGCGTATTTAATTCCAGATTTGGCAGTTGGCAACGGTCCTACAAGGTCTATTCCCCATATTGCAAACGGCCATGGACTGACCATCTGTGTGAGTTCAGTGGAAGGAGCTCTAGGAATTTTGGCGAATCTTTGACATCTGTCACATTTTCGGGAATACTCTGCTGCATCTCGATTAATTTCTGGCCAAAAATATCCGTATCGGAGAATTTTCTTTGCTAATGTTTGGCCACCTGAATGATCACCACATTCTCCTCCGTGTACCTCTGCTAGGATTGCTTTAGACTCTTCCCTGGATACACATCGAAGTAATGGCATTGAGAATCCCCGTCTGTATAATCGGCCATCCTGGATTATGTATCGAGAGGCTTTTCTCAGTAACTTTGTCGTTCTTTTGAGTTCCCTGGTAAGGATCCATTGAGCAGATATTCTGTTATCGGAGCCATCCATGATTCTTTCTCCTGAGACATGCTCATGATCCAATCAATGTCCATCTCATCAATGCTAGGAGTCGACAGGACCTCCACTGGAGTTAGCCCCAGAAATTGAGCTTCACCTGTGCTAGAATACTTTGCGAGAGAATCTGCTTTCGTGTTTTCCTCTCGAGGAATGTGACTTATCATGTAATGATCGAAATCACCCAGGAGCTCCCAAGCCTTTGACAAGTAGGCGGGCAGATTCCCCCCTTTTGCTTGGAATTCCTTTTTGACTTGGCATACAATAAGCTGAGAATCACTGAATATCTGTAACGCTCGGATGTTTAATTCTTTAGCAATCCTTAAACCAGCGATAAGGGCTTCGTATTCTTCTTCGTTGTTTGTTGAAGGAAATTCCAATCTTAGTGCATAGCATAATGATCGGCCTTCTGGGGTCTCAAGTACGACTCCGGCTCCAGAACAGTAGCCGTTTTTCGCACCATCGACATATAACTTCCATTGGATTGGGGAATCGTCGACTGTTTCCTCCTCACTGTTACCCTTATCTGTGAATTCTGCAATGAAATCTGCTAAAGCTTGTCCATTGATTGCTTTTCGGGGATGATAAGTGATGTCATACTGACTGAGTTCAATATTCCATTTTAGAAGACGACCCGAAGTTTCAGGGCGAAACAGGACTTGCTTTAAAGGTTGATCAGTGAGGACTTTGATAGGATGAGCTTGAAAATATTGCCTCAACTTCCTAGACGCAACTAGTAAGCAATAGGTGAGTTTTTCCAACTTAGAGTAATTCATCTCTGCCCCAGTGAGTCTTTTGCTGATATAGTAAACTGGATGTTGAATCCTTTTGTCTTCCCGTATCAGCGCTGCACTTAAAGCATGAGATGATACTGCCAAGTATATAAAAAGATCCTCGCCATCGCCAGGCCTAGAAAGTATTGGAGGCGTCTCCATATGGCGAATCAATTCATCGAAGGCTTTTTGGCATTCGGGAGTCCAATCGAAGTTTTTCTTTCCTTTCTTTAGGGCGTCAAAGAATGGGATGCATTTATCTGTGGCTTTGGAAATGAACCGACTCAAGGCGGCGACTTTTCCATTGAGACTTTGCAATTCCTTCTTTGTTCTAGGGGCTTTGACTTCTTTCAATGCAGTAATTTGAGCTGGACTGGCCTCAATGCCCCTAGCACTCACGATGAAACCTAAAAACTTGCCGGATTCCACTCCAAATGAACATTTTAAAGGATTGAGCTTCATTCCGTATCTTCGGAGGACTGCAAACATGTCTGCTAAGTGTTCTATGTGATCCACCGCTTTCTTAGACTTTACTAACATGTCATCGACGTAGACTTCCATAGTCTTGCCCAGTTGCGGTTTGAACATAGCATTAACGAGTCTTTGGTATGTCGCCCCTGCATTCTTCAACCCGAAGGGCATAACTCTGTAGCAGTAAAGACCAGTGTCGGTGATAAAGCTCGTGTCCTCCTGATCTGGCTCATGCATCATGATCTGGTTATATCCGGAGTAAGCATCCATAAAAGATAACAATTCGTGTCCCGCTGTTCCGTCTACCAGTTGGTCGATTCTGGGTAATGGGAAGCAGTCTTTGGGGCAGGCCTTGTTTAGATCTGAAAAATCAATGCATACTCTCCATTTTCCGTTGGCTTTCTTAACCAGCACTGGGTTTGAAACCCAATTCGGATAGGTAGATTCTTTGATAAAATTATTCTCCATGAGTCGATCAACTTCTTCTTTTAATGCCGCTGACCTTTCTGGACCTTGAGTTCTCCTTTTCTGCTTCACAGGTGTAAATTTTGGATCAATATTTAGAGCATGCACTGCAACTTCTGGAGATATTCCGCACATATCGGCATGAGTCCAAGCAAAAACATCCAGATTTGCCTTTAAAAAAGATATTAAGATATTCTGAATTGACGCATTAAGTTGTGAACCCACATTCAACACTTTGTTTGGGTCCTTTGGGTCAATAGGTATTGGAATTGTCGTTTCCACCGGTACCACTCTATTTTCCCCTGCACTGACTTTTCTAGGGTCCATCTCTTTCCTTGCTCCGCTGTGCTCGCCAGTGCAGGGTCCGCCCTGTAATTGCTACAAGGCTGGTTCTTTGATGCGGACTGGGGCTGCCGCATTCTTTCCCATCTCTCTTTTTATGGTTTCTCGTAGCTCTGTCAGATAACACTCTCGCCCAGCATTTTGATCCCCTTTTATAACTCCTACTCCATTGTCTGTAGGGAATTTAATGGTGAGGCACCACGGGGCAAGAACAGCTTTGAACGCTGCCAGAGTTGGACGACCAAGGAAAGCATTGTAAGCAGAAAATTCGTCGACAATCACAAAAGTTTGCTTGCGGACCATTTTTCTCTCTCCTTCTCCAAGTTCCACAAACAAATCAATGGTTCCTACTGGCTGTTTTGGCTCCCCAGTGAAGCCAACAATTTTATGCGATGAAGCTTGCACATAAGCCATAGGGATCTTCATTTGGTCGAATGTTTTCTTGAAGAGGATATTGCAGGATGCGCCACAATCAATGAGAACTCTTCTGACAATAGCTGGCCCGATACCAGCCGAGATGACTAAGGGATCCAAGGAAGGAGCTTCAATACCTGCGGAATCCCTAGCTTTGAATACAATATCATTGTTAAGAGTTCTTTGTTGCTTCAAGGGCGTAGCACCTTCCAAAACAAATACATCTTCCTCGGTCGGTACATACTTTAAAGCTCGGGTATACCTTTCCATCTCACCCCAGCTTCTGCCCGCGGGGTGAGGTCCTCCTGTAATGACATTGATAATGGGCCTTCCAGACTCATGCCTTGAAGCCTTCTCAATCGTCCTAGGCTGATGAGTAGGAGCCTGCTGCCCCTGACTAGATGAAGCAGGATTGTTGCTATTCTTTTTTACAAATTGCTGCAGTTTGTTTTCCCTTAGCAACTCTTCAATCAGATTTTTCAACTGTCGGCATTCATCGGTTTCGTGACCGGGTTGATTAAGGAAGCGGCAGAACTTCCCACTCTGTATAGCCTTTTTCCCGGTCCTTAGAGGAGGAGGTTTAGGAAAGTCAATAGAATCTTTAGTGGCAAGGTAGATACGCTCCGGCGTATCTGATAAGGGAGTATATTCTGATGGCTTGAAGGATCGGGGCTTCTTCAGATTACTCTGCTTCTTTCCATTGTTATTTTCCCTTTTTTGCCCTACAGATTCATTCTTGCATGGAACAACAGTGTTATCTTCGGCTTTTTCCAACACTGCCTTTGCCGGTACGGGACGGCTTTCTAAGCGTATGAATTCATCTGCTTTTTTATAGAACTTTTCAAGGGAATTTGGTTCTTTCATGTTTAGCCATTTCCCAAACTCGCTCGACTTGTCAATACCCTTCATCAGATAAGTCAATATCATTCGCGGTTCTGCATTGTCCACCTCAGCTAGCGCTATATTAAAGCGGTTTAAGAAAGATCTGATAGTCTCCCCTGGATTCTGCTTCAAACTTGACAGTGACATGATATCCTTGGCTTTTGAGGCGTATAATCTGAACTGCTCCTTAAACTTCCGGGTTAAGTCAGAAAACTGATCGATAGATCGGATTGGAAGTTTGGTGAACCAAAGTAGAGCTACACCTTCGAGATACACAGGAAAATATCGGCACTTTATTTCATCAGGGGCTCTGGCACCTGTCATGTGCCAATCATACTTGTATAAGAATTCGTTCGGATCACTTGTCCCCCTGTAAGCTGGAATGGTTGGTGGGACAAACTTCCTTGGGAATTCAGCCTTTAAGATTTTCTCAGTAAAAGGAGTTTTACTTGGGGCGAAACCCCATTCTTTCTCGTCTTCAACCCTCTGCATACTTTCTTTCATAATTTGACGGACCATTCCAGAAAGATACTCCTCATCATGTCGAGTTCTAGATCCACCAACCTCTGGGAGTGTTTGTTCAAAGGGGCTAGCAGCCCTTTCAGGAGCATTTCTTTCTTCAGCATCACGAATGTTGCCAGCAAAATTCCTTTTATTATCTGCCGGTCGACGGTTTGCCCCAAGCAAATCGTTCAACCTATTCAGAATTAGGGCATTCTGGGCATTCTGAGCCTCGAATTGTGCATTTTGGGCATTGATCTGTTGGTTCAGCCCTAAGATTGCGGCATCCAGCTCTGCTTTTGTAACTCCGACAGCTGGAGTGACTTGATTCGATATAGGGGAAGCGGAGGTTCCCTCTTGAATATTCCCAGATCTGACAGATCTACTTTTCCTTCCAGGAGCCATAATCTCGGATAGACTTCTGGTTTTCGAGGAAATTCTCTCTACAAACCTTTTTGGAGCAATGATGATAACTCCCCTGAGTTCAATTCTTAGTGAAAGCACCAAAAATGTTAACGCTAAAATTTGAACGCTAACACCCCGGTGTATGAGTTATAGTTGTGAAAGCACCACCCGATAACTCGGGAACAGATTACAAGCAGATAATAGCGGAAAAGCAGTAAACAACGACAATTTTATAGTGGTTCGGCTTAAGGGTATAGCCTACGTCCACTTTAAGTACTTTTATTAATGACCTCGTTACAAGCTGATACAATTCTTTCCAAGTACAATACACTTTGGATTACAAGTCACTTAGAACAAGTAGCCTAAACTTCAATGGAGATTAGAGTCTTCAAATCCATGTTGGATGTGTGTGATCTTTTTCTCGAAGTTGTTTGTAGCGTTCTTCGTGTCTTGAGAGCTTTAAGTGTTGGATTGGTTTGGAATGCAGCAGAGTAACGGCGCTCGAAGAGAATGAGCCAAAAGTCCCTTGAATGTTGGAGGTGGCCATGTATTTATAGGCAAATTTCTAGGCTGGAATTGTTTAAGTCATGAGTCGTGACCGACTCAGGATGAGTCGTAAGTCGTGACCGACTTAAATATCACGAGTCAGCAGGCAGCGACATAAGGGAAGCGGCATTGAGTTTGCTCCTTGTTGCTTAGGTCGCCAGCGACTTATAATAGGTCATTAGACATCTTAAGTCACTTAAGTCGTTTGAAAACTTAGGTCAGTCTACCACATGAGTTGTTAACTCCATGAGTCGTTAACCCGTTGAGTCGGCCCTTACTTTTAAGTCGCTAAGGCTATAACCCGGTGAGTCGCTGTCCCTCCTGAGTCGCTGAGTCGTAACCCTTCAAGGCCGTTGAGTCGGTAACTCCTTAAGGACGTTGAGTCGGACTATTCTCTTAAGCTGCTAAAGTTACTAAGTCGTTCGCCTGTTGAGTCGTAACTAGATAGGTCGTTGATTCGGTTCATATGTTAGGTCGGTAATCAGTTGAGTCGGTGTTAACTCCCTTGAGCCGTAACCCTTTTAGTCGCTTTGAGCTTTAGGTCATTAACTTAGTGAGTCGGTGACTCGATGAGTCGTGAGGCTTCCTGAGTCGTAGATCCTTCCTGAGCCGTTAAACACCTTAAGTCGTGGCTCACCCCAGGCCTTAACTCGTTGATTTCTTTGACTCGTGAGCTGGAACGGGGTTAACATTCTTATTTGGGAAAAATGCCAACTGTTTGCTATTTAGGTGATCTTTGGTTCTATTGTGATTACATGCAGTTCAATATTTACTAGATTTTTTATTTACCTGCTGATAACACCAGCTTATTTCCATGTTTTTAAAATGGCTAGTACAACACAAAAGAATATTAAAAGTTTAGTAATAAAGTTCCAGGAAACATGTTTCTTTAAGACTCGGGGAAATAGTGTTTCTTTTAATACATGGACAATGGGGAGTAAATATTATTTCTGTACCATTGAAATATTATATGTATGTCATTAAGCTCATCCTATTAACAATTATTGAAGAGTTCTTTGAAATGCTAAAACTGCAATGGCCGAATCTAGGCATGCCTTTCATATAATCAAATCCTCATGGTTGCGAATCTATGATTTGAGTTTATAAGATTCGTCTCCTGTATAACCTATTATTACATTTGAAATCAAACGTATCGCCTGTTGATTAATTACACATAAAAAATTAATTCTATAAATGTACTTGGTACTGTCAAATTGCAACTATAAAGCATCAATTTTGTGAAAATTTTACTGCCAAATCTAGGCTTTCCTTTCATTTTTGTGGCCAAATCATTTTACTACTATCTATTCTTCTCCTTGTATCCAAAGGAAAAATATGAAATTACACATGCTTGGTCAATGCCTACTTTTTCTGATTTGCAAACCTGTTTTTTTAGTTTTATTTGTTTTTCTCCCTTATTTCCCCTGAATTAATTTAAATATGAACACCTGCTATTAACTCCACTTTTTCAGCAAGGCCGTGATATCAAAAATCGATCGAGGAACCAATGATAGTTCATCTCGAAGAATAGTCAACTCAGCATCCCAACAAAGCAAGTTCTGTTGAATGGCTTTTCAGATAAGATCCCCTACGGAGGGGGGGTCCAGGAGGGGTGCCAACCTCCCAAGGTGGGGGTGCGGGGACAACGCCACCGCTACGGTGATCGACCTGCCCGGTCAGGTCGCAGGGGTCCAGGGGGCAGCGCCCCCAGCGGGGTGCGGGGCAGCGCCCCGTCCAAAACGGTATACGACTTAGAGAATGGAGCGACCTATCTTCTACACGAAGTCAGCGACCTAACATATGAAGCAGGTCAGGCGACTTAACTTCTGAAGTGGGTTACCGACTTAACAAGGTTGCCGACTTAATAAGGTTGCCGACTTAACAAGTGGCACGACCTACCGACTTAAAAGGCATCGCGATTTAGCGAGTTAAGCAACTCAGCGACTTAAGGCATACAGCGGCTCAACCGAGCCAACGAGCTAACAGGAGAAGCGACTTAACAGGTAACGACCTATGTACTCCGCGACCTAAGAATCACTAAGTCGCTCGTGACCTAAGTATCACTAAGTCGCTCGCGACCTAAGTATCACTAAGTCGCTCGCGACCTAAGTATCACTAAGTCGGTCGCGACCTAAGTAGGTCGGAGCAGTTCCTTTAGGCCGTATTTGATAGGTCGCATCTCTCTCCCCTGCCATTACTTAGGTCTCCCACGACCTAAGTTATAGCCGACCTATCCTAGCCGACTTATCCCTAAGTCGTCCATAACTTGTTAGCTCGCTCAGAAGAGACCCACGACCTATGATAAGTCACAACGGCCGACCTACGATTTACCTTAAGTCGGTCACGACCTAAGACCTGTTCAGAAACCCCTATAAATACGCCACTAGCTCCATCATTCAAGGGATCTTCTTCTGATTCTGGGAGGACGCCATTACTCTGCTGCATTCTCAACTCAAACAACACTTCAAGCATTTCTAACATCAAGGATGCTACAACGAACTTCAAAAGAGAATCAACATCATTCAACATGAATTCGAGAGATTATACTTCTTTGAAGTTTGAGCTACTAATCCAAAGTGTATTGTAATTGAAGAAAGTGGTAAAGGGTTGTAATCAAATGAGAAGTAAAGAAGATTGAAGTGGACGTAGGCTCGATCTTAAGCCGAACCACTATAAAAATTGTGTCTTTTACTGTTTTTCTGTGATTTTACTGCTTATCTCTGATTCCCGTATTAACGGGTAGTGCTTTCATTCAATCTCTATTTGCGTCGGGGTGTTAGCGTCTGATTTTCACGTTAACACCTGCAAGAGAGTCGTGGCAAGAAGACGAAAATGGCCGCATGGAATGACTAGGTAAGAAATGACGACTATGGATCCCTTACACCTCAAACTACGCAAAAACCTCTTATATAATTAACCAAGAGATTCGCTATATAACTAACCAAATATCTTGTTTTAAATTTGTCTGTTTATATTTTCTATATGTATGACACAATTATATATAACAATCTGTTGTTTCATACTGACACAAAATAGGTGTAAAAAATAAAATCTGAGAACAGATTTTGCTATATTCATGTATACAGTAATATTATAATTTGAGTACAAGTATGCATGTCTTTCGAGTTGATTATTGAATATTGAAAGACGCCTCTTGCATTTAAATGAGTGCAGCATCGTTCTGTATGTGCTTCCACATTGATGTGATCAAGAATACTAATTACGACAATTATTTTTTCTACATTTTTCCATTCTGTTGACTTAATGTAGTTATGGGAATTCTTAACTTCACAACATGAATGCTGTCGTTTGAGCATTCATCGGAAGTTTTTAACCACTTCAGTAATAAATCACAACTTCAAATTTGGAAAGTAAATTACTAAATTTTGATCAAACCCATATGCTGACAATTATGTTAGGTTACACAAATTGATTTGATAGTCTGTTCCATGCCATATCATATTACATCCGGTTTCATTGTTTATACGATTAACATAACTTTTTTGGTTTGTCATTTTACAGACGATCCTGAGTATCCAATAAGAAGCAGTATCATGCTTTCCTTAAGGATCATGTGGTTTTCAAGGAGGTATTGTTTTGTTTTCTTCCTTTTCTTTCAAAAAGTGGTTCCCTGAATGTTAATCAGCTGAGAACTTGACCGTTATCACAGGCTATTCCTATTAAAGATCCAACAGTACTTCTTAAAATTCATCAGACATATAGAGTTGGTTGCATAAAGGTATATATCTTACTTTGTAACCACATAACTGCATTCACATTTTCAATTTCTTTATCAAATCTGCACATTCTGTAGGATGTTATTTTGCTAAGAGTATTGAATGATGCTACAATGACTACTTTAATTCGATTATCCACACAAACAATGGTGTTGTAAGGATTTGCACTCATGTCTAATCAACTTAAACTTCGAATTGTCTCTTATAATCTTTTCCTGCTTGTAGATGGTTCAGTTGTTGGAGGATGATATTTCTTTTATTCAAGAACTTTTTGCAACGATGAGATCATCCTTCACTCCATTAGAATCCAAAATAAATTTGGTAATAATAACTGATTTAAGTTTCTACTCGTCGTATATTCAATAGATCATCCAAAATAACTATTTGTAAGGATGTGTTCATTTGTATATTTGAAAATTTACTGACAAGATTAACTTGTTGACTTCTTAAAATGTCTTTAGGATAGGGAGAAAAAAGTGGTTAGGAACTCTGTAGTAGCTCTACCATTGTAATTTTTTAACAGCTTTTGAATTTGTAATTCATTAACTGAATCAATCTAGTGAAACATCGTTGCTTAAATTCTGACCTGCTTTGTCTTCCATGAGTATATTTACTATATATCTTTTGTTAAAGAAGTTTTACAGACAATTGACTTGGTAATTAGAACTGTTACTTTCCGTGAGTGTACAATGATGCTTGTAATTAGTTTTGCTGGTTCAGTAAAATTTAACCTGTATGACTAAAGTTTAAGGTTACACAGGTGAAGGATATTTTAGAATACTGAGTTTTGAGATTAATTAGCATGAAATGAAACTGATAAAACCTTCCACTTAGTCTTCAAACTTCAAAGTTTTGGTAACCGAGTTAGTAAGGTATCTTTTGGGTACATTGGTTACTCATATAAATTAAATATGTGCATGTTTATAAGGCATGAATCTAGTTTAGAATAGTATACAGGAAACATTATTCAATCGTTCAGTATTTTACCCAAATGATTTTACATTTTTTGTAATAATAAGTTGTATTTTGATTGATAATGAAGTTTTTGGTATACTATTAATACTTGTGCAGAATCACTTCATTTGGTTTTCTTCACCAACCCATCCCGCTCTAAAAAAATTAATTTTGATTCCATCCTCATGCAACAAAATTTCATCCGCTTACTTCTCCAGTTTGTTATTGCCCGCAATGGATGTTCCATACGCACTTCAAACATACATCCGCACAGTTTGAGGTTAGTTAATACCGTATCTAATTTCCAATTATAATACCTTAACCTAGAGGTTTACATCCCACATACTTCACCCCACTATCCATACCTTTTGATCTCAATACTAGGTTGTTGTATTTCATCTCCATCCATTTTTCCCTCCTGGTTTACTTTACTCCACATCTGTAATCTGCCTTTCATAAACCTGTTCTATTCGTGCATTTATACCTGCTATACCAGCGTTGAGTGATATCTCCAAGGTTTCCCCATATTGTTATGATTACCTGTACAACAAATATATTGCAAATTTTTTTATTTAAGAGGGATATATTTTTAGGCAATTGTAAAATCTCTATGATAACTCATCATGGAGTCTATGTTTACCACAAGCCATGTGAATAATTATTAATATCTTTTGCACGTACCTTAACGAGTACTTGATTTTCCCATCCAATTCATGCTGTTCTCACTCCTATATATCTGCCATATTATTGCCAAAAGAAAATTCCTTTCGATGGGCTGCCGTAAACACTAAATGGTGGGCAAAAATTTAGGTTTGCCATTTTGGTTATAAATCTTTGTTCCTCATACCCTATCTCTACTACATATTTCAAGCTATTAGTTCTGTGTACTAAAACGCCTCCACTATTAATACGCTTACCTGCTATGTTTGATATTATCAAATATAAATGTTCAACGTAGACATCTTTTCATTTAGTTGTCTTACCACACACTTCTTCATTCATACTTCTTATAACAAGTACGCAATGTAAACCATGACACATTACCATATTCTAAGTACTGCATTAACATACGAAGCGGTTCATCTATAGCTGATTCTATTAAGCTATTGAATAACATGTTTATTTGTTTTCCCAGATCATATGGTGATTGATTTGCTACTATGGTCAGGAATAGAAGACCTGTTCAGCATGACAGAGCATGTACAGTTGCGGTAATAATCTATAAAACTTGCTTTACTTTAAAATGTAATAACTGCTGATTTTCTGTGCTAAAAATTTGTGCTCGATTTGTGGTCGAGTCTGTTGGCCTGGTAATCACGATTTTACGAGATTTTTGGTTGCTGTTTGTTAACGAGGGAGTGGGGGTTTGGGCGAGGGTGATTTAGGAGATTTGAGTAGATATAGGAAATTGCGGTGGTGGGAGGAAGTGGTAGAGTTGTTGTAGTGGAGATTTCTGGTGGTCAATTTCGATTCAGGCGAGTGTTTTCTGGTGGTTCAGAGGTCGCAGTGGTTTTTGGGTGTTTGCAGATTCGTTGGTGATTACAGAGATGAGGAGATGAAAGTGGAAGCAGAGGTGAACTGGAGATGTGGTGGGCAAATGAAACTTGTTTATATGATGTGCAGGTTGATTAAGCGGCAAGTTATAGTAGTGGCAGAGGGGGTGTTGCTGTTGTGGTATAGAGATGAAGGGATGTATTTGATGTGAACTGGTGGGTAATTTTGTGATAATGTAATGTGTGTTGTGGTAGAAGTAGAGGAGGGTGATGATAGTGGTGATGTTGTTTGCAGAAGAGAATTTTGTAGTAGTAGTGACGTATGATGATGTAGTGGTTATGTTTGATGGCAATAGCAAAGATTGGTGATAAATAAGGAGGTGGTGATATATGAAGTGATATCAGAGAGGAACTGATATGTAGAAAGCAGAGAGAAAAGTAGAGGTGGTGGAAGTTAATGTGAGATTTATATGCACAGTTGTATGATTGTGCAGAAGCTTGCTATGTGGCTATGTGAGTTGAGATGGAGATATTTGATGAAGTGCAGATGTGTACGGGTTGTATTTGTGCAGGCATTTGGTGCGGACTTACTGTATTGATATTATATTTTTGTTTAACATATAACGTGTCTTTGTTTAACAGAATTTGTGGCAACTTGGTTTACTTTGTTATTTTTGTTTATGGATATTATTGAAACTTGGTTTATGAATGTCTTTCGTTTATTAATATTGTCTTAACTAGCTTATGTAGCTAATTAATAGTTATTAGAACATGTTATATATACTAGTTGCTTGAATATACTCAAAATATAGTTCTGGAATATTCAAAAATAGAGTGGAATATTAAAGCTATTATATAAATAGAAGACAGCGTCTGATTAATGTTGTCAATGAAGAAACAACAGCGTTCAATTCGTGCTGTAATTATCTTTAAATAGTCAATAACAGCGTTTAGTACATGCTGTCGAAATAGTTGATGATTCAATAACAGCGTTTATAAAAAGCTGTTGTAAACAGTTAAAGTAGAATTAAAACATCTCCGACAACTAAATTATTAATGTTGTAGAAACATAATACAGCATGTTTGAAAACGCTGTAAAAACATTATTGACAGCTTGTATGAAACGCTGTCAAAGTGATGTTTCAACAGCGTTTATCAAAAAGCTGTTGTAAGTTCTGTATATACGACAACATGTCGTTATACAGCGTTTGAACTAACGCTGTTGTATCGTATTACAGCGTTTATCAAACGCTGTTAAAAGCCTTTTGTGGTGTAGTGAATCGAACTAGGAATACCCTAAAGTCTCACGATTTCCTTAGTATAAAGCTTGGCCAGATGAGAAGCGATCCTATTAGACTAAATAGGAATAAAGTGAGCTGACTTAGTGAGGCAATCAACAATAACCCAAATACTACAATGGCCCTATCTCGAACGAGTAGGCCATCAATGAAATCCATCGAAATCTGATCCCATTTCCACAATGGGACCTCTAAAAGCTGAAGTAGACCAGAAGGGCGCTGAAGTTCGGCTTTTGGCACCCCACCCTAAGACCCACATTAATGAATGTATTATTGGGTAATACAATCTACTAATGTGGAGAATAGGGCTAGTTAGGAGTGACCAACTATAGCCTGGTCTTAAATATCTATTGAGTACGTCGATAAATGCTCTATATTTTTTACTTTTAAAATTTGACAAAAACACTTTTCTATTAAAAGAAGTAAATGATCAATAATTAGTATAATTATTGCATTTTCTCTAAAATAAGGTCATTTTCCATTTATTATCATCCCAACCAAATAAAATAAAGTTCTAAACTATATTTTCACAATTTAAATCCAATTTCATTGTTTATTCCAAATAAATAATATAAAATCTCCAACTTTATTTAAATCGCAACAATAAATTGTAATTTAATATTGACAAGTAATTTCCAAACCTGGGTTGTCACACCAACAACACTAGCACCGTCGGATAATTCGACTTAGATGGGAAGAAATGATTTTTTGAAATCTAAGAACAAAACCTTCTCTTTTCTGATATTTCGCGATTTCTCGATTGAAATATGATGAAATAGAATGCCGTCAACTTCTAAAAATAGCTAAGATTAAGGCAGACAACTTTTGTTAAGTTCACTAGAGCGAAAACTCAACGGTTTGAAAGCGGATGATTTTTGAATTGAAGGAAGTGTTAAATTCTTGGTTCAGGAAGTTTAAAATGGGGGAAAGTGATGTTGAGTTGCAAGCAGAACACATGTCTATGTATATAGATGAAGGTTAGAGATGATGCAAGTGAAGATACAAAGTACAACATTAAATGTTAATGCTCAAGCAAGGATAGACATATGTGTACATGGGTGTATATTTTGTTTTTATGTCTCCTTATGTGAGCGTGAATGTTGATATATATATATATAGACACACACACACACACGTGTGTGTGTGCGTGCGCTTGTGTGTGTATTGACCACATGCTTATGCATTAGACAATCAAAAACAAAAGAAAATAAGTGTTGTGCTAGTTCAATTGTAAAAGTTTCATAGTACAACGCCAGAAAATATCCCACTCGTGAATGACCCACGAAGGATAGAAATAAAAATATGATCGTGCACAACAATACGAGATGATCATAAAACACCAATAAAATAGGCTAGTTAACTTTTTATGTGAATTTCAAAAGTACCTACGTTTTCCATAAAAAAGCGTCAAATGAAAATTCATATGTTTTCCAAATTAAAAATTATGGAAAATTCTAAAAATTAAATTAGAAATACGTAATCAAAAATCAAATCCAAATTTGAAGCATATATTTTGTTAACCAAAAAACTTATCAACATCCCCAATGCTTTGATAAGATAATTTTGCTTGGACATAACTATGTGGTTAAGATGATTCTCACTTCTGAAAGTGTATCCTCGAAGTAATTGTCCTAATCAATTTAATCGGGAAGAAAATAACAATGAATAGTTATACCTTCCGACCTTGTCCAGAGGTTTAAGAGGCTATTGTAACCCTTCGACTAAGTTAACAATGTACTGGATTGTCAGACCTTTCGACCTTGTTGAAAGGTTAAAGGCATGACATCCCAACCTATGTCTTGGTTGGAGTGGAAAGAATTAGTTCATACTTTCGAGCTTGTCGAAAGGTTATTAGCAAGATTAACTCAACCTTCCGACTAGCTTGGAATAGACATAAGTTGTTAACCTTTCGACTTTGTCGAAAGGTGTGACAAGACTCCTCCAACCTTTTGACAAGGTTGAAGTAACTTTTAATCACTTAGCTTTCAAAAATCAATAATCTTGGTCATTAAAGATAAATATCATCACCACCCCTATTAGTGCTTTGGATCATTGATCATGTTTAGGTAAAAATAAGAGTTGATATGCTATGTCATAGAATTTTATCAGGGATTATACATCAAATATTTATTGAGTCACTAGTTGTATTCCCTTACGAGGCCGAAACCATGAGTTTAATATATAAGGAAATAAAACTCATGGGAATATCCCATGATGATTCCATGACATATACTCGAAATGAATGAAGAAGATGAGAAATAAATCAAGTATGATCGGCCACTAAAGTTGAATTAATACCTGATCTTGATCATCCCCAAATTCGAAGTTGATCACAAGCTATAATCCTCTTTATTTTTGTATGAAGAAGTTAGATACAAATTTTAAGAAACATATCCCTAATTTGATTTTCAAAATTAGGGTTACAAACATAATGAGCGAGAGCAGAAGTTGTAGATTGAGAGAAGAATGGGAAAATCGCATCCCAAAAATGGACCCCTTGGGTCTTATTTATAGATGCAGGTGACCCTCCTTTCATCTTCATGCTTTCGAATTAGTTGAAAGGTCAACCTTTTATATGCAGTTGTAGACCATTCAACCTTGTTGAAAGGTTTGTCATTCATATGCTATTATGGACCTTTGAACATTGTCGAAGGGTCTTCTCTTCTCTATGCCTTCATGAACCTTTCGAATTTGTCAAAGGGCTTGCCTTATATGTGCTATTATGAACCATTCGGCCTTGTCGGAGGGTTTCTCTTTCACTTGATTGTTGTGAATCCTTTGACCTTTTCGAAAGGTTGCTCTTCACTTGGTTGTTGTCTTGAGTTGTGCTTCGCTTTAATGTTGTCGAAAGGTGGTCTTTCATTCTTTGTTCACTTATGAATGTTGCCATATTCATAAACCTTTCGACATTGTCGAAACGTATTTTGTATGTGTTATAACCGGTTCGAAAGGCTTGCTATGCTTTCGAAAAGGTCATTATAGAGTTGCTTGCTCTTGCTTTGACTTCTCCACCCTCTTCAAAAAGTAAGAACTCTTTGAATGTTGAGAGATGAAACCTTTCGTCCTCTTCGAAAGGTTAAGGGCTACTATAAACCATTTACCGCATCCCTTCGACTCCTTCAAAAGGTTTGATCTAAACTCCTTTTCCTTAGTCTTTATTTTATGATGAATTGGTGCGGAACTATTCTTCTACCCCAGTGGGAATGTGCTTGGCAGTTCTGTACCAAGCTGCTTCGTTGTGCCTTAGTAATTCTTTCCTTCATGGTTGTGGAAGACACACTCTAATGTCTTCATGTGCTTTTCTTCACTAGCATTGAACAACTCCTTCGACACCATCGAATGGTGGCTTTACCTACTATTCTTTATTCATGCTGAAGCCTTCTGAAAGACCTTCTTTATCCTTATTCTTATTTTATTGTTAACATTTAGCTCCATCCATTGTATAAAGAAGGTTTTTATTCTTTAGGAAAAAAATTCTAGGATTACCAAATAGTCCATGTATTCCTACAATAAATCAAATAATATTTGCATGGTTAGTTCATACTACAAGTACCTTTTCTGTTTTGTTAACCGTTAGCTCCGATTTTATTTTGCGAAAGATTCATCCTTTGAACATTCAAATCCTATAATGATCATAAGTATTTAAAGTCCCCAATTGGTATTTTGATGGTCGAAATTTATCGGTTTCTTGCCAGATAGTTTATTTCCTATTTTTCCATGAATGATAGTAGTTCCAGAAGTCATAATAAAGGACCCGTATTACATGATGGATGGACCTTATTAATAAGAATAGGTGTCTAGAAACTTATTCTTAGTAATAGAATGTCAAAAGATTATACATAGACAATTTAGAAGTTCATAACTCGTGACAATAGAGGTCTAAAACGCCACATCAAATAATAATAGGGAGACTAGAATCATCTTAATAAAAGGCTAAAATCCCATATCAACCCGTAATAATGAGAGAGGACCAAAATACCAATCAGAAAATCAGTTCTGATATGAAGGTCCAATAGATTATCTTTGGTTGTAAACATTAGAGATTCGGATAACTCGTTTTGTTGTTCAATAATAGAAGATTGTAAGAGTGTTTTTGGCGATAAGTTGTATAAGACCAAAAATCCATATCTGATAATAATTATTGGAAGACAAAAATCCATAGTTGGTAATAAGTAATAGAACGCCAGAATACCCAATTTTGCATTGATAATGGAAGTCCAGAAAACCATTTCTGACAATAAGTAATAGAAGACCAGAATACCATTTCAGGCAATTAATTATAGAAGACCAGAATGCCATTTCAGGCAAATAATTATAGAAGACCAGAATGCCATTTCTGGTAATTAATAATAGAAGGCTAGAATACCATTTTCGGTAATTAATTATGGAAGATCAAAATACCATTTCTCGTAATTAATAATGGAAGACCAGAAAACCAATCTAGCAGATGTTCACGAGGAGAAGTTAGAGAATTCCTTTTGATTCTTTTGTCGAATATGCCATCTTCAGGTTTGATGATATCTTGCATGCTTTTTCTTTCTCAGGCTCGAGTTTTTCTTTATCCATTTGTTTCAGCCTATTTCAGGCTAGGACTCTTTTGTCCAATTCTCATGCTTATTTCATGGAGTGCCCATCTCAGGCTATTGTCATTTTAGTTATTGCCAACTTCTGGCAGTTTCAATTTTAGGTGGTGTCGATTTCTAGCGGTGCCCATTTCAGGCAGGGATTTTTCTTAGTTCGCCGGACATTTCGTCTCGGTTTTCGGTGTGCTCGGCTAGCTTATTCTCAAGCAGGGCTTGAGGACTTATCCAACATCCCTCTAGGAGGTGCCTTGACCTAGCCATTGCGTGATGCGACTAAGGGCTTGTTCTGTACCTTAGCCAGGCCATAGCATGGCGGGGCCATGGGACTATCCATACTCCCTCAAGGACGCGCCTTATCCTTGCTATAGCATGACGTGGATATGGGCTTGTGCTACTTTAACCTGCCCATTTCTGATTTTGGCACGGCTAAATGCTTACGCCCTCCTTCCACGAGGTGCCTTGACCTTGCCGTCTTGGCACGATATGGTCTTTCTACCATTATTAGTAGCCTACCATTTTAGTTAGTTCAAGTTTAAGGAGAATTTTACTACCGACCATTTGGATTTCTCTTTGTGAACCATAGTAGAGACATTTTTGAAAATGCTTTATTCATTTAGAGATGGAAAATATGATTTCAAATTTATTACATTCCATGTTTTTGGTACCAAATTACCATCAGGATGGAAAAACTTGTAGGCCCCTTGCGGGATTTCCCTGAAAATTATTAGTAGACCTTCCCAATTTGGTCCTAATGGCCCATTTGATGAGTTTCTTGTATTGGCCATTATTCTTCTAAGTACCAAATCTCCTTGTATGAATATCCTTGGTTTTACTGTTGAGTTATAGTACTTTGATATTCTCATTTGGTATTTAGCCGTTCTTACGGCTGCTTCATCTCTTAATTCGTGAATCAAGTTAAAAGATTCCTATTTTAGTTCTTGATTAAGGTTGAAGGCATAGGCAATCCTTCGATGAGAAGGTACTTCAGTTTCTACTGGTAACATTGCTTCGCCACCATATGTTAGTGAATACGGTGTATGATCCATTGCAGTTCTAGTAGACGTTCCGTAAGCCCACAAAACTAGGATAAATTCTTCTACCCATTCCCCTTTGCCTTATTTAGTCTCCTTTTCAAAATCGTCTTTGTTGTTTTGTCAGCAGCCTTAACGACTCCATTGGCCTTTGAGTGAGCGACAGAAGTGAAGCTTTTTATGATTCCATGCTTATGGAAAAATTATGAAAAATTTTCGCTTTCAAATTGGGTTCGTTATTAGAGATTATCTTGTAGGGTATCCCAAACCTTGTGATAATGTTCTTAATGACAATCTTAGCACTTTCGCAGCGGTGATCTTTGGAAGCAATTCTGCTTTGACCCATGTTGTGAAGTAATCAACTACAGCTACAAAATATTTCACCCCGCCTTTGGAGATTAGAAGAGGTTCGATTAGATCGATTCATCAAACATCGAATGTCTATGGGATGGTGAGAGGGTTAGTTGATTCGGAGGAAGACGTGGTATCTTCTAGTAGCGTTAGCACTTTTCACATCTTTTATCATACTCAATTACTTGGTTGGTTAACTGTGACTAGTAAAATACGTGTCTCGGTATCTTTTTAGTTAATTAGATCCCATTGGAGTGATCTCAAAAAAGTCTTTCGTGGGCTCCATTAATATCCTCAATCCGCTCTCGGGTTTTACAAACACAAATAAGGAAGGGCATATCCTTTCTTGTATAGAACTCCATCCATAATGGTAAAGTTTTGGGCTTGCCTCTTTAGCTTTAGTGCCTCTGTTTTATATGTAGGTGGTGTCCCATTGACAATATAGCTCATAATCGGGGCCATCCAAGTGTTTTCATAGTATTCTATTGGTATTGGAGCTGTGGATTCTTCACTTGGCCTTTCGTGAACCATTTCACCCATTTCTTATGTTGTAGCCCGTGATAGGGTCAATACGCTCATTAGTTTTCTCTTGTTTATTTTCCTTAACACTGGGATTAGCTTGAAATCCCATAGGCACAATTCGAGTCTCAGGGGCTCCTCTTGAACTTGCCAACTCAGCCAATGAGTCTGCTTAGGAATTGTGTCCTCTTGATATTTGGTGTACAGAGAAATCTTCGAAAAGTGTGATCATTTTAATACCTTTTTCACATACTGACTGAGTTTGGGATCTTTCATCTGGTATACTTGTTTCATTTGATCGACCATTGATGTGCACGTAAATATACATATTTTCACCACCATATTTATTCTATTTAAATTAAATAAATGAACATATTGGGTATTTTAACTTGTTTTAACCAAAATCCATACTAATTTCAAATTGTCACATATCCATCTTCATATAGGGGCAAAACGGCCATTTGTGTGCATATATTTCTTTGTGAAAAATTAATTCAAAATTTCCATACTATTTTGTAGGAATTTGATTTCAATTACAAGTTGTTTCATGAAGAAGATATGCATACACAAAAAATAACACAAAGGAATGAAGATGAAATAATTCAAAGTTAAGATCATGGAGGACCCCACATACCCACCACTTTAATGTACAAATTAAAGGTTAATGCACATGCTTATGCAATTAATGGCTTCATGTACCCTTAAATGGGGATTACGACATGCTAATGATTACTTGGTGGCCATACTACCTCAGAGGCATTTTGGGCGTTCCCTAAAAATATGAATTAGGGTTTCATACATGTATAAATACTATTATGTTTCATGTAACCCTCTTCCACTTACATAGTTTTTAGCTTAGAAAATAAAAACAAAACTCTTGTCCCTTCTTTTTCCATGGCTACTTAGCCATTTTATGTTATGTAATTTTTCTTTCTTTTATGAAATGTTAATTCTCTTTTATTTACATGCTTCTTATCTTCTCATGTTGTAGTGTAGATTTCTTTTCTTTTATGCAAGTAGAATAATTCTCTTTTTCCATTAGCTTTCATTTTTCTTTCTTTTTTGCTTTCATGTTGCTAGCTACATTTGTTAATAAAATGACAAATATGAGAGGCTAAACCCCTTCAATTTTGGGGGTAATGAAGCTATCTAATTATGTAGCTTCAACTATTTGTTAATTCATGGTCTCTTTTTGTGCTTAATAGTGATCAATGAAGTGTTTTATTTGTTGTGCTTGCTTCGAATTTGATAGCCTATGTTTTTCACACCAAATAGGCTATGCTTAAACAATCACTAACACAAATCCCTGTTCATCAAAATATGATTATGGCATAATAAAGTGATTTGAAGTTAAAATTTGATGGTCTATATTTCTAATCATTAGTTAATAGACCATACTTAAAATAGATTTCATTTTCATTTTCTTTGTCAAGTTTCATGAAAGGTAGTAAGTGCTTTAAGGGATGTGTTATAGTTTGATGGCTTATATTGGCTAATCAACAGTACAAATATGACATGCTTATGATAAACACATCAATTAAAGCACAAATGACCATAAAAGAGAGATCATGATTTCATATATGTTGAACTATGCAATCTAGAGAGTGGATTTATTGTCTAAATTGTCATTTAACTCTTATATTTGCATCTCTTTTCTTTTAGTTAATTAATTAATTCTCTAATTCACTAGCTTAATTTTCCATCGACTTTGGTTTAATTTGATTGAGTAGAATTTTAAAATAATAAATTACCTGCGGATCGACCCGTATTTGCCACGTGCTACATTCGTACACCATGCTTTTGCGGTTATTTCTAAATTGAAATTTTTCGACGGTTTTCTAACTCGATAGAAATCTAGCCGATTAACAAGTTTTTGGCACCGTTCCCGGGGAATTTGTTTTAATTTTGATTTTCGATTCTTCGAATTGTTTTCATTTTCTTTGTGTGTTTTAATTTTGTGTGTGGGTTGCATATTAAAAAAATTGTTATATGGTTTTTGTTTACATTGTGTTTGTGTTTTGTTTTCTAGTTGCATTTCGCATTTGATATAAAAAAAACTCCACAAACATTTCTCCAAATTTGCATTGCATTTTTATTTTTCAATTACACTCATATTTCATCAATTTCTGTTTTCTACTTACATTTCACCCTTCTCTGTTACTGTAACACTGCCTCTGTTTACTATTTTCTGCATAGTGATACAAGCAATAACCATTCCACTACATTGTTCACATTACTCCTGCACCTTGTTCTCTGCCTGTTCTATACCCACTTTCTTACCAATTTCTTGCATCTGCTCCTCCACATTATCATTTCCTTAACCCCATACCAGAACTGCTACCCATCTCGCTGCCTTTCATACAAAATTCTGACCACCTCATAATTTCATACCATACCACTGACACACCAAAGAAACTGCCCTTCCAATACAAACATACATTCCCAAACATACAAAACAGTGCACAGTTCATAACCATTCCCAGACTAAATTACTGCACGGCTATAAAAATCCATCACCACTACTTCACTGCCCATTTTTTACTTCTTCTACCTCAAACATCCACTACATCACCCCACTGACAGAGCACTGCCACACCCCTTCTTCCTCACTGACCGATATTGTGCCATCAAGCCACTTAACAACTCCTAACAGCAGTACCATTCCTCCTTCATCAACTAATAGCCTTAAAAATCCACACAGTCAACAACAGCCCCATAGCCTTCTTCACATCACTTCCCTACTGCTTGCCATCGTTTCAGGTCCATTCACTTACCACAACCAAAAAAAAATTACCCACCAGCAATAGCATTTTACATAAAGCAGCTTCTCCATCCAAGTCGCAGCAACCCCAAAGTAACCATCAAGAATCGAATCACCAACACCTCCATCCCACGTCAATCACTGAATTTCTTACCACTGTCCATCGGAAATTCACCACCATCCTCCTAAACCACGAACTGGAACCTCCAACTTCGCACATTCGCAAACACCGCAAGCATCCCAATTTCCTTTCCATCAATCTCAACCTCCTCCACTCCCCGAAACATCACCACCATTTCAATCGCAAAATGCCTCCCATCAGTCTCAGCAACCACCTTCGAACATCAATCGAACTCGCTACCTCAAGCATCGTGAGAACCATCTACTTTCGATGGTGACCACAAACCCAAATCGGACTGCCCTCGACCATCACAACGAAGTTGCAAACCACCGTAACCACCATCCTCCGTTTAATCACTGTCAATCGTCGACCAAATTGCCTACTCTAACTCTGTTCCTCGACCAATCGCGGTTCAGCACCTTCCATTCCTCCTCAAGCTGCCTTTGAACCAATTCGGCAACTCGAAACCCAATTCCATGAGAAATCCCAAACCACAGTGACTTTGATTCCCCCTCAGCCATCACCTAACCCTTTAACTTGTCGCATTTTCTTTCTCGTCTAATTCTGTTCTTTTTTTCTCTTTCCCTCCTCTCAGATTTCGGCTGTATACAAGTCGCATTTGATTTTAAAATAATTAAAAAAGATAATTAGGAAATGAGGAGGCTATTCGGGGATTGGGTTTGTTATTGGGCCCGTGTTGGATTTGTGATTAGTTATTTTGCGTAATTTTCTTTGTTTAGTTGTTTAGGTTATTCTATATATATTATTTTTTTGCTTATTCGGTTCTCGTCTAAAAAAAATAAAAATAAAAAGTTTCAATAGTTGTGTTTTGTTTTGATTCCCTTAAAAAAAAGTTTGAATTCATTTTCATTTGTCTTGCTTTCATTTGTTTCATTTCCACTTGTTTTGTTTTCATTTTTTTTAAATTCCATCATTAAATATGAAAAAAACTTGTGTATATCTTGTTTTTGATTTTCAGATTGCAGGAAATAAAACGAAGGATTGGTTGCTTCGCTCCGCTGTCAAAAATAAATTGTTGGCTTGCTTATAAAAAATATTTGCAGCGTTCATCTCTACTTTCATTTGAATTGCATTGTTAGTTGCTTGCATTTTATTAAAAAACCAAAATCTATTCGTAATTACATTGTTAATACACATTTAATTTCTGTTTTGCATCTCATTTTAAATTTTTGTTAATAATAACGGTTAGACATCAATAACACTTAATTGTATATTGACGAATTGTCTTCTTTGAACAATTTAATTTCTTGGTGTCTAGGCTATGGCAGATTAATAGCCATTATAAATATTACGGTGATTCGTAAATATTATTATGGTTGTTTCTTTGAAGGTACATAAACTTTCGGCTGCATTGCTATGGTGATTCATGGCACACCGATAACTCCTATCTGTTACCTGGTTGAGAACTATCTTGTTTATCTAAGACAATTTGTGATTATACAATTTAAGGTTAACTTAGGATAAATCATTTGTAATTAAACTTTGCATTCATTTAGTTGCATTACTTCATGCGTATTTAAAAAAAATCAAAAGCCCAAAACTAAAAAAAACTGTAAATATTCCTTTTCCTTTGAAATTTTTAAATCCTTTCTTTTGAATTTTTTTCAAAAACAAAAATCCAAAAAAAAAAGTTTTACTTAGTTTTTATTACTAGAAAATCAAAAATCTAAATCTATATATATACACACACACACATAAAACCTTTTCAGAAACAAAAAAAATCCAAAAACAAAACAAAAATCAAATTTCCTTTTGAAAAATAATTTTTTTTTTGTAAATATTTTTCATTTATATAAAAAAAGCAAAAAGATTTTTGAAATGTCCGAATTTCCATATTCATTTTATTTTTACAATAGTTGTGAAAATCCATATAATCCATATATTTCACTCCAAATTTGTACGGATATTTTAACAACAACTATTGTGTAAATAATTCTAATTTCGAACAACAAACTTTTCAAAACAATGACCTACCCTCGAATCTCGAAAATAGAATTTCATCTTTACTCGAACTTTCTACACAACAAAATCAAGAGATAAATGAGTTGTGCAATTCATATTTGCGCTATAACTCGAATCAAAGTTTTTAAAATAATCAAAATTTGAATTCACTACAAAATTCAAATGATTTTAAGTGTTACCCATGCCAATTCAATTTCGAGTTTCAAAGTGAATTTCAAAATCAAGATGAAAATGTGAACCAATTTTCAAATAATTTTAGCAATGGGAATAGTTTCAATAACGATACGGTTGAAAACTTTGGTTATCAACAAGTTCAAATGAAAATTTTCAAATTAATAATCATGAATTTGATTTTGTTGACCAAATGGAAAAGGATAACGCGGATTTATTACTTGAAAAATAAAAAACTTTTCACGAAAATCATACTCAAATCTCAACTTGCGAAGAATCAAATAACAATCTACCATTTATCGAAATTGACAATTCTTATTCTCAACTACTCCAAATTGAAAATTTTCATGTTAATAATTACAAATTTGACTTTGTTGAGCAAATGAATGAAATTTACGATGACCAACCGAATTTTTTTATTAAAAAATTAGAAAATTTTCGTGAGAAACAAAATCAAATTTCAATGTGTGACGAGTCAAATGATAATCCATCTTTTATCCAAATTGATGATTTTCAAATAACAACTTTTGAATTTGATAATGACGATCTTAATCAAGTTTTCAATATACGGTAATTAAGTTGGATTTCAATTCTTTTGACGGTGCGAAACTCGATTTAAACTTCGATCTTTCTTTTTCTTAATATTTGAATACGACAACTTTGAATTTTAAACTCGATTTGCACGATGAACTTGATGATAATCCAACAAAGGAAGTCAAATTTAATGAACATAAGTTTTATGGACTTTTTGAAAACGAGTTATTAAATTCTGAAGGGGAAAAATTTCGATCGCCGTTTTGATTTTGAAATCGATATTTTGGAAGAAATTGAACTTCAACTAGTTTTTCTATCTACCCCAAAAATCATCGAAAATAAAACAACTTGTACGATTTTCAGTAAAACGACTACCGTTTTTCGAAACCCACATTCAACTTCGAAATCTTTTACGATTTGGTTTTTGTGCTTAAACTGTGTCTCATACATTTGATGAGACAAATGAATTGATCTTTAGAAGACTGTTTCATTTACTTTTTGACTATGTACTTTCTCATCTCTTGTAAATAAAATCTTTTGTGTAAATATGGGTTTTTTATTTTTTATTTTTCTCCTTCCACTTGGATTGACTGTAGGGACACAGTCAAAATCAAGTGTGGGGGGAGGCTCATCTTCATTTTTTTTTTCATGGTTTATTTTTTCTTTAAAATTTCCAAAAAATCCCAAAAACAAATTTTCTTTTGATTTATTTTTAAAAGAAACACTACAGGATAAATATATGGTTTTGGCTTATTAAATTGAAATTTTTGAAAGTTTATTTATCTTAACAAAAATAAAAATGAAGTTTGATTATAAATAACAATGGTTTAACTAGTATATAGGAAGATTCATACGTGTTAATTATGAAATACATCCTAATTGAAAATCTTTATTTTAAAAAGTGGTTGATTTGAAGTAAAGATATAACATTTTTTGCCTTCTAAGTTAAATGGTGCTAAGATGATTTTGCAAAACTCTCTCTCATAAAAAAATATAAAAAATAAAAATAATAATAACATCCAAAGTATTCACTCTCGTTTAAATGGTCTCACAGTTATGCATGGTTGAATTACTTGGAATCTTTGATTATGTGCTTTCATACTCATTTAAAAGTCCTCACGGTTATGCTTGTATGGAACATATGTAAAAAAGAAAATTAATAAAAACCACCTACGGTCGATAGGTGTATGCACGAAAGTGTGTGTACTCCCCATGCTCTATACTTCCCTCACATAAGCCCGAAAGCCCGTGCATGGGTGGTATATATGGCCTCAGTTTACCTGAGCTAGGTGTGTAATTTTTCTTGCTAATAATGAGAGAGTAAGCAATTGAAATCCTAGCACTATTTTAACTTGTTTGATTTAACTTGTTAATGAAAAGAAATGAAAATAGCACTTTAATAAACTTTGATAATCAACTAAGGAACCATTTCATAATTACATGGTGATATCAACCGAAACAACTAGACAAACCATGGTCTATCTATTATGACAACTTGATTTTTATTGGAAATTTTGACAGGAAAATGACTTAAATTTTCAAGATAATGACCAAAGCCTATATTTAACTTATTCGTATCGATTTAAAAATAAATCCTTCATTTGTAAATATTTTCAAAAACTAACATTTATCCCTTTGTAAATAACTCTTGCATTTTGTAAATATTTTCATCCTGCGTTTGGATTTTGTGGGTAGTATCCGCTGAAAAACCTCATGAGACAACACTCATCCTACTGGGGACAGCCAGAAGTTTAACGGTTTGTTGCGTACGCTCAATGCAATCGTGCTCCTTATGAAAACGGATTTATCTTAGTTTTTTTTATTCGAGGATGAATAAAAAGATAAGTGTGGGGGTATTTGATGTGCACGTAAATGTGTATATTTTTACCACCATATTTATTCTTTTTAAATTAAATAAATGAATATATTGGGTATTTTAACTTGTTTTAACCAAAATCCATATTAATTTCAAATTGTCACATATCCATCTTCGTATAGGGGGAAAACGGTCATTTGTGTGCATATATTTCTTCGAAAAAAATTAATTTAAAATTTCCATACTAGTTTGCAGGAATTTGACTTCAATTACAAGCTGTTTCATGAAGAAGATATGCATGCACAAAAAACAACACAAAGGAATGAAGATGGAAATAATTTAAAGTGAAGATCATAGAGGACCCCACCTACCCATCACCTTAATTTACAAATTAGAGGCTAATGCATATGCTTATGGAATTAATGGCTTCATGCACACTTAAATGGGGATTATGACATGCTAATGATTTCTTGGTGGCCACATTACCTCAAGGGCATTTTGGGAAATCCCTAAACATATGAATTAGGGTTTCATACATGTATAAATACCCTTATGTTTCATGTAACCCTCTTCCACTTACTTAGTTTTTAGCTTAGAAAATGAAAACAAAGCTCTTCTCCCTTCTTTTCCCCTGGCTACTTAGCCATTTTATGTTATGCAATTTTTCTTTCTTTTATGAAATTTTAATTCTCTTTTATTTACATGCTTCTTATCTTCTCATGTTGCAGTGTAGATTTCTTTTCTTTTATGCAAGTGGAATAATTCTCTTTTCCCATTAGATTTCATTTTCCTTTATTTTTTGCTTTCATGTTGCTAGCCACATTTGTTAATCAAATGAAAAATATGAGAGGCTAAACCACTTCAATTTAGGGGGTAATGAAGCTCTCTAATTATGTAGCTTTAACTATATGTTATTTCATGGTCTCTTTTTGTTCTTAATAGTGATCAATGAGTGTTTTATTTGTTGTTCTTGCTTTGAATTTGATAGCCTATATTGTTGACACCAAATAGACTATGTTTAAACAATCACTAACATAAATGCTTCTTCATCAAAATATGATTATTGCATAAGAAAGTGATTTGAAATTAAAATTTGATGGTCTATATTTCTAATAAATAGTTAATAGGCCATACTTAAAATAGATTTCATTTTCATTTTCTTTATCAAGTTTCATGAAAGTTAGTAAGTGCTTTAAGGGATGTGTTATAGTTTGATGGCTTATGTTGGTTAATCAATAGTACAAATATGACATGCTTATGATAAACACATCAATTAAAGCACTGATGACCATAAAAGAGAGATCATGATTTCATATATGTTGAACTATATAATCTAGAGTGTGGATTTATTCTCTAAATTGTTATTTAACTCTTATATTTGCATCTCTTTTCTTTTAGTTGGTTGGTTAACTCTCTAATTCTCTAGCTTAACTTTCCATCGACTTTGGTTTAATTTGATTAAATAGAATTTTAAAATCATCAATTCTCTACGGGTCGACCCGTATTTGCCATGTGCTACATTTGTACACCATGCGCTTGTGGTTATTTTTAAATTGAAATTTTTTGACGGTTTTTTAACTTGGCAGAAAACTAGCCGATTAACAACCATCAATTGGGAATCACTAAATACTTGAATCCTTAGGATTTTGATTTGTAAAGCAAGG
Source organism: Allium cepa (assembly GCA_030765085.1). NCBI lineage: Eukaryota > Viridiplantae > Streptophyta > Magnoliopsida > Asparagales > Amaryllidaceae > Allium > Allium cepa. Next base: position 856,581,783 of record CM060943.1, read on the forward strand.
GTCAATCCTGCGACCATAGATACATATTCTGCCACATTTTTAGTTGTAGAAAACTCCAATTTCATAGCATAATGAAGTCTGTGTCCATCAGGGGTGATTACTACGTATCCTGCTCCAGCCCCTTTTTCATTTGGCACCATTGACAATAACTGCCACTTGGGTTTTAAGTCCTTTTCCATTTTGGATTGCCCTTAAATGAATCATGTACATTCGTTATGGAAGTCAACCAACGCATGTCCTTTTATAGCCGCTCCGGGTTGATATTCTATATCATATCGACTTAGCTCAATTCTCCACTTAATTTATCTTTCAGAGGTTTCAGGTTTACTTATGACATGTTTCAATGTAAAGTTGGTCAATACCTTCACCGAGTGTGCTTGAACATATAGCCTTAACTTTCATGCCGTGATAATTAAACAGTGTTAGTTTCTCAATAACAGAATATCGAGTTTCGGCATCCTTCAGTCTTATGCTTACATAATAAACCAGTAGTTGAAATTCCTTGGTTTTCCTGATCAATATTGAGCTTACCGCGAGCTCTGAGATTGCCATTTACAAGAATAGATCCTTTCCATCTTCGAGGCTAGATAAGATCAGAGGTTTGTCCAAGCGCGATTTCAACTCTTGAAATGCCATTTTCCAGTCTTCACCCTATTTGAAATTTTTCCTCTTCTTTATTACCTTAATGAACGAAATGCATTTATCAATAGCTTTTGGAATAAACCTGCTTAGGGCTGCTCCTTTTCCATTCAAACTCATAACAACTTTACTTGTCTTAGGCTCTACCATATACTTAATGGCCTCAGTTTGTTCTGAACTAGCCTCAAACCTTGTGCACTGACAATATAGCATAAGAGTTTTCCAAAAAGAACTCCAAAGTTGCATTTTTTGAGTTTCATTAGATACTTTCGGAGTACTTTGAACATCTCATCCAGATCTTCAAGATGATCCTTTGCTTCTTTGGATTTTACCAACATGTCATCTACATAAACTTCCATATTTCTTCCAATTTGATCTTTAAACATCCGGTTAACCAATCTTCGGTAAGCTGCCCCAGCATTTTTCAATTGAAATGGCATAACTTTTTAACAGTAGGTTCCCCGATTTGTAATGAAGCTGGTGTTCTCCTCATCAGGATTAAACATAGGGATTTGATTATATCAGGAGTATGCGTCCATTAAGGAGAGTAGGTTATGTCCACTAGTTCCGTTAACCAATTGGTCTATCTTTGGCATTGGTTAACAATCCTTTAGACAAGCTTTGTTTAAATCCGTATAATCCATGCAAATTCGCCACTTTCCATTAGATTTATTTACCAAAACTGGATTTGCCAACCACTTGGGGTAAATGACTTCATGGATAAACCCAATTTGTTGCAATTTCATCACTTCTTCCTTTAAGGCATCGATCCTTGCCATATTGAATTGCCTCTTCTTTTTGTCCGATCGGAGGGATGTTTGGATTGATATTTAGGACGTGACTCATCATTGTAGGGCCAAATCCAACCATATCGGAGTAGGTCTACGCAAAAATATCCTTATTGACTTTTAAGAATTCAGCCAATTCTGATTTTCAGTGCACCTCGAGACCTTTTCCAACTCTAACTATTTTGGTAGAATTGGTAACCGGCTTAACTCTTTCATTCTCTCCTCGGCAATCTAGCCCGGTAATTATTTCTCTTTCCTCTATTGAGTTGTATCCATTTTCTTCCTCTTTCCATAAATTTCAAAAACATCTTTTGGCAATACGCTTGTTAGTTCTGTTAGGTTTTTTCTTCATTTCAAATGATGGATGTCGAAACCCATCATTCGAAGGCTGTAAAGTAATATAAGAAGCAAAGCAACAAGTAAATTCCCTGTTATATTGTTCCAAAGTTGCGATGTAAGGACCCGAATTTTTCAATGGTTAAGTTTGAATATTTGAAATTGGTTTTAAATATTTGATTTGGAGTTGTAATTAAGTTAGAAAGTTTTTAAAACTGAAATTTCAAAAGATTCTGTAATTTTTGAAAATCATTGATCTAATCGATGCGTTAAAACAGTGATCTCGGGCATAGTCACGGAATTGGACGAAATTAGTTCCATTGGATCCATAATAGTGTATTATTATTGAATTCCAAATTTCGTAGTGTTTAGAGTTTTCATTTGATCGCACGGTATATAAGCGCATTGACTTTAATATCGAAATTCAATATAATAATTGGGTCCAAAAAGCTGTCTTCTACATACGATCTAATTAGGACTTGAAACCTTTTCCACCGTGTTCAAAATGTGGGTATAACATTATGAATGTCTAGTGGCACGCTTCTATAAGATATCAGAATTTTAACTTACATTAAAGTGAGATATTTATAATTAAATAATATTTTAATCTGTTAAAGACAAGACCCTAGCTTCTACTACAAGCCGTTCCCTCAACTTTAAAATACGTCTTCTCCCCTCAGTTCCAAAATCAAATCGAGCCATTCCCCTCTCACATTCAATTGAAAATTCACGACAATCCTTCTTCCCTTCAAATCAAATCAATTCGTAAATAAAAATAAAAATAAAAGAAAGAGAGAATGAAAGCGTGAGTGCGCGTGGCCTAAGGAAGAGAAACGTGAATCGTGATGGTGATGATTGGTTGCTTGGAAATCGAGAGGCCGAAGGAAAGCGAGGGAAGTCGCGGCGAAGTCGTGAGGTCTGGGCAGGCATGGAGTAGAGCATCATCATTCCATGCACGTAAAAGACTGGGGGAGACGATGCTGGGTGGTGCGACACTTCGAGGGTAGCAGGCTGAGGTAGGTGTCACGTCTCAAAATCCAACGACAGACTTGATGTGGATGGTTTTGGGGAAGGCACGACTGCAAAGCGAGGTAATGGGGAAATTGCATTTTCAAGAAAGATGTGTTTTGCTATGGGGTCGACGAATCAAGGCTGGTCACGGTGGGTGCAAGAGAGGGAGAAAATGGGAGCAAGGTGGCTGGACGTGCCACGGTGGTGATGCAACAACAGTGGAGGAGCTAGGCACTGGGTTGTGAGGGCTCATCACTGAGAGAAGAAGGTAATGAAATTTATTTTAATTAACGTTAATAAAAGTAATTGACTAGCTAATGATGAATTAGTGAAATTAATTTGTAATTTAAATATTAAATCTCATAAATGCTATTATTGATTTATATGAGATCAAAAATAATCTATGCGAGTCGAGTGTGGCTCATAGCGGTAAAAATCTATGCGATATGCTTAGTTTGGGGTTTTCAAAGATGCTCAGAAAGGAAAAATATAATTTTGGGATGGATTGTAAATAAAATCAATGTGAGTACATCTCACTCTTTTTGGATCGCTGCAATTAATTTAAAATAATTAAAATCAAATTTTGCATGTTTGTTTTGATTTATAAAATTGTTATATGTTGATTGATGTTGTAATATATATATATATATATATAGTGGTATATATACTAGTATTTGGAGTGATATTCCCGCACATTATAGCGGATGAGACCCCACGCACCCCGCATAATAGCAGATGACTACCACAATATCCCCCTCAAAGCAGAATTGGTATTTTTATTGTTGACTATCATCTGTGGATGCAGGAAAACAGGTTGGAGGGATCCAACTAGATTCCCCAAAAATGTTGATTTATTTTCATATATAATGATATATGATTTCTGTGGATAATCTGCTATAGATCATTGCTATAATTGAACCCTTGGATGTTATTGTAGCATGGGCCTTAAATTTAGCATTTTAAAAACCATAGATTATTATTCTTGCTAAAAGGAATTTAAAAGAAGATTTTTGATATGAAAATATTTATATTGGAAATTGGGTTATATTAAGAAAATTGAATTAGGAATAATATATATATATATATATATATATATATATTAATTTCGGATTGTACGCAACTATTCATGAATAGGTTTAAATAAAGACTTTAAAAAAAATTAAAATAATATATAAAGGAGTTTGTAAATGGTATTCTGAAATAAGAAAAGGGTTTAAATCAATTTTGAAAATAGATTGGGAGTATGAATGGAATTTATAAGAAATGAAGTTATATAACGGAATTTTATAAATAAGATTTGTTTTATAAACAGGTAAAACCAAAAGGGTTATATAATTTAAAAATTATGTTTATAAACAAAGGAATTTGACATCAAATGATAATTGGGAATACAAAATTCATAGGGTGAATTTTTATTAGAATATGGAAACAGTGTTGAGAAAAATATACATTCTATTTTTGAAATAAGAATGGTTAGGGAATCGACAATGAATCGATATGTTGTGAAATGGAGAGGAAGTTATAAATTAAATTGGTTATTGAGATTTTAAAATACATTTTTATTTTTAAGAAGTTATGTTCGTTTTTCAAAGGGAAAACTTTATTATTTGAACTATGAAATTTTAAACAAGTTGATATTGGAATACTTCGAAAAATGGATTTTCAAATATTTAATATTTTTTGAACAAAAAATTTAATTTTTATAATTAGCTGTGTAAATTGATATTTTTAAATAAGTTATTGATGGTTTCTTAAAAGTGTTTAATATTTTAAATAATAACTTAAAACATATTTTAAAAATAAAAATAAATTACTATTCTTTAAAATGCTTAATGTGTATATATATAGTTTGAAATGACTAAAAATTTATTTATAAAATTATCTTGAGATGTGTAAACAGGTTTTAATTTAAGGATGAGATTTTATAAGAGAAATCTTATAACTGGAATTCTAGAGACTTAAGAAAAAATTCCAATGCTTAGATGCGATAACTTCGGGAAGAATGTGAATTCATTTAAAGAAGTTATAAATGGTTGATTGGGATTATATATAAGTATAATCGGTTTGGGATTCGTAGGAAAGATTTATTAAAATTTTCGAGGATTTATGGGATAAGTTATTTAAAATTTCCAAGTTTAATATTAAGATGATTTCGGAAATTGTACTTATAAATATTTGCCTAAGTATTGGAAGGAGGTTTTGGAAATATTTTTAGTGGAAAACGATTTGGAATAGAAATATTTTCTAAGTGTTATAAAAATGGAAGTCGCAAATATTTCTAAGTATTGAAAATGATGAAATATCATGTTATGGATACAAGGATTGAAATTGTTTTCAAATGTAGAAATATTGAAAGACTGAATGTATATCTCGGTGAAGATGTTTTGGAATAAATATTTTGGAGATTTAAAAAATAAGGCTTAGTGTTTGTTTTTGGTTGTTATTTGAAATAACAAATTGTCAAATATTGGCCAAATTCGTTGAACGTTACGAATGAATACTGTGAAGATGATGAAGATGGTGATTCGGTTTGTCCAGGCCTAGGACAACTTGTATGGACGAATGCTATTAGAACATCATCATTGGATGACGATGAGCATTGTAAGAAGAATTGTTTCGTGAAAGGTAATGCTAAGCCACGAGCCTCATCAATCGGGAATGGCTAAAATGGTGGAGATGGAGCAAGGATAAGTGGGTCGCACCAATTAGGGTATGTTATCACTTTCCTAGGTATCTCTGGAAACCAATTTATTATGGATATGGTTGTGCATGAAAGAAGGAGAGCTCGATTGAAAGGGTGGGAACACCCGGGGTGATAACATATTCGGTCGATCCAAATTAGGGGTAGGCCAGTCTTGTGTAGTAGGGTATCCCGGTGAGGTCCTCAGTACATTTTTCTAGATATGTACTGTGATGGGTGGTACCCCAGTGGACCAGTCATTCGTATGGAATCCATTCTCTAATATGAGCTTACGGTTTTGTTTATAGATCCTAGTATGCTAGAATTTAATTAATGTAACAATTTCGGCTATTTGAGTAGGTATTTTTACATAGACACTATAATATCAGATAAATTTGATAAAAAAATATTTTGGTTATGGTAAGGGAAAAACTCGTCGTGTTTATATGTGATGCGGACTAACCAGATACCTTTGTTTTTCAAAGGATTTTGATAATTCTAATAATTCAAATTGAGTGTGTTTTCTCATGCTAGTTTTCTGGACTGACTCGAGTGTTATTTTATTATAATGCTCGGGTCAGACCAAGTATTACAGATTCATGATAGAATGCTATGTAGCTCAGGAGACGAGCTGGATGACAGAGACGTAACCTCGTACTTGGCTTATATTCCTCTGTGTAAGGACAAGTTATCTAACTCTCTAGTTTGATATATTGATTATTGTACTCTGATGATTGTAAGTATAAAATAGTTACAGATTTTTTTGGGTAAAATATGTTGTTATATATTATATTTTGTTCTAACGCGATTGTGAGATTCTATTTTTTGTTAATCTATTTTCATCTATCTCTCTTCTTGTGACGCCCCACCTCTATACCCACGCTAGCCAAGAACATTACGGTGAATGCTGTCGACTAGCACGGAGAATAAGGCTGTTGAGGAGCGACCATCCATGTAATTTCTTTGCGCGAGCACCGATATGTCAGATAATATAATATGCATCCTATTTCAAGAGAAAATCCGACGTACCGACACAAACTCAAAGCTACTACACGGTGGCTATATAAATCCTTCGGAAAACAAATATTGAAATAAGCATAACACAAATCAGTCACAGACAATTCATATCACAAAGGCGGAATAAGATATGAATATTACACTAGAAAGTGTACATCAGAGTAGTGGTCTAAAAAGATCCACAATATCACAAAAGAATAGTTACACGAACTACACAAAAGAATAAGTATACATTAAGGAGTCTATATCTCAAATGTATACAACAAAATAACTACTAATCTAAGTAGTTATCCCAAAAGTCAAGGAGTTAATCCCGGATGAGAAGTCAAGAAGAAGCACCTGTAACATCTCGGTCTGACCCGAGTATTATTTAATAAGAAAATAATAAACGGATCAGTCTAACTATAAATATCAGATGAAACGATATAGAATAAGAGATATGACTAAACACAGAATAATCACAATGCCAAGCTGTGATATATATATATATATATATATATACACTTAGTTGATAATCATCATGAGATTAATCAATGTCACCAAATCTACACAAGACTCAAAGAAACGTCATACTCCTTATTTCGTTCACCATACCATAAATATTGACGATAATATCAATGTCAATCACAAAAGTCAATGTCGAACAAATTCCAGAAGACTACACAAGAAATCCAGAAATCACTAAAGTCAATGACACACAAATTCACCAATGCACAAATATTGATAAAACTTATCAATGGAAATCACGAAAATTGGTGAAACACAAATTCTAGGAATCTACACAAGAAATCCAAAAATCACAAAGGGGGGAAGGCCTATCACAAACGGGAGCATAAAGCCCACCAACACGTGTATCACAAACGGAACGCTAATTCCATGGTCGCTAACCATCACAAATTGAGCCGAAGCTCCACAAACGGCCCAAAGACCATGGGTTGCTACCCCACCAAATTGAGTCGAAACTCCACAAAACGGGGTTTAGTCTCCCTCGCAGACAAAGAGACATCGTGCATTGCTAGTCTAAATCACAAAGATGATCGTCATGATCAATGAGAAGTGTCAATTACACTAAGCTAGTAAATATATGAGTTTAGCTTCATGTCCCATAACCACTTGCTTAACTTAAATATTTACGAACAAACTGTAAATCTCCACTAGAAAATTGTCACAAGAGGTTCAATCGAACAAGTCCAAGAATTAACCGACGAAGCAAACGCAAGCGTTTCATACCACTCGTTTTACTAAGCCGTTTAATTAGATTTCTCATACGAGTGAGGTAAAGGTTTGTATATACTAATAGATTGAAAAACGGTTTTATAAACGAATTTGGTATTAAAATAGTATTGAAATCGTTTGGGGAAAGAGTTTTGATATTTACTACTAGTATAGAAAACCTTTGTATTTTAAAGTGACAAAGCACAAAAATGGTTGTAGAAACAATCAATCACCAAAATTCACATACGAAGACGTGAATTAATTCCAAAGAAATCGACAACAAATCCATCAAAGTAGATATTTCCAAAAATTCCAATATAGAAGTCATCATAGTTGAATAAGTGATAACAACAACTATGAATTAAAACGAATCGATATAAATTGGATACCAAGCAAAACTAGGCTCAAATAGGCATTGTGGACAAATAGAAGCAGGTCAGTCGACTGACTCACTGAGTTCAGTCGACTGATCACAGTCCCAAAAAACTCTCGGGATGTAGGTCAGTCGACTGAACTCAGTGAGTCAGTCGACTGACTGTAGTAAACAGAGCCCCTAAGGCTCTGTAGGGAGCCTTCACCCTGCTTAATAGCTTCAACCAGTCGACTGACCAAGAGGTCCAGTCGACTGACTGGAGCTAAGGCAGTTTTCTGCCTTTGCACAAGATGTGCAAACCCAACCAATTCGCAACCGAATTCGAGCCAAGGCGCTAGGGGTTTATGCCAAACGACTACCCGACCCTTTAGGCTCTTCGATGCGTCACCAAAACATGTTAAGATGTCCATAAAAGGATTTTCATAGATTTTGATTTCAAAACACTAAAATTCGGAATATACACCAAATCAATTCAAACCAAAATCAAATGCACATGAATATGTGTTAGGAATTCATACCTAACATTCAAAGATAGTTATAGACCTAGATGTGAGATAATAATCTCACCTTTTTAACTCAAGAACAAGAAGAAGAAGCTCAAATGCAAAGGAAAGGCTAACCACTCTTCACTCTTACTCAACAAGCTTCAATCTAAGAATAAAACACATACTTTCCTAAATTAGGTTTAGGATATTTTCTGAAATTGAAGAGAGAAAGAGTTGGAGAAGAAGAAGAGAAGCTTACCAATGGGTTCACTTGAGTTTGGAGCAAGAAGATGGATTTGCTAATCGAAACTAGGGCTTAGGAATTTCCATTTCCCATTCTCTTCCCCCATTTTTGAAGAAGCTTGAGTGTTAGGAAAATAAGAATGAAGTAAATGAAGAGGAGAGGGTTGGAACTGAATACATAAGTGGGCTCAGCCCAAACCAAAACCCTAAGTGAAAAGTAGCAAAATTCAACTTTCTCCAAACATATCGAAGCTTATACTCAAAAAGGTCGCAAACGTCATTTTGAACTTAATGGGGGTGGTCTCGAGTCCCAATTCGACTGTTTGCAAAAAGTAGGTTTTCGGACCAAAATCCGATGAATGGTGAAATATTTAAATAAAATAATTAAATATATAATCGATACATATGCGGGTTGTTACAGACTCCCCTCCTTAAAGAAATTGCGTCCTCGCAATAATTAAGAAGGAAATATAAGAAGTAACAACCATAGAAGCATATTAACACAAAAGAAAATTTGAAATAGGAAGTTCACCATAAAGTGCACGAAAGAGTTAGCAAGAAATCTGGTGAAACTTCAATTTCCACAATATTACCGGGCTCAAGAATGAAAACCGGAATCCCTGAGGCATTTCCGTAGATAAAAGACGTGGGGAACGTCAAGAATAGCAGAAAATTGAGTCGGTGCAACGGCGTAGTACAAAAGCGGTACGCCCGAGGAACTAGAAACTCAAATAATTTGGGACATCAGCGTAGTACAAAAACGGTATGCCCAATGAACCAAAAGCAAAGACATCGATGTAGTACAAACGGTACATCTGATGAATCAAACGCAAAGACATCGATGTAGTACAAACGGTACATCCGATGAATCAAAAGCAAAGACATCGATGTAGTACAAACGGTACATCCGATGAATCAAAAGCAAAGACATCGATGTAGTACAAACGGTACATCCGATGAATCAAAAGCAAATACATCGATGTAGTACAAACGGTACATCCGATGAATCAAAAGCAAAGACATCGATGTACTACAACGGTACATCCGATGAATCAAAAGCAAAGACATCGATGTAGTACAACGGTACATCCGATGAATCAAAAGCAAAGACATCGATGTAGTACAAACGGTACATCCGATGAATCAAAAGCAAAGACATCGATGTAGTACAAACGGTACATCCGATGAATCAAAAGCAAATACATCGATGTAGTACAAACGGTACATCCGATGAATCAAAAGCAAAGACATCGATGTAGTACAACGGTACATCCGATGAATCAAAAGCAAAGACATCGATGTAGTACAACGGTACATCCGATGAATCAAAAGCAAAGACATCGATGTAGTACAAACGGTACATCCGATGAATCAATAGCAAAGACATCGATGTAGTACAACGGTACATCCGATGAATCAAAAGCAAAGACATCGATGTAGTACAACGGTACATCCGATGAATCAAAAGCAAAGACATCGATGTAGTACAACGGTACATCCGATGAATCAAAAGCAAAGACATCGATGTAGTACAACGGTACATCCGATGAATCAAAAGCAAAGACATCGATGTAGTACAAACGGTACATCCGATGAATCAAAAGCAAAGACATCGATGTAGTACAAACGGTACATCCGATGAATCAAAAGCAAAGACATCGATGTAGTACAACGGTACATCCGATGAATCAAAAGCAAAGACATCGATGTAGTACAAACGGTACATCCGATGAATCAAAAGAAAAGACATCGATGTAGTACAAACGGTACATCCGATGAATCAAAAGCAAAGACATCGATGTAGTACAAATGGTACATCCGATGAATCAAAAGCAAAGACATCGATGTAGTACAAACGGTACATCCGATGAATCAAAAGCAAAGACATCGATGTAGTACAAACGGTACATCCGATGAATCAAAAGCAAAGACATCGATGTAGTACAACGGTACATCCGATGAATCAAAAGCATAGACATCGATGTAGTACAAACGGTACATCCGATGAATCAAAAGCAAAGACATCGATGTAGTACAAACGGTACATCCGATGAATCAAAGACCGAATGATTTCGGAACACCGACGTAGTACAAAAACGGTACGTCCAATGAACCGAACACAATAAAAGGACATCGGACGCTAGTTCATAAAAGAAATGAGATAAAACTCAATAAAACGAAGTGTACCAAAACGTCCGATGAACTTGATGAAAAGATAATTCCATTCAGGCAGCATCAAAGAATCAACCACTCGTCGCTTACGACAAAGCGCATTGGCAACACGATTTCCCTTCCAGGAATAAAAAGAATATCAAGATCATAAGATGTCAGGAACTCGAGTCAACATGGAGTTCCATATGAGAAAATAATTATTCCAAAGATTTATGACCGAGGTAGAGAACAATTTCTCATCCAAATATGATGACGCAAAAATCCAAAAGTAAAAACAATAGCCGAGAGCACTAGATCATGAGTGGCGTATCTAGTCTCGATAAGCTAAAATGATTTAGAAACTCAAGTGATAGCACATTCTCTTTTGCAAGAGAACGGCATCCAAACCAATACGACTATTATCGGTACAAATAGCAAAGTCTTGGTTCCCCTTCAGGAATCACAAAAATAAGAGTTTCGAAAAGAAAGGATTTCTTTTAAATAATTTTCTTTCCCGAAAAGCTAAAACTTTCAAAAATCACAATTATTTCAATGTAAAAATATTTCTAGAAAAATTCACCATTTACAAGTCAATATATCGTGTCTGATTGTCACATCAAAGCGTTTAGGAAATTCCTATCGATAACGTTGATCAAGCGCATCGACCAAAATTCTTAAAGCACTCAATGGGCAATACAATCACAAAATCATCTTTTATAGGATAAATAAATCTCTTAAAAAGTTTTAAGAATATTCTTTGTTCGTTTCAAGAACAAAATCCAGTTTTACTTATAAATAAATCTTACGAAAAAGATTTGCAAAATTTTAAATTACTATTTTCATCCAAAATCAATAAATACAAGAATGGAGTCATCGAGATATTCATAGAATATTCGATCTAAAAAATGGATGAAATAAGCTGGAAAAACTGAATGACAAAATAATTCATTCATAGAATCATAACGAGTGCGGAATGCGGTAAGTGAAAACACCCGCAACTAGTAGCCAAATGAAAATTGGTGACAATGTCGAACTAAAAAGACCTTAACGCCACACAAAAGATTTCTTAGGTGGTAATCCTAAGACAAACTCAAAAATACCAAAAAAGTTTCACAAATTATTTAGATAAGAGAAATAATACTTTCCTTATAAGTGGGCTTAAGGAATAAAATGATGCCACCAAAAAAAATGTGAAATCGAAACCACAAAGAAAAATTAGAAATCTGCTTAACAGATTAAAAATGTCGAAGATGAATAGTCCACTCGAGAAAATAAGATATAGGCTTCATAATGGTTAAGCTAATCTTATCGCACAAATCAATTCCGGAGCCTAAGTAAATATCGGCTCGGAAAGAAAAATCACATAAAATAATTTTGACATCAATAAAGACAAATTGAGTGTTGCGGATCTACCATCCGGATTCACAATCCTCAAAGAACTCATCAAGCCCAAAATATTCAAAGAAAAAGAATCGACAAGTTCTTTTGATATAAAATAGTGAGATGGAACCCATATCAAAAAGAACTCAAATAGAAAGCTCACGAATTAAAACAATGCCATCAAGGATTGAATGAAAATACCTTGACCAAGAGAAGAGTTGCCAGGGGCCTGCAGCTTTCCTTCTCACTTGTTTGGAAGCTTAGGACACGAAGATAAAAGATGACCCAAAACTATGCAATAACGGCAAAAGAGGGGTTTCGAGCACTCCCTTGCATAGTGGTCTGTTGAACCACAATTGTTGCATTGTCCACCACTAGAGGTAGGAGCCTTTGCTACCGGAATTTGTTGCTTCCCTTTCTTATTAGAATCGGGGCCTATGAATTTGATAGGCCTCTTCAAGTTATTGTCGAAGTTCTGTTGGGCACGCACAACTTCAACATCACCTTCATTATCGGCCTCTTCAAGACGAAGAGCGATATCAATAAGCTGATCAAATGAAACCTCAAGTTTCAGGAGTAATGGCTTCTTAAGATTCTTATTCAAGCCATAGACAAATCTCTGATTTTTCTTCAATGGGGTATTAATGTACTCAACCCCGTATTTGGACAGAGATTCGAAGGATGCGACGTAGTCTGTCACAGAAGATTCACCTTGAATAAGGTCTATGAAACGCCGGGCTAAAGTTACTTTTTCAGCCTCCGGCACAAATTTCGATTCGAATCTTTCCCGAAATCGCTCCCAAGTGAGATCCGCTTCAACGATTTCAGAAATTAGGAGCTCATACCAATCTAACGCTCTTTCTTGGAGCATGCTAGAAGCCACTTGGACTCGATGTAGATCAATAAGGTTCATGCGAGAAAAGATGCGATCGCATGATTTGAGCCAAGCTTGAATTTCTATAACACTCTCGGATCCCTTGAATGGCCTTCCACCCAAATCGGCGTAGTCTCTGCACAAGCGTGCAAAACCGGATCTAGGATGAGTAGGCTCTGGACTGGGTCCGGCTGCTTGAGCGTTCTTAACAAGATTTAGAAGCTGCTAGGCAAACATAAATACTCCATCCTGGGGAGTAGCACTAGATTGACCGGCGCTGGAACGGCCAGGTCTAACCATTTCTCTTCTTTAAGAAAGAAAGAAAGAAGAGGAAAAAGTTATTCTCAGAATAAATTTCAATCAAACTTTATTGATAAAACAAGGAATCATAAAGAAAATAGGATGAATCGGTACGAAGACTCGAATTAAATCCTAAAGCACGACTCCTAAGAAAGACTTAGGACGATGATCCTTGTTATAATATTCCATATTGTTCCGAAGTTTGGCTCTGATACCAAGTTGTGACGCCCCACCTCTATACCCACGCTAGCCAAGAACATTACGGTGAATGCTGTCGACTAGCACGGAGAATAAGGCTGTTGAGGAGCGACCATCCATGTAATTTCTTTGCGCGAGCACCGATATGTCAAATAATATAATATGCATTCTATTTCAAGAGGAAATCCGACGTACCGACACAAACTCAAAGCTACTACACGGTGGCTATATAAATCCTTTGGAAAACAAATATTGAAATAAGCATAACACAAATCAGTCACAGACAATTCATATCACAAAGGCGGAATAAGATATGAATATTACACTAGAAAGTGTACATCAGAGTAGTGGTCTAAAAAGATCCACAATATCACAAAAGAATAGTTACACTACACAAAAGAATAAGTATACATTAAGGAGTCTATATCTCAAATGTATACAACAAAATAACTACTAATCTATGTAGTTATCCCAAAAGTCAAGGAGTTAATCCAGGATGAGAAGTCAAGCAGAAGCACCTGTACCATCTCGGTCTGACCCGAGTATTATTTAATAAGAAAATAATAAACGGATCAGTCTAACTATAAATATCAGATGAAACGATATAGAATAAGAGATATGACTAAACACAGAATAATCACAATGCCAAGCTGTGATATATATATATATATATATATATATATATATATATATACTTAGTTGATAATCATCATGAGATTAATCAATGTCACCAAATCTACACAAGACTCAAAGAAACGTCATACTCCTTATTTCGTTCACCATACCATAAATATTGGCGATAATATCAATGTCAATCACAAAAGTCAATGACGAACAAATTCCAGAAGACTACACAAGAAATCCAGAAATCACTAAAGTCAATGACACACAAATTCACCAATGCACAAATATTGATAAAACTTATCAATGGAAATCACGAAAATTGGTGAAACACAAATTCTAGGAATCTACACAAGAAATCCAGAAATCACAAAGGGGGGAAGGCCTATCACAAACGGGAGCATAAAGCCCACCAACACGTGCATCACAAACGGAACGCTAATTCCATGGTCGCTAACCATCACAAATTGAGCCAAAGCTCCACAAACGGCCCGAAGACCATGGGTTGCTACCCCACCAAATTGAGTCGAAACTCCACAAAACGGGGTTTAGTCTCCCTCGCAGACAAAGAGACATCGCACATTGCTAGTCTAAATCACAAAGATGATCGTCATGATCAACGAGAAGTGTCAATTACACTAAGCTAGTAAATATATGAGTTTAGCTTCATGTCCCATAACCACTTGCTTAACTTAAATATTTACGAACAAACTGTAAATCTCCACTAGAAAATTGTCACAAGAGGTTCAATCGAACAAGTCCAAGAATTAACCGACGAAGCAAACGCAAGCGTTTCATACCACTCGTTTTACTAAGCCGTTTAATTAGATTTCTCATACGAGTGAGGTAAAGGTTTGTATATACTAATAGATTGAAAAACGGTTTTATAAACGAATTTGGTATTAAAATAGTATTGAAATCGTTTGGGGAAAGAGTTTTGATATTTACTACTAGTATAGAAAACCTTTGTATTTTAAAGTGACAAAGCACAAAAATGATTGTAGAAACAATCAATCACCAAAATTCACATACGAAGACGTGAATTAATTCCAAAGAAATCGACAACAAATCCATCAAAGTAGATATTTCCAAAAATTCCAAAATAGAAGTCATCATAGTTGAATAAGTGATAACAACAACTAGGAATTAAAACGAATCGATATAAATTGGATACCAAGCAAAACTAGGCTCAAATAGGCATTGTCGACAAATAGAAGCAGGTCAGCGACTGACTCACTGAGTTCAGTCGACTGATCACAGTCCCAAAAAACTCTCGGGATGTAGGTCAGTCGACTGAACTCAGTGAGTCAGTCGACTGACTGCAGTAAACAGAGCCCCTAAGGCTCTGTAGGAGCCTTCACCCTGCTTAATAGCTTCAACCAGTCGACTGACCAAGAGGTCCAGTCGACTGACTGGAGCTAAGGCAGTTTTCTGCCTTTGCACAAGATGTGCAAACCCAACCAATTCGCAACCGAATTCGAGCCAAGGCGCTAGGGGTTTATGCCAAACGACTACCCGACCCTTTAGGCTCTTCGATGCGTCACCAAAACATGTTAAGATGTCCATAAAAGGATTTTCATAGATTTTGATTTCAAAACATTAAAATTCGGAATATACACCAAATCAATTCAAACCAAAATCAAATGCACATGAATATGTGTTAGGAATTCATACCTAACATTCAAAGATAGTTATAGACCTAGATGTGAGATAAAAATCTCACCTTTTTAACTCAAGAACAAGAAGAAGAAGCTCAAATGCAAAGGAAAGGCTAACCACTCTTCACTCTTACTCAACAAGCTTCAATCTAAGAATAAAACACATATTTTCCTAAATTAGGTTTAGGATATTTTCTGAAATTGAAGAGAGAAAGAGTTGGAGAAGAAGAAGAGAAGCTTACCAATGGGTTCACTTGAGTTTGGAGCAAGAAGATGGATTTGCTAATGGAAACTAGGGCTTAGGAATTTCCATTTCCCATTCTCTTCCCCCATTTTTGAAGAAGCTTGAGTGTTAGGAAAATAAGAATGAAGTAAATGAAGAGGAGAGGGTTGGAACTGAATACATAAGTGGGCTCAGCCCAAACCAAAACCCTAAGTGAGAAGTAGCAAAATTCAACTTTCTCCAAACATATCGAAGCTTATACTCAAAAAGGTCGCAAACGTCATTTTGAACTCAATGGGGGTGGTCTCGAGTCCCAATTCGACTGTTTGCAAAAAGTAGGTTTTCGGACCAAAATCCGATGAACGGTGAAATATTTAAATAAAATATTTAAATATATAATCGATAAATATGCGGGTTGTTACACTTCTTCTTTACTCTAGTTATTCGCTCATTCGTACAATTTGGGTTGAACAGGAGTGAATTATTATCAATAATAAGGGTACAGAACTATGGACCGCTACACTTGGTATCAAAGCTAAAGGTTAAGCGAGGACCTTGGCTCTGGTGGGGATTACTCATCAGTGATAGAGTCGGTAGTACTTTAAAATGAGTTAAGTATAATAATAGATATGAGCATGTATTTGTTTGTGAATATAAATGGTTATATTTTATGTTAATTTATCTGTTAAGTGGTATATAAATTCTGTTCGAGTAGGGATACGCTACTAAATCGACAGGAGTTTCTAAATACTCGAACACGATAAACTGACACAATATGGTTTTGAAGCGAGTAAATGAAATAATTTTACCCAAACTATATTTTGATATAAAAGAGAATAATTTTTTGAAAATTGTTACAATGGTGTGTTTGGTTGTTATTATATAATTAAAATAAGTATATCAAAACTGAAATGGTTATATATAACCATTTGGAGATTGTACACGTATGAGTTACACAAATGAGTTGAAAACTATAAATAGGTTCAAACAAGAATTTGGAAAATTTAAATCCCGAAGATTTTTAGAAGCGTATTCCAAAGTATTTTGAGATAAATAATAATATTATTATTTTGGAGATATTTTTGAATAGAAAATAGTTTTAAGTGGATTTTGGAAGTGACGTAGCACTGAACTCACTTCAGTCGCTGGAAAATAATTCTGGTGATGACGGTTGCATCATCAGTGTTTATTTTCGAGTTTCCAAATGATGGATTGCTACCGCAGTAAATTAATATTGAGATTTTTGGTGGAAATAAGTAGTGTTTTGGAAATTCCAAGGGAATTTTTTTGGATAAAATCAAGTCGATATTGAAATTCGAATGAAGTGGTTTGCTAAAACAAAAGGAGTGTATGTATATATATATATATATATATATTAATATATTTGATTTCAAAACGATCTGAAATATATATTGGGTGTTTGAATTTTGGAATTTTAATGTAAATATTGGGAAAAACCTTGGGAATAAGTTATGAACTTATAAAGTGGGGATGATTTCAATAAGAAAGGAAGGTATGGAGTTTGAGTTTTTGGAAATAAATTTTAACTTAAGTAAGTTAAAACAGATTCTGCGAATTTAATTTAACTTAAGGAAAGTTAAGTAAATTTATTGGAAATTGAGATAATAACAAATTCGAATGGTGAAATTGCTATATGAATATACACAAGAAAGTGGAAAATCTACAAATTGGAATTGAATTCTTAATTTAATTAAATTAAATGAATTAAACATAAATTCGTTTGGAGGGAGATTTAATTTAAGTATAAATAACTCGAATATAGTTTTGAAATGTCGGTTAAAAGGAATTGAAATTTAAATAAAAAAGTGAATTGGATTTGAATCATATTGTATTAATTATCTAAATGTGAATTTATGAACTGACTTTATAATTATAAGTTATAAAACTTGGATTGAGTTAGAAATAATATTGAATTGAAGTAAATATAAATTAGAATTAAGAAAAATTGTATAACCATAAGGTATATAATTTTGAATCAGATAAAGTTTAGGTGAAAATTGGAAATGTGAATAAATAATTTGGAATAGCTTATAAAAATTAGAATTAATTGAATAAAAATTAAATCAAAAATTTGAATTGGAATTTGATAGAAAGGGAGACAAACTTAAGTATATAGTTGAATAAATTTAAAATAAGAAAATTAACTTAAGTCAATAACTTCGGATGAGGGTTTGACTCAAAAATACTTATGAACTGGTTATTCAATTAACATGAAATGATTTCAAGATTAATTAGGTGGGAATTTATTGTGGATATGGATGGAATACAATTGAATTGATTGAGAATAAATTTAAAATGGAATAGAATTAAATATAAATTGATTTGGAATCAATTTTAAATAGCATTAAGCTTAAATGTTTATTCTATTAAATGAATATCGCTGAAATTGCATAGAAAAATTGGTGTTTGGCGTAAACAGAAGAAAATAAGATTCTATGAATTATCAAAAGTGAAATAAATTGATTTTTAAATCAATTGGAATGGATATGAGTTTATTTGATATAAATATGAATTAAATGCATGTAAAGTGAGTTGTAAATCATTAAATTGAATGAAATGTTATATAGGTTGATTGGAAGTAATTAAATTGGTGTTGGAAGCTTATATTTGCTCATAATATATGGTTGATATGATTGAATATGAAGTTTATGTGTTTTGACTATTTAAATAAGTGAAATGTTAATGAATTTGATGTTTTTAGGTACTTATGTGATTAAAATGAGTAAGTATAGGTACTTGGAGCTGTTTTGCTTGAGCTTGATTGTACGAATTGTAAAATAAATATGCCGCTTGCTTAAAAACGATAAAATAAGGTATTTTTTCGGCTTCAATACTACAAAATAAAAATACAAATATATATATATATATATATATATATATATATATATATATATATATATATTTCTGACCGTGTGGCTCGATGTATATATATTTTTCTCTCTTTCCATATTGCAAAAGGTCCTCTGTACAAAGGAGAATTTGCCAAAAAAATTTGGAAATTTACGGTGTTAGTAAATTTTTGAAAATTTTTAGGAAATTTTTATTAACGACAATTCCATTTCGAACTGCAATCGGAATAAAGGATTTAGGAATTAGAATTGAAAATTAATTGGTTTGTGTGAAACTAAAATATTAGAAAAGTGAATATCGAATTTTCACTAAGTGGGTTTGTATAAGTTAACGGTTTTGGATCATTTTTCCTGCCTTAGCAATTTCAGGGACGAAATACTTTTAAGGTGGAGGAATGTAATTACCTGGATTTTCCGATGTTGAATTTGAATATTTAAATGGGTTTAAATTTTTGATTTGGAGTTGTAATTGAGTTAGAAAGTTTTTAAAACTGAAATTTCAAGTGATTTCGTAATTTTTGAAAATCGTCGATCTATGCGACGTGTTAAAATAATGATCCGGGGCACTGTCTTGGAATTTGATGAAAATAGTTCCACTGGATCTTTAGTAGTGTTTTATTATCGGATTCAAAATTTCGTAGTGTTTGGAGTTATCATTTGATCGTAGAGATATAAACGCGTTGAGCTTAATATCAAAATTCAATATAATAATTGGGTCCAAATAGTTATCTTCTCCATACGATCAAATTAGGACTTGAAACATTTTCCATGGCGTTCGTAATGGGGGTATAACATTATGAATGCCAAGCGGAGCGCCTCGACAGGATATCAGAATTTTAAGTTACATTAAAATGAGATATTTATAATTAAATAATATTATAATCTGTTAAAGACAAGACGTTCCTTCTACTACACACCATTCCCTCAACATTAAATAACGACTTGTCCATCCAGTTCAAAAATCAAATCGAGCAATTCCCCTCTCACTTTCAATTCAAAATTCATGATAATCCTTCTCCCTCTTCAAATCAAACCGATTCGTAAATAAAAACAGAGAGAACAAAGGCGTAAGTGCATGAGGCCTAGGGAAGAGCGACGTGAATCACGATGCTGGCGATTGGTCGCATGGAATTCGAGATGCCGGAGGAAAGCGAGGGAAGTCATGGCAAAGTCGTGAAGTCTGGGAAGGCCTGGAGTAAAACATCATCGTTCCAGGCACATAAACGATTGGGGGAGATGATGCTGGGGGTGCGACACTTCGAGGGCCACGGGCTGAGGTGGATGTCGCTTCTCGAAATCTAAGTGCAGACTCGATGTCGATGGTTTCGGCAAAGGCGCCCGTATAGAGCAAGGGAAGTCGCGTTTTCAACAAAGGCTGTCTTTTGTTACGAGGGTCGACAAATCAAGGCTAGTCATGGCTGGTGCTAGAGGGGGAGAAAATAGGAATAAGGTGGATGGGCGTGCCACGGTGGTGATGCAGCAACGGTGGAAGAGCTAGGTGCAGGGTTGCGAGGTCTCGTCATGGAGAGAAGAAGGTGATGAATTTTTTTTTAATTAAAGTTAATAAAAGTAATTAACCAGCTAATGATGGATTAGTGAAATGAATTTGTAATTTCAATTGTGAATCTCATATATGCTATTATAGATTTATATGGGGTCCAAATAAAATCATGAATGAGTTTAGTGGGGCTCATAGCGGTGAAAGTCTACGTGATAGGATTAGTTGGGATTTTTGTAGATGGTCTGAAAGGAAAAATATAAGTTTGGGTTGGATTGCAAATAAAATCAAGGTGAGTATAACTCACTCTTTTTGGATCGCTGCAGTTAATTGAAAATAATTAAAATCAATTTTGGATGTTTAGTTGGATTTATAAAATTGTTATCTATTAAATTATGTTGTATTATATATATAGTAGTATATATACTAGTATTTGGGGTGATATTCCAGCACATTATAGCGGATGAGACCCTATGCATCCCGCATAATAGCAGATGACCATATATACCACGATATCCTCCTCGAAGCGGGATTGGTATTTTTATTGTTGACAAACTTCTATGGTTGCAGGAAAATAGGTTGGAGGGATTCAACTGGATTCCTTAAAAATATTGATTTATTTTCATATATAATGGTACATTATTTGTGTGGATAATCTATTATAGATTATTGCTGTGATTGAACCCTTGGATGCTATGGTAGCATAGGCCTTAAATTTGGCATTTTAAAAACCATAAATTATTATTTTAGTTTAAAGGAATTTAAAAGAAGGTTTTTGATATGAAATTATTTATATTGCAAATTGGATTATTTTAAGAAAATTGAACTAAGAATAATATATATGTATATATATTAATTTTGGATTTTGATAACTTTAATAATTCAAATTGAGTGTGTTTTCTCACACTGGTTTTCCAGACTGACTCAGGTGTTATTTTATTATAATGCTCGGGTCAGACCGAGTATTATAGATTCAGGATAGAATGCTATGGAGCTCAGTAGATGCGCTGGATGACAGAGACATATCTCCGTGCTTGGTTTATATTCCACTGTGTAAGGACAAGTTATATAACTGTCCAGATTGATGTATTGATTGTTGTACTTTGGTGATTGCAAGTATAAAACAATTACAAATTCTTTATTGTAAAAATATTTTGTTATATATTATATTCTTTTTCGATGCGATTGTGTGATTTTGTGTTTTGTTGTTCTATTTTCTTCTATCTCTCCCTTCTTATTTGCTCTAGTTATTCGCTCTTTCGCATAATTTAGGTTGAACAGGAGTGAATTATTATCAATACCTAGAGTAGGAAACTATGAGTTGCTGCATACGAAGTACATTTCCTTTGACTCAAAACGCTAGCCTTGGATTGTTCCCCATCCATTCTTAGTAAAGAATTTTAGCATCAAATGTTTAGGTGAGGCAAGGCGTCCACTTCATCTAGTGTTGGACGTTCGAAGAAAGCTTGTAAAAGGATGGCTGGTCTATGATTACAAAAGTTGTTTCAAAAACACGAGAGCATAGAGGGAGTCCCATCTGTACCAAGAGCTTCACTTGTCCTAGTGGGGTTATTCCCTTGTTGTTGAACGCGAAGATGGGTTCAGGACTAGGCTCAAGTTTGTTTTTTGACATCCCCATTTGATCGAATGCGTGTTGGAATATCACGTTTATAGCAATTCTAGTGTTGACCGGGATGTTTGTAATGCTGAGGATCCTATCTAAGCCATGATCATCAATGGGTCATTGCTCGGGTGATGGATTCCCCTTCTCATCTCCTGGGTATTGACCACCAAAGTGTGCACGTTGATCTTATAATTCGGGTTCTTGAGTGGTGATTCTTCCTGTATAGAAAACATACCCTTCCTAGCTTCATGAATGTACGTACTCCTAGCGTTCTAACTTTTTCCCGCTGGATGTGGTCCGCCATATATAACGTCTATTCTATTTCGGGGTGGATTCATATTCAATGGGTCTTCATCTTCAATCGTATTAACAGTGGTACCGACGGGTTTTCTTGTCTCGGTATCTGGCAAGGAAGTTTGTTGTTGGTTTTTCACAAACTCTTTTGGTTCTCTTTCTATTGTTAACCTATAAACCATGAAAACTATTTTACCCAAATCACCAGGATTTAAATTCTTTTATTCCTTTTATTTATAAAACACATTTTTAATAAATCAAATTTATAGGATGTCCCCATTTTAAGGAAATCATTCTCAAATATTTATTGCAAAAATATTCCAGCTTCTTTCTATAAATCATTCTTCAAGTATTATTTTGAAAATGTTTAAACATTCATTTTAATAATCTTCTCTTATAAAACCCCAATTAATTACAGCCAAACTTTATATTCACTCAAATCCCATGTATTATTCCAAAATATTCCAAATTTCTTTTAATAAAACAATATTTATCTAAACTTAATTACATCAATCTTTATATTTCTAAAATATTAAGTCCATAATATTCAAATTTTCTTTCTAAATAAACACCCTTAGAACTTAAATTTTAACTCAACATTATCAACAAATGCCTTGTATTCAAATTGTGAAATTTAATTCACAAGGTATTCGTTTCAATTCCGAAGATTTATATCTACCTAACCCTAGTTTCAAAAAGAAGATTCTAGATAAATTAATGGATAATTGTCAACACTCAGAGATGGCGAGCATGATTGATCAATTCCTAGACGATGATAATGGAATACAATCACTGTTAACAACCAAGCATAACCAAGAATAACTATGGTAAAATTTTCTTTTATATATAAAATATATTTCCAGGTAAAATTATTCCTTTTACACTTTATAAAATAATACTATGTCAATTGGTCTTGTTCGAGTGTTTAGGAAGTTCCTGTCGATAACATTAGCCAAATGCATTGACCAGGGTTCTTAAGCCACTCAACGGATTAAACAACACGATATAAAATGTTTTTATATTACTAACAAATACGGCTCTTATATATACACACACTCTCAAACTCATCCTAGAGTCTCGCTTACCCTGTCTCAAACGAGTAAACCCCACCAAAGCCTAGGTGTTCGCTCAACCTAGCTCTGGTATCAGCTATAGGAACCCACTTTTTCCGTATAGTTTAAGCTGACAGTAAGCTACACATGTCCAACCTAAATTGAATGGAAAAGCGGATAGTTAGGGAAAAGAAAGAAGAAAGAAGACGAGAAGAAACAACACAAACATAGAATCACACAACAGAATGAATAATCTATGTTATATAACAAATCTTTACACAAAAAAAATCTGTAATTTATATATATACAGACATCAATCGAAGTATACTAACATATTCAGCACGGACAGTTCTAGAACCTGTCCCCATAATTGCTGATAAACAGAACAACAAATTCAACAGAACAATAACCATCTACATGATTACATCTCTGGGCCTCCAGCTCATCTTTTGAAGCTTCAAATATCCAAGTAAACCTAGAAATAAGCTCGGTCCGACCCGAGCATTATTGGAAAAACAATGCCCAGGAAAGTCTAGTAAAACCAGCATGAGAACTCGAATCCCAGAGAATATTATTGATTTATAAACTTTTAAATTCCTTTAAAATCAAAGGCATCTCGTAAGACCACGACGCATAACAAAACTGATAGGTTTTTACCTTATGTTATCCAAAATCTTTATATCAGAAAATCTAATAGTATTATAATAATGTCTAAGGGCGAGAATAATAATAATCAAATATCTATGATGCTTGTGAGTGAAAATCACAACAATACTAGGTATATAATTTAAAATCGATAAGGCATGTTCGCTAATTGTGTAGGATTTCCATAGAGATGCCCTCGGTTCTTCGAGTAACGGTCCTCCTACACAAGGTCAGAGATATCCCTCTGAAGTAGTACATACCTAGTGATGTACCATAGGAAAAACTTGGCCGGTCTCGCTAAGACCGAATGCATCGCCCCATGAATGCATAACAATTGTAAGTGACATCTAAGAGGAGCCGACTACACCCTATGGGCTTTCCAACTGTACTAGCCATACCTCTATCTCTCGTTTTATTCATTCCCGTTGATGAGGCTACGTCTGGCATTCCAGCTTATGCCCCTTCACCGAATAGATCGTAGAATCCCACATGGATTCCAATACCTCGACCGGTCTCGGAATCACACATAGATTCCTAGTCTCAATTAGATCTTGGAATCCCACCCGGATTCCTATACCCCAATAGGTCTCGGAATCATACATGGATCCCAACATCTCAATAAGTCACGAAACTCCTCGATAGAATGGTATATGGTTTTCGGAGTGGTTACGGGTTCGAATCATCGCATACAAGTACACTCTTCCTTTTCCCGGGTTCTCCATAAAACTAAACGTTGATTTTTGGAATGCTCAATGTCGGTTCTTTAGGAAATAATCAGACAATACATAAGACTAGGAATCACCCCTAACCATTTTAGTTGGGGGATCTTCTTATCATTTATGCTGAAAGAACAAAGCGAGTTTACATGTACAATATAGCACCACAAACGGTAACTTTACCATATAATTCCCGTGTTTCCGTTAGATATTTCCAGAGTTAAAACCCTTCGATGTTAAGTAGGGAATAATTCCATACCACCAAAATTAAGAAGATTGCGTATTTTGGCCTAGATTTGATAATCAGTTATTTAATTACCAAATAAACAATCGTTCAAAAGAAAGATTACATTTCCCATAAAAATCACTAAGCCTCTTAAATTAATCTTTTATTAATTTAAAATCATATTTCAAATACTTGGAAATCGCTTCCATATACTTATCTCAACATGATAAGTATATTCACAAACGACTATTTTTTCGATAATAAGAAAATACAACCATATACATATCTCAATGGTATAAGTACATTCACGACCATTTCATTTCCAAAATATGTAAACTTCAAAACTTCTAAAGATAGATATTGAAAGTATCATTCAATATTGACTATGGATCGGAGCTTACATGATGGTTATGTCGCTATCCAAGCGAATCTATAGTAAACTTTAGGCACTCCATACCCCTCAAACTTCGCCATAAAGATCAACCATTTCTTCCCAAATCCATTTTATTTTAAAAATATTATCAAATCTACATACAAAGTTTCTTTATAAATCTCCAATCCCATTATAAAACATTCTTAATAAATCCCAAACCCCGTTTACTAAACTTCCTCTTTTCAGATCTTTAAAACCCATTTATAAATTCTTTATAAATATCCAAACCATTTGTAAAACTCTTCCCATATTTAATCCAACCCATCAACGGACTCATTATGTCTATCAAGTCCTCTTGATTAACTATAAGTTATTTAAAATCATTTTAAATAACAACTTACTCTTTAAACATCCTTCTATTTCATTTTAGCCAAATATTATTTAAAATAATACTTTAGAATCTATTTAATTTCAAACATTTTTTTTAGATACTCAACCCAGAGCTTGATGAAATCGAAGGGATGAGAGAAGCCCCCTACCTAGTCCGACCATAGACAAGAGGGAAGTTAGCCAGCCCAACATAGAGATTTTTTACCCCCAAATAGTTTTTCAGATCTAACAAGGACCCACCTCCACGCCTTGAATGGGAGTAGGGCAGATGGGTTGTATTAATAGATTATTTTCAAACAATATTAATACAATGATTAATAAAAATTTAAACCGTTATTTAAACCATAATAAATTAAACTTAAACTAGTATTAATAGTAGTTATCCTTTAAATATAATTCAATAACCCAAATCAATATAATTAATTAACTTTTATTAAAATTTTAAATATAGATAATCACTTTAAATAATTAATTATAAATATAATTAAATCATTTATAAACCATAACAAAATAACTTTTAGATGGTAACTAACCATTCTTAACATTAAGAAATAACTTTTAAGAATCATATTGATAAAAATAATTAATTTTAAATCATTATTTAAAACAATTATAAATTATCTTAAAAACTTATTGATAAATAATTATTACTTTAAATCTTGTTAATAAACAATAATTATTCTCCAAACCAGATTTTTGATATTTAAAATTGAAGGAGGCTTAACGATCACCATGGTACATAAATATGTTACCATATTGTCCTATTAACTTTAAATTTAACAACAGATATTTACATAATCAACGACTACGTAGATAAATCCAACACTTAACCATCATTAATTAATATATCACATATTCAAGGAGAAATTTCAATTAAGGGTATTGAATCAAATGTCCAAATCCATAAAATAGCAGGATGGGAATTTATTCTACCGATTAACTATCAAACTAATTAAATTAGCAGAATGGTGTTTTATTCCACTAAACAAGTGTCTGATTAACATATTCAATCCAATTTAACTTAACAATAATTTATTAGGCCAAATAAACATCAATTATTAAGGTATATAAATTTTAATCGACATTATTATTAAAATAACGTGATTTAAATCCTATTCGTTTAAACATGTCATAAATTTTTACACGTCCAAATCTGTTAGTAAATCATACTACAACGTTATACTCGTCAATACGAGTCCCTTGCAAAAATCCGTGTGCCAAACAAACTTCAAATGGACAAGTTCAATTTGCAAAGTTTCAACATGTTAAATATTTAAAACATTCAAACCGTAAAAAAGCATTCTCACCTAAGTTGCATAACTGGCTGAGCCCATTGGTCCTCACCCAAAACCCACCTAGCTAAAGAGCTCCTTTTTTCCACTTCCTGTTACTATTTCAAATGTGCAGACGCGTGCATCATGCACACCAAAATACTCCATTGTCCTACCAATTGAGGCTATCAACATGCCCCAAATTCCAACCTCATCTCGCTGACCACCTCCACCATGTTTTCCAAGCTCCGTGCCAAAACTCGAGCATAAAACTCGAAAACCAAATCGCGATAAGCTTAAAAAATGCGACATTTGTTCTCGCCAAAACTCACCAAACTATCACCGTTCGAAGCCCTTTTCTCAACGATCACAATGCCATGCTCCAAATCGCGTATCAACAAACTAAACTAGAGAAAAATCAAACCGTAGTTTTCGACGAACGTCCATTGTCGATGCAGAATCGCGCCGAAACTTCACCGAAAATTATACACTTCGATACGAACCCAATGACGCTAGCGGTGTCAAGTAATTCGATACAGATTGGAAGAAATGATTTTTTGAAATCTAAGAACAAAACTTTCCCTTTTCTGATATATCGCGATTTCTCGATCGACATTTCACAAAATCGAGTGTCGTCAACTTCTAAAATAGCGGAGATCAAAATGGATAACTTTCATTAAGATCACCGGAGCTAAAACTGAATTGTTTGAAAGCGGTTGATTTTTGAAATGAAGGAATTGTTAAATTCATGGTTCAAGAAGTTTAAAATGGAGGAAATTGATGTTGAGTTGCAGGCAGAACACATATCATGTATATAGATGAAGGTTAGACATAACGCAATAGAAGATACAAAGCACAACTTTAAATTGTAATGCTCAAGCAAGGACAAACATATGTGTACATGGGTGTATATTTCGTTTTTATGTCTCCTTATGTCAGCGTGAATGCTGATATATATAAGTATATATTGGCCACATGCTTATACTTTAGACCATCAAAAACAAAATAAAATAAGTGTAGCGCTTGTTCAATTGTAAAAGTTTCGCAGTATCACGTCAGGTAATATCCCATTCGTGAACGAGCTGTGAAAGATAGAATTAGAAATATGATCACGCACAACAATGCGAGACAATCATAAAATAATAATAAAATAGACAAGTTAAATTTTAATGTAAATTTCAAAAGTACCGACGTTTACCGTAAAAAAGCATCAAAAGAAAATTCATATATTTTCCAAATTAAAAATTATGGAAAATTTCTAAAAATTAAATTAAAAATATGTCATCAAAAATCAAATCTAAATTTTGAACATAAATTTTATTACAATTTAATCCAAATAATATTTAAACAAATTAATTATTTAGATTCGAAGACCTAAAATACGGGTCGTTACTTAGGTCATTAGGGGTCAAAGAAAGAAAAGATAGAGGAGAGGAAACTAAGAAACAAAGAATTTCACAACGCAACGGAAATATATATTACTCCACATAATATATTACAAAGTCATTTCAAAAATGTTATATCAAAGTCATACTAATATAAATTCTAGTCTAGAATAATTATAACAGCTTGTCTCTACCTAATTGGTATAAAATATATAAATTATAATGGAAACGAGAAAAATAACTAGCTATCGATGGAGCCACCTACTTCAAGCTCCTCCAAGGTAAATCTACAAAAAATCCTACTTTATCTGGCTGCCCATTCAAATTTGAGCAACCAAGAGTTTAGAAAAAGGAAAAATAAATTCCGACTTAGACATGGGTCTAGTGTGAGTAAAGAATAACTCTTTAATTTAATAAAAATCTTTAAATCAAAGGCATCCTATAAGACCATACCGCACACAAACATGGACAGGTTTTTACTTTACGATAACCAAAACATTTGTATACAAAATCCAATGATATTATAATAATCCCTATAGTTACCAAATAAAATATGAATATAGCTAAAATGCTTGCATCTCAAATTTCAACATAGTTGGGTTTATCTAAAACCATAAAGGCATGTGAGAGAATGGATTCCATACTATGGGAAGGTAAGGGACTACCTTCTGATGATGCACCCCTATAAAATGCACCGGAGTCTGACAAAACTTCTTGTACCCCTACTACATAGATCCAGCTTCCCCTTTAATGCAGCGAACTGGATTACCTCATCCATTTATGACATTGAGGCCTTATACTACTATAGTGCTTGCGCGTAAAACAATACGAATATCGACAATCTAGAATGGGATGGCGGCTCCTAATGGTAGCTGACCACATAGCTCTGCGATGTATCCTGTTTTTTCATTTCCTTGTTTATGAGGCTTATGAGGTCATGTCTTTACCTCCTTCCTCTTAGCAGACCATCTTGCAAAGCTAACACTACCCTCCAAGCAGACATACAATTCCAGCATTCATCCATGCAAGTTTTTATTAGATCGAGTAAACATTGTACATTACTATATTCCATTTTGGAATCATCCTCCGGAAGAATAATATAACTCCATAGCATACTTCATATGATTTAACATCGTTCATTATTAGTTTTGAAGTCGTCTAGATAAATAAAAGAACCGGTGTCTCCAAAATTAAATGCTGTCTTCAGGCCAACTCAATTTCGGTTCAATGGAAGTATGCTCTAAATAATAGAGTCCTCGCTGGGGAACTCAAATATACCCGACATATCTCCTAGGTTAAAACAGTCCCAGATTTTATAGTCGAGTTATTTAACTATCAAATAAACAGAGAATAACTAAATCCATTTGAGATTTATTTATCTATAGCAACCACTAGGCCTCAAAACAAATCATTATTTAATAAATCTCTTTTCAAAACATTTGTCTAAAACATTCATATACTTATCTCTCAGACTTAAGTATATCACAAAACATTTGTGAATAACTTCTTACTTCCAATTCATGTTAAAAAGGATTAAACAAATGTTATTTAAATTGAAGGTAAGGATAATCCTAAACACAATTTACTCCGTGTTAAGTGAGGAACGGATGTTCCATACCACCATTTTCAAAAGGACATTTTAGAGAAACCTAGATCTCAAATTATTTTTATTTTTCCTTCGATAAATCCTTTTTAAAGAAATATATTCCATTCATGAAATCTCTTTTTATTTTTGAAATCAAAACTATTTCAAAATACTTTCCAAAACATCCAAATTCTTTTATAAAACCCTTTTATACATATTTGAAACCATTTATATAAATACCTTTATAAATATCTAAACGTTTTATATAATTTTCTTCTAAATATCCAAACCTCCTTATAAACTCCCTTTATCAATATCCAAATCATTTTCTAAAACTTCTTTTATAACCCCAAAATCATATATAAATTTCACAGTAAACCTTTCCTGTTTTAAAAAACTTCTTAAATAACCTTTAGTCAAATTAGCTTCCTTTAATAAGCTAATCCGTTTTATAAGTATCCCTTATTTAAAAAATCTTCTTTGCTTATAAACTCAATCCATTTACCCAGATAACCCTATAAATTTTCAAATTCATTTATAAAACTCTTTACAAATACTTCTTTTTATGATATGGAAAACCATTCCCATTAGTTAAAAACATCTTTACTAAAACCATTTATCAAATCGTTCTTTAAATATCTTGTTCAAATACACTAACTTTGAAACCATTTAGAAAAGAAAATGAAAATTAACCCTTGCAAAATCAAAGGGATGCAAAATTACCATGATTGCGCTTTTAATTGGTTTAGGTTATCCTATTTAATATGGCATCACATAACAACAGGTATATAAGGTATCAAAGCATAAAAATCAATTAATTAAAGTAACTGTCCAGGTTAATTATAGTCGCAGAATGGTGTTTTGTTCTGCTAAAAGATGTCATTTAGTTTTCCTAATCATATAAGGTTACTCAAGGGTAAGCGACACAGAAATCCCTTGATTTAAAACAAATTTTAAAAGAAAACAGTTTAAAATAAAACTAATTACTTAAACTCAAAGCGATTACAAAATAAATTAAAATTCTTGTAAATGAGGATCAAACCCTTATTAAATTGTAATTAAACTCCAATTAAAAATAATTAAACCTTATTAAATCATAATTAACATTAATCAATGATTATTTAAATGAAACCCTTTTTAAAGTAATAAATAATTTATAATTATCTTAAAAAAATAGTGATGAATAATTAAATAATAATTAACATTAGTTAAGTAAAAAATCAAGATTAGATTAGCACTTATGTTTAAAAATCATTATTAACAAATGACTAAGAACTGATTATCTTTATTAATTCATAAATCAATTAAATAATCATTAAATAAATAAATAAATAATTTTTCTATAATTACTAAATTAAAATTAGAAAACATTTCCAAAAAGATTTCTAAGTGAAAACAAGTTTAGATTAGAAAAATAGTTAGATATTCCGAACTGCACGTATAGCGACTATCGCTATACGGACCAGTAATTTTTAAACTTGGAACTTTACTTTCTTGATTTTAAAATTTTAACTTTTGAACATTTATCACTTCTAAAACATAAAAAAATGATTTTTCTTTTGAAATCAAAACAAAGATTAGACTTGCTATATTTTAGATTTTAAAACTCAAATTTCAAACCTTTTTATAAACGGATTTCCCTATCGCTTTGAGTTGGCAAGCGTGAACTTATCTCAACCTGAACTAGGCATAACAACATCATAATCAAGTTAACTAACATCTCATTACATCCAATCAACTATCATAAGCAATATACTAACATTCCATTTACTATCTGACTTTCCATTTTCCAAACATTTACTAACATTACATCATCACACGTATAAACTCCCAAAACATTTCCAAATTAAATCATACTTATGCATAACCAATACCCAATCATAATCACACATCTGAACATCATTATACAACAATATTTACACAATTTCTACGTAGTTAACTAATTGGATTTTAAAGTGAAACTTTACTCATCGAACTTGTTCGAAACTTAGCTAACTTCCATTCGATCCTAGACAAGACCTAGTTTATGACTCCATGTTCGGATAAATGAAGTTTTGTGGAACCTTTCACTCAATACAAGCTTGGCCTCAGTTGGAAATGTCACGACTATGGCCTTTTTACGATATTGGTGCTTGTTTTCATTAAGAGGAGGTAGGTACATAGATGTAGTGAGTTTAGAAGTGAAGAAACTTATGTTGTACAACCTGCTTTAAGATTTTCACCGTATGGAAGCCATGAAACATTTCATGAACATGAAGATGGAAGAACATAGAAATAGGAATGAGATGAACAGAGGAGAAATGAACATGTAAGGTGGTATATATATTGGCATGAAGATAACATTGAATTACTAAAAGGTCCTTTGCATAAAATATCATTTCTTATTCAATGAAAACAACATACCATTCCCACCCATCCCCTTGTACCAAACGTCACTTGCAGCCCCTCTCCCTTAGCCATGCTCTAGTGGACTTCCTAGGTTGATTTAGGTAATGGATGTGTGATATCTTAGGTTAATTTAGGTTATATAATATACATTTGTACATTAAAGATCAAGTCATGCATGCATGCGTATATATACACTAAGTATTTAATATGTATACATGGATATGAATACATATTTATTTGTAAATGTGATCAATCCTAGTTTTAATAGGTGTGTGCACGTTGCACCAAGTGCGCACAACGTTCCCGATGGATTTCAGGTGTCGAAAATTCAAAATTTCAAAAAACGTCATTCGGTCACATTTTCTATTTTTATTTAAACTATCTATATTGGTAAACAAAATTTAAAATCTATTTTATCGTCATTATTAAATAATTAAAATAGGTTTATTTTCTAATAAAAATAAATTTATTGGTTATATAAAATATCTTTTATAGCCTATTCCAAAGTGGCAAAATCCTAGGTCGCTACAAATCTATTTTACCATTTTTTATTATTATCTAAAAGAGTTGTATATGTACGTGTGTGTGTATTAATTATAAAACCTATTATTTTCATATTTAAAATCTATTAAATATTCAAAAATCAAGTGTGTAAAATTCCAGATCGTTACATTTCTCAAAAGCCTAACCAAATGGAGATCAGAGCCCACTACCTATTAGCTCATAGTCACTCCTAATCCAACTACCTTCGAACAAATGCTTTCGAACAGAAACGTTGTAGTATCTCCAAAATCTAATTTCATGTTGATTTCATTGCTATGCTCCAATCTTTGTCCAGTGTGCATTTTCTACGCATCAATACGACTCCTAACATCCTAGAGTTGATCCAACAAATTGGGTTCTAAGTTCTACCTCTGATTTGCTCCGGTTAGCATTTTCAGTAATTCAAGCATACACACAAACACTATACACACATTTTTGGCCTAGCCTTATTCTCACTGATTACCAATTAAGTTATATTCCACTAGAATGCTAAAAAAGTACAAGTTTGTGTGGATAGGGATATAACTTAATGATTAATTAGTTAGAATAGGGATAGGCCAAAAATCGAGTTCTATGTTCTCCTACATCTAATGTATTTAGCCTATCCCTATTCTCACTAATTAATCATTAAGTTATATTATGTTATATTTCGGGTTCCACTACGAGTAACTTGTACTGTACGCCATATATCATACGCAATCTCATAAAGACTTACTATATTAAACTCATTTTTGTCAAATGAGCATAATAATATATTCATAGCTCTAGCATCATTACTAGCATCTATATTTTGTGTGTTTGACCATATGGAATACTCTATAGTGGGTATATTGTATTGTATTTGTGTAGTATTCTAAATTTATAACCATTGGATAATCTCTCATCCTATTTGACTAATATGCATAATTAGACCTGTGAAAAGTTGTGGTCATGTAGTGGATTGATCTTTAACAAATGTAGCTATAAAGCTGTCATATTACTCTCAAGTATTCACAAACATCGTTATGGTTTTATAAAAGTCTTTCCCTGATACCAAATAAAAATGCGCTAAGGATCTAGTAACATGATTAATATAACTTACACTAGTTATATAAGCAAGAAAAATAAAAGGTAGTGAATCAATCTAATAATACTTCAAAACCTTGCCTAAGGATCACCAACAAGACTTCAATTTTTATAGATATATTTGACTTTGACTTGTTGAGTCCTTTGATAACACGGATAAGTCAATCTAAGTATAGCCTTCCTATAATCTCTTTTGATGATAGCAAACCAAATGTGCATTTTTCGTGAAGTAAAATTTGTTTTTGAATGCTTTTAGAAATTACAAAGGGGGATGGATTAAAGTAAGCAAGGTGATTTAAAAAGTTCAAAAACCATTTACATTTATAGTGTCTTAAATGTTTTAATTGAGGAGATACAGTCATTTATGGTTACAACTATTGATGAAAGTAGACAACCATTCAGAAATGAATTTCCCTCCAAAGTAGAATTTAGCCATTACAGCAATTCAGACGTCTGAATTTATCGTTCAGGCGTCTGAATTTTTACAATTTTCAAATAGAAAATAGATAGTTATATTTTACCTAATTTCAAACGTCTAGAATATTCAATTAGATGTCTAAATTTTTATTCAGATGTATGGTTGATTGCATAGACATCCGAAAATCATTTTTTTTTAAAAAGGAATTTCACACAAGTAAACAAACATCTAGATTTAATGTTTATACTTTGAACTTTTATTCAGATGTCTAAGTATTAGTTTAGCCATATGTTTCCAATAGGGTTTCAAAACTGAGAAGAATTAGTTCAAAATAACTCTTATTTGGACCTCTGAGTTTTGAAGTCAGATGTCCAAATTTGAAGTCGGACGTCTGACTTCTTGTAGAAAATGCAATATGCTTGGAAGAAACAATTTATGTAAAAACTTACATTTAAATCTTTTCAGAGTAAAGATTGCAAAGTAATTCATTTAAAATATAAGTTTTTATGTGTATGTCATTGTTAAAGGAAATTGTATAAGTATTTCAAAGACTGACAACACATAATGACTTTACTTCACTTGATCTTCAATGATCAAGCAATCTGCTTTAGTAGTTTACCTTATACTTTACTGATTATTATTCCTGAAAAAAAAATTTATACTATATATATTGAAATGTATAGTTTGAAAAATACGGTGCGGATTGTGCTATATGGAATTATTATAAACTAATGTAGAAATAAATAAAGATACAATAGTAAGGAAAATAAGTAAAATAAAACAAGCACACCAGAATTTTTTTTACTGGTTCGAACTTCCCGTTCTACCTGTAGTCTCAGACTCCTTCTGGAATTTCACTAACAATAATCCTCATTTAACCCGAAGGAACAGGTTTACAACACCTGAACAACAGAACAGGATTTCAACGCATCAACATCCGAAGAGGACTTCACTCGCCTGAACAACAGAACAGAACTTCAACTTATACAGAGCGTATTTGACACAGTGTGTTCTCAATAACTCGAATTTGTCTCTTGATAGTACAATCTTCCTATAATCTTCTCCTTTTGATATATGTGTGTGTGTGTGTGTGTGTGTGTGTGTGTGTGTGTGTGTGTGTGAAGAATATGGAAGTAAATGAATGATTTTGTATAAATTTGAATGCACAAAAGAGTTAGAGTCGGAGTAGTATAACAATAGAAAGAGTTAGATCGACTAGATGATTAAAACAGATGATTCTACCTTATTTATATAGAGTATAAAGAGGTACAATCATTCATGCATAGTTATCATGAAAGTATATGGACATATCCATTAATAAAAGTTGTATATGTCCACTAAAAAATATAGCAGTTGTAGAAGTTCAGCCGTCTGAAAATTAGAATTCAGACTTCTGAAATTGTTAACATGCAAACCAAAAAGGAAATAGGTCATTTTTGACCAGATTCAGATGTCTGAAATTTCCAATCCAGATGTCCGAATATTGTATAAAATTTCAAATTTGGTTACAGATTCAGACGTCTGAATTGGACCTGAAAATTCAGTTTTGCTCTGTGCATGTGTGTATGCGTACATGCCGATATATATATCCAAAGGAGAGATTTTAACATCATTTCAATTCTAAACAACGACTCAATACAACATATATGCAGCATGAAGTTCATTTGGTCTTGTAGATAGTCCTGCAAAAACAAGTTAGTATAGAAAATCAACGTATACTTGTCGTAGTCAAAATAAGCATGAAACGTCGTAAACGAGGCTTCAACATTGTCCCCCTTTTTGACGATGACAACTATATAATACGGGAAATATATATATATATACACATATACTCCCCCTATTTGAAAGCTCCCCTACCAAAAAAACAAGATATAATAGATAGACAATATTAACTCCTTCTCCCCCTTTGACATCGCAAAAAGGAAATCAAATGAACAACAGATAAAGCAAATTGGACTTAAATTAAAACAAATTACAAATCAACAACAAATTAAGGAGTTCATGATAGAAAATAGAAATAACAAACAACAAAATAGTTCAAAACAAACTGAATAACATCAAAGGACTTCAAAATCTAGGACTTAAGTCACTTCGTACATCATCATCATCTTCACCATTGTTGTTCTCCGAGCTTGATGACCATTGAAATAGAGCGGGGTTGAAAACTTCGGTAGATGATGAGGTGGAGCAACCAATACGTTCCCAAATTTTGTTTAGAAAGCCGCGAATGGAATTAAAATGTTCTTCAGTTTTCTTTTCAAGATTTACCATTCGGGTTTGAAGCTTTGCTTGGTTTTGGGAAAGAGTGACTAAAGCGTTCCTTGAGCTTGAGTCGGGAGAAAGAATCACTATATCATCATTGTCTTCGTCTTCGGAGGGAGGATCAATTGGTTGAGCATGTGGAACATGATGACGAGGTTAGGGTTGGTTTTGATCACGGTTGGCAACCATTTCTTGAATAGAGACATATGCCAAACTTCCTGGTTGTTTTGGCAAACCCATAAGACCCAATGTCTTTGACCCAAGTTCTTTGATTACTGTGAATTCGGAATCAGGAAAAGGAATGTTAAATTTTTGGAGAATCTTCATTATATAAGCACCATAATGAAAGGTATTATATCATCTTCGACGATTAACATCCATAAAATCTTCCAAAATCACTTGAGCCCAATTGATTGGTTGACAAGAGTAGATAACATATAGGGCTTGGAAGTTTCTTTTATTAACTACTTCATAACTCCCTGTTCGTGGAATAATGAATCAAATCAAAGCTCTGTGGAGGATACGAGCTTGTGGGTGGAGTTGAATTGAAGTAAGTCTAGTAATATCATCATTCAATAATTAATGTGAGACCTCATCTATATCATCCAAGTTCAAAGAAACATCAATCTCATCCAAATCAGTCCCTGTTGATGGACATTGAAGGATTTCACCAAGTCTAGCAAGTGGTAGATAGATTTTAACTCCACATACTAATGTGCAAATACAATCATTGCGATTGTGAGGAGTATGATGGTCCACATTCATATTGGCATAGAACAATTTAACCAAAAGATGATTAATTTTGATATTATTTGCAGCAAAAGAAACAAGAGATTCCAACCCATTTGATCTTATAACTTGTTGAATCTGATAAGCTTCGAATTCTTCAAATTTTATGAAAGCACCTGGAAAGAAATTAGATCTACTCATATGAGCAAAACGTTGTCTTGCTTGCTTATTCCATAGCCACTGATCGATGTTTGGGGTAGATGATGAAGTAGATGGCGTTGATCTTTTTGATTTTGGAGCCATTTGTGAATATGATGAAGAAAGATTTGATTTTTAATGAGAAAAAACTGAAAGAAGAAGATAAAGAATGAAGATTAAAGAAAGAAAGGAGTGGAATAAAGGGGTAGTTACCTTGAAAATCGTGCAAATGCAATTCAAATTTGAAAAGCCAGCATATTTCAAATGTCTAAAATTAACAACTCACACGTCTGAATTGAAGTAAATCGAGTCAGAAAGAAAATAGTGTATTTTAGGCTATTTTCAAATGTCTGAAATTGTTGATTCAGACGTCTGAATCTGGAGAAAAGAAATCTTCTTCTACAATATTTAGACGTCTGAAACAACTAGAGGTCTGAAATATATATGAATATGTATTTCAGACACTTTAAAAAAAGTGGACAAATGAAAAGGATTATATTAATATTTGAATGATTTATAGTATACAAATATGATCGTTCAACAACAAATATAGATAAATGAAATTAATTGTCCGAATCACTTGGAGTCTTGCACTCTTCCGGTTCGATCTTGGTTATCTTCGTGTATGGTCGCAATGGAGACCAATACGGTTGACGTTCCCAAGAGTTTGGAGAAACCGAAGGACGCTATGGATTCGGCTCCCATGGATTTGAAGTTGAAGATTGAACTACATCTTTCTTTGGAGATGTACTGCAGAATTTTAATGCCACTTGTTCAATGAAACTAAGTCGTTTGGCATTAACTTTCTGTATGTAATACATATCTAGTTGCAAATCCCACTGTTCTTTCTGGTAATGATGAATGTTGGCTATTTTTTCTTTTGTGGATGGAGAACCGAAGAAAAGAAATCGTCGAGATTTCTTCTTTTCTGGAGTATAACCAGATGGTTCGTATGAAGGATGAGGTCTAGCCGGTTCGTGTGGTGTTGGAGTAGCCAATATTTCTATAGAAGATGTAGAATAAGATAAGGGAGAGTTGTCTGAGTCAGAATTGTTGTTTGATGTCATAGAGAGAAGGAGAAAAATCATGTTGAATTCCATTGTAATAATTTTTTTGGTAAAATAAAAGAACAGAATTTGTGTCTATAAATGAAAGTAAAAAAGTTTAAAAATAGAGTTAAAACAAACTGTGGCTAAAATGCTTTAACGAGTAATAACACACTTTTAAGGGCAAAGAAAACAAGAGGTTGAAAATGGAAGTTAGTACTAGTTACCTAAAAGATAAGAGTTCTGAAGTGAAAAGATAAGCAGTATATTAATATCTCATAAAAGGTATCATAAATTTTTAAGAGAGACGGTACCAAGCTCTTGTCTGAGTTTGATAAAAACATTTTCTAAAAGAGGTTTCGTAAAAATATCAGCCAACTGATTTTCAGAAGAAACAAAATCCAAATTTATTGTTCCTTTTTCAACATTGTCACGAAGAAAATGATGACGGATGTCAATATGTTTTGTTCGTGAATGATTGACAGGATTTTTAGACAAACTAATAGCACTAGAATTGTCACAGTGTATAGCTGAATTTGTTAAGTTTATATTAAAATCTTTAAGTGTTTGTTGCATATAGATTACTTGAGTATAAGCCAAAGCAGCAGAAATATATTTTTCTTCACATGTAGAAAGAGAAACGCAGTTTTGTTTCTTACTAAACCAAGATACGAGTGATTTTTCAATAAAATGGCACGTATCACTTGTGCTTTTTTGATCAGTACTAGAAACACCAAAGTCAGCATCACTATATGAAACTAACTCGAATGGAAATTCTTTAGGATAGAACAGACCAAAATCCTTGGTGCTAGTGAGATAATGTAATATACGTTTAACTGCTCTTAAATGTGATTCCTTTGGATTGCCTTGAAATCTAGCACACAAATAGACACTCATCATTATGTCAGGTCGATTTGCCGTTAAATATAGTAATGATACAATCATACTCCGGTATAATTTTTGGTCAACACTTTTGCCACTATCATCTTTTTCAAGATGTGTTGTTATGCTTATTTGAGTTGGTTTGGCAGAAGTATTTTCCATTCCGAGTCGTTTGATTAAATTATCACAATATTTTTCTTGATTAATAAAGATCCTATTTTGAAGTTGTTTAATTTGTAAACCAAGAAAATATGTTAGTTCTCCCATGTGAGACATTTCAAATTCCTTGGGTATTATTTCGGAGAAGTCCTAACATAACTTGTCATTAGTAGAACCAAACATGATATCATCAACATATATTTGAACTATTAAAATATCTCTTTTCGAATGTTCAATAAAAAGTGTCTGGTCAACTTTCCGAATTTGAAATCCCGAAGAAATTAGATATGTCTTTAGTCGATCATACCAAGCACGTGGTGCTTGCTTTAAACCATAAAAAGCTTTTTCAAGTTTATAAACATGATTAGGAAATTTCTCGTGAATAAATAAGGGAGGTTATTAAACATACACTTTTTGTTTTATATAACCATTCAGAAAGGCACTTTTAATGTCCATTTGATAAAGTTTGTGTGATGACCCGATTTTCCGATGCCCGGAAAACCGAACCATGAGGGTCAAAGAAGAAGAGTTAGAAGAACAAAATGGAAAACAACATCAGAATCTAACCGTCGCATCGGAATAAAATATAATAGATAATAAATGATCTTTACACAGAAACAAATCTGTTTATACACTACATCATCAGAGTATACATAACACATAATACACAGTAATCATAACCTATCCTCACAATCTGAATATACAGCGAATAATAATCAAGTACAGAAGTACGTATCGCTTTCCAGTTCGTCTCCTGAGCTCCACAACATCCTTTCCTGTATGCTATAATACTCGGTCTGACCCGAGCATTATAGTTAAGTAACACCCGAGTCAGTCTGGAAAACTAGCGTGAGAAAACCACACTCAAATTGATTATTAAAGTTTCAAAATTCTTTTGAAAACAAAAGCATCTCGTAAGACCACGCCAGAAATAAACATGTCGGGTTTTTACCTTACGATAGCTAAAACACTTTTTATTAAAATTCTCTGCTATTATAATAGTGTCTATAGAAAGTAAAATAGAATCTAGCTGAAATGCTTGCATTTCACGTTTCAGCAATACCTGAGCACAATCAAAACCGTACGGGCACGTAGGGAAAATGGATTTCCTACTAATGACTAGGCACTGGGGTACCACCTGTCATGGTACCTGGTCTAGATCAGCATACCGAGGATCACTCCCGACCGCTTGCAACACAAGACCGGGACTACCCCTTACTGGATAATCTCGAGTAAGATCACCCCACGGTTGGATCAGCAACTGTACCACTAAACCGAATAAAAAGGGACATATAGATAGGGATGACCTTACCCTAACGGGCGCTACCCACCCAACCTTGCTGCATAATCCCTAATTTTCAGTCATTTTCGGTTGATGAGGCTTGAGGCTAAGCGTTACCTTCTAGAATATTTCACTTAGAATTTCCATTGTCCACCTAACGATGTTCTGAAAGCATTCATCCATACAAGTCCATCCCGGGTTCGAACGGAACTGAAGGCACTATTCCTACTACATCCATTTTGGAATCAACCTTAGGATTAGTAGCAACTAGCCTTTGCACATCACTGCTACATCTTCGACTCCGAACTCATTTTTCCATGAACACGTACAAACCGGATCGAAATGGTTTTCGAGAAATTAATCCCGATCCCGGTCTCTTCGAAACGATCAGCGCATTGGCCAATATTGATAGTCGGTTATTTAACTATCAATTAACATTCACAAACAACCATGCAACATAAATAATTTCCCCAAATTATTTATTAATCTCAAAATATCTTCACAAGATATAGTTCCACTTTTCAACCCTTTTGAAAACAGTTTTCAAGCCACACTTTTCTCATGAAATAAATTACCAAATACTTATTTCCGCTGAAACACCAAGCACAAAAACTTTAGATTCTTAAAATAATTTTAAAAACACTTATAAAATATACTTAAATCATTTAAATTAAAAACTACTTCAATACTTTATTAAAAATATATACTATAGGAATATTTGAAAATGAGGTTACGTTATAAAATATAAAACTAGATTTTCTCCTTTAAAACAAAATACCAAGTCACCTTTAAATAGTTACTGCTGTAATAAATTAAAAGAAAATACTTACTTTAGAATTTAAACATTTAGAAATAATAAATTTTCTAAACAACATTAAAGCTTTTAACTTGTATTTAAAAATTTACTTTGAAAACATACTTGGCTATCCAGGGAAATAAACTACCCTTCACATCCTTTAAAAATAAATCACTTTTATTTTTAAACAAGTTTTCCCATTCCTTTAATAAATTCCCACCGTGAATTTATTCTTCTAAATATCCACTGATATATTACTTCACTTTTATAAACTCAGTTTACAAATTTCATAGTTACATTCTCCTTTAACTTTCCTGGTTTAAACACTTAATCAATCTTCAAATCGATTTCCAAATT
Source organism: Allium cepa (assembly GCA_030765085.1). Classification (NCBI taxonomy): domain Eukaryota; kingdom Viridiplantae; phylum Streptophyta; class Magnoliopsida; order Asparagales; family Amaryllidaceae; genus Allium; species Allium cepa. Next base: position 856,624,029 of record CM060943.1, read on the forward strand.
ACTCTATTTTGGAATAAATCCCTTTACTTACTCATTTAATTCAAAATCCCATTAACCTCAGATTTTTAATCCTCACTTATGATTTAAAATCTTTTAACTGAAAAATACCAATTTCAGTTTTTTTTCCAAATTCCTTCTTTATCCTTTTAAATAAACTCAAACTTTGAATTTTAAAATAATTTTTTTATTTCTTTAGATAATAACACTTGAGTGTTTAATAAAAATCACTTATTCCCATTTATTCAAAATCTCATTCTTCATCCTTGGAATTTTGTTTATTAGAATTCAAAAATCAACTTTTATTCTTTTCCAATTCATTCTTTAATTTATTCAAATTCTCTATAATTATTTTACTTAAAATTCACTCTTTTACCTTCTTTTCAAAATCCAATTCTTTATATTTTGATAACTCAGCGTACCAAAATATATTCAAGCAAACCATAGCATTCAATATTCCAATTATCAATAATATCCATCATAAAATTTCAAATATTCATAACACAGAATATTAAACAATCTAAATAATTTTGAGGAATCCAGTTGGATCCCTCCAACCTGTTTCCCTACATCCACAGATGTTAGCACAATACAATAATACTAATTCCACTTCAAGATGGAATATCGTGGTATATGGGATTTATATAATATCATCCGCTATTATGCGGCGCATAGGGTCTCATCAGCTATATAATGCAGGAAATCAATCATCCAATATATACTATATACTACTATATATAATATAGCACATCAAATAGATTCAATCAATCAACCAATTATTTAAATTTAACCTTTAAATTTAAATTAAACCCAAATGAGTGAGATAAACTCACCTTTGATTTTACAGTTTGCAATCCATTCCAAACTGGCTTGTTTCCTTGATTTTAAACCTTGTATAAACATTATACAATTAATTAATATTTGAAACAATTGGACAAATCAATCTCCATTTAATAATTTAATTTCAAACTAATTTTCTTTAAATAAAATATTTTTAGCGGCTAAAATAATTAATTAATTAAGTTTATTAAACAAATTTATCTTCATGTTTTTGACCTTGTACAAATATTATATAGCTTATTAACATTTGAAATAGTCTAACAAATAAATTACTATTTAGTTAACTAATGATTTGGTTTTTAAATTAAAAACCTAATTTTTAAACTAATTCCCTATAATAATTTCATTTTCACTTGAAATTACATATATTCATTTTATAAAATAACTATATAAATTTCATAAAAATCTAATTTATACATATAAACCTTCAAACATTTTTAATATTCCTATATATATTTCAAAATCCTTTCCATATAAAATTTTCCTGTTTCCTATATATATTAAAATTAAATCAAGATCAACTTAATATTTTTAAAACTGCTTATCGGAAAATTTTATCTTTAATGTAAATAAATTTCCTAACCTATATTCTTATCTATAAATTTAATCAAAAATAAAACCCCAAAATCAGATACCTTACTGACTCCTAGAAACCATGTCGTGGCCAACCTTAGCCTCGCCGTCACACGAATGTATAAACCTCGCTTCCACTGCCTTGCCTCTCGATTACCGCCAACAAACGAGACAACCCAGAGAAATCCACACTCAAACTTCCTTCGCCAATCGAGCACTGCAATCGATCGCATCTCACAACCGATCGCCGCCCAGATCGAGACACGATTTCCACGTCGTCTCCTCCTAGAGCCCGCGATGACTAACATCAGCGACCCGAGTGCGAGCGCCCCCTCCCTTTTTGCCATGAATGATGCACGAGCATCGGTTGAGTTTGCTGCCATTTCGATAGAACGAGATGAAGTATATTTCGAGTTCGTGGATTAATTTGGGACCATTTCACAAATGAATAGAAAAGGGGATGGCAATTGATTTAGAAGAAGGGCTTCGGCTGTGAAAAGAAGGGCGCGATAATGATTCGTGGAAGCCATTGAAGAACGAACTCAACTCAATTTTTGTTTGAATTTGATTTTGATTTTTTTCAAACGTTGGTTTTCATTCCCCAGGCTTCGGCCATTTTCTTTCCTTTGAAGCTTTTTTTCCTTTCTTTGTTTGAACAGTTGGATTTCGGCTGTTGTAACGATCCCGAATTTTTACTAAGTTTAAATTGCTGATTAATTTAATTTTTGAATAAAAATGGTGAAATTAATTGGTAATTAATATAAGATTCTAATTAAATTATGAATTAATTGAGAATTAATTTGGATATTTGAAAAGTAAATATGTGTATAAAATAGATTGAAAATAGAATTTGAAATTGGAATGTAAATTTAAATATCTTAGAAAATAAATTTGTATTTGGAATTTGGATATGATTAAATTACATGTGCCTTTATTTATACAAATGAATCTTTTGGAAGTTATATTTTGAAAATTGATATAAAATAATTTTCAAAGGAAGTTTAAAATTAAATTCTATATTTTATAATATATCATATGTGTGTTTATTTTATTAAAGTATAACAAAGTTTTATAAACGATTTCTTTAAAAGTTAAATATCTATATATATATATATATATATAAATAGGAATGCAAAATATAAAATAAGAAATGAGTATTAAAGTTAAAAATAAATATTTAAATTGGGAATAGAAACGGATTTATATAAGATAAATTATGAAATACAAAGTAACACATAAGCTAAAAATATAACAACATATTAAAATGGAATTCATTTATATTATAGAGAAATAAGACAAGGCAAAAGAAAAGATAAAAATATATGTATATAAAGGAACATGACAATAAGAATTTAAGTTAAACAAAATAAATATTTAAATTATAAATAGCAATATATATATATATAAGATGAATTAAAATATAAAGTAACATACAACTAAATTTAAACAACATATTAAAATAGAATTTTTTTATAATATAAAGTAATAAGGCAAAAGGAAAAATTATATATACATTCAACTATGAACAAATAGAGATAAGTATGAACAAAAGAAGAAATTAAAATATCTATGAAGGCTTGGACAATAAGACATAAAAAGGAAAATAAAAAGAGGACCAATAACAATTAATGCAAGCCACCACAATATCATCTCAGCCGAAATTTTTCTAAGTCAAAGTAAGGAAAGAAAGAAATGTCAGCTTAGTCAAACAAACAAGAAAAATCTTTGGTCTTATCTTGTACAAAATAAAAAAATTATGTTACCCTATTGTACAAAAAAGAATTATAACCCTGTAAACTTCTTTCCTATATATCACCTTCATTCCAGTTCGTTCCTTCAAAACTAAGAAAATTTGAAGAAAGTTTTATTTAAAACTTAAACATCATTACAGTTTAAGCAACAATATAAATTCATACAAAACCAGAGAGCATAAAGAAGACTTCAGCTTGCAATTTCAAGCCTGTTTCAACAAACAAGCTCTGTTCTTTTTTCTGAAAACTGCGAGTAACATATTTTTTTATTTAAACTTGTGCATCTATTTTATAAATCAATGTTGTGTTTGCTGTATGTCTTTAAGCAAGGTGCTTTGTACCTATATGATTGTGCTGTAATTTCATATGTCTGTTTTTCTTAATCTCTGGTTACAGAGTAAAGAAAAGTAGAAAAAAATTCATATATCTTCATACCACATTTTTTAGCTTATTAAACAAGTTTGTTTGAACTTAAATCATGACTTAGAATCTGCTTTAAACTCAATATTGAAGTGTTGTTTCTGTAAATTGAATTTTACAGTAAAAGTATGAACATATGCAAAATTCGAAAATCTTAATTCATCGATTCAATTATATAACTTGAAACTACATTCGAAAAAAGGATTTTTTAAAAAAATGGGAATTTTTAATCGAGTATGCTTCGAGCAGTATATAAATGAACCGAAAATGCTTTTTATTCAAATTCCAGCAATCAAAGGAAAATTGGATGTTGTAATCTTTCTTGAAGCTAGCTGAGCCATTAATGATGTTAGGAAAATTGTCTAAGAAAATTTCTATTGTAAGGGATGATGGAACGAGATCAAATTAGGGTTTAAAGCTTGTGTTTATCTGGTCGAAGTCGTGAGTTAATCGCATCGTCGCCACCGTGTTTCTGGCGATCGCACTAGGGGAAGCAGGAAGTGGAGGCTTTGGCGAATGTAGGGATGGGTCGGCGAGGTTGTTGGTGATCGATAGTGGTCCCGCGATGGGTTCTTGTGGTCGGAGTTTGGTTCCAGTGTTGAGTCGAACGAATCATTTTCGAATCGTACTCGGTTTTGGTGATTCGAGTGTTCGTGGCAACTCAGGGGTTGATGAGTGATCGGTCGACGATCGTAATGTTGGCCGAAACTCCAGCGAGTGGTTGTGCACGTATACGTGCATTCGTGTGTAACTGGGTTCGAACATTTTTGGGGAAGGAGGAAAAAACTCGGGGTGTAGCGCTTGCAAAGGGAGGATTTAATCGAAGTAGTTGAAGGCGTGGCCTTGCCCGGGTCCAAACTCGAAGTAAATAGGGTGTTGACTCGAAGCTGATTGATATTGCCTCGGGTTGGTTTTAAATTGGTACAGGTTTTATTAAACCTGTCTGTAATTTTGAATTTAAGCAAATTTAAAATCAAGATTTAAATCAAAGATTTGAATCAAAGGTTTAAAATAAATGTTTAAATTAGTGGATTCAAGTCTCTTTGAATCCAGATTTGAGAATTTGAATCAGTTTTAAATTCTGAATGTTTTAAACAAGTTTAAATCAAATAGCTTTTTAAAGTAATTTGTTTTCAAATAAATATTTGAATTGAATTTATATAAAGTCCTTTTATAAAAAGGATTTTGAATGAAAAGTTAAATAATTTGTTCCAACTTGAATTTGCAAGTTTAAATTGTAATGTATTTTAAAACTTAAATTTTAAATAAAAATTTAAGTAATTTAGTTAGAACTTTTTTTATAGGTTTATAAGTTGATATTTAAATTTGGTTAATGTGTAAATATATAATCATTTTGAATCTTAAATTCAAAATGAAATTTGAATTTACATTTAGTAGTGTAATGTTTTAAATACACTTAATTAATGAAGTCATTAATAAAGAAATGGATTACCCTAGAGATTAATTAGGAAATTAATTAAAAATTGTTATTAGTTAATGAAGGTCATTAACTAAGATTATTTAAATAATTAATTAATGTGATTAATTTTTACAATTTAATTAGATTAATTAATTAATGATAATCATTTATGAAATTGTGTAAGTGTAATTACTTTATGGTAAGTAATTAAAGGTTTAGTTTCTTAAAATAATTAATTAAGGGGTTAATTTATTATGTAATTGGTTTAAAGGTTAATTTAATTGATATGATTAATTAAGAATAATTTAATTAATTGAGGTGATTGATTAATTAATTTATATCAAATGATTTGTAATTAATAAATCAGGATTGGATAATTAATTCATAAGCAAATAATTTAATTGGAAATAAATTGAATTAATTAGGATTAAACAATTAATTAATCCTGCTTATAACTGTTTATTGAATGCTTGACCATACTTATGAATGATTGTATGGTATGGGACGCCTTGAATTGATTGTCCTATCTGATCTGTGATATTTTGTTTTATGGATTGAGCTGTGTATTTTATTCATTTATTTGTGATACATATGTATATTATCTGTGAATCTGGGAATGAATGATAAGCGTTATAATTTATACCACTTATCAACTATATTTTTGTGTTTTGATCTGTGATGATGATGTTGTTGCACTATTGTGTTAAACCCCAAGACCACACCATACACACACAAATATGGATTTCACGAGGAAATCGATTAAGTCATAGATTTTTGAAATGACTTTTAAATAGACAATTTGAATTCAGAATGGTTTGGAAATGGAAACGGGTTAAATGTGAAAAGATTTTGAAATGAAATTTCAAAACAAAATTTATTTTTGAATAACTTGATAAAGTTTTGATTTAAATTTGAATTCAAAATTTGAAATTGAATTCTATGATCTGAAAATAGGGATTAAAGATGTTATACTAGTTATATATGGGTTAAACCATTTCAAATGTATTGATTTGGGAATTTGAATTTAATTCAAGGGCTTTAACTCATGCAAATATAATTGGATTTTTCTGAAACGAAAACTATTTGTTTTCAAATAATAAAAGCTTTCACATAAGGAATGGACTTCCAATTTGTGTTAAAAGGAATTTCAAGTTTGAAATGAAAATGATTTCCAAGTTATGGAAACGGTTTGAAAGCTATAAGTTAAATCTTTGATTTAAAGATTTAATGAGTTAATCCAATCGAAATGGAAATTGTTTTGGAAATCTATGAATGGATCTTTGTGAAACTGGGTGAATTTTGTTGAATAAATATTTTTTGTTTAAAGATTTAAAATCATAATTTGTTGAACCATTTGAAGAAAGATTTTGGGTTTCTTTGAAGTTGTGACTTAACTGAAATCCCAATATCCATATGTTTTTAAATATTACGCTCATTATTCGGTTTAGCCGGGAGAGGACCTTTGTGTCATATAACCCATTCCGAATAATGATACGTCGTTATGGATAGCATTTGAAGACCGGTGGTGAAGACCAGGTATTTGTGAGAACGATAGGATAACCTATTGATTGTCTCTGCACCGGCTGATCCTCGGTATGGAGATTCCCTAAGTGATGGGAAGTCCGATCGGGATTGTGGATACCCGGATTGCAAGGGCTTCTTCGAAAGTGCCTTTGGTTCTGTTCGAACCCGAAACAGACTTGTATGGTTGTATGCCTGACACTACACTTTGAGATATAAAGCAGATTTCTTTCAAATACATATTTGTTGGTGGCGGAGAATTTATTCTCTTAGATTAACACCCTTCTCTGAGATATACGAGCTCAGAGGTTATGTAGTTGAAGGTTATCAGTGATATACTCCTAATTTGGTAGCGTGACATGCTAAGTGCTGATGTGTGTTGATCATTGGTTGATCATTTGTTGATCAAAGCATGGCTTTTGTATAAAGCGTAGCTTTGTGGACGAGACTGCATCAGCACCTCACACCCCAGAAATGGTCGAAACAGGAAAGATGCGACAAGGTTATGAGGGTCGCGCCCTTTAGGGTGTGTCATTCCCTTCTGGTAAAGGGGGGTATCATGATATGGAGCCCAGATATTTACCTATGTGGTGGGTTCAATCTCATTTACTGTGTGGTTGTTGCTTTGTGGTTTAGAGGCACCTCGGATAAAGGTCCCAAAGGACCCGGGGGTGGCATGCTCGAGTAGTAGTTACCTAGTTACAGAGGTAACCCGGCCTTGTGTTGGCCGAGATCCGGTTAGGTTCTCATGACTTTCCGCCAGAGGCATACCCATTGACTGTGGGAAATTCCTTAGCCCGACCATTTATTGGAAAATCCAAGCGAAACAATACGCGCCCTGTACGGTTTTAGTTGTATAACCTGCCATGGAATGTAGCGGTAACCTGCTACTGAACATGGTAGCTATAGTAGGCATAAGTATGAAATTCCTATGCTGGCTAAGATTTATTTATACTTTCGAAATGTTTTCTGCACTATGCACTAATAATAATAATATTGAAAAGAATATGCGTATCAGGCATATTTGACTATCATAAGGAGAAATCTCCTCCAATTCTGCGTTTGCAATGTGTGTGTGGCGGAAGGCCTTATGGTAGTTTCATTTTCCAAAAAGCATTGTGGTTTTCATTCTAAATTCTTTTTTTGTTGTTTTTAAAGAATAAACTATTTTCGTTACTCGCACCAGTCCCATGACTGACTCGGAGTTTATTGTTCCTTTCCTAAACTCTGGGTGCCCACAATTTTTCCACACGGGCAGTCTATAGTTAGGTTTTTCAGAAAGTCAAGTTTAGTAGATTATCTGGAGTTAGTCCAATCCTTGGATCACGACTGCACTTGCTTATCTTTGTGAAACGTGATGTTGGTTCAAGCAAGCTTTGGTTTAGAGCATTGGATTTGGGGATGCATTCTATTGAAGATATTCTTTCCGCTGTGTCTTGTATCTCTGATAGTATTGATATCTGTTGTATCATTTTGTTGTATCATATTATATCAGATATTGTATCTGTCATTGTATCAATGTTATATATATTGATATTCTTTTTCTTCTGCTGTGTTGTACTTAATGGTGTTATAAGCTTCGGCGAACCAGATTCGACATTTGGATCTACGGCATTTGAATATGAGTGTCGTATTCGGTGCCGATTTTCGAAGGTCGGGTCAGGGCTGTTACAAGTGGTATCAGAGCTGAAGGTTGAAACTTTAGCTCAGGAGTATAACACATTAAGTAAGTCATTAGAGATAGGGTGGAGCATACCCTAGAATGAGTATATCCCTAAGATATCCGTTCGAATGCCTCAGTAAATTCTCTTATTATCCACTGATAGTGAGTATGAGTGTAAGAAGAGAACGAGATAGGGGACAAGGGAGTGCCACTACAAATGGTCAATACCCTGCAACAGGGGAAATAATTTTCTCTATCAATATCCTTTGATTCGTCTTTCCAATTTCTTTGATTGCTTCGTGACAGCTCCAGAAAGAAGTTTCGGTGTGATGGTGACCCAACGAATCGTTGTAGAAAATCCTTACTTCGTATCTTCATCGGTTTCTTATCAGCTTTTCGATTTAGACTTTAATGACTTTTAAATTAGAAATTGGAAATTCTAAATAAATTGGTTAATAGAATATGAAGCTAAATTTGAGTTGTATCAATAAAACGATGTCGTTTAAAACCAAATTTGAAATTCTATTGTAATTTCTTGGGTAGATCGAAGTGCGAAGAGGGACAAGTTGGAATATACATTGGGGTATTCCGACTTGAGTTTGGAATCCATATCTAATGTTGAGAATTGTGAAAGATTAAATTCATTTATTTATGGTTTGGGTCTGATATGTCCTATGAATGGTTAGTTATCCCTTCGAACAAACCAGTGCGCTTGCACATTCGTAAATCCACATAACCCGAATATCTTGTGAAAAATTGTATGAGTTTACTCTCATATCTATCGTTGATATTCTGATTTGGTAAGCCAAATAGAGAATAGATATCCAGTTTGACCTGGAAAACTGTTTCTTTGTCTTTGTGTATCTATCTTCGTTGTTTTCGTGCCTACAAATTTCGAGGATGAAATTTCTTTAAGGGGGGAATCTGTAACGATCATGAATTTTTACTAAGTTTAAATTGCTGATTAATTTAATTTTTTAATAAAAATGGTGAAATCAATTGGTAACTAATATAAGATTCTAGTTAAATTATGAATTAATTAAGAATTAATTTGGATATTTGAAAAGTAAATATATGTATAAAATAGATTGAAAATAGAATTTGAAATGGGAATGCAAATTTAAATATCTTAGAAAATAAATTTGTATTTGGATTTTGGATATGATTAAATTAGATGTGCCTTTATTTATACAAATGAATCTTTTGGAAGTTATATTTTGAAAATTGATATAAAATAATTTTCAAAAGAAGTTTAAAATTAAATTCCATATTTTATAATATATCATATGTGTGTTTATTTTATTAAAGTATAATTAAGTTTTAAAAATGATTTCTTTAAAAGTTAAATATCTATATATATAGGAATGCACAATATAAAATAAGGAAATAAGTATTAAAGTTAAAAATAAATATTTAAATTGGGAATAGAAATAGATTTATATAAGATAAATTATGAAATACAAAGTAACACATTAGCTAAAAATATAACAACATATTAAAATAGAATTCTTTTATATTATAGAGAAATAAGAGAAGACAAAAGAAAAGATAAAAATATATGTATATAAAGGAACAGGACAATAAGAATTTAAGTTAAACAAAATAAATATTTAATTAGAAATAGCAATATATATATATAAGATGAATTAAAATATAAAGTAACATGCAACTAAATCTAACAACATATTAAAATAGAAATTTATTTATAATATAAAGTAATAAGGCAAAAGGAAAAATTATATATACATTCAACTATGAACAAATAGAGATAAGTATGAACAAAAGAAGAAATAAAAATATCTATGAAGGCTTGGACAATATGACATAAAAAGGAAAATAAAAAGAAGACCAATAACAATTAATGCAAGCCACCACAATATCATCTCAGCCGAAATTTTTCTTAGTCAAAGTAAGGAAAGAAAGAAATATTAGCTTAGTCAAACAAACAATAAAAATCTTTGGTCTTATCTTGTACAAAATAAAAAACAATTATGTTACCCCATTGTACAAACAAGAATTACAACCCTGTAAACTTCTTTCCTATATGTCACCTTCATTCCAGTTCGTTCCTTCAAAACTAAGAAAATTTGAAGAAAGTTTTATTTAAAACTTAAACATCATTACAGTTTAAGCAACAATATAAATTCATACAAAACCAGAGAGCAAAAAGAAGACTTCAGCTTGCAATTTCAAGCCTGTTTCAAGGAACAAGCTCTACTCTTTTTTCTGAAAACTGCGAGTAACATATTTTTTTTATTTAAACTTGTGCATCTATTTTATAAAGCAATGTTGTGTTTGTTGTATATCTTTAAGCAAGGAGCTCTATACCTATATGATTGTGTTGTGAATTTCATATGTCTGTTTTTCTTAATCTCTGGTTACAGAGTAAAGCAAAGTAGAAAAAAAATTCGTATATCTTCATACCACATTTTTGAGCTTAGAATTTCTAATGAAACATGTTTGTTTGAACTTAAATCATGACTTAGAATGTGTTTTAAGATCAATATTGAAGTGTTGTTTCTATAGATTGAATTTTACAGTAAAAGTATGAACATATGAAAAATTCGAAAATCTTAAGTGTTGTATAACCTACCTTGGAATGTGGCGGTAACTTGCTACTGAACATGGTAGCTATAGTAGGCATAAGTGCGAAATGCCTATGCTGGCTAAGATTTATAATAGACTTTCGAAATGTTTTCTGCACTATGCACTGGTAATAATAATATTGAAAAGAATTTGCGTACCAAGCATATTTGACTATCATAAGGAGAAATCTCCTCCAATTCTGTGTTTGCATTGTGTGCATGGCGGGAGACCTTATGGTAGTTTCATTTTCCAAAAAGCATTGCGGTTTTCATTCTAAATTCTTTTGTTGTTGTTTTTAAAGAATAAGCTATTTTCGTTACTCACACCAGTCCCATGAATGACTTGGAGTTTATTGTTCCTTTCCTAAACTCTGGATGCCCACAATTTTTCCACACGGGCAGTCTATAGTTGGGTTTTTCAGATAGTCAGGTTTAGAAGATTATCTGGAGTTAGTCCAATCCTTGGATCACGACTGCACTTTCTTATCTTTGTGAAACGTGATGTTGGTTCAAGCAAGCTTTAGATTAGAGCATTGGATTTGGGGATGCATTCTATTGAAGATATTCTTTCCGCTGTGTCTTGTATCTCTGATAGTATTGATATCTGTTGTATCATTTTGTTGTATCATATTATATCAGATATTGTATCTGTCATTGTATCAATGTTATATATATTGATATTCTTTTTCTTCCGCTGTGTTGTACTTAATGGTGTTATAAGCTCCGGCGAACCAGATTCGACATTTGGATCTGCGGCATTTGAATATGAGTGTCGTATTCGGCGCCGATTTTCGAAGGTCGAGTCAGGGCCGTTACAACTCTGAAGTAAAAGAAGGTACGTGATGTGGAAAGGAGGTGGTGTGTAGGAGAAGGTTGGCTACCGTGCTTTGGAAAAGACTGGAAAAAGGCTGATGTGAAATTAATTTGACTAGTCAAGTAAAGTGTTTACTCGTATTTAAATTTAAATTCAAATTGCCTTGGAAATGCAACTTACAATTTCGAATTCCTATCGAGGCATGCCGCTAGGCGTCGTAATATTGGACCCTTATTCCGAACGCAATGGAAAAGGTTTCGAGTTTTAATTCGATCGTATGGAGAAGATTACTTTTTGGGACCTAGTTATATATTAAATTTTCGATTTAAATTCAGCGCATTTATATTTCGTACGTCCAAACGATCACTCCAAACACTGCGAAAATTGAAATCCGATAATAATACATTATTCGGATCCGCTGAAACTGGTTTCATCAAATTCCTTGACTGTACCTCGAAAGGCTATTTTTAAATATCGATTTGAACGATATATTTTCAAAACATAACAAATCACCATTAAATTCAATTTTAGCCCTTTTACTATCTTCCGTATTATCAATATAAATTTTACAGGCCTTCAAATTATTTTTAACCGGCTTAAAACTGAAGATTCAATAATTTACCCAATTTCAGTTTATTAAATCCAGTAACTTAATTGCTAAATAATAATATAGTTGAATTTAAGTTAAAAATTAACTTTTAAATATTTAAAATCAATTAAATATTCCAATTTAAATTTTCCAAAATTCCGGATCGTCACATTCCCCCATTAAAGAATTTCGTCCCCGAAATTACTACTTAAGGAGAATGGTGTTAACGCTTAAAATCGAACGCTAACACCCCGGTGTGTGAAATATGAGTGTGAAAGCACCACCCGATGATTCGGGAACAGAATATCAGCTGAGATAACAGAAAATACAGTAAGTGACAACGATTTTTATAGTGGTTCGGCTTAAGGAGTAGCCTACGTCCACTTTAGGTATCTTTATTGTTGATCTTGTTACAAAACAATACAATGCTCTTCAAATACAAATCTCTTTAGTTACAAAACATTTTGAGCAAGTAGCTTAAGCTTCTATGTAGATGGAAGTCTTTTAATCCATGTCGGATATGTGAAAGTCTTTCCAAGTAGCTTGTAGTGTTCTTCGAAACTTCAACTATGGAGTTGGTTTAGAAACTGGCATAGTAACGGCGCTTGAAGAGATTGTCCAAAGGTCCCTTGAAAGTTGGAGATGGCAATGTATTTATAGAGAGTTCTGGGCAGGAAACATTACCAAGTCCTAAATCGTAACCGGCCTAAGTTGGGTCGCGGGCGACTTAATCTAAGTCGTGGGTCGGCTGCGACCTAAATGCTGGGTCGAGACTTCGGAAAGGCATCCTTGTTGAACTCTGGATATATCATAAGTCATGAACCGTGTATGAGTTAAGAGGCCGCGTACTAAGTAGCTGCATCGGACTTGCCTTCCTTTGCCTGGGTCGTGAACGACCTAGCATAGGTCGTAAGTCGGTCGCGACTCAAGTGTAGTTCGTGATCTTGTCCCTGTCCTGAGCAGTTAGGGTGGCAACCTCCTTGGATAGTTAGATCGGCATCTATCTTAGGCCAGCATCCATGTTAGATTGGTAACCTACCTAAGCCTTGAGTCGGTATCCCCTCAAATCTTAAGTCGGCATTCTTGTTAAGTCGGTAACCTTTAAGGCATTAGGCCGGTACCCATGTTAGGTCGGTAGCTATCTTAGGTCGTATCCTTGTTAAGTCGGCAACCTTTAAGGCATTAGACCGGTACCCACGTTAGGTTGGTAGCTATCTTAGGTCGGTATCCTTTAAGTCTTAGGTCGGCATTCATGTTTTAGGCAGTTAGGTCGGTATCTTTCTTAAGTCGTCGAGTCATATGGCCGAGGCGGGGTTAACAAATGGTCCACAACCCGTTAACTATTTTAAAAAACCAACCAGTTTTATCAACTTGCCATAACATATCTTTTATTTAAGACACACTAACCCTTTTTCTATTCCAAACTTATTCATAATTTCTAAACAATATTGCTTACTTAATAATTCAAATTTGAATTTAAAACCAAATTTTGAATTATCAAAATTTTCTCAAAAATTTTCTAACTCTGTAAATTTTTGAAAAATATCGCCAGTGTCTCCTTTGCGCGGCTAGCTCGGTACAACGACAAAATGCCTCTACGGGCTCCCAAATTCCAAAAGAAAATAAAAAGTCAAGTGGCTAGACCAGAAAATCATCACATTTCATACGAAATCTAAATACATACCTTTGCCAAGCAAATTTCAATATATCCTCTGAAATCAAAAATCCCAAATTCACTTTCCTAGCCCTTTAGTTCCAACTAAACAATTAGTTTCAATTTCCATTTCCATAATTCCTTATTTCAATTCCAATTTGAAATCGTTTTGCTGCTAATGAAAATTTTTCAAAAAATTTCTAACTCCTAAAATTTTTGGAAAATTTTGGCAGAGTCTCCTTTGTACGGAGGAGCTTTTGCAATTTGACAAGAGATATAAATATATATACATCGACCCACATGGTCGGAAAAACAAAAACAGTTCATATTTCCTATTTTTATTGCGTAAGCGTACCTTTATTTAGCATTTTTAAGCAAGCGGCTTATTTAATTAGCAATTTGCGCAATCAAATCCAGCCAAATGGCCTCCGTGAACCTGTACTTACTCAATTTAAATATGTAAGTATAAAATATATGCAACTCACTAACAATTACTTACTTTCAGTAGTTAGACACATGCATTTCATAAGCAATATACACCTAACAATACCCGAATGCAATTTATAAGATTCCGACACTAATTTCAGTTGCTTACAACCAATTCTTAAACTATTATTTTCAATTTTTTTAAGTGATTTACTATTCACTTCCCTTCATTCAATTCATTCTAAGAAAAAAAACTCATATTTATCCCTTGTTGATTCAAAAATCAATTTTATTTACTTGCGATGATTCATAGAACTTTATTTTCTTCTATTTTCGTCCAACGACCAATTTTTCTCATGCAAATTGGTGATATTCATCCAAGTAAATAACCACTTAAGCCGATGACCATTCTAAATTGATTCCAACTTAATTTATATAAATTCTATTCCATTCTACATTACTCACAACCTATACACTTGCATTTTCATTTCATATCCGTATTTGTTTATCCAAAACTATTTTATTTAGCTCGAAAACAATCCAGGCTATTCATTCAATAATTATTTCTCAACTTATTTAAACCACACTTCTATTTGAGTTCAGCTTTCAATCAACATTCACTTAAGTTAACAACTTAAGTTCATTTCCAGTTTGAAATAAATCATATCCTCGCTTTTGTCAAATCCATTTCGGTTTGAATCAATTCATTCAGTTAGTCCCTTTTAACTCTAAATTCAATATTATGTTCATTAAATAATATCCAAGGCCATTATCCATTCATACTCACTTGGATTTCATTAGCAATTCAAACAATCACTATTTTAATCCAATTTCATTTTTATTTGACACATTTCCAATTATATTTAATTTGTTAACACTTCAAGTCGAATTTTAATTAATAACTCAAGTTCTGATTCTACAATTCACTTTTAATTCACCATCCAATTTTATTAACTCATAATTCAATTTCTATTTAACCAATTCAAATTCCATTAACAAATTCAATTAACTAATTTATTCCAAATTAGTTCACTCCCAACTTGCAATTCAATTTTTGATTTTATCCTAAAAAAATCACCTTAATTAACTTACTTGAATTCAATCTATTTTAATTTTAAGTTTGGATTTTTATTTCATTCCCAAAATATCTAACAAAATTTATTTTGGCTTATTCATTTAAGTAAGAATTTTATTCCATTAAATATTATTTATAAGTCAACTGAATTTATTTCAATTCAATTTTATTTAACTTTACTTCAGTTAAATCTAGCATCATACCATTTTTCTTTAATCCATTCAATCTACTTGAATTTAAATTAAATAAGAACTTACTTTCACTTCATATCATTTACATCTCAATTTATTTCATTTCAATTCAATTCCAACTTAATTCAAATCCAATTCACTATTATTAACTTTGCTTAAGTTAATTTTATTCTAATTAATTTTATTTCCTATTCCAAATTTAATTTATTTTTCCATTCCAATCACATTCAAGATTTACTAATTATTTCTTCCAACCATCCATTAAATTTTCACAATCTAATTTCTCCAAATTAAATTTATTTAACCTTTTCACTTTAAATTTTAATCCCAACATTCAAAGCACATATTTTCCTTCGTGATTTAAAAATCATCTTAATTTATAAACTTATAACCTATCTCATCGGGATTTTTAAACACCCGGCATTTGGTTTTCAAATCATTTGAAATCACCATTATCTCAAAATCACACTTCTCAAGTTTTTAAACCAATCATGGTTTTTATCCCTAACAAATTTCCTTTGAAATTTCCAAAACAAACTAGTTCTTCTGAACAAATCAATTTAGTAGCAATCTGTCACTTAGAAACTCGAAAATGAACATCGATGATGCTGCAGTCATCACCAAAGTTATTTTCCAGCGACTAAAGTGAGTTCAATGTTATATCCCTTACTAAAATTTATTTGAAACAATTTCTTTTCAGAAATAATTCTAAAATAATAATGCTATTATTTGTCTTCAAAACACTTCGAAAAACACTTCCAAAATCGCCGGGGTTTTAAATTTACAGATTTTGACTTAATTCAAAATTTAACTATAATCCATTTGTATAATTTATGTTCATACCTTTTTTTTTAAATCTTATTAGTTTAAAATATTATCATCCAAACATCCAAGTTACATAACAATTTAAGAAAATATTTCTTTTATATCAAAATATATTTTTGGGTAAAATTATTTCATTCACCCACCTTCGAAAACAATATTGTGTCGAATTGGTCTATTCAAATGTTTAGAAACCCCTTCGATACAGTTGTCCAAACTATGCCGATGAAGGTTCATATGCCACTCAATAAATCAATCAACATAATATAAAACCATTTTTACACCCACTAACAAATACACGCTCATATCTATTAATACACTCAAACTCATTCTAGAGTACTACTGACTCTATCTCCAATGAGTAATCCCCACCAGAGCCAAGGTTATCACCAACCTAAGCTCTGATACCAAGTGTGATGACCCGATTTTCCGACGCCCGAAAAACCGAACTATGAGGGTTAAAGAAGAAGATGTAGAAGAAGAAAATGGAAAACAACATTAGAATCTAACCATCGCAGCGGAATAAAATATAATAGATAATAAATGATCATTACACAGAAACAAATATGTTTATACATTACATCATCAGAGTATACATAACACACAATACACAGTAATCATAACCTGTCCTCACAATCTGAACACACATCGGAATAATAATCAAGTATGGAAGTACGTATCGCTTTCCAGCTCGTCTCCTGAGCTCCACAGCATCCTTTCCTGTATCCTATAATACTCGGTCTGACCCAGGCATTATAGTTAAATAACACCCGAGTCAGTCTAGAAAACCAGTGTGAGAAAACCACACTCAAATTGATTATTAAAGTTTCAAAATTCTTTTGGAAACAAAAGCATCTCGTAAGACCATGCCACAAATAAACATGTCGGGTTTTTACCTTACGATAGCTAAAACACTTTTTATTAAAATTCTCCGATATTATAGTAGTGTCTATAGAAAGTAAAATAGAATCTAGCTGAAATGCTTGCATCTCACGTTTCAGCAATAGTTGGGCACAGTCAAAACCATACGGGTGCATAGGGAAATGGATTTCCAACAAATGACTAGGCACTGGGGTACCCCCTGTCCCGGTACCTGATCTAGATCAGCATACCGAGGATCACTCCCAACTCCTGCAACACAAGATTGGGACTACCCCTTACTGGATAATCCCGAGTAAGATCGCCCCATGGTTGGGATCAACAACCGCACCACTAAGCCGAATAAAAAGGGACATCTAGACAGGGACGACCTCACCCTAATGGGCGTTACCCACCTAGCCTCGCTGCATAACCCCTGATTTTTAGTCATTCCCGGTTGATGAGGCTTGAGGCTAAGCGTTACCTTTTAGAATGTTTCACTTAGAATGCCCATCGTCCACCTGATGATGTTCTGAAAGCATTCATCCATACAAGTCCGTCCCGGATTCGAACAGAACCGAAGGCACTATTCGTACTATATCCATTTTGGAATCATCCTTAGGATTAGTAGCGAATTAACCTTGTACTTCACTGCTCCATCTTCGACTTTGGGCTGGTTTTTCCATGAAAACGTACAAACCAGATCGAAGTGGTTTTCGATAAATTAATCCTGATCCCGGTCTCTTCGAAACGATCAACGCGTTGGCCAATATTGATAGTCGGTTATTTAACTATCAATTAACATTCACGAACAACCATCCAACATAAATAATTTCCCCAAATTATTTATTAATCTCAAAATATCTTCACAAAATATATTTCCACTTTTCAACCCTTTTGAAAACAGTTTTCAAACCACACTTTTCTCATGAAATAAATTTCCAAATACTTATTTCCGCTGAAACACCAGGCACAAAAAATTTAGATTTTTAAAATAATTTTAAAAACACTTTATTATAAAATATACTTAAATCATTTAAATTAAAAACTACTTCAATACTTTATTAAAAATATGTACTATAGGAATATTTGAAAATGAGGTTACATTATAAAATATAAAACTAGATTTTCTCCTTTAAAAAAAATACCAAGTCACCTTTAAATAATACTGCTATAATAAATTAAAAGAAAATACTTATTTTAGAATTTAAACATTTAGAAATAATAAATTTTGTAAAACATGCTTTTTTAAAACAACATTAAAGCTTTTAACTTATATTTAAAAATTTACTTTGAAAACGTACTTGGCTATCCAGGGAAATATACTTCCCTTCACATCCTTTAAAAATAAATCACCATTTATTTTTAAACAAATTTTTCCATTCCTTTAATAAATTCCCACCATGAATTTATTCTTCCAAATATCCACTAATATATTACTTCACTTTTATAACTTAGGTTATAAATTTCATAGTCGCATCTCCTTTAACATTCCCGGTTTAAACACTTAATCAATCTTCAAATTGATTTCCAAATTACTCTATTTTGGAAAAAATCCTTTTACTTACTCATTTACTTCAAAATCCAATTAATCTCAGATTTTTAATCCTCACTTATGATTTAAAATCTTTTAGCTGAGAAATACCAATTTCAGTTTTTCACAAATTCCTTCTTTATCCTTTTAAATAAATTCAAACTTTGAATTTTAAAATAAATTATTTATTTCTTTAGATAATAACACTTGAGTTTTTAAGAAAAATCATTTATTCCCATTTATTCAAAATCTCATTCTTCATCCTTGGAATTCTGTTTATTAGAATTCAAAAATCAACTTTTATTCTTTTCCAATTCATTCTTTAATTTATTCAAATTCTCTATAATTATTTTACTTAAAATTCAATCTTTTATTTTCTTTTCAAAATCCAATTCTATATATTTTGATAACTCAGTGTACCAAAATATATTCAAGCAAACCATAGCATTCAATATTCCAATTATCAATAATATCCATCACAGAATATCAAATATTCATAACACAGAATGTTAAAAATTCTAAATAATTTTATGGAATCCAGTTGGATCCCTCCAACCTGTTTCTCTATGTCAGGACCCGATTCTTCGACTCCCGAATATCGACATCAATACGTCCACTGTATCGAATGCCAATCAGTCGGATGCCGGAAAACCGAACACTGAGGGTTTAAGAAAGAAGAAGAGAGGAAAAGATAGAATGTTTAAGAAGAAGAAAAGAAACAGAAGAAGAGATAAGAAGATAGAAAATGGAGGGAAAAAGAGAATAGAAAATAGAACGGAATAGAAAACAACAGAACAATAACAGAATCTCACAATCGCAGCGGAACAACATATAATAATAAATGAATAATCTTTAAACAAAGAACTATATCAGTTATTACATTTTAAACATTACATTACATCATCATCAGAGTGTACAACAACAACAACCAGTGCAGCGGAAAAAGAAATACTATATACTAGTAATTATGCCATGCCATCCAGCTTGCCTCCAGCAACTCCAGAATATCCTGATAAACCTTAACTCTTGACTGCCCGTGTGGAAATTGGTGGGCACCCAGAGTTTAGGAATGAAAACAATAAACTCCGAGTCAGTCATGTGACTGGTGTGAGAACTTAAAACAGTTTATTTATCTTTGAAAACAAAATAGAGGAATATTTTTAAAGTCAATTCGCAATGCTTTTAAAAATGTGACTACCATAAGACCTCCCACCACACACACAATACAAACGCAGACTTGGAGGAGATTTCTTCTTATGTTAGTCAAAGATGCTTGATACGCATTAAAAAGAACATTTGATATTATTACTAGTGCATAGTGTAGGATAAATCATTTCGAAAGTAGAATATAAATCTTAGCCAGCATATGTACCATTATATTATGCCTACTATAGCTACCTCCTGAGGAAGCAGGTTCTACAACTAAAACCGTACAAGATCGTATTGTTTCTTTGGATTTCCAACAAATGGTCAGGCCAAGGAACTTCCCATTGCCACATGAGAATGCCTCTGGAAGGACATCCCCGAGAACCAAACCGGATCTCTACCAACACAAGGCCGGGTTACCCCTAACTGAGTAACAACTGACCGAATATGCCATCCCCCGGTCCTTTGGGACCTTTAACCGAGCGCTCGTAATCAATTCACACAATCATAAAGTGTTTTCAACATGAGTAAGTATCTGGGCTCCATACCATGATACCACCCTTTTCCAGAAGGAAATGCACATACCCTAAAGGGAGCTACCCCTCATAACCTTGCTGCATCTTTCCTGTTTTGACCATTCCGGGGTGTGAGGCTCGACGAAGTCTTGTCCACCAAAACATACTTTATACAAAAGCCATGCTTTGGGTCAACAAATGATCATAGAAATGATCACCAGGATAGACGATCAAATAAATGATCCTATCACAAATGATCAACACAATGATCATTTCACAGCAACGCTCAGCATGTCACATTACCAAATTGGGAATATATTGTTGATAACCTTCAACTACATAACCTCTGAGCTCGTACGTCTCAGAGAAGGGTGTTAAGCTAAAAGAATAAATTCTCCGCCACCAAAAGAAATATATTTGAAAGAAATCGGCTTTATATCTCAATTTGTAATGTCAGACACACAATCCATACAAGTCTTTTCCGGGCTCGAACAGAACCGAAGGCACTTACAAAGAAGTCCTTGCAATCCGGATATCCACAATCCTGATCGGATTTCCCATCACATATGGAGAACTCAATACCGGAGCAACTCGGTGCAGAGTCAATCGACAGGTCATCCTATCGCTCTCGCAAATACCGGGTCTTCAACACCGATCTTCAATGCTATCCATTACGTCGTATCACTATTCGGAATGGGTAATCCGAATAACGAGCGCAATAATTTAAAAATAAGTGTAGCATTCAAATTCAACAAATCCCAACAAATACCTTTCAAAGGTAATTATTGATAGTCGGTTATTGAACTATCAATGGATATGCACAACATCACCAGATTCCAAATAATTTTCCAAATTATTTATTTTCCAAAATATCTTTACAAGATATATAATTTCAATATGTCAAAAATAAATCAGTATTTATCTTTAAAAAACTTCCCTTTTCATTCATAAATTTCATAGTGAATTTATATTTCAAAATATTTATGAATAAACGATTTCAATTATTCATTTTCAATTTATCTTCAAAAAGATAAATTCTCTAGGCTTTTCATTTTGCATTGGAAAAACATTTCCGTACTTATTTATTAATAAGTAATTCACAAATTTTATTTATTTTCAACACTTAGAAAATATTCAATATACTTAAATCGAAATTAAGTATATATTTCATTCTTTAAGGAAATCATTCTCTTAAACATATTTATTTGGGCCAAAACGAATGTTGCGTAAAACATCGTTACGACAACCCAAAATCACTAGTATAGGGATTCGAAATTAAAATAGATATATAAATCCCAATACTATACAAAACATTTCCTTTCGGAGATCATTTACTATAACAACAGTGTTATAGTCCACCATTTCCTTCTATTTCTCGAAAACGTCTATTTCAACAATAAAGGTTGAAATCTATGGTTTCGAATCTCAACCCAATTAAAACATCGTTAACTTGTTTTAATTCTATTTAAAACATCACATTCAAAACAATTTCTTTAACATATTATTCACTATTCAAAAACGTGAATATACTTGTTAACAAATTTCATCCTTTTATTTTTTTTTTAAAGTATTATTCACTATCTAAAATGTGAATATAACTCCATAAATAAGTTATAACAATTTACTTATCAAAATAAGTCGTTTGCGAATTTACAAAACAACGTTTATAAATTCTATTTCTATTTGTTTTATAACTACTTCCTTTATAAATCTCCTTTATTAACCTATCTCAATTCATATCTCAATGATATACTAAAAGTTCATATTATAAGTGAAATACTTATAATTTATTTGCTTGCAAAAATCGTTCCTTTGAACTTCATACTTATAAATCTTATAACTTATAAGATTCAATTATTTATCCAAAACCATTATTTTAATAACTTTATAAATTTTATAAACCTACTGCTTATAAAATTCCATTTATAACTTCACCGTTTATAATTCTATAAATTTCATTCATTTATGAAATTCATTCACAATTCATTCTAACACTTATAAAAACTCGTTTTATAATTCAAATATTTTAATTTACAAATTATCAATTTATAAATCTCTTATATAAATCAATTTATATTATTCTTTTAAAACGTCTTTAATCTCCTTTATAATTTCACCATTTTGATTTATAAAATAATCAAATTTTATAAATCCTATTTTTAAACTTTTTACAATAAATCCAAAAATCTCAATTTAACTATTTTATAAAATCATTAACCCCATATTTTCAAAAATCAACTTTTAACTATATTTCTCAAAAATCATAGTTTTTATAACATTAAAAATTATAACGTTTATTTATTTAAAATGAATCAATTCCAAAAATATAGTATATTTTCAAAATCACTTTAGAATCATTTTAAAATTCCAAAATCTTGGCCCAATGATGCTACACACCAAATAGTCAATCACGACAACAACGATATCATATATCGATATGATAATCAACGAATATCAAAATATCCATAATCAAACAAATACTATTGAGGAATCCAGTTGGATCCCTCCAACATGTTTTCCTGCATCCACAAACATTAGCACAACACCAATTCCGCTCCAGTACGGAATTATCGCGGTATATGGGATTTAAAATATTATCCGCTTAATAGACGGCGCAATAGGGTCTCATCCGCTATACAATGCGGGAAATCAATAACTGCAATATATACGTATGCCAATATATATATATTGCTATTATATATAATACCAATTTCACTGTTTATGAAATATTCGCGGTATATGTTTTTAATAAATAACATCCGCTTTCTAACGGCGCATAATGTCTATTTTAACAATCAATAGATAACAATCATCATTCAAACATGCATTCAAATATTTTAAATCTAACTATTTAAAATAAAAAAATCGAAACTGATTCGATTGAGTGAGAAGTTCTCACCTTGATTTCAATTTCGCTTTAGCGATTTATTTCGAATAAAATTAAACGGACGTTTAATTTTACCTGAAATTTTCACTAACTCCAAACGACTCCAATCTAATTCCATAGCGTAGTGCTCGTCCATACGATTCCAACGCAACTGGTTTCGTGCATTTTCGACCTATTATGAAAAAGTTATGATTTTTACAAGTTTTACACGATTTTAACTTAATAAATTTACAACTTTCTTTTATATTTTTAACCTTCACTTGATCACTGCCGTAGATCCCTTGCCCCCCCCCCCATCATGACCGCACGTTCCTTCCCTCCTTCTTCCTCTTCTATAGGCAATATCATACGCACGCAACCCATATGCTCAAATTTAGGTTTTGATTTTGCAACCACCTCGATGCATGAAAACACGATCAGGAAGCTCCATATTGTAGCCTACCTCAAGCACTATACTCGGCCATAGCAGGGTGGAGCTCGGCCTCCCCCTCTCCTCGAACTGCGCGCCTAAAGCGAAGGCGAACGTGGCTTCCTATCTCACGAAATACAGCTCCATTCTCGATCTCCACCGTTGAACACGAAGATCTCGATGTGCTCTACGTTTTTGTAGTTGGAAGTTGTTGATAATAATCAATGGATTGGAAGATAATTGAGGGAGAAGAAAGGAGCATTTTCGGCCTTCGGTTTAGGGTTGGCGGCTGCAGTTTAGAATTAGGGTTTATTTTATTTTATTTTTTTGTGAGAGAGGGGGCTATTTATAGGAAATTTTTGAACACTATTCATCCGGGAATTCCGAACTCCGATTCACGCGCCGTAACCAGCGTTTCTAGGGTTTACCCCGCGTTCCGGACACAATGGACCAGGTTTCAGAAGCTAATTCGGACATCTGTGCGAGTTATGGCAATAAACGTTCAATTTAAATTAAACCGATTTAAACGATTTTCTAGGCGTTTTAGCTTGTACCGGACAAACGGTAAATCCGATTGACATGAAATTTGAAACCATACAATAATATCACATTACGGTTCCGATGAAACTGGTTTCGTCGAAATCCGAGACTTTTTGAAAAATGGCTATTTTAACTCGCCAAATTAATATTAAAAATAATTCGATGCGTTTCGAGCTGCCACGATCAAACGATAACTCCGATTGCTACGAAAATTGAAATCCGATAATAACTAATTATTACGGATCCAATGGAACTAGTTTCGTCCAATTCTGAGACTGTTCAAAAATTGACTATTTTCGCTAGTCGATTAAATATTAAAATATTCAATTTTCACAAATTAACTACAAATTCGATTTTAAAATTTCTAAAACATCATTCTAACTCCCATATCATATAATAAAATTTTACAAATCATTTTCAATCGTATTTAACTCAATTTTCAATTATTTCCATAATTTCACATATTAAATTATTGATTTAATTCTTCAATTAAATCCAATTATTCCAAATAAAATTTATTAGACTTATAAATTCACTTATTAATATTTAAAATTAATTAAATATTCAAATTTTAATTACTTAAAATCATGGGTCGTTACAATCTTCCCCCCTTAAAAGAATTTCGTCCTCGAAATTAACAAGTAAGAAAAGTTACAGAATCCATTAACTTTCCAAAATTCATAGTTTAAACTTCTTATAATAACTTACTAAGTTTTCAAATCATACTTAGTTATCTTTTCAAAAACAACTACTATTGTTTAACTTTCAATTCCAAATCAAAGTTAAAGTTTTCAAAACTTTCCAATTTTCTCAAATTTTTTCTAACGCCTTAAATTTCCGGAAAAATTTGCCATAGTCTCCTTTGCGCGGCTCGATCCGAAAAAAAAAATGACAGTATATATATCACAAATATACATCTCATCAAGTAATGAGGCATCCCGCAGGGAAAAAAGTAAAAAAGTACGGTATGTAATCCGAGATATGTACCTTATATTTTATTAGCAAGCATATACGGCTAATATAGCGCGAAAGCGAGCTCCAAATGCGAAGCAAACGCGATCCGCACCTACTAAACACTCAACAAACAACATGAGAATCATGTATATAGACAATAGTATCAATATACAACATATAGCAACATAATAACTATATATGCCAACATAGCAATGTAGTAAAAGCAATATATGCAAACATCAACCAACTCATCCAACTAACATCCATAACCAATAAATATTCGTTCATATTCTCATTGATATTCAATGAAATGGTTTTCAATTTAATCACATTTGATTCATTAACAGTGGATGTTTTTACAAACATTCATTTTCACTTAGTTTATATTCACTAATTCATATTCAAGTTGGTTCACTTCCAAATCAAATTCAATTCTATTTAAGATTTACTTAACTTCCAATTGAATTTCAATTACTTTAGCTTTCAATTTCATTAACACTTAATGAATTATATACAATCAACTAGCAATCATATAACAACCAATGTTTATTAATTACAACCAAATTTCTTTGCTTATATTCATTTTGGTTTAACACCATCACTTTCAATTGGTTTAATTAAATTGATTTTCATTCAATTATTCAACTCCAATAACATTAGATTTTAATGAATTAACACTTATATTCATTGTTTCATATCAATTATTTTCATTCAATTGATTAACATTCAATCCATTCATTCAATTCAATTGGTAATCCATTTAACCATCTTAAGTTGAATTTCATTTATATAACTCAAGTTCACATTTATCACTTAACTTTATTAATTTACTTTGATGCCAATATCAACTTCATTCAACATCTCTTAAGTTATATTCCATTTAACTTTAAATTCATTTTTATTTACAACTCATATTCATAAATATATTCATATAGTTTCACTTCTTATATATATAAGTTTATTTCTCAATTGTAAATCACTTTAATTATAATTCAATTCTTATAACTCATTTGCTTATACAATAATTCTTTTATTTAGATTATTCAAACATCTAAACAATCAACTTATATACCTTAATAATTCTGAAAAATTATTTCTTTATATATAAAAATATAATCAAGGTAAAATTATTTCATTTACCCAATTTAAAACAATACTATGTCGAATTGTTCTGTACAAGTGTTTAGAGATCCCTATCAACAACGTTAATTACTCCTATTAACCAGAATCCATATACCACTCAACAAACCAATAATCACAATATAAAACAATTTTATATTCACTAACAAATACGCTCTCATAGCTATTATTACACTCAAACTCATTCTAGAGTACTACTGACTCTATCTCTAATGAGTAATACCCAACAGAACCATGGTTGTCGCTTAACCATTTGCTCTGATACCACATTGTCAGGACCCGATTCTTCGACTCCCGAATATCGACATCAATACGTCCACTGTATCGAATGCCAATCAGTCGGATGCCGGAAAACCGAACACTGAGGGTTTAAGAAAGAAGAAGAGAGGAAAAGATAGAATGTTTAAGAAGAAGAAAAGAAACAGAAGAAGAGATAAGAAGATAGAAAATGGAGGGAAAAAGAGAATAGAAAATAGAACGGAATAGAAAACAACAGAACAATAACAGAATCTCACAATCGCAGCGGAACAACATATAATAATAAATGAATAATCTTTAAACAAAGAACTATATCAGTTATTACATTTTAAACATTACATTACATCATCATCAGAGTGTACAACAACAACTACCAGTGCAGCGGAAAAAGAAATACTATATACTAGTAATTATGCCATGCCATCCAGCTTGCCTCCAGCAACTCCAGAATATCCTGATAAACCTTAACTCTTGACTGCCCGTATGGAAATTGGTGGGCACCCAGAGTTTAGGAATAAAAACAATAAACTCCGAGTCAGTCATGTGACTGGTGTGAGAACTTAAAATAGTTTATTTATCTTTGAAAACAAAATAGAGGAATATTTTTAAAGTCAATTCGCAATGCTTTTAAAAATGAGACTACCATAAGACCTCCCACCACACACACAATACAAACGCAGACTTGGAGGAGATTT
Source organism: Allium cepa (assembly GCA_030765085.1). Taxonomy (NCBI): domain Eukaryota; kingdom Viridiplantae; phylum Streptophyta; class Magnoliopsida; order Asparagales; family Amaryllidaceae; genus Allium; species Allium cepa. The sequence continues at coordinate 856,651,306 of CM060943.1, forward strand.
CTTCTTATGTTAGTCAAAGATGCTTGATACGCATTAAAAAGAACATTTGATATTATTACTAGTGCATAGTGTAGGATAAATCATTTCGAAAGTAGAATATAAATCTTAGCCAGCATATGTACCATTATATTATGCCTACTATAGCTACCTCCTGAGGAAGCAGGTTCTACAACTAAAACCGTACAAGATCGTATTGTTTCTTTGGATTTCCAACAAATGGTCAGGCCAAGGAACTTCCCATTGCCACATGAGAATGCCTCTGGAAGGACATCCCCGAGAACCAAACCGGATCTCTACCAACACAAGGCCGGGTTACCCCTAACTGAGTAACAACTGACCGAATATGCCATCCCCCGGTCCTTTGGGACCTTTAACCGAGCGCTCGTAATCAATTCACACAATCATAAAGTGTTTTCAACATGAGTAAGTATCTGGGCTCCATACCATGATACCACCCTTTTCCAGAAGGAAATGCACATACCCTAAAGGGAGCTACCCCTCATAACCTTGCTGCATCTTTCCTGTTTTGACCATTCCGGGGTGTGAGGCTCGACGAAGTCTTGTCCACCAAAACATACTTTATACAAAAGCCATGCTTTGGGTCAACAAATGATCATAGAAATGATCACCAGGATAGACGATCAAATAAATGATCCTATCACAAATGATCAACACAATGATCATTTCACAGCAACGCTCAGCATGTCACATTACCAAATTGGGAATATATTGCTGATAACCTTCAACTACATAACCTCTGAGCTCGTACGTCTCAGAGAAGGGTGTTAAGCTAAAAGAATAAATTCTCCGCCACCAAAAGAAATATATTTGAAAGAAATCGGCTTTATATCTCAATTTGTAATGTCAGACACACAATCCATACAAGTCTTTTCCGGGCTCGAACAGAACCGAAGGCACTTACAAAGAAGTCCTTGCAATCCGGATATCCACAATCCTGATCGGATTTCCCATCACATATGGAGAACTCAATACCGGAGCAACTCGGTGCAGAGTCAATCGACAGGTCATCCTATCGCTCTCGCAAATACCGGGTCTTCAACACCGATCTTCAATGCTATCCATTACGTCGTATCACTATTCGGAATGGGTAATCCGAATAACGAGCGCAATAATTTAAAAATAAGTGTAGCATTCAAATTCAACAAATCCCAACAAATACCTTTCAAAGGTAATTATTGATAGTCGGTTATTGAACTATCAATGGATATGCACAACATCACCAGATTCCAAATAATTTTCCAAATTATTTATTTTCCAAAATATCTTTACAAGATATATAATTTCAATATGTCAAAAATAAATCAGTATTTATCTTTAAAAAACTTCCCTTTTCATTCATAAATTTCATAGTGAATTTATATTTCAAAATATTTATGAATAAACGATTTCAATTATTCATTTTCAATTTATCTTCAAAAAGATAAATTCTCTAGGCTTTTCATTTTGCATTGGAAAAACATTTCCGTACTTATTTATTAATAAGTAATTCACAAATTTTATTTATTTTCAACACTTAGAAAATATTCAATATACTTAAATCGAAATTAAGTATATATTTCATTCTTTAAGGAAATCATTCTCTTAAACATATTTATTTGGGCCAAAACGAATGTTGCGTAAAACATCGTTACGACAACCCAAAATCACTAGTATAGGGATTCGAAATTAAAATAGATATATAAATCCCAATACTATACAAAACATTTCCTTTCGGAGATCATTTACTATAACAACAGTGTTATAGTCCACCATTTCCTTCTATTTCTCGAAAACGTCTATTTCAACAATAAAGGTTGAAATCTATGGTTTCGAATCTCAACCCAATTAAAACATCGTTAACTTGTTTTAATTCTATTTAAAACATCACATTCAAAACAATTTCTTTAACATATTATTCACTATTCAAAAACGTGAATATACTTGTTAACAAATTTCATCCTTTTATTTATTTTTTTTAAAGTATTATTCACTATCTAAAATGTGAATATAACTCCATAAATAAGTTATAACAATTTACTTATCAAAATAAGTCGTTTGCGAATTTACAAAACAACGTTTATAAATTCTATTTCTATTTGTTTTATAACTACTTCCTTTATAAATATCCTTTATTAACCTATCTCAATTCATATCTCAATGATATACTAAAAGTTCATATTATAAGTGAAATACTTATAATTTATTTGCTTGCAAAAATCGTTCCTTTGAACTTCATACTTATAAATCTTATAACTTATAAGATTCAATTATTTATCCAAAACCATTCTTTTAATAACTTTATAAATTTTATAAACCTACTGCTTATAAAATTCCATTTATAACTTCACCGTTTATAATTCTACAAATTTCATTCATTTATGAAATTCATTCACAATTCATTCTAACACTTATAAAAACTCGTTTTATAATTCAAATATTTTAATTTACAAATTATCAATTTATAAATCTCTTATAAATCAATTTATATTATTCTTTTAAAACGTCTTTAATCTCCTTTATAATTTCACCATTTTGATTTATAAAATAATCAAATTTTATAAATCCTATTTTTAGACTTTTTACAATAAATCCAAAAATCTCAATTTAACTATTTTATAAAATCATTAACCCCATATTTTCAAAAATCAACTTTTAACTATATTTCTCAAAAATCAGAGTTTTTATAACATTAAAAATTATAACGTTTATTTATTTAAAATGAATCAATTCCAAAAATATAGTATATTTTCAAAAATCACTTTAGAATCATTTTAAAATTCCAAAATCTTGGCCCAATGATGCTACACACCAAATAGTCAATCACGACAACAACGATATCATATATCGATATGATAATCAACGAATATCAAAATATCCATAATCAAACAAATACTGTTGAAGAATCCCGTTGGATCCCTCCAACCTGTTTTCCTGCATCCACAAACATTAGCACAACACCAATTCCGCTCCAGTACGGAATTATCGCGGTATATGGGATTTAAAATATTATCCGCTTAATAGACGCCGCAATAGGGTCTCATCCGCTATACAATGTGGGAAATCAATAACTGCAATATATACATATGCCAATATATATATTGCTATTATATATAATACCAATTTCACTGTTTATGAAATATTCGCGGTATATGTTTTTAATAAATAACATTCGCTTACTAACGGCGCATAATGTCTATTTTAACAATCAATAGATAACAATCATCATTCAAACATGCATTCAAATATTTTAAATCTAACTATTTAAAATAAAAAAATCGAAACTGATTCGATTGAGTGAGAAGTTCTCACCTTGATTTCAATTTCGCTTTAGCGATTTATTTCGAATAAAATTAAACGGACGTTTAATTTTACCCGAAATTTTCACTAACTCCAAACGACTCCAATCCAATTTCATAGCGTAGTGCTCGTCCATACGATTCCAACGCAACTGGTTTCGTGCATTTTCGACCTCGTATGAAAAAGTTATGATTTTTACAAGTTTTACACGATTTTAACTTAATAAATTTACAGCTTTCTTTTATATTTTTAACCTTCACTTGATCACTGCCGTAGATCCCTTGCCCCCCCCCCCCCCCCCATCATGACCGCACGTTCCTTCCCTCCTTCTTCCTCTTCTATAGGCAATATCATACGCACGCAACCCATATGCTCAAATTTAGGTTTTGATTTTGCAACCACCTCGATGCATGAAAACACGATCAGGAAGCTCCATATTGTAGCCTACCTCAAGCACTATACTCGGCCATAGCAGGGTGGAGCTCGGCCTCCCCCTCTCCTTGAACTGCGCGCCTAAAGTGAAGGCGAACGCGGCTTCCTATCTCACGAAATACAGCTCCATTCTCGATCTCCACCGTTGAACACGAAGATCTCGATGTGCTCTACGTTTTTGTAGTTGGAAGTTGTTGATAATAATCAATGGATTGGAAGATAATTGAGGGAGAAGAAAGGAGCATTTTCGGCCTTCGGTTTAGGGGTGGCGGCTGCAGTTTAGAATTAGGGTTTAAATTATTATTATTTTATTTGTGAGAGAGGGGGCTATTTATAGGAAATTTTTGAACACTATTCATCCGGGAATTCCGAACTCCGATTCACGCGCCGTAACTAGCGTTTCTAGGGTTTACCCCGCATTCCGGACACAATGGAACAGGTTTCGAAAGCTAATTCGTACATCTGTGCGAGTTATGGCAATAAACGTTCAATTTAAATTAAACTGATTTAAACGATTTTCTTGGCGTTTTAGCTTGTACCGGACAAACGGTAAATCCGATTGACATGAAATTTGAAACCATACAATAATATCACATTACGGTTCCAATGAAACTTGTTTCGTCGAAATCCGACACTTTTTGAAAAATGACTATTTTAACTCGCCAAATTAATATTAAAAATAATTCGATGCGTTTCGAGCTGCCACGATCAAACGATAACTCTGATTGCTACAAAAATTGAAATCCGATAATAACTAATTATTACGGATCCAATGGAACTAGTTTCGTCCAATTCTAAGACTGTTCAAAAATTGACTATTTTCGCTAGTCGATTAAATATTAAAATATTCAATTTTCATAAATTAACTTCAAATTCGATTTTAAAAGTTCTAAAACATCATTCTAACTCCCATATGATATAATAAAATTTTTCAAATCATTTTCAATCATATTTAACTCAATTTTCAATTATTTCCATAATTTCACATATTAAATTATTGATTTAATTCTTCAATTAAATCCAATTATTCAAAATAAAATTTATTTGACTTATAAATTCACTTATTAATATTTAAAATTAATTAAATATTCAAATTTTAATTACTTAAAATCCTAGGTCGTTACAATCTACATCCATAAATGTTAGCACAATACAATAATACCAATTCCACTTCTAGGTGGAATATCGCGGTATATGGGATTTATATAATATCATCCGCTATTATGCGTCGCATAGTGTCTCATACGCTATATAGTGCGGGAAATCAATCATCCAATATATACTATATACTACTATATATCATATAGCACATCAAATAGATTTAATCAATCAACCAATTGTTTAAATTAAACCTTTAAATTTAAATTAAACCCAGATGAGTGAGATTAACTCACCCTTGATTTTACTGTTTGCAATCCATTCCAAACTGGCTTGTTTCCTTGATTTTAAACCTTGTATAAACATTATACAATTAAATAATATTTGAAACAGTTGGACTAATCAATCTCCATTTAATAATTTAATTTAAAACTAGTTTTCTTTAAATAAAATATTTTTAACGACTAAAATAATTAATTAATTAATTAAGTTTATTAAACAAATTTATCTTCATGTTTTTGACCTTATACAAATATTATATATCTTATTAACATTTGAAATAGTCTAACAAATAATTTAGTATTTAATTAACTAATGATTTGGTTTTTAAATTGAAAACCTAATTCTTAAACTAATTCCCTATAATAATTTCTTTTTTACTTGAAATTACGTAATTCATTTTATAAAATAAGCTATATAAATTTCATAAAAATCTAATTTATACATATAAACCTTCAAACATTTTTAATATTCCTATATATATTTCAAAATCCTTTCCATATAAAATTTTCCTGTTTCCTATATTTATGTATATTAAAATTAAATCAAGATCAACTTAATATTTTAAAAACTGGTTATCGGAAAATTTTGTCTCTACTGTAAATAAATTTCCTAACCTATATTCTTATCTATAAATTTAATCAAAAATAAAACCCCAAAATCAGATACCTTACTGACTCCCAGAAACTATGCCGTGGCCAACCTTAGTCTCGCCGTCACACGAACGTATGAACCTCGCTTCCACTGCCTCTCGATTACTGCCAACAAACGAGACAACCCAGAGAAACCCACACTCAAACTTCCTTCGCCCATCAAGCACTACAATCGATCGCACCTCACAACCCATCATTGCCCAGATCGAGACACGGTCTCCACGCCGTCTCCTCCCAAAGCCCGCGATGACTAACATCAGCAAACCGAGTGCGAGCCCCACTTTTTGCCATGAATGACGCGTGAGCATCGGTTGAGTTTGCTGCCATTTCGGTAGAACGAGATGAAGTATATTTCGAGTTCGTGGATTAATTTGGGACCAATTCACATATGAATAGAAAAGGGGATGGCGATTGATTTTGAAGAAGGGCTACGGCTGTGAAAAGAAGGGCGCGATAATGATTCGCAGAAGCCATTGAAGAATGAACTCGACTCAATTTTTATTTGAATTTTGATTTTGATTTTTTTTTTCAAACGTTGGTTTCGATTCCCCAGGCTTCGACCATTTTCTTTCCTTTGAAGCTTTTTTTCTTTTCTTTGTTTGAACAGTTGGATTTCAGTTGTGAAGTAAAAGAAGGGATGTGATGTGGAAAGGAGGTGGCGTGCAGGAGAAGGTTGGCTACCGTGCTTTGGAAAAGACTGGAAAAAGGCTGATGTGAAATTAATTTGACTAGTCAGGTAAAGTATTTACTCGCATTTAAATTTAAATTCAAATTGTCTTAGAAATGCTACTTACAATTTCGAATTCCTACCGAGGCATGCCGCTAGGCGTTCATAATGTTATACCCCTATTCCGAACGCAATGGAAAAGGTTTCGAGTTATAATTTGATCGTATGGAGAAGATAGCTTTTGGGACCTAGTTATATATTAAATTTTCGATTTAAATTCAGTACGTTTATATTTCGTACGGCCAAACGATCACTCCAAACACTGCGAAAATTGAAATTCGATAATAATACAATATTACGGATCTAATGAAACTAGTTTCGTCAAATTCCGAGACTGTGCCTCGGAAGGCTATTTTTAAATATCGATTTAAACGATATATTTTCAAAACTGAACAAATCACCTTTAAATTCAATTTTAACACTTTTACTATCTTCATTATTATCAATATAAATTTTACAAGCCTTTAAATTATTTTTAACAGGCTTAAAAATGAAGATTCAATAATTTACCCAATTTCAGTTTATTAAATCCAATAACATAATTGCTAAATAATAATAATAATTGAATTCAAGTTAAAAATTAACTTTTAAATATTTAAAATCAATTAAATATTCCAATTTAAGTTGTCCAAAATTCCGGGTCGTCACAGTTTGAAATTATGAAAACATGCATAGGCCATTAAGGTTCGTATTGCTTCTAGTCTTACAACCGGAGCAAACGTTTCTTCGTAGTCAATTCCTTCTTCTTGATTGTATCCTTATGCAACTAACCTTGCCTTATTTCTAGTAATGTTACCTTGTTCATCTGCTTTGTTCTTATAGACCCATTTTGTTCCCATAATAGTTTGATCACTTGGTCTAGGAACTAATTCCCAAACTTCATTGCGTTCAAACTGGTTTAGCTCTTCTTGCATTGTAATTATCTAGTAGTCGTCTGGGGAAGCTTCTTTTGGATTCTTTGGTTCGATAGTTGAAAGGAATGCTATATGACCCATTTGATTTAGTTGACTTCTAGTTCGCACGTTTGAATTAATTTCTCCAATAATAATTTGAACAGGATGATCCCGTAATATTTTTGATGGAGATCTTAATTCATCATTATTATTATAAACAATGTTTTCATCATTTTCAAGATTTGTAGTTTCCGTATTTGTGATGTTATCCGAAAAATCTTCATCATCTTATATACTTGGTTTTTGTTGAAAATTTTCATCGAAAGACACGTGTAATGTTTCTTTAACGGTACTTGATCTTTTATTAAATTCGCGATAAGCTTTGCAACGATCTAAATATCCTAGAAAGATTCCTTCGTCGGATTTCGCATCGAATTTCCCAAGCCGATCTTTTGTATTTAATATAAAACATTTTGAACCAAAAACTTTGAAATAAGAAATCTTTGGTTTTCTTCCAGTAAAAAGTTCATAAGAAGTGTTTTTCGTGAGAGGTCGAATAGAAACACGATTCAAAACATAACAAGCAGTTGCAACAGCTTCTGCCCAAAAATGTTTTGGAAGAGTGCTTCCATTTAACAAGGTACGTGCACATTCTTGTAAAGTTCCGTTTTTACTTTCTACAACTCCATTTTTTTGTGGAGTTCTAGGGAACGAAAAATTATGAAAAATTCCTTTCTTTTTACAAAAATGGTCAAAAACTTCGTTTTCAAATTCTCCTCCATGATCACTTCTTATGTTCTTTATCTTCAAACCTTTTAAATTTTCGTTTGAGAAAAAATTTAAAATGCTCAAACATATCACTTTTATTTTTCATAAAAATGGTCCAAGTATATCTAGAAAAATCATCTACTATTACAAACACATATCTATTATAGTTTAAGGATTGAACTTGGGTTGGCCCAAATAGATCCATGTGAAGTAATTCAAGTGGTTGTAAAGTAGAAATAACTTTCTAAGATTTAAAAGATGATTTAGTTAATTTTCCTAATTGACATGCATCACAAATATGATTGACTTTGAAGTTCATTTTTGGTAATCCTTTGACTAAATCATTTTTAGAAAGCTTGTTTATAGTTTTGAAGTTGATGTGACAGAATCTTTTGTGCCATAGCCAAGGATCATTTTCATTAGCTATTAAACACATATCTAAATTGTGATTGATTTTCATATTCAGAATATAGATATTTCCGCTATATTTCCTTCAAATATAATATTTTGATTTTTATCAAAAATGCTACACTTATCTTCAGAAAAAGAAATTTTGAATCCTTTGTCACATAATTAGTTGATCCTTAAAAGATTGTGTTTTAAAATTTTGACTAATAAAACATTAGAAATAAGAGGTAAATTAGATGTACCGACATTGCTGACGTCGCCTTTTCCAATGATATATCCTTTGGAATTGTCCACAAAAGTGACAGTGCCTCCATCTGAGTAAGTAATGTTTGGTAGCATATTTTTGTCTCCAGTCGTATGTTTTGAGCAACCGCTGTAGAGTATCCATTTTCTTCTCTTTTTAAGTGGGTCCTGCAAAAAAAAACATTGGTACCCACTTTGTGATAGGGTCCTAAGAGTTAGGTCTTAGGAAGCCAAACCCAAGTAGGTTCATTATCCCCCTTAAAAATATAATTTTTATTTTTATGAACAGTTTCTAAAAAGGTATTTATATATTTATTCCTAATCAAACTATTGTTTGTTCTAGGAACCCATATTTTTATGGTTTTTGAATTATTATTCCTTTATGGATGAGTAGTAGGATTACAAATATTTCTCCTAATTTCCTTTTTAGATGAAGTCTTAGGGTATCCTAGTACCTTTTTATTAGAAGTTGATTGAGAATTTTCAAGAATATTGGATAAAGTTTCTTGACCTTTATTAAAGTTAGAAACATTTCTAGTAATATTATCTAACTTGGTTTTGAGGCAAGTATTATCTAATTCTATCATTTTGATCTTAGTTTTTAGCTCATGATTTTCAGAGACTAGAGAATCATTCTTTTCTTTTTCAGTTTCAATTTCTTGACTCAATAAAGTAAGTTGGGAGTTATCATTAGAGAAGGTATCTTGAATTTTTCCAAGTTCTTCTTCTAATATTTTCTTTTCATTATTAAGCATATCTCTCTAGAATTCAGCTTTTTTCTAATTTTCTAGAGCTTCTTTATATTTTCTTTTGATACTTTTTAAGGTATCAAGAAGTTCCGAATTAATTTCAATCATATCATCAAAAGTAATATCATTTACCTCATTCTATGTAGCCATAAAACAAACATTTGCTTATTCTTTTTCACTATCACTGTTGCTTTCTGAAGAAGAAGAGTCTGAGTCATCCCATGAAAATGCTTTTCTTTTAAACTTGTCCTTTCGATTCTTATTGTGATATGTCTTCTTTTGTTCTGGACAATCTTTTTGCATGTGCCTCTTCTTGTGGCAATTAAAGCATTCTAGTATAGATGAAGATGGCTTATTTGCAGTGTTGTTGAAGTTTCTTTTTCCGTTGTTTCGATTTCCTTTTCTGTACTTCAAAAACTTTTTAAAGTTTTTAGCAATGAATGTTAAGTCTTCTTCATCTAAGTCTGATTCTTCTTTTTTTGCATGAAATGCCATATTCTTTTTGTTGTGCTTATACTCTTTTAGCCTGCAAATTCACTTCATAGGACATTAGATTTCCTATCAACTCTTCTGGTTTCATGGTAGAAGGATCATTAGCTTCTTCAATGGCAAAGATTTTTCTTTCCCATTCATCCGTCAAAGAGTTAAGGATTTTTGAAACAATATCAAAACCGGAGTATATTTCTCCTAGTCTTAGTAAAGAATGATGAATATCTTGAAATCTGGAGTACATATCATTTATAGATTCATCTTGCTTCATCCTAAAATTTTGAAATTGATTCTTAAGCATAGACATTTTACTCTGTTTAACCTTGTTAGTACCTTCATGAGTCACTTTAAGTGTTCTCCATATTTCATATGCAGTGTTACAAATACTAACTCGGTTAAATTCATTTTTATCTAATGCACAAATCATAGCTTTAGCATTAGCAGAAGCATCTTGTTTTTATTTAGCTATCTATGTAGTATATTCAGTAGCAGGTACAGTATATTCTGCTTGTGTAACACTCCATGCATCAAAACTACTGGCTTGCATATAAATACGCATTCGTGTTGCCCAATAGTTGTAATTCATGCCATTGAATAGTAGAGATCGTGCAGTAGATTGACCTTCAATAGAACTAGTGTTAGTGACAGTGTTAGTGATAGTGCTGGAGTTTTTTTCCATATTAGCAAGAAATCAAATAACTATGTAACAGTTATAAGATGCCTTGCTCTAATACTAAATGAAGAATACGGTGCGGGTCGTGCTATATTGAATTATGTCAAACTGGTGTAGAAATAAACAAAGATACGATAGAAAGGAAAATAAGTAAAATAAAACAAGCACATCAGAAATTTTTATACTAGTTCGAACTTCCCGTTCTACGTCCAGTCCCAGACTCCTTCTGGAATTTCACTAATAATGATCCTCACTTAACCCGGAGGAACGGGTTTACAACACCTAAACAACAGAACAGGATTTCGATGCCTCAACAGCCGAAGAGGACTTTACTCGCCTGAATAGCAGAATAGGACTTCAATTTATTTAGAGCGTATTTGACACAATGTGTTCTCAATAACACGAATTTGTCTCTTGATAGTACAATCTTCCTATAATCTTCTCCTTTTAATATATATATGTGTATGTGAAGAATATGGAGGTAAATGAATGATTTTGTATAAATTTGAATGCACAAAAGTGTTAGAATTAGAGTAGTATAAGACTAGAAAGAGTTAGATCGATTAGATGATTAAAGCAGATGATTCTAACTTGTTTATATAGAGTATAAAGAGCTACAATCATTCGTGAATAGTTATCATGAAAGTATATGGACATATCCATTAATAAAAAGTGGTACCTCTTCACAGAAGAGAAATGTCCATTCAAAAATATAGCAGCTGTAGAAGATCAGCCCTCTGAAAATTAGAATTCAGACTTCTGAAATTGTTAACTTGCAAACCAGAAAGGAAATATGTCATTTTTTTACCAGATTCAGACGTATGAAATTTCCAATTCAGACGCCTGAATATTGTCTAAAATTTTAAATTTAGTTACAGATTCAGACATCTGAATTGGTCAATTCAGACGTCTGAATTTGACTTGAAAATTCAGTTTTGCTCTGTGCATGTGTGTATGTGTACATGTCGATATATATATCTAAAGGAGAGATTTTAACATCATTTCAATTCTAAACAATGACTCAATACAACATATATGCAGCATGAAGTTCATTTGGTCTTGTAGATATTCCTGCAAAAACAAGTTAATACAGAAAATCAACGTATATAGTTGTCGTAGTCAAAATAAGTATGAAACGTCGTAAACGAGGTTTCAACATAGTTTACTATTCAAAACTCAAAATGTATGATCTACCAAGAATTACTTTTGTCTTCCATTGCCATTTTTCGAGGCCATAATAAAAATCCCACTTCTCAATAATCAATTGTGATCCTAAATAAATTTATGATCCATAGAAATATGGTACTACATAATTTGGACTGACCATATCGTGACTCTTCGAGAAATTATCCAACGCCGACATTTTTGCAAACACCTTATAAACACTAGTGAGCTTAGATACCAAACGTAATTGGAACTTGGATTCGACAAACACATAACTAAATCAACACAACAGAAGTCTTACGATCATTAGAAGAGGTGCAAAATCTCAGCATGTCGACAAATCAATATCTCAGCACAACCTCAAATAATCCAAACACAAAACCAAACACAAGAGCAAGAGAATATATAATGGCAATGCATATAAATCACAATCGAGATTTATAGTAGTTTCGCTCATGTTTGGTAAGTGTACATCAATTTAATTTAGGGGAGTGAATTTTATTAATCACAATGAAAGAGGCTAAGAGATTGATTACATTTGATCGCTTAATTAACAAATTCATACTATAATTTGATTTGTGTGAACATAAGATAAAATTAAGAAAAATTATTGTTGGAGAACCCTATTATTAACAAAATAACTAACTCCTTGGTTCTCATATTTGTCTTCAAATGGTGAAATCCAAAAAAATAATATTCCAAATTTTCTTCTGAAGAATAGCACACTTCAATAACCCATAGAAGGGCATTTTAGACCATAAAACAAAAGGCGTTGCGATTAGCGACGGCCAGAATTCGATGCCGGCCGTCGCCGGCCGTCGCTAGCCATCGCTTAAAGGTGACATAAAAAAATCAACATCAATAGGTTTAGCGTTGGCTAGCGTCGCTACGTTGTACACCTAGCAAATCTAGAGTGGTCGTTGGCTGTCGCTAACCAATGCAAAATAGGGTAAATGGTTAGTAGCTAGTCGTCACTAGCTGACGCAAGCCTGGACAAGCGGATTGTCATTAGCCGACGCAAGCCGTCGCAATAATGAGTTTTTTTAGTCTACTGCTTCTATTTGAGTCATACAACCCTCGCAAATATCATCGTATCTCTGTACATCTCATCTATAGCGCATATGAATCCAACTTCGCAACTACAACCATCGCATATCACATATAAACAAGTATTTAATGCAAAAATCAATATCTACATCAACATTCCATCAAACAACATTTATATATTAATCAACAAAATAACCATACTTATAAATACTCATGTCCATCAAACAAAACATCCAAAAATCCTTCAAACAAACCGACAAATACTCATGTTCATTAAACAAAACATCCACAAAACCATCAAGTAGCACATTTTTCAAACAAGTATCAAATCCATCAATAAATGTCTAATAAATAAAAAAAAAACGAACAAAATCCATCAAACACTAGAGCCATATGTACTCATCGTCATCTCCCGACCCATCCTTCCAGGCCTTCTCTAATGCTCTACTAAATGCCGCAATCCGCTCATCTCGCAGCTGTGCCAATCCTCCGCTCTTTCTCCAATCATTGAACTCTATCATCTGCTATTTTAGCTGAGCTATCTCCTCCTCTGGTTGGGATCTCCTATAAGCCATCTAGGTCGTTAACGCTTGTAAATAGTTAATAGCGAGTTATAATTTATGCTCAATATTAAATAAAATTTATATATTAGTTAATGAAGTAGTTTACCTCCTGATTTCCGTAACTATAACGCCTATTTCATGAAGGAGGGTAAAACGGAGCATCCCGTATATGATTTGACTCCTCCAAGGTCAACTTATGGCCAATGGACTACGTCACTCGAGCTTGCTCCACTTCATATTCTTCCTAGATGACGAACAAAAGTTTGCTACAATAAATATTCAATTAAACTTATGAAATATAAGGTGAAAAAAATAAGCATATTTCCATTATGGATTGAGATTTATTGTGCGTCCGAACATATGAAACTTTGCCATCCTCATCTGTTTTCTCAACGACCTGCGTGTGTGTGAAGACCTTTGCCATTGTGCACTCATGATTATACTTCTTATACTGAAATTATATATATGAACAAACAGTTTTCCAATATGATTAAATATCGATAATATATTCATAATCGCAATTTATAAATTTACTGATTCCTATCACTGTTGTTGGAAGGATGTAGAGCCACCACAGCATGCAACAGGTGAAACACCCCACACTCCTTAATATACTAAAAAAGGACATATTAAAAAGCATGGTGCATTGTTGGTATAATTGAAACTAACAGAGACTAAGATTCAAAAGACAAAAATAGGTAAAAACAGTGGAAACTAGAATAATAACTTATTTAAAATAAAATTTTCATAATTGCTTCATAAATAAGTCAAATACCAAATACAACATCCATATCTCAAAAACCATCATGTCTTAAAAAACTTCATAGTCTTAAAATTAGAGTGCATAATATCCCTTATAATAAGCCAATACAAAGAAAGAACAAAACCTAAAAGAAAAGAAATACATGATAGCAAACTCCTCCAAGAAATCTCCAAGCAACTGCAATCTACTAACTTCTCCTTGATTTCTATGGAGGAAAGGAGAAACTAGAGGAGTGGGTCAAACTAAAAATCTGGTGGATGATAGTAATTACTAGAGTCTTTAAGCAAGAAAAAAGTAATAGACTCTACAACAGTTCTAGCATAAAGAAGGATAATAAAAGGAAATAGGAAAGAGATAAACTGAAAATAAGTAAGATTAAATATTGCTCAATTTATACAATAGGTTATCTTTGATTGCTTGCACTTGTTCTAATTTAATTAGGTTGAATTCCTAATCACGTAATTAGGATGTCTCCCTAATTCTACACTTCTGGATCGGCCTGCGACTCTATAGACCTTTCCGTTGACCAGCCGCTATATAACTTCCTACACAATAGCCAATGGTATCTATGGAAGATACACAAAGCAACTACTGATGATCCAGACAACATATATAGCTCCATACACAAAAGGATATGGTGCCTACTAAGACACCATACTAAGCGCTCAGAACTCATAGCTATTACTGAGCACCCGAATGGAAGTCGCACGCGTAACTGCCACCACGTCGATGATACCTTTTGCTCCAGCTATTGGGTCTTCTTATTACCTTTAAGTACAGCATAACATGCCCCTCATCTTACTTCAGGCTAATGCGAGATCACCGTGTGTCCATAGAAAAATAGGGGAAAAGATGTTGGTACTGGCCCTTCATCCGAATAATATCCAGTTGTGCCCCTTATCCAAATCCCCATGATTTAGACTTCTATTTGACCAATTACTACCATTCTTGGCATAAGCATGCCCTAGGTGATGCTATTTGGTACATGTTCTACTTTTATCTTTGCTTAATAACTTAGATAAATTACTTAAATAAGCCTTTATTACCATTTTACTTTGTATGCTTATTAATTTATCCCAAGCCGTAAAATAAGCCTCATTCCAGTTTTTTCTTATTATAACCTACGTATAATCATGTTTATTACTTAACTCAAGGTCTAAGTGTGAAAATAAGCTTCTTTCATCTTTTGCTTCATTTAGTTATAATTTTAAGTTATAACTATACCAATTATCTTTAATTAGTCCAATTCTAATTATAATTAGGCATAATTTTATTCCAATTCCATTATTTATTGCATTCTTTATAATTTCTTCTCATTTTCTTCATCTATATTCTTACTTATAAAATCCATATTCGCATTCAATTTATTCTAATCCATATGCGTAGAAAAGGGAAATAAAATTAATAGACGCTTACATAAAATCCAAAACATCGAAAAGATGTAATTAAGAAATAAATAACAGTAAATAAACTTAAATACTGTAAATAGACTATAAATTAATAAAAAGCTATGCTGAACAGTAATAATTTATAATTAATGGAAATAGTACTAAAATTACTGAAAGGAATAGCTGAATAGACTGAAAATAATTAAAAACCGTAAATAATTACTGAAAAAGGCTATTCCAAAAATCGTAGTAAAACTGCAGCTATTGGAAACCCTATTATTTTAAATTACGTAAAGAAATCTTAAAATAATTACAATCACCCACCTCCGGTCCTAAGCTCTTCCTTTGATCTTCCCAAATCCACTTGGAGTTGTAAAATAATTTTTACTAAAAAGATTCTCCTCTTGAAAAATTATTCCTTTTAGGGTCCTTTCTGAAAATGTAAACTCAAGCAAAGAAAATCTAGAAAGATAAAAAATGTAAAGTCCAGGGCTCTATTTATATGTGTACAAGTGGATCTCAGACCATTGGATTTGGAGATTGAATAGGATGCAACCATGTCATAGGCTGAATAAAAGCCATTGAATGCAGAAACGGAGGGACTAGGTCAAACTAAAGGGTGCAAATGACGTGTTCCGATGCTTTTCATTCGTTCGAACGAATTAACGTTCGTGTGCCTGTAAAATTACAAGCCAGATCGAGCAGGCGGTCGACCGCCCCTTTGCCCAGGTTGACCTATCGATCGACGTGACCGTGGGTGTGTGTGTACATACATACATACATACATACATACATACATACATACATATATATATATATATATATATTTCGTTATATTTCTGCTTATTTTTTTTATTTTATAACTTGGTCATACTAGCTCGTTTTATGACGTTCTATATATGTAAATTAACCAGAAAATAACCATCAGACATAATGGTTCAACTTCCGTGGCTTAATTCTGATAATTTTCCAAAGTTATTCTATCACTTAATTAATTAATAAATTAATTATTATGGGTTAAATTTCGGGTTGATACAACAGGATTTTTATTCCTATTTGCACAGTTCCGCGATGATATTTCCTATAAATTTAAATATATTATTAACTAAATTAATACAACTAATATATGAAATTTAAACAAATTGTAATATTTATATAAAATTAAATAACTTACTTTAAATTCATGGGTATCCCAAGGCTGGAGAAATTCAACCAAAAATCAGCGCTCATCCAAGTGGGTTTGTTATTCGCGTTCTTTGCCTTTGAGAGAATGTCCCTATAATATTTCGACATCATTTCGCTCCAGTGATTTGTAAAAACATGCATATCTTCCAGTTCAACATGTATCGCGGCCTACATATTGAAATTAATTTGAATTATACACATTATATTAATTTTCAAATGAATTATAAATTTATACTTACCATTAGGTCGGGCTATATAACGTTCATAAAATTGTATGGGATGTCATCCCAATAAGCCCAACATCTTGACATCCGACTCTTTAAGTTTACACTTATAATAAATTAAAATAAATTTACTTTATAATAATCACTAACACTTATAATTAACATACACTAATTAATTAAAAAATATTACATATGTTTAATCGTACCGATCTAGCAGCATATTAATCAATAATTATGCACTACTTTTCGCGTCAAATATAACAAACATTGTTCTAAACTCTAACAAACATTCACGAGAACCTAACAATAAGTATATTAATCAATAATTATACACTAATTTTCGGATTTGAAATCAATCATAATTTTTGATTACAAATTAAACAATCAAAGCAATAATTAATATCTCCAAATCAACTAGTACATAATTATCATCAACTAATATTCAATAATCACTAATATCAAACCCATAATCAACTAATTTACAAAATTAGGTTTTAATTACAGGAATATAGACACAAGGAAGAAGTTGGAAAAAGAAATTATTTCCAAGGACAACAAATTTGCTTTTTAGTCTGAATGACACTTTTCAATGAAAACAGAGAATGATAGTTAAATTATCATTCGGTGATTTATACTAAAAAGTGTTATTCAAACTAAAAAGCAAACTTCTTATTTCTGAAACTAAACTTCTTTTCAACTTCTTCCCTGAGCCTAAAAAACCCTTTTAATTATAGCCCCAATCAACTAATATGGTATTATCATCAACTAATACGGAATAATCATAAATTTATAACCCATAATCAACTAATTTTTGAAATTACGGTTTTAATCATACATAGATTAAGCTGAAATTGGAGAGGAAGAAGATACCGACGAGCTTTGGAGGATTCGAGGCGGCTGGCGGCGATTGGCGGTGGTAGACGGTCCAAGCTTGCGGCGGTAGGCGGCAGCTTCAACTCTGGCTTCGTTCTTTTTTTTGATGGGAGAGGAAATGACATTTTCCAATTAGCGTGTGCGAATTTGTATATCCAGATTGTGCAACGCTAGCGACGGCTAGCATTGGTTTATTATTTTAGCCGTCGCCGACCGACGCAAAAGGTTGCCGCTATAGGCAGCCTTTCTCGCCAGACTTTGAAACCTTGATTAGTGTCTAAAACAATAATCAGAGGTCCAGAATCTCTTTACCCGGCTTCTAAGTAACCATGCCAAAATGAACTGAATGCCAAAAAGAACTGAATACTAACGGGAAATAAAACTCTGGAACTTTATACATTTTCAGACGTCTAACCTTCTGCTTAGACATCTGGGACCCCTTTCCTGACCTCTGAATAGTTGATGCTCCAAGCATGCACTATCCAGTCCAAATTCTGTGTACACCACTTCTTTAACCCATGACTTCCATTTCTCCAATCATGAACCGACATCTTCAACACGAAGCTAACTCAATCTCTTCAATCCGACATATAGTGTCCCCATAATACAATTTATAAAACTTCACACAGTTTGTTCATGCATCTATTTTAGCTACTAATATGATCTACTGGTGATTATGATAGCCAAGATATCTTAATTCTACCAGCTGTTTTGTAAATTAAATGAAGTGTATATTTTAAATTTTGAGTCAAATAATCAACTTATTTTTTTTTGAGAAAAATGTGTGATCCTCTACGCATAGAGGAGAGCACACATGTGAATATATATATATATATATATATATATATATATATATATATAACACGAACATAAGGAGCTGCCAACATGCCTGACAGGTAACAAAAGCAAAAATACATATAGCTAAACTCAGGTACTCCTAAGATGAGTTTCGACAAGACCACCACCCATCGCACCTCAATATCGAGCTCCGGCATGGTCATCGCCCGATATTAAGATGATAGAAGTACCAAAAAGGCTAAATAAAAAAGTCAAAAAGACTGAATCAGAAGAAGTGATTGAGCATCTGCTCTGAAGAGGATCTGCTGAATAGAGAAATCACTCTGAGGGCTTGCAAGAAGCCCTGGATGAAGAAACCCTGCTTTGATGACCTTTCTACGATCTGAAATCCAACAATCTGACGACAAGAGAAACCTGCGAAATGAACCTGATATCCTATCTCCAAAAACCTGTATCTGAAACAAGACTAGGGAGAAAATTAAAATGATACATATATATGTATATTTACATAATAAATATACATATATATGTATTTAAAAAGGAAAGAAAAAAACCTAAATAAGTTTAATAAGACAAAAACTAAAGGAATGAATAGACTGAAAACAAAAACCAAATAGAGACTAGAACAAAAATTGAGACTGGCCAGACTTATTTATCTTTAATCATAAGCAAGCTATGATTTAAAGTGAGATTATCATATAAATTTGAAAAAAAAATTAACAATACTATTATTAGTGCAATAAAAGTTATAGTTATGTTTAAAAAAGTTAATATTATAACTAACCTTGTTAAGATACCGTTTGAAAATGATATCTTTAGCTAATTTATATTTGGGATTAGAAATCCAATTAAAACCAAATGTAGAAATTGAGAAAATCAATTTGTTAAGATGACTATTATTATTATTGAAGATTCTTTGGTTTCTCTCAAACCAAATAAACCAACTAATAATAATAAATAAAGTGTCTAGTAAATATCTAATATTTATATTGAATTTGAATCTATAATTTTTCCAGTAAAATTCACAATCCGAAATATTAGTTATTATGTTAAAGTTAAAATTTTTAAGAGTATTAATTAGGATGTAATTAGTGTCCAAACAATCATAATATAAATGATTTATGTCCTCAAGATGCACATTGTAAAAATAACAATTATTATCATTTTGAATGCTTTTTCTCTTTAAAAATTCAATTGTATTAAGTTTTCCAGAAAGAATTAGCCACATGTGAATTTTGGATTTAGGAAGAGAATTAGATTTCTGCGTATATTTAAAAGAGTTATTTATTGTACTGTATATAAGTGCTCTATATAAGTGCATATATCCCCGTAACTTGTTCAGTACTATAAATAACCTCCCTTATTTCAGAAACAAACCAACCAATTCAAATTATTTAGTTTCCAACCTCTTTTCTGGTCAATATAAAATGTATTTCAGTGGCTTCTGATGTCCCACAACACAGAGTCGTCTTGGACAGCAAAGCAGAACAAACTTTTCGAGCTAGCACTGGCAGTATATGACAGGGAAACTCCTGAGAGGTGGCACAACATAGCACGTGTAGTAGGAAAATCAATTGAGGAAGTGAGGAAACAGTATGAGCTACTCGAACAAGATATCAGGCACATTGAAAAAGGCAGTGTGGTGTTTCCATACTCTTACTCTTTGTGAAGAAATAGAGAGAAGGAACAATGGTATATGTGGTATTAACTCTGGTTTGCATAAAATCAGTAGAGTTAGAGTTGGCTGGAAACATTAATTTTTCTTTTTGGTCGTAACTTATAATTATAAATCTATGCTTATCTTTTTTCTTTTTCAATATTGTTTTTTGCAAAAGAAATGGATAAAGAGTGAAATTGCCTTTAATGGCATGGACCCATAAATTATCTACTTGTTCTTCTTGACTGTTCCATATCCCTTTCTTTGCAAACAAAAATTCAATTGAAAAGGAAAATCAAGTTTTAAGCAGAACAATTGCTTTCAGTTGGAAAGGACAAAATGACTACAAAATATGAAAATAACAGATGAACGTTCAACTCATTTAGTTAAATAAAATTAGTACCAATTTGTGCAGAATATTATAATATATATTGGAGCATGTGACACCAAAGAATATCAATTAAGTTATTGTTGTTTATTTGTTTAGTTAAATAAAATAAAATAATATTCTCGTATTTATGTATACTCTGATATTCTTTCTTATTATCTCTTCAGATTGACCTTATGTCCTCCTGTTGTTTTAAAGCTTATAACAAGTAAAACACTGCTCAACAGGTTCTGATATTGCTTATCATTTTTGGATTTCAGGATTAGGTATCTGAGGATGAGCTAAAGTAGCTGGTACCAATAGAGTGAAGAATGATTGAAGGAGAAACTGAAAGTGGTATATTATAAGAAATTTATGTGTCTTAATAGTTTTATGTGAATTATGTAGGACTACTCAAATAAATGTAATTTTGAATAATTAATACCGTATGTGATTGTTTTTTTATGTATATCTAATGCCAATGTGTTTAGTTATTTACTAGTTGTCATTGTCTTTTATTAAAAAAGTATAAAGTGCAGTGATGGTGGTTACTTTCCAGTGATAGTGAAAGAAGAGAAAAAAGGAAATACAACTGCCTATATATACTTCAAGTGGTAGCATGGTCCATTGTTATTGAAGGTTTGAAAATGACTTAAATTAGTAGAGACGACAACAAGAATTTCTAACTTTTTTGTGGACGGAACAATTCTGTATAGCTTCATGACAGATTTTGCAAAGATTTATAAGATCGTCTCAAAGTTAGCTAAATAATAAATAAATAAATAAATAATTAATTAAAAGAAAGAAAGTGAGCAAGTAAGAAAGAAAGAATACTACCGGGCTATCAATTTATTTTACTTAGGTAACATGGATTCCAGTTAGAATGGGATATAGGTTTATTTTGTCAAGGTGATGAAGAAAATTTAGAATACAGTAAATGTAACTAAATTCATACCGATGCAAATACTTTTTAGTCTTTGTTTAACATTTCTTAAATGAATCTGCATGTTAAATATCCTAGCATTAAAAGGAGGAGGCATTTTTTCTGTGAAATTTTAAATATATAGAAGGATTAAAACAAAATTCTCCCACAAATTTTCATTTAGACAAACATGTCAAAGGTTAACAGTCTAAATTAATAAAGCACAAAGTACTTCATTTATGTTAATAATATGGATTAAAATTTCCTACAATTTTTTCTATTAAAAACCCATCAGTTACTACTGATATAAGATTCTCCAACTTTCACATAGCTATGTACTCGATTGTTCTTTGTCCTCCAAATTTAGTGGCTCCTAAAAAAACTAATCACCTCTTTACTACTTCATATTCCTACAATTTATGCCACTTCTATGCATAAATACCACTCCTTTTCTCAACTTCCAATTCACAAAACAAACCCCCAATATCTCCCTGCTACATCTACTTCATTCATTTCATATAAATTAAATGGCGTCATGGACCCCTGAACAAAATAAATACTTCGAGCAACTTCTGGCAGTGTACGACAAGGACACCCCTGACCGGTGGCAAAATATTGCACGTCTAGTCGGAAAATCGGTCGAGGACGTCAAGAAGCATTTTAGGCTTCTAGAAGAAGACATTAAGTACATCCAATCTGCAAATTTTTCATACAATCAGTCATCATTTGGCCCAAGAGCTTATATTAATACTAGAGACGAAGAGCAAAGGTAACCTTTTTTTCTACTTGAAATGAAGATATGAATCTTCTATGAACTGAACGTTTTAGACCAGTTAATGATATGTTCAAAGGGTTAGAAAGTAGCAGCATTTGATTACCTGCTCTCTAAGTTATACAGATATATTGGTGAATTTTAGCATATTTATTTTCTGTAATATGCAGTAAGTAGGGTCACTAGATCTTCCATCTAAAATCTGAGAACCATAGATAGTTTTGCTTATCCAGATTCACAAAATTATGGCTCCACTAATGTTCTTGTCTGGAGATGCAATCAGCTAAAAATGTAAAGGTCAACTAAACTTTTTGTGCCTTTTGAATTTTTTTCCCCTTGACATAAATGGCCCATGATCTCTACCCACTACAAATAGAAGAATATGACAGTATTTCTGTTGATCATAGCAACAAATGCCAATTGTAGAATAAAAATAGTTTAAAGTACTAAGATTTGATTACGCAGTTTGACTACTAACACTTCTGCCCCCACATTTATGATAGATATATTTCACAGTTTATTACTTTATTACTTTACTAATCATGTAGGATAGAATATAATACACTTTTTACTAATTAATGATGCTAACAAGGACAAAATTACTGTTCTTGCTTCTAAATTACATGTTTAATTAATAGTAAAATGATCGTATAACAGCACTTTTTTCTATAATTGATGACTTTTATTAAGATTTCACATTGCTAATTGATGTATGAATAATGGAAAATTCTATTTCTTCAATCGGAAACACGTTGTGAAATTCTCAAACTGGGCAGCACTTTGGATATGTGATGATATTATATTTGCTCACTGTTAATTTATTAATTCTTTTTTCATTTCAACAGGCTAAGGTACTTTAGGCTGTGATCAAACAACAGGGATGAAAGTTGTATATTGCAGATTAGAATAAAATAATTTATTGTATTCTTCAAAATAAATTCTGTATTTTTGTTTCCATTACGTAGTTTTCTAGTTGTACTTAGTTTATTTAATTCTTGCACTTTTTATTTATATGCTTGCTCTGTTTAATTATCTATGCAAGATTTCTATTAGCTACTATCTTTTTACATTATATATTTTTAGTTCAACATTACAAATTGCATTGCCACGGTTAAACACTACCCGAGTATACATTATTCATGATAAACAGATATTGGAATACTGGAATGGAATATTTTGTACAGATCCAAAATAATGAAAGCGAGTTTATAAAATGTTCAGGATAACTTCGCATTATTTGACTAATATGTAAAAATATGTTTAAAAGTTCAATAAAGTGAAATGACTGAAATAAGAATTTGTTTTAAACATCCCAATGTACTCATTTGCTATGATGAATAAGTCATTTAAGCTGGGTATATTCCTTCCTCCTTTTCATCCCAATCTAAATGAGAAGATTAGGTACTGTTTGGTTTAAAAACGAATTTTACATTTTCGGTTTTCAATATATATCTCAAATATGAGAAGAATGGAGAAACGACAAAGAAATGAAAGAAAAACGAATGAAAGGACGAAGTGAATAGAGGGACGACATAAGAATGGATTGTTTCACGTGTTTTTTTCTATAGATGAAAACCGAAAACTAAAAATATCAAACCAAACACTACCTTAATATCTTAATTCACCGACAAATTGAGTACTAAATTGTTGAATTGATACGATTTGTTTAAAAAAACCGAATGGGAATTTATTCTCCACTTATTTGTTACTTTTTTTAATTTTTTTTTTTTGGATAAGGACAAATTTTGTTACTAACTGAATAATTACATCAAGTAGCGTAGGTCGTCACTATAAAATAATAAAAGGTAATAAAGGTACAAGCAGGCCCGATCCAAGGGACATCCCATCAAACCAGTAGATTAGGTCATTTCCTTAGGTCAAGGGCGGAATGATGGGACTAATTTTATATTTAGTGATTACAAAGGGTAAAATTGAATGAATTGGCTGAATAATGTTGTGCCAAAGAGGTTATATCAACTTAATGTTGTTTAGCATCAATAGGTTATAACAATTCATATTTAATTTGACAAAAAGGCGTATTCAGCTTTGAATCAATTTTTATCTAACCGATTTACATTAACCAGATCCAGATTAAAAGAAAGAGATCATATACATATGGATTATAATTGTTGTGAAATTCTTAATCTAAATAAACAATGTTTCTAATTTAAATTTAAATTATTCTAGATCAAATAAAATATTACAAAATTAATTGCATGTAAATCATCTTACTAATTATGAATCCAATCATCTCTACCAAGCTATCCCTTCCTTAATACGCTTGAAATTGCCTTCGCTTTGTTCAGAACTCCACCTGATTTGATTTCTTCTTCTTCAATCTCTTAGTTTTAATTTGTTTTTGAAGAAATTTTGATTTGAGAAATTTATTTTAGAGCAGATAAGAATTGGACAGATTTTAGACATACTGCTAATGAATTTGAGTTTAGGATTATAGTCTTGTTTATAGAGGTAGAAAGTGACTAGGAACCATTTGATCAAACATTATCAAATCCGGACCGTTTGGCCTACCACAACATTTCGCGGAAAGCGATGACTGGTCTACCGCTTGATTTGGAGCGGTCAACCGCTAGGGTTCAATCGATCCAACCATTGACGTTGAATGGTGGAGCTTTCTTTATTTAAATATATATTCTTTCCTTAATTAATTGTTTAATTAATTTCGCTTTCGAGTTTTCAAACGTTAATAACTTTTTCACATTGGCTTCAATTTCAAAACATTATGTATGAAAGTTTTTCCAAAAAAAAACATTACAAATGTAACAATGCAAGTTTCATAGCCAGATTTGGGCACTTATAAAAATTCAATTTTTACCCTCGTTATATATAAATTTAATTCTTTTATTAAATTTCATGTTAAATTTTCGAGGTGTTACACACTAAATTAACCTTAATCTACTCCATGTCCCTCCAAATGCACATACCATGGAAGATGACCTAACAAAAAAACCAAGCGTATAAAAGAACAAAGAAAAAAAGTCGAAATCAAAATGTTTGCCAGTAAGGCATTCCGGGTCTGGAAGTTTACAATGTCTTCCAAGGAATGAGTGTCAGTTCAAACCAAACTGGGGAGGATGGAGATAAGTAAGTGCCTCCATTGCCATGAGTTGATAGGCTAAAAGCAATCGGTCCATATCAATGGGGTCCCTGGCATGATGAATGTTTAGGGTAGCCACCTCAATTAACTCTGCTATTTGATCAGCAATCAACACCTCATTGTATTACAAAGTGAGGAACTTCTTATAAGGACCTTGCTCTTCTGACCCTATAGTAGCTGATCACATCCGTCCTCCTTTTCATGGATTGTTGGAATGAGCAGAATGGGCTAGGAAGCAACATTTGGGGCACCGAAACGCTTTCAAGAACGTCAAGTTTCATTAACTTATACGGTGCAGTAAGCGTAGGTATCCCATTAGAAGCTCAGGATACCACTTTGGTCCCCACATCTCTGACTGGTTCATTATTAAAATAGCAAAGCCGAACCCATCTGCCACTATAGCAACAAGAAAAAGTGAAGTTGGTCAACATGCGATGCCAAATAAAGTCAAGTAAGAGTATACTTCCACTCGTACTGGCTCATCCCCTTTTTCTAATAAGGGGTCGACATGATGAGGCCGAGCTATCTATGCTAGTCTCATCTATCCTTGCATGAGGCTCGCCTGCAGAATTACCCTTGTATCCAGGATGCCAGAGAACATATTTAAGATTTCGCCCAAAGGAAACATCTACATCCTTATCATTTCCCGGCACACATCCACCCTCCACTGTACTACTCCCCTCGGCATTCGAATCAGAGTCCCAATCTTTGGGCAGCGTCTTCCAGCTTGGAATGGGGACATCAACCAGCCATTGAGGGTCGAATTGTTACAACGCGGTTGAAAGCGACTGTAGGACCGTGCAATATGAATATTATCTAAACTACTTGTGGGGAATATAAATTAAGTAAATAAAGCGGTAAAATAAAATGATGCCAGAGAATATTATACTAGTTCGAACTTTCCGTTGTACGTCTAGTCTCAGACTCCTTCTGGAATTAAACTAGCAACCATCATCAGTTAACCTGGAGGAATAGCTTTACACCACCTAAGCAACCGAACATGGCTTTGACCATCCGAGCAAATGAATAATATTTTCCCACCTAAGCAACCGAACATGACTTCGATACAAATAAATTATTTTCTTGACTTTGTGTGTTCTTGTTACACACAGATTTGTCAAATAAAGTACACCCTTCCGATTATCTTTTCCTCAACTATTTATGTAAATATGTATGTCCGTAAAGATAAGGAAAGTATAGATTGCTTTAGAAATGAAGAATTATAAGCATGATTTCACAAACTCTCAGCAATAAGAAGTTTTGAATATTCAAGAGAGTATAGAATAGAAAAGTTAGTATTTTGATCTTGAATGGAATGTATATTTATAATGAATGAAGAGTTACAACACTTGCTAAAGAGTTTCGATGAACAGAAATGGTTGCAACTCTTTCTAGAAGAGATTCCTCTTAAGGAAGAGGAGTGTCTCTTCATAAAATTTAAAAAATATAACAGTTATATCGTATTTAGTCGACCGAATAAAAGGCTTTAGTTGGAATATGGCACATTTCAGTTGACTGATCATGAATATTTAGTCTATTGAATTGTGTAATATATAAATTTGCATGTGCACAGGTCAGTCGACTAACTGGATTGTTCCAGTCGACTGACTTGTATATTTTCAGAGATGCGCGTTTATAGGCTTACTTGAGGATAAATCATAACAAAAAATTCTACCTTAGACTCTAATAAATCATACTTGTTGAATATTTGATAATCTTTTTTCTGTTTTGAACTCCTTTTCATGAATCAAAAGCATGAAGTCCAACATTCTCCCCATTTTTGATTGATGACAACTTCATTTGAGATAATTTTGATAAAAATTTATAACTCCCCCTTAATCCGTGACAGTATCTTGTAATTCTGCAAATTTTGTTAGTGCAAAACTTCTTTTCCCCCTTTGTCATCGACAAAAAGGAGATATATATATATATATATATATATATATATGATTTTATTTACACAACATACGATAATACATAATAACAATAATGATAAAAACACACAACATATGATCATACAATAATAATAATGATAACAAACACACAACATATGATCATAAAACAATAATAATGATAACAAACAGACAACATATGATCATACAAGATCAAAAACAATTGTACCAACAAGGTTGAGAAAGTACTTAACACAAAATAAAACAAACACAAACATTTAAGTCAAAATACAACATAGTTTAAGAACGTAAACCATACACCCTTATCACATAATGTCAAAATAAAAGATAGTAGAAAATAACTTACTCTTCCCCGTCACCATTGAGCTTTCTTCTTCTACTTCATCATCACCTTCCGTTTCTTCATCACCACTCACACCTAAATTTTCACCTTTATCGCCTTCTTCTTCTTCTCTGGAGGATGACCATGTGAAATGAGGTTGCAGTCGTTTCCCCGGATCTGTAGGAACGAGGACTGCCTTGGAGAAGGATCGACCACAAGTTAACACAACCCATATGTTATTTAAAAAGCCTTTGATACGATCGAGATTGGAATCCATTTTCGTAATGGTAGTTTCAACTTGAGTTAGTCGCCTATCTAATATCTTTTGGTTTCTAAAAACAATCGTATAAGCTTGGCGCGCTTGTGTATCCGATCCAATTTCTTCAAACTCATGAAACTGTCATGGAGCTTGAGAAGAAGAACCAGTTTTGGTTCAAGTAGTATGTTGACAGGAAGAAGTTTGAGATTGTCCTACGGCTTGATTCTCTTTCCAATGTTCAAAACTTATGATTATACGAATTTGGAAGTGTTTAGGAAGACCCATAAGACTTAAGGTCTTGGTGTTAAGAGAACCAATTGTAGTAATGTACGAGTAGGGAAGAGGGATTTCCAAATGTAGAATAAGTCTCATGATATAAGCTCCATAATGAATGGTTTTCATGCGGCGTTGGTTAAAGGTTTGAAATTATTCGAGAACGACCTTTGCCCAATTTATGGATCGTTGTCTTCATATGGCATAGAGTGATTGGTAATCTTGCTTATAAATTTTCTCTTAGCTTTCGGTACGAGGGTTAATGGAGTGAGTAAGAGCATGATGCATGATTCTTGCTTTTGGTCGGAGCTCTATTGCTTAATGTTCTTTTAAGTCATCAGAAAGAAAAGGCGACTTACTCTATCTCGATGATCCATATCAACCTTTTTCTCATTTATATCCTTGCCTTTTGAAGTGCATTGCAGGATTCTTCCTATTTTAAAGATGGGTAAAAATATCTTCACCCCACACACAAGTGTCCATACACAATCGTCGGTATTATGAAGCGTGTGATGATCCACATTTAGATTAACATAGAAAAGTTTGATCAAAAGGTTATTAATCTTCAAGCTGTTGGCATTATAATCAAGCAATGATTTTAGACCACTCCTCCTTGCTAAGTCTTGAAGTTCATAGGAAGCAAAATATGGGAATTTTACAAACGAACCTTCGAAAATTCTGAAATTCTTCATGTTGTTGAAACTTTAAATTGCCTTATCATTGTACAGACAACTTTTAACTTGAGATCGGTAGGTCCTACTAAAGATGAGGAAGGCCTAGCTCTCTTTGGTGGCATTGTGGTTATGGTTTTAGAGAAGTTGAGCTTGCAAATTTTTTCGGTAGTTTTGGATTAAACTGAAGTAATTTTGTAGAGAGTGAATGGGTATGGAGGTAGATGAAAAGATGAAATGTTATAATGAAAAGATGGAATGAAAAGGAGCTGTCTTTTTATATAAAAAAGCCGTATTCTAGATGTAACGGACTAAAAATGCAAGTTCAGTCGACTAAATATTGACTCGAGATCAAAAATTTGTCAGGCCAGCGATTTAGTCGACTGAATATATCGTTTCAGTCGACTGACGATATCCAGAACCTTTTTAGTTCATTTTGGGTATAATTCAGTCGAATGAAAAAGTTGCTTAGTCGACTGAATTTCATGTATAATTTTTATTTATCAAAATAGTATTTAGTCGACTGAATGTACCAAGTTAGTCGACTGGTGCTATGAAAAAAAAAAAGAAGTTAATTTTATTGACTACAAAAAGGATTGCTAATTCATATATATATATATATATATATATATATATATATATATATTAATAAAAAATAGATAAAAATAAGAAAATGTAGACTAAGAAGAGGAATTTGAATTCTTTAGAGTTTCACATTCTTCCAACTCAATTTTAGTGTGTTCTCGAGCTGGTTGAATTGTTGAGCATTCCCATGAGTTTTGAAAGTACGGAGGCCTCCCAGGTGATGGAACATTATTGTTCTTTGGTGAAGCACCATAGAACTTTAATGCACAGTTTTTTAGAAAACTGAGTCTCCTAGCATGAACTTTTTGTTCATAGTACATTTCTCGTTGTAAGCTTAGCATTTCTCTTTGATAATGGTGGATGTCATCGATCTTATCATTGACAGATGGTGAACCAAAATGTAGTTTATGTCTACGTTTTGCTTTCGGTATATCTCTGGTATGATAATTTGGGGGTGGTACAATAGGAATAG
Organism: Allium cepa; assembly: GCA_030765085.1. NCBI lineage: Eukaryota > Viridiplantae > Streptophyta > Magnoliopsida > Asparagales > Amaryllidaceae > Allium > Allium cepa. The sequence continues at coordinate 856,681,348 of CM060943.1, forward strand.
GTTCATATGCAGAAGTAGGTGTTGAAATATTAAAGGAATTGGTGGATGGAGAGCTATAGTCAGTGGAAGAATATTTTGAGCTTTCTTGAGGAGGCATAATGACTTGATAATTGTTTGTGAAATAATTTATTTGGAATTGATATAAAAATGAAGAGGTGAAGATTTATATAGTTGAATAATGAGCAAAAATAGAAAGCAGGTTTATGGTGAGAAACTAGAGAAAAAAGCAATGGAGTTAAACAATTTTCTAAAACAATGTATGGGTAAAAATATAGCTACGAAAATAGAATGTATAGAGAGAAGTGAAGTTCAGCCTATAATGTGAAATAACATATAGAAAAATTTATAATTTATAATTTTTTTTACAGATCTTTTAAAGATAAAATTCCTAATTCTCTTCTTAATTTTATATAAATATTTTCATTTAAATGTTTTGTAAATATATTAACCAGCTGGTTTTCAAAAGATACAAATTCTAATCTGACTATATCCATTTTAATATTATCACGAAGAAAATGATGATGAATGTCAATATGTTTTGTTTTTAAACGATTGATAGGATTTTTAGATAAGTTTATAGCACTCGTGTTACCATAGAAAATAGTTGAATTAGACAAATTAATTTCAAAATCTTGAAGTGTTAGTTCCATGTAGATGACTTGAGCACATGCTAAAGCAGCTGAAACACAATTTTGTTTCTTGCTAAAGCAAGACACTAAGGATTGTCCAATAAAGTGACAAGTTCCACTCATACTTTTTCGATCTGTCTGGCGTCCTCTAAAGTCAGCATCACTGTATAATACTAACTCGAAAGGAAATTCTTCTAGATAAAAAAGTCCAAAATCTTTGAATTTGCTTAGATAACATAATATGCGTTTCACTACTCGCATATGTGATTCTTTAGGATTTGCTTGAAATGGGACACATAAACAAACACTAATTGTTATGTCAGGTCTACTAGCTGTTAAGTAAAGTAACGATCCAATTATACTTCGATATAATTTTTGATCAACACTTTTGCTACCTTCATCTCGATCAAGATGGATTGTTGTACTAATTAGAGTTGGTTTGGTAGAAGCATTTTCCATACTAAAGCGTTTAATTAGATTGTTACAGTATTTTTCTTAATTAATAAAAATTCCATTATCTAATTGTTTAATCTATAATCAAAGAAAATATGATAATCCCCCTATATGTGACATTCCAAAAAAAATTTCTTCGTTATAATAGAAAATTTCTGACATAACTTATCAATTTGTGGAACCAAAAATAATATCATCAACACAAATTTGAATAATTAAATTATATTTTTTTAGTACGTTTAATAAAAAGAGTTTGATGAACCTTCTCAATTTCAAAACTAGAGTCTACAATATAGTTTTTAAAACGTTCATACCAAGTATGAGGTGCTTGTTTTAGACCATATAAAGCTTTCTTAAGTTTATAGACATGGTCTGGAAATTTTTCATGTAAAAATAGAGGAGGTTGTTCAACATAAACATTTTCTTTTATATATCCATTTAGAAAAGCACTTTTCACATCCATTTAAGAAAGTTTAAAATTGTGAAAACATGCAAAGGCCAATAAGATATGTATTACTTCTAGTTGAGCGACTGGAGTAAACTTTTCTTCATAATTAATTCCTTTCTCTTGATTTTATCATTGTGCAACTAATCTAGCTATATTCCTAATCATATTTCCTTGTTCATCAGCTTTTTTTTGAAGACCCATTTAGTACCAATGACTGTTTGATCACTTCGCCTAGGAAATAAGTCCTAAACTTTGTTTCATTCAAATTGGTTTAGCTCTTCTTGCATAGCTATAATCCAATAGTCATTAGTAGAGGCTTCTTTAGTATTTCTAAGTTTAATGCTTGAAAGGAATGCTACATGGCCCATTTGATTAAGTTGATTTCTAGTTCTGTCATTTGAATTAATTTCTCCAATGAAATTTTCTACTGGGTGATCTCGTAATATCCTAGAAGCAGACCTTAATCTATTTTAATTATGAACAATGTTTTCATCTTCTTTAAAATTATGAACAATGTTTTCATCTTTTTTAAAATTATTTTGAGTATCGGTATTGTTGAGTGTCTTAGTCATTATCTCATCATCCTTAAGACTTTCATTAAAGTTAAAATTCTCGTCGAAAGAGACATGAAGTATTTCCCTGATTGTTTTAGTTCTTTATTGAAATTCGATAAGCTTTACATCGTTCCAAATATACTATGAAATACCTTCATCAGATTTTGGATCGAATTTTCCAAGCCGATCTTTTGTGTTTAAAATAAAAAAATTTGAGCTAAAGACATTGACCTATGAAATATTTGGTTTTCTTTCATTAAAAAGTTCATATGGAGTGTGTTTTGTTAGTAGTTGGATGGAAACACGATTCAAAACATACTAAGCAGTTGCTACATCTTCCGTCCAAAAATATTTTGGTAGAATGCTTCCATTTAATAAAGTTCCTGCACATTCTTGTAAAGTTCTATTTTCCTTTATAAAACTCCATTTTGTTGTGGTGTTCTAGGAAAAGAAAAATTATGTTAAATTCCCTTTTTATTACAAAAATGCTCAAAAGCTTCATTTTCAAATTCACCTCCAAAATCACTTTTAATGTTTTTAGTCTTTAAATTTTTGAGATTTTAAATTCTTTTAACAAAAATTTTGAAAATTTCAAAAGTAACGCTTTTATTTTTCATAAAAAAAGTCCAAGTACATCTCGAAAAGTCATCTACTATTACAAACACGTATTTTCTATGGTTTATAGAATGAACTTGAGTTTGGCCAAAAAGGTCCATATGCAATAGTTCAAGTGGTTGTAATGTAAAAATATTTTTCTTTGATTTTAAAGATGATTTTGAAAATTTACCTAATTCACAAGCATCACAGATATTGTTTACTTTAAAATCATTCTGGGTAAACCGTTTACTAAATCATTCTTAGATAATTTGTTTATAGCTTTGAAATTTATATGACAAAAGCTATTGTGCCATAACCAAGGATCATTTTCTTTGGCTATTAGACACATATTTGTGTTGTGATTTATATTCATATTTAACATATATATATGTTTTTATCTCTAATACCTTCAAAAATAAGATTTTTATTTTGATCGGAAACGCTACACTTATCTTCAAAAAAAGATATATTGAATCCTTTGTCACATAGATGACTGATGCTAAGTAAATTATGTTTTAAATTATTAACAAGAAAAATATTTGAAATAAGAGGTAAATTAGACGTACCATTATTGCTCACGTCGCTTTTGCCGATGATGTATCCTTTGGAATTATCACCAAAAGTGACAGAATCTCCATCTGAGTAAATAAGGTTAGTCAACTTGTCTTTGTTTCCTGTCATCTGTTTTGAGAAACCAGTGTCCAATATCCATTTTCCTCTCGTTTTAGTCGGTACTTGCAAAAAGTATATAAATGATGTTGGTACCCACTTTTTGTTAGGGTCCTAAGAGTTAAGTCTTAGAAAGCCAAACCCATGAGGGTTTAGAATTCCTTTTGTAAATAAAATCTTTATTTTAATGAACAGTGGAAATAAAATATTTTATATTCTTGTTTCTGATTAGATTATTGTTAGTTTTTGGTACCTAAATTTTTATAGTACTTGTTTTAATAACTTCTTTCTTTTGAATAACAGCCTTTGCCTTTGATTTTGCCTTTATAAAATTATTATGCAAATTATAATTTTTATAAGATATATTATTCTTCTTTGGTTTTGAATAATTTTTGCATCCTAATCCATTCTTATTAGCGGTAGATTGAGAATTACTAATAATTTTAGAAAGACTTTCTCTCCCTCCATTATAATTTGTCACATTTTTACTTATACTCTATAACTCGTTTTGAGACTAGTGTTTTTCAACTCAAGAGTTTCGACATTTGATTCTAAATCATGATTTTCTAAAGCTAATGTCATAATCTTTTCACTCTGCACTTCCACTTTATTTGACAGCATAGTGAGTTGAGAAAAAAAATTAGATAAAGGTTCTTGTATACTAAAAAGTTCTTCTAAAATTTTCTTTTCATCTCTTAGCATATCAACTTCTATTTCAGTTCTGTTTAGTCTTTCTAGTGCATCTTTATACTTTCTTTTAGTTTCCTTGAGTTTATCTAATAATTCTGAGTTTATGTCAATTAAATCTTCAAAAGTTAAATCACTTACATCGTCAGTTGAAGTCATAAAGAAGACATTGGCTTGTTCAGAGTCACTGTCTGTATCACTATCTGATGATGAAGATGATTCTAAATCATCCCATGTGACTGAAAATGACTACTACTTCTTGTACTTGTCCTTCTTATTTTTGATTTTGTGTTTCATTCTATCAGGACTGTCTTTCTTGATGTGCTCTTTCTTGTGACATTCATAACATTCAAGAGCAAAGGTGGATGGCTTGTTGTTGGTATTTGTTACCGTTGAAGCTATTCTTACTGTTTCTAAATTTGTTGCTCTTTCTGAATTTCAAAAACTTTCTAAAATTCTTAGAAATAAACGCCATATCTTCCTCATCTGAATCTGATTCATTCTTTTCTGCATGGAATGGTATATTCTTCTTGTCTTGTGCATGTACTCATTTGGCCTAGAGATTAACTTCGTAAGACATTAGATTTCCTATCAACTCTTCTGGTTTAATAGTTGAAATGTCCTTAGCTTCTTCGATTGCAAAGGCTTTCCGTTCCCACTCACTCATTAAAAAGTTGAAGATTTTTGAAACAATATCAAAGTATGAATATTTTTCGCCTAATGCCAAGAGGGAATGATATATGTCTTGAAATATATAAAATGCATTTCATTTACTGTTTTATCTTACTTCATTTTGAAATTCTAGAACCGATTCTTGAGCGTAGAAATCTTACTTTGTTGTACTTCGTTAGTGCCTTCATGTGTAACCTTAAGTGTATGCCAAATTTCATAAGCACTATTACACATGCTAACTCTATTAAACTCATTTTTGTCTAATGCACAAAATAACATATTCGTAGCCTTGGCATTTGCAGTAGCAACTGGTTTTTGTATGTTAAACCATTGTGAATACTCAGTAGTACGTATGTGATATTCTGCTTGAGTAATATTCTAGGTATCATAACCATTGGCTGGCATATAAATTCTCATTCTAGTAGACCAATAGTTATAATTCAACCCGTTAAATAATAGTGGTCGTGTAGTAGATTGACCTTTAATAAAACTTGTGCCAGTTTTGTGTTCCATATTACTAAAATACCAGATAATTGTGTTACAGTTATAAGATGACAAGCTCTGATACCAAATGAAAGTGATTGTAGGATCGTGTAATATTAATATTATCTAAACTACTTGTCAAAATATAAAGTAATTAAAGCAGTAAAATAAAATGACACTAGAGATTTTTATATTGGTTCAAACTTCTTGTTTTATGTCATGTCCCAAACTCCTTATGAAATTAAACTAGCAACCCTCACTTAACTCGGAGGAATAGGTTTGCATTGCTTGAGCAACCGAATAGGACTTTGACTACCTAAGCAACTGAACAAGATTTTTTCCGCCTAAGCAACCGAATTGGAGTTTGATACAAAGAAATTGTTTTCTTGACTTTGTGCATTCTTATTACAATACATATTTGTCGAATGAAGTACATCATTCCTACAATCTTTTCCTCAGGCATGATATATAAATTTTGTGTCGTGAAGATAAGGAAAGTATAGATTGCTTTAAAAGTGAAGAAATATAAGCATGATTTCACAAATTCTAAGCAATAAGAAGTGCTGAATATTCAAGAGAGTAGAGAATAGAAAAGTTAATACTCTGATCTTCAATGGAATGTACACTTATAATGAATGAAGAGTTACCACACTTGGCAAAGAGTTCTAACGAACACAAATAGTCGCAACTCTTCTTGGAAGAGATTCCTCTTCAGGAAGAGGAGTGTCTCTTCAAAAAAATAAAAAAATATGACAATTATATCATATTTAGTCGACTGAATATGATTAATCATTCAAATAAATTAACAAAATGTTTTAGTTTGAATATGGCACATTTCAGTCGTCTAATCATAAATATTTAGTCGACTGAATTGTGCAATATATAAATTTGCATTTGCATAAGTCGGTTGATTGACCGGATGGTTCCAGTAGACTGATTTTTATATTTTTAGAAATGCATGTTTACTTGAGGATAGATTTTAACAAAAAATTCTAACTTAGAATCTGATAAATTATACTTGTTGAATATTTGGTAATTCTTTTTTTGTCTTGAACTCCTTATCGTGAATCAAAAGCATGAAGTCCAACATCAGCTCCAACACTTAATTATTTAATTTATCCAAATTAACTAGCGGCCATTCCTTTTCTCCTCACTCGTAATATCATCTTAGTATCGGTCAGCATCTATTGTCGACCCGGAATCTTGGTTGAGGAACTTAATCTAGGAATAATCCTCTTTCTTTTTTCATCGAATTCTTCACATCGGTTGCCTTATGGACCCATTTCTTCCTCTGCAGCTCATCGACTATTGTATGACCCTTCGTTATTAGGCCCATTACTTGGAGATTAACGTCGCCCGCCAGCAAATTCAAGTCTCAATGTTGGTGATCAGTCGTCTTCTGCTAGTTTAGATACCTAATTAAGATTCTATAATCGACGCCAAGGTAATCAACCTTGAATCCTATCAAATGAATGAGTTAAGCAAGGAAAAGCAACAAAAAAGATGAAGAGAACAAGAAAGAGACTTACGAGGAGTTTGGAAAGTTACGTTCGCTAACTCGAAATTAACCTCATGCCGAAAAAATTGTACTTCATCATCCAGCAAGTTTTTACCTTGCTAAGAGTGCTCGAAACAAAATGAAAGGCTTAGTAATGGCCTAGATGTGATAAAATGCGTCGAGTGGATAATAGGCCTCCTTTTATGGTCTGAAGGTGTCTCGACAAGGTCGACATTGGGCTTTGAGAGGCCTAAGGTCATGTAAGCAACATAGATACCCAAAAGAAACTGGTAGTTTTTCAGTGTAAGATGCCCGAGGAAAAGTTGGTATGCATTGAGGATAGAGACAAGGAAAGGGTGGAGGGGCAGCATAACCCCCACCTTAAACTAGTCAATTAGAAATGCAAAGTAGCTAGCCATGGTTCAGTGGGGACATTCGTCTGGATTAACATAATGAATCACCCATATATCCAACTAATGACCGACCAACAATTTAGCTAAGTCGTTATTGTTCGGATGTAGCTCAAAGGCCCTAAGAGTAGCACCTCTTTTTGAAGAAGATCGACCAGCAAATGTGGAATCCAAATCTGCCTTCCAAAATACAAACGACTAGTCTATACAGAATAATAACCAAAGTCCTAGCTAAGCCCAAAGGAGGGATCTCCAGCATAATATGATAACTACACAACAGCCTTCATTGTGCACCCATGCTAAGTGCCCCATGCAGGCCAGTTTCCTCCCAAATCCTAAGACGGTTATTCGGCCCTATGGCTCTTATGAATTTATTGTGAATTTGCATTAGGCCCATGCTTCAACATTTATGCTTGACCTATGGCACATTATCACAATAAATGCTGTATAAAAGTCATTTGATTACGTATAGGGCCATTTAAGCCTATTAGCTTTGATCAACCACCGTTGGCAAAATGACGATAGTTAATTGATGTCGAAGATGTCCAGAAAAAGGCAGTTTCCATTCCTTGTCCGAAGAGAACCTGCGTTTTACAATTTTACAGCATTTAAGACAAAGACAATGTAACCAAAAGATATCTAAAATAAAAATATAGCAAAAGACAAATTATCCTGCACAACGGCGATGCTTTCCTTGGAAAAGACATAGACAGAAGCACACTTACAATGAAGAAAATCAAGAGAACTCGCGTTTTTGAGGATACCTGGAATTTTTTAATAGAATTTTGAATTTTTGATTTGTAGTAAAGAACGAAAAGGAAGAGAGTGAAATGGCTTTATGAACCTACTACCTTGATCTCCACCGTAGGATTCTAAATTAACCTCGAATCTAGGCAATCTAGTGTAATGAATGCGACTGCCATTTCACCCATTCCAAAAAGCAGATGTATCTTCTGCCATGTCTTAAAAAACGAACCAATACAATAATGGCACAATGCTGCATCGAAAGTGCATTTAGTGCTTTGCAGGGCCGTCAATAGGCAGAATTTTCATGATTTAACAAGCACGCACGCCGCTTGCAAATATGGAGTTGAGGGAAAAAGTTGCTTAATTCTCTTTCAAGTAATTAGCAATTTAATTTAAGGAAGTGTTGGAAATTGTGTTGAAAAATTCAAGTGAATTATTAAAAATGACTAAGTGTGAAGAATGGCTTTGTGAATAGTTCCACATTGTAGGACTATATGAAAGAATCAAGTATTTATACTTGATTCTTAGAGGCTAAGTTGGGCCCTTTGGGCACCCAATGATGCTCTTTTGTGAGGAGGGAGGCCATGCTTGACCACCACACACGCGCGCGCCGACCGACCGACTCGACCCGGGCTCGGGCTCGGGCTCGGGCTTGTAGTGGTGTAACACTTATATTTTTGCTACAAATTTGTTAACTGTTTTCTGACCGGGCTGGATCAGTTACTTAAGCCCGTATGAAGAACGTTGTGCAACGTTCATTATTTTTGACCCGGTAATACTCAGATCCGTTTTTCTAGACCACGTCCCCTAATCAGTAAAACGTTCTTTTCACTACTCCGTCTTCATAACTCATACGAAGACGAAATAGACAGAACGACATTTTTCCTTATCTCTTCTTCATAAAAATCCGAGCAATATTTCGAGAGTGCAAACTGAACCGTTTCGTTCGTGCAAACGTAACGGTACCCCAATTTATTGAGAGGCTGTTTTATCCTAGAGGCGGCGGTGATTGATCCGAACTGCTTGCACCTTTGAGCAGATCGCCGAAACGTCTTCAAGAAAGTGACTTTGTCCACGACTCAGCCGAATTTCGACCATTGTTTCCAACAAATTGAAGACGAACCAAAACAATGGCTTCTGCTGCAGATCTAGATGCAACCGCTCCCACTTCCTTCTTCCAGCTACCGACTGTCTCCGCTGCTCCCTTCAGATTCGAAGGCCTCCACTTCAAACGCTGGAGACAAAAGATGGAGTTCTTCCTGACCACCCGAAAAGTGGTTGCTGTGCTCACGACCAACAAACCGCAGCTACCCGATAGACCAGACGCCGAAGCAGACTCAGATCAGATGCGAGCCTGGACAGAGAAATCAAAGGAGTTGCAGAGCTGGACAGAGCAAGATTACATGTGCCGAAACTACATTCTCAACGGCCTCAGCGATGACCTGTACGACTACTACAATTCTGACAAGTCGGCCAAAGAAATCTGGGAAGCATTGCAGAAAAAGTACGATACCGAAGAGGCTGGAGCGAAGAAGTATGCAGTCAGCCGCTACCTCAAATACCAGATGACGGATGACAGGTCAGTAGAGATGCAGTCTCATGAGCTTCAGAAAATTGCTCATGAGATCATCTCCGAAGGTATGAGTTTAGATGAACAGTTTCAAATTGCTGTTATTATTGATAAACTGCCCCCAGGTTGGAAAGACTTTAAGAATGTGCTTAGGCACAAGACTAAGGAATTCTCCTTAGAGAGCTTGATTACTCGCCTCCGTATTGAGGAGGAGGCTCGGAAACAGGACCAGAAAGAGGAAGTGCTTGTTGTCACCAACAATAACACTAAGAAGTCCAAGCCAGCAGTTCTGAAACCAAATCCGAAAAGCTTTAAGAATCAGAACCGCAACCGCAACAAACAGAATTGGAATCCGCAAGGGAACCAAAAAGGACAGCAGAAACCAACCCAAAAGAATGACTCTGGACAGTTGTTTCTGTGCTACAACTGTGGAAAACCAGGTCATATGGCACGTAAGTGTAGGAACAGACCAGGCCCTGCACCGCAGGCTAACCTGACTGAGGAGCCTTTGACGGCTATGATTTCTGAGATTCACCTTGTTGGTGGATCAGAGGGTTGGTGGGTAGACACTGGTGCATCCCGCCATGTCTGCTATGATCGTGCTATGTTTAGTACATACACGGCTGCTGATGATCAGAAGGTGCTGTTGGGAGATTCTCACACCACTACAGTTGCAGGCATTGGAAATGTGGAAATAAAGTTTACTTCTGGAAAGACAGTTCTTCTGAAAGATGTGATGCATACTCCAGAGATGAGAAAGAATCTGGTTTCTGGTTTTCTCCTTAATAAGGCTGGTTTTACTCAAGTTATAGGAGCTGATTTGTATACTTTGACTTACAAGGGGATGTTTGTAGGGAAGGGTTATGCTTGTGAGGGGATGTTTAAACTTAATGTTGAATCTAATAAAGTAACCAGTTCTGCTTATATGTTGTGTGACTTTTATGTTTGGCACTCTAGATTATGTCATGTAAATAAGCGTATAATTCATAACATGATCACATTAGATTTGATTCCTAAAATGTCACAAACTGATTTTGATAAATGTGAATTCTGTAGTCAAGCAAAAATCACTAAGAAACCTCATAAATCAGTTGATAGATTTTCTGAATCCTTAGACTTGATTCATTCTGACATATGTGAGCTAGATGGTACATTGACTAGACATGGTCACCGTTATTTCATCACTTTCATTGATGATGCCTCTGATTTCACTTGTGTATATCTTATGAAAAATAAAAGTGATGCATTTGATATGTTTAAAACTTTTAAAACTGAAATTGAGAATCAATCTAATAAGAAAATTAAGAGACTTCGTAGTGATAGAGGAACAGAATATGAATCTAGTTCATTTCTTGATTTCTATAAATTGAATGGTATAATTCATGAGAGAACTGCACCTTATTCACCTGAAATGAACGGTAAAGCTGAAAGAAAGAATAGGACCTTTACCGAATTAGTTGTAGCTATTTTGTTAAATTCAGGTGCAGCAAAACATTGGTGGGGGGATATTTTGTTGACTGTATGCTATGTATTGAATAGAATCCCTAAATCAAAAAGTAAGACTTCACCTTTTGAAATTTTAAAAAATTATAAACCGAATGTATCTTACTTTAGAACTTGGGGATGCTTGGCATATGTTCGTATACCCGACCCTAAGAGAATAAAATTAGCAAGTAGAACATACGAATGTGTATTTATTGGCTATGCTATTAATAGCAAAGCATATAGATTTTATGACCTAAATACACATAATATAGTAGAATCTATTGATGCTGATTTTTATGAAAGTAAATTTCCTTTTAAATTGAGGAATAGTGGGGGCACGTCAAATAACACCGTGCCTATTAGAACAGAACTTAATGAATCTTCTGAAACTGAACCTAGAAGAAGTAAAAGAGCAAGAGTTGATAAAGATTTTGGCTCGGATTTTTGCACTTTTACTATAGAGGAGGATCCAACAAACCTCCAAGAAGCCTTATCTTCTTTAGATGCCGATTTTTGGCAAGAGGCTATAAATGATGAGATGGATTCGTTGGAATCCAATAAGACTTGGCACTTAGTAGATTTACCACCTGGTTGTAAGTCTATAGGTTGTAAATGGGTACTTAAAAAGAAATTAAAACCTAATGGAACAGTTGAAAAATATAAAGCCCGTTTGGTAGCTAAAGGTTTTAGGCAAAGAGAAAATATAGATTTTTTTGATACTTTTTCACCTGTAACTAGAATCACATCCATTCGAGTACTAATTTCATTAGCATCTATTCATAATTTAATTATACACCAAATGGATGTTAAAACTGCCTTTTTAAATGGTGAATTAGAAGAAGAAATTTATATGGACCAACCTGAAGGCTTTGTAATTCATGGTCAAGAACATAAAGTTTGCAAATTAGATAAATCATTATATGGTTTAAAACAAGCACCTAAACAATGGCATGAAAAATTTGATAATTTAATAATCTCAAATGGTTTTAAAATTAATGAAAGTGACAAATGCATTTATTATAAATTTGAGAATGACATTTGCACTATAATATGTTTGTATGTAGATGATCTACTAATTTTTGGATCAAATATTCATGCCATAAACACTGTTAAATCTTTGTTAAGTGCCAATTTTGATATGAAAGATCTAGGTGAAGCGAGTGTAATTCTTGGTATTAAGATTACTAGGTCCGAAAAGGGACTTTCTTTGGATCAATCTCATTATATTGAGAAGATCTTAAAGAAATACAATTACTTTGACTGTAAACCTGCATGTACACCATATGATCCTAGTGTAAAACTTTTCAAGAACACTGGTGAAGGTGTAAGACAGTCTGATTATGCGAGCATCATTGGCAGCCTTCGGTATGCCACTGATTGTACTAGACCCGACATAGCCTATGTCGTGGGATTATTATGCAGGTTTACTAGTAGACCTAGTATAGAGCATTGGCACGCTATTGAGAGGGTCATGAGATACCTAAAACGAACCATGAACCTTAGATTACATTATGAAAAGTTTCCAGCTGTTCTTGAAGGTTACACCGATGCAGACTGGAATACTTTATCTGATGACTCAAAGGCAACTAGCGGCTATATCTTTAGCATTGCTGGAGGAGCTGTTTCTTGGAAATCCAAGAAACAGACTATTTTGGCTCAGTCTACTATGGAGTCTGAGATGATAGCACTAGCTACAGCTAGTGAGGAAGCAGAGTACTTAAGAAATCTGCTAGCTGAGATTCCTTTATGGGAAAAACCGATACCAGCTGTGTTGATCCATTGCGATAGTACCGCGGCTATTGCAAAAGTACAGAACCGTTATTATAACGGTAAGAGACGACAGATACGTCGTAAGCACAGCACTGTTAGAGAGCTACTCTCTTCAGGAGCTGTTAGAGTGGATCACATACGCAGTGATGAGAATTTGGCAGATCCTTTGACGAAAGGACTGGCCAGAGAGAAAGTCCTTACGACTTCTAGAAAAATGGGACTATTGCCCTTAGATTGTTGAGTCACGCACAATGGTAACCCGACCTAATGACTGGAGATCCCAAGAACTAGGTTCAATGGGTAAGAACAAGTTGTGAAGTGATATGAGTTGAACATGCCATTTTTCATATATAAAGAAGCATGTATTCCTGAAGTGATTAGAGGATGAGTTAATAGAAACTCTTAATGAGATCTATACTCCATTTGGAGTGGAGTACCTACCTTCAGGAGTACTCTTGATAGACTCACCTGTGTGAATGTGGAAATTTGGCCGTTTTCTATGGAGTTTTGGGCAAAACTCCTAGAGCATTCACTAAACTGGGATAGACGTGCATGGCCATAAATGCACGGGCTTATTTGATTGCACTCTAGAAGGATTGTGTGTGGTCTGATGTCAGGAATAGAGTTCAAGACTACGTGTCACTCTAGTAAAAACTGAATCTTATTCACTATGCAAAGGTTCAAGTCTAACGACACCTTTGTTTATGCACAATCTTATGTTTTCAGAAATTGCTCGAAAATATTTTTAAAAATTCAAGTGGGGGATTGTTGGAAATTGTGTTGAAAAATTCAAGTGAATTATTAAAAATGACTAAGTGTGAAGAATGGCTTTGTGAATAGTCCCACATTGTAGGACTATATGAAAGAATCAAGTATTTATACTTGATTCTTAGAGGCTAAGTTGGGCCCTTTGGGCACCCAATGATGCTCTTTTGTGAGGAGGGAGGCCATGCTTGACCACCACACACGCGCGCGCGCGCCGACCGACCGACTCGACTCGACCCGACCCGGGCCGGGCTCGGGCTCGGGCTTGTAGTGGTGTAACACTTATATTTTTGCTACAAATTTGTTAACTGTTTTCTGACCGGGCTGGATCAGTTACTTAAGCCCGTATGAAGAACGTTGTGCAACGTTCATTATTTTTGACCCGGTAATACTCAGATCCATTTTTCTAGACCACGTCCCCTAATCAGTAAAACGTTCTTTTCACTACTCCGTCTTCATAACTCATACGAAGACGAAATAGACAGAACGACATTTTTCCTTATCTCTTCTTCATAAAAATCCGAGCAATATTTCGAGAGTGCAAACTGAACCGTTTCGTTCGTGCAAACGTAACGGTACCCCAATTTATTGAGAGGCTGTTTTATCCTAGAGGCGGCGGTGATTGATCCGAACTGCTTGCACCTTTGAGCAGATCGCCGAAACGTCTTCAAGAAAGTGACTTTGTCCACGACTCAGCCGAATTTCGACCATTGTTTCCAACAGGAAGTCTAACCAAGTCAAAGGCAGCCCAACAACTGGCCAATGTTGGCTCACATTGGCCGGCCTAAGCCTATAATTGTCTCAAACCATCCCTTATATTCACCAAAGTAGCAAGATGTGGCCTAGTTGCCTTGTTCCTAGGCATCTATCACCTTTAAGAAAGGTCTAAGCTTGGCCTCTCCGGTGCAACCAAAATCATCATAACGCTGACCGTCCTTCCTATGTTAATCTTGTAACGACCCAACTTCCAGACTCCAGGAAGTCGCATCGTTAATAAGAAAGAAAGGGATAGAGAATAGAAAGAAAGAGAAGAAGAAAGAAACAACACATCAGAATCTAAACAGCGGAACGAATAAATTATATTAATAACATAAATATTACATAGTACACAACACTAATCAGAGTTACACAGAATTTACATCACATACTAGACAGTTATAAACACCTGTCTAGTTATACAACTCAATATAACTCAACAGAACAATACTAGCACAGAGAACACACAGCGGAATTATATGTCTAACGCAGAAGCCTCTTGCTCCATTGCTCCTCCACAATTCGTCAAAGCTCACCTGAATCTCTTGACTACTCGTAAAAATTGAGTATCCAAGAGTTTATGAAAAACAAAAATAAACTCCGCGTCAGACATGGGTCTGGTGTGAGTAACATGTTAAAGTTGCTTAACTTTTGAAAAAACTTTAAAAAGAAAAGTTATCACGTAAGACTTCCCACACATAAACATGGAAAAAAAATTACCTTACGCTAACCAAAACATTTGATAGGAAATCCAGTGATATTATAATAGTGTCTAGGGTTTTCAAGTAAATAAGAAATAGCCGAAATTGTTACATGATTAAATTCCAGCTACTAGCCACAAAAGTGGGTAATACAATCAAAACCGTTGGCACTTATTGGATTTTGGATTCCATACAATGGCAGAGCTACTGGGGTACCGCCCGTCACAGTACGTGGCCTAGATCACCGTACCGAGGACCACTCCCGATCCCCTGCAACACAAGACCGGAACCATCCCTTACTGGACAGTCTCGAACAAGACAACCCCGCAGTTGGCATACGTTCCAACCGCCCACACAGCCGAATAAAAAGGGACTTCTAGATAGGGGAAAATCTTGCTCTCCAGTGGGAGCTACCCACGAAGCCTTGCTGCACCTCCCCTGTTTTAGCCATTCCTGGTTGATGAGGCTTGAGGCTACGATTACCTTTATAGGACATATCACATAGAATGCTCATCGTCCACCTGACGATGTTCTGAAAGCATCAATCCATACAAGTTCGTTCCGGGTTCGAATGAAACCGAAGGCATTGTCTTGTTACACTCATTTTGGAATCACCCACAGAGTTAACGACGATAACCCTTGCACTCTGAATCTCCATCTCGAATTTATAAGTACTATTCCGTCAAACTCATTACGGAATCACCCACAGAGTTATACTGACGTATAGCCCTTACACCTCGAGTCTTCACTCGCTCTACTTGGATTCACGACCTAACGTAAATTTGGATCGATGTGGTTTTCAGATATCCAAATATGGAAACCCGATCCCGGTCTCATCGAAATCCAAAGCGTGTCTTTTAAGGCAAAGTTGTTTTATAGGTTTAAAACAATTCAATTTCATTATCTATATACACACAGATAGATAAATCATATATTCACAACTGATAATCAACATTATCACTATATCAGATAAACCATATTATCATCATCAAAAGATAACACAAATCATGATCACAATGTAACCAATGCATCCATACCACTCAAAATCATTATTTATCTCATATCTGAGATTCAAATCAATCAAGGCAATCAACATTATCCATCCACATAAGCAATGATCTATAATCACCATCTATAATTAATTTAAAGTGAATTAAATTAACTACATCATTCTCAAATTAATTTAAAGTGAATTAAATTAATTACTTCATCAATATAAATCTTGCTTACATAACCTTTAATTAATTACAAATTAATTAATTAATCATCTTCCAATTAATCACTTTAATTAATCATCTTTGATTAATTATTCCTTAATTACATTTATGTAATTATCCTTTAATTAATTTCAAATTAATTATACTTAACCAATTTCAGTAATTAATCTTTAGTTACTTCCTTAATTAATTACATTAATTGGTTACCCTTTAATCACTTATTATTGATTAATTAATCTTAATTAATTAATTTTAATTACATCATTAATTATCTTGATTAATCATCTCTAATTACATTTTAATTAATTACCTTATTTAGATTAATTACATTAAGAAATTAATCATAATTTAACCCATAATTGTTAATCACCGTTGATTAACCCCATTTAGTAATTAACAACCTTTAATCACTTTACCAAATAAATCAACTACTCCATAATTAATTGTCTCAAATTAATTCCTTGATTAATTCATAAAGTAATTATACTTAAAATTACTTCAATTATCAAATCATCTTCAATTAATTACATCCAGTAATTACCATTAATTATTACCCTAAGTAATTTCTATTTATTTAATTACATTAAGTAATTATACTTCACAAATCATCAAATGATTATTTTAAATTAATTAAACTGAATTAATTAACTTAATCTAATCAAATTTAAACTCAATTAATTATAATAAGTAATTAATTTACTTAATTACTTCCATAAGTAATTATTTACATAAATGATTATTCTTAAATTAATTAATCCAATTAATTATTAAAATTAATCACATTAATTAATTAATTAATTAATCCTTAGTTAATGACCTTCATTAACTATTAAACAATTCATTAATTAATCCCTAATTAATTAAATAATTAAGTGTTAATTAAAACTTAATTAATCCATTATTTTTTGATTAATTAGTTATTAATCATTAATTAAAATCAAACCTTATTTAATTGATTATTCTTAATTACAAGTTAATTATTCTAAAAATAATTAACCTTAAACCCTTAATTACTGTTAACTCCTATGGTCAACGACTCAATAAGCAAACGACTCAAGTTGGGCGGCGACTCAATGGACAAGCGACTCAGTGAGTTATCAACCTAACGAGTTAAAAGATGCACGACTCAACGAGTCAAGAGGTTGGACGACTTAAGGGGTCAAATGACTTAACGGTTTAAGGGCTTAATAACCTAAAAAGTATAACGGCTTAGCGACTTAGCTGGTGGCATGACCTACGACTCAAGGAATGGACGACCTAACAGTTCAACGAGTTGAAGGACTTGGCGACTTACGACATAGAGAAGTCTACGACTCAACGGTTTAGAAGAGAAGGGATGCTCCACGACCTAAGGCATCCACGGCTTAAGGTTCCTACGACTTAAGAGGGTATACAGTTTACGACTTAAGGAAGCCCACGACTCAAGGACAAGATGACTTAACGGTTTAAGAGAGAGCACGACTTAAGAAGGAAACGAGCTAACGACTTAGAGCTATCTGCGACTTACGACCTAGCATGTGTCGTGAGCGACTTAAGCAAATGAGGTGCTGCTCCTTACTTAGCACAGTGACCTCTTAACTCATACACGATTCAGGACCTGGGTCATTATCTTAAGGGAACAAGCTTATCAGTTAACTCGTACACGACTCACAACCTAGCTTGAGTCGTCCACGACCTAAGGCTACTGGTGAAGGTTCAATGCCGCATCAAAAGGACCAGTTGACTCATTTGCGACTTAGATGATGACTCGTGTGCGACTTAGGACTTGTACAAATGAACTTTTGTGAGACCATGGGGCTGATAAGTCGGCCACGACCTACCATAAGTCAGTGACGACTTACGACCCAAGAGGAAAATTTCTCTATAAATACCAACCCACCTCAAGCATGAAGGGGACTTTTGGCCAATCTCTTTAAGCGCCGATACTCTGCAGAATTCATGACTCACTCGACACTTCAAGTACGAAAGGCATCTCAACTAACTTCGAGAGGAAATCTAACACAATCTACATGGATTTAAAGAATTCTTCTGCATCAAAGTTCTAGTTGTTTTTCTCATCGGAATTGTAATTGAAGATTGTTGTAAAGTTGTAATCGATTCAGTAATAAAGAGAATTAAAGTGGACGTAGGCTTACCCTAAGCCGAACCACTATAAAAACTGTTGTTTTTTCTGCTTTCTTTGTGATTTCTCTACTTGTTTTTAGTTCCCGTGTTCAAGGGTGGTGCTTTCGCTCAACTTCAATCTACACCAGGGTGTTAGCGTCTGATTTTTACGTTAACATTTTGGTGCTTTCACTGAGAACCCAACTCAGGAAACTTTCACTATTTCTCCGTGAAGAATTGTTGAAAGGATTTCTTTTAAAACCAGAAGTTTATTGGAAATAATGGCTCCTGGGAGAAAACGAAGTTCTGTAAGATCCGACAATGTTCAAGAGAATACCGCTACCTCTCCTCCTTCAAGTCAAGCAGCTCCAACTGTTGGAGTTACACGAGCAGAATTGGACGCCGTAGTTTTGGGATTGAATCAGCAATTGAATGCTCAGAATGCGCAGTTGGAATCCCAGAATGCCCTGATCTTGAGTAAGTTGAATGATCTACTAGGGGCAAATCGTCAACCGGTTAATAATGATGGGAACCCTACTGTGGGTGTTCAGAATGTTGAAGGGAACATTTCTCAAAGAGCCGCAGACCTTGTAGAAAGGACTCCTCCTCAAGCTGGAGGATCAGGGCCGCAGCCGACCCTCCGTGAACGATTGTCAAGACAGAATTCAGAGAGAGTGCTGATGTGTTTCCTCCAGAGCCTGTAAATGATGAAGAGTATTTTTCGAGTATGGTTCGTCAAATCATGAAGGAAAGTATGCGAAGAGATGAAGATGAGAAAGAGTGGGGATTTGCTCCAAGCAAAACTCCATTTACTGAAAAGATCTTGAAGGCAGAGTTCCCAAGGAAATTCGTTCCCCCTACTATTCCGGCTTACAAGGGGACGAGTGATCCAAACGAGTTTCTGTATAAGTACGACTGGAATATGACTGGTGCCAGAGCGTCAGATGAAATTAAATGTCAATATTTCCCGGTATATCTCGAAGGTGTGGCTCTATTGTGGTTTACAAAACTGCCAGTCAGGTCCATTGATCAATTCTCCGATTTGACCAGGAAATTCAAGGAGCAATTTCGATTGTATGCTTCTAAAGCAAAGGATATAATGTCACTGTCAAGTGTAGAGCAAAATCTGGGAGAATCCATCAGATCATTTTTGAATCGCTTTAACATAGCATTGGCTGAGGTAGATAATGCTGAGCCACGTGTGGTCCTGACATACTTGATGAGGGCGATTGACAAATCGAGTGAATTTGGAAAATGGTTGAAAATGAAAGAACCAAACTCACTTGACAAATTTTACAAGAAAGCGGATGAATTCATGCGTTTGGAGAGCCTCCAAACACCTGCTAAGGTGGTATCAGCGGAAGCCGGGAACAATGGTGCTGCTTCGAATAAGAAAGAACCTAACACTCAGAAAAGGGGAAATGATGGTGGAAAGAAACAGGGAGACGCTAAGAAAGGCCGTTCTTTCAATTTCACACCCTTGACCGATACCCCTGAAAACATCTTCTTTGCAACCAAAGATGATGTCAATTATCCGACACCACCTAAAATGAGAGTTGCGATTAAGATGGAAAAAAGTGGAAGGTTCTGCCGGTTCCACAACCAGCCCGGCCATGACACCAACGAATGCCGTCAGTTGAAAGAGGTAATTGAACAACTTTTAAAAGAGAACAAGCTCCAGCAGTATGTGAAAAGGAACAGAAATGCCCCATCTTCGTCAACTCAAGGACAACAAGTTCCCGCTCGCCGTCCTTCCTCAGGTGAGAAGCCCGTAGAGCATGAATCGGAAAGACCTGTTATCAATATAATAACTGGAGGACCTCACCCAGCAGGCAAAAGTCGGGGCGAGATGGAAAGGTATGCCAGGGCCTTAAGGCATGCACCAGCTGAAGAGAATGTTTTTGTTTTAGAAAATGATGCGCCTTTAAAGCAACAAAAGACTTCCACAGATGATATTGTGTTCAGTGCCAGGGATTCTTTGGGTATCGAGGCTCCGACCATAGATCCTTTAGTCATATCCGCTGGTATTGGGCCGGCAACTGTGAGAAGAGTTCTAGTTGATTGTGGAGCTTCATGCAACATCCTCTCCAAGAAGACCTTCGATCAAATGAAAATTCCAATGGCTGACGTTCAAGCTTCGTCACTTAAGATTGCTGGGTTTGCTGGAGAACCCAAACAGCCGATTGGGACCATTGATTTGTTTGTAGAACTCGGAAAGGGACTGAGGAAGGTAGCTCGAAAGCAAACCATTATAATTGTTGAAGAATTCTCTGCCTACAATGCCTTTTTAGGCCGACCAACTCTTGCTGCGTTCAAAGTTGTTCTTGCCCCATGGTGTCTGACTCTAAAATTCCCCACAGATAACGGAGTTGGTGTGATTAAGGGAGACCAAGATGCGAGGAGAGAATGTTACTTCGCAGAGTTGCGAGAATCAAGGAAAAGGGAAATGTGAAAAGGTGCGGTGGCTCCGGTCCGCATCAAGGAACCAACCTTGTAGCAATTACAGGGTGGACCTTGCACTGGCGAATGCAGTGGGGCACGAAGAGAGATGGATCCAAGGAAAACCGGTGCAGGAGAGAATAGGGTAGTACCGGTAGAGGTAACAGTGCCGGTGCCCGTTGACCCAAAGGACCCAAACAAAGTGCTTAATGTGGGTTCGCAGCTCAACACAATAGTTCAGAATGTTCTGATTTCATTTTTGAAGGCTAATTTGGATGTATTCGCTTGGACTCATGCTGACATGTGTGGAATATCCCCAGAGATTGCAGTACATACTCTGAACATTGATCCAAAGTTTACACCTGTGAAACAGAAGAGAAGGACTCAAGGTCCTGAGAGAACGGCAGCGTTAAAAGAAGAAGTGGATCGGCTCATGGAGAACGGTTTCATCAGAGAATCTACTTATCCAAATTGGGTATCAAATCCAGTGCTGGTGAAAAAGGCTAATGGAAAGTGGAGAGTATGCATTGATTTTTCAGATCTGAACAAAGCCTGCCCCAAAGACTGTTTCCCGCTGCCCAAGATCGATCAGTTGGTGGATGGGACGGCATGACATGAATTGTTATCTTTTATGGATGCATACTCCAGATATAACCAGATTATGATGCATGAGCCAGATCAAGAGGATACTAGTTTCATCACAGATGTTGGACTCTACTGCTACAAGGTCATGCCTTTCGGACTCAAGAATGCAGGGGCAACTTACCAAAGGCTTGTTAATGCCATGTTTAAACCACAGATTGGCAAGACAATGGAAGTTTATGTTGATGATATGCTAGTAAAGTCTAAGAAATCAGTGGACCATATGGATCACTTGGCAGAGATGTTTGCAGTACTCCGCAAGTACAGAATGAAGCTTAATCCCCTGAAATGTTCATTTAGAGTGGAGTCCGGAAAGTTTTTGGGTTTCAATGTGAGCGCTAGGGGCATTGAAGCCAATCCATCTCAGATCACTGCCCTGAGAGAGGTCAAGGCTCCTAGAACGAAGAAGGAATTGCAAAGTCTCAATGGAAAGGTTGCTGCTTTGAGTCGGTTCATTTCCAAAGCTACTGACAAATGCATTCCATTCTTTGATGCTCTGAAGAAAGGAAGGAAAAACTTTGAGTGGACTCCTGAATTTCAGAAAGCATTTGATGAGTTGGTTCGTCATATGGAAGTGCCTCCGATACTTTCAAAGCCTGACAGTGGTGAAGATCTCTTCGTATATTTGGCAATTTCGTCTCATGCTCTCAGTGCAGTGTTGGTACGGGAAGACGCAAGGATTCAATGCCCAGTCTATTATATCAGCAAAAGATTCACTGGGGCAGAGATGAACTATTCAAGATTAGAAAAGCTCGCCTATTGTTTGTTGATCGCATCAAGAAAATTGAGGCCGTATTTCCAAGCTCATCCCATCAAAGTCCTCACTGATCAACCTCTAAAGCAAGTCCTAATCCGTCCTGAGACTTCGGGCCGTCTTTTTAAATGGAATATTGAACTCAGCCAATATGACATCACTTACCATCCCCGAAAAGCAATCAATGGACAAGCTTTGGCAGATTTCATCGCAAAATGTACGGATAAGGGTGATAGTGAGGAAGAAGTCACTGATAGCATCCCAATCCAATGGAAATTGTATGTCGATGGCGCGAGAAATGATTACTGTTCCGGAGCAGGGGTTGTCCTTGAAACCCCAGAAGGGTGATCGCTATGTTATGCGCTGAGACTAGAATTCCCTTCGACGAACAATGAAGCTGAATATGAAGCTCTCATCGTTGGTTTAAGGATCGCTAAAGAACTAAACATCAAGGCATTACAGATCTTCAGTGATTCTCAACTTATTGTTTGCCAAGTCAGGAAGGAATTTCAAGCTAAAGGAGGGAATCTACCCGTCTATTTATCAAAAGCCTGGGAGCTCCTTCAAGATTTTGACCGTTATTCAATAAACCATATACCCCATGAAGAGAACATGAAGGCGGATTCTCTCGCAAAGTATTCAAGTACTGGTGAAGCTAAACTATTGGGATTAGTTCCCGTCGAAGTCTTGTCAGCTCCAAGCACAGATGAAATGGATGTTGATTGGATTATGAATGTATCCCAAGAACAAGAATCATGGATGTCTCCGATACTTGAATATCTACTCAATGGTTCTTTGCCAGAAAGTTCAAAAGAACGACAGAAGCTGATGAGGAAAGCCTCCAGATATATAGTTCAAGATGGTCGTTTGTACAGACGAGGATTTTCAATGCCATTACTCCGATGTGTGACAAAGGAAGAAGCTAAGACAATTCTAACTGAAGTACACGGAGGGGAATGTGGGGATCATACGGGTGGTCAAACTTTAGCAAAGAAAATCCTCCATTATGGATACTTTTGGCCAGAAATTAATCAGGATGCTACTGACTATTCCCGAAATTGCGATAAATGCCAGAGATTCGCTAAAATTCCTAGGGCACCTTCCACTGAGTTAACACAAATGGTCAGTCCATGGCCGTTTGCCATCTGGGGAATAGATCTCATTGGGCCTTTGCCGACTGCCAAATCGGGAATTAAATATGTTATCGTTGCTGTTGATTATTTCACTAAATGGGCTGAAGCCGAACCATTGGCTACTATTACCTCTAAGAAAATGATAAGTTTTGTGACTAAAAATATCATTTGCAGGTATGGTGTGCCTCAGAAGATAATCACAGACAATGGTACTCAGTTTGAAAGTGAGGAATTCCAAGATTTCTACAAACGATTCAAGATCCGAAAAAGCTTCTCATCAGTGGCTCATCCGCAGGCAAACGGGCAAGTGGAAGCAGTGAACAAAATCATCAAATCAACCATCAAAAAGTAGCTGGAAAAAGCAAAAGGTGGTTGGGTCGATAAATTACCGCTTGCACTATGGGCATACAGAACCACCCACAAAACTGCGACTGGGCATACTCCATTTTCATTAGCATACGGATCAGAAGCGATGATTCCAGTGGAAACTGAAGTCCCCTCACACAGAAGGATCCATTTTGATCAAAATGAGAATGAAAAATTGCAATTGGAAGCACTTGACCTCCTCGATGAAAGAAGAGAAGAGGCTAGACTTAGAATTGCAGCTCACCAGCAAAAAATAGCCAGGCA
Source organism: Allium cepa (assembly GCA_030765085.1). Lineage (NCBI taxonomy): Eukaryota > Viridiplantae > Streptophyta > Magnoliopsida > Asparagales > Amaryllidaceae > Allium > Allium cepa. The sequence continues at coordinate 856,705,160 of CM060943.1, forward strand.
CTTCAATTCCAAAGTTCGTCAGCGCAGCTTTGAAGTTGGGGACTTAGTCCTGAAGAGAATTATGACAGCCATAGGTGTGTTTGGGCCAAACTAGGAAGGGCCATATGTTATAGGCGCGAAACTCATTGATGGAACATTCAAACTCACAACTGTCGAAGGAGAACCAATCCCAAGATCTTGGAACAGTAATCGTTTGTGTCCTTATTTTACTTGAAAGCTTTGCTGAAATGTTGTAAAAGAATTATGAATATATGGTTCTTATATTGAAAGCAATTGTAAAGCAAGTGAATAATGAAAAGCTATAAAGTTGATGTAGGCCCAGTTTTTGGCCGAACCACTATAAATCTTGTGTTCTCTACTATTATAAACTGCTTTGTTTTATTTCGACATAAAAAATACGTTAATTGTGTTACTAAAATGTCGATTTAATCATGCAGGCCATAAAAACAAAGCTTACCCGTCACAAGACCAAGCGATCTCCGACATCACCCAGCAAGAAAACGCCAAACCATTCAAAATTTCCATACTCAAATCCTACAAAAGAAGTGCTTCAAACAAAAGTTACCGATGTGGATGGAAGTGGACCATATCTAACTAACTGCAATGTTTGAACAAACAAACAACCAGTTAAATAGCCTGTGTCTACCACCACCAACTTGCGTAACTATGAAGTATATTTCTTTGGATAAGGGAAATTATTGGCAACTAAAAAAGGATGACACTTGCAAAAGATAACGGGGATCGCCGACATGAATAGATGGCAAAGAGACATGGGCGAGCAAGCATCAAACAGCAAAAGACCTCTTCGGAGGCACAAGCCCTCTTCAGAGGCACAACTCTTCGGAGGATAAAGACCTCGAGCAGGCCTAGCCAGAAAAAGAGAGATCTTTCTCGATACAAAGTTGCGGACTGATCGGTCGATACACTCTCGTGAATCCGTCCAACCGAGAGAAAGAAACTCCAAACTTCCAGGCAAAAGCCCTACTCAGAGACACACGTTTCACCGAGATTGAAATAAAACTTCCAAGTGTTGAAACGTGAAAAGCCCTCTTCGGAGGCCCATTTCACCATAGTTGAAATGCTAAAAGACCTCGAGCGGGTTAAACCAGAAAAAGAGAGATCTTTCTCGATACAAAGTTGCGGACTGATCGGTCGATACACTCCCGTGAATCCGTCCAACCGAGAGAAAGACACTCCAAACTTCCAGGCAAAATCCCTACTCATAGGCACACATTTCACCGTGATCGGTGATACACTCCCGTGAGATGAAATGTGAAAAGCCCTCTTCGGAGGCCCGCTTCCCAGCGAACAGGGAAAATTAAAAGCCTCTCCCAAGAGGCAGAAGCAAAAGACCTCTTCCCAGAGGCACAATCAAACAAAAAGACCCCTTCCTAGGGGCACAATCAAACAAAAAAAAACCTCTTCCCAGAGGTGCAATCAAACAGAAAGACATCTTCGGAGGCACACGTTTCACCGAGATTGAAATAAAACTTCCAAGTGTTGAAACGTGGAAAGCCCTCCTCGGAGGCACAACTCTTCGGAGGCACACATTTCACCGAGATTGAAATAAAACTTCCAAGTGTTGAAACGTGAAAAAGCCCTCCTCAGAGGTACAACTTTTCAAAGAAGCACTTCGTCAGAAACGCAAAGCAAAGATCAGAAAGCCCTCCACTGAGGCGCAATATAAAATAAAATAAAAAAAAAGAAGCCCTCTTCAAAGACACACTTTAACTCTCAAAGGAAGAATGATTCACCTATTCTGGAAAATACTCTTCCTCAAAAAGAAGTTAAAGTTCCCTTCAGAGGCCCGCTTTACCACATAGAAGAATTCACTTGGTAAAAATGTGTGTATGCACAAAAGGAAAAGTGATATCTTCGAAGGATGAAGCGTAAAAACTCATATGGAGGGAGCTGTACTCTATTTTTAACGAAATAATATTCCTCCAAGTATGGAATAATTACTCTCCAGAAAATAAGAGTACAAGTCCCCTCAAAGTATAAAATATTGCAACGAGCTTATGGTATAGGGGCAACATGGTATAACTACATTGGTAAAGATTACGCTCAAACAACATACCACAAGCTCACTGCAATATCATATAAAGAAACTTGTACAAAAATGAATAGTAAATAAATTCTCAAATACAGACAGAAGTTTGTACAAACAAAAAGAATCATTTTATTCAATACTGTCAAAATTTTGTACAGGTACAGGTTTCAAAATAAAAAGAAAAAGAAAAGCGGAGGCCGGTACCCGCACAATCTCCGGCCAGTACATGCAAAAAGCAAAAAGTAAAGATAAATCGAAGTAGGACCCCTTAGTTCTTCTTGCTACCACCCTTAGAGCCTTCACCTGACCTAATAGGCAGCTTTTCAGGACGGCTTGGGAGAGTCGGGGATGAAGGAGGAAGGGTTACTGCCGGATCAACTTTCGCTTCCTCCTTAGAAACAAGAATGTCTTTCCTTCTCTTCTTGGAAGTGACACGCTTCCTCCTCCTCCTTGAAGAAGACTCACTTCCCGGAGTAACAAGAGCAGATAATTTTATGTTATCAGAAGTGGTTCGCTCCGGAGATTCATTGCCTTCTCCAAGCCCTTCTCCTCCATGTTCTTGAGAAGCAATAGGATCATCTAAGCCATGAAGAGCTTCTATTTGCTCCTCTTGCGACCCGGGTTGAGAGGCGGATGGAGGAGTGACCTGGAGAACCGAAGGAGGAATAATTGGAGGAGGGGAAGTTTGAACAATGCTCGATGCTTTCTCTATAGAAGAAAAGAAGTTAAAGTCAGTAAAGGGAGGAGATAAAGGCTCATTGAGGTTCAGGAAATAGTCGAGAAGCTCATCGAACTCATAAGAAGGAAATGAGCAGTCTACTTGGGCAAGATTAACAGTAGAGTTACCTGGAGAAGTCAGCTTCCTGATATCAACCTCATAAGCCTGTGCTTCGGCGCTCTCTTCACCTTCATCTCCGCCCTGTGTACTTGTAATCTCAGTTGTAACTTTGACCATGGATAGAGAATGAGAACTGGAGCCAATAATGTCGATTTCGGCCGAAGGAGAAGGCTGGACTGGAATAGTTGAAGTAGTTTTTCCTAACCGTTCCCCTTCTGCCAATTTAGCTCTTAATTTTGCAAGTTGTTCTTTTCCCTTGGCGAGAGCAGCGCGAGCATCTTCATCCAAGTAATGCTCCTCAAGAGCTGATTCGGCATAGCCAGCACCTTTACCGCCAAGCATGTCAAGTGCAGCTTCCCGCACTTCAGCCAGTGTAACTTCATATTTGGGGCCTAGAAAGGCGAGACTACCGTGCCCCAAGATGCTGTGTAGGTAAAAGTCAAACAGTGTCGAGCTGATGCTGTTCTTCGTTGCCTCATGAGATTCTTCAGCTGCAATTTTACCGGCAACGGCCTCATCATGCTCTCTTTCAGTCTTGGAGAGTTGAAGCTTTAGCATTTGAATTTCCGCCATCTGAGAGTTGACTTTCTCCCGTAACTCTGTAACCTCAGCGCGATACCTTCCCGCTGTTTTCTGCTCAGCTTCAAGTTGTGCCTCGGCATGTCGCTGAGCGGCGTTAGCATCGCGAACTTGCTTTTGAAGTACTTCTTCTTTTTGAGTATATGAGGTAGAAGAAGTAGCAAGCTCGTGTTTAAGTTCCTCAACTTTCGCTTCATGCTCTTCATTGTAAGTAGTGATGCTCCTCATTTCGGTATCATGCTGCTCAAGAACCTTCTGCCATTCGGCCTTATCATTCTCCATGGTCAGCATGGCCTCTATATTCGCCCGGTTGACCCTTTTGAAGCTCGTCAACAAGCTTTTGCCAGTTCGACATCCTTTCAATATCAAGCCTGATGGCATCGAGATTTCGTAGCATGGAAGGCTTGTCAATAGGGACCAAGTCAAGATCGAACCGCACTCCCTTTAGGCACCAGTGCGGGAACCGGCTTTGCAGAGTAGCCGGGCCTGGTCCAACTTGGCATTTAGGCCTGCTGATTACTGTCTGAATGTCTGTCTTCCCGAGGGCAGGAGATTCAGAAGGAATGTCAAGTGAGATAGGGGCAGTGACCTTTTCAGGAGTGGTAGTTGCATGCTTCTCACCGTGCCTGGCACGCTTGCTTGGGTCCTCGATTGTATGACCTTTTCCCCGGTCATCATGGGATTTTCTTTTGTGAGAGTCGTCACCTCTCTGGGAAGAATCGTGGCGCTCCTCCTTTTCTTTCCTCTCATAACGCTCTTCTTGAGCCCTCCTCTCCTGTGCCTTTCGGGCGGCTCTCTCTTCATCGGTTTCTCTGTGAACAGGAAGGTAGCGCCTATAATCATATTGACTACGCCTCCCGTAGCGCTGAAAGTCGTCATAGTAAGAGCCGCTGCGTCCCATCGGAGAATCTGAAATAAAAAGAGACAAGTCTTAAAAATCTTCAGAGTACAAAGAATTAGGTGTATGAAAATGCCGAAAGATTCTAAGTGTGTGTGATGTGCAAGCTACGCGCATCAAACTACGAACCACTCTTCGACTGCGGAGTAGTTGTGGGGGTAGTAGTTAATGTCAACTCTTGGGTTGGCGGAGCTTGTTGCAAAGAAGAAGTCACTTCCACTACTGAAGAAGAAACCCTTGTAGTGACAGGGTCATCTTTAAAGATCTCTTGTGAGGTGGCAAAGAGGTCGCTCAACCCTTCGAAAGTGTCGTCCCCGCTTTGCCTGACAGGGCTTGTTTTCCCGGCTTCTTTGCCAGACTTCTGTGAACGTTGGGGAGATCCCTGAGGCTCTTCTTCCTCAATGACCGGGGCAAGTGCAGATTTGCCAGACGACCCCACAACATCGACAGTAGTGGAACACTTCACTAGAGAAGCCTCAGGAGCAGGTTCTTTTGGTATGGGTGCGTCAGAAGAGACTGGGGCATCTAATGCTTTAGGTGGGGAGTCTGGAACCTCATAGGGGTGTGTGGAGCGAGAAGGGTAAAGAAGTCCAAACTGGTGAAGGAATTCGTCGTTCAACAAAAATTTCATATCCCGCTCTTCAACCGGTACAGCTACAAGCCTCTCCAGAGTTGGCTTGTGGCTGGGATCTCTAGAAGGAGGGGGAAGCGCTGAAATGGAAAAATGAAGTTAACACTTGGCAATTCGGACTTCACAAAACTCAGAGTATAGAAGAGAAAGAGGTAGATGATCTTACTTCCTTCTCTCCACACAGCATAAAACCCCGAGGGGCAACGGACATAGAAGAATTGAGTTAAGAACCCATGGGCAGTGTCAGGGAGGCCAACGATCAATTTGCGATTTCGGGAACTTCTCACGACGGTGATAGCAGGATGATCCTTAGTCCCAGTAAAGGAACATAGGAAGCAAATCTCGTCAAAGCTTGGAAGCCGGTCAAATGTTCTCCTAAATAGCACGCACAACCCCATCAGAATGGCATAGCCATTGGGGTGTAGCTGGAATGGGGAGATAGCTAGTCGAAGAAGAAGATTCTGGAGAAAGTTGTTGAAAGGGGGAATGGCCCCGCTTAGGCACATTTGCCGGTTAACCGCTACAAAGCCAGTAGGCGCCACATCAGCAGTGTCACTTTTCTCAGGAAGAATGGCATCTGCTTCAGCAATGCCAAACTGACCGCACAACTGACGAAAAGCTTTGTACGATAAGGTGGTAGGGGCTCTTTCTGGAGGATTGACTAATGGAGCTGGAATAAGAGTGGCCTCTCCAGCCTGGGCTGTTATATCTTCTTGCTGAGAAGTCATTCTACACAAGCAACTGGATATTCAAATGTGAAGGTGCACGTTTCCTAAAAGTGTGAAGTGTTGTGCAGAACTAATGATAATAATAATAACAGGTAAATATAACTGGAATTAAACTAGTCGACAATTGATCAATAACCAAATTTCAGGACTTGTTAATTCAAAGTTCAGGTATAGTATTAGTGCAAACTGGGCAGTTTCAGTTGACTATTTCAACGTTGCTTTAATACTTTACTTGAATTTGATGATTTAAAAGCACTTCGTTCACACAATCTATTTAAGTTGATTATCTGTTGTTCACTAATCTGCCATTTGATGTGGGCAATCAGTGGTAGTATATTCGTCCCAATTTTCTGTAAATGATGTGCTGAACAGATTGTTAGCTTGCAAGTCAAAAGTGATCTGTGAGAGAATGCAACAAAGTTTAATAGTTTAAAGATTAAACAGTTCAAAGTTTGAGCAGTTTATCCTGGCAATTCAAATTGGAAATACAATCAAGTTCTATCAACATCTCTAAGTTTTCAAATTTTTGTTCAGGGCATTGAGTCACAGTCTAAAGTTCTCAAAGTCATGAGTCGTTCACAACCTAATAGGGTAGGATGCAATTGGCTTAGGCTAAAGGAAACAATTTGGCAAGTATAAGATCGTTCAAGTGATGAGTCGTACACGGCCTAAAGGTTGAGTCGTCCACGACCTAAAAGATAAATCGTCCACGACTTAAAAGGTTTCCTGCAAGTTAAGTCGTTGGCTCCTTAAATTGTTGGTCCTATAAGCCGCAAAGCATGTTAAGGAGAGAACGTTTCAGTTCAAAGTAACGAGAATTTCTTTAAGCCTTAGCTTGGCCACGACTCAAAGCTTATGTCGTATCTAGTTAAGTCGAGAGGGATCATAGATCGCCCAAAATTACTGAGTCATGTCCAAGTCAGCACTTCGCTTCATCAACAAACCTCCCATCTAATCAATAACCCATTATCTTCCTAACTCCTAACCCATTAACCCATGTAGGACAGTATCGTCTCCTCTAAATTCGTGGATCAACTGAATCGAAATATGGTAACCCATCATCTTCTCCTTGCAAGTCATCTAAAAACTCAATCAAACCGCTCCAAGCTTGTCAGCAATCAATCATAACATGAATCAAGATGAAACATGGTGTGAGGATTTGGATTGGGGTTCGAAGGTGGGAAGTCCATGTTCGAAAGGTAACGGTAATTGTGAAATTAAGCGAGCGATGAGTTTACTTACGTAGTGTGATGATGAAGGTGGCAAGAACTTGATTGGCGATGAGGTGAACTGATCAAATTCGTCTCTGAAAAGCTTCGAAGGTCGTTAATGGTGGAAGGAAACACGAAAGCAAGTAGGTGAAGAAGGGGCGACCTAAGCCTTTTGTATTTCGAGGCAATGAAATTTGAACCGGCATACGAGTTAAGATAAGTCGAAGCACACGACCTACGACTTAGGCGCGTACTTCGAGGGGAAAATGTTAACTCCTATGGTCAACGACTCAATAAGCAAACGACTCAAGTTGGGCGGGGACACAATGGACAAGCGACTCATTGAGTTATCAACCTAACGAGTAAAAAGATGCACGACTCAAGGAGTCAAGAGGTTGGACGACTTAAGGGGTCAAACGACTTAACGGTTTAAGGGCTTAACAACCTAAAAAGTATTACGGCTTAGCGACTTAGCTGGTGGCACGACCTACGACTCAAGGAATGGACGACCTAACAGTTCAACGAGTTGAAGGACTTGGCGACTTATGACATAGAGAAGTCTACGACTCAACGGTTTAGAAGAGAAGGGATGCTCCACGACCTAAGGCATCCACGACTTAAGGTTCCTACGACTTAAGAGGGTATACAGTTTACGACTTAAGGAAGCCCATGACTCAAGGACAAGATGACCTAATGGTTCAAGAGAGAGCACGACTTAAGAAGGAAACGAGCTAACGACTTAGAGCTATCTGCGACTTACGACCTAGCATGTGTCGTGAGCGACTTAAGCAAATGAGGTGCTGCTCCTTACTTAGCACAGTGACCTCTTAACTCGTACACGATTCAGGACCTGGGTCATTATCTGAAGGGAACAAGCTTATCAGTTAACTCGTACACGACTCACAACCTAGCTTGAGTCGTCCACGACCTAAGGCTACTGGGTGAAGGTTCAATGCCGCATCAAAAGGACCAGTTGACTCATTTGCGACTTAGATGATGAATCGTGTGCGACTTAGGACTTGTACAAATGAACTTTTGTGAGACCATGGGGCTTATAAGTCGGCCACGACCTACCATAAGTCAGTGACGACTTACGACCCAAGAGGAAAATTTCTCTATAAATACCAACCCACCTCAAGCATGAAGGGGACTTTTGGCCAATCTCTTTAAGCGCCGATACTCTGCTGAATTCTCGACTCACTCGACACTTCAAGTACGAAAGGCATCTCAACTAACTTCGAGAGGAAATCTAACACAATCTACATGGATTTAAAGAATTCTTCTGCATCAAAGTTCTAGTTGTTTGTCTCATCGGAATTGTAATTGAAGATTGTTGTAAAGTTGTAATCGATTCAGTAATAAAGAGAATTAAAGTGGACGTAGGCTTACCCTAAGCCGAACCACTATAAAAACTGTTGTTTTTTCTGCTTTCTCTGTGATTTCTCTACTTGTTTTTAGTTCCCGTGTTCACGGTGGTGCTTTCGCTCAACTTCAATCTACACCGGGGTGTTAGCGTCTGATTTTTACGTTAACAATTACTTTGAGTAATTATTCATTTCATTAATTAAATAAATTAATTATTCATTTAATTACCCTAATAATTAAATGAAATACAAATTATTAAATTATAATTTAACTTTAACAAGTTTTTAAAAAATCAATCTAAAACCTTTAAATGATAAATAATACTTTTATTACAAAATAAATTTTACCAAAAGTTAAAACTAATTTCCTTTTAAATTGAAAACCATTTAAACTTTATATTATTACTCAAATTTGTTTCAAACACTTATATTTATAAAACTTAAATTTAATTTGAAACAAAGATTCAAATCCCAATTTTGAATCAAATTTAAAACTTGTTTAACACATTCTTTTATATTTCAATTTCAAATTTAAATTCAAATTTCTTTAAAACATTTCTAAACAATAAACCCCTTTAAAGTTTATTTAAACAAATTTGAATTTAAAACTTAATCATTTCCAACTATGATTCAAATCGAAACTTGAATCCATAATACAAAATAAGATTTAAAACACATTTTAAATCTTCGCTTAATGATTTAAATTTTCAGTTTTAATTTGAAACAAAACACGCTTCCAGTCATGAACAAAATAACTCGAGTTATAATCCATTCAAGTGTAACATAATCTGACTCGAACAACACAAAAATAAACTGGAGTAAACTCAACCATATTCGAGCAACTCGAGTACTCCTTTCATCTGAAAATCACTTAAACTAAACAGTCAGGTTTTTAACCTTAATCCTGTATCAAACAAAATACCCAGGCCTACAACAATTCAACTCGAGTCAATCATTCACCAGCTTCGAGTAAATCTCGAAAAAACCCAAAACAATTCGCGATCCCATTCTTAACCAAACCTAATCTGACACCACACGACACCGTGCACCTGCACCACCACGCCGTCCACTCCGACTCCTTCGCGACCATCCACGCAAGTCAGTTATCACCTTTCAACACGTTCCCGACCATCAATTCGATTACAGAAGCTAAAAATCAAATTCGAGCATACGAGCTCAACACAGGAAGAAATGTCAAACCTGGAATCACCCAAATCACTCGCTACCGATCACCAGGAAATCTTCACCGCCGGTCACAGACCCTTTCATACCCCAACTACCTTTCCCCAAAATTTGAGACCACTCGGTCACCTATGGAAGTTGCACCTAACAATTTCTTCAAGCAACAGAAAACTAGGGCTAAAACCCTTAATCCCAAATCAACACCGTCTCATTGATTTAATCCACCTTTCTACATTTTTCCTTGATTCTCCAATAACCACTCTATCACCAGAGCAAATCATGGCCACCCCGTCTTCCTAGAATAACAGTTCTACCCCATAACTTGATTTATGATTAAATCAGAATTCCTCTGTCATTCTTGAATTAAAATTCCTGATTTTAGTTTTAAAATTCAAGTATTGGTTTATGTAATCGATTTATATTCTTGAATTAATGAAACAACATGATCAAATTCTTACTTATATTCAATTGTTCTGTTATTACTGAGTTTATAGAAACATTACAGTTTTTATTATCTTTCATATTTACTAAAATTAAAAACTTTACTTATTACTCACATGCTTGTTAAAATCTTAAACTATAACAATGATTTTAACATGAAGTCATGACTTTTGAACATACAAAAATCTGGAATTTAGAACAGACAAAACAACACAACATGCATTCAAACATATAACAGAGGATGTCATCATATTAATCCATTCCAACATGATTATCACAGTAGTAAATCAAGCAATTGTATTACTTAAATCATTTTTGTTAAAATGTTACTTACAGGTTTCCTTGTTAGGGGCAGAGCATCAAAATTTTGAAAAGTTTCAGATTTGCTATAGAACTTAAACCTTTAGTTCCAGCTCTACTCAAATGCTTTGCTGTGATGCTTGCATCCTGAATCACATGCATGCTTCCAGAATAAAGATGCAGATTTGATCTTGAGGTGATACAGATTTGATTATTCAAGTTAATGATTTGAGGAATGAATTTTAGGTTAATGTATTTGGGAAGCTACAGGTTTACACATGATTTTCCTTTCAGGCTTGAGGATGTGCTAATGATTTTCAGACATGGATTCAGGAGGCTACAGGTTAATGTATTTGAAGGATTACATGTTTATGCTTTGATTTGCAAAAATGGAAATTTTAGATTGAGGAAATATTGGTGCAGGTGGGTTCTTTGAGGGAATTTCAAATTTCTGTTTGAATGCAAATTTTGGAACTTGGTTTAGAGGAAAATTATAGATTTTCAAATTTGTTTTGAGGGGATCTTTACAAGTTTTGTTTTTGCATGTAGATGATTTTCAGATTCTAGATCTGAAAAATTTGTCAAGTATTGAAGAAAAGAAGAATGGGAAAAGAATGAGATGAGAGGTAATATGTTTATATTGGAGAAAATTTTGATTTCATTAAATTAAAAGAAAAAGAAAAAGAAAATAAATAAATAATAAAATGGGACATTTGTTCATATTTTAATATTTGTCACAATGCTTACTTTATGGCTTAACACATGTAATTTAAGTATCTTAAGAGTTTTACACATGTCTTTTAAGTATATTTTAATTTAAATTAAATGGGTTATAAAAGCTTTTAAATCTTAATTAACTATCCTTATGTATATATAAATGAGTTTATCTCTTTTTAAATTGAAATGAAAACAAACAAATATAAATACAAGCTTATTCAAATATCTTTATGTATTTACTCTTTCAAATTTTCAAACATCAAATTCAAATTTAAAATTAATTTATCAAATCCATTTTTAAAAATCAAGTTACATATATATGCATATATAATTCTTATTAAAATTAAAAATAACAAATCCTATTTCTAAAAATCTATTTATGTTTTATGAAACACTAAGTATTATCATTTTTATTTAAAAATAACAAATTAAACAAGTTTTAAATAATTTATAAAAGAGATTGTAATTAACTTTTATTACTTAATAATTTAATATCATTTGTAAATTGTATTATAAATTCTTATATATAATTTCAAGCAATACTTTAAAAAAGAAAACAAAGCTTTGATGTTAAACAAATTTAACTTCATATTTTAGTTAATTAAAATATAAATCTAAACAAATAAGATTTTCCTTTAATATAAACTATATAATTATTTATTAATTTGTCTTGAAAAGTTAAATGTTAAGTTTAAATCAAATTTCCAATTTACCAAAAATAAATTAAGATTAGATAACTGATTCATTTATTAAGTTTCAAATCAAAGTTTATCCATTTACAATATATACAATTATATATACTATAAACAGAAAACAATTAATTAGCTTTTATAATAAGTAAAATCTACCAATTTAAATATTTATTAAAAGAAGATTATTAAATCAATTCAAACTTTATTATCAAAAGTGTCAAATCAAATAAATTTTTGAACACAGATTATTAAATTTATATTGCCAAATTTCTGGGATATCACATTCCTCCCCCCTTTAAAGAATTTCTCTCCCAAATTTAAAAGCAAAGGTAATTTAATAATCTATCTTAAGATTTTATTTTAAAACATAAGCATATATCAAAACATATGCTAACAACCATAGCAACTAATTTACCAAATCAAAAAAAATCTAATTATCCAGAAAAATTCTGGATAAAATTTTCACGAGTTTCCCCGGTATAAATATCGGGATACTCGCTCTATAGAATCTAAACAATCAATACTATTAAGCTATAGAGCTCCTATCCAACTAGGTCTACAAAACTAAACAGGATATCAGACTATAAACAAGTCTGACTCAACAACCAAAACTCCAGAACTGCTGGTTCACAACCAGAGATAGATCATACACGTACTCCCTCAGAGATACGTGAAACTCATCGAATCCCAGTTATCCAAACTGGCAATTCAATCTTGAAAATCAACTCCAATCCTCACAAGAATACAGAAAAGATCCAATACACCTCGGAGCTGACTTACCCAGACTTACCCAATCTTACAGCTCTTTAAATCAGAGAAAACTTACCCAAAATCAAATCTTCGACTCCGGAATCCAAATTCCTTCTTTTCTTACCCCCAGAACTCTTCTGATGATCCTGGGCTGCCTTCAACTCTACTGATCAGCTCAATCCTTGTTGATTCCTCTAGAAACAAACAGAACCAAAACTTCTCAACAGAAAGATCTCCTCAAGATCAATTCCAAACCAAGAACACCAACTCTACTCCACAAACATTAGAAGACCAACTTACTTCTCCTATCCGGAAAAGATAAAACAAAAGCATTTCCATCTACTTTCGCTGCACAACTCTAATCTGACGCAGAAGAAAAAACTCGAGCATAAACTGGACAACATATCTCAGAAACATGGTTCAACAAATCCATAAAAGTAAACTCAGATGTCCCATCTGATCCTTCTACTAAACTGAACCACCAATAGCACTCCGGAAATCTAGTCAATAAGAAAACTCAGCCTCCAGGTACGGACAAACTTCTCACAGCTCAAGAGAAGACTCAAACCATCGCAAGTCACTTTTGCGATTAACCAGTCCAATATCCAAAGAAAACTATTCTCTCTTTACCAATCAAAACAGTCTATGCTTAACTAGCCAATCCATCAAAGAAATGAATCTACCCGGCTGCTTCTGAACTCCTTCAGAAAAACTGCTAACCAGAAGACTTCTTGCTAGCACATAGAACACTCCGAGCTGCACTGCTGACACCGACGCCAAAGACTTCTTAATCCAAAACTCTTCGAGAAACTCAGGTCTCAAACCAGACAGAAACATCCTGCTGAACCCAGCCACAACATCGAAGCAAACATACTTCTAAAACTTATTCCAAAGAAAAATCTTCGGAAACATCTATAGTCACTGCGTCTCATCACGCGGCTACTAATTTCTGAGGTATCAAGATACCATTATTTCCTTCTGCCCAACCGATAGAATCAAACTCTACTCATCCATCTTCAAAAATGATCTCTAAACCTTTACAGGTCACCTTCAGAGATAAATGAAATCCTTCATCACTACAAAGCTCACTCGAGACGGTTTTAGATCTACAGTCTCGACAGATACACTTCCAACTTCAAACATTCAAACACCAACTAATGGTAGTAGTCGTGTTACACACCCTACTACCTTATCTACCTTTATAACCTATATTGGAAAACCTGTATGGGTAACCCAACAGATAGGTAGAAATTAATATATCTATATATATAAAAATTACAATTACGCTCTCTCAAGATAGACACCACTCTAGAGCCTAGGTATTCACTTAACCTAACGCTCTGATACCACTGTAACGACCCAACTTCCAGACTCCAGGAAGTCGCATCTTAATAAGAAAGAAAGGGATAGAGAATAGAAAGAAAGAGAAGAAGAAAGGAACAACACATCAGAATCTAAACAGCGGAACGAATAAATTATATTTAATAACATAAATATTACATAGTATACAACACTAATCAGAGTTACACAGAATTTACATCACATACTAGACAGTTATAAACACCTGTCTACTTATACAACTTAATATAACTCAACAGAACAATACTAACACAGAGAACACACAGCGGAATTATATGTCTAACGTAGAAGCCTCTTTCTCCATTGCTCCTCCATAAATCATCAAAGCTAACCTGAATCCCTTGACTACTCGTAAAAATTTGAGTACCCAAGAGTTTATGAAAAACAAAAATAAACTCCGGGTCAGACATGGGTCTGGTGTGAGTAACAAGTCAAAGTTGCTTAACTTTTGAAAAACCTTTAAAAAGAAAAGGTATCACGTAAGACTTCCCACACATAAACATGGAAATGTTTTTACCTTACGCTAACCAAAACATTTGATAGGAAATCCGATGATATTATAATAGTGTCTAGGGTTTTCAAGTAAATAAGAAATAGCCGAAATTGTTACATGATTAAATTCCAGCTACTAGCCACAAAAGTGGGTAATACAATCAAAACCGTTGGCACTTATTTGATTTTGGATTCCATACAATGGCAGGGCTACTGGGGTACCGCCTGTCACAGTACGTTGCCTAGATCACCGTAACGAGGACCACTCCCGCTCCCCTGCAACACAAGACCGGAACCATCCCTTACTGGAAAGTCCCGAACAAGACAACCCCGCAGTTGGCATACGTTCCAACCGCCCACACAGCCGAATAAAAAGGGACTTCTAGACAGGGGAAAATCTTGCTCTCCAGTGGGAGCTACCCTCGAAGCCTTGCTGCACCTTCCCTATTTTAGCCATTTCCGGTTGATGAGGCTTGAGGCTATGATTACCTTTATAGGACATATCACTTAGAATGATCATCGTCCACCTGACGATGTTCTGAAAGCATTCAATCCATACAAGTGCGTTTCGGGTTCGAACGAAACTGAAGGCATTGTCTCGTTACACTCATTTTAGAATCACCCACAGAGTTAACGACGATAACCCATGCACGCTGAATCTCCATCTCGAATCTATAAGTACTATTCCGTCAAACTCATTACGGAATCACCCATAGAGTTATACTGACGTATAGCCCTTACACCTCGAGTCTTCACTTGCTCTACTTGGATTCACGACCTAACGTAAATTTGGATCGATGTGGTTTTCGAATATCCAAATATGGAAACCCGATCCCGGTCTGATCGAAATCCAAAGCGTGTCTTTTAAGGCCAAGTTGTTTTAAAGGTTTAAAACAATTCAATTTCGTTATCTATATACATACAGATAGATAAATCATATATTCACAACTGATAATCAAACACAACTGATAATCAACATTATCACTATATCAGATAAACCCTATTATCATCATCAAAAGATAATCCAAATCATCATCACAATGTAACCAATGCATCCATACCACTCAACATCATTATTTATCTCATATCTGAGATTCAAATCAATCAAGGCAATCAACATTATCCATCCATATAAGCAATGATCTATAATCATCATCTATAACTAATTTAAAGTGAATTAAATTAACTACATCATTCTCAAATTAATTTAAAGTGAATTAAATTAATTACTTTATCAATATAAATCTTGCTTACATAACCTTTAATTAATTACAAATTAATTAATTAATCATCTTCCAATTAATCACTTTAATTAATCATCTTTGATTAATTATTCCTTAATTAAATTTATGTAATTATCCTTTAATTAATTTCACAAATTAATTATACTTAACCAAATTCAGTAATTAATCTTTAATTACTTCCTTAATTAATTACATTAATTGATTACCCTTTAATCTCTTATTATTGATTAATTAATCTTAATTAATTAATCTTAATTACATCATTAATTATCTTGATTAATCATCTCTAATTACATTTTAATTAATTACCTTATTTAAATTAATTACATTAAGAAATTAATCTTAATTTAACCCATAATTGTTAATCACCGTTGATTAACCCCATTTAGTAATTAACTACCTTTAATTACTTGGCCAAATAAATCAACTACTCCATAATTAATTGTTTCAAATTAATTCCTTGATTAATTCATAAGGTCATTATACTTAAAATTACTTCAATTATCAAATCATCTTCAATTAATTACATCCAGTAATTACCATTAATTATTACCCTAAGTAATTTCTATTTATTTAATTACATTAAGTAATTATACTTCACAAATCATCAAATGATTATTTTAAATTAATTAAACTGAATTAATTAACTTAATCTAATCAAATTTAAACTCAATTAATTATAATAAGTAATTAATTTACTTAATTACTTCCATAAGTAATTATTTACATAAATGATTATTCTTAAATTAATTAATCCAATTAATTATTAAAATTAATCACATTAATTAATTAATTAAATAATCCTTAGTTAATGACCTTCATTAACTATTAAATAATTCATTAATTAATCCCTAATTAATTAAATAATTAAGTGTTAATTAAAACTTAATTAATCCATTATTATTTGATTAATTAGTTATTAATCATTAATTAAAATCAAACCTTATTTAATTGATTATTCTTAATTACAAGTTAATTATTCTAAAAATAATTAACCTTAAACCCTTAATTACTTTGAGTAATTATTCATTTCATTAATTAAATAAATCAATTATTCATTTAATTACCCTAATATTAAATGAAATACAAATTATTAAATTATCATTTAACTTTAACAAGTTTTTAAAAAATCAATCTAAAACCTTTAAATGATAAATAATACTTTTATTATAAAATAAATTTTACCAAAAGTTAAAACAAATTTCCTTTTAAATTGAAAACCATTTAAACTTTATATTATTGCTCAAATTTGTTTCAAACACTTATATTTATAAAACTTAAATTTAATTTGAAACAAAGATTCAAATCCCAATTTTGAATCAAATTTAAAACTTGTTTAACACATTCTTTTATATTTCAATTTCAAATTTAAATTCAAATTTCTTTAAAACATTTCTAAACAATAAACCCCTTTAAAGTTTATTTAAACAAATTTGAATTTAAAACTTAATCATTTCCAAATATGATTCAAATCGAAACTTGAATCCATAATACAAAATTAGATTTAAAACACATTTTAAATCTTCGCTTAATGATTTAAATTTTCAGTTTTAATATGAAACAAAACACGCTTCCAATCATGAACAAAATAACTCGAGTTACAATCCAATCGAGTGTAACATAATCTAACTCGAACAACACAAAAATAAACTCGAGTAAACTCAACCATATTCGAGCAACTCGAGTACTCCTTTCATCTGAAAATCACTTAAACTAAACAGTCAGGTTTTTAACATTAATCCTTTATCAAACAAAACACCCAGTCCTACAACAATTCAACTTGAGTCAATCATTCACCAGCTTCGAGTAAATCTCGAAAAAACCCGAAACAATTCATGATCCCATTCTTAACCAAACCTAATCTGACAGCACACGACACCGTGCACCTGCACCACCACGCCGTCCACTCCGACTCCTTCGCGTCCATCCACGTAAGTCAGTTATCACCTTTTAACACGTTCCCGACATCAATTCGATTACAGAAGCTAAAAATCAAATTCGAGCATACGAGCTCAACACAGGAAGAAATGTCGAACCTGGAATCACCCAAATCACTCGCCACCGATCACCAGGAAATCTTCACCGCCGGTCACAGACCCTTCCATACCCCAACACCTTTCCCCAAAATTTGAGACCACTCGGTCACCTATGGAAGCCGCACCTAACAATTTCTTCAAGCAACAGAAAACTAGGGCTAAAACCCTTAATCCCAAATCAACACCGTCTCATTGATTTAACACCTTTCTACATTTTTCCTTGATTCTTCAATAACCACCCTATCACCAGAGAAAATCATGGCCACCCCGTCTTCCTAGAATAACAGTTCTACCCCATAACTTGATTTATGATTAAACCAGAATTCCTCAGTCATTCTTGAATTAAAATTCCTGATTTTAGTTTTAAAATTCAAGTATTGGTTTATGTAATCGATTTATATTCTTGAATTAATGAAACAGGACGATCAAATTCTTGCTTATATTCAATTGTTCTGTTATTACTGAGTTTATAGAAACATTACAGTTTTTATTATCTTTCATATTTACTAAAATTAAAAACTTTACTTATTACTCACATGCTTGTTAAAATCTTAAACTATAACAATGATTTTAACATGAAGTCATGATTTTCGAACATACAAAAATCTGGAATTTAGAACAGACAAAACAACACAACATGCATTCAAACATATAACAGAGGATGTCATCATATTAATCCATTCTAACATGATTATCACAGTAATAAATCAAGCAACTATATTACTTAAATCATTTTTGTTAAAATGTTACTCACAAGTTTCCTTTTTGAGTGCAGAGCATCCAAATTTTGAAAAGTTTCAGATTTGCTATAGAACTTAAAGCTTTAATTCCAGCTCTACTCAAATGCTTTGCTGTGATGCTTGCATCCTGAATCACATGCATGCTTCCAGAATAAAGATGCAGATTTGATCTTGAGGTGATACAGATTTTATTATTCAAGTTAATGATTTGAATAATGAATTTCAGGTTAATGTATTTGGGAAGCTACAGGTTTACACATGATTTTCCTTTCAGGCTTGAGGATGTGCTAATGATTTTCAGACATAGATTCAAGAGGCTACAGGTTAATGTATTTGAAGGATTACATGTTTATGCTTTGATTTGCAAAAATGGAAATTTTAGATTGAGAAAATATTGGTGCAGGTGGGTTCTTTGAGGGAATTTCAAATTTCTGTTTGAATGCAGATTTTGGAACTTGGTTTAGAGGAAAACTATAGATTTTCAAATTTGTTTTGAGGGGATCTTTACAAGTTTTGTTTTTGCATGTAGATGATTTTCAGATTCTAGATCTGAAAAATTTGTCAAGTATTGAAGAAAAGAAGAATGGAAAAAGAATGAGATGAGAGGTAATATGTTTATATAAGAGAAAATTTTGATTTCATTAAATTAAAAGAAAAGGAAAAAGAAAAGAAAATAAATAAATAATAAAATGGGACATTTGTTCATATTTTAACATTTGTCACAATGCTTACTTTATGGCTTAACACATGTAATTTAAGTATCTTAAGAGTTTTACATATGTCTTTTAAGTATATTTTAATTTAAATTAAATGGGTTATAAAAGCTTTTAAATCTTAATTAACTATCCTTATGTATATATAAATGAGTTTATCTCTTTTTAAATTGAAATGAAAACAAACAAATATAAATACAAGCTTATTCAAATATCTTTATGTATTTACTCTTTCAAATTTTCAAACATCAAATTCAAATTTAAAATTAGTTTATCAAATCCATTTTTAAAAATCAAGTTACATATAGATGCATATATAATTCTTATTAAAATTAAAAATAACAAATCCTATTTCTAAAATCTATTTATGTTTTATGAAACACTAAGTATTATCATTTTTATTTAAAAATAACAAATTAAACAAATTTTAAATAATTTACAAAAGAGATTGTAATTAACTTTTATTACTTAATAATTTAATATCATTTGTAAATTGTATTATAAATTCTTATATATAATTTCAAGCAATACTTTAAAAAAGAAAACAAGGCTTTGATGTTAAACAAATTTAACTTCATATTTTAGTTAATTAAAATATAAATCTAAACAAATAAGATTTTCCTTTAATATAAACTATATAATCATTTATTAAATTGTCTTGAAAAGTTAAATGTTAAGTTTAAATCAAATTTCCAATTTACCAAATATAAATTAAGATTAGATAACTGATTCATTTATTAAGTTCCAAATATCCATTTACAATATATACAATTATATATATTATAAACAGAAAACAGTTAATTAGCTTTTAAAAAAAATAAAATATACCAATTTAAATATTTATTAAAAGAAGATTATTAAATCAATTCAAACTTTATTATCAAAAGTATCAAATCAAATAAATTTTTAAACACTGATTATTAAATTTATATTGCCAAATTTCCGGGATATCACAAATCTGTACCCATCACAACTCCAAGTCAGCATGTTCGCCAGACGTCACTCTAATTGACGGCCACACCTCTCTAAGCCCGCCTCGACAGGCAGCACCTCGGGTAAGGTAGATCCAAGCATGGCCCATCCTTGGCTTGGATTTGGTATAGTCACCCCCATCATTCCTAGGCCGTCCTCCTAATAGCCTCATTACCGACCGTGCAACGTCTCCCCAGCAAAGTCCTTAGCAAGGTTTCTAGTTTCTTTTATATTGTCGACAGTCAGTAAATTGGCTCAGCAAGACCCATCGCGTGAGCACTCAAGTAATCAACAAGTTGTGCATCCAACTATCTGAAACACTATGGATGAGCGGTTGAACTGATGTGGCTTTCCATCAATACTAAATGCGCATTTAATTTGAAATCTACGCATTAACTACGAGACCCATACCACGTACAAAGTAGCACTCAGTATATTTTCATCTACCACACCTCTTCTGATATGTATTACTGTTGTCATCCATCTATTCTTGTAGCCAGATCAACAGTCAGGCATTTTTTCTATCAGTCCTACAGCTCAATCTCAACCGTTCGTCATCCACTTCAGTTGCTATAAGAACCCTGTACATACACACTTTAAAGTGGTTGGTTCGTATTTAATTGGTTGAAAAACAATAATTCTAAATACTATACATAATTCGAATTTCTTGACACTAAAAGTCCTTAGGATTTTGTAGCTTCATTAGTCATAAGAGCTTCCTGCTTTCATGTTATTTTCTTACGATTCCTCATGGTCATAAGAGAAATATATAATAAGAAAACTTCATAGGAAGTGTGACGATCCAGAATTTTGAAAATTTGAAATCGAAATATATAATTGATTTTAAATATTTAGAAGTTAGTTTACTTGAATTTCAAAATTAACTATGAATTTGGCAATTTAATTATTGAATTTAGTTTATTGAAGTGGATAAAAATTTGAATCTTCAGTTTTAAGCTGATTAAAAATATTTTTCAAAGGCTAAGGTAATTCATATTGAAAATACTGAAGATAATAGAAACTACAAAATTGAATTTGAAATAGATTTGTTCAGTTTTGAAATTATATCGTTTAAATCGATATTTAAAAATAGCCTTCCGAGGCACAGTCTCGAAATTCGACGAAACCAGTTCCATTAAATCCGTAATAGTTAGTTATTATCGAATTTTGATTTTTGTAGCAATCGGAATAGTCGTTTGACCCTGGCAGCTCAAAACGCATAGAAACTATTTTAATCGATTTAATTAAAAATTGATCGCTTACTTACGTAAGTTGCAGATATGATCGAATTAGAACTCGAAACCTTTTTCATTGCATTTGGAATAGGGGCATAACATTATAAACGCCTAGCGGCATGCCTCAATAAGAGTTCACGATTTTTATGCTACGTAAATCGAGACGTTTTGAATTTGAATTTATTATATATATTTCCATTCATCCCGTCAGCTGCTTTTCTTTCCCATCACCCTTTCATCTCAGCCGACCTCCTCTGAAATAAGCCACCCTAGTAATCGATTCTGTCTCCTTTTCTCGTTTAAATCACGTAACCTCCTTTCTTACTTCCTCAGTTCAAAAAAATCAAAAGATAATGGAAGGACAAAGGTAATCAAATCGGGCCTGTAATCCACTCCCTCTTCGTTCCAAAATCATAAAAAAATGGTCGAAACCAAATCGATACTCGAGTAAAAAAAGGGGATAGCAGTTTTCTTTTTCGCTTCCAGTTCGAGCTGCTCCTCAATTCTTCGAATTCGTGAAACCCAATGACTTTCGAATCGTCTACGTTCTCACGGCCTTCTACGTGCATGCAATCTGGGTTGGAGGATGCTCGATTTGGAGACCTAGGGCTGGTGGTGGATAGAGTGTTAGGCGGAGATTGGCATATAGGGACTCTCGAGACAGCGCTTCCAGCTGCGATGCGTCTTGGCGACTGTCGCGAGATGCTCGAGAGTAGCGATGGCGGCTCGATTTACTAGATCTTGAAGTCAGTCGCGTGGACGAAGAGGGGTGTGGCGAGGTGCGGCTGCTCGATTGGATGGCATGCGAGGTCGAGGTATGTAGGGAGGAGGTCGTGATGGGTCTTATGGTTGTCAGAGCTGGACGATTGCGGTGGCATGTTCGTCAGCAAGAGTGAGTGTGGGCTGCTGTGTTCTTCGACTCATGTGAGGTACTAGCTTTATTTGTTTTAAAATTTAGATTGATGTGAATAGATATATATAACTTTGGAAAAAAAATTAAATTAAAATTAACAGTAAGGTATTGGGTATATTATTCAAGTAATCAGGACTTATTGCAGGTTAGGAAATTTATTAACAGTAAGATAAGTTTTTACTTAGAAAAAACAGGGGAAAATATAAATCGGGTTAGTCTAATTATCATTTAAAATTAGTTAAAATTAAATTAATAAATGGTAATTTATATTTCGTTTAGTTCAACTGTTAATAAATCATTTGTTAAAATGAGAACTATTAAAATAATATCACTAGATAATTAAATTTATAAATGGGAATTTAATGGTTCGATTTATCCAAATATTAATACATCATATAAATTCTTATTCAAGGTCTAAAATGGAGAAATCAAGTCGAAATTGAAATGGATTGAAAGACAAAAGCTAAAGTGAGATCTTCTGACTCAATCAGTACTATTCTGATTTAAATTTTGAATAGTTGATTTAAAATTGATTGACTGTGTGCATGGATGATTGAATTATAATAATTATTCACTGGATGATATTATATATATAGTAGTATATAGTATATATTAGGTGATTGATTTCCCGCATTATATAGCGGATGAGACCCTATGAGCCGCATAATTGCGGATGACTTTTTATAAATCCTATATACCGCGATATTCCACCTTGAAGTGGAATTGGTATTTAATTGTTGTGCTAACGTCTGTGGATGTAGGGAAAATAGGTTGGAGGGATCCAACTGGATTTCTTAAATAATTGAATTAGTTTCAATATTGTGTGTAGATTATTTGTAATCTGCGTGTGACTATTTATGATTGAGACTGTTGAAGGCTATAATTTAGCTGAATATATTTTTGATATCGTATGATATCAGAAATAAATAAAATTGGATTTTTGAAATTTAGTAGAAAATTTATAATAAATTAATTTTATAAAATTGAATAAATTGAAAAGAAGGAATTTGTTTCAAAATATAATAAATTTGGTGTTGAAATAAATTTAGAAATCAATTTGGGAAATTGATTCGGTATTTGTAAATAAATTTGGAAATCAATTTAGAATTTAATTCGGTGTTGAAAATGAATATTTAGAAATTGATTTGAAAATCGTATATCAATGTATATTTAGAAGTTTAAATTCATAATGAGAATTTATAAAGGAAAGGGAAATTTGTTTTAAAAATAAACATTTGATTATTTGTAAAAGTGTGAAAGGAATTTACGGATTCGGAACGTAATTAAAATAAATCAACAAAGATTTATTAATTGATTTGAATGAACCATTTTGAAACGGAAAATGTATTTTCCATGGAAAGCTGAGTATGATTTCTTAGCAGCCTATAAATATAAACTGAAATTTTTTAAGGATGGTTTTAAAAAGGATACTTTGGATAAATTATTTTCTTAACTGGTTTCAAATCTTTAAAGTATGGATTTATTTAATTACTTATAGAAGGGATTATTTTAAAGATTAAAATTGATATTTGTTTAGGAAACGATTATTTAAATAGTTATACCTTATCTACTAATTTTATTTTAAAAATTAGTTGGGACTTAAAATATTATATGTGATAATTAGTATAATATTTTCATAACCAATATTTTAAGTAAGTATTTAAGATGGTTTTATTTTAAATGTTCCAAGAATATTTTGGATAAGCGACTTGAATTATTTTAACTCGGCAAATTTCCAGTAGAAATGAATAAATATTTAAAAATATATTCCGCGTAAGGGAATGATTTGAAATTTGTTTTCAAAGGATTGAAATATGGAAATTGATTTGGAATTTGTTTGAAAAGTGTTGAAGTGTTAAAATTATATCTTGTGAAGATATTTTGAAAATTATAATTGGGAAATTATTTAAATCTTGGTGATTGTTGTGAATTTTTGTTGATAGTTAAATAACCGACTATCAATATTGGTCTTTAAATGGCATTTGAATTTCGATGCAACTAGGGGTCGGATTTCAAACGGTTATCCGAAAACCACATCGAAACTTTGTGATTATGATAGATCCTTTATTCAAAACATCAAAGTGGAAATTGTTGTGTTTTGTTTGAAATCTGAATGAACACTTATTTTTAAAAATAAGCGCTCATTATTCAGATTAGTCGGGAGAGGACCTTGTGTCATAAAACCCATCCCGAATAATGATACGATCAAATGAGATTGCATTTGAAGACGGTGTTGAAGACCAGGCATTTTCGAAAGCGAAAGGATTACCGTCGAATGTCTCTGCACCGGGTTGCTCTGGTATAGAGATTTTATCACCCTTTGTGATGGGGATTCCAGATGTGATTAGTGAATATCCGGATTTGCAAGGCTTCTTTGAAGTGACTTCAGTTCCGTTCGATCTCAGAACGGACGTGTATGGATGTGTGTCTGACGTTACACTTTGAGATGTAAAGCTGGTTTCTATCAAATACATTTCTGTTGGTGGCGGAGAATTTATTCTCTTAGCTTAACACCCTTCTCTGAGACGTACGAGCCCATAGGTTATGTAGTTGATGGTTACTATTGATATATTCCCAGGTTTGTAACGTGGCATACGAAGTGCTTCTGATCATTTGTTGATCAAAGCATGACTTTGTGAAAAGTGTAGCTTTGTGGACGAGACTTCGTCGGACCTCACACCTCGGAAATGGTTGAAACAGGAAAGCTGCGGCATGGTTATTTGGGGGTAGCTCCCTCTGAGGGTATGTCATTTCCTTCTGGAAAAGGGTAGTATCATGGTATGGAGCCCAGATATTTTACCTATGTTGATGTTGCAAATTTATTATACTTTATGGTTGAGGATCCTCGGATAAAGGTCGCAAACGACCGAGGGATGGCATACTCGTGTAGTAGTTATCTAGTTATAGAGGTAACCCGACCTTGTGTTGGCAGAGATCCGGTTAGGTCCTCGGTGCGTCACTCCAGAGGCGTACCCATATGTTAATAGGAATTTCCTTAGCCTGGCCATTTGTTGGAAATCCAAAGAAACAATATGAGCCCTTTACGATTGCAATTGTATAACCTGCCTCCTCAGGAGGTAGCTATAGCAAGCATAATATAATGGTACCTATGCTGCCTAAGATTAATATTATACATTCGAAATGTTTTCCACACTATGCACTAATGATAATATTAAAAAATATTTTGCGTATCAAGCATGTTTGACTATCATAAGGAGAAATCTCCTCCAGTTTTGCGTTTGCATTGTGTGTGTGGCGGGAGGCCTTATGGTAGTTTCATTTTCCAAAAGCATAGCGGATTTTTTTTATTTTCTTTGAGGAAATAACTATTTTTAAGATCTCACACCAGTCCCATACTGACCTTGCTTATCTTTGTGAAACGTGATAGGGGGTTCTCGCTTTTTGTTTGGGGGCGAGTAGGAGACTCTTACCCTTACACGTCCTCTTTAAGGGGTTGGTTAGCCGTAAGGCGTGACATTCGAAAGGCTTGCAGTAAAAGCAAGGGCAGGATACCATTGTATGCCACGGCGGGGTTGGGATGCTTGAAAAGCCTACCCGTCGAGATTGGCCGCTGTCGATGGTTGAAAAGCCTAGACCGTTACATTTTGGTATCAGAGCATTTGGTTAAGCGACAACCTTGGCCCTATTGGGTGTTACTCATTAGGGATAGAGTCAGTAGTACTCTAGAATGAGTTGAGTGTAATAATAAATATGAGCGCGTATTTGTTAGCGAATATAAAATTGTTTTATATTGTGATGATTTTTTTGTTGAGTGGTATATGGATTCTGGTCAATACGAGTAATTAACATTATTGGTAGGGATCTCTAAACACTTGTACAGAATAATTCGACGCGATATTGTTTTAAAATAGGGTAAATGAAATAATTTTACCCAAAACTATTTTCGTAGATAAAGGAAATAATCTTTGTAAATTATTATAGTACTATATGGTTGCTTAGTTGTTTGGAAGTGATAATATTAAATTATTATCATTAAAGTTGAAAAAGAAATTGATATCATAACTCCAAAGTTAAGAAATAAATTCACATACAAATGGAATTTGAGATTGTAAGTAGTAAATGTGATTTGTAATTTGAAATGGAATTCCAGAGACATGTTTTGAAATTTGGAAAAGTTTAAATCCTTTTTGGTTTGAAAATAATTTTCAAAGTTTTTTGGAAAAATGTTTTAAAGGGATGAAAAGCACTAAACTCTTTTCGGTCGTTGGAAAATAACTTCGGTGATGACTGCAGCATCATCGATGTCCATTTTTGGGTTTCCAAAAGAGGAATTGCTGCCAAATTGTTTTAAATGGAATTTGGGTTTGGTTTTGAAATTCAAAGGATAATTTGAATTGTTTTCAATAATGGTTTTGGAAAAGGTGGAAAGACTTTGGAATTTTATTAAAAAATTGTTATGGAATAATAAGTTTGAAAATTTAGGAAATTCAGATTTAAACTGAAAATGAATTGATTTAATTTGAATAAAGGTGAATTTTAGAAGTCTAATAGACTAAAATGACTGGAATAAAATTATTAAGATGGAAAATAAATTATGAACGAATAAATTTGCAACTGCAAGTACATGAAAATGAATTGAATGTTGAATTTCATTTCGAATTTGTAAGTAAATAGAATTGGAATTGGAATTGAATTTGGTTTGTATTAAACATAGTGAAATATTGAAATAAAATTAGTAAATAAAACTAATTAAAGGAATGGAAAAATTGAATATGATTTGAAATGAATCGAAATTCAATAATTATAAACGAAAGGTAAATTAAATTCATATGGAATTTGAAATCCAGTTTAAATATAAGTGGTTGTAAACCAAAATGGTGAATTGAAAATAAATTTTTGAATGAATAAAGGAATAAAACTGGAATTGAAATTGAATATTGAAAACCAATTTGAATTGTGTGAAGTAAAATGAAGTTGTAAAATTAGTTCGAAGTGAACTAAAGATAATAAAGGTCGAAATAAAAAAAATGGATTTGAGATAAAATGAATTGGAACTTGTAATAAATTAGTAAATGAAACTAATTTAAAATAGTGTTATGAACCAGTTGGGAATGAAAGATGATTGATAAAATTCAATATTCAAAAGTTAAACTGAATCCAAATAAATTGAAATTGTAAACTGAATTCAAATAAAATTGGAAATGTAAGATTGAATGAAAATGGATATATAACTTCAACAGTGAAGTAAAAATGGTATAAGAAGTATATATTAAAATTCCGTAAAGGAATGTACAAAAATGATATTGAATGTTGTAATTGGATATTATGGCTAGCAGGATATACCGGTGTATTAAAGAAAATGGAATTGGATTTGATTTTCGAAGATAAATTTGAATTGCTCGACAAAAGTTATGTATTTAAAGTTCCATATGAAATTTGATGATTTTCTTGTCTAGCCACTTGGCCTTTTGTTTTCTTTTTGAAATCTGGGGGCCTGTGGTGCCATTTTGTAGTCGTACCGAGTTAGTTGCGCAAAGGAGATGCTGGCGAAAATTTTCGAAAATTTAGAGAGTTGGTAAAATTTTGAGAAATTTTGAAAGTTTTGAATTTGAATTTAAATTTGAATTGTTAAGAAAACAATGTTGTTTGAAATCTAAGAAAGATTTTGGAAAGTTAGTTGAAATGATAATGGGCTCTAATGAAAAGATTTGTTTTGGCAAGTTGACAAAACTATTTGGTTTTGGGTAAATGGTAAATGGGTTAAGGATCAATCTTCTTAACTAGAAATTTCGGGAAGAAATTCTTTTAACGGGGGAAGGATGTGATGACCCAGAATTTTGAACATTTGAAGTCGAAATATTTAATTGATTTTAAATATTTGGAAGTTAGTTTAACTTGAATTTCAAAATTAACTACGAATTTGGCAATTTAATTATTGAATTTAATTTATAGAAGTTGGATAAAAATTTGAATCTTCAGTTTTAAGCTAATTAAATTTTTTTTTCAAAGGCTTAGGAAATTCAAATTGATAATACTGAAGATAATAGAAACTACAAAATTGAATTTGAAACTGATTTGTTCGGTTTTGAAAATATATCGTTTAAATCGATATTTAAAAATAGCCTTCCGAGGCACAGTCTCGAAATTCGACGAAATCAGTTCCATTGAATTCGTAATATTTAGTTATTATCGGATTTTAATTTTCGTAGCAATCGGAGTTGTCGTTTGACCCTGGCAGCTCAAAACGCATAGAAACTATTTTAATCGATTTAATTTAAAATTGATCGTTTACTTCCGTAACTTGCGCATATGATCGAATTAGGACTCGAAACCTTTTCCATTGCGTTCGGAATAGGGGCATAACATTATAAACGCCTAGCGACATGCCTCAATAGGAGTTCACGATTTTTAAGCTACGTAATTCGAGACATTTTGAGTTTGAATTTAAATTATATATATTTCCATTCATCCCGTCAGCTACTTTTCTTTCCCGTCAGCCTTTCATCTCAACCGACCTCCACTGAAATAAGCCAACCTAGTAATCGATTCTATCTCCTTTTCTCTTTTAAATCACGTAACCTCCTTTCTTTCTTCCTCAATTCAAAAAAATCAAAAGATAATGGAAGGACAAAGGTAATCAAATCGCACCTGTAATCCACTCCCTCTTCATTTCAAAATTAGAAAAAAATTGGTCGAAACCAAATCGATACTCAAGTAAAAAATGGGATCGCAGTTTTCTTTTTCGCTTCCAGTTCGAGCTGCTCCTCAATTCTTCGAATTCGTGAAATCCAGTGACTTTCGAATCGTCTGCTATCTCACGGCCTTCTACGTGCATGCAATCTGGGTTGGAGGATGCTCGATTTGGAGACCTAGGGCTCGAGGTGGGTAGAGTGTTAGGCGCAGATTGGCATATGGGAACTCTCAAGACAGCGGCTCTAGCTGCGATGCGTTTTGGCGACTGTCGCGAGATGCTCAAGAGTAGCGACGGCGGCTCGATTTACTAGATCTTGAAGTCGAGTCGCGTGGACGAAGTGGGGTGTGGCGAGCTGCAGCTGCTCGATTTGATGGCATGCGAGGTCGAGGTATGTAGGGAGGAGGTCGCGATAGGTCTTAGGGTTGTTGTCAGAGCTGGACTAGCGTGGTGGCATGTTCGTCACCAAGAGTGAGTGTGGGCTGCTGTGTTCTTCGACTCGTGTGAGTTGCTAGCTTTATTTGTTTTAAAATTTAGATTGATGTGAATATATATATAACTTTGGAAAAAAAAAATTAAAATTAACAGTAAGGTTTTGGGTATATTATTCAAGTAATCAGGACTTATTGCAGGCTAGGAAATTTATTAACAGTAAGATAAGTTTTTTCTTAGAAAAAAGGGGGAAAATGTAAATTGGGTTAGTCTAATTATCATTTAAAATTAGCTAAAATTAAATTAATAAATGGTAATTTATATTTTGATTAGTTCAATTGTTAATAAATCATTTGTTAAAATGAGAACTATTAAAATAAAATCACTAGATAATTAAATTTACAAATGGGAATTTGATGGTTCGATTTATCCAAATATTAATACATCATATAAATTCTTATTCAAGGTCTAAAATGGAGAAATCAAGTCGGAATTGAAATGGATTGCAAGACAAAAACTAAGGTGAGATCTTCTCACTCAATCAATATTGCTCTGATTTAAATTTTGAATTGTTAGATTTAAAATTGATTGACTATGTGCCTGGATGATTGAATTATAATAATTATTCACTGGATAATATTATATATGTATAGTAGTATGTAGTATATATTGGGTGATTGATTTCCCGCATTATATAGCGGATGAGACCCTATGCGCCGCATAATAGAGATGATATTTCATAAATCCCATGTACCGCGATATTCCACCTCGAAGTGGAATTGGGGTTTAATTGTTGTGCTAACGTCTATGGATGCAGGGAAAACAGGTTGGAGGGATCCTATTGGATTCCTCAAATATTTGAATTAGTTTCAATATTGTGTGTTGATTATTTGTAATCAGTTTGTGACTATTTATGACTAAGACTGTTGATGGCTATAATTTAGCCGAATATATTTTTGATATCGTAGGATATCGGAAATAAATAAAATCGGATTTTGGAAATTTAGTAGAAAATTTATAATAAATTAATTTTATAAAATTGAATAAATTAAAAAGAAGAAATTTGTTTCAAAAGATAATAAATTTGGTGTTGAAATAAATTTAGAAATCAATTTTGGAAATTGATTTGGTATTTGTAAATAAATTTGGAAATCAATTTAGAATTTAATTCAGTGCTGAAAATGAATATTTAGAAATCGATTTGAAAATCGTATATCAATGTATATTTAGAAGTTTAAATTCATAATGGGAATTTATAAAGGAATGGGAAATTTGTTTTAAAAATAAACATTTGGTTATTTTTAAAAGTGTGAAAGGAATTTACGGATTCGGAACATAAATTTAAAATAAATCAAAAAAGATTTATTAATTGATTTAAATGAACCATTATGAAATGGAAAATGTATTTTCCTTGGAAAGCTGAGTATGATTTCAAAGTAGCCTATAAATATAAAATGAAATTTTTTAAGGATGGTCTTAAAAAGGATAGTTTGGATAAATTATTTTCTTAACTAGTTTCAAATATTTAAAGTATGGATTTATTTAATTACTTATAGAAGGGATTGTTTTAAAGATTAAAATTGATATTTGTTTAGGAAACAATTATTTAAATAGTTGTACCTTATCTACTAATTTTATTTTAAAAATTAGTTGGGACTTAAAATCTTATACGTAATAATAAGTATAATGTTTTCATAACCAATATTTTAAGTAAGTATTTAATTTAAATGTTCCAAGAATATTTTGGATAAGTGATTTGAATTATTTTAACTTGGTAGATTTCCAGTGGATATGAATAAATATTTAGAAATATATTCCGCGTAAGGGAATGATTTGAAATTTGTTTTCAAAGGATTGAAATGTGGAAATTGATTTGGAATTTGTTTGAAAAGTGTTGAAGTGTTAAAATTATATCTTGCGAAGATATTTTGAAAATAATAATTGGGAAATTATTTAAATCTTGGTGATTGTTGTGAATATTTATTGATAGTTAAATAACCGACTATCAATATTGGTCTTTAAATGGCATTTGAATTTCGATGCGACCGGCGGTCGGATTCCAAACGGTTATCCGAAAACCACATCGAAACTTTGTGATTGTGATAGATCTTTTATTTAAAAGATCAAAGTGGAAATTGTTGTGATTTGTTTGAAATCTGAATGAACACTTATTTTAATAATAAGCAATCATTATTCGGATTAGCCGGGAGAGGACCTTGTGTCATAAAACCCATCCCGAATAATGATACGTCGAAATGGGATTGCATTTGAAGACGGTGTTGATGACCGGGTATTTTCGAAAGCGAAAGGATTACCTGTCGAATGTCTCTTCACCGGGTTGCTCCGGTATAGAGATTTTATCACCCTTTGTGATGGGGATTCCAGACGTGATTAGTGAATATCCGGATTTGCAAGGGCTTCTTTGAAGTGCCTTCGGTTTCGTTCAATCTCGAACGGACTTGTATGGATGTGTGTCTGACGTTACGCTTTGAGATGTAAAGCTGGTTTCGATCAAATACATTTCTGTTGGTGGCGAAGAATTTATTCTCTTAGCTTAACACCCTTCTCTGAGACGTACGAGCTCAGAGGTAATGTAGTTGATGGTTACTAGCGATATATTCCCAGATTGGTAACGTGGCATACAAAGTGCTGCTGATCATTTGTTGATCAAAGCACGACTTTGTGAAAAGTGTAGCTTTGTGGAAGAGACTTTGTCGGACCTCACACCTCGGAAATGGTCGAAACAGGAAAGATGCGGCAATGATATTTGGGGGTAGCTCCCCCTGAGGGTATGTCGTAGTATCATGGTATGGTGCCTAGATATTTTACCTATGTTGATGCTGCAAATTTATTATACTTTGTGGTTGTTGCTTTGTGGTTGAGGATCCTCGGATAAAGGTCGCAAACGACTGGGGGATGGCATACTCATGTAGTAGTTACCTAGTTACAGAGGTAACCCGACCTTGTGTTGGCAGAGGTCCGGTTACGTTCTCGGGGCGTCCCTCCAGAAGCGTGCCCATGTGGCAATAGGAAGTTCCTTAGCCTGACCATTTTTCAAAATCCAAAGAAACAATACGAGCCCTTTACGATTGCAATTGTATAACCTGCCTCCTCAGAAGGTAGCTATAGCAGGCATAATATAATGGTACCTATGCTGGCTAAGATTAATATTATACTTTTGAAATGTTTTCCACACTATGCACTAATGATAATACTAAGAAGGATTTTGTGTATCAAGCATGTTTGACTATCATGAGGAGAAATCTCCTCCAATTCTGCATTTGCATTGTGTGTATGGCGGGAGGCCTTATGGTAGTTTCATTTTCCAAAAGCATAGCGGGTTTCTTTTTATTTTCTTTGAGGAAATAACTATCTTTAAGATCTCACACCAGTCCCACGACTGACCTGGAGTTTACTGTTCCCTTTCTAAACTCTAAGTGCCCACAATTTTCCATACGGGCAGCCTAGAGTCAGGTTATCAGTTTTTCGGGAGCGAAGTCAAGAAGTTGCTGTGGAGATCAGGAGTAAAGCTGGATGGCGAGACATATGACTTATACTATATAGTATCCTCTGCGTGTGGTTGGTTCTAAAGTAAATCTCTATGTAAGCAAGTTAAAATAGCTGCCAGTGTTGTATTGTGTCATTATAACACTCTGATAATGTAATGTGATGTAATGTAATAACTGATATAGTTCTTTGTTTTAAAGATATTCATTTATCTATTATATTTTTTCCGTTGGGATATGTGAGATTCGGTTATTGTTCTATTTTCTTCTTATATCTTATTCTTCTTAAACCCTAACGGTTCGGTTTTCCGGCATTCGACTTTCGGGCGTCGTAAAATTGGGTCGTTACAGGAAGCTTTAATGAACCACTATATATATCTTTTTTTATTTAACTTTCCACTATATATTTAATTTCTCATTTTGTCACTTCAATACTAGTGTTAGAAAGTAACATTTGAGCATTAGTTTAATTTCAAGGTTGGCTATATCTTCAGCCAATAGATCTATTATGGAAACTATATAAGCATCCTATATTTTCTCTTTTGGCTTAAAGGATAATAATTATTTTTGGATTTTGGCTTTGCTTGGTGCTCAAATTAGGGTTTTTATTTGTTTATAATGCAAATTAATAAAGTAAAGTTTGGGGGAATTTTTTTGATAGCATGAGTGATATTTATTAAAGCGAGGCACTCTTTCTGTATTTCAAGGGCTCAAATGGATGACCTTCAAAAAGTTTGTCTAAAGCACTACACCCCTAACCACTTGAGTTAGAAGTCTTTAACAAGGTTTGCAAGATATCGAATTATGTTTTTTTCCACGGCTTATCTATTTTCAAATTAAATTGTGTATGGATCCTTGGGTGATCCTAATATTTGATATCAAAGTTTACAACATAATTTTTTGTAAAGAGAGTTTGTTTCTGGATAAGTGTTAAAAAACTTAATAATGGAGTGGAAATTTGGGAATACAGAAGGCAAAGAAGTAAGATTTTCAATATCCCATCGATCTTCACCAAACATTAGAGAGGAAATGAGAGGGTCTAGTGGTCAATAGAGGAAAAATTGGTAAATTCAAATAAGAAGGCTGAGACAGTCCTTTGGTGCTTCCAGAGAATTCATATTACTGTTATTGAAACATCATTTTCTTTCAGTTACGCAAAAAAATTATAACAAACAAACTTTGCTAATGAGAAGCTTGGTGAAACAGAAGCTTAAGAAATGTGATTCAATTGGAGAGGATCTTCACGACTTTCAAGCAACTATGAATAGGTTAGCTATCATGACATATAAGGTTGATGATTAGATATAAGCTTGGATGATATGATTTCATTATCAAAGAATTAAGGATCACTTGTTATTTAATTGTGAATCATAAACATTTAATTATCTCCTTTATAATTATATCAAAATGAACTTTAATATTCATATTAATTGAGAAATATATTTCAAAATTTTCCATAAAAGTTCAAAATCCATAAAATCAGTTTTTCTTAAAAATATATTACGGTCTTTAGGAGAAAGGTGATAAATTTCATGGGTTATTTAATTTTTAACTCATTTAGAAAAAATTCTCACCTTTAGGAAATCAATATAAATAGTCAAATTTCATATTTTCATTTCCCAATGAAGAAACCCTTTTTGAAATTATTTATTCATTACTACCGTTCATCCTCGAGTACATCCAAATGTAAAATAAAGGTTTTTAGAGGTTTAGCTCCTCTTTGTTAGTTGTTTAACATGTTATAATTCCATAAAAAAATTTCCAATGATATTACATCATTAACCCAACTTAGAAATCAATTTACAAATAATCATATATGATTAACTTTGAATTATGTATCATTTTAATTTAAATTGAGACAATATATTTTTTGAGCAAAATGATGTGCAGTTTGTAGGCATATAGCTATATTGTAGGTTTTATGTTAGTAATTCAGAAGACATACTAGTCTACTAACATGCCTGGTCGATAACCAAAAAATAATTTATTCACGACATACACATTCTTAGTTAATATGATGATATACACATGAAAGTTTAACTTGAAATAACTAAGGAAATGCCTTGTTGTTTCTACCAACCGGTTCTACATTGTCTATATGCTCAATCCCTAGAAGCCGAGTTGTAAAACACCAAATTCCCAATATGTCCAGTATTTAGTAAGATTTACGAATAAATTACAATATTAGTACATATTTTTCTGTTTGCATTTAAATAATCCATTGTAAGGACCTTACTTTTTAATCCTCGAATGCCGACACTAAATACATCTACGGTGTTTCTGTTCCGAAAACCAAGTATCAGAAAGGCAGAAAGTTAGGGTAAAATAAAAAATAGAACAGAACAAGAACGAGAGAACACAACGTTAGAATCTCACAACGGAACAATAATATATAATATCAAAAGAACAGTACAAAGGGTTAATCTGAATACATAAATTTTAGAATTATAAAACCTAAGTACTATCATTAGCTTGGACTGTTATAACTGTCTGTCCTCACATTGTTGGTATATAGCATACGGTAATGCAGCGGAAATAGGAATACTACGACAGGTAAACATCTAACTTGTCCCTATAAGCTCCAAAGCATCCAAAGCTAAATTGGGAAATATACACGAACTGACCCAAGCATATAATAATATAATACCCAGATCAGTTTAGTAAATGAAAATGAGAAATTCAAGAAATATGTAACAAGTAATAGTAACCATTGAGACCGCACAGATTTCTGTAACGATTTTCACCTCAAAGAAACATTCATTTAGTTTAATATAGTGATATGATAGATAATGTCTATATTGTAGCGAAAAAATCATATTAAATAGTTGTTGTGTGAACACAACAACAATAATAAGTATATAATTAATACCGCTTAGGCACGTTTGCACAAATGTAGGTTTTCTACGGAGGTGCCCTCGATACAACGAGAACGGTCCTCTTGTACAAGGATCAGAGATATCCTTCCTAGCAACGTATATACTTCTCTAGGGAATGTACAATAGGAAATACATAGCTGGCACATGCCTAAACACTGGTGGTTTTGAATGCATTACTCATGCATGCATATTCGTATGTAATACTAGATGGGAGTCACCTGAACCTTTTTGATCACTATTGTTATGTTCCCTTTGGCTATGCATACTATCTCTGGTTTTAGTCAGTTCCGATGCCAAGCCTACGTTCGACATCTCTTACTCGAATTTTCATCACTCGAAAAGAACATGAATCTTCAAATGGATTTCGGTATGTCAAACAGATCACTAATCGCTACATGGATCAATCATCTCGAACATATCTCAAATCTCTACATAAATTCTCGCATAAGTCCTCCGATAATACTAACACTATCCTCTCTCTTGGAATACTCCTCACAATAGATGCTCCCATACGATACCATCATTTGAAATGTTAATACATACATCTCCCTTGGACTTTACCTTAGGATAGATAGTTCAACTCTATAATATTTCACTTCACAATCACTTTCAAAACATAGAGCTCGTATTCTAGTTTTGAAGTGGTATTCGATAAGTAAAACACTTGCCGATCGTGGTCTCTTCAAAACCTATTCGATGAATTTTTGGTTAACTCAATTCCAGTTCTTTAAAAAGTAAGCGAAAGCGAGAGACATTTCATACCAAGGCTCCTCCCTGATGGTTCTCATTGATATGAGATCGCAAAGGCTTTCGATATTTCTTATGTCATTTTTTGTCAAGTTCGATAGTTGGCTAATTAACTATCTATACTTATACAAATCAATATTCCTATACTTAACTTAATTTCGATATTCCGACTTAACTATTTCTTGTCCAAGAGTAAAGCCAAGTAAGTTAGAGCACTAGTTGCATTGAACCCTTACCCAGATACTTCATCCTTAAATCTCATAAATAGGTAAGTCTACCTCGTTGGCTTTTAGTGTTAAGTATAGTATTAATGATTTCCATAAACAAATAGGTAACCAACACGTTAACATATGTCTAACATTTCAGCTTAACTATTCGTTGGTTAAGATGGAAGCCAGTAAACTAGAGCTATATTGCACATATCCTAACTCGAACATCAATCTTAACTCTCATAAATAGATAACTAACATTGCTTGCTTTTAGTGTTAAGCATAGGTGATTACCTTTCAAACAAGCAATTAAAAAATTAACCATTTTTCCATCAAGAGATTTCTAACCCCTTTCGAAGCCTTCTTTTATAATTTTGAGACCCTTTTTATTAAAATGACATGCATGTATAGTAATTTACTTATTACATAAGATACAAAATAATAAATATGTTTTATAAAAGTTTTATGTACTTAAAAATTCTTTTAAAATACTTTATAATACTTCTGATAGGTTTAAAAGATTTACTCAAAATATTAATTGAAAATAACAACTTTATAATTTACTTAAAAACTAGAAGAAACAAATTTTCATTATAAAAACCCGTTACTTAAAGTTTCACAACTAATTCTTAAAAGTTCATAAATATCTCAAACCACTTTTAAAATATTCTATTAAGAGTTGGTAAACACCTATAAAAGGAAAGAAACAAAAGACTTAAATTTTAATATCTTTTCAAATCTTTAAAGTCCAAAAATCAAGGCTAAACGGGGTAGTTTGCACAAGTGAGGTTTTGGTCACTTTTCGAAAGGTTACTTATCTTTTCACCATCCAATGTTTTTACAGAGGCAAGCTTATGTATAAAACATCATAAATATAGCAATAAACCCCAATGGATCACTCTAAAAAGTAACATATAAATCCCCAAAAACAAGGTAATTCCTAAGAGCATCCGTAATTACTATCGCTATAAGTTCAATTTCAAATCCGAGTCCAATCTAAACCAAAGTCCATCTATAACCTATGTGCTTTATTTAAAGGCAATGACATAACTCATATAATGTCATTAAAATCCATTCCAAGTCCATTCAAGTCCATACATATGGATCACATATGTCACATACTTTCAAAGAAAGAATCAAACCAATGTTTCAACATATGTCAACATCAATTCAAACAACTTAAATACAATAAAAAAACA
Source organism: Allium cepa (assembly GCA_030765085.1). NCBI lineage: Eukaryota > Viridiplantae > Streptophyta > Magnoliopsida > Asparagales > Amaryllidaceae > Allium > Allium cepa. The sequence continues at coordinate 856,742,866 of CM060943.1, forward strand.
AAAACATATGGGTTATACTTTCATTCAAAGTGATGAGTAAACTCACCTTTTGTAACATCCTGTATCTAGAAGCCAAAAGCTAAGCACTACAGATGCTGTAGTCATCCATAGTATAAACTTCTGGTGATAAAGTACGGGAATGATAATGGTATCCATAATATCAGAAGCATATGAATATGAACAAAATCAAAGATTAAAAAAATAATATTTTGCTGATTACATTCAACAATAATTCATATCCATGTTACATAATCCCTTAAAGTTTCCCATGCAATGATTAAATATATCATTAGAAAAATATGCCAAGAGCGACATATGACGATGCCCTCTTGGTTGATCAAAGTAATATAGTCATATCTGACTTAATATACACAACGAAATTAAAACAAAATGAATTGGAAAATCCTAATTAGCTATCTATCAGCCATCTGCTTGTCTTCGAAGCTTTATTTGCCAAAACACTAAACCTAAAAACCTCAAACCTCGGCCTCCTCAAGTCAACTTTGAGTACTTGAGAGTTTAAGGGGAAACTAAATCTTCGAGTTAGACATGAAGCCTAGTGTGAATAATTCTACTATACTCGGTTTACTAATATTTTGTGAGACCACACTACTTAACAGAATGGGTTTCCCCTCACTAATATCCTTTTCAGAACACACACACAAACACAGATATATATATATATATATACAATATATATATATATATATATATATTGCAATCCTTCCCTATAATCAAACTGGTTAATCAAACTGATTATATCAAAATAGCAGTATCCTTTATGCTAATAAATGGACTATCTGTTCGTGTAATAGGTAATATGTAAGCTATATGTTCACAACATAATAGCAAGGTCCGTTATGCTAATAAAAGGACTATTTGTCCAAAAAACAATAGCAAGGTCTGTTATCTAAAATGGACTAACTGCCCATAAATCTGGGCTGACTGCCGCAAATAGGACTAACTGTCCGAATCAAAATGGACTCACTATCCAAAATCTAAGTTGACTGCCTGCAAAATGGCCTATTTGTCAAATTATTTTCATAAGGTTAACTACCCTTTGAATTTTCCTTGAAAATATTTTCAAAATGATTTAGTTCTTCAAATCAAATTTATACAAGGGAAACATATCTTTAGCTTTACTCTAAGCCATTTTGCCATGATATATATACTTTACTAAAAATAGTATTGATGAATTTAATGAGGATTAAATATCCTTCCAAAATAAGTTGAAACCCGTTTTAAGTTGTAAATACTTAGGCTATACTGCCTATTCAATGTATTCGAAGCTTTTGTTTAAAATCTTTATACACCCTTTCAAAACATTTGAATGTAACCCCTTCAAAACCAATGAAAGTGACCCTTTCGAAAGCTCTAAAAACATTGGACATCTTTTTTTAAAAACCTTTAAACATTGCATTATGAAACACTTGGAAAAATATTCCTTTCGAAACCAATCATAACCATCAGAAAACAACACCTTTTGACTCCTTCGAAACCTCTGGGGAACCACACCTTCGAAACCTCTTTTAAAACCTTTCGAAAGCATTAAAACTAAATCTTTCAAAAGCATTTGGATTTAGTTTAAAAGATGTGGAAACATTTCAAAACCATTCAAAATTAACTCCTTCAAAACCCTTTGAGAATATCTCGGTCGAAACCGTTGGATTACGCCGTCAAGTAGAGCAAAAGAACATAACCCCATAAAAGTCGAAAGCACTTCCTTTTGAAATCATTCAAATCATCTCTTTCGAAACCAATTTGGGTTTGAATTTACTTATAGAAAAAGGGTCTTAAAATTTTAAGTCGGAAGCAACTGCTTCGAAACCATTTCATAAGTAATGAAGTGATGGTGTCGAAACCATCCCTTCGAAAGCATTAGAGAGGTGGCTATGTTCTTTAGAAAAAAAAAGTCCTTTCGAAACCATTTGGGTCGAAAGGTAAAAAGGCGAGAGCTAGGCGTTTCAACTTAGTCGAAAGCATTCATTTAAAACAAAGATGCAAACCAATCGAAGCCATTTCCTCTTAAACCATTTTGACCTAGTCATAAACCCAACGAAGTCAAAATCATCTTAGTCAAAAGCAAGCAGGCACATTTTTCTTTAAAACAAAAGCAAAGATTCAACCCTTTCGAAATCCTACGGTTTCAACCATATAGATTTCGCCCACATCCTATTCATTACGTACCAGTTACCTAGTACCATACGCATTCGTTTCGACAATGTCGGAGTCGATAGTGTAGAGGTGGAACCTAGTGCCGAATTAGGAGAAATAGTGGAGAACCTATTTATTTGTACTTTTAAACTATTTCCTTTGCACCTAACCTGCCTTGTTTGTCTAAATCTAATTGGTTGCCTTATTACATTTTCAAAAGTGCTGCAATTTTTTGGAATTAACAAATTCAATTATTTACAAAAAGCCCTTCTCCATAGAAAATATATAAAACATTTAAGTTCCATACCTTAAATAGTTTTATATATCTATCAAAACTCTAAGGAAAAATTCAAGAAAATCTCTTTTAATATGTTTTCTAACATATAAAAGTTTCAGACCCAAACCATATATTATTTACCCGTAAATATTTTATAACCCAAATTATCATTTTCTTTACTAGAAATTCATTTAAAATCCACGATAATTCCAAAAATTTTGAAAATTGAAACCCGTCTCCAAAATAATATTTTGGATCTTCACAAAAATTCGCAAGGCATAAAGATGTCATTTAATAGGGGAAAACATATCATAAATTCAACATGAAAAATAATAATTCATCAACAAGTATATATATTCATTCCATCATTCAAAAACCTGGCAAATCATTGCAAAATATTCAGAATTCATCTTAAAGCCAAAAGCAGAATAAAAAATGAGATGTAAACATTATTCTCCTTAGCCTTTGTGATTACGAGCTGAGATATGAATAAATTTGATTTTCTTAAGCTTCTTCCTAACTTATCTTCTTCCTTTTTCCCCTTTTCCTTGTTAATAGTGGTTGGTCTTAAGTTATAAAAAATTTCTAATGAAATGAATGTGTGGGTTATACACGGCTATGGGATAAAGATATAAGAATGACTTCTTTCCACTTCTACCCCTCATCTAATTCAATTTAACTCTTATTTTAGCTCATTGTGAAATGGCATGGCTACCCTTTATTAAAATCAAATCTCAATCCCCTACTTAACACATTATTTTATTTAATTTATCTAATTAAATATTCTAGATAATGTTACAAAAAATCTAGGGTGTTACAGACTCCCCTCCTTAAAGAATTTCATCCTCGAAAATTACGATAGGGTACACAACAATTCAAACAAGATGGTAAAACATACCATCAAACAAGTCAGGATGAGTATCCCTAATCCCGCTCTCAATCTCCTAAGTACAGTCCCTGTCATCGCCACTCCACTGGACTTTGACTAATTTGACCATCTTGGTTCTAAGCCTCTTCTCATCTCTCGCAACAATGCAAACTGGCTTCCTCACTATGGTCAAGTCCGGTTCTACCAATAAATCATCTAGCACGGTCGGTGCAATAGTTATCTCTAAGTTATTAACACACTTTCTTTGATGAGAAATATGAAAAACATCATGGACTCCTACAAAACTGCTTAGTAACGCAACCCTATGTGCGAGTTTCCCGATCGTCTCAACACTAGGAAAAGCTCCTTGGAATCTCGGTGATAACTTCTCCAATTTTCTGAAACTAATCACACCCTTCATAAGTGTCACTTTGATGAAAATTTGGTCTCCACCTGAGAAATCTAGATCTTTCCGTCTTTTATCTACGTAACTTTTCTGCCTAGACTGGGCCTCCTTCATTCTAGCTCGAATGACCTTAATCTTTTTGTAGCATCTCTGAATAAATTTAGACCAAGAACTAACCTATCCCCAGTCTCTAGCTAGCGTACGGGAGATTTTCATAGCCTTCCATACAAAGCTTCAAATGGTGCCATCCTAATACTAGTCTAATAACTATTGTTATATGAAAACTGGACTAAATGCAGATGGTCTTCCCACGATCCCACGAAATCTAGAACATAAGCTCTTAACAAATCCTCCATGGTTTTGTTAACCCTTTCTGTTTTCCCATCTTTCCACCGATGGTAAGCGGTACTCATCTTGAGCTTTGTTCCCAAAACTTCCCGCAGACTCTTCCAGAACTCATTAGTGAACAAAGGATCTCTATCACTAACTATACTACTAAATCTTCCATGCAGTCTAACTACATTCCTCATAAACAACTTTGCCAAAACAGGTGTCGTTCTGGTTGACCTAACTAGAATGAAATGGGAACTTTTGGTCAATCTGTCCATTATGACCCATATATTATCATTTCCCTATTCAACCTTGACATCCCTTCATTAAAATCCATGGATATAGAATCCCACTTCCATACTGGAATATCCAACGGCTAAAGCAACCCACTTGGCTTCTGGTGTTTGGCCTTTGCTTTTTGGGAAACCATAGACTACTTCACACACAAACCAATATCTCGCTTCATGCCTTCCCAGAAGAAAGTCCTCCTCATATCCTAATGCATCTTAGTACCTCCTAGATGAATGGTGAACTTCGAAAGATGGCATTCCTATAAGACTTCCTTCCTTATGTTTCCTACACCCAGAACACATAACCTTCCTTTCTTTCTCAACTATCCATTTTGGTCAAGATCGAAATCTTTCAAGTCATCGCTTTTAGTTCCCTCTCTTAGCTTCCTAATTTGATGAGTTAAAACTGGATCCACTATTTGTTTGGAATCAATCTTTTCGATCAATACTGGTCAAGCTTTCAAACAAGATAATACAAGTGTATCTCTACTAGACCCAGCCTCGGATCTCCATTGCCCTCAGCAATCTGCTAATGCTCCCATATCCTTCCACTCAACAATCATCACTAAAACTGCATTTTGATTTTTCTTGCTAAGTGCATCTGCAACCTTGTTGCCTTTCCTCGGTGTGTACTCAATCCTAAAATCATAAGCAGCGATAAACTCTAACTACCTTTGCTATCCCCTGTTCAACTCCGTATGAGAGAACAAATATTTCAGTGACTTATGATTTGTATATAACTTAGACCTATCTCCCAAAAGGTAATGTCTCTATATCTTTAAAGCGAAAATAACGGTAGCCAATTCTAAATCATTTGTGGGATACCTGACCTCATGCGGTCTACGCTGTCTAGAGGCATAGTCAACCACTTTCCCCCTATTCATCAACACAACTCCTAATCCTGTTCCACATGCATCGGTATAAACCATCAAATCTTGATTCCCTCCCGAAACAACCAACACAGGTTCATGGGTCAATAAGTGTTTCAAATTCTAGAATGCTTTCTCACACTTATCGGTCCAACAAACTTCACATCCTTTCTTATTAGCTTGGTCATCGGTGCCGCTAACCAGCAAACCCAAGGGAACTCTTTATCTCAGTTATTATCTCGGTTCTCGTCCAACTAGCTGCCTCAATCTTAGTCGGATCTATTGACAACCCTTCCTTTGAGGCTGCATGACCAAGAAACTTCCCTTCTTTCTTCCAGAAGTGACACTTCAAAAACTTTGCTTTCAACAGATGCTACCTCAATGTCTCAAGCACCAATCTAAGATGAACTTCATGCTCTCTTTCATCCTTAGAGTATATTAAGATATCTTCTATGAAAACCAATATGAACCTATCCAAGTGCTCTCGGAAAACCTGGTTCATCAAATCCACGAAGAAAGCTGACACATTAGTCAGTCCGAATGGCATGACTAACCATTTGTACGACACATATCTGATACTAAAAGTCGTCAAAGCTATACTATCCTCTACTACCTTGAGTTGATGGGAACCTGTTGCTTAGTCCAACCATGAAAATACCTTGGCTCCACTTAACTAATTGAAAAAATCATCAATCCTGGGCAATGGTTATCAATTCTTTATCATCCTCTCATTCAACTTATGATAGTCTATACCAAGCCTCAACGATCCATCTGGCTTCTTAGTAAACACTACAGTTGCTTCCCATGGCGAACTACTCGGCCTGATAAAACTCTTGCCTTCTAAATCCTCCAACTTCACCTTCAACTCCCTCATCTCCGAAGGGGTCATTCTGCTTGGCGGCCTACTCACTGGTTCTGCTCTCGGAACAAAATCTATTCAAAATTCAATGGCTCATTTTGGTTGTAATCCTACTACAGGCTTAAACACTTCTGCGAATTCTCTAACCATAAAAGCTTGATTCAACTCGTCTTCTAACGCCATAGCAGCCAATAAGGCATACAACACACCGCAAGAACTTTCTATGATATAAACAATCCTAACACTACAATCTAGGTGTCAACGTGATATTTTCCTATTCTGGCAAAATTTTCTAGCATCGTACTCAAGTAATCAATCCATACCAACAATGGTTTCGAACCCTACAAAATAAAATGCATGCAAACTGCAAACAAAAGTATAACCTAACAGGTTAAACTTAAACTGGTCACATCTTAACCCTAGTGCTGCACACACTCCAATTGGATTCACAACCCATAAGGAAGTAACTAAATATGTAGGTTATATGTTAAGCTTATCTGTCAAACATCTAAATATAATAGAATGCGATGCACCGGTATCAAATAGAACGCTAGTAGACATACCACGAATCTGAAGCGTATCACCCAAAAATGCATTTACTTTTTCCTGAGCTATTGGCTTAGAAGAAATGCATACACCTTGCCCTTTCAATCCTTAGCAGGCTCTTTGCACTAGCTCTTATAGTGGTCTATCTGGTTATAGTTTTAGCACGTGACATTCTTCCCCCCGTCCACTTCCTTTGCCTTCCAGCATGACACTTATTGGCAAAGTGTCCCTTCTTGTCGCACTTAAAACAGACAATCTCCGACTTCCCCTTCTTAGCTGCTCCACCCTTTTGAGCATCTTTCTTCGAAAGAACTTCCTTTTCCGACCCTGCCCAATCGAGACTTCTTTAACCTTACTCTTCTCTAGAGAATCAAGCAACTCCTCATGCCTTATGGCCATCTCCACTAAAAAATCAGAAGAATATCTAATATGAGGTAATTTAGCCCTGGCTAACTCAGGCTTCAACCCTTTGATAAACTTCTCGTTCCACCTCACGACTGTATCCACTAAAGCATACCAATATCAGGCCAAGGCCGCGAACTTCCTAGCATACTCCAAAATAGACATATCACCCTAATCTAACATAGCAAACTTCCTGATTAGAGCAGACTGTGCCATTGCAGACATAAATCTCTCCCAGAACCTTCCCTTGAAATCTTCCTAGGTCATTTCCTTCTCATCCACTGCCACAGTAACACTATTCCACTAGAATGAAGCAGCTTCCTTAAGCTGTCTAGATGCCAACCTCCACTTCTGCTCATCATTGAGCCCCAAATCTGCAAAAATACTTTCGTAGTGCAACAATCTATTCTCTAGCTCAACGACATCCTCCGTTCCAACAAATGGCTTCCCTCCAAGTGTATTGTAGTCCCCACTCAACTTAGCATAGACATTGACAACCATCGCTGCCGAAACTCCTCCTCCCACTACTCCAGTAGCAACACCTTCATGCATCATATTTATGAAGCACTAATACATAGCTTCCATTCCAACTTGCGGAACTTCAACACCTACATTCTCCACTTGTGCTTGACCTTTACGTCTTCTCACATTAGGCCTGGCATTCCCTCCGGTGCCTTCCCCACCTTATTTAACTCTTCCTCTTCTTCCTTCCATATATGTATTCAAACCTAATGAGATAAAGAAAAATAACCTAGCAAAGATAGGAGACTAGAGATAAAGCGTATACTTATAGATACCATAGACAAGTACGTTACTATAGCATTATCCCTTACACCATTCTTACTCTACTTCTTTAGTATTATGTTTTACAAAGCATTTTTAGTTAAAAAATTTCATAAAGCTATGATCTGATACCAAGTTGTAACATCCGGTCTACGGAAGCCAAAAGCTATGCACTACAGGTGCTGCCGTCATCCATAGTATTAATTTTTGGAGACAAAATATGGTAATCATAACGGTATCCATAATATCAGAAGCACATGAATATGAATAGAATAACAGATTAAAAAAGCAATATTTTGTTGATTACATTTCAAAACAATAATTCATATCCATGTTACATAATCCATTAAATTTTCCCAAGCAATGGTTAAATATATCATTACAAAAATACGCCAAGAGCAACATATGATGATGCCCCCATGGTTGATCAAAGTAATATAGTCGTATCTGACTTAATATACACATGGGAATTTAAAACAAAATGAAAAGGCAAATCCTAATTAGTTATCCCTCAGCCACCTGCTCGTCTTCGAAAGCTTTATACGCCAAAAGACTAAAACTTGAAAACCTCCACCCTCAGCCAACTCAAATCAATTTTTAGTACTCGAGATTTTAACGGAAAATAAAAACTTTGAGTCAGACATAAAGCCTGGTGTGAATAATTCTGTTACATCTCGGTTTACTGATATTAAGTGGAACCACACCGCTTAGTGGAATGGGTTTCCATTCATTAATATCCTTTCAGAATATATATATATATATATATATATTGCAATCCTTTCCTGTAACCAAATTTGTTTATCAAAATGATTATATCAAAATAGCAATATCCTTATACTAATAAATGGACTATCTATCCGTAAAATAGGTAATGTTGAGCTATCTACCACAACATAATAGCAAGGTCCGTTATGCTAACAAAAGGACTATCTGTCCGAAAAACAATAGCAAGGTCCGTTATGCTAAAATGGACTAACTATCTATAAAACCTGGCTGATTACCTCAAAATGGAGTAACTGTCCGAATCAAAATGGACTAGCCGTCCGAAATCTAGGCTTACTGGCTGCAAAATTGACTTTCTGCCTGAATTATTTTCTTAGGGTTAACTACCCTTTAAATTTGCCTTGAAAACCTCTTCAAAATGATTTAGTCCTTCAAATCATGTATATACAAGGGAAATATATTGTTAGCTTTGCTCTAAGCCATTTTGCCATGATACACAAACACACACTCTTTACTCAAAATAATGTTGACGAATTTTAATGGGGATTAACTATTCTTTGAAAACAAGTTAAAACCCTTTTTAACTTGAAAATACTTAGGCTATACTGCCTATTCAATATATTTGAAACCTTTGTTTAAAACCTTTAAACACCCTTTCGAAACCTTTGAAGGTAACCCATTCGAAACCATTGAACGTGACCCTTTTGAAAGCCCTAAAAACCATTGACATTTTTCTTTTAAAAATCGTTAAACATTGCCTTTCGAAACCCTTAGAAAACCTTTTCTTTCAAAACTATTCAAAAGAATCGGAAAATAACACCTTTCGACTCCTTCGAAACCTCTAAGGAACCATCCCTTTGAAGCCCTTTTTAAAACCTTTTGAAATCATTAAACCTAAACCTTTCGAAAGCTTTTGCGTTCAATTTAAAACATATGGAAACCTTTTGAAACGATTCAAAGTTAACTCCTTCAAAACCCTTTGAAAACATCTTGGTTGAAACCATTGGATTATGCCTTCAAGTAGAGCAAAAGGACATAACCCCATTAAAGTCGAAAGCATTTACTTTTGAAATCATTAAAATCATCTTTTTCGAACCAATTTGGGTTTTACTTTACGTATAGAAAAGGATCATAAAACATTTAAGTCGAAAGCAACTGCTTCGAAACAATTTCCTCAGTAATGAAGTGATGGTGTCGAAACCATCTCTTCGAAAGAATTAGAGAGGTGGCTAGGTTTTTAGAAAAAAACAACCCTTTTGAAACCATCTAGGTCGAAAGGTAAAAAGGTGGCAGCTAGGTGTTTCAACCAAGTCGAAAGCATACATTTACAACAAATATGCAAACCGATCAAAACCATTTCCTCTTAAATCATTTGATGTAGTCGAAACCTAACCAAGTCGAAAGCATCTTATTTGAAAGCAAGAAGGCGCATTTTTCTTTAAAACCAAAGCAAAGCGTCAACCCTTTCGGAACCCTATGGTTTCGACGCCCTCATCCAATTCATTACATAACAGTTGTCTGATACCATATGCATTTGTTTCGATAGGTCGAAGGCGATAGTATGGAGATGGAATCTAGTGCCGAATGAGGCAAAGTAGTGAAAAACCTATTTATTTGTACTTTTAAATTATTTCTTTTATACACAACCTGCCTTGTTTGTCTAAATATTATTAGTTGCCATATTACTTTTTCAAATGTGTTTCTATTTTATAGAATTAAAAAATTCAAATTATTTACAAAAAGCCCCTTCTCCATAAAATATATATAAAACATTTAAGTCGCATACCTTAAATTTTTTATATACCTATCAAAACTCTTAGCAAAAATCTAGAAAAATTCAAGAAAATTTCTTTTAATATGTTTTTCAACATATAATTTTTTTTGACCGAAGCCATATATTATTTACAAGTAAATAATTTATAACCCAAATTCCCTTTATGAGAAAATTCATATGAAATCCATATTAATTCCAAAAATTCTAGAAATTGAATGCCATCTCCAAAATATTTTTTCTGATCTTTATAAAAATTCACAAGGCATAATGATATCATTTAATAGTGTTTTTACCTTAAAACAAATCATAAATTCAATATGAAAAACTATATCAACAGGTATATATATTCATTGCATCATTTAAAAACATGGTAAATCATTGCAAAAAATTCGAAATTCATCTTAAAATCGAAAGCACAATCAAAAATCAGATGTAAATATTATTCACCTTAGCATTTGTGATTGAAGAGATTATGATATGAATAGATTTGATTTGCTTAAGCTTCTTCCTAACTTATCTTCTACCATTTCCCCCTTTTCCTTGTTAATTGTTGTAACGAACCGTATTTTTGTTGGTTGAAAATATGAAATTTAATGAGATTTTGGAAATTAATATTGTCAGAAATTAAAATTAATGATTTATAAATGGAATAAAACATTATTAGAATATAATTTAATAATGTTGATTGAGTGAAATATACAACTATTTTAATGTAATTTCAATCAATTGAAATTGTTGTAAGTTTAATAAGGACTAAAAAAACGATGTATTATTTGTGAAATAATATGTTATTTAGTTGAAATTAGTTTTAACATTCGTTAGTTAATTTATACTCCTTGTTTATATAAAATAAATGTATTAATGTGTTCAAATTATTTAAATGTTACAACTGTTCATTTGTAATCTTATTTTTAAATGTATGTTGGAATTTATTTAGGAATTAATGAAATCAGATGTTATTAAAGTTGCAGTTAATGTAAGGAAAGATGTTAACAGTAGAGTTCGAGTGAACTAAAACGGAAACTTATGTTAATGGATTACATATGGAACTGTAGATTTAATATAAAAGACTTTTAAATCAATTATTATGAATGAGTGTTAATTTAATAAAGAATAGAAAGAATATGTTTAGTAAAGGAGTAAACATATGTTTATTTATTTGAAATGTATTTTAGCTGGCAGTTTAATTATAGGGATGAGAAACTATTATTTAGTAAGAAATGTATAACTCCTGTTTGTATCCAATAATGTGACGCCCCACCTCTATACCCACACTAGCCAAGAACACTACGGTGTAGTGCTGTCAACTAGCATGGAGAATAAGGCTGTTGAGGAGCGACCATCCATGTAATTGCTTATCACACGGTGGCTATAAATAATCTTCGAAAACAAACATAGAAATAATCATAACACAAATCAGTCACAGATATCCATATCACAAAGGCGGAAGAAGATATGAATATATAACTAACACATGAAAGTGTACATCAGAGTAGTGGTCCATAAGATCCACGATAATACAAATGAATAGCAACACGTGCTATACAAAAGAATACAACTATGAGTCTGATGTAGCTCAGGGGATAAGTCGTATGCAACTTAAAGAGGAAGATCGTTCTCGAGTTAAGGAAGCTTCGTTTTTAGGACTTAAGTCGTTCACGAGTCAAGCAGCTATGAGTCGTGAACGACCTAACTGGTCGAGTGAAGGGGAGGTACGACCTAACGAAGAAGAGGCACGAGATAACAAACACTTGAGTCGTATACGGGTTAATGAAACAGGGCTACGACTCAACGGGAACTTGGGGTGTTCAAGTCTGATGAGTCGTACACGACTCAACGACCCATCTATAAGGCGTATACGACTTATCAGGAAGAAGGAGAAGGTTCCAACTGTTAAAGGCTTGAGTCGGCGGAAGGGCACGACCTAGTTAAGTCGTTTGAGGAGTTACCACAGGAAGCTTGGGAGCTTAAGTCGCGTGTGTTTTGAGTCGTTCCATAGTTGAGTCGTAAGTCGTATGACTTCGTATATTGAGTCGCTGCCGACTTATATGCGTTGTAATATGGATGTGTCCTGAGTCGCTTTGTATGATGAGTCGTATATCGTAAAGTCTTGAGTCGCTGAGGATGAGTCGTTGGTAATGAGTCGTTAATGGTGATGATGAGTCGTATGTCATTTGTATCTGATGACTCGTGTTGTATATAAGTCGTTCATGTTTAGGTCGTCTATTTTTGCCGCTGTTCTGAGTCGTATGTCGTTGTCATCTGTTGAGTCGGTTGCTTGTGTTGTGTTGTAATTGAGGCGTATAGTGTCTGTTAGGTCGGCAACGACCTAGTTGAGGCGTGAGGCATGAGTCGGTCACGACTTAAGGGTCAGGGGTTGAAAACACTATAAATAGGGGGTGTGTTGTAATTTTTTAGGGTTGTTGACTTTTGAATAAAATTCTCTTTGATTGCTTTGTGCTTTCTTTTAATTGGTAGTTGAGTGTGATCTCCTATCTCCACTTACGTCATTCGAGTGCGCTCGAATCAACGTTTGTTGAAGCCGATTCACGGAATCAAGTGTGCTTGATCAACGTTGAAGAATCGTAGATCTTCTTTCTCGGTATCGTGCGCGATCAACGAGTTGAAGATAGCTAGAATCCGGCATCTTTGGATCAACGGATTTGGGCCTTATAGTATTCTCAATTCATCGATTGCTACTTTCACCAATTGAAGTTTATTTTGATTAATCCGCTGCGTCAGTTTTGGTATCAGAGCTTGTTTTAGCCAATCATAGCTAAATCGGGTCTTGGAGCCAAGTGTTGAAGTTTGAAGTTGTTCATCGTGTTCATATTGAAGTTGCAACAAGAGGGAGAACTTTCGATCCATTCCACTTTGGATCAAAGTGTTGAAAGTGTTTGAATTTGAAGTAGGCCGTGTATACTAATGAAGTAGCCGAGCCTAGGAAGGATCATTGGAAGCTTGTTTCGAGCTAAGGAGTTAGGCCGAGCCTTGTGAAGTTGTATGTGAAGTTGAAGCATCACTTTGGTATCGATTTGTTGAAATTTTGTGAATTTCAATCATGCCGCCAAGGAGAGCTAACCGCCATCAAAATGTTGAAGCTTTATATCAGAGAGAAGAGGCCGATCAAATGGAACAACGTATGCATGAGAAGATTGATGAAGGCATTGGTAGGTTGGAAAATATTATGATTGATATGAATCAAAGTAGAAGAAGAAATTCACCTGAATCCATCCGTGGGGGTAGTAGAGTGTCATCACATTCAGAACGGGAGAGGAGAGAAAGTCAAGAGCCTAGGAGTGTTGATAATCGAAGTAGGAGGAATGTTGATGATCATGATAGACGGGATGTTGGTAGTAGGAGTGGTGGTAGAGATGTTGGAGGGCGTGAAAGACAACGATATGCATCAGACTTTGATGAGGAGTTTTATGGTGAGAGGGGAAGTATTCATTTCAGAGACCGAGATCAGAGACAACGTCAGTATCGGGTTATTGATGATGATCGACGTTGGGAATCGGGAATGAAGATGGAGATTCCGGAGTTTAAAGGAGGGATGGTAGCTGAAGAATTCTTAGATTGGTTATCTAATGTGGAGGAAATCTTTGATTTCAAGGAGGTTCCGGAGAATCGAAGGGTGAAGTTAGTTGCTACAAGGCTGAGGGGAAGAGCTTTGGCATGGTGGCAGCAAAGTAAACTTACTCGTGAACGAATGGGGAAGTCAAAGATAGAATCTTGGGAGAAGATGAAGAAATTGATGAGAGCTACATTTTTGCCACACAACTATCAATCGCTTATGTACCAGAGATTGCAGAATCTAAGGCAGGGGACGAAATCAGTAAATGACTATGCAGATGAATTTTACCAACTCATTGCCAGGAACGATATAATGGAGACAGAAGAATAGCTGACTACTAGGTTTGTTGGAGGATTGAGAATGCAGATCCAGGATATGGTTAATATGTTCGATCCCAGATCGGTAGCGGAGGCACATCAAAAGGCGTTAGCTTGGGAAAAGCAAGGAAGACGTGGAGGTGGTGTGTTTACCAATTCTAACAATCAAGTGAAGGGAGTCGGTGGAAGTTCTAATGTTCCTAAGATTGTTGCCAAACCAGTTGTGAAGGAAGGTGAGAAGGCGAAGGTTAGCAGTGGGTTCAAATGTTACAATTGCCAGGAGATGGGTCATAAAAGCAACGAGTGTCCGAAGCCGAAGAAGAGAACTATGATAGTTGAAGCTGAGGATGAAGAGGAAGAAGCTGAATGTTCTAATTCACCTAATATTGAGGAGGAAGAAGAAGTGTCGGGAGACGAAGGTTGTAATCTGATGATGAGGAGGTCTTGTTTGACGCCAAAACAAGAGGAGGAAGATAGTTGGTTGAGGAATAACATATTTCAATCTACTTGCACTATTCTTGGGAAAGTTTGTAAATTTGTCATTGATGCTGGGAGTTGCGATAATATTATCTCTACAGAGGCAGTGAGGAAATTGGAGTTGAAAACCGAGAAGCATCCTAAACCATACAAGTTAGCTTGGTTAAGGAAGGGTGGTGAAGTGAAAGTTGGGAGAAGAGCTTGCGTGAAATTTTCTATTGGGAAGAAGTACAAAGATGAAATTTGGTGTGACGTTGTAGACATGGACGTATGTCATTTGTTGTTGGGCAGACCGTGGCAGTTTGATAGATCAGTTCAACATGATGGTCGTGCCAATAGTTACAGTTTCATGTTCGAGGGTACTAAAATCACTTTGGTTCCCAAGAAGCAACAACAGAAGGAGAGCAAGCTAGAGGAGATTGAGGAATTGAAAACTCTGTTGACTTTGAAGGAGTTTGTTAAAGAAGTTGAAGAGGAGCCTGAAGTCTATTTGTTGATTGGGCGTGAGAGCAGTGAAGAGGTTGAAATTCCAGAAGAAGCGAAGCCAGTTTTGCAAGAATTTGAGGATGTATTTCCAGAGGAGTTGCCTAAGGAGTTACCGCCACTGAGAGACATTCAACATTAGATCGATCTTGTTCCGGGAGCAGTATTACCACATAGACCACATTATCGAATGAGTCCGAAGGAACATGAAGAGTTGAGGAGGCAGGTGGAAGAGTTGCTTGAACAAGGGCGAGTGCAGGAGAGTTTGAGTCCATGTGCTGTACCAGCTTTATTGGTACCCAAGAAGGATGGGACGTGGAGGATGTGCACTGACAGTCGAGCATTGAACAAGATTACCGTGAGATATAGATTTCCCATGCCAAGGTTGGATGACTTGCTAGATCAGTTGAGTGGGGCTATTATCTTTTCGAAGATTGATTTGAAGAGTGGTTATCACCAGATTCGAATTAGACCGGGAGACGAGTGGAAGACAGCGTTTAAGACGAGAGAGGGGTTATACGAATGGTTGGTTATGCCATTTGGTTTATCAAATGCGCCAAGTATATTCATGAGGGTGATGAACCAAATATTCAGGCCGTATATTGGGAAATTTGTGGTAGTGTATTTTGATGATATTCTGATATATAGCAGGAGTATAGAGGAGCATGTTCTACATTTGAGGGAAGTGTTGATTATTCTTCGTGAAGAACAATTTTATGCTGCTACAAAGAAGTGTGTGATTATGACGAGGAGTGTTTTATTTCTGGGGTATGTTGTTTCGGAGGAAGGAATTCAAGTTGACCAGAATAAAGTTGAAGCAGTCAGGAATTGGCCACAGCCGAGGACAATTACAGAGGTGAGAAGTTTTCATGGACCAGCGTCATTCTATCGGAGGTTTATTCCACACTTTAGTAGTGTGATGGATCCAGTTACTGATTGCATGAAGGGGAAACAGTTTGTATGGTCAGAGGAAGCGGGGGTTGCTTTTGAAAAGATTAAGTCACTATTAACAACAGCACCAATTCTTGTTTTACCGAATTTTCAGTTGTTGTTTGAATTGCATACTGATGCTTCGAAAGTTGGTATTGGAGGAGTTCTGAGTCAGAATGGGAAGCCAGTTGCTTATTTCAGTGAGAAGTTGTCAGGGGCAAAGATGAGATACAGTACATATGACGTTGAATTCTATGCTGTTGTGCAAGCGATTAAACATTGGAGACATTATCTATTTGAGAAGGAGTTTGTTATGTACATTGATCATGAGGCGTTGAAGCATTTGCAGGGGCAGGACAAGATTTCTGCGAGACATGCATCATGGATTGCCTATTTGCAACAATTTACTTTCGTTGTTAAACATAAGTCGGGAGTGACGAATCGGGTAGCTGATGCTTTGAGTAGGAGGAGTCATATATTAATGACAATGAAAGTTGAAGTGACGGGTTTCGAGCTATTGCCAGAGCTAATTGAAGAAGATCTTTATTTTAAGAAATTTGTTGAACAAGTTAAGGAAGGGAATGCTGATGAATTCATATTGGTGGATGGTTTTCTGTTTAAAGGAAATCGTTTATGCATTCCGGATTGTAGCTTGAGATTGAAAATTATCAGGGAGTTGCATGAGGAAGGACATGTGGGCCGTGATCGTACTTTACAGTTAATTTCACAGTCTTACTTTTGGCCGTCAATGAGGAAAGAAGTGGGAAGGTTTGTGGAGCGATGTCATATTTGCCAAGTTTCGAAAGGAACTGCGACCAATGCTGGATTATATATGCCGTTACTTGTACCAGTTAAACCATGGGTTGATGTGAGTATGGACTTTGTATTGGGATTGCCGAGAACGCAGCGTGGTAACGATTCTATATATGTAGTGGTTGACAGATTTTCTAAAATGGCACATTTTATTGCTTGCAAGAAGACGGCGGATGCTGTTCGTGTTGCTCAGTTATATTTTAAAGAAATCTATCGTCTACATGGGTTGCCGGAATCTATTGTCTCAGACAGGGATACCAGATTTTTAAGTCATTTTTGGCTTAGTTTGTGGAAGATGGTGGGAACAAAGTTGAACTTTAGCAGCGCTTATCATCCGCAAACCGATGGGCAGACAGAAGTGGTTAACAGATCATTTGGAAATTTGTTACGGTGTTTAGTGAAAGATAATCTGAAGAGTTGGGACATGAAGTTGTGCCAGGCAGAGTTTGCTCATAACCATGTAGTGAATCGTAGTACGGGATTCAGTCCATTTCAGATTGTATATTCCAATTTACCTAGGGGACCGTTGGATTTAGCAGTGATACCACAAGCGAAGGGGAGTGTTAAACGGGCTGTTGATTTTGTTGAAGAATTAACCGAATGTCATAAGATCGTTCAGGAACGATTGGTGAAGACAAACGAGAAGTATAAGCGAACTGCTGATTTGAAGCGACGAAATGTTGAATTTAACGAAGGTGATTTGGTTTACGCTGCGTTGACGAAGGATCGTTTTCCGGTAGGCACTTATAACAAGTTGAAAGCCAGAAAAATTGGTCCTGTAGAAGTTGTGAAACGGATTAATGAAAATGCTTACAAATTGAAATTGCCGGAGGATGTTTACACTTCTGATGTGTTCAATGTTAAACATCTCGTACCATATTATAGAGACGAACAATCTGAGGTAGAAGAATTTACAAATTCGAGGACGAATTTTTCTCAACCAGGGGAGGATGATGTAGCTCAGGGGATAAGTCGTATGCAACTTAAAGAGGAAGATCGTTCTCGAGTTAAGGAAGCTTCGTTTTTAGGACTTAAGTCGTTCACGAGTCAAGCAGCTATGAGTCGTGAACGACCTAACTGGTCGAGTGAAGGGGAGGTACGACCTAACGAAGAAGAGGCACGAGATAACAAACACTTGAGTCGTATACGGGTTAATGAAACAGGGCTACGACTCAACGGGAACTTGGGGTGTTCAAGTCTGATGAGTCGTACACGACTCAACGACCCATCTATAAGGCGTATACGACTTATCAGGAAGAAGGAGAAGGTTCCAACTGTTAAAGGCTTGAGTCAGCGGAAGGGCACGACCTAGTTAAGTCGTTTGAGGAGTTACCACAGGAAGCTTGGGAGCTTAAGTCGCGTGTGTTTTGAGTCGTTCCATAGTTGAGTCGTAAGTCGTATGACTTCGTATATTGAGTCGCTGCCGACTTATATGCGTTGTAATATGGATGTGTCCTGAGTCGCTTTGTATGATGAGTCGTATATCGTAAAGTCTTGAGTCGCTTAGGATGAGTCATTGGTAATGAGTCGTTAATGGTGATGATGAGTCGTATGTCGTTTGTATCTGATGACTCGTGTTGTATATAAGTCGTTCATGTTTAGGTCGTCTATTTTTGCCGCTGTTCTGAGTCGTATGTCGTTGTCATCTGTTGAGTCGGTTGCTTGTGTTGTGTTGTAATTGAGGCGTATAGTGTCTGTTAGGTCGGCAACGACCTAGTTGAGTCGTGAGGCATGAGTCGGTCACGACTTAAGGGTCAGGGGTTGAAAACACTATAAATAGGGGGTGTGTTGTAATTTTTTAGGGTTGTTGACTTTTGAATAAAATTCTCTTTGATTGCTTTGTGCTTTCTTTTAATTGGTAGTTGAGTGTGATCTCCTATCTCCACTTACGTCATTCGAGTGCGCTCGAATCAACGTTTGTTGAAGCCGATTCACGGAATCAAGTGCGCTTGATCAACGTTGAAGAATCGTAGGTCTTCTTTCTCGGTATCGTGCGCGATCAACGAGTTGAAGATAGCTAGAATCCGGCATCTTTGGATCAACGGATTTGGGCCTTACAGTATTCTCAATTCATCGATTGCTACTTTCACCAATTGAAGTTTATTTTGATTAATCCGCTGCGTCAGAGTCTATATCTCAAGTGTATACAACAAAAACTGCTAATCTAAACAGTTAGCCAAAAGTCAGAGTGATGAATCCCTGGGAAGAAGTCAAGCAGAAGCACCTGTAACCTCTCGGTCTGACCTGAGTATTATTTAAGAAAATAATAAACGGGTCAGTCTAGCTATAAATATCAGATGACATGATATAACATAAAAGATATGGCATAAACATAAAATATCCATAATGACATACCACCATAAGTATGTAAATAATGATCAACAGAAGATCAATCAATAAGAGATAATCAATATCACAAGAATCTTCTCAAAGATTCGGAAAGGGCATCATACCCCAAACTTATACTCATAACAAGTCAATGACATAAATTCTAGAAATCAATGCAAGAAGTCCAGAAATCATAGAAAAGAGAAAGAGGCCTATCACATGACGGTCCGAAGACCAAGTGGAGCTACCCCGCATGTGTGAATGGAATCACACAGATTAAGGTCCAGACTAACCAAAAAGCAAAAAGGTATGTGTGAGTGGAATCACACAAGTGGTGTCTAGTCTAACCTCGCAACAAGAGACATTGCACAGTTGCTAGTCTAAATCATCAGAATGATCGTCATGATCAACGAGAAGTGTCAATTACACTAAGCTAGTAAATATAGAAGTTTAGCTTCATGTCCCATAACCACTTGCTTAACTTAAATATTTACGAACAAACTGTAAATCTTCACTAATAAAATTGTCACAAGAGGTTCAATCGAACAAGTCCAAGAATTAACCGACGAAGTGAACGCAAGCGTTTCATACCACTTGTTTTACTAAGTCGTTTAATTAGATTTCTCATCCGAGTGAGGTAAAGGTTTGTATATACTAATAGATTGGAAAACGGTTTAAGAAAAGAGCTTTGTTATTAAAAATAGAGTTGAAATTGTTTGTTAAAAGAGTTTTGATATTTACTACTAGTATTGAAACCTTTATATTATAAAGTGACGAAACACATAAGCAAGTGTAGAAACAATCAGTCACAAAAATCGCATACGGAGATGTGAATAAAATCCAAGGAAATCAGCTCAATGTTTTTCAGATAAGATCCCCTACGGAGGGGGGGTCCAGGGGGGTGGCAACCCCCCAAGGTGGGGGTGCGGGGGCAACGCCACCGCTTACGGGGTTCGACCTGCCCGGTCAGGTCGCGGGGGTCTAGGGGGCAGCGCCCCGTTCAAAACGGTACGACCTAAGTGAAGACAAGCGGCCTACGACCTAAAGCAAAATGAGGTCTAACGA
Source organism: Allium cepa (assembly GCA_030765085.1). Lineage (NCBI taxonomy): Eukaryota > Viridiplantae > Streptophyta > Magnoliopsida > Asparagales > Amaryllidaceae > Allium > Allium cepa. Next base: position 856,763,134 of record CM060943.1, read on the forward strand.
CCTAAGGGTTCACGCGACCTAACACAATAGCCGAGCGACCTAACTGGAGTTAAGGGAGGCAAGCGACTTAAGGTCCAACGACCTACGACTCAAGCAAGCCGAGCGACCTAGTGTGGAGGGGTCGAGCGACTTAAGGAAGGCGAACGACCTAAGGTCTAACGACCTACGACTTAACAGAGTCGAGCGACCTAAGGTAAATGGTCCAACGACCTAACTCGAACGACTTATCAGGAGCTTAGGTCGGAGACGACCTACGAGATAAACCAGGCCGACTTAGTGGACGAGCGACCTAAGGTAAATGGTCCAACGACCTAACTCGAACGACTTATCAGGAGCTTAGGTAGGAGACGACCTACGAGATAAACCAGGGCGAGCGACTTAACGTTTGCCTAGAGATTATAGGTAGGAAACGACCTAAGACTTAAAGCTTAACTCGCGAGCGACCTACGGCTTAAGGCCTAACTCGTGAGCGACCTACGACTTAAGGCTTAACTTGCGAGCGACCTAACTCCGAAGTGCCAATACTTCTAGAATGACCTAAAGCCCTGCGACCAATGGTACTAACTCGCGAGCGACCTAACGACTTAACTCGTGAGCGACCTAACGACTTAACTCGTGAGCGACCTAATTCCGAAGTGCCAATTCTTCCAGAACGACCTAAAGCCCTGCGACCTACGACCCAGTGACCGTGCGACCTATCACCGAACGAGTCAAGCGGCCAGAACGAGCTAAGTGCAGGAAATTTCCAAAAATGCTAAAAATTGGAGTTTTTCGCCAATCCAATCCAAACCAAAGGCAAATGTGCATGCAAAAGTGATAGGGAATCATTCCCATCAGTCCAATATAGTTATAGACTAGATTTGTGAGATAAAAATCTCACCTTTGCACCAAATATCAATGAAAATGAAGTTTTAAGCAAGCAAGAATCAATCCTTCTTCTATCTAAGCACAAGAAGCTTGAATCCAATGTCTTCTTCTTGAATTTGGAGTAGAAAGATGGATTGCAATTGAATTTGAGTTTTGGAATTTTAATTTCCCATTCCCTCCACCATTAATGCCAAAGCTTGATTAGTTAGGAAATTTATGAAGAGTGAGGAGAAGAGGGTTGGAACTTGGGCTTAATAGGCTAAACTAACCCAAAGTCCAAAGCGGGAAAAGTTAGTGAAATTTCACTAACTCCAAACCTATCGATGTTTATACTTAAAAAAGTTGTAAACGGCATTTCGAACTCAATGGAAGTGGTCTCGAGTCCTAATTTGACCGTTTGCAAAAATTAGCTTTTCGGACCGAAATCCGATTAACGAGTTAATATTTAAATAAAATATTTAAATACAAACTCGATAAATATGCGGGTTGTTACAAATAATGTATAAATATGTTTAGATTACTGTTGTATAGGAAAGAGTTGTTCTATTTATTAATACATTCATTTAGTCCATTTTGAAATTCACCTTTGTAATCAATTGAAATTAATGTAATTGAATAATTTCAATTAATAGGAGAGAGGACACTAAATTGTAAATTTATAAGCGTAATTAAAGGTATCTTATGTTTTCTGAAAATATAAGGAAAGTTTGATTTAATGAAATGGACTTTATATCAAATAATATGAATGTTTCATTTGTTAATGTACGTTTAATTTCTTAAAATAAAGAATAAAATGATTGATTTAAAAGAAGAAATATATGTTCATTTGAACAGTGTTTTATCATACAGTTTGATTACAAGAGTAGGAAAATAATTTATTTAAATAAGTTATTTATTACCCTAGTGTACAAACAACAAATTTATAAACATGTTTAAATGACTAAAGGAAACAATTATTCTATTTTTCTTTCATTTTAGTTTATCTGTTTTGAAATTTAACTTGGTAATTAATTGCAACTAATGTAATTGAAATATTTCAAACAAAAGGAAAAAATGTTGATTGTAATTAGTAGATTTACTAAAGGTAATGCACATTTTATGTAAAACAGAAAGAGCATTTTAATGGAAATAAAAGATCATTTTCAGAAAACAAAATTGAACGTTTCCATTTTTAGGTTAAGTGTAATTTTATTTATTATGTGTTGATTAGAAAATTAAATGTGTACAAGTTGAGTATTATTTGAGTTAATGAAATTAATTTGTTTATGTTTAAAAAATTAAATTTCAAAAGGTTGTACGTTGTACATGGTCGCTTCAATTCTTTTGTTATTAATCGTTTCCTATACTTTTTAAATAGTTACCTCATTATTAATATTTGATCTGTTCATTTCTCCTTCTGTTTAATACCTGAGCCTAGACTTTTAGGCTATAATTAATTCTTTCCATCTCATTTTTAGTTGTACATAATTTCATTTTCCTTTGGTTTGCAAACTTCCTCCTTCCTACGTACATTTCCTTATGCACTATTAATGCCTGAAGCTTTCAAAAACTGAACTTGATATTAAGTTTTGTCCCTCTGCCTTCATTTTCTTATTATTAAATAACCTGCAATTTTATTTCCTCATTTGCGTTTTGATTCTCCTTATACCTCATATTCATTTAGTTCAAATTGTTCTTTGCTGAAGGTATATTCTTATTATAAAATTGTTTACGTTTTAAACTTGTCCCTTCATTTTTTTATCACCACCTCATTTCCTATGTTTAGATCTCCATTTCAAATCTTCCTTCCCCAGAATCATTTTAACATTAGCTTGCAAATTCATAAGCTCTCATTTTTGCAAATTCAAAAGCATTCTTTTATGGAACATTAGTTTCATTTTTTTTCATTTTTCGTACATGTCCTGCCCTCGTCTTAGTTTGTTCTTCCATCTTTGCCTCAGGCCTCATCTTGGGAAAAGCGTAAGTTTTAAACTTTGTTATTTTTTATTAAACATACACCAATCATTATTTTAATAATATTTCTTATAACATGAATATTTTTTGCATATAAACTTTGATTCACGTGCGATTTCTTCTATTGGATTCATATTTAAATTCCAAACAACAGGAAACAAATTTGGTTGAATTTAGAGACGGTTGAGATTTTGCGCTTCTGTTTTGATTTTTATGGGCCAAAATCAAAGGTGAATCGGATTGAACATTGAAATCAACATGAATTGAAATGGTTTAAAATAAGAATTGAAATAAAAAATTTAAATCATTAAACTGAATTGTTGAATCAAATTTGAAGTTAAAAATGACCATTTCGAAAATTGAAGTTAATTCAAATTGAAATGGAAATCAAGTTGATTTGAAACTAAATCAAAATTTAGTCGATTAAATTGGAAGACTAAAAATTGAGTTTTGTTGATTTGATATTTGGACATGGGTCCAGATGGAAAGAAACAGTTTGACTTTATACTATTTTCAAAATAAATTATTTTAATATATACTGTTTAAAATAAATTTTTTAATAGTCAAATTATTTTGGTTTTCCAAACTATTTTACTATATAAACCATTTTCAGTGCTCAAACTATTTTATTTCAAACTATTTGAACTGTTTATAACTATTCAAGCCGCTTTCTAAAATTTCAAACTGTCCAAAGTTGGAATGTTTATATTTAAATCATTGATTTAAATGCGAATGTTATTAAACGAGGTTATAACCTAAGTTGGAATTTGAAATGATATTTTCAAGTGAAAATGACATATTTCGTGTAAATATGGTATTTTGAAATGAAGTAATACTTTTGAAGTGAATATGATATTTCGATATCGAATATGATTCGGTTTCAAAATGTAAATGAACCAACCGGTGTGAAAAATGACGTTGGTTGTTGAAGAGACCGGGGTCGTTTATTTGCATACTTGCTGTCTATATTGGAACCACTTTAACAACTGTTTACGCGGTGGATGTTATCCAGAATGATGTGGTTGAATTGGAGGCATTTGCTGGATTTAAAGAAAGGGAACGAAGATGGATGACCCTGACACTTATGTCAATTGGAAATGACTAAAACAGGAGCCTACGTCTGGCCAAGGGGTTCATAACCTTTAGGGGCCATCACCCTTTCGTATTATTATACCGATTTTTGACTTGATCGGTGCACCTTGATTTGATTTAGGGATGGTGGACTCGGTGGGCGGTCATAGATACGATGTGTTACCACCAACCAAAAAAGGTAAACCGGTATAATTCTACCTTGGGCATTACCTTACGTGCCTTGTCGTACTTTTATCCTTATACACGCCCACTATGATTTTGTTTTAGTATGGTTCCTATAGGGAACTCACTGGCTACCAACGTTAATGGTTGTATTATAGGACCTACATAGACTACTTGCTTAAAAAGGTGTTAAGGGGAATAAATTTAAAGCCTTAACGCTATTTTAATACTTTACATTACTGATAGACACTACTTATATAACGTATTTTACCACCTATAGATAGTTTAACGGATCCTTAGGAGATTGAAAATCCCGTAACATCTCTTAAGTTACTGAACTCATGTTGTACACTTGATAGGAGATGTAAAACCCCATAAACATCTCTAAAGCTATAACACTTATATTTACTTGTTATTGCTTTAACATACATTAGAACTTTTAGTTCTTAATCGAGAGTTTTTTCTTTTCATTACGCTCGGGTCAGCCTGAGTATTTTAGTGTTGAAGACACTATTCCTTGAAGATGGAGTTGGAGTTACTAGATTGTATTCACTATTATTATTCCATTGCATTATTTTGGTATGTTTGTTGATTGTACTCTGATTTTGTGTAAAATTTGTGTAATCAAGTGTATATTGTAAAAAAGCATCATGAACTATTTATTTGATTATTATATTTTGTTAATTCCACTGCGAGATTCTATGTTTTGTTTTTCTTCTTTTTTCTTATTTCTTATTTACCCTATTGACAATCCTCCCTTTTGAATGGTTTGAATTAGACATGTTGTAACAACCCATAAATTTGTGAATATTTTTAACTAAATTTTTATTTGAAATTTTTATTTTTAGATCATTTAAAAGTGAATTTTTAGAATTTTTCCAATGTAAGTTTGGAATTTGTTTGTAATTTATTTTTCAAATGCAATAAATAAACAATTTTTGAAAATTTTATATTTTGGTCAAAATTTGAATTTTCAGTTTGAATTTTTAAAAAATTTGAATTTTTAAATTTTAATCTTTTTCTTTGAAGAAGAAGCTATTTATGATATTTGTTCTGCTTTTCGTTTCGTTAAATTCTGAGTTATACTTTTTAAATTAGATAAATTACAACGTTTTACACGTAGTTATTTTCTGTATTTCAATTTCTATTTTTCTATGTTCATTTATATATTTTTATTTTCTATGTTATTTTATTTTATTTTTCTATTTTTTTATCTAAACTTTATTTATTGGATATTACTTGTGTGTATATCTTTTCATAAAAGGCTTGGAAGAAATCAAGGAGACATGCGTTATATTTCTTTAATGCTTGCCTTCTTATTTACCTACCCTATTTATTACTTACCCTAGCCATGCACCATTTATAGCCGTAAATTGCTCTTATTAATCACGTACAAACATTTCAAAATATCCTCTTTTCAATTGCATTTAAGAATAATATATATATATATATATATATATATATATATATATATATATATATATATATCCCTCTGTGTGTGTGTGTGTGTGTTTCTTTCTTCTTATTTCTTGCCTTTTATTTCCTAGCCTTATTGTTTTCCTATCATTTACTCCTCTTTAGCCGTTCAAATCTTTTCTTGCTATCCATTTCACTTCATAATTCACATACACATTTACTTCAGATTTCATTTCTAGAAAGAAATGTATGCAAATAAATGGCTTGGAGAAATTTAAGAGGCATACGTTTCATTGCTTAAACTCTTGCCTTTTTCATTTGCATGGCCTTTATTTTTTTCTAGCCGTTTCCTCCTTATTCCTAGCCATGAATTACTCTACTCATAGCCTTGCATACCAAGTTGAAAATTCACTTACAAAAAAATTATTTTCCATCTCTCATTTCTTTATTTGTATTTAAAAATAATATATATTATACGTTTCTTCCTCCTTAACTTATGCCTTTCCGTTTCCCTAGTATTCATAACTCCTTAGCTGTTTTTTCTTATATAGCCGTGTATTTCCTTTTATCATTCACGTACAAAACTCTTCATATATATCTCATTTTGTTCCATTTCTCATTTCATCTCTTGAAAGAAAGAATTTTTTTTATTAAATACATCAAGTATTTGTTGCCATTTATTTTCCAAACCATTCAAAATCTTGCCTTTTATTGCATAGCCTCTTTATCACTTACCTTAGCCGTTCATTCCTTTAATCTAGCGATGAATTTCTCTTGCCTATCACGCATACAAATTTCCCAAAACTTCTCAATATCATTTGCGTGAAAGAAAATTAAATTCAAGCTCTAGATCCATGGCTTCTCTTTCTCTTCTTTCTTTTTCTCTTTTTGTTCCTTCTTTGTTCTTCATGCTTATACTCACCCTCTGGCCTCTTGCACACCTCTAACCATCATGACCAAGCAATATAAGATGAAGGTTGAAACCATATGTGGTGTAACCAAACAATTGATTTATTAAGGCAAGTTGTGTCACTTTGATTCATTTATTTATCCATTGTTTTAACATCTATTGTTTTGTATTGAATCATGTTCTTATGTATGTAATTTTTGTTTGCATACAAGATTTGGATCTGACTCTTCATCCACTCAAGTTCGCATTATGCTTTGTCGTGCTTTTTCGTGCTTTGCGAGTTTGGATTTTTATTCTGAATTTGCCAATTCTAGCTTTTAAAAGGTGAGTTTTTATCACTCTAGACATATGTACTTATATTTTTGTGAAAGAAATTACAAGTGAATCTGTAGACATTGATATGTCATTCATATATGCCTGTGTTGTGATTACATGATGATAAATGCCGTTTGTATATTTGTTACATCATTTGTTATGATATTATATGTATACTGGTATTTTATTTCTGTTAATCACCACTGCAAGTTCCCTATCACGATGGCTTGAAATGATACATACCCGAATGGACTTTAGGATAAGGAATATCACTATGGGCTGAAATGATAGGCTCGAGTGATTTTTTATTGATTTTTGTCGTATTTATTTTTCTTGGGATTGCGGGTTTGAAATTATAGAACCGGATTTTTCTTTTTAAATTACGGATTGAAATGATACATATCCGTATCACTTGACCTAGGTTAGAAAATATTGTACAGGCCCATGGTTAATATTTTTAAAGTAATATTTTCCTGAAAATTTATTAAGTATTTTGAAATTTTGGATTATATGGAATTTTAACTTAAAATTTGATTTAAAGATTTGAAATATAAAGAGATCAGTTTTTATAAGTTAAAATGTTATAAGCTGATAATTGGTTTAAAGTGTAAAATTTAAGTTAATGCAAGAAACATGTACAGTTTTAGTTTATGAAAGAATGTGTAAAGTCCTAATTAATGAAAGAAACATGTAAAGTTTTAATTAATGGAAAAAACATGTAAAGTTTTAATTAATGCAAGAAACATGTAAAGTTTAATTTATGAAAGAAACGTGTAAAGATTTAATTTATGAAAGAAATGTGTAAGTCCTAATTAATGAAAGAAACGTGTAAAGTTTTTAGTTAATGCAAGAAACATGTAAAGTTTTAATTTATGAAGGAAATGTGTAAAGTCCTAATTAATGAAAGAAACGTGTAAAGTTTTTAGTTAATGTAAGAAACATGTAAAGTTTTAATTTACGAAGGAAATGTGTAAAGTTCTAATTAATGAAAGAAACGTGTAAAGTTTTTAATTAATGCAAGAAACGTGTAAAGTTTTAATTTATGAAAGAAACGTGTAAAGTTTTAATTTATGAAAGAAATGTGTAAAGTCCTAATTGATGAAAGACACGTGTAAGATTTTTAGTTAATGCAAGAAACGTGTAAAGTTTTAATTTATGAAAGAAATGTGTAAAGTCCTAATTAATGAAAGAAACGTGTAAGGTTTTTAATTAATGCAAGAAACATGTAAAGTTTTAATTAATGAAAGAAACGTGTAAAGTTTTTATTTAATGCAAGAAACATGTAAAGTTCTAATTAATGAAAGAAACATGTAAAATTTTAATTAATGAAAGAAACGTGTAAAGTTTTTAATTAATGAAAGAAACATGTAAAGCTCTAATTAATGAAAGAAACATGTAAAGTTTTAATTAATGAAAGAAACATGTAAAGTTTTAATTAATGTAATATTGATTAAATGATAAATGCACTTTACTGTAATAGAAATGTAAATTAAAACGTACATTTGATAATGTAAGTTTTAATTAATGTAGTATTGATTAAATGGTAAATGCTCTTTACTATAATAGAAATGTAAATTAAAACGTACATTTGATAATGTAAGTTTTAATTAGTGTAATATTGATTAAAATGATAAATGCTCTTTATTGTAATAAATGTAAGTTAAAACGTACATTTGACATGTAAGTTTTAATTAATGTAACGGTGTATTTTAAATTGATTAAAATGATAAATGTTCCTTACTGTGATAATAAAATGTAAGTTGATAATGTACATTTGATATGTAAGTTTTAATTAATGTAAATGGCATATTTTAAATGATTAAAATAATAAAGTTTCATTATTGTAATAATAATGTAAGTTAATAAGGTACTTTTAACCTAACATAAGAATTTCAGCTTTAAATTGGATATTATAGTAACAAAGTTTATTTAAATATAAGGCTATGATAAAATGACCATGTTAAAATTTGTAAGTATATAAATACTTTGATTATATAAAAGCGAAAAGTATTACATTCCAAAAATGCTATGATTCTTTAAGGTTACATTTCCAAAATGCTATTATAATTTAAAGGAATATTTCAAGTTTAGTAAATTGAAGGAAATATTCAGTGATTTGGAAATTTGGGTTTTATTTAAATGATATATTATTGAATTAATTTTGAAATGGAAATGATACTATTGTGATATGGTTTTGAAATAAGTATGATATTTTTTTGAAAGTATATACTATTTTGAAAGAAATGATATGATTATGAAATGGATATGCTAGTTTGGTTTGAAAGTATAAATGATTTTGAAATAAATATCCATGGGTTATAATAAAATTTAGTTGTTAAAGAGACCGGGATCGGAAGTTGTCATACTCTCTGCCAACTTCGAAAACCACTTTAACAACCGTGTACGCGGTGGAGATTCCAGAATGAAGTAGGATGGTGGCGACGTCCATTGAGGTATGAACATGGAACCGACTCCCGTGTGTTGGCATAAGGTGGCTAAAACAGGAGCAATCGATGGGCTAATGAGGTCATTCTTCTGATCGGACACACTCCTTCGATATTATATTCTGACTTTGAGATTGATCCGGTGGCCACTTTTGATTTTTGATTTGGGAGTGTGGCTCGAGGTGGGCGGTAGTAGCTGCTATGCGTTACCACCGGCCCAGAAGTGTAATTGGTATATCTACCCTGGCATTGCCTAGTTGTTCCGTGTCATCTACCCCAGCGCGACTTGTACGAGTTTGATTTGTGTCATACCTACGGAGTATCCTCTGGTAGCCTCCCGATTAGGAGGTATTACGGTACTGTATAGACTACTGGCACTATTACGTGTTAAGGGCTATATGGGTAACCCCTTAATGCGATTAAAAAGTAAGTTTATTTTACTATAGACATTATTATAATAGCGAAATATTACTACATAGTAAATAGTTTAACGGATCCTTAGAGGATGGACGGTCCCAAACATCCTTTAAGTTACTTGTACCTTACATTACAGTTCACTTGAGTTGGTTTACATTGTATAAGTTTGTATGTCCTGACTCGAGTGTTTTGTGTTTTGCTTGACGCTCGGGTCAGACTGAGTGATACAACATTTGAGACTCACCTTCGAAGTTGGAAGCTTTGCTTGAAGATATAGCTATCTATTTCACTTTTGGTTATCTAGTTGATTCCAGTTACCCAGTTGGTTCCAGTGATGTATTCTGATTCATACCTGGTTATCATGTTGAGACCTCCGTTGTATCTTGTTACCTCTGCTGTATCTTATTTGACAGATGTATTTATATAGTAGCTTCATGAACTACTATTTCTTTATTTCCGCTGCATTTGATTACTCTGTGTCTATGATCTGTGACTATTTATTTACCGTTTATGCTATGTTTTGCCAAATTTAAATTACAATTTGGTATTTTAAGCTATTCAAGTCCGACATGTGCAGATGCGAATAGTTGAAAATAGCGGGTCATTACACATGTTTGATTTATTGTGGACATACATCGTCCAAAAAGGTAGGTCGTCGCAATAGAGGCCGACCTTGAGTTATAAAAAATTTCAAATGAAATGAACATGTGGGTTACATGACTATAGGAAAGATAAAGGAATGGCCTCTTTCCCCTTCTACCCCTCCTCTAATTCAATTTAACTCTTATTTTAATTCATTGTTAAATGGCACGGCTACACCTTTACTAAAATCAAATCTCAATCCCCTAATCAACACTTTTATTTAATTTATCTAATTAAATTTTCTAAATAATGTTACCATAAATCTGGGTGTTACACCTTTAACCCGAAATGTGACGACCCGAAATCGATGTCCGACAACCAACATCGAATCCGTATCGCCGGAGCTTGCAACAACATTAGATAATAAATATAACAGCAGAAACAAAAGATGATATCATAGATACAACATGAATACAATATCCGATACATCAATTTGTTATAGTGATAATCATCAACATCAGAGAATATACAAAACAAAATATAGCGGAACACGACACAATATGAGATAAGCCTTCAAAAGAAACCAAAACTGCAACTCCAATCCAAACTCCAAAGCCAAAGCTCTAAACTCGAAGCTCGAATCTCCATCAAGGTTGCACAAAGCTAAGCAGGTGAAGTCCATGGACTCCAAAGACTCCAAAATGTATCAAACAGAAAGCTGAAGGGTACCAAAACGATATCTACTATCTGACTACCTGAAAAACCAAACTCTAGACTATCCGTGTCAAAAATTGTGGGCACTCAGAGTTTAGGAACAGAACAATAAACTCCGAGTCATTCATGGGACTGGTGTGAGCAAACAAAAATAGTTTTATCTTTTAAAACAAACAACAAAAGCTTTTAAAGTCCAAATCCGCAATGCATTTGGGAAAATGAAACTACCATAAGGCCTCCCGCCACACACACCATGCAAACGCAGAATTGGAGGAGATATCTCCTTATGATAGTCAAAAATGCTTGATTTGCGAAAACCATTTTGATATTATTATTAGTGCATAGTGGAAAACATTTCTAAAGCATAATATTAATCTTAGCCAGCATAGACATTTCGAACTATGCCTACTGTAGCTACCATCCAAACAGTGGGGTGCCACCATAAGTAGATGGCAGGTTATACAACTAAAACCGTACAAGGCGCGTATTGGATGATTGGATTTCCAACAAATGGTCAGGCTAAGGAACTTCCTATTGCCACATAGGAACGCCTCTGGAGGGACGCACCGAGAACCTTCCCGGCTCTCTGCCAACACAAGGCCGGTTACCCCCTTCCCGGGAAGTAAAACCTAAGATATGCCACCCTCGGTCGTCTGCGACCTTTATCCGAGGAACCTCTACACCAACAACCACAAAGAAAAGTATTTGCAGTAACCACGTAGGTTAAATATCAGGGCTCCATACCTGATACCACCCTTTTCCCAAAGGAATGGACATACCCTAGGGGAGCTACCCCTGAAACCTTGCCGCATCTTCCCTGTTTCGACCATTACCGGCTTATGAGGCTCGATGAGGTCTCGTCCACAAAGCTACGCTTTTTTCACAAAGCTATGCTTTGATCAACAAATGATCAACACCACTTCGTATGCCATATTACCAAATTGGGGACGTATCACTAGTATCCATCAATTACATAACCTCTGAGTTCGTACGTCTCAGAGAAGGGTGTTAAGCTAAGAGAATAAATCTCCGCCACCAAACAGAAATGTATTTGATAGAAACTAGCTTTACATCTCAAAGTGTAACGTCAGACAAACATCCATACAAGTCTGTTTCGGGTTCGAACAGAACCGAAGGCACTTCCGAAGAAGCCCTTGCAATCCGGGTATCCCCAATCTCGATCGGACTCTCCATCACATATGGAGATCTATATATCGTAGCTACTCAGTGCAGAGACAATCGATAAGTTATCCTATCGTTCTCGCAAAAACCTGGTCTTCACCACCGGTCTTCAAATGCTATCCATATCGTCGTATCATTATTCAGAAAGGGTTTTATAACACAAAGATCCACTCCCGGCTAAACCGAATAGTGAGCACAATATTTAAAACCGTATGATAATGGGATCTCAGTTAAGTCGCAACTTATTATCCAAAACCTTTCTTTCAAAAGGTTTTAAACATATTACCATTTACAAACCTTTAAACAAAAAGATTTAATTCACAAAGTTCACCCAGTTTCACAAAGATCCATTTATGGATTTCAAAACAATTTCCGTTTCAGTTGGATTAACTCATTCAATCTTTAAATCAAAGATTTAACTTATAGCTTTCAAAACCCATTTCGAAAGATTCATTCATAACTTGGAAACCATTTCATTTCAAAATTGAAATCTCTTTAACACAAGTTGGAAATTCATTCCTTATATGAAAGCTTCTATTATTTGAAAACAAATAGTTTTCATCTCGGAAAAATCCGATCACATTTATACAAGTTAAAATCTTTGGGTTAAATTCTAATTGCTAAAAAGACACTTTAAAAATGGTTTAAAAACCCATATAAACTTTGTATAACCTGTTTAAATCATAATTTCCAAACATAGAATTCAATTTTAAATTTTGAATTCAAATTCAAATTAAATTTCAAAACTAAATCAATTTATTCAAAAATAACTTTTATCTTTGAAATTCCTTTTCAAAAGCTTTTCACTTTAAACCCAATCCATTTCCAAAACCATTTGGATTCAAAAATTCAATTTTAAAATTATTTCAAAAATCTGTGACTTAACCGATTTCCACGTGAAATCCATATCTCTGTGTGTATAGTGTAGTCCAGGGGGTTTTACACAATAGTGCAACATCAATCCTCACAGATTCAATCATAACAATATCGATAAGCGGTATAACCCATAACGCTTATCTTCATTCACAGATTCATAGATAAAGTAAATTTATCAATCACAAAGATTCATCGTTACGATTCGATGTGGGTTTCGGATAACCAACTGGAATCCGACTCCCTGTCGCATCGAAATTCAAATGTCGGTTTACGGGCCAAGGGATTTTCATATTCATGCAACAGTATATTCATCACAGATATAACAGCTCCAGTACAAAGCATTTCATATTACATAGCATCACAAGCACATAACAGAGATATTAATCCAATACACAACATTCAATAGTAATCAATCATCCTTAATTAAGATGAATAAACCGTGTGGTTTAAATTAATTAACCACATAATTACTTTCATTAATTATCCTTAATCAATGGTTAATTATCATTAATTACTATTGGTTAAGTCTTAATCACCTTCATTAATTAATAATTTCTTAATTAATTATCTTAATTACTTTATCCTTAATTGTTAATTAACCTTTAATTAATAATTAATCCTTTGATCAATTATCCTTAATTAATTACAATAATTACTTAATCAATTCTCAATTAATAATCATCCCTTAATTAATTTTATTAATTTAAAGGATAAACCATTTATCTTTATTACTTAATCCTTATTTAATAACCTTTGAAAATAAATCATCATTAATAAATTAATTAACTTAAAACCTTTAAGTTATATGAAGGATTATAAACTTAACTACAAAAATTAAGTTCGTAAACTTTAAAACAAAAATTATATAGATTAAAACACTTTTAACTTAATAAATTTGAAGTAATTTATTTTGAAAACAATTTGAGAATAAAATTAAATAATTACCTGATATTTAATTTTTTAATTCAAGATAATTTAATTTCAAAACACATTTGCATTAAAACTTCATTTCTTATTGCCTTTGAAAACCAGATACATATTTTGAAACTTGGTTCATCCCTTCAAATACTCGAGCCAACTTCGATTCTTACCTGAGTCAAACCACAAAATACACGAGCAACCCACGAGCCAATTGCAGACTTACCCGTGAAAATAGCCCTTTCTTCTTCTCCCCTTTTCCTTTAACTTTGATTTTGTTTTAAAATACAAAATTGTTTAAAATCACTCGCTTATGCATTCAAATCCCAACCCGAGCCAGCAACACGTTTTCTCGAGAGTAAACCCGAGCTACCATTATCTTCTTCAACTACCATACTTTCCTGATGCAAAGAGTATCACGCGTGCATGTGCACAGTTCGTCGGAACGATTCTGATCATCGTTGATGATGCCAACAAGTCACCTACTACTTCCTCCATCGATCCCAATCACTAAATCTTTAAATTGAACTCGAAATCGAGTTCGAGCACACCAAACTGGAATGAACCCAGACCAAAAAAATCGATCATCGACGACAATCTCGGCAACCTGGAACCACGCCGCTCCACCCAAAAATGCGTCACATGATTTCACTTCGACCCTCCTTGGACTGATCCCTCCGGTGCTTTGACATCGACAAAATCTCCCCTACAAACCTCGCGACCAAAACTGAACAATAAACCCTAAAATCAAGTCGTGGCGGCACCTTGATCAACCAGAAATTTTTTGAGTATTTTTCCCATAAACTTCATCACCTTCACCTCCTCTGACGTCAAGCCCAAGACTCAGTTGTTTGTTGATCATCAGAAATCAATGTTTTTGTGTTTTCCGTTCAAACTCAAAAACGCACTTCAATTCAAAACTTAAAATCACAATTTTATTATTAAAATTCAACATTTACGAGCACAAATTAGATTGCATGATCAAAACAAGGAATTAAATCATTTGATTTTTTTTATCATTAAAAGATCATTACTGTAAAAATTTATTTCCATTAACCTATTTAACTTTAGTGCTTACAAATATTTTTAGGAAAGAGGTCTTGACCATTCTAACATATTTTCTTTAAACATTAAGATCAATAGATGATCAGAAAGTGATTTTTTGATTTTTCAAACAGGATTGAACCCTGTAATACACAAAACAGAGTCTAATGTTTTTTCTCAGGCATGCAGAGCTATATACACACATATATTCACAAATTCATACACATGCAAGAAATTTTTCAACCTACTTTAACATGTTTTTCAAACAACAAATTTAAATTCAGAAATCAAAGGGTTTACTCACCTTGATCAAGAAGAAATAGAGAAGAAGAGGCTTAAAGTAAATTTGTAAATTGGGAATTAGTTGTTGATCTTTGAACAACTGAAATTTGATGATTTTGATTGATGAATTTTTTTGAGTTGCTTCTAGCATTTAGATTCAGTTTTATACTGATCTGGAGCTGTGTTTTGATTTCCTTTTACTTTGCTTCAGGCTTCTGAAGCTTCCAGGCTTTGAAATTTTTCGTGTTTCAGGTTTAAAAATGTTTTTAGAGTTCGCTTTGGAAAATTTGCTGATTTGTTTTCTTCTCAGATTTTCTTTTGAAACTTTTTTTTCTGGTTTATAGGGTTTAATCAGGAAAAAGAAATGAGAGAGAGGTTTAAGATATTATATAGTTTCTATTTCCTTTTCATAATTTTTTTTTAAAATGGAAACAATAAAATGACACTTGTTAATTATATTGATAAGATCACTACTCCTGTTTAATTGATGTGTTAAAAGCTTAACACTTGGCCCCTTTTTATATTTATATGATTTAAATAAATTTTTATATTATATTTCTTACATAAGGACATTTTCCTTGTATTAATATATATACTATTTAAAAGAAATGCTTTTAAAACTAACTACTCATTAAATAATTTACATAAACAATATTTTTAACCCCAAATCATTTTTTCTAAGTCATTTAAATTCAAATACAAATTGAATATTCAAATTCAAATTTTAAAGTCAAATTCAAATTCACTCATATATACATATACATATATATATTTCAAGTTCAAATAATTCTAAAACATTTATTATTTTGAATTCTTAACTCAAATAAATTTACAATCTTACAAATCAACACCTATTTTATTTATTTTGAACAAATTCAAATTAATTCTAAAATTTATCCCAAAATTTACATCAATTACTAATTTAAATTTAATTCAAAAAAGGGGATCGTTACAGGTTCCCCCTTAAGAAAATTTCATCCTCGAAATTTGAAAGAGAGAGAAAGACAAACAAAGAATATAAGATCACAGAAAAAGATAGAGAAATGCAAGCAGGAATATCCACAAATATGAGAACAAACTCACTTATCACTCTACGAAATATTTGGGTCATGTGATCTACGAAATATGCTGGGCATTGGGGCATTGGTTAGTCTAAAGGAATAACTAACCGTTCGTAGAATATATCGAAACCCAATGACACAGACAAGAATAGGTTCGATTACGATTTCAGATTCAAGATTTTACTCACTTACGATTTGCTGAGAAATGAAACTATGTGTAGTTCCCGTATCGAACAAAACTCGAATTTTTTTATCGTAAATGAGAAGGTTACCTTCTAAAATTCCATTTCCCTTATCAACCTTTGAGGTTGACGGATCATCTTTGATTGCATACACCTTCGCTACATGAGCTTGATTCCTTTTCGGACAATCTTTTACTTCGTGACCTGGCTTGTGACAGCAATAACATTCCTTAACTCCCTGACCAGTCTTCACAGTTTGTTCTTTCTTAACCTGTCTCTTCGGATTCTTGTAGTTGTTTGAATGGTGGCCCTTTTCTTGGCAATTGTAACAAGTTATATCTTTCGCTGGGTTTCCCTGTTTGCCCTTCTTTTCCGGTCCTTGATATGGTTTCTTACCCCCGAACTTT
Source organism: Allium cepa (assembly GCA_030765085.1). Lineage (NCBI taxonomy): Eukaryota > Viridiplantae > Streptophyta > Magnoliopsida > Asparagales > Amaryllidaceae > Allium > Allium cepa. Next base: position 856,779,958 of record CM060943.1, read on the forward strand.
CTTTTCTTCCAATTTTGATTGCTCGTAATTCCTCCTACCCTTGGGACTTCCTGCATATCCAGGGTAGCATATCTATACCCCATATCTATCAAACCTGAAAAAGATTCTTTGACATGTGTTGTTATCCTTTTATGGTACTTCTTATTCATCACATGAATGAACCTTTCATTTTTCTTTAGAGGCGTGTTCACCAATTCTGGTACGAAACGGGACAATTCGTTAAATTTGTTTAATTACTCCTCAAATGACAAACTCCCCTGCTTTAAGTCCATGAATTCTTGGTACATTCGGGTGATACCAGCCGACGGCATATAGCAATTCTCAAACACTTCCTTCAATCGATTCCAACTAAACTCATCTTCCGGCTCATCCACGATAACTGTCTCCCACCATGCTAGAGCCTCTTCCTGGAGTTGCCAAGAAGCTATTAGTATCATTTGATCGTCTTCCAACTTTAGTCCCGTGAAAATCCTTTCACATGATCGGATCTAGGCTTGGGCTTCGATAACGGATTCTTTGCCAGTGAACGGCTTTCCACCAAATCTGGAAAAACTTTGATATAGATCAGCCAGATCAGGCTGAGGTTGAGTGCGAATAGCTGCTATTATAGGGAATTGACCAGCTGTAGTGGTATTTCCCCGTCCCCTACCTTGTCCTCTTCTTCCGCTCACTCTCACTATCTGTAAATAGTAAGAAAACTTGATTTAGGCATATGGACAAGATATCTTAGAGATATCAACAGTTTAAACAAATAGACTGAGTAATTCGGGTTTTCGGTCTATGGGTTGTACTCATTCTTGGGTATACTTCACCCTATCTCTAATGAGCCATCTAATGTCTTATACTCTGTAGCTAAAGTTCTTACTCAACATTTAGCTCTGATACCACTTGTGACGACCCGAACTCGATGCCCGACAAACGACATCGAAATCTATATCGCTGGAGCTTATAACAACATTAGATATAAATAAATAGCGGAAACCAAATGAATATCATTGATCATAACACAGATACAACTTTGATACAATATCCATCACAACATCAATCACTAATACGAGAGTGATACACAAAATATATTACAACAAAATGACCACTCCAAAGCGGTACAATAGAGACTTCAAAGAAAAAGCTTCCAACATACATCAACTTCGATAAGGTCTTCAAAAACTCCAAACTACAAATGCTTCAAAATATTTCCAAATCCAAAAGCTTTCCAAAATCTGACAGCCTCCAAAAGACTTCCGAATCAAAGCTAGCTCTTAAAACACGGATAACCTGCTTCTAGGCTGCCTGTGTGGAAAATCGTGGGCACCCAAAGTTTAGAAAGGGAACAATAAACTCCGGGTCAGTCATGGGACTGGTATGAGTAAATAAAAACATTTGGTTTGAACATAGAATTTGAAATGAAATTCGCAATGCTTTTTGAAAATGAAACTGCCATAAGACCTCCCCCCACCTCCCGCCAAACACACAATGCAAGCGCACACTTGGAGGAGATTTCTCCTTATGACAGTAAAAAATGCTTGAACGCGAAAATCATTTGATATTATTATTAGTGCATAGTGAAGAAAACATTTCGAAAGTGTAATGTCAATCTTAGCCAGTATACCACATTTCGTCGTAGCCTACTATAGCTACCACGTTAAATGGCAGGTTATAAAATTGAAATCGTAAAGGGCGCGTATTGTTTCTTTGGATTTCCAACAAATGGTCAGGCAAAGGAACTTCCTACACCGAATGGGTACGCCTCTGGAAGGACGCCCCCGAGAACCTAACCAGATCACTGCTAACACAAGGCCGACGCTACCTCACGCTTTAACCAAGCTATAACATAGGTAGCTACCACACAAGTATGCCATCCTCGGTCGTTACCGACCTTTATCCGAGGCACCTCTCAACCAACAACCACACAGCAATAAGTATGTATTAACCACATAGGTTAAATATCTGGGCACCATACCATGATATCACCTTTTATCCAAAAGAAAATGGACATAACCTAGGGGCGCGACCCCTAAAAACCTTGCCGCAACTTTCCTGTTTCGACCATTACCGGGTTGTGAGGCTCGACGAAGTCTCGTCCACAAAGCAACGCGGTTTCACAAAGCCATGCTTCAATTAAAAAATGATCAGCAGCACTTCATATGCCACATTACCAAATTGGGAATGTCTCACTAGTAACCATCAACTACATAACCTCTGAGCTTGTACGTCTAAGAGAAGGGTGTTAAGCTAAGAGAATAAATCTCCGCGACCAAACAGAAATGTATTTGATAGAAACCAGCTTTACATCTCAAAGTGTAACGTCAGACACACATCCATACAAGTCTGTTTCGGGTTTGAACAGAACCGAAGGCACTTCCAAAGAAGCCCTTGCAATCCAGTTATCCCCAATCCCGATCGGCTCCCTATCACATATGTAGATCTCTATACCAAAACTACTCAGTGTAGAGACAATCGATAGGTTATCCTATCGTTCTCGCAAATACCCGGTCTTCACCACCGGTCTTCAAATGCTATCCATATCGTCGTATTATTATTCGAAATGGGTTATATGACACAAAGGTTCTCTCCCGGCTAAATCGAATAGTGAGCGCAATATTTAAAAACATATGGATAATGGGATCTCAGTTAAGTCACAACTTATTATCCAAAACCTTTCCTTCAAATGGTTTTAAACATATTACCATTTACAAACCTTTACCCAAAAAAATTTAATTCACAAAGTTCACCCAGTTTCACAAAGATCCATTTATGGATTTCGAAACAATTTCCGTTTCAATTGGATTAACTCATTCAATCTTTAAATCAAAGATTTAACTTATAGCTATCAAAACCCGTTTCGAAAGATTCATTCATAACTTGGAAACCATTTCATTTCAAAATTGAAATCTCTTTAACACAAGTTGGAATTTCATTCCTTATATGAAAGCTTATATTATTTGAAAACAAATAGTTTTCATCTCGGAAAAATCCGATCACATTTATACAAGTTAAAATCTTTGGGTTAAATTCTAATTGCCAAAAAAACACTTTAAAAATGGTTTAAAAACCCATATAAACTTGTATAACCTTTTTAAATCATAATTTCCAAAAGTAGAATTCAATTTTAAATTTTGAATTCAAATTCAGATTAAATTTCAAAACTAAATCAAGTTATTCAAAAATAACTTTTATCTTTGAAATTCCTTTTCAAAATCTTTTCACTTTAAACCCAATCCATTTCCAAAACCATTTGGATTCAAAAATTCAATTTTAAAATTATTTCAAAAATCCATGACTTAAACGATTTCCACGTGAAATCCATATCTGTGTGTATAGTGTAGTCCAGGGGGTTTTACACAATAGTGCAACATCAATCCTCACAGATTCAATCATAATAATATCGATAAATGGTATAACCCATAACGCTTATCTTCATTCACAGATTCATAGATAAAGTAAATTTATCAATAATAAATATTGATCATTACGATTCGATGTGGGTTTCGGATAACCAACTAGAATCCGACTCCCTGTCGTATCGAAATTAAAATCCCGTTTTACGGGCCAAGGGATTTTCATATTCATACAATAGTATATTCATCACAGATATAACAGCTCGGCACAAAGCATTTCATATTACATAGCATCACAAGCACATAACAGAGATATTAATCCAATACACAACATTCACTGGTAATCAATCATCTTTAATTGGGATGAATAAACCGTGTGGTTTAAATTAATTAACCACATAATTACTTTCATTAATTGTCCTTAATCAATGATTAATTATCATTAATTACTACTGATTAAGTCTTAATCACCTTCTTTAATGAATCATTTCTTAATTAATTATCTTAATTAATTTATCCTTAATTGTTAATTAACCTTTAGTTAATAATTAATCCTTTGATCAATTATCCTTAATTAATTACAATAATTAATTAATCAATTCTCAATTAATAATCATCCCTTAATTACTTTTATTAATTTAAGGGATAAACCATTTCTCTTTATTACTTAATCCTTATTTAATAACCTTTGGAAATAAATCATCATCAATACATTAATTAACTTAAAATCTTTAAGTCAGATGAAGGATTATAAACTTAGTTACAAAAATTAAGTTCGTAAATTTTAAAAAAAGTTATATGGATTAAAACACTTTTAACTTAATAAATTTAAAGTAATTTATTTTGAAAACAATTGGAGAATTAAATTAAATAATCACCTGATATTTAATTTTTCAATTCAAGATAATTTAATTTCAAAACAAATTTGCATTAAAACTTCATTTCTTATTGCCTTTGAAAACCAGATACATATTTTGAAACCTGGTTCATCCCTTCAAATACTCGAGCCAACTTCGATTCTTACCGAAGCCAAACCACAAAATACACAAGCTACACCCGAGCCAATTGCAGACTTACCCCAGCAAATAGCCCATTCTTCTTCTCCTCCTTTCTTTTAACTTTGATTTTGTTTTAAAATTCAAAATTGTTTAAAATCACTCGCGTATGCATTCGAATCCCAACCCGAGCCAACATCACATTTTCTCGAGAGTAAACCCGTGCTACCATTATCTTCTTCAACTACTATACTTTCCAGATGCACAGAGTTTCGCACGTGCATGTACACAGTTCGTCAAAACGATTTCGATCATTGTCGCTGATGCCAACAAGTCACCTACGACTTCCTCCATCGATCCCAATCACTAAATATGTAACATCCCGGAATTTTTGACAATATCAATTTAATAATCTGTAGTTAAAATTAAATTGATATTGATAATCTGTTGACAATTATTCAGATAAATTTAATAATCTTCTTCAATAAATATTTAAATTGGTTATTTTATCTTTTAAAAATAATAAATTGATTTCTATTCATAAATAAATATAAGATTTTAAAATTGATAAGAAAAATATTGGAATGTTTTTAAATTAAATTGGATTTAGTTTTAAATTTAGAATATATTGAACAAATGTTTTATGGTTTAATAAAATGGATTAATTATTTAATAAAAATATAATTTCTTGTAAAATGACTTTTGTAAAACAATATTGATATTGTATTATCTTTATTAATAAGTTTGAATAGAATTTGTAATTTTTTTATTTCAAATTGAATTTATATTTATAATTTGATTTGAAAATATTTGATTTTTGAATCTAGTTTGAATTTAAATTCAAAAGTATGAAATCTTAAATTGTTTAATTGTTTTAATTTTTATTTGTGTAAGTTTTGTAAACATAGTTTGTCTTCATTTATAAATTCATACACATATTCAAAATTTAAATTAACATATTGAAACTAAGTTAATATATGCATTAGCTTGTAAATGAATAATAATTACCTTTAAAAGAAAAAAATACAAGTGCTAAATTCTTATGCATTCAATTTGACAAATGTTGTTAAGTTTGACAAGTGTTAAAATTTTAGTTTTTATTTTTGCTTTCTTTAAAATCTGAAAATGCATTTAGTTAAGCTTACATATTCATTTCATATTACATTTTCTTTCCTTAATCAAATGAAGACCAAAATTTCATTTTCATATCCACAATCAAAATTCTGCATATACAAACTCCTCATCAAATTCAAATAAACCTGCATATTCAAATCAAAATCTGCATCCACAAATTATCAAGAATCAGATATGCAATCCTCAAATCTAAACATCTGCATGTTCCTCTTTATTAAAATTCAATCTGCATTTCCTTAAAAAGAAATCCAACATCTGCATATTAAAAGATCAAATTCATTTTCATATTAAAAATTCAGAAGAAAAAAAAAACTGCATTCTGTTCATAAATCTGATCATCCTCAAGTACAAAACCTGCATACTCCACCAAAGATCAACTCAGCATATCTCAAATTCAAGTCAATCTGCAAAATCAAGTTGAGCTTGCACATGTTTGTTTTCTGGAAATGGATAGCATCTGCATGTGTTTGGGAAATTGGAAATAGCATCTTCTACCTGCATATGTTTGTTTCTGCATAAATGAGCAACAGACAGGAGCAAGCTCAGCATATTTTATTTCTGCAAATTCATAATAAACAACAGTTTTCTGCATTCAAATAAAGGTGAGTAACAATTTATTTTCAAAACTGATTTAAATTAACTTAGTTGCTAAAATTATTGCCTGATAAGTATGATGGATATGTCTGTGCATATGTATGAGATTTGAATGCCTGTATTGTTAGTGATGAATTCTTTCCTGATCTTGATTTCAGACTTAAAGATGTAATTTAAAATTTATGAACTCAAGATCTAATATATGTTTAGATGCAAATTATCAAACAGAACTAGTAGTATATCCTAAATAAAGTGTTAGATTTTATTTAGGATAATAAACTGGTTTTTCTTGACTCTGTAAATTTTTTAAAAACATCATGCATGTTCAATTTCATTCATACCCAATCTGATTAATATGATAATTCAGTAATACTCATCAAAAATATAAACTGGAGCTTGATTTTTAAATCAAGTATTGACATTTATAGGTGCATGTTTCATTTACAGTTGGTTCTTGAACCAAAAATATGAATTTGAGTAATATTTGAAATCTGATACTTGAGGAATCATAAAATTATTCTGAGTTATAGTAAAAGGAATATAGATCCTTGAAAAAATCTGGGAAGTAAATAAAATTTGCTAGATTGATTGCAGTTTTGGTTTTTAGAATATAACCTTAGTTTTGTATGGGTTTGTGCATTGAGATGATTTGAAGTGTAGAGTTGACCGAGTGCATTGATGTTTTGGGAATCGTTGGGTTGGTGGTGGATGAGTTCGAGGCCGGAGTGGCTAGATGTCAGGTGGTCGGAGGTGAGAATGATGGCCGCTGACAGGTTTGCATCAGGAACCTGTTTTCTGTTGTACAGGTTTTGATTAGGGGCATTTTAGATTCTTTGATGAATTTCTTGATCTGGGTTAATGTTGGAGTAGTGGTAAGCTTCTGGAGTTGATTGGATCATCTGAGTTGATCGGCAGAGGTGGAGGCGACATGTTCTCTAGTGAACTGTTGTGGTTTGGGTGTTTCAGGGGAGGCCTTTGTGTTGCTCGAAGCAGGTTGTAAAATAACTCGAAGTGGATGGGAGATTGACTCGGAGTAGGGAGGTATAAAACTCGAAGTAAAATTAGGGGGGTCTCGGGTTGAACTCTGTTATTTTCCAGGTTTGAAAACCTGCATAAAATCTGGTTTTTTTTGAAATTTAAAATATGGGTTTTAAACATTGAAAATTCTGCAGATTTATTTAAAGTAAGGATTAAGTGAAAATTCAAATGCAAGTTTGAATTTTAGATTCAAATTTAAATCCCAGTTTTGAAATAAAAGTTTAAATTCTTAACTTAATTAACTATTTCAATTTGGTTAATAGTTGAAATTTTAAATAATGGAGTTTTTAAAATATGAAGCATGATTTAAAGATAAATTTTAAAACTGGAAATCTGAGTTTAAAATGAAGTTCAGTTTCAAATTTAAAAGAAGATTTAAATTTGAAAGTTTTAAACTAAAGATGAATTGAAACTTCTAAAATTTTGAAATAAATTTAACTTCAAATTCTTATGATTGCATTTTTAAGTCAAACTTTTGTTTTGACATGTAATTTTAAATAAGTTTTAAATTATTTAAAACTTTGATGAGTTTTAAAATTATTCTATTTTAACTTGAATTTGAATTGAAATTTAAAAGGAAATTTCTTAAGTACTTTGTTTTAAATCAAATTGTTTTAAACATAATTAAGTTATGTTTATCTTGAAATTAAGATTTATATTTCAAGATTAGTTTAATTTAATGAGGTAATTAAGATTAATTAATTTAATTAATTAATTAAATTTGGAATTAATAATTGATTAATGATTAATCAATTTGGAATTAATATCATTAATTAAGTTATTAATTAATGATAAATGAATATTAGTTATGTAATTAAGTTTTTATTTAAGGTTAATTAATGTAATAATTAACTTTAATTACTGAATGATTAAAGATAATTTAAATGGTAATTAATTTAAGTTAATTACCTTATAAAATAATTTGAGGATGGTTAATGAAGGTCATTAACCATGGTTATTTAATAATTAATTAATGTAGTTAATTTTTTTTATAATTAATTAGATTAATTAATTTAATAATAATCATTTATAAATGGTTAGAGAGTAATTACTTAGTAAAGTAATTAAGGAATTAATTACTTAATGTAATTAATTTAATATAATGTGATTGTTTATTTTAATTAATTAAGTTTAATTAAATTTAAACACTTGGGTTTTATAAATAATTACCGTATGTAATTAATGATTTGGAAAGTACTTAGTTAAGTAATTGTTTGATAATTACATGATTGTAATTAAGTAGAGATGTTTAAGTATGAGTGATTTGGATTAATTATTTAGTAATTAATCAAGGGATTAATTAAGAAATAAAATTAAGGATAATTAATTTGGTTTAATATGGTAATTAAACTAGTTAATTACTTAGAGTAATTAATTTAAGGAATAATTAAGGATCATTAATTATTTAATTAATGATGTAATTAGAGTTGATTTATTATGATTAATTAATCAATAATAGATAATTAAGGTAATTAATTAATTAATTAATTAATTAAGAATAAATGTAATTAATTATGATTAATTAATTAATTTAGGTAATTAAAGGTTAATCACTGTTGATTAGAGAACAATTAATTTGTGAAATTAATTAAGGATAATTACATGAATGTAATTAAGAGTAATTAATCAAGAGTGATTAATTAGGATGATTTATTTTGAATGATTAATTTATTGTAATCAATTAAGTGTTTGAGTAAGCAAGATATATATGGGTTAAGTAATTAATTTAATTTATTTTAAATTAATTAAAGATGGGTAATTAATTTAATTCATTTTAAATTAATTAGAGATAGTTAATTTAAGTCATTTTAAATTAATTATATTATGATGAGTAAATCATTGCTTATGTATGAATGGATGTCATTGATTGTCTTGGATGCTTTGAGATCTCAGTAATGAGATAAATATTATTGTGAGGTATGGATGTTTAATTGTATTGTGATGATAACATAGGTTATCTATTGTGATGGTGATATATGGAATATCTATTGGATATTGATGATGTGGGTTACCTGTTATGTGATAATGTTGATTATCAGTTATGATTTATGAATTATCTATCTATCTGTTTATAGATATTGTATTGAATTGTTTTAAACCTTTAAAACAACTTGGACCTTAAAAGACACGCTTAGGATTTCGATGAGACCGGGATCGGGTTTCCATATTTGGATATCCGAAAACCACATCGATTTCAAATAATGTTAGGTCGTAAATCAAAGTGGAGCTTTGTGAAGACTCGAGGTGTAAGGACTATGAGTCAGTATAACTCTATGGGTGATTCCGTAATGAGTTGACGAAATTAGTTCTTATAGATTCGAGATGGTGGTTTAAAGTGCAAGGGTTATTGTCGTTAACTCTGATTGTGATTCCAAAATGAGTGTAACGAGATAATGCCTTCGGTTTCGTTCGAACCCGGAACGAACTTGTATGGATTGAATGCTTTCAGAACATCGTCAGGTGGACGATGAGCATTCTAAGTGATGTGTCCTATAAAGGTAATCGTAGCCTTAAGCCTCATCAACCGGGAATGGCTAAAACAGGGGAGGTGCAGCAAAGCTTCGTGGGTCGCACCCACTAGAGAGCAAGATTGATCCCTGTCTAGAAGTCCCTTTATATTCGGCTGTGTGGGTGGTTGCTAGCTACAACCACGGGGTTGTCTTGTTCGGAACTATTCAGTAAGGAATGGATCAGGCTTTGTGTTGCAGGTGGTCGGGAGTGATCCTCGGTACGTTGATCGAGGCCACGTACTGTGATGGGCGGTACCCCAGTAGCCCTGCCATTGTATGGAATCCAAAATCCAATAAGTGCAAATGGTTTTGATTGTATTACCCACTTTTGTGGCTAGTAGCTGGAATTTAATAAATGTAACAATTTCGGCTATTTCTTATTTACTTGAAAACCCTAGACACTATTATAATATCACAGAATTTCCTATCAAATGTTTTGGTTAGCGTAAGGTAAAAACTTTTCCATGTTTATGTATGGGAAGTCTTACGTGATACCTTTCTTTTCAAAGGTTTTTAAAAGTTAAGCAACTTTAACCTGTTACTCACACCAGACCCATGTCTGACCCGGAGTTTATTTTGTTTTTCATAAACTCTTGGGTACTCAAATTTTTATGAGTAGTCGAGGGAATTCAGGTTAGGATTCAAGATTAGCTTTGACGAACTATGAAGGAGCAATGGAGCAGGAGGCTTCCGTGTGTAGATATATCTAGCATTCCGCTGTGTGTTCTCTGAGTTGTTGTAATGAGTTGTATAACTAGATAGGTGTTTATAACTGTCTAGTATGAGTTGATTATGCTGTGTATCTCTGATGTATATGATACTATGTAATATTTATGTTATTAATATAATTTATTCGTTCCGCTGTTAGATTCTGATGCGTTGTTTCTTTCTTCTCTTCTTTCTATTCCCTTTTCTATCCCTTTCTTTCTTCAAGATGATGTGATTTTCCGGAAGTGGAAAGTTCGGTCGTCATAGTTGGTATCAGAGCATTAGGCTGAGTGAATTCCTAGGCTCTGAAGTATGTCTTTCTTTAGGGAGCGTTAGGTTAAGTGAATACCTAGGCTCTGTGGTGGTGTCTTTCTTGAGAGAGCGTACTTGTAATTTTTAATATATATATGTATATATATTTATATTTATTTTTACCTATCTATTGGGTTACCTGTTCAGGTTTTCCAATATAAGTTATGAAGGTGGATAGGGTAGTAGTGTGTGTAACACGATTACTACCATTGGATGAAGTCTAATTGTTGAGACTGTAGACCTAATACCGTCTCGAGTGAGTTCTGTAGTGATGAGGGACTTCATTGATCTCTGAAGGAAACCTGTGAAGGTTCGAAGTTTATTTCTGAAGTTGGATGAGTAGTATTTGGATCGTTTGTTTGAGCAGAAGTAAGTAATGGTATTTTGGTACCTTAAGGAGTAGTAGCTGCGTGATGAGATGCAGTGACTATGGGTGTTCCCAAAGATGTTTTCTTTGGGAAAAGTTAAGGAGGTGAGTCTGCTCCGGTGTTGTGGCTGTGTTCAGCCGGAGTTTCTGTTGCTTTGAAGTCCGAGTTTCTCGGAGAGCTTTGTTTTGGGAATTCTTTGGCATCTGTGGCAGCAGTGCAGCTTGGAGTGTTCTCGGTGTTGGCAAGAGATCTTTTGGCTTAGCAGTTTTCTGAAGTAGAGTTCAGAAGCAGTGAGTGGACCCGTTTCTTCGATGGGTTGGCTAATTAAGTTTAAGCTGATCTATTTGGTTAAGGGAGAACAGTTTTTCCTTGGATTTGGTTTGGTGGATTGCAAAAGTGACTAGCGATTGTTTGAGTGTTTTCTTGGGTTATATGAGTTTTTCTGGATGTCTTTAGGAAGTCAGAGTTTGGTTCGCATCTGGAGATTGAGTTTTCTTATCGACTAGAATTCCAGGAGTGGTACCGGTGGTTCAGCCTTGTAGTAGAATGGTTCATAGAGTTGAGTTGGTATAGCAGCTCGGAGTTTTGGAGGAACTTCTGAATTTTTTCTTATGGATTTGTTGAACCATATCTCTGGGGTGTGTTGTCCAGTTGTGCTCGTATTCTTCTTCAGCGTTTCTCTTCTACTTCGGATCAGAGTTGAGCAGCGGAAGCAGCTTGGTAGTGTATCTGCTTTTCTTTTTCCCTGGACAGGAGAAGTGAGTTGTTGTCTTCTGATGTTGAGGAGTTGAGTTTGGGTTATTGGTTTTGGTTGATCTTGAGGAGATCATTTTTGTTGTGTTGATTGGTCTAGTTTGTTTCTAGAAGTATCAGCAAGGGTTGAGCTGATCAGTAAGTTTGTGTTCAGCCCAGGATTGTCCGAAGAGTTTTGTGGATAAGAGTCGGAGGGATTTGGACTTTGAAATCGGATATTTAATTTTGGATAAGTTTTCTCTGATCATAAGTGAGCTATAATTTGGGTAAGTCTGAGAAGTTAGCTCTGAAGTGTTTTGGATCTTTTCTGTGATCTTGGAGGTTAAGTGATTGATTTACTGGATTGGATTGCCAGTTTGGACAACTGGGATTCGATGAGTTTCACGTATCTCTGAGGGAGTACGTGTGTTAACCCTGTTCTGCCAAGGAGATGAAACTTGGGCCGACTCATCCACTTAAGGTCTTTAACGACTCATTGGATTTACGACTCAAGGGGCTTCAGCAACTTAAGGAAAGGACCGACTCAACTGGCAGCGACCCAATTGGCTGACGAGCTAAGGCTCAAGGCAACTTAGAGGAATGGAACGACTCATGGAGGTTAGCGGTTCATGATTCAGGCCGACTCATTGAGTTACCGACTCAACGAAGTTCACGGCTCATACGAGACGACTCAAGGACTGAACCGACTCATCTACTCAAGGACTGGACCGACTCATCTACTCAAGGACTGGACCGACTCATCTACTCAAGGACTGGACCGACTCATCTACTCAAGATTCGTAACGACTCAGTGGACCAACGACTCAACGAGTTAATGCCTTAGAAGAGCAGAGTGGTTTAACTAGTTAGTGGTTTATGGGGTAGACCGACTCAGGGTTTCCAACGACTCAGGGTTTCCAACAACTCAAGGTGACTAACGACCTATCATAAGTCGCTGGCGACCTAAGCATACGAGGAACAAGCTCAATGCCGTTTCATCTATGCCACTGCTTGATGACTCGTGGTATGTGAGTCGGTCACGGTTCATTCTGAGTCGGTCACGACTCATGACTTAACAATTCCAGCCCAGAAATTTGCCTATAAATGCATGGCCACCCCCAACATTCAGGGGACTTTTTGGCTGATTCATTTCAAGCGCCGTTACTCTGCTGCATTCTAAACTACTTCAAAATCTTCAAGAAACTTCACGAAGAAATCAAACATGTCAAACATGTGTTCAAAGATTTGGATCGACATTGAAGTTTAGGCTACTTGTTCAAAGTCACTTGAAACTCAAAGTGTGTTGTAATCAAAGTGTAACTGCATTGACTTGTAATCAAATCGTCAATAAAGATATTCAAAGTGGACGTAGGCTATCTCTTAAGCCGAACCACTATAAAATTGCTGTTGTTTACTGTTTTTTCACTATTATCTGCTTATAATCTGCTCCTGAGTTATCGGGTGGTGCTTTCACGATCTCACTTCATACACCGGGGTGTTAGCGTTCAAATTTTAGCGTTAACATTTTTGGTGCTTTCACTGAGAATTGAACTCAGGCGAGTTATCATCATTGCTTCACAGAGGTTTGTAGAGAGAATTTCCTTGAAAACCAGAAGTCTATCCGAGATTATGGCTCCTGGAAGGAAAAGTAGATCTGTCAGATCTGGGAATATTCAAGAGGGAACCTCCGCTTCCCCCATATCGAATCAAGCCACTCCAGCTGTCGGAATTACAAAGGCAGAGCTGGATGCTGCAATCTTAGGGCTGAACCAACAGATAAATGCCCAAAATGCACAATTCGAGGCTCAGAATGTCCAAAATGCTCTAATTCTGAATAGGTTGAACGATTTGCTTGGGGCAAACCGTCAACCAGCAGGTAATGAAAGGAATTTTGCTGGCAACATTCATGATGCTGAAGAAAGAAATGCTCCTGAAAGGGCTGCTAGCCCCTTTGAACAAACACTTCCAGAGGTTGGTGGATCTAGAGCTCGACATGATGAGGAGTATCTTTCTGGAATGGTCTGACAAATTATGAAAGAGAGTATGCAGAGGGTTGAAGACGAGAAAGAATGGGGTTTCGCCCCCAGTAAAACTCCGTTTACTGAGAAAATCTTAAAGGCTGAATTCCCAAGTAAGTTTGTCCCTCCAACCATTCCAGCTTACAAGGGGACAAGTGATCCGAACGAATTCTTATACAAATATGATTGGCACATGACAGGTGCCAGAGCCTCTGATGAAATAAAGTGCCGATATTTTCCTGTGTATCTCGAAGGTGTAGCTCTGCTTTGGTTCACCAAACTTCCAGTCCGATCTATCGATCAGTTTTCTGACTTAACCCGGAAGTTCAAGGAGCAGTTCAGACTATACGCCTCAAAACCAAGGATATCATGTCACTGTCAAGTTTGGAGCAGAATCCAGGGGAGACTATCAGATCTTTCTTAAACGGCTTTAATATAGCGCTAGCTGAGGTGGACAATGCAGAACCGCGAATGATATTGACTTATCTGATGAAGGGTATTGACAAGTCGAGCGAGTTTGGGAAATGGCTAAACATGAAGGAACCAAATTCCCTTGAAAAGTTCTATAAAAAAGCAGACGAATTCATACGCTTAGAAAGCCGTCCCGTACCGGTAAAGGTAGTGTTGGAAAAAGCCGAAGATAACACTGTTGTTCCATGCAAGAATGAATCTGTAGGGCAAAAAAGGGAAAATAACAACGGGAAGAAGCAGAGTAATCTGAAGAAGCCCCGATCCTTCAAGCCATCAGAATATACTCCTTTATCAGATACGCCGGAACGTATCTACCTTGCCACTAAAGATTCTACCGACTTTCCTAAACCTCCTCCTCTAAGGACCGGGAAAAAGGCTATACAGAGTGGGAAGTTCTGCCGCTTCCATAATCAACCCGGTCACGAAACCGACGAATGCCGCCAGTTGAAAAATCTGATTGAAGAGTTGCTAAGGGAAAACAAACTGCAGCAATTTGTGAAAAAGAATAGCAACAATCCTGCTTCATCTAGTCAGGGGCAACAGGCTCCTACTCATCAGCCTAGGACGACTGAGAAGGCTGCAGGGCATGAATCTGGAAGGCCCATTATCAATGTCATTACAGGAGGACCTCACCCAGCGGGCAGAAGCTGGGGTGAGATGGAAAGGTATACCCGAGCTTTAAAGTATGTACCGACCGAGGAAGATGTATTCGTTTTGGAAGGTGCTACGCCCTTGAAGCAACAAAGAACTTTTGATGATGATATTGTGTTCAAAGCTAGGGATTCCGCAGGTATTGAAGCTCCTACCTTGGATCCTCTAGTCATCTCGGCTGGTATCGGGCCAGCTATTGTCAGAAGAGTTCTCATTGATTGTGGCGCATCCTGCAATATCCTCTTCAAGAAAACATTCGACCAAATGAAGATCCCTATGGCTGATGTGCAAGCCTCATCGCAGAAAATTGCTGGTTTCACTGGGGAGCCAAAGCAGCCGGTAGGGACCATTGATTTGTTTGTGGAACTTGGAGAAGGAGAGAGAAAAGTGGTCCGCAAGCAAACTTTTGTGGTTGTTGACGAATTTTCTGCTTACAATGCTTTCCTTGGTCGTCCAACTCTGGCAGCGTTCAAAGTTGTTCTTGCCCCGTGGTGCCTCACTATTAAATTCCCTACAGACAATGGAGTAGGAGTTATAAAAGGGGATCAAAATGCTGGGCGAGAGTGTTATCTGACAGAGCTACGAGAAACCAGAAAAAGAGAAATGGGAAAGAATGCGGCAGCCCCAGTCCGCATCAAAGAACCAGCCTTGTAGCAATTACAGGGCGGACCCTGCACCGGCGAGCACAGCGGAGCAAGGAAAGAGATGGACCCTAGAAAAGTCAGTGCAGGGGAAAATAGAGTGGTACCAGTGGAAACGACAATACCAATACCTGTTGACCCAAAGGACCCAAACAAGGTGTTGAATGTGGGTTCACAACTTAATGTGTCAATTCAGAATATCTTAATATCTTTTTTTAAAGACAAATCTAGATTTTTTTGCTTGGACTCATGCCGATATGTGCGGAATATCCCCAGAAGTTGCAGTGCATGCTCTAAATATTTGATCCAAAATTTACACCTGTGAAACAGAAACGGAGAACTCAAGGTCCAGAAAGGACGGCGGCATTAAAAGAAGAAGTTGATCGGCTCATGGAGAATAATTTTATCAAAGAATCTACCTATCCGAATTGGGTTTCAAATCCAGTACTGGTTAAGAATGCCAACGGAAAATGGAGAGTATGCATCGATTTTTCAGATCTAAACAAGGCCTGCCCCAAAGACTGCTTCCCATTACCCAGAATCGACCAACTGGTAGACGGAACAGCGGGACACGAATTGTTATCTTTTATGGATGCTTACTCCGGATATAACCAGATCATGATGCATGAGCCAGATCAGGAGGATACGAGCTTTATCACCGACACTGGTCTTTACTGCTACAAAGTTATGCCCTTCGGGTTGAAGAATGCAGGGGCAACATACCAAAGACTCGTTAATGCTATGTTCAAACCGCAACTGGGCAAGACTATGGAAGTCTACGTCGATGACATGTTAGTAAAGTCTAAGAAAGCAGTGGATCACATAGAACACTTAGCAGACATGTTCGCAGTCCTCCGGAAATACAGAATGAAGCTCAGTCCTTTAAAATGTTCATTTGGAGTGGAATCCGGCAAGTTTTTAGGTTTCATCGTGAGCGCTTGGGGCATTGAGGCTAGTCCAGCTCAAATTACTGCATTGAAAGAAGTCAAAGCTCCTAGAACAAAGAAGGAATTGCAAAGTCTCAATGGAAAAGTCGCCGCCATGAGTCGGTTCATTTCCAAGGCCACAGATAAATGCATCCCATTCTTTGACGCCCTAAAGAAAGGAAAGAAAAACTTTGATTGGACTCCCGAATGCCAAAAAGCTTTTGATGAATTAATTCGCCGTATGGAAACACCTCCAATACTTTCTAGGCCTGGCGATGGCGAGGATCTTCTTATATACTTGGCAGTATCATCTCATGCTTTAAGTGCAGCGCTGATACGAGAAGACAAAAGGATTCAACATCCAGTTTACTATATCAGCAAAAGACTCACTGGGGCAGAGATGAATTACTCTAAGTTGGAAAAACTCGCCTATTGCCTACTAATTGCATCTAGAAAGTTGAGGCAATATTTTCAAGCTCATCCTATCAGAGTCCTCACTGATCAACCTTTAAAGCAAGTCCTGTTTCGCCCTGAGACTTCGGGTCGTCTTCTAAAGTGGAATATTGAACTCAGTCAGTATGACATCACTTATCATCCTCGAAAAGCAATCAATGGACAAGCTTTAGCGGATTTCATCGCAGAATTCACAGATAAGGGTAACAGTGAGGAGGAAACGGACGACGATTCCACAATCCAATGGAAGTTATATGTTGATGGTGCGAGAAACGACTACTGTTCTGGAGCCGGAGTTGTACTTGAGACCCCTGAAGGCCGATCATTATGCTATGCGCTAAGATTGGAATTTCCTTCAACAAACAATGAAGCAGAATACGAAGCCCTTATCGCTGGCTTAAGGATTGCTAAAGAATTAAACATCCGAGCGTTACAGATATTCAGTGATTCTCAGCTTATTGTATGCCAAGTCAAAAAGGAATTCCAAGCAAAAAGGGGGAATCTGCCCGCCTACTTGTCAAAGGCTTGGGAACTCCTGGGTGATTTCGATCATTACATGATAAGTCACATTCCTCGAGAAGAAGACATGAAAGCAGATTCTCTCGCAAAGTATTCTAGCACAGGCGAAGCTCAATTTCTGGGGTTAACTCCGGTGGAGGTCCTGTCGACTCCTAACATTGATGAGATGGACATTGATTGGATCATGAGCATGTCTCAAGACCAAGAATCATGGATGACTCCGACAACAGAATATCTGCTCAATGGATCCTTACCAGGGAACTCAAAAGAACGACAAAAGCTACTGAGAAAAGCCTCTCGATATATAATCCAGGATGGCCGATTATACAGACGGGGATTCTCAATGCCATTACTTCGCTGTGTATCCAGGGAAGAGTCCAAAGCAATCCTAGCGGAGGTACACGGAGGAGAATGTGGTGATCATTCAGGTGGCCAAACATTAGCAAAGAAAATTCTCCGATACGGATATTTTTGGCCAGAAATTAATCGAGATGCAGCAGAGTATTCCCGAAAATGTGACAGATGCCAAATAGTCGCCAAAATTCCTAGAGCTCCTTCCACTGAACTCACACAGATGGTCAGTCCATGGCCGTTTGCAATATGGGGGATAGACCTTGTAGGACCGTTACCAATTGCCAAATCTGGAATTAAATATGCCATTGTTGCTGTAGATTATTTTACTAAGTGGGCAGAAGCTGAACCACTGGCCACTATCACCTCAAAGAAGATGATAGGTTTTGTGACTAAAAACATCATTTGCAGATACGGTGTGCCTCAAAAAATAATTACAGACAATGGTACTCAGTTTGAATGTGAAGAATTCCAAGATTTTTGCAAGCGATTCAAAATCCGAAAAAGCTTCTCAGCAGTGGCTCATCCGAAGGCAAATGGGCAAGTGGAAGCCGTGAATAAAATTATTAAGTCAACCATCAAAAAGCAACTTGAAAGAGCAAAAGGTGGTTGGGTCGATAAGCTACCACTGGCACTATGGGCATACAGAACCACTCACAAAACTGCGACTGGGCACACCCCGTTTTCATTAGCATACGGGTCAGAAGCAATGATTCCGGAAGAAATAGAGGTCCCTTCACATAGAAGAATCCATTTCAATCAAGCAGAAAACGAAAAGCTACAGCTTGAAGCGCTAGATCTCCTTGATGAAAAAAGAGATGAGGCTAATCTCAGAATTGTAGCTCATCAGCAAAGGATAGCCAGACATTTCAATTCCAAAGTTCGCCAACGCAGCTTTGAGATTGGAGACCTAGTCCTGAAAAGAATTATGACAGCGACAGGTGTGTTTGGGCCAAATTGGGAAGGACCATATGTCATAGGTCAGAAGCTTCTTGATGGCACATTCAAACTCACTACTGTTGAAGGAGATCAAATTCCAAGGGCATGGAACAGCAATCATTTGCGTCCATACTTTACTTGAAAATTTTGTTGAAATATTGTAAAAAGAATTATGAATGTCTGATTCTTGTAATTGAAGGCAATTGTAAAACTAATGCAAGTAAATAATGAAAAAATATAAAGTGGATGTAGGCCCAATTTCCTGGCCGAACCACTATAAATCTTGTGTTCCTTATTATTATTACATGTTTGCTTTATTTTCGATATAAAAAGTACATAGAATGTATTGCTGAAATGTCGATTTAAATTTTTGCAGACAATGGAAGTGAAACTTGCACATAATAAGACCAAGTGATTCTTGCCAAATTTCAAGTCACAAAAGCTCCGAATTCAAATCCTAGATAGGAAATACTTCAATTGAACGGCTTATGATTTCGATAGAAATGGGCCTTTGCTAATAAATTGAGATCGTTTGAACAAGCAAACATCCAATTAAGAAGCTGGTGCTCGTTCTCACGAACTTGCCTGACAATGAAGTACACTTCCTTGGATTAAACAAGTTACTTGTAAAAAAAAAAAAAGAGGATCGCTGAAAAGGCATAAGCAAGTGGACAAGGGAACAACCAAAGCCATCATCGGCAGCACAAGTCCTCTTCGGAGGCACAACTCTTCGGAGGATAAAGACCTCTAATGGGTCATACGCCACAAAAAAGAAAGTTCTCTACTCAACAAAAAAGATTGGAGGAGTCATGACCCTCCAACCATGAGAGAGTAACTTCCAGGCGATGAAAACCCTCTCTGAGGCACATTTCACCAGGAGTTGAAGTGTTACGACCGCTCTTCGGAATTTCACTTCACCAGAGTTGAAATGCAAACAAAATAAAAGCCCTCTTCGGAGGCCCATTTCACCAGGAGTTGAAGTGTTACGACCGCTCTTCGGAATTTCACTTCACCAGAGTTGAAATGCAAACAAAATAAAGACCTTTCTGGAAGCCCACGTTTCACCGAGATTGAAATAAAACTTCCAAGTGTTGAAACGTGAAAAGGCTTTCTTCGAAGGCACAACTCTTTGGAGGTACACGTTTCACCAAGATTGAAATAAAACTTCCAAGTGTTGAAACGTGAAAAATCCCTCCTCAGAGGTACAACCCCCTCCCGGGGACACAATCAAAAAAAAATAAAAATAAGACTTCTTCGGAAGCCCACGTTTCACCGAGACTGAAATAAAACTTCCAAGTGTTGAAACGTGAAAAGGCTTTCTTCGAAGGCACAACTCTTTGGAGGTACACGTTTCACCAAGATTGAAATAAAACTTCCAAGTGTTGAAACGTGAAAAATCCCTCCTCAGAGGTACAACCCCCTCCCGGGGACACAATAAAAAAAAAAAGACTTCTTCGGAAGCCCACGTTTCACCGAGATTGAAATAAAACTTCCAAGTGTTGAAACGTGAAAAGGCTTTCTTCGAAGGCACAACTCTTTGGAGGTACACGTTTCACCAAGATTGAAATAAAACTTCCAAATGTTGAAACGTGAAAAATCCCTACTCAGAAGTACAAACTTCTATTTTAAAAAAAAATATCCTCATCAAGGGCATACTTTAACTTTCAAAGGAAGAGTGATTTACCTATTCTAGAAAATAACTTTCCTCAAAAAAAAGGAGGGGAAGAAAGTTAAAGTACTCTTCAGAGGCCTGGTTTACCACATAGAAGAATTCACTTGGCAAAATGCGTACTTAAGCAAAAGAAAAAAGTGATTTCTTCGAAGGACAAAGCGTAAAAACTTATATGAAGGAAGTTGTACTCTACGAAAAATTTCTTCAAGAACGAAGTAATTATTCTTCAGAAAATAAGAGTGCGAGTCCCCTCAAAGTATAAAATATTGCAGCAAACTTATGGTATGGGGGCAACATGGTATAGTTACATACAAAATGGTATAGCTACATCGGTAAAGTACGCTCAAACAACATACCACAAGCTCACCGCAATATCATATAAATAAACTTGTGCAAAAATGAATAATAAATGCATTCTCAAATTCAAACAAGAGTCTGTACAAATAAAGGATCATTTTATTCAATTGCAGATACAGGTTTCAAAATAAAAAAAGCAGGGGCCGGTGCCTGCACAACATCCGACCATTACACAAAAAAGGAATCAAAAAGCCCGAAGCCCGACTCTTCACTTCTTCTTACCACCTTTGGACCCTTTGCTTGGCCGAATGATTAGTTTTTCAAGTCTATCTATAGGCATAAGGGAAGAAGGAGAGGGAGGTGCAACCGGTGCAACTTCCGGTTCCTCTTCAGTAGTGATGATTTTCTTCCCCCTCCTCTTCGATGTTCCGTGCTTCTTTCTTCTCTTTGAAGAAGACTCACTCCCTGGAGTAACAAGAGAGGACAAAACTACGTCATCGGAAGGAGTCCGCTCCGGAGAGATCTCACCTCCTTCAAGTCCCTCGTCTTTCTGCTCTTGCGAAGCGATAGGGTCATCCAAGCCATGAAGAGCCTCAATCTGCTCCTCTTGTGACCCGGGCTGTGAAGCAGAAGGAGGAGTCACCTGAAGAGACGGAGGAGGGATAACCGGAGGAGGTGAAATCTGCACAGCACTCGGTGTTTCAACTGCAGAAGAAGAGAAATTAAAAATATTAGTATCTCCCCAAAAGAAGGGAGATATGGGTTCGTCGAGATTCAAGAAGTAATCGAGAAGCTCATCAAACTTTTGAGGAGCAAGCAGGCAATCCACCTGAATCGGACCAATGTCAAAATTACCTGAAGATGTTTGCTTCGTTAGTTCAATCTCATAATTTTGAGCCCCGATATCTTCCAAAGCCTCATCATCAGTAGGGGTAATTACCCGGTTCTTGTAGGAGGCAACGAATGAGCACTGGAACCTGTAATGTCAACTTCGGAAGAAACTAAAGGACGTTCAGAAGTGGTAGGTGGTACTTCTTTTTCAGAACGTTCCTCTTCCGCCATTCCGGCCCGTACTCTGGCGAGTTGCTCTTTTCCCTTGGCAAGAGCGGCGCGGGCATCATCATCGAGATAATGCTCTTCAAGAGCTGTCTCAGCGTAGCCAGCACCTTTACCACCTAGCATATCGAGTGCTGCCTCCCAAACTTCAGCTAGTGTAATTTCATACTTAGGGCCTAGAAAGGCAAGGCTGCCACGCCCCAAAATGCTGTGCAGATAAAAATCAAATAATGTGGAGCTAATGTCGGCTTTGGTTGCTTGATGGGCCTCTTCGTCCGCGAGTTTACCAGCAACAGCCTCGTCACGCTCCTTTTCGGCCATAGCAAGTCGAGCTTTTAACATCTCTATCTCCAAGCTTTGAGAGCCGGTCTGTTCTCGCAGCTGTAAAGTTTCAGCGCGATATTCTTCTATGACCTTCTCCTGGTGTGTAAGCTTATCTTCGACTGCCCTTTGACTAGCATGCGCATCTCGTACTTGTTGCTGAAGCATGCTCTCCTTTTGAGAATGGAAAGTAGATGAAGTAGCTAACTCTTCCTTAAGCTTTTCTACTTCCGCTTCCAGCTTTTCATTATAGGAAGCAATACTTCTCATTTCGGCGTCATGTTGTTCGAGAGTCTTTTGCCACTCAGCCTTATCGTTCTCCATTGTGAACATAGCCTCGAGATTGGCTCGGTTAACCCTCTGAAGCTCGTCGACAAGTTTTTGCCAGTTCGACATTCTTTCAATATCGGTCCTGACAGCGTCAAGATTTCGTAGCATAGCCGATTTGTCAAGAGGAACCAAGTCGAGATCAAATTGAACCCCTCTCAGGCACCACTGAGGGAATCGACTTTGAAGAGTGGGAGGACCTTGCCCAACTTGGTATGCGGGCCGGTTGATGATTGTTTGAATGTCGGAACGAACGGGGGCAGGAGATTCAGCAGGAACATTTTGAGAAACTGTCGGCATTGTTTCTTCAGTAAGTTTAGCCCGCTTGCTAGAAGAATCGTCCATGTGACCTTTACCTCTCTCATCGCGAGTCTTTCTTTTTTGGGTATCATCATCTCTATGGGGAGGGTCATGTCTTTCTTGTTCTCTTCAGTGACGTTCTTCATATGCTCGTCTCTCGTCTGCTTTCCTGATGGCCCTCTCTTCATCCGATTCTCTGTAAGAGGGGAGGTGACGCCTATAATCATATTGGCTACGCCTCCCGTAGCGCTGGAAATCATCATAGTATGAACTGCTGCGCCCCATTGGAGAATCTGGAATAAAAATAATAAGCTTTAGAAATCTTTAAAGTATAAGAAGATGAATGCGTAGAAGTGCTGAAAAATCCTAAGTGTTGTATAACGTGTAAACTACACGCATCAAGTTACAGACCACTCTGTGGAGTAGAGGTAGTGATAAATTGAGTGGAAGAAGTTGACATTTGTTGTAGAGAAGATGTCGCCTCAATTACAGAAGAGATAGTTTTGGAAACATCATCTTTGAAAAGTTCTTGAGAAGTCACAACTAAATCGCTCAACCTCTCGAAAACATCATCACCATCATGTTTTTTGGGACTGGCTTTCTCAACTCCTTCGTCAGCAGATCTTCCGGAAGATCGTGGAGTTTCTTCCTCTTCGATAACTGGGGCAAGTGCAGACTTGTCAGACGGCCCCGCAACGTCCTTCGGAATTGAACACTTCACTAGTGGAGTTTCTATAGAGGTTCCTCCCTGCATGTGCTCTTTAGTAGAGACCGGGGCATCAGGGGTTTCCGCCGGAGAATCGGGAATTTCAGTTGGGACTTCACGAAGCTGAGTGAAACGAGAGGAATGAAGAAGCCCATATTGATGTAGAAATCCATCATTTAACAAAAACTTTATACTCCTCTCTTCTGCCACCACGGCGTTCAATCTCTCAAAAATTTGTTTATAGCATGGATCTCTAGAGGGAGGAGGAAGCGCTAAAACAGGAAAAAACAAAGAAGCCAAGTTAGCATTTAGCAACTCAGATTTCGAAAAGCCCAAGAATGGAGAAATAAAAACAGGAAAATCTTACTTCCTACTCTCCAGATGGCATAAAACCCTGGAGGGCAACAAACAAAGAAATACTGGTTTAGAAATCCATGAACACTTTCAGGAAGATCGGTGATGAGCTTGCGGTTTCCAGTACTCCTTATAACTACGATAGAGGGATGATCTTTAATTTTTGTGAATGAGCAGAAGTAGCAGACTTCCTCAAAGCTCGGTAATCGGCCCAGAACTCTATTAAATAGCACACATAACCCCATCAGAATGGCATGACCATTGGGGTGCAATTGGATGAAGAGATAGATAATCGAAGCAGGAACTACTGAAGGAAGTCATTGAAAGGTGGTATGACACCGCTCAAGCACATTTGGCGGTTGACAGCAATAAAGCCAGAAGGGGGCCTATCTGCAGTATCATTTGGCCCCGGCAGTAAGGCATCAGCTTCGGCAATGCCAAACTGGATGAGCAATTGGTTAAACACCCGCTGATTCAGAGTTGTGGGAGTTCTCTCCGGAGGGTTATCCAACAGGTTGGCTACTGGGAAGACATCTTCAGCCTGGCCCATCGGTTCTTCTTGTTGAGATGTCATTCTACACAAGCAACTGGATGTTCAAATGCGAAGGTGCACGTTTCCTAAAAGTGTGAAGTGTTGTGCAGAACTAATGAAAATAACAAGTAAATACAACTGGAATTAAACTGGTTGACGATTGATCGACTATGGTAATTTCAGAACTTGTTAATTTAAAGTTCAAGCATAATATTAGTGCAGGCTGGTCAGTTTCAAATGACTATTTCAGTGTTGCTTTAATATTCTACTTGAAATCGATAGCACTTCGTTCACACGATTTGTTTAAGTTAATTATCTGTTATTAACTAATCTGTCATTTGATATGGGCAGTCGATGACAGTATATTCGTCCCAGTTTTCTGTGAATGTTGTATTGAACAGATTGTTAGCCTGCAAGTCAAAATAACCTGTGAATGAATGCAATAAAATTCAACAGTTCAAAGTTTATGCAATGGTTCCAAGTTCGAGCAGAATTCACGCAAGTCCTAACTCGTCAACGGTTCAAAAATTTTGAGTCGGCAGTGCCGTAAGTCGTAAGTCATGAGTCGTAAGTCGTATCTCGGCCACGACTCAAGGCTTAGGCGGTGGAGCATGTTGGGTCGGATCATGGTTGTTGGATCATACAAAAATGACCGAGTCGTACCTAAAGCAGTATTCGAATCAATCTGACCAACTAATCACCTAACTCCTAACCAGGTTACCTTCTAACCCATAAACCATTTCACTCCTAACTCCTAACCCGTTAATCTTCCAACTTTTAACCCATTAACCCAATAAGATCTCAATCAACAATCCTAGCTCTATCGCACCGCTAAACCGCCTCGAATCGTAAACCATCAGAACAAATAACCCTAAGTCCATTGATGACCAGAGCAACCAAATTCGCAGGGCTCAAAGGGGCAAATCGAAGATGGAGAGGGGACGCATAAGCTAGGGATAATCGAAAATCACAAGGAGAGCTAGATCGCTTACGCAATATGATGATAGGGATGATCGATGGAGAATTTGGTCGAAATCGCTTTTGAAAGCTTGAATGTGCATTAATGGCAGACACGGTTTAAAGGTTAGGGAATGAGAAGAAAAGGTGAACGACTCAGGTTTTTATAACGTTGGGCAGTAGAGTTTGAGTCGGCACACGAGTTACGATAAGTCGAAGCACACGACCTACGACTTAGGCGTGTACTTCGAGGGGCAAATGTTAACCCTGTTCTGCCAACGAGATGAAACTTGGGCCGACTCATCCACTTAAGGTCTTTAACGACTCATTGGATTTACGACTCAAGGGGCTTCAGCAACTTAAGGAAAGGACCGACTCAACTGGCAGCGACCCAATTGGCTGACGAGCTAAGGCTCAAGGCAACTTAGAGGAATGGAACGACTCATGGAGGTTAGCGGTTCATGATACAGGCCGACTCATTGAGTTACCGACTCAACGAAGTTCACGGCTCATACGAGACGACTCAAGGACTGAACCGACTCATCTACTCAAGGACTGGACCGACTCATCTACTCAAGGACTGGACTGACTCATCTACTCAAGGACTGGACCGACTCATCTACTCAAGGTTCGTAACGACTCAGTGGACCAACGACTCAACGAGTTAATGCCTTAGAAGAGCAGAGTGGTTTAACTAGTTAGTGGTTTATGGGGTAGACCGACTCAGGGTTTCCAACGACTCAGGGTTTCCAACGACTCAAGGTGACTAACGACCTATCATAAGTCGCTGGCGACCTAAGCATACGAGGAACAAGCTCAATGCCGTTTCATCTATGCCACTGCTTGATGACTCGTGGTATGTGAGTCGGTCACGGTTCATTCTGAGTCGGTCACGACTCATGACTTAACAATTCTAGCCCAGAAATTTGCCTATAAATACATGGCCACCCCCAACATTCAGGGGACTTTTTGGCTGATTCATTTCAAGCGCCATTACTCTGCTGCATTCTAAACTACTTCAACATCTTCAAGAAACTTCACGAAGAAATCAAACATGTCAAACATGTGTTCAAAGATTTGGATCGACATTGAAGTTTAGGCTACTTGTTCAAAGTCACTTGAAACTCAAAGTGTGTTGTAATTAAAGTGTAACTGCATTGACTTGTAATCAAATCGTCAATAAAGATACTCAAAGTGGACGTAGGCTATCTCTTAAGCCGAACCACTATAAAATTGCTGTTGTTTACTGTTTTTTCACTATTATCTGCTTATAATCTGTTCCCGAGTTATCGGGTGGTGCTTTCACGATCTCACTTCATACACCGGGGTGTTAGCGTTCAAATTTTAGTGTTAACAACGTGTATGATCTATCTCTGGTTGGAAAACCAGCAGTTTGGGAGTTTTAGCTGTTGAGTCAGACTCGTTTGTAGTCTGATATCTTGTCTAGTGTTACAGATATAGTTGTATAGGAGCTTTGTAGCTTCATAATATTGATTGTTTTGATTCTCTAGAGCGAGTATCTTGGTATATATATACCTGGGGAAACTCGATAAAATTATATCCATAATTTGTTTGGATAATTAGATTTGTTTGATTGGTTGTTTTTGGTTGTTAGCATATGTTTGATATATGCTTGTGTTTTTAAATTAAATTAAAAGTTAATGAGATTATTAAATTACCATTGTTTTAAATTTCGCGGACGAAATTCTTTTAAGGGGGAAGGATTGTAACATCCCGGAATTTTTGACAATATCAATTTAATAATCTGTAGTTAAAATTAAATTGATATTGATAATCTGTTGATAATTATTCAGATAAATTTAATAATCTTCTTCAATAAATATTTAAATTGGTTATTTTATCTTTTAAAAATAATAAATTGATTTCTAGTCATAAATAAATATATGTTTTTAAAATTGATAAGAAAAATATTGGAATATTTTTAAATTAAATTGGATTTTGTTTTAAATTTAGAATATATTCAACAAATGTTTTATGGTTTAATAAAATGGATTAATTATTTAATAAAAATATAATTTCTTGTAAAATGACTTTTGTAAAACAATATTGATATTGTATTATCTTTATAAATAAGTTTGAATAGAATTTGTAATTTTTTTATTTCAAATTGAATTTATATTTATAATTTGATTTGAAAATATTTGATTTTTGAATCTAGTTTGAATTTAAATTCAAAAGTATGAAATCTTAAATTGTTTAATTGTTTTAATTTTTATTTGTGTAAGTTTTGTAAACATAGTTTGTCTTCATTTATAAATTCATACACTTATTCAAAATTTAAATTAACATATTGAAACTAAGTTAATATATGCATTAGCTTGTAAATGAATAATAATTACCTTTAAAAGAAAAAAATACAACTGTTAAATTCTTATGCATTCAATTTGACAAATGTTGTTAAGTTTGACAAGTGTTAAAATTTTAGTTTTTATTTTTGCTTTCTTTAAAATCTGAAAATGCATTTAGTTAAGCTTACATATTCATTTCATATTACATTTTCTTTCCTTAATCAAATGAAGACCAAAATTTCATTTTCATATCCACAATCAAAATTCTGCATATACAAACTCCTCATCAATTTCAAATAAACCTACATATTCAAATCAAAATCTGCATCCACAAATTATCAAGAATCAGATCTGCATATCCTCAAATCTAAACATCTGCATGTTCCTCTTTATTAAAATTCAATCTGCATTTCCTTAAAAAGAAATCCAACATCTGCATATTAAAAGATCAAATTCATTTTCATATTAAAAATTCAGAAAAAAAAACTGCATTCTGTTCATAAATCTAATCGTCCTCAAGTACAAAACCTGCATACTCCACCAAAGATCAACTCAGCACATCTCAAATTCAAGTCAATCTGCAAAATCAAGTTGAGCTTGCACATGTTTGTTTTCTGGAAATGGATAGCATCTGCATGTGTTTGGGAAATTGGAAATAGCATCTTCTACCTGCATATGTTTGTTTCTGCATAAATGAGCAATAGAGAGGAGCAAGCTCTGCATATTTTATTTCTGCAAATTCAAAATAAACAACAGTTGTCTGCATTCAAATAAAGGTGAGTAACAATTTATTTTCAAAACCGATTTAAATTAACTTAGTTGCTAAAATTATTGCCTGATAAGTATGATGGATATATCTGTGCATATGTATGAGATTTGAATGCCTGTATTGCTAGTGATGAATTCTTTCCAGATCTTGATTTCAGACTTAAAGATGTAATTTAAAATTTATGAACTCAAGATCTAATATATGTTTAGATGCAAATTATCAAACAGAACTAGTAGTATATCCTAAATAAAGTGTTAGATTTTATTCAGGATAATAAACTGGTTTTTCTTGACTCTGTAAATTTTTTAAAAACATCATGCATGTTCAATTTCATTCATACCCAATCTGATTAATATGATAATTCAAAAATACTAATCAAAAATATAAACTAGAACTTGATTTTTAAATCAAGTATTGACATTTATAGGTGCATGTTTGATTTACAATTGGTTCTTGAACCAAAAATATGAATTTGAGTAATATTTGAAATCTGATACTTGAGGATTCATAAAATTCTTCTGAGTTATAGTAAAAGGAATATAGATCCTTGGAAAAATCTGGGAAGTAAATAAAATTTACTAGATTGATTGCAGTTTTGGTTTTTAGAATATAACCTTAGTTTTGTATGGGTTTGTGCATTGAGATGATTTGAAGTGTAGAGTTGACCGAGTGCATTGATGTTTTGGGAATCGTTGGGTTGGTGGTGGATGAGTTCGAGGCCGGAGTGGCTAGATGTCAGGTGGTCGGAGGTGAGAATGATGGCCGCTGACAGGTTTGCATCAGGAAACTGTTTTCTGTTGTACAGGTTTTGATTAGGGGCATTTTAGATTCTTTGATGAATTTCTTGATCTGGGTTAATGTTGGAGTAGTGGTAAGCTTCTGGAGTTGATTGGATCATCTGAGTTGATCGGCAGAGGTGGAGGCGACATGTTCTCTAGTGAACTGTTGTGGTTTGGGTGTTTCAGGGGAGGCCTTTGTGTTGCTCGAAGCAGGTTGTAAAATAACTCGAAGTGGATGGGAGATTGACTCGGAGTAGGGAGGTATAAAACTCGAAGTAAAATTAGGGGGGTCTCGGGTTGAACTCTGTTATTTTCCAGGTTTGAAAACCTGCATAAAATCTGGTTTTTTATTGAAATTTAAAATATGGGTTTTAAACATTGAAAATTCTGCAGATTTATTTAAAGTAAGGATTAAGTGAAAATTCAAATGCAAGTTTGAATTTTAGATTCAAATTTAAATCCCAGTTTTGAAATAAAAGTTTAAATTCTTAACTTAATTAACTATTTCAATTTGGTAAATAGTTGAAATTTTAAATAATGGAGTTTTTAAAATATGAAGCATGATTTAAAGATAAATTTTAAAACTGGAAATCTGAGTTTAAAATGAAGTTCAGTTTCAAATTTAAAAGAAGATTTAAATTTGAAAGTTTTAAACTAAAGATGAATTGAAACTTCTAAAATTTTGAAATAAATTTAACTTCAAATTCTTATGATTGCATTTTTAAGTCAAACTTTTGTTTTGACATGTAATTTTAAATAAGTTTTAAATTATTTAAAACTTTGATGAGTTTTAAAATTATTCTATTTTAACTTGAATTTGAATTGAAATTTAAAAGGAAATTTCTTAAGTACTTTGTTTTAAATCAAATTGTTTTAAACATAATTAAGTTATGTTTATCTTGAAATTTAAATTAAGATTTATATTTCAAGATTAGTTTAATTTAATGAGGTAATTAAGATTAATTAATTTAATTAATTAATTAAATTTGGAATTAATAATTGATTAATGATTAATAAATTTGGAATTAAGATCATTAATTAAGTTATTAATTAATGATAAATGAATATTAGTTATGTAATTAATTTTTTATTTAAGGTTAATTAATTTAATAATTAACTTTAATTAATGAATGATTAAAGATAATTTAAATGGTAATTAATTTAAGTTAATTACCTTATAAAATAATTTGAGGATGGTTAATGAAGGTCATTAACCATGGTTATTTAATAATTAGTTAATGTAGTTAATTTTTTATATATAATTAATTAGATTAATTAATTTAATAATAATCATTTATAAATGGTTAGAGAGTAATTACTTAGTAACGTAATTAAGGAATTAATTACTTAATGTAATTAATTTAATTTAATGTGATTGTTTATTTTAATTAATTAATTTTAATTAAATTTAAACACTTGGGTTTTATAAATAATTACTGTATGTAATTAATGATTTGGAAATTACTTAGTTAAGTAATTGTTTGATAATTACATGATTGTAATTAAGTAGAGATGTTTAAGTATGAGTGATTTGGATTAATTATTTAGTAATTAATCAAGGGATTAATTAAGAAATAAAATTAAGGATAATTAATTTGGTTTAATATGGTAATTAAATTAGTTAATTTTTTTTTTTTTTTTTTGGCAAGGCCGACGGGGTTGAATGGACCCCGACCATATTTTATTGCAACACCAAAGAGTACAAACACTAGCAACAAAATGAGCAAAAGCTCCATGAAAAACAGAGGAACAAGGTGCTACAAACACAAGGAAAACAACAAGACAAAGGAAAAGGAACACAACAGTTACACTCAGTTACACAGGTTGTATTGCATCAATATACCAGGGTCATAAGTGAAGTGCAGATCCAAGGAACTTTTAATCTCAAGCATTATCCATAGCTTTAACATTGCAGTAACTTTCACATTGCTGGCATATAAAATTATAGTGTTTCGTTCCCTCCAAGCAGAATTGATGTAGCTTTTCAGCACCACAGTGAATATTATTTTTTGTTTTTCCCTTCCCCTCGCCTTAGCAAGGATACATTCCCACTCTCTCGATTTGTCTTGAGCAGGCACCGTACTATTTATCCTTATCATCACATTAGTCCAGATTTGTCTTATAGCAGAGTATTCAAAAAACAACTGAATAGTAGCCTCAGGTTGGACAGAGCAGAAAAAGCAGTGTAAGTTCAAATTCATTTCCATACTCACAAGTTTCACTTTAGTTAATATAGCTCTCTTCAGTACCACCCAAAAGTGAATGAGTTTCCACTCCTGTATTACATATGCAGATTGATCAAGCTTGATAGTGTAGTGACACCCTCGTATATTCCATGCTCCAATGGTCGACATCATTAAAGAACACGTGCATTGAGCATTTCAGTCTTCATTCTCCTAGTTACTGCATGCTTCGATGTCAAGTAATTAGGAATAGTTGTAGAAAGTGGAGTTACTTCATTGCTTGTTGAACCAGCAAAAGTGGAAGAGGTCTGTTGGGACAGAAATGGTTCGGTTGGGGATGAAAGAGATGGGGAGGAGTGGGCATGTAGTATAGGAGGGGGTTTATAGGCCTTAGGAGGTTGGATATTGGAGTAAGGATGTTTGAGTGATGTAACAGTTACAGGTTGGAAGGTTGAGTCAGCTGTGCATGTTTCCTGAACTTTGTGCATGTTCTTTTTTCCAATGACAATGTTGTTCTTGCCTTTACTCTTCTCGCTTTTTGTACTTGTCACGCTTGTACCTTCTTCATTTTCTTTTTCATTATGTGTTCCACTATCATTTATTCCATTGCTGATAGCTGTTGTTTTTCCTGTGATGTGTTCTTGGTGCTGTAATAATGCTGAGTTTTGAGTCTTAACTTGTTGCAAACTTTTGTTGCTTTGACTCCCTTGCATAATTTCCTTTTGATCTATACATGTAGTTTTACCCTCCAAATTTTGCATTTCACTAGCAGTTTTACCCTCAAAAATTCTCATTTCTTCGCCAGTTCCTCCATTCATTGTAACACCTTCTTTCTGTTCTTCCCTCATAATTTCAGTGTCTTCTAAACCAAGTAAAGCATCGAATTTGTTAGTTACAATGACATCATCAATCAACTCATCCACTGCTGTTTTTTCATTTTTCTTGGTTCTTATTTCAATGCTCATCTCTACTGTTGATGTCTGCCTATTGTTTACTTCACTTTCTCTGCTGCAGTCTTCATTCACTTTTCTTATTTCACTTTGCCCTCCTTCCTGCTCTATCTCATCAACCTTTTCATTCTTATGATCTTCACCAACTTTATTTATTACTTTTTCATTCTCTTCCATGTCCTTGTCACCTCTGATTATTTGCTTCTTTGTCTCCTTTATTACATTAACTACTTTCTTATTTTTCACTCGTTGCCACCTCCTGACATTCTGTTTTTGAATTGGTGTGTACTTTTTATTACCCTGGTCAGTGACTTCAGCATCCTCATTGTTTATCCTCCTTTCATTCTTCTTTGTCTCTGTCTCTCTAACGGTTTCACCTTTTTCTTTGTCGTCACAGCATTCAGTAGGATGTCCAAATTTTTTACAGAGCATACACACATCTGGTCTCCATTGGTACTGAACAAAGATTTTCTGAAAGCCTCCTTCAACAAGTTTAACCAAGAAATCATCTGGTAGTGTCTTATTTGGTTTTACTTCTATTAGGCATTTAGCATAGCTCAGTCTATTTTGCTTCTCTGTCATTTCATCCATACACAGTAACTTGCCTAGATGACTACACAGCCAGTTGATTCCAAGTGGAGACCACGCATATAAGGGGAGGTTGTACAGGTGAACCCAAACAGGAACAGCGGTGACAGAGCCTGAGATATTACTAACAGCAGCATCATAGGGTTTTATGATGAACATTTTATTTTTTATAAATACAGGGTCACTCTGAAGGATAGAACTTCTATCTTCATCACATGTAAAGTTAAACAAGAAAACTGTACCATCAGATTTTACTTTTACTGAGCCTTTAAGCTTCCAGATAGATTTTAGCTTCTGAATAACTGCCGTATACGATAGAGGCTTATCCAAGAAGAATCCAACCAAGGAATCATTCCATATCATTGCACCAGCTTCTAAGACTTCCTTCGGTGGCACTAGCATATTGTCTTCATATTCAGGAGAGAGATCAATAGGGATGTACTTCCCAGCATTTCTTGGTTTATGCTTAAATAAGGAAGTCCATCTCTGTTCACCAAGGTTTATGACATCAGAAGTGTCTGAAAAGGGGAGTAGAGGAGATCTAGAATGGTGTGGGTCAGGTGGGACAGGAGGCGGAGGAACTGGAGGAGAGGGTACAGAAGTGGAAGGTACAACAGAAGAGGGACAAGTCGAGGAGTCCAAGGTGGGTAGGCCTGGTTTGATGGGACAAAGTAGCGCCTGGTCAGGAGAGGACGTTGGAAGGACAGAACTGTTGTGGTTGATTGAGATGGTAGGGGCATGTGGAAGGACAAGGGGAAGGACATGGGGGAGGACGAGAGTTGCAGACATTGATTTTTTAACTTGAATGATTAAGGCTATGATTAAATTAGTTAATTACTTAGAGTAATTAATTTAAGGAATAATTAAGGATCATTAATTATTTAATTAATGATGTAATTAGAGTTGATTTATTATGATTAACTAATCAATAATAGATAATTAAGGTAATTAATTAATTAATTAATTAAGAATTAATGTAATTAATTATGATTAACTAATTAATTGAGGTAATTAAAGGTTAATTACTGTTGATTAGAGAATAATTAATTTGTGAAATTAATTAAGGATAATTACATGAATGTAATTAAGAGTAATTAATCAAGAGTGATTAATTAGGATGGTTTATTTTGAATGATTAATTGATTGGAATCAATTAAATGTTTGAGTAAGCAAGATATATATGGGTGAAGTAATTAATTTAATTTATTTTAAATTGATTAAAGATGGGTAATTAATTTAATTCATTTTAAATTAATTAGAGATAGTTAATTTAATTCATTTTAAATTAATTATATTGTGATGAGTAAATCATTGCTTATGTATGAATGGATGTCATTGATTGTCTTGGATGCTTTGAGATCTCAGTAATGAGATAAATATTATTGTGAGGTATGGATGTTTAATTGTATTGTGATGATAACATAGGTTATCTATTGTGATGGTGATATATGGAATATCTATTGGATATTGATGATGTGGGTTACCTGTTATGTGATAATGTTGATTATCAGTTATGATTTATGAATTATCTATCTATCTGTTTATAGATATTGTATTGAATTGTTTTAAACCTTTAAAACAACTTGACCTTAAAAGACACGATTCGGATTTCGATGAGACCGGGATCGGGTTTCCATATTTGGATATCCGAAAACCACATCGATTCCAAATAACGTTAGGTCGTAAATCAAAGTGGAGCTTTGTGAAGACTCGAGGTGTAAGGACTATGAGTCAGTATAACACTGTGGGTGATTCCGTAATGAGTTGACGAATTAGTTCTTATAGATTCGAGATGGTGGTTTAAAGTGCAAGGGTTATTGTCGTTAACTCTGAGGGTGATTCCAAAATGAGTGTAACGAGATAATGCCTTCGGTTTCGTTCGAACCCGGAACGAACTTGTATGGATTGAATGCTTTCAGAACATCGTCAGGTGGACGATGAGAATTCTAAGTGATGTGTCCTATAAAGGTAATCATAGCCTTAAGCCTCATCAACCGGGAATGGCTAAAACAGGGGAGGTGCAGCAAAGCTTCGTGGGTCGCACCCACTAGAGAGCAAGATTGATCCATGTCTAGAAGTCCCTTTATATTCGGCTGTGTGGGTGGTTTCTAGCTACAACCACGGGGTTGTCTTGTTCGGAACTATTCAGTAAGGAATGGGTTCAGCTTTGTGTTACAGGGGGTCGGGAGTGATCCTCGGTACGTTGATCTAGGCTACGTACTGTGACGGGCGGTACCCCAATAGCCCTGCCATTGTATGGAATCCAAAATCCAATAAGTGCCAACGGTTTTGATTGTATTACCCACTTTTGTGGCTAGTAGCTGGAATTTAATAAATGTAACAATTTTGGCTATTTCTTATTTACTTGAAAACCCTAGACACTATTATAATATCACAGAACTTCCTATCAAATGTTTTGGTTAGCGTAAGGTAAAAACTTTTCCATGTTTATGTGTGGGAAGTCTTACGTGATACCTTTCTTTTCAAAGGTTTTTAAAAGTTAAGCAACTTTAACCTGTTACTCACACCAGACCCATGTCTGACCCGGAGTTTATTTTGTTTTTCATAAACTCTTGGGTACTCAAATTTTTTTGAGTAGTCAAGGGAATTCAGGTTAGGATTCAGGATTAGCTTTGACGAACTGTGAAGGAGCAATGGAGCAGGAGGCTTCCACGTGTAGATATATCTAGCATTCCGTTGTGTGTTCTCTGAGTTGTTGTAATGAGTTGTATAACTTGACAGGTGTTTATAACTGTCTTGTATGAGTTGACTATGCTGTGTATCTGTGATGTATATGATACTATGTAATATTTATGCTATTAATATAATTTATTCGTTCTGCTGTTAGATTCTGATGTGTTGTTTCTTTCTTCTCTTCTTTCTATTCCCTTTTCTATCCCTTTCTTTCTTCAAGATGATGCGATTTTCCGGAAGTGGAAAGTTGGGTCGTCACAAAATCTTTAAATTTATCTCGAAATCGAAATCGAGTTCGAGAACACCTAAACTGGAATGAACCAAGACCAACAAAATCGATCGTCGACGACAATCTCGGCAACCTAGAACCACGCCGCTCTACCCAAAAACGCGTCACATGATTTCACTTCGATCCCCCTTAGACCGGTCCCTCCCGGTGCCTTGACGTCGACGAAATCTCCCCTACAAACCTCTCAACCAAAACTGAATAATAAACCCTAAAATTAAGTCGCGGCGTCATCTCGATCAACCAGAAAATTTTCGAGTATTTTTCCCATAAACTTCATCACCTTCACCTCCTCTGACATCTAGCCCAAGACTCAGTTGTTTGTTGATCATCAGAAATCAATGTTTTTGTGTTTTCCGTTCAAACTCAAAAACGCACTTCAATTCAAAACTTAAAATCACAATTTTATTATTAAAATTCAACATTTACGAGCTCAAATCAGATTGCATGATCAAAACAAGGAATTAAATCATTTGATTTTTTTATCATTAAAAGATCATTACTGTAAAAATTTATTTCCAGTAACCTATTTATCTTTAGTGCTTACAAATATTTTTAGGATAGAGGTCTTGACCATTCTGACATATTTTCTTTGGACATTAAGATCAATAGATGATTAGAAAGTGAGTTTTTGATTTTTCAAACAGGATTGAACCCTGTAATACTCAAAACAGAGACTAATGTTTATTCTCAGGCATGTAGAGCTATATACACACATATATTCATAAATTCATACACATGCAAGTAATTTTTCAACCTACTTTAACATGTTTCTCAAACAAAAAATTTAAATTCAGAAATCAAAAGGTTTACTCACCTTGATCAAGAAGAAACAGAGAAGAATAGGCTTGAAGTAAATTTGTAAAATGGGAATTAGTTGTTGACCTTTGAACAACTGAAACTTGATGATTTTGATTGATGAATTTTATTGAGTTGCTTCTAGCGTTTTGATTCAGTTTTAAATTAATTTAAAACTTTGTTCTGATTTCCTTTTACTTTACTTCAGGCTTCTGAAACTTCCAGGTTTTGAAATTTTTCTTGTTTCAGGTTTAAAAATGTTTTTAGAGTTTGCTTTGGAAAAATTTTCGATTTGTTTTCTTCTCAGATTTTCTTTTAAAACTTTTGTTTTTTGGTTTATAGTGTTTAAGCAGGTAAAAGAAACGAGAGAGAGAGAGAGGTTTAAGATATTATATAGTTTCTATTTCCTTTTTAAATATGGAAACAATAAAATGACACTTGTTAATTATATTGATAAGATCACTACACTTGTTTAATTGATGTGTTAAAAGCTTAACACTTGTCCCCTTTTTATATTTATATGATTTGAGTAAATTTTTATATTATATTTCTTACATAAAGACATTTTCCTTATATTAATATATACTATTTAAAAGAAATGCTCTTTAAACTAACTACTCATTAAATAATTTACATAAACAATATTTTTAAACCCAAATCATTTTTTCTAAGTCATTTAAATTCAAATACAAATTCAATATTCACATTCAAATTTTAAAATCAAATTCAAATTCACTCATATATACATATACATATATATTTCAAAATCAGATAATTCTAAAACATTTATTATTTTGAATTCTTAACTCAAATGAATTTACAATCTTACAAATCAACACTTATTTTATTTATTTTGAAAAAATTCAAATTAATTCCAAAATTTATCCCAAAATTTACATCAATTACTAATTTAAATTTAATTCAAAAATGGGTATCGTTACAACCATGATCCACTATAAATTCCCCGAACAATTTTCCAGTGATCGTCAACATGCAAGCCACCTTCGACAATCATCTCGAATCGCCTCCCCTTGCCGATCGACGACAATTGGTAAAAAGGCAAATTCCGGTTAACTCCAGATTCCCCATTGAATACAAACTTAAAAAGTTTGAAATGTTTTCCTAAAATCATCATTTCCTACTACAAACAAAATTATGAAACCCAAACCTGAATACGTAAGCATTGATTTTTTTTATGTTGGAACATATTTACCGAAATTCCACTTTCCCAGATAAATCACTTACTAATTTCACATTTTTTTTCTTTTAAAATTTGTATTACATCAAAACGAACAAATTCCTTTCAAACATCATAGGTTAAAAGAATTTAGGGGAAGAGGATTAGAATTTTTAACTTGATTTTTTAAAGTTTGCAACTAAGAACAGATCCCTATTTTATATATACATACACATATACCCAAGCATTTGAACATATTTAAACATGCAAGCAAATTCACATCATCACTCAAATATACTTCATATCATACTTCGACAGATCATTAAGATAACTAAGTTTAGGGTCTTATATAAAAAAAAGTTTGCTCACCTTGCTTTCCTGATAGAACAGAAACCACAGTGATGATTTTGAACAGAGGACTGGAATTTCTTTTGAAATTTGAAGACTGGTTTTTGGATTCGTTGAAGATGTTGTTTTGATCATGTAGTTGTAATTATTTCACCCTGATCTGATGACTTCCAAGCTATAATTGAAAAGAGTCTTTTAATTTCCAGATTTGCTTGCTCTTTTATATTTCCAGGTTTTTATTTTCTTCCATATTTTGGTTTTGATCTTGCG
This sequence comes from Allium cepa, assembly GCA_030765085.1. Lineage (NCBI taxonomy): Eukaryota > Viridiplantae > Streptophyta > Magnoliopsida > Asparagales > Amaryllidaceae > Allium > Allium cepa. Next base: position 856,818,329 of record CM060943.1, read on the forward strand.
GCCTTGAATTGAAGCTTTGTTTGATATTGAGATTTTAATTTACTTTAGTTTCAGATTTAGTTTTGAAGAGGATTTTGTTTTTTTTTGTGTTTCTCAGGCATGAGAAGAACAGCCTGACTTCTAACTCTCTTTTCTTTTTCTATTTCCTTTGTTGTTGAGTTTTGTGATGTTCAAGATTTCTTTACTTTTCTTTCAGAAATTTATAAGGCTAAATAATTGAAAGGAGAAGCTGAAAAGTTTCTATGAATTTTTTTTGCTTTATTATTCTTTTCAATTAACAAAGTTGAATGCCACTTGTTAAAACCAATTATGGGATTTCTACACTTGTCATTCATATTAGCTTTTTTCTTTAAAAATTGTTCATATCTGACATTTTTATGTTTATACCCTTGGTTCACACCATTCTTGTCAATTTGGCTTTAACCCTTCATGTAAATATATTTTCATATGTAACATATGTTTTATTTTAAAATTGTTTATGTTTTCTTTAATATTTATATTTACACAAATAAAATCTCTATCTCCATTGTTTTTCACATTCAATCTTTTATTTAGTTCAACATATTTATAGACATATCTTTTTATACATTTTACATTCATACATTCTTTATTATTTATTTTTGTACAACTTTTAAAAAATAAAAGAATAATTTAAAATTTTTGATTTCATATTAACAAATAGTCACATTTATTTATGTAAGAGAATTTAACTTAAAAATAATATTTTGAAAATGAGTACATTAATTTTTTTAAATTAAAAATTCCAAATATTAATATATTTAAATTTTAGAAAACAACCTTTTGTTAACTTTTTATTAATCTCAAAACTATTAATTCCTATTTATTTCCAATACATTTATTTTTTCTAAATCCAATATTTGTCTATAAAATACTTATTCATATATTTCAAATCAAATTGCTACCTGTAATCTAAATTTTTTATTTATTCCTAGAAATTTCTAATTAATTCACAAATAATCTCACAATTTAATTTCAAAATTAAAATAATTATCAAACTAAACTTGACTAAATTTCAGGGATGTTACAGATTCCCCCCTTAAAAAAACTTCGTCCTCGAAATTTCCAGGGAGACAACCAAGGACAGATAAAAGATAGAGAAATACCTTCTCAGAACAAATTGGATATCTATTCTGCATTTAGCTTACCAAAGCAGAATATCAACAACAGATATGAGAACAAACTCAATCAACTACGAAACAATTGGGTTATCTGATCTACGAAATATACAGGGGTATTGGTTAGTTCGGAGGGATAACTAACCGTTCGTAGATTATATCGAAACCCAATGAACAGACAAAAATAGGTTTGACTATGATCTCAGATTCAAGATTTAACTTATTTACGATTTGTTGAGAAATAAAACTATGGGTAGTTCTCATGTCGAACAAACTCAAACAACTCTATCATAAATGAGATTGTTACCTTCTAAAACCTCTTTTCCTTTATCAGCCTTTGAGCTTGAAGAATCATCTTTGATTGCATATACCCTTGCTACAAGAGCTTGCTTCTGAGCTGGACAGTCCTTGATCTTATGTCCTGGCTTGCGGCAGTAATAGCATCCACTAGATTTCTGATTTGGCCTCATAAATGGCTCTCTCATTCCTGGCTTCCAAGGGTTTTTGCATTTATCCGAGTAGTGACCTTTCTCCAAGAAATTGAGACAAGTAACATCTTTCACCTTTTTCTTCTGTATATTCTTCTTTCCTTTATCTTTCCTCGGTTTCTTTCCACCAAACTTCCTTTTTCTCCAATTCAGATTGCTTGTATTTCCATTCTCCTTTGGAACTTCCTGCTTATCCAGAGTATCGTATCTATAACTTATATCAATTAAATCCAAAAACGATTCCTTTACGTGAGCAGTCATTCTCTCCTGAAACTCCTTGTTCATTCCCCGAATAAACTTTTCATTCTTCTTCAATGGTGTATTCACCAACTCTGGACCAAACCGAAATAATTCATTGAATTTGTTCAAGTATTCCTCAAATGATAAGCTTCCTTGCTTTAAATCTATGAACTCCTGCTACATTCTAGAGATACCAGCAGACGACATATATCGCTGCTCGAACACTTCCGTGAAACGACTCCAAATAAATTCATTTGTCGGCTTATCCAATGTAACTGTTTCCCACCAAGCTAAAGCCTCTTCCTGGAGTTGCCAAGAAGCTATTAATCGCATCTGATCATCTTCTAATTTTAGTCCTTTGAAAAACCTTTCGCACGATCGGATCCAGGCTTGTGCTTCAATAACGGTTTCCTTGCCAGTGAATGGTTTTCCACCAAGTTTAGAAATGCTTCGATATAGATCATCCAGATTTGGTTGAGATTGAATGGAAATGTCTGTCGTTGCAGGGCCTTGACTAGCTGAAATGGTGCTTCCCTGTCCCCTATCTCGTCCTTTTCTTCCACTCATTCTTACTGTTTGTAAATAGTAAGAAAACTGATTCAAGTATTCGGACGAAATATTTTAGGGAATAACAACAGATAAAGAGAATAGACTAAGTAGTTTGGGTTTTGGTTTCATAGGTTGTACTCATTCCAGGGTATACTTTACCCTATCTCTAATGAGCCAACTAATGTGTTACACTCCGTAGCTAAAGTTCTTACTCAACCTTTAGCTTTGATACCAAATGTGACGACCCGAACTCGATGTCCGACAAACAACATCGAATCTGTATCGCCGGAGCTTGCAACAACATTAGATGTTAAATAACACAGTGGAAAAAATGATGATATCATAGATACAACATGAATACAAATCAGATACATCAATTTGATATAATGATAATCATCAACATCAGAGAATATACTACACAAAATACAGCGGAACACGACACAATATGAGATAAGCCTTCAAAAGAAACCAAAACTGCAACTCCAATCCAAACTCCAAAGCCAAAGCTCTAAACTCCAAGCTCAAATCTCCATCAAGTGTGACGGTCCGGACTCAGCATTTGAAAATCGGCACCCGTACTTCACTTGTACTCGAATGCCGCATATTCAAATGTCGAATCTGGCTCACCGGAGCTTATAACACATTAATTATAACAACACAGTGGAAGAGAAATGAATGATATCATATACAACTCCAATGAATACAATATCCAGAATGATATACAATAATGATATCAATAATGCTCAACAAATATCGAGGTATGATACCATGCTACAGTGGAAAAGATATCAATAGAAGTGATAACTCCAAGTGAACTTCAGACAAAAATGAATCCACAACTGCATCCTAATCCAAAGCTCCAAGCCACAAGCTTAAACCACCATCAAGTTGCACCAAGCTAAGCAAGTCCAGTCCATGAATCCGAAGACTCCAAAGAGTTCCAAAGAGAAAGTTGAAGGGTATCAAAGCGATGCCTACTATCTGACTATCTGAAAAACCCAACTCTAGATTGCCCGTGTGGAAAATTATAGGCATCCAGTGTTTAGGAAGGGAACAATAAACTCCGGGTCAATCATGGAACTGGTATAAGCAAACAAAAACAGTTCATCTTTAAAAAGAAATTTGCAATGATTTTTGAAAAATGAAACTTCCATAAGTCCTCCCGATACATACACAATTCAAGCGCACACTTGGAGGAGATTTCCCCTTATGACAGTAAAAAATGCTTGATACGTGAAAATCATTTGATATTACTATTAGTGCATAGTGCAGAAAACCTTTCGAAAGTATAATATCAATCTTAGCCAGCATACAATAGTTCGTCGTATGCCTACTATAGCTACCATTTAAGAATGGCAGGTTATACAATTGAAATCGTAAAGGGTGCGTATTGGATGATTGGGTTTCCAACAAATGGTCAGACTAAGGAACATCCTTACCGAAATGGGTACGCTTCTGGAAGGACGCCCCCGAGAACCTAACCGGATCTCTGCTAACAAGGCTGACGCTACCTCACGCTTTAACCAAGCTATAACATAGGTAACTAACACACGAGTATGCCACCCCCGGTCGTTACAGACCTTTATCTGAGGGCCCTCAAAACCAACAACCACAAAATAATGTATTTGTAGTAACCACATAGGTTAAATATCTGGGCTCCATACCTTGATACCACCTCTTATCCAGAAGAAGATGGACATACCCTAGGGGAGCGACCCTTAAAAACCTTGCCACAACATTCCCGTTTCGACCATTTTCAGGTTGTGAGGCTCGACGAAGTCTCGTCCACAAAGCTACGCTTTTTCACAAAGCCATGCTTCGATCAACAAATGATCAGCAGCACTTCGTATGCCACATTACTAAATTGGGAATGTATCACTAGTAACCATCAACTACATAACCTCTGAGTTCGTACGTCTCAGAGAAGGGTGTTAAGCTAGGAGAATTAATCTCCGCCACCAAACAGAAATGTATTTGATAGAAACCAGCTTTACATCTCATAGTGTAATGTCAGACACACATACATACAAGTCTGTTCTGGGTTCGAACAGAACCGAAGGCACTTCCAAAGATGCTCTTGCAATCCGGATAATCCCTAATCACGTCCAGACTCCCCATCACATAGGGTGCTCAAATATCTATACTGGGGCCATTCGGTGCGGAAACATTCGATGGGTTATCCTTTCGCTTTCGAAAATATCCGTTCTTCACCATCGGTCTTCAATTTCTATCCATAACTTCGTATCACTATTCGGAATGGGTTATATAACACAAAGTCCTCTCCCACCTAAACCGAATACTGAGCGCAATATTTAAAAATCATGTGGATAATGGGATCTCAATTAAGTCACAACTTATTATTCAAAACTTTACTTTCAAAGGGTTTAAACAAATTACCATTCACGAATCTTTTTGAACAAAAGATTCACTACACAAAGTTCACAAGGTTCACAAAGTTCACAAAGTTTACCAATCTTTCACAAAGATTCATTAATATCTTTCCAATTCAAATCTTTTATACAAAGATACGCTTTTCAGATCCCTTTTCAATTTGAAAACAAATTCACCAATCTTTAACAAAGATTCATTCATATCCTTTTCAAAACAATTTTCCTTTTAAATTGGATTAACTCATCCAATCTTTAAATCAAAATTCAATTCATAGCTTTCAAAATCATTTCCACAAAATAATTCCATTCCAAAACTTTTATATAAAAGATACACCATTTAGAATCCTCTTCGATTCAAAAACAAAGCTTAACAATCTTTTACAAAGATTCATTCATTGTTTTCAAAACTATTTCATTTCAAAAACTTGAAATTCTTTCAACACAAATTGGAAATCCTTTCTTTATATGAAAGCAACTATTTGAAACAAATAGTTTTCGTTTTGCGAAAATTCGGTTACATTTATACAAGTTAAAGCCCTTCAAGTATAAGGCTTGGTTTAAATTCAAATTCCCAAAAACAATACTTTTTAAATGGTTTAAAACCCATATAAACACATTTATAACTTGTATAACCTTTTCAAATCATAATTTCCAAACATAGGATTCAATTCCAAATTTTGAATTTAAATTCAAATCAAACTATTTGAATTTCAAAACTTTATGCAGTTTTAAAATAACTTTTATCCTTAAAATTCCTTTTCAAAAGCCTTTTCAAATTCAACCCAAATCCATTTCCAAAATCATTTGAATTTAAAATTTTAATTTTTAAAACCATTTCGTTAAATTCAAATATCTGTGACTTAACCGATTTCCTCGTGAAATCCATCTTTGTGTGTGTATGGTGTAGTCCAGAGGTTTTACACAATAGTGCAACATCATCAATTATCACAGATTCAATCTTATCAATATCGATAAGCGGTATGATCTACAACGCTTATCTTCATTCAAAGATTCACAGATAAAATAAATTTATCAATTACAAAGATTTACCATTACGATTCGATGTGGGTTTCGGATAACCAACTGTAATCCGACTCCCTGTCGCGTCGAAATTCAAATGCCGTTTTACGACCAAAAGGTTTTCGTGTTCACACAACAGTATATTCATCACAGATATCACAGCTCAGCACAAAGCAATTCATATTGCATAGCATCAAAATCACATAACAGAGATATCAATCCAATACACAACATTCAATAACAATAAAACATCTTCAATTAAGATGAATAAATCGTGTGGTTTAAATTAATTAACCACATAATTACTTTCATAAATTATCTTATTAAATTAAATCAGATAAATCACTAATCTAGGTTAATTAATATTAATTAAGTACAACCCTTAATCGTAAATTAAACTTAAATCATTTATTAATTAACCTTTAATTCTAAATTAATCAACTTTAATTAATAAATTTATCAATCTTTTATCGTCTAAAAAAATTAACCCTTAATTATTTAATTATCCTTAATCATGGAATTAATTATCTTTAATTATCCGAACACTCATAAGTAATTATCTTTTCCTTAATCACTTACTTATCATAATTTTTTTTTATTTAACCATCTTTGAAATTAATTATCATTAACACACAATTTAACTTAATAAATTTAAGTAAATTAATGATTAGAAAACATTACTTTTGATTAACTCTTTAACTTCATTATTGATTTAAAATAATTTAAGAATTACTTATAAATTGTGATAACATAACTAAACAAAACTTAATTACTTCTTCATTAACTTTTAAGCTTGAATCATAACAATTATTTAGAATCTATTAATTTTAGATAAAATTTAAAACTTTGTTAAATATGAATTTGTGAAAACTAATTATTTTCCATATCTTTAAACTTGTTTTTGCTTTGCCTTTAAGCTTAGAAACATTTGTAAAACCCATTCCTTAATCATTAATATCAAAATCTTTAATTAAAAACTAAATTCATATTTACTCTTAAAACTAAGTTAGTTCATTTTTTTTTGTGGAACTTGTAAATTTTCATTTAGCTTTGAAATTTAAAACATTTATTTTTTTGAAAACTTGTTTAAATAATTTCACTTGAAAATTTGGTTAACATTTTACTTTAAAACATACATTTCATCTTCTGGTTGTTTTTTAAACCATACTACAAAGTTACTTACCAGATTTCAAAACCTGTATAAAATTCTTATCAAAACATCCCCGAGCCTGCTTCACTTCTCCCCGAGACCAAAGTTCAATTTTTTCGAGAAACAACCCTAGTCTCCCTCTCTCATTTCTTTTCTGTTTTGATTTAAATTTTTGAAACTGTTAAAACTTATAACCCCCACACGAATAACCCGAGGATATACATAAGAAAACTTCAATGAAACCCACTATTATCTTCAGGACCAACCGATGCATCCCTCATCTTCCCCAAACATCTCAATTCCCAGGCACGAAAGTGTTCGTGTGCACATGATCAAGCACTTCGATCATCTACGATCACTGCCACGGTCTTTGACGTGTCACCGACATCACCGTCGACCACCCCAAACACCTAGTTTGACGAATCAAGCTGGAAATCGAAAATGAGCCTATCCATCACTAGAAACTCAAAAACTCGATCGATACAAACGCCCTGACGCCGGCGATTGAGCCACTTGGAACCCTGCCACTCTGTCCAATGCAACGCCGTGATTCAACACAACGATCCCTTTGGGTCCGATCGACCCTAGTGCTTCCTTCACGTTACACGAACTCGAAAACACAACGTTGATCAAAACAGAAGTTAAACCCTAAATTGACTTCACATCACCGCCACAGCCTCAAAAAAAATCAACGACTATTTTTCTGAAGATCAGCATCCTCTAAACGATCTTCTCCACCATCACTGATGATTCCAGATACATCAATCGCCAGAATTAGGCCATGAATCAATTTTCGTTTGTCTCGTCTTTTCCCGTGAATTAACTAACTAAAAATATTGAAATTTGCATCAAAATTCATCATTTTCAATTACAAAACAGATTCTATAGTTGAAATAATAAATCATTTAAGTCGAATATTTTCATACTTTTAAGTTTTACTGTGTGTTTCTTCCCCCCAATAAATTCATATGTATTTTAAACTTAACAGTATTTTCAAAATTTAAATCTTGATGTTTTCGGCCTACTTTGTTCAAATATCAAATTCTAATAGGGATTGAGGGGAGAAATTCTTGAGTTTTTTTGAAATTTAGTTCTATCTGCAACTCTAAGCAGAGACAGAGGCACGTATGGACATGCACACATACAAACTACATATATACACGATTTACAGGCATCTTCACAAAATCACACAAGCAAATATACATCATAAATTCAATCACTTAGAAATATAACAGGGTTGAGGGGATTTGTTCGCCTGTTTGCACAGGGCAAAGAAGCAGAATTTAAAACTGGAACTTTGTTTTGCTTTTATCATTTCTGGTTTTCTGGATTTAGCTTGCTTTTAAAAACTGAAATTGTTTTGATCGAAAACTCTGATGTATTGAAGTTGAAACAAATCTTTGATTTCCACAAGTTTGCTCCTGATCTGGTTTCAAGTTGAAGTTTGATTCAATTTTTTTCTTTTCAGGTTTTGTTTTGTTTTTTAATTGCTGGTTTTGAATTTGAGAATGCAGATGAATGCAAGAAAAACATGCAGCCTGGTTTTACTATCTTGGATTCTTAAAGTTTGCCTTGATCAAAATTTTAAAATATATGCAGGCTTCCGGCTTTTGATGAGTTTGATCTGGTTTTGTTTTTCCTTTCTCATCTTGAATCTGGTTTATTTACAGGTTCGAAAAGTGGAGAAGAGAAAAATAAGCAACCTGGTTATTTCTTTCTCTTATACAAATTAATTAAAATTTAGTTTGAGATAAAACATATGTTTGCCACTTGTTTAAATTGGTGAACACTTGTTAATTGTTTGAGTAAATATTTTACAAATGTCATTTGAGACAAAATTATGTTTATATCATTGTCTTGAATTTATTTATAGATTTATGTTTAGCCCTTTGCTTTAGTTTAATTTATGAAATAAGTTTCATGTTTTTACTTATTAATTATGAATTATATCTTCATATGTTTATATTTTAGTTTTACATCCTTACTTTATCATAATTATGTGATATGTTTATCTATTTTGTTTCCTTACTTCTATTTTGTACTTACACAACTTAAAACAAATGATCTGAAATAAAATTATTCATTAGAAATAAATAATTTTATATATATATATATATCTATATATATATATATATTAGTCTTTTGGAAATAATTTTTTTTAATAAATCCAATTTTATTTCTAAAATATTCATTCTTGAATTCCAAATCAAATTTATTTTCAATACATTTATATTTAGACTTCGAATCAAATTTCAACTGATAACCCATTTATATAAATAAATAAATATACATCTAATTAAATTTGGAAACTCAAACACAATTTAGATTTTTATTCCCAATTCTTCAAATTAATTTTCAATTAAATTTAAAATTAATATCTATAAACCACTAATATTTTATTTTATTTATAAAAAAACTATATTTAATTCACAATTTAATTTCAAAAATTAATTTAATTATCAAATTAGATCAGGCTAAAATCCGAGGATGTTACAGATTTCCTCCATTAAGAAAGTTTCGTCCTCGAAATTTGAAAGCAGGGAGACCACAAAGAATATAGAAAGATCGTGAGATGAATCACCAGATTTAGGAAGTATGCAGGGGTATTGGTTAGTTCGAAGGGATAACTAACCATTCGTAGAACATATCTGGACCCCAAGAATAGACAGATATATGGATACAATCCCAAAACTTTTAGTTTAAACAACCAAAATATACCTATCAACCATAGCAACCAAAGCAAACAATTCATCCAAACAAACAATTCTGACCTATCTGGAGTTTATGTCCCATGCAAATATATCAAAGCTTCTTCCCGGAGCTATCGGGAACCATCAAAGAATTGAGCAGAGATGATGAACAAAAGAGATTGGTAGGAAAAAATTGTTTCCGTTGTCGTTACAGGGCATTGACCATATGATGTGGTACTTCCCTGTCCCCTATCTCGTCCTCCTCTTGCACTCATACTCACTATCAGTTGATAGTAAGAGAATTTACTGAGGCATACGAAGGGATATCTTAGGGATATACTCATTCAAGGGTATACTTCACCCTATCTCTAGTGAGTCGCTTAATGTGTTATACTCCTGAGCTAAAATTTCAACCTTCAGCTCTGAAACCAAATGTGACTGTTTGGACTCAGCGTTCAAAAATCGACACTCGTACTTAACTTGTACTCGAATGCCGCATATTCAAACATCGAATCTGGCTCGCCCGAGCTTATAACACATTGAGTATAATAACACACCGGAAGAGAAATGAATGACATCATATACAACTCCAATGAATACAATATCCAGAATGATATACAATAATGATATCAATAATGCTCAACAAATATCAGAGGTATGATACAATGCTACAGTGGAAAAGATATCAATAGAAGAGATAACTCCAAGTGAACTTCAGACAAGAATGAATCCACAACTGCATCCTAATCCAAATCTCCAAGCCACAAGCTTAAACCACCATCAAGTTGCACCAAGCTAAGCAAGTCCAGTCCATGAATACGAAGACTCTAAAGAGTTCCAAAGAGAAAGCTAAAGGGTATCAAAGCTATGCCTACTATCTGACTATCTGAAAAACCCAACTCTAGACTGCCCGTGTGGAAAATTGTGGGCACCCAGAGTTTAGGAAGGGAACAACAAACTCCAGGTTAGTCATGGGACTTGTAGGAGCAAACATAAACAGATTATCTTTAAAAAGAAATTCGCAATGCTTTTTGAAAAATGAAACTGCCATAAGGCCTCCCGCCACACACACAATGCAAGCGCACACTTGGAGGAGATTTCTCCTTATGACAATCAAAAATGCTTGATACGCGAAAACCATTTGATATTATTATTAGTGCGTAGTGCAGAAAACCTTTCGAAAGTATAAATCAGTCTTAGCCAGCATACAACAGTTCGTCGTATGCCTACTATAGCTACCATTTAAGAATGGCAGGTTATACAATTGAAATCGTAAAGGGTGCGTATTGGATGATTGAGTTTCCAACAAATGGTCAGGCTTAGGAACTTCCTTACCGAAATGGGTATGCCTCTAGAGGGGCGCCCCCGAGAACCTAACCGGATCTTTGCTAACAAGGCCGACGCTACCTCACGCTTTAACCAAACTATAACATAGGTAACTGACACGCGAGTATGCCACCCTCGGTCGTTATCGACCTTTATCCGAGGGCCCTCAACAACAACAACCATAAAGTAATGTATTTGCAGTAACCATATAGGTTAAATATCTAGGCTCCATACCATGATACCACCTCTTATCCAGAAGAAGATGGACATACCCTAGGGGCGCGACCCCTAAAAACCTTGCCGCAACATTCCTGTTTCGACCATTTCCGGGTGGTGAGGCTCGACGAAGTCTCGTCCACAAAGCTAGGCTTTTTCACAAAGCCATGCTTGATCAACAAATGATCAGCATCACTTCGTATGCCACATTACCAAATTGGGAATGTGTTAGGGATGCAGATTAAGGATCTTAAGGCAGAAATAACGCTAGAGAGGGGGTGAATAGTGTTTTAAAGAATATATGAACTACGTGACTAAATTAAAACTTTCAACACAAATCTAAACAGAATTCTAACATAGAATGATCACAGAACATATAACAAATGCAAATAGTAAAGTAAAGCAAGTAAAAGGAAAGAACACACTGGATTTTATACTGGTTCGGAATCCTCCTACATCCAGTCCTGCACCAAGGCAATATCCTTGTACAGATTTTTATAAGCCAATATCCAAATTACAACCCTCAATTTCTAAGGCCTTGAGGATCCCTCCTATCTCCGAGTCTGGGGTAAACTCTCTTGATTTACGGGACACAAGATCACCCTAATACTTCTTAATGACAATCCTTTTGAATGGGTAGACTCTATGGTCTTTTTGAATACAAATTAATCCTATAACTCTGAATAGCACTTTGATCTTTAGTAGAATGATGGAGAATCAAATAAAGAGAGTATCTAAATGATTTCCTATTGAGAATTTGGCAGAATGATGGCACGATCTTGAAAATATGAAGTTTTATGGATATGGAATGGTGGAGAAGAAAGAGTGAAGAAAATAAGAAAGTAGTTATTAAAAAAATTCGTTTTGGAAGCCTTTATATAGATGCACAACAGTCATAACCATTGGCGAAAGGTTTTCGAACGAATGGACACTTCTTTTGAAAATTGAATTTTGAATCCAACTGTCACCATGTCGACATGGGGTATCCCCTTATGTCGACATCCCTTAGTTCAAAATTATAGAGATGTTGTTTTGTAAAGAGAATTGAATTTAAAACAAGTTGAAACTTATCTTAAGCAAAGTAAAGTGTTTAAACAATATTTTAAGATAGAGAATGAATGTAAAACATTATTTTAAATATATGTATATATATATATATAATTGATATAGACCGTCAATTATGTAAGTAATATTTAAAATCAGAATAAGTTTTGATGTTTTAAAAATGGAAGTTTTTAAAATCAGAATAGAGGAATATTTCAAGGCTAAAACAAAGTTTGAAAGTATTTTTGAAAACATGATTTTGAAAGCTAAAACATTTTGAAAACAGATTTAAAAACATTTTGAAAAATCTACTCAAACTGAAATTGCAAGAACCTTCCTACAGAGCTCCTCCATAGGACTCGAGAACTTGTACAAAGTAGTTTAAATGATTTTGATTTTCGTGGGTTTGTAAGCCACTTGTCGTAGGTTTATAAGCTACTTGTCGTGGGTTTGGAAGCCACTGGTTTCGATAGAAATTGGGTTCCATCCCTAAAGAAAATTGGAAGAAAGATGAGAGTGCTATTATGAAGTTTTAACAAAATACTGGACACTTATCTTGAGATCTTGATTCTCTAGAGCCTTGAATCTTGAATCTCTAATCCTCATCTTGATGCTAGAGTCTTTATACTGATCAGTCTTCGATGATACCTGCATATACTTCCTATATACATATATACATATATATATATATATATATATATATGGAAATGTTAGTATATATTTTATAAAGTAAAGTATAATAACTATATAAGGTTGTTGTCATCAAAACATCATCAACTCAGTTCCTAACAATCTCCCCCTTTTTGATGATGACAACCTTTATTTATAAAATATTCTTACCATACCATAACTCTCCATAACTCCCCCTTACTCCGTGACTTCTTCTTAAAAGTACAACTCCCCTTTATTCCATGACTCCCCCTTACACCAAGCACATATATTTTTATAACTTTCTCCCCCTTTGACATCAGCAAAAAAGGAATAAATGATTTACCAGTTCTAAGATAATCAAGTATATATAGAATAAAAGTGTAAAGTGAACGTGTAAGTGATCAAGTGTGTGAGCATATATATAAGTGTATCTTGACAATCAAATCAATATCACACATAGCAAACCAATCATGTATAGTATATGAAGTTATATACAAACCAAATCCAAATCAAACTTAAGTAAACAATTCAATAAAATCCTAATCAAATCTAAATCAAATCAAATCAAACAAACAAACAAACAAACAAACATACATAATGATCAGACATTCCTGGGGACTTCCACCCATCCATCTTCTCCAAAGATAGGATCAGTTTTGATAACATCCCAATTATCTTTGTCGAGAGTGACCGGTGGATTTGTTTCGGGTTCGTCTTTGCTAAGGCTTGAGATCATCCAACGAAGTGTCTCTCTTGCTCTTTGATCATCTGCATTTGGCTTAATTCTAAGTGCCTTTGATTTCTAAGTATAAAAGAGAGAATATTCTTGAAAGAAGTAAGAGTTTCTTCAAGATTTTCACTTAAATTCTTAATTGGAGAAGCCATAATTTAAGAAATAAGCTGAAGTATGAGAGGAGATGAATAGAAATGGAGGTAGAGAAGTTTTTCTGGAAGAAATAGGTATTTATAGGAGTTATAGGCCGTTCAAAATGAATTGTCACTTGGCAGTTACAAGAATTTGAAGTTAGAAATTGTGACTACTTTTTGACTGTTATATGTCGACATGGGGGGGATGGGGCATGTCGACATGGTCTAGACAGAATGACCAAGTTGATTTGTTTTTGATTTCTAAGTTTATTTTTATTCTAGTGGACCTATATAAACTTAAAATAAATAACTATCAGGGATATATAAAGCTGGAAAACAGAGAATACGATAGCATTACTTATATTAGTTAACATTACATAGTATTAACCAAAAGAAAAAAGAAAATACAAAGATAGATAAACGATAACTTGAGAGATAATGGCTAGGATTAGTTTGATGAAGATGATGATGAGGACAAGCCAAGTTTCCTGCCCATCTTCCTAAAGAACTTGTCAATCTTGGTAGAGATTTTATCCATTTTCTTGCTAGTAGATCTCTTAAGAACCTTTTGGTTTGGAGCAAGTATCTTTTGGTTCTTGAGTATGGTTTTGTTGGACGGATTGGCGGGTGTATGTGGATACTCTATACTTTCCAAAGAGGTTTCTTCATCTTCCTCTTCTTCTTCAATTTCCATTCCTTCCCCTTCTTCTTCCTCTTCTTCTCCGTCTTCTTCCATCTCTTCATGAGCAAGTCTCTCTTCCTTTTCGGTAAGTGTTTCATACGGTTGAAACATAAGTGGGATTTTCATAACGGAAATGTTCCCATGATTGAACACTTTCCTACTTACAAACTCTTCCTTTTTAATATCCACACCAAAATAATTGAAAATCCGAGTAAGATAAATTCAATGATAAAGAGTGTTTTCTCCCATAGTAAAATTTTTGGGTCTTAACTCATCCAAAAAGTTTGTGCCCAATTAATATCATATTTTCCAAATATAGCAAAAAGAGCTTTAGACACTTTTGAGGTTGGATTACTGTAGTTTCCCGACCTAGGAATAATGGTGTGTTGAATAAGAAGGTTGAGAATTCTTGCTTTAGGGTGGAAAAAGCGATTTTTAAAATCCATGTGGTCATCGCTTTCAAAAATGTGACGAAAAGTCTCTCGATCGGTTTCATTGATTTGAAATTGCGAGAGATTCGTACCGGTAGATTTGCAACCCAAAATAGTACCCAAAATATCGAAATCCAAAACAATAAGTGTTCCTTTAACACTACTCCAAATTTGATCTTCATTTTAATTATAAAATTCACGGTTAGGTTTGCATAAAACATTTTGACAAGGTTTGGATAACAAACGGAATCATTTTGCTTGTTATCAATCAAGCTAAGAATGGAGTTTTCTTCAAAAAGTTGATTGATTTCATAAGAAGGAAAATCATCAAAAATAGCAAATTTTCCCGTATTGACTTTACCATAGTTTACATAGCTTATGTAAGCTTTGATAGCCTCCGGGTCATTAAAAAGATCATTTTTGATGGATTTGGTCAGCCTCATAGTTGATGGGGTACTTGAGGAAGCCATTGGTGAGTGTTTGAGAGGAGTAGAAGATAATGAAGAAAGTTTGAATTATGAGAATAAAGTGAAAAGAGATGATAAGAGAAGTATATTAAATAGATTCTCTAAAGTCTTGTTCTCTGGTCAAGAGGTATCTTTTCAGAATTTTGAAGTAAGTGAAAAGGTGGAGGGAAATTCAAAAGATTGAATTCAAATTTTGAAATCAAATTTCTGAAAGACATGTCGACATGGGGTACCCTGGCATGTCGACATGTGACTATTGAATTTGAAAAGAGGTGTCTTTTTCTAAAATCTAAGAAATTCCTAAAATCTTAAGAAAACTAATCTATATTCTATATCTATATATAATTCTAGTAATAATATTAAATATAATAATATTAAAATATTTTAATATTTAAAATAATATTAAAATAATATTATTTTGAATTTAAAAAATCAAATTTCAAAGGGTGATTTTGAATTTAAAAATTCAAGAAATTGCAAAAAAAATCAAAACAAGCAAGTATCCAATAAAATCAAAATAAATGTGTACCTATTTTTAGACCAAACTCCGATCGTCTTCCGATTCGAGAATAGCAGTGAAGTACAGATTTGAATTATCAGTTTTCTTCTCGTAATCACTGGATGAATCTGAATCGTCAAGAGTAGCTTCATATGCCTTCTTTCTTTTCCTTAGTTGCTCGTTATTTGGTTGAAATGTCTGTTTGTCTGGATATGGACAATCCATCTTGTAGTGCCCTGTTTTGTTGCAGTTGTTGCATCTATCACCATTGTTGTTGTTGTTGTTGTGATTGTTGTTGTTCTCCGTAGTATTTCTGGAATTCCTTTGATCATTTCTTTTAAAGTTATTTATCTTTCTATACTTCAGAAACTTTCTGAAATTTCTGGTCATGAAAGCAATTTATTCATCACTATCTTGTTCTGAATCTCCAGTTGTTGCTTTGAATGCGATCGATTTCTTTTCCGTTGCCTTAAATTCTTTTCTCCCTTGTATTTAAACTTCATAAGACATTAGATTACCGATTAACTCTTCGATCTTCATTTGACTAACATCATTTGCCTCTTCAATAGTAAGTGTCTTTTGATCCCATTCTGGAGTGAGTGAATTGAGTATCTTTCTGACTTGATCTTCTTCTGAGAAACCCTTTCCTAAAGCAATCAATGAATGTACAATATCTTGAAATCGACAATACATGTCGGAAATGGACTCATTTTCATGCATTCTAAACAATTAAAACTGGTTAGTTAATATGGAAATTTTAGTCTGTTTAACTTTGCTTGTTCCTTCATGAGTTACTTGCAAAGTTTTCCAGATTTCAAATGCAGACTTACAAACAGAGACTCTATTAAACTCATTCCTATCCAGTGAAAAAAATAGTATATTCATAGCCTTAGAATTGTTTTGTGCAACCGTCTTTTGCTCAGTAGTCCACTGGGCAAAATTAGTAGTTGGTTCAACATATTCAATTTGTGTCATATTCCAAGTATCTAAACTTATGGATTGTAAATAAATTTCATCCTACATGCCTAATATGCATAATTACTGCCATTAAAAAGTGGTGGTCTGACAGTAGACTGACCTTCTACAAATGAACTAGTGTTAGTGCTTGTGTTGACAGAAGTAGTGGTGACAGGAGTGACATTATTAGTGTGTTGTGCCATTAAAACTTTTCAAAATTTCAGATTATGAAAACAATGAAAACCAATGCTCTGATACCAATTGTTAGGGATGCGGATTAAGGATCTTAAGGCAGAAATAACACTAGAGGGGGAGGGGGTGAATAATGTTTTAAAGAATATATGAACTATATGATTAAATTCAAAACTTTCAACAAAAATCTAAACAGAATTCTAACACAGAATGATCACAGAACATATAACAAATGCAAATAGTAAAGTAAAGCAAGTAAAAGGAAAGAACACACTGGATTTTATACTGGTTCGGAATCCTCCTACATCCAGTCTTGCACCAAGGCAATATCCTTGTACAGATTTTTATAAGCCAATATCCAAATTACAACCCTCAATTTCTAAGGCCTTTAGGATCCCTCCTATCTTCGAGTCTGGGGTAAACTCTCTTGATTTACGGGACACAAGATCACCCTAATACTTTTTAATAACAATCCTTTTGAATGGGTAGGCTCTATGGACTTTTTGAATACAAATTAATCCTATAACTCTGAATAGCACTTTGATCTTTAGTAGAATGATGGAGAATCAAATAAAGAGAGTATCTAAATGATTTCCTATTGAGAATTTGGCAGAATGATGGCACGATCTTGAAAATATGAAGTTTTATGGATATGGAATGGTGGAGAAGAAAGAGTGAAGAAAATAAGAAAGTAGTTATTAAAAAAATTCGTTTTGGAAGCCTTTATATAGATGCACAACAGTCATAACCATTGGCGAAAGGTTTTCGAACGAATGGACACTTCTTTTGAAAATTGAATTTTGAATCCAACTGTCACCATGTCGACATGGGGTATCCCCTTATGTCGACATCCCTTAGTTCAAAATTATAGAGATGTTGTTTTGTAAAGACAATTGAATTTAAAACAAGTTGAAACTTCTCTGAAGCAAAGTAAAGTGTTTAAACAATATTTTGAGATAGAGAATGAATATAAAACATTATTTTAAATATATATATATATATATATATATATAATTGATATAGACCGTCAATTATATAAGTAATATTTAAAATCAGAATAAGTTTTGATGTTTTAAAAATGGAAGTTTTTAAAATCAGAATAGAGGAATATTTCAAGGCTAAAACAAAGTTTGAAAATATTTTTGAAAACATGATTTTGAAAGCTAAAACATTTTGAAAACAGATCTAAAAACATTTTGAAAAGTCTACTCAAACTGAAATTGCAAGAACCTTCCTACAGAGCTCCTCCATAGGACTCGAGAACTTGTACAAAGTAGTTTAAATGATTTTGATTGTCGTGGGTTTGTAAGCCACTGGTTTCGATAGAAATTGGGTTCCATCCCAAAAGAAAATTGGAAGAAAGATGAGTGTGCTATTATGAAGTTTTAACAAAATACTAGACACTTATCTTGAGATCTTGAAATCTTGATTCTCTAGAGTCTTGAATCTTGAATCTCTAAACTTCATCTTGACGCTTGAGTCTTTATACTGATCAGTCTTCGATGATACCTGCATATACTTCCTATATACATATACATATATATATATATGGAAATGTTAGTATATATTTTATAAAGTAAAGTAAAATAACTATATAAGGTTGTTGTCATCAAAATATCATCAACTCAGTTCCTAACAGAATGTTTCACTAGTAACCATCAACTACATAACCTCTGAGCTCGTACGTCTCAGAGAAGGGTGTTAAGCTAAGAGAATAAACCACCTCCACCAAATAGAAATGCATGTGATAGAAACCAGCTTTACATCTCAAAGTGTAATGTCAGACACACATCCATACAAGTCTGTACCGGGTTCGAACAGAACCGAAGATACTTCCAAAGAAGCCCTTGCAATCCGGATAATCCCTAATCACGTCCAGACTCCCCATCACAAAGGGTGCTCAAATCTCTATACCGGGGGCCATTCGGTGTAGAGACATTCGACGGATTATCCTTTCGCTTTCGAAAATATCCGATCTTCACCACCGGTCATCAATTGCTATCCATAACGTCGTATCACTATTCGAAATGGCTTATATTACACAAACTCCTCTCCCGGCTAAACCGAATAGTGAGCGCAATATTTAAAAATCATATCGATAATGGGATCTTAATTAAGTCACAACTTATTACCCAAAACTTTACTTTCAAATGGTTTAAACAAATTACCATTTACGAATCTTTTTGAACAAAAGATTCACTTCACAAAGTTCACAAAGTTTAATAATCTTTCACAAAGATTCATTAATATCTTTCCAATTCAAATCTTTTATACAAAGATACGCTTTTAAGATCCCCTTTCAATTTGAAAACAAATTCACCAATCTTTAACAAAGATTCATTCATAGCCTTTTCAAAACAATTTTCCTTTCAAATTGGATTAACTCATCCAATCTTCAAATCAAAGATTCAATTCATAGCTTTCAAAATCATTTCCATAAAACAATTCCATTCCAAAACTTTTATGTAAAAGATACACCATTTAGAATCCTCTTCGATTCCAAAACAAAGCTTAACAATCTTTCACAAAGATTCATTCATAGTTTTCAAAACTATTTCAGTTCAAAAACTTGAAATTCTTTCAACACAAATTGGAAATCCTTTCTTTATATGAAAGCTATTATTTGAAACGAATAGCTTTCGTTTCAGGAAAATCTGGTTACATTTATACAAGTTAAAGCCCTTCAAGTATAAGGCTTGGTTTAAATTCAAATTCTCCAAAACAATACTTTTTAAATGGTTTAAAACCCATATAAACACATTTATAAATTGTATAACCTTTTCAATTCATAATTTCCAAACATAGGATTCAATTCCAAATTTTGAATTTAAATTCAAATCAAACTATTTGAATTTCAAAACTTTATCCAGTTTTAAAATAACTTTTATATTTAAAATTCATTTTCAAAAGCCTTTTTAAATTCAACCCAATTCCATTTCCAAAATCATTTGAATTTAAAAATTCAATTTTTAAAACCATTTCATTAAATTCAAATACCAGTGACTTAACCGATTTCCTTATGAAATCCATATTTGTGTGTGTATGGTGTAGTCCAGGGGTTTTACACAATAGTGCAACATCATCAATTATCACAGATTCAATCATATCAATATCGATAAGCGATATGATCTATAACGCTTATCTTCATTCACAGATTCATAGATAAAGTAAGCTTATCAATTACAAAGATTCACCATTATGATTCGATGTGGGTTTCGGATAACCAACTGGAATCCGACTCCCTGTCGCATCGAAATTCAAACGCCGTTTTACGACCAAAGTGTTTTCGTGTTCACACAGCAGTATATTCATCACAGATATCACAGCTCTGTGCATAGAATTTCATATTACATAGCATTACAATCACATAGCAGAGATATCAATCCAATACACAACATTCAATAACAATCAAACATCTTCAATTAAGATGAATAAATCGAGTGGTTTAAATTAATTAACCATATAATTACTTTCATAAATTATCTTATTAAGTTAAATCAGATAAATCACTAATCCAGGTTAATTAATATTAATTATTTACAACCCTTAATCATAAATTAACCTTAAATCATTTATTAATTAAACTTTAATTTTAAATTAAACAACTTTAATTAATAAATTTATCAATCTTTAATCACCTAAAAAAATTAACCCCTAATTATTTAATTATCCTTAATCGTGGAATTAATTATCTTTAATTATCCAAACACTCATAAATAATTATCTTTTCCTTAATCACTTACTTATCATAATTTTTTTTAATTAACCATCTTTGAAATTAATTATCATTAACATACAATTTAATTTAAGAAATTTAAGTAAATTAATGATTCGAAAACATTGCTTTTGATTAACTCTTTAACTTCATTATTGATTTAAAATAATTTAAGAATTACTTATAAATTGTGATAACATAACTAAACAAAACTTAGTTACTTCTTTATTAACTTTTAAGCTTGAATCAAAAAAATATTTAAAATCTATTAATTTTAAATAAAATTTAAAACTTTGTTAAATATGAATTTGTGAAAACTAATAATTTTCCATATCCTTAAACTTGTTTTTGCTTTGCCTTTAAGCTTAGAAACATTTGTAAAACCCATTCCTTAATCATTAATATCAAAATCTTTAATTAAAAACTCAATTCATATTTACTCTTAAAACTAAGTTACTTCATTTTTTTATGGAACTTGTAAATTTCATTTAGCTTTGAAATTTAAAACATTTTTTTTTGAAAACTTGTTTAAATAATTTCACCTGAAAATTTGGTTAACATTTTACTTTAAAACTTACATTTCATCTTCTGGTTGTTTCTAAAACCATAATACAAAGTTACTTACCGGATTTCAAAACCTGTATAGAAATCTAATCAAAACAATCCCCAAGACTGATTCACTTCTCCCCGAGACCAAAGTTCACTTTTTTCGAGAAACAACCCGAGCCTCCCTCTCTCATTTCTTTTCTGTTTTGATTTAAATGTTTGAAACTATTAAAACTTATTACCTCCACACGAATAACCCGAGAATATACGCGAGAAAACTTCGAGGAAACCCACTATTAGCTTCGAGACCAACCAATGCATCCCTCATCTTCCCCTAACATCTCAATTCCCAGGTACGAAAGTGTTCGTGTGCACATGCACAAGAACTTCGATCATCTACGATCACTGCCACGGTCTCTCACGTGTCATCGACATCACCGTCGACCACCCAAACACCTAGTTTGATGAATCAAGCTGGAAATCGAAAACGAGCCATTCCATCACCAGAAACTCAAAAACTCGATCGATACAAATGCCCTGACACCAGTGATTGAGCCACTTGGAACCCTGCCACTCTAGCCAATGCAACGCCGTGATTCAACACAACGATCCCTTTGGGTCTGATCGACTCTGGTGCTTCCTTCACGATACACGAACTCGAAAACACAGCTTTGATCAAAATAGAAGTTAAACCCTAAATTGACATCACATCACCGCCGCAGCCTCACAAAAAATCAGCGACTATTTTTCTGATGATCAGCATCCTCTAAACTATCTTCTCCACCATCACCGATGATTCCAGATACATCAATCGCCAGAATTAGGCCATAAATCAATTTTTGTTTGTCTCGTCTTTTCTCATGAATTAACGAACTAAAAATATTGAAATTTGCATCAAAATTCATCATTTTCGATTACAAAACAGATTCTATAGTTGATACAATAAATTATTTAAGTCGAGTATTTTCATACTTTAAGTTTTTCTGTGTTTTTCTTCCCACCAGTAAATCCATCTGTATTTTAAACTTAACAGTATTTTCAAAATTTAAATCTTGATGTTTTGGGCCTACTTTGTTTAAATATCAAGTTCTAATAGGGATCGAGGGGTGAGATTCTTGAGTTTTTTTAAAATTTAGTTCTATCTGCAACTCTAAACAGAGATAGAGGCGTGTATGGACATGCACACATACAAACTACATATATACACGATTTACAGGCATCTTCACAAAATCACACAAGCATATATACTACGTAAATTCAATCACTTGGAAATATAACAGGTTGAGGGGATTTGCTCCCCTGTTTGCACAGAGCAGAGAACCAGAATTTAAAACTGGAACTTTGTTTTGCTTTGATCATTTCTGGTTTTCTGGATTTAGCTTGCTTTTAAAACCTGAAATTGTTTTGATCGAAAGCTCTGATGTATTGAAGTTGAAACAAATCTTTGATTTCCATAAGTTTGCTTCTGATCTGGTTTTAGGTTGAAGTTTGATTCAATTTTTTTCTTTCAGGTTTTTTCTTTGATTTTTAATTGCTGGTTTTGAATTTGAGAATGCAGATGAATGCAAGAAAAGCATGCAATCTGGTTTTACTATCTTGGATTCTTAAAGTTTGCCTTGATCAAATTTTTGAAATATATGCAGGCTTCAGGCTTTTGATGAGTTTGATCTGGTTTTGTTTTTCTTTTCTCATCTTGAATCTGGTTTATTTACAGGTTTGAAAAGTGGAGAAGAGAAAAATAAGCAACCTGGTTATTTCTTTCTCTTATACACATTAATTAAAATTAGTTTGAGATAAAACATATGTTTGCCACTTGTTTAAATTGGTGAACGCTTGTTAATTGTTTGAGTAAATATTTTACAAATGTCATTTGAGACAAAATGTATGTTTATATCCTTGTCTTGAATTTATTTATAGATTTATGTTTAGCCTTTGCTTTATTTTAATTTATGAAATAAGTTTCATGTTTTTACTTATTAATTATGAATAATATCTTCATATGTTTATATTTTAGTTTTATATCCTTACTTTATCATAATTGTGTGATATGTTTATCTATTTTGTTTCCTTACTTCTATTTTGTACTTATACAATTTAAAACTAATGATTTGAAATAAAATTATTCATTACAAATAAATAATTATATATATATATATATCCATATATATTAGTCCTTTGGAAATAAAAAATTAATAAATCTAATTTTATTTCTAAAATATTCATTCTTGAATTCCAAATCAAATTTATTTTCAATACATTTATATTTAGACTTCGAATCAAATTTCAAATGATAACCCATTTATATAAATAAATAAACATACATCTAATTAAATTTGGAAATTCAAACACAATTTAGATTTTTATTCCCAAATCTTCAAATTAATTTTCAATTAAATTCAAAATAAATATCTATAAACAACTAATATTTTATTTTATTTAGAAAAAAAACTCTATTTAATTCATAATTTAATTTCAAAAATTAATTCAATTATCAAATTAGCCTTGGCTAAAATCCAGGGATATTACATCAAGATTGCACAAAGCTAAGTAGGTGCAATCCGTGGACTCCAACGGCTCCAAAAAGTATCAAACAGAAAGCTGAAGGCTACCAAAACGATATCTACTACCTGACTATCTGAAAAACCAAACTCCTGACTGTCCGTGTCGAAAATTGTGGGCACCTAGAGTTTAGGAACGGAACAATAAACTCTGAGTCAGTCATGGGACTGGTGTGAGCAAACAAAAATAGTTTTATCTTTTAAAACAAACAACAAAAGTTTTTAATGTTCAAATCCGCAATGCTTTTTGCAAAATGAAACTACTATAAGGCCTCCCGCCACACACACCATGCAAATGCAGAATTATAGAAGATTTCCCCTTATGATAGTCAAAAATGCTTGATACGCGAAAACCATTTTGATATTATTATTAGTGCATAGTGGAAAACATTTGAAAGTATAATATTAATCTTAGCCAGCATAGACATTTCGAACTATGCCTACTATAGCTACCATCCAAACAGTAGAGCGCCACCATAAGTAGATGGCAGGCTATATAACTAAAACCGTACAAGGCGCGTATTGGATGATTGGATTTCCAACAAATCGTCAGGCTAAGGAACTTCCTATTGCCACATGGGAATGCCTCTGGAGGGACGCCCCGAGAACCTACCCGGCTCTCTTCCAACACAAGGCCAGTTACCCTCTTCCCAGGATGTAAAACCTAAGATATGCCACCCCCGGTCGTCTGCGACCTTTATCCGAGGATCCTCTACACCAACAACCACAAAGAAAAGTATTTGTAGTAACCACATAGGTTAAATATCAGGGCTCCATACCTGATACCACCCTTTTCCATAAGGAATGGACATAACCTAGGGGAGCTACCCCTGAAACCTTGCCGTATCTTCCCTGTTTCGACCATTACCGGTTTGTGAGGCTCGATGAGGTCTCGTCCACAAAGCTACGTTTTGTCGCAAAGCCATGCTTTGATAAACAAATGATCAGCACCACTTTGTATGCCACATTACCAAATTGGGAATGTATCACTAGTATCCATCAACTACATAACCTTTGTGCTCGTACATCTCAGAGAAGGGTGTTAAGCTAAGAGAATAAATCTCCGCCACCAAACAGAAATGTATTTGATAGAAACCAGCTTTACATCTCAAAGTGTAACGTCAGACACACATCCATGTAAGTCTATTCCGGGTTTGAACAGAACCGAAGGCACTTCCAAAGAAGCCCTTGCAATCCCGGTATTCACAATCCCGATCGGACTTCCCATCACTTAAGGAATCTCTATACCGTAGGTCTTCACCATTGGTCTTCAAATACTATCCATAACGTCGTATCATTATTCGGAATGGGTTATATGACACAAATGTCCTCTCCCGGCTGAACCGAATAATGAGCGCAATATTTTAAAACATATGGATATGGGATTTCAATTAAGTCACAACTTTAAAATTCAAAAATTTCTTTTAAATGGTTTAAACCAATTACCATTTCAAATCTTTAAACAAAAAGATTTATTCCACAAAGTTCACCCAGTTTCACAAAGATCCATTCACGGATTTCAAAACAATTTCCAATTCAATTGGATTAATTCAACTAATCTTTAAATCAAAGGTTTAACTTATAGCTTTCAAAACCCGTTTCCAAATATTCATTCATAACTTGAAAAACCATTTTCAATTCAAACTTGAAATTCCTTTAATACAAATTGGAAATTCATTTCTTGTATGAAAGCTTTTATCATTTGAAAACAAACAGTTTTTATTCGGAAAAATCCGATTTCATTTATACTAGTTAAAATCCTTGGGTTAATTCAAATTCTCAAAACAATACTTCTAAAATGGTTTAAAATCCATATAAACTTGTACACCCTTTTTACATCATAAATTCTCAAAACATAATTCAATGTCAAATTTTGAATTCAAATTTAAATCAAATTTCAAAACTAAATTAAGTTATTAAAAAATAACTTTTATCTTTGAAATTATTTTTTTCAGAAACTTTTCACTTTAAACCCAATCCATTTCCAAAACCATTTGGATTCAAAAATTCAATTTTAAAACTATTTTAAAAATCTATGACTTAATCGATTCCCACGTGCAATCCATATTTGTGTGTATAGTGTAGTCCAGGGGGTTTTACACAATAGTGCACAATATCAATCATCACAAATTCAATCATATCAATATTGATAAGCGGTATAATCCCATAACGTTTATCTTCATTCACAGATTCATAGATAAAGCCAATTTATCAATCACAAAGATTCACCATTACGATTCGATGTGGGTTTCGGATAACCAACTGGAATCCGACTCCCTGTTGCATCGAAATTCAAATGTCGTTTTACAGGCCAAAGGGTTTTCATATTCATACAACAGCATATTCATCATAGATATAACATCTCAGCACAAAGCATTTCATATTACATAGCATCACATCACATATCAAATATATCAATCCATCACACAACATTCAATAACAATCCAACATCTTCAATTAAGATGAATAAATTGTGTGGTTTTTAAATTTATCAACCACATAATTACTTTCATTAGTAATCTTTAATCAATGATTTATTATCATTAATTTCAATTGATTAAGTCTTGATCACCTTCATTAATTAGTCATTCCTTAATTAATTATCTTAATTAATTAACCCTTAATTGTAATTAATTAAATCTTAATAAATTACTTTAAACCCTTAATTATTAATTAATTAAATCTTAATTATAATTAATTATCCTTTAATAAATTATTCATAATTATTAATAAATTAATCTTGATTATAAATTATTAATTACTTGATTATCATTAATAATATAGATTAACTTACTTTTAAGTTAAAAATTTAAAACATTTGATTTATTCGTAAATCACTTTATTAAGTTTTATCTAAAATAACTTGCTAAAAATATAAGTTTAAAACTTAATTGTTTTAAAGATCCATTATTTCAAAACCTTTAATTTATACCTTCTAACTTAACAATAAAATCATCATTTATAAAAAGAAATAATTTTAGAAATTTATTTAACTGATTTGTTAAAGTTTTAAAACCGGAAATAAAAAAACCCAGCCAAACCCGAGTGTTCCCCAAGCCACACCAACATCTGTTTCGAGTTTTCCTAAATATTAACCCATATGCCTAAAATTTTCGAACTTAAATTTTGTTTAAATATTTAACTTGATACAGAGCCTAAAATGCACGAGCTCGAATTCGAGCCATCGTATAAAATTCCCGAGGTTGTCTTCGAGCTTCTTCGTCTCCTCACAACCATTACTGATACACGTTGATACATGTGCATATGCACACGAGCTCAGGCGACTTCCGACCATCATCAGTACCTCCAACTAATCACCATCAACCTCGATGGTCCACTCGAACATCCAGAAAAGTCGAACTCGTTTGAAATCCGAATTCGAACTATCGACTCCAACCAGGAGCCCAACCCAGTTCACCCAAATTCACTCCACGTGGCCACCTCTGGCCACCGGAGATCTTGCGATCACCCACCATAGCTGCTCCACCATCCCACACATCTTTTCTTTGAGTCCGGTCTACTCCGGTTTGCACACTAATTCCCAAATCAATCGCGTTGCCACCCATACGCACCCGACCCTTAAACCCTAAACCGCCCTCTCGCCACCACCATGATCCACTATAAATTCCTCGAACAATTTTCCAGTGATCATCAACATGCAAGCCACCTTCGACATTCATCTCGAATCGCCTCCCTCTGCCGATCGATGGCAATCGGTAAAAAGGAAAATTCCGATTAACTCCAGATTTCCCATTGAATACAAACTTAAATTTTTTGAAATGTTTTCCTAAAATCATTATTTCCTACTACAAATCAAATTATTAAACCCAAACCTGAATTTGTAAGCATTGATTTTTTTCTGTTTGAATATATTTACTGAAATTCCACTTTCCCAGATAAATTACTTACTAATTTCACTTGTTTTTACTTTTAAAATTTGTATTACATCAACACGAACAAATTCCTTTTAAACATCATAGGTTAAAAGAATTCAGGGGAAGAGGATTAGAATTTTTAACTTGATTTTTTAAAGTTTGCAACTAAGAAAGAGCCCTATTTCACATATACATACGCATATGCCTAGGCATATGTACATATATAAACATGCAATCAAATTCACATCATCACTCAAACATACTTCATATCATACTTCAACAAATCATTAAGATAAGCAAGTTTAGGGTCTTATATAAAAAAATAGTTTGCTCACCTTGCTTTCCTCAAAGAACAGAAACCAGAGTGATGATTTTGAACATAGGACAGGAATTTCTTTTGAAATTTGACGACTGATTTTTGACTTCGTTGAAGATGTTGTTTTAATCTTGTAGTTGTAATTGTTTCACCCTGATCTGATGACTTCCAAGCTATAATTGAAAAGAGTCTTTGAATTTCCAGATTTGCTTACTCTTTTATATTTCCAGGTTTTTATTTTCTTCCAGATTTTGGTTTTGATCTTGCAGCCTTGAACCGAAGCTTTGTTTGATATTGAGATTTTAGTTTACTTTAGTTTCAGGTTTAGTTTTGAAGAGGATTTTGTTTTCTTTTGTGTTTCTCAGGCATGAGAAGAACAACCTGACTACTTGTTAACTCCTATGTTTAGCGACTCAGTGACACAAAGGAATTGGCGACTTAACACATGAAGCGGGCTTAACGACATACCGACTTAAGAAGGACTGCCGACTTAAGGGCTTAACGGCTTAACGACTTAACATGTAGCCCGACCTAACGATTTAAGAGTATGACGGCTTGGTCACTTAACATGTAGCCCGACCTAACGACTTAAGAGTATGACGGCTTAGCGACTCAAGACAGGAAAGGCTCAAGACAACTTCATTTAAGTCGCGACCGACTTACGGCCTATGTTAGGTCGCTCACGACCTAGGCAAACAAAGGGAAACCCAGTATAGCGTTACTTGAACTAGGGCCTGTTAACTCGTCCACGACTTAGGACTTGTACTCAGAAGAACATGCTTATCCCAGTTATGCCATGAGCCGTGGTTAAGAGATAGGACGCGACTTACGACTTGTCTTGGGTTGGTCACGATCCACGACTTACGTTAGGTCGGTCACTACTTGCAACTTGACATGGGAGTTCCTCTATAAATACGGCATGGGCTCCAACACAAAGGGGGCTTTCCAATCATTTTCTTCAAAGCATCAAGACTCTGCCATCTTTAAACCAAGCCTTACTTCAACATTTGAAACTCACAAGAAACTTCAATCAACTTCAAGCTGGGATTCAACGTATTCAACCATGAATTTGGGGAATTCTCTTGCATGGAAGTTTTTCTAGCTACTTGTCTTTTGAAGTGAATTGTAATTGAACGAAATTGTAAAGGATTGTAATCATATTAGCAATAAAGAATTATTGAAGTGGACGTAGGCTTGATTATAAGCCGAACCACTATAAACTCTGTGTCTCCTACTGCTTTTTCAATGAATTACTGCTTTCTCTGTTTCCCGTGTTAACGGTTGGTGCTTTCATTCAAGTCACTATTTGTATCGGGGTGTTAGCGTCCGACTTTTTACGTTAACATTTTTGGTGCTTTCACTGAGAGTTGAACTCAGGTTAGTGTCATCATAGCTTCGCAGAAGTTTGTAGGAAGGATTTCTCTGAAAACCAAAAGTTTATCAGAAATAATGGCTCCAGGAACGAAGTGCAAGTCTGTTAGATCCGACGATGTTCGCGAGACTACTGCAACCTCTCCAACTTTAAGTCAAATAACTCCAACTGTCGGAGTTACACGAGCAGAGCTAGATGCCATTGTATCTGGGCTACATCGGCAAATGGAAGCTCAGAATAACCTAATGATGGAAAGGTTGAATGCTTTATTTGAGGCAAACCGCCAGCCGGCAGATAAGGAGGGAAACCTTGCCGATGAAATGTAGAATATGGAAGGAAGGAATATCCCTCCAAGGCCAGCTGACCCAGTGGAAAGGACATCTCCCCAAGCTGGAGGATCGGGGCCGCAACCAACCCTTTGTGAACGATTGTCAAGACAGAATTCGGAGAGAATGGCTGATGTTTGTCCCATTGAGCCTCAAAATGATGAAGAATATTTCTCAGGCATGGTTCGCCAGATTATGAAGGGAAGTATGCAGAGAGACGAAGATGAGAGAGAGTGGGGTTTCGCTCCGAGCAAAACTTCATTCACTGAAAAGATCTTGAAAGCAGAATTCCCAAGGAAGTTTGTCCCTCCAACTATTCCAGCTTACAAGGGAACGAGCGATCCTAAAGAGTTTCTGTATAAGTATGATTGGCACATGACGGGTGCCAGAGCCTCTGATGAAATCAAGTGCCGGTATTTTCCGGTATACTTGGAAGGAGTTGCTTTACTTTGGTTCACAAAGTTGCCGATCCGGTCGATAGACCAATTTTCTGATTTGACTCGGAAGTTCAAGGAACAGTTTCGACTGTATGCGTCAATGGAAAAGGATATAATGTCGTTATCTAGCTTAGAGCAGAATCCTGGAGAATCCATTAGAGCTTTCTTGAATCGCTTCAATATAGCTTTGGCCGAGGTGGATAATGCAGAGCCACGCATGATCTGACATATTTGATGAGGGCGATTAATAAATCAAGTGAATTTGGAAAGTGGTTGAAAATGAAAGAACCAAATTCACTTGACAAGTTTTATAAAAAAGCCGATGAATTCATGCGTCTGGAAAGCCTCCAAGCACCGGCTAAGGTGGTATCGACAGGGGCCGGAAATAGTAATGCTGCCCCGAATAAGAAGGAATCTGGCAATCAGAAGAGGGGGAACGATGGTCGGAAGAGGCAGGAAGATGCAAAGAAGGGTCTTCCCTTCAACTTCACCCCTCTAACTGATACCCTGGAGAACATCTACTTTGCAAACAAGGACACGGTCGAATTCCACGAACCAGCTAAGCAAAGAGTTAATAGGAAAGCTAAGAAGAATGGAAGGTTTTTTCGGTTCCATAACCAGCCCGGGCATGATACTAACGAGTGCCATCACTTTAAGGAGGTAATTGAGGAACTATTGAAGCAAAACAAGCTCCAATAGTATGTAAGAAGGAACAAGAATGGCCCAACCTCATGAACTCAAGGACAACAGGTTCCTGTTCATTGTCCTGCCTCAAGTGAGAACGCGGCAGCTCATTAATCAGAGAGGCCTGTGATAAGTGTGGTTACAGGAGGCCCTCACCCAGCTGGCAGGAGTTGGGACGAGATGGAAAGATACGCCCGTGCTTTGAGGTATGCATCGACAGATGAAGGTGTTTTTGTGTTAGAAGACGCTGCACCCCTGAAGCAGCAAAAAACTTTTAATGACGACATTATATTCACTACTAGGGATTCAATGGGTGTTGAAGCTCCTACCATTGATCCTTTGGTCATCTCCGCTGGCATTGGCACAGCTACTGTGAAAAGAGTTCTGGTTGATTGTGGAGCTTCATTTAACATTCTCTTCAAGAAGACTTTTGATCAAATGAAGATTCCCATGGCTGATGTTCAAGCTTCATCACTAAAGATTGCTGATTTTACTGGTGAGCCAAAACAGCCAATTGGGACTATTGATTTGTTCGTAGAGCTTGGAGAGGGGCAGAGAAAAATGACTCGAAAGCAGACCTTTGTTATTGTTGAAGAATTTTCTGCCTACAATGCCTTCCTAGGCCGACCAACTCTGGTGGCATTTAAAGCGATTCTCGCCCCATGGTGTTTGACCATGAAATTCCCCACAGATAATGGAGTCAGTATGGTGAAAGGGGATCAGAATGCTGGACGAGAATGTTATCTTACAGAGTTGCGTAAATCGAGGAAGAGAGAAATGGGAAAAGATGCGGCAACCCCAATCCGCATTAAAGAATCAACCTTGTAGCAATTACAAGGTGGACCCTGCACAGGCGAACATAGCGGTGCACGAAGAGCGATGGATCCAAGAAAAGCCAGTGCAGGGGAAAATAGAGTGGTACTAGTTGAAGTGACAGTTTCGATACCCGTTGACCCGAAAGACCCGAATAAATTATTGAACGTGGGTTCACATCTTAATGCAACGGTTCAAAATGTTTTGATATCATTTTTGAAAACGAATCTGTATGTGTTCTCCTGGACTAATGCCGATATGTGTGGAATTTCTCCAGAAGTTGCGGTGCATACCTTGAATATTGATCCAAAGTTTACACCGGTAAAGCAGAAAAGAAGAACTCAAGGTCCTGAGAGGTCAGCAGCATTGAAAGAAGAGGTTGATCGGCTCATGGAAAATGGATTTATCAGGGAATCTACTTATCCGAATTGGGTCTCAAATCCAGTACTGATTAAAAAAGCTAATGGGAAATAAAGAGTGTGTATTGACTTTTCAGATCTAAACAAAGCCTGCCCCAAAGACTGCTTCCCGTTACCCAGGATTGACCAGTTGGTGGATGGAACAGCGGGCCCTGAATTGTTATCTTTTATGGATGCCTATTTCGAATATAACCAGATCAAGATGCATGAGCCGGATCAGGAGGACACGAGCTTTATCACCATTGTTGGTCTCTTCTGCTACAGAGTCATGCCTTTCGGACTTAAGAATGCAGGGGCGACTTACCAAAGACTTGTGAATGCCATGTTTAAACGGCAGATTGGCAAGACTATGGAAGTTTATGTCGATAATATGCTGGTAAAGTCAAAGAAAGCAGTGGACCATATGGATCACTTGGCAGAGATGTTCTCAATCCTCCGAAAGTACGGCATGAAGCTGAACCCTTTGAAGTGTTCATTTGGAGTAGAATCTGGAAAGTTTCTGGGTTTCATTGTGAGTGCAAGGGGCATTGAAGCTAATCCTGCTCGGATAACTGCCTGAAGAGAAGTCAAAGCTCCTAGAACGAAGAAGGAATTGCAAAGTCTCAATGGAAAGGTTGCTGCCTTGAGTCGGTTCATTTCCAAAGCTACTGATAAATGCATTCCATTCTTCGATGCTCTAAAGAAAGGAAGAAAAACTTTGACTGGACTCCGGAATGCCAGAAAGCTTTCGATGAGCTGATTCGTCATATGGAAACGCCTCCTATACTTTCTAAGCCTGACAATGGTGAAGATCTTTTTGTATATTTGGCAATCTCGTCTCATGCCCTAAGCGCAGCTTTGGTACGGGAGCATGTGAAAATTCAGCGCCCGGTATACTACATCAGCAAGAGATTCACTGGGGCATAATTGAACTATTCGAAGTTGGAAAAGCGCGCCTATTATCTACTGATTGCATCAAGAAAATTGAGGCCATATTTCCAAGCTCATCCCATCAAGGTCCTCACTGATCAGCCCTTGAAGCAAGTCCTGTTTCGTCCTGAGACTTCGGGTCGTCTTTTGAAGTGGAATATTGAGCTTAGTCAGTATGACATCACTTATCACCCCCGAAGAGCAATCAATGGACAAGCTTTGGCAGACTTCATTGCAGAGTGTACAGACAAAGGCGATAGTGAGGATGTGGCGACCGATAATCCTTCAATCCGGTGTAAATTGTATGTTGATGGCGCAAGAAACGATTACTGTTCGGGGGCCGGGGTCGTGCTTGAGACCCCTGAAGGGCGATCATTGTGTTATGCTTTAAGATTGGAGTTCCATTCGACAAATAATGAAGCAGAGTATGAAGCTCTTATTGCCGGTTTAAGAATTGCTAAAGAAGTGAACATCGGGGCATTGCAGATCTTCAGTGATTCACAGCTTATCGTGTATAAAGTCAAGAAAGAGTTTCAAACCAAAGGGGGAAATCTTCCCGCCTACTTATCAAGAGCCTGGGAGATTCTCGAGGACATGGACCATTATACAGTAAACCATATACCTCGGGAAGAAAACATGAAGGCAGATTCCCTCGCGAAGTATGCAAGCACTGGTGAAGCTCAATTGCTGGGATTAGTTCCTGTGAAAGTCCTGTCAACTCCAAGCATTGATGAAATGGATATAGACTAGATCATGACCATATCTCAAGAACGGGAATCGTGGATGACTCCGATAAAGAATTATCTACTCAACGGATCTGCGCCCGAGAATTCAAAAGAACGTCTGAAACTGTTAAGAAAAGCTTCAAGGTATATAATTCAGGATGGCCGATTATTCCGACGAGGATTTTCAATGCCATTACTCCGATGTGTGACTGAAGAAGAAGCTAAGACAATTCTAGCTGAGGTACATGGAGGGGAATGTGGAGATCATACAGGTGGTCAAACTTTAGCAAAGAAAATTCTCCGTTATGGATACTTTTGGCCGAATATCAACCGAGATGCTACAGACTACTCCCGAAAGTGCGACAAATGCTAGAGATTTGCTAAAATCCCAAGAGCACCTTCCACTGAGATAACGCAGATGGTCAGTCCGTGGCGGTTTGCTATTTGGGGGATAGATCTCATCGGGCCTTTGCCAACTGCAAAATCCAGAATCAGATATGCTATTGTTGCTGTGGATTATTTTACTAAATGGGCTGAATCTGAACCCTTAGCTACTATTACCTCTAAGAAAATGATAAACTTTGTAACTAAGAGTATCATTTGCAGGTATGGAGTACCTCAAAAGATAATCACGGACGATGGAACCCAATTTAAAAGTGAAGAGTTCCATGATTTTTGCAAAAAATTCAAGATCCAGAAAAGTTTCACAGCAGTGGCTCATCCGCAGGCAAACGGGCAAGTGGAAGTACTAAACAAAATTATCAAATCCATCATCAAAAAATAGCTGGAAAAAGGGAAAGGTGGTTGGGTCGATAAACTTCCACTAGCACTATGGGCATATAGAACTACACATAAAACTGCGACGGGGCACACTCCATTTTCATTGGCATATGGATCAGAGGCAATGATTCCGGTAGAAATAGAGGTCCCTTCACATAGAAGAATCCATTTCAATCAAGCCGAAAACGAAAAGTTGCAGCTTGAAGCCCTTGACTTCCTTCATGAGAAAAGAGAAGAGGCTGAACTCAGAACTGCAGCTCACCAGCAAAGAATAGCCAGGCACTTCAATTCCAAAGTTCGCTGATGCAGCTTTGAAGTGGGCGATTTAATCTTAAAAGGAATTGTGACACCTACAGGCGTGTTGGGACCAAACCGGGATGGTCCGTATGTTATAAGCCAAAAACTTCTTTATGGCACGTTCAAACTTGTAACCGTCGAAGGAGATTCAATTCCAAGAACATGGAACAACAATCATTTGTGCCCATATTTTACTTAAAGGCTTTAATGAAATATTGTAAAAGAATGACGAATGTATGATTCTTGTGATGAAAGCCGTTGTAAAGTCAGTGCAAGTGAATAATAAGAGCTATAGAGTGGATGTAGGCCCAGTTCATGGCCGAACCACTATAAATCTTGTGTTCTTTACTGTTATAAACTTCTTTGTTTTATTTTGACATATAAAATACGTTAATTGTATTGCTAAAATGTCGATTTAATAATGCAGGCCATAAAAACAAGGCTTACCCATCATGAGACCAAGCGATCTCCAACATCACCCAGTAAGCAAGCGCTAAACCATCCAAAATTTCCATACTCAAATCCTATGAAAGAAGTGCTTCGAACAAAAGTTAGCGATGTGGCTGGAAGTGGACCATTTCTAACTAACTGCGAATGTTTGTACAAACGAGCATCCAGTTAAATAGCCTGTGTCTACCACCACCAACTCGCTTGACTATGAAGTATATTTCTTTGAATAAGGGAAATTGCTGGCAACTAGAAGGAAAGGGTATTTGAAAAAGATAACGGGGATCGCCGATATGAATAAATGGCAAAGAGACATGGGCGGGCAAGCATCAAAAAACAAAAGACCTCTTCGGAGGCACAAGCCCTCTTCGGAGGCACAACTCTTCGGCGGATAAAGACCTCAAACGGGGCATGCCAGAAGACTTTCTCAACATGGTATGGAATGATCGGAAGCACGTTCCCAACAGGAAGGCAAAGTGCTTGTTTACTAGTTGAGACAGTTTGCGTAGACAAGCGTCCAAGTAACTTGCGTCCGCCCCGTGAGTCCATGAGATGACCGGAGGCACCTTCCCAAGTGGAAGGCAAGGCGCTCGTTCACTAGTTGAGACAATCTACGTAAACAAACATCCAAGTAACTCGCGCTCGCCCCGTGAATCCAACCAACAATGAGGAAGAAACTTCCAGGCATCCTCGGAGGCACACATCTCACCGGGATCTGAAATAAAACTTCACAAGTGCTAAGATGTGAAAAGCCCTCTTCGGAGGCCCATTTCACCATAGTTGAAATGTCAAAAGACCTCGAGCGGGCCGCGCCAGAAAAAGAGAGTTCTTTCTCGACATAAAGTAGCAGACTGATCGGAGGCACAGGACACTTGTGTCCACCCCGTGAATCCATCCAACTAAGAGAAAGAAACTCCAAACTTCCAGGTAAAAGCCCTACTCAGAGGCACACATTTCACCGTGATTTGAAATAAAACTTCACACGAGTCGAAATGTGAAAAGCCCTCTTCGGAGGCCCGCTTCCCAGCGAACAGTGAAAAGATAAAAGCCTCTCCCAAGAGGCAGAAACAAAAAGCCCTCTTCCCAGAGGCACAATCAAACGAAAAGCCCTCTTCCCAGAGACACAAGCAAGTCAAAGCCCACTTTACCGCAAAAGAAAGTTCACTCAAAATAAAAGTGATTTTCTCCAAAAAAAGTGAAGTGTAAAAACTTCGCAACAAAAAAAAAGAAGAAAGAGAAAAGTGGAAAAACTCCTCCAAAATGAGGCACATCCTACTAAATACGAAAAATATTTCCTTAAAATGGAAGTATTATCCTATAAGGTACAGATGCAAGCCTCCTTCAAATGGAAAAGCTGCTCTCTAAAGAAAGAGTATAAGTCTTCTCGAAATAGAGAAATTGTTCTCTAAAAAACTTTGCCAATATGAAAGAGATTGCAATAAACCATGGTATGGGGGCAGCACACTATAAGTACAAGAATGGAAACAATGCTCAAACAACATACCATAGGCTCATTGCAATATCACACAAAGGAAACGAAGAACTTGTATAAAATAAAGAATAAATGTATTCTCAAATACAGATAGAAGTTTGTATAGGTAAAAGGAACATTTTATTCAATACTACGAAAATTTTATACAGGTACATGTGTCAGGATAAAGAAAAGCAGGGGCCGGTACCCGCACAATCTCCGGCCAGTACATGCAAAAAAGCAAAAAGTAAAGCACAGTAGGGAAAGCGGGGCTCATCACTTCTTTCTCCCACCACCTTTAGAGACTTCACCTGGTTTAATAGGAAATTTTTCAAGCCGACTTGGGAGAGTTGGGGGAGAAGGAGAGAGAGCTAGTGCTGGATCAACTTCCGTTTCCTTTTCAGTGGCATAAATGCTTCTCCCTTTCTTCTTTGAAGTTGTACGCTTCCTCCTCCTTCTTCAAGAAGAATCGCTCCCCGGAGTGACAAGAGCAGACAATTTTATGTCATCAGAAAGGGTTCGCTCTGGAGATACTTCGCCTCCTTCAAGTCCTTCGGCCTTCTGCTCCTGCGAAGCGGCTGGATCGTCCAAGTCTTGAAGGGCTCCTATTAATTCTTCCTACGATCCCGGTTGGGAAGTAGGAGTAATTTGAAAGGTTGGAGGAGGAACAGCTGGAGGAGGAGAAGTTTCTATAACACTAGGCAATTTCTCTACAGAAGAAAAGAGATTATAATCAGTAAAGAGAGGGGATAAAGGCTCATTGAGATTTAAAAAATAATCGAGAAGCTCATTAAACTCGGTCGAAGAAACAAGCAGTCCGCTTAGGCAAGATTAACAGTAGAGTTACCTAGAGAAGTCGGCTTCCTAATGTCAACTTCATAAGCTTGTGCTTCGGTGCTCTCTTCGCCTTCATCTCCACCCTGCGCGTTTGTAATCTCAATTATAACTTTAGCAGGGGACGGAGAATGAGAACCGGAGCCTGTGATGTCAACATCGGCCGAAATTGAAGGAGGGATAGGGGCAATTGATGGTGCTTCTTTCTCTTGATGCTCCTCTCTCATCTTCCCAGCACGCTCTCTAGTGAGTTGTTCTTTTCCTCTGGCAAGGGCTGCACGAGCTCCGTCATCCAGATAATGTGCCTCGAGTTCTTCTTCGGCATACCCAGCATCTTTAAGCATATCAAGCGCAGCTTCCCATACTTCAGCCAAAGTGATTTCATATTTGGGTCCCAAAAATGCGAGACTGCCACGCCCTAGGACACTTTGCAAATAGAAGTCGAACAATGTGGAACTGACATCGGCTTTAGTGGCTTGATGAGTTCTTCAGCTGCAATTCTACCGGCAACACCCTCATCGCACTCTTTCTCAACTATAGCAAGTAAGGTTTTTAATATCTCAATTTCGAGGTTCTGGGAGCTGGTCTTTTGTCGCAACTGTGCAACGTCGACGCGATAATCTTCTACAACCTTTTCCTGCCACTTGAGTTTATCTTCGGCCTCTCGTTGGCTAGCATGAGCATCCCGCACTTGTTGCTGAAGCACACTTTCCCTTTGAGAATAGAAAGTGGAGGAAGAAGCAAGCTCCTCTTTAAGTTTTCCAACTTCCGCTTCAAGCTTTTCATTATAAGCGGCAATGCTCCTCATTTCTGCATCATGTTGATCAAGAGTCTTTTTGCCATTCGGATTTATCGTTCTCTATGGTCAACATAGCCTCAAGGTTCGCGCAGTTCACTCTCTGGAGTTCGTCGACAAGTTTCTGCCAATTCGACATTCTCTCAATATCAAGCTTGACAGCGTCAAGATTTCGCAACATGGCTGGTTTGTCGATTGGAACCAAATCAAGATCAAAGCGAACTCCCTTCAAGCACCAGTTTGGAAATTGATTGTGAAAAGTAGCTGGGCCCGGTCCGACCTGATATGAGGGCCTGCCAATGATCGTCTGAATGTCGGTACGAGCGAGAGCAGGAGATTGAGGAGGCACCGAAGTAATGGGCTCTTTAGGAATGTCAGATGACGACTTATCATCGTGCTTGGTCCGTTTGCTTGAACCTTCGGCGGCGTGGCTCTTCCCTTTGTCGTCATGGGATTTCCGTTTAAGGGAATCATCCTCTCTGTGGGAAGAGTCGCGACGTTCTTCCCCTCTCCCGTACCGTTCCTCATATTCTCTTCTCTCCTGAGCTTTCCGAGCAGCCCTCTCCTCATCAGTTTCCCTGTGAGGGGGAAGATAGCGCCTGTAATCATATTGACTGCGTCTGCCATACTGCTTAAAGTCATCATAATACGAGCCACTTCGCCCCATTGAAGAACCTGGAATTGAAAAAGAAGCATAACTTGAGAATCTCCAAATTGTAAGGAGTTAAGTGCATATTAGTGCCAATAAATCCTAAGTGTGTGTGGTGTGTGCAAACTACACACGTCGGACTACGAACCACTCCTCAGTTGGGGGGTGGTGATAGATTTTACATCCAATGTCGATTGTTGAGCTGGAGGAGTCTGTTGAAGAGCAGATGTCGCTTCAACCACTGGAGATATAATTTTAGCAGCATAAAGATCATCTTTAAAGAGTTCTTGAGACGTAACTATAAAGTCTCTCAACCCTTCGAAAGTGTCATTACCACTGTGTTCGACAGGGCTCTTCACCTCAACTCCTTTATCAGTAGTCTTCCCGACTTGTTGAAGATCTTCTTCTTCTTCGATAACCGGGGCAAGGGCAGGTTTACAAGATGGTCCCGCAATGTCAGTTGGAGTAGAACATTTTACCAACGAAGCCTCAGTTGTAAGTTCCTTCGGTACGAGTTCGTCAGTGGAAACTGGGGCATCTAATGCCTTAGCTGGGGAATCAAGGACTTCGTGAGGTTGTGTAGAGCGGGAAGAATGTAGGAGTCCAAACTGATGTAGAAACTCATCCTTCAACAAAAAATTTATACTCCTTTCTTCAGTAGCCACGGCATTCAGTCTTTCAAAAATTTGCTTGTGGCCTGGATCTCTAAGGGGGGAGGAAGTGCTGAAAAAAGGAAAGAGTTAAATTAGCACTTAACAACTCAAATCCCGAAAAGCCCAGGAATGGAAAAAATAGAAGCAGGAAATCTTACTTCCTACTCTCCAGATTGTATAAAATCCTGGAGGGCAGCGAACAAAGAAAAACTGATTCAAAAAGCCATGTGCGCTTTCGGAAAGATCGGTAATGAGTTTGCGATTCCTAGCTCTTCTTACAACAGTAATGGAGGGGTGATCTTTAGTTTTTGTAAATGAACATAAGTAATGAATTTCCTCGAGACGTGGCAGTCGATCCAGAGTTCTCCTGAATAAAACACACAACCCCATTAAGATGGCGTAGCCATTGGGGTGCAATCGGAACGGAGAGATGGTCAATCGAAGTAGGAGTTGTTGAAGAAAGTCATTAAAAGGAGGAATTGCTCCACTTAGACACATCTGGCAATTGACTGCGACAAAATCATGAGGTGGACTGTCG
This sequence comes from Allium cepa, assembly GCA_030765085.1. Classification (NCBI taxonomy): domain Eukaryota; kingdom Viridiplantae; phylum Streptophyta; class Magnoliopsida; order Asparagales; family Amaryllidaceae; genus Allium; species Allium cepa. The sequence goes on from CM060943.1 coordinate 856,858,484, forward strand.
GCAGTATCATTCGGCCCGGGAAGTAGAGCATCACTCTCAGCAAGGCCAAATTGAATGCGCAGCAGGTTAAATGTTCTCTGGGTTAAGGTAGTCGGAGTTCTTTCTGGAGGATTCACTACGGGAATAGCTGTCTGAAAGATCTTTCCAGCTTGGGCTACCACTTCTTCTTGATGTGAAGCCATTCTACATAAACAACTGGATATTCAAACATGAAGGTACACGTTTCCTAAATGTGTGAAGTGTTGTGTAAAGCTAACAAAGCAACAAGCAAATATAATTGAAATTAAACATGTGTCAATTGCAATATTTCAAGACTTGTCGCTTTATGTTCAAATATAAGTGCAATATTAATGCAAACGAATCAAATTTAGTTGGTTAACGTTGTTTTAATGCTTCACTTGAGTTCGTTGATTCATAGCATTTCATACAATTTCTTTAAGTTAATTATCCTTTATCGACTAATTCGTCATTTTATGTGGGCAATCAGTGGCAGTATATTCGCCCTAGTTTTCTGCAAATGTTGTATTTAACAGGTTATCAACATCAACTTTGGTATAATCTGTTAAGAAAGCATAGCAGAGTCATGCAAGTTATTTCAGCAGTTCAAAGTTCGAGTTGGGAGTATAATCAAGTTCTATCAATATCTCGAAGTTTTCAAGTTTTGTTCAAGCCATGTAGTCGCAGTCCAAAAGTTCTCCAAGTCCTAAGTCGTCCACGACCTAAAAGATTTCCTGCGAGTTAAGTTAAGCCGTTGGTTCTTTAAATCGGTTAAGTCGGTCGCGACTCAAGACTTATGTCGCAACTAATTAAGTCGGTCAAAGGTTAAGTCGGCCGCGACTCAAGACTTATGTCGCAACTAATTAAGTCGGTCAAAGGTTAAGTCGGCCGCGACTCAAGACTTATGTCGCAACTAATTAAGTCGGTCAAAGGTTAAGTCGGCCGCGACTCAAGGTTTATGTCGTATCTTGTTAAGTCGCAAAGGGTTATAGGTCGTCCAAAATTGTTGGGTCGTATCCAAGTTGGTGTCTCACATCACCCAATCAACAAACCCCCCATCAAATCAGAAATTCCTCATCCTCTTAACCTCTTAACCCGTTAACCCGTTAGTCTCTCCATCAACAGAAACCCATTGATCAAACGATTAAACCCAAAATCCACTAACCCGGAAACTGAGTACCTCTTCGCCTCCTCCAAATTTCCAGAAACCATTGCTAATTACGTGAATTCAAACACTTGCCAAATAATTCCATAAGATCCTAAGCCGATTCTTTTTTAAGGGTAGTTGTCAACGGTCGACAATGGTCAGAGGACGAATTGGGGTGTAATCTCACAACGTGGAAACAAAAACCGTATTGAAATGGTTATGGAGGAGCTGGTGACAAACACAATGGATCAATGATCGAAATTACCTAAATCTGTTGTTGAAATAGCGATCAAGGATGCAAAGGGGAGGATTTCGTGTTAACTTTTGAGCTCGGATGCAGCAATGGCGGCAAGGTGATAAGCAGTAAGGTAAAGAGGAAGAAGCGACTTAACGGCTTATATAGGAGATAGAGGAGAAGATGGATGGACGCGCGAGTTAACAAGCTTCTTGAGTCGCCCACGACTTAAGGACTAGATCGAAGCACACGACCTACGACCTAGGCATGTACTTCGAGGGGCAAATGTTAACTCCTATGTTCAGCGACTCAGTGACACAAAGGAATTGGCGACTTAACACATGAAGCGGGCTTAACGACATATCGACTTAAGAAGGACTGCCGACTTAAGGGCTTAACGTCTTAGCGACTTAACATGTAGCCCGACCTAACGACTTAAGAGTATGACGGCTTAGCGACTTAACATGTAGCCCGACCTAACGACTTAAGAGTATGACGGCTTAGCGGCTCAAGACAGGAAAGGCTCAAGACAACTTCACTTAAGTCGCGACCGACTTACGGCCTATGTTAGGTCGCTCACGACCTAGGCAAACAAAGGGAAACCCAGTATAGCGTTACTTGAACCAGGGCCTGTTAACTCGTCCACGACTTAGGACTTGTACTCAGAAGAACATGCTTATCCTAGTTATACCGTGAGCCGTGGTTAACAGATAGGACGCGACTTACGACTTGTCTTGGGTCGGTCACGATCCACGACTTACGTTAGGTCGGTCACTACTTGCAACTTGACATGGGAGTTCCTCTATAAATACGGCATGGGCTCCAACATAAAGGGGACTTTCCGATCATTTTCTTCAAAGCATCAAGACTCTACCATCTTTAGACCAAGCCTTACTTCAACATTTGAAACTCACAAGAAACTTCAATCAACTTCAAGCTGGGATTCAACATATTCAACCATGAATTTGGGGAATTCTCTTGCATCGAAGTTTTTCTAGCTACTTGTCTTTTGAAGTGAATTGTAATTGAAGGAAATTGTAAAGGATTGTAATCATATTAGCAATAAAGAAGGATTGAAGTGGACGTAGGCTTGATCATAAGCCGAACCACTACAAACTCTGCGTCTCCTACTGCATTTCAGTGAATTACTGCTTTCTCTGTTTCCCGTGTTAACGGGTGGTGCTTTCATTCAAGTCACTATTTGTATCGGGGTGTTAGCGTCAGACTTTTTGCGTTAACACTACTAACTCTCTTTTCTTTTTCTATTTCCTTTGTTGTTGAGTTTTGTGATGTTCAAGATTTCTTTACTTTTCTTTCAGAAATCTATGAGGCTAAATAATTGAAAAGAGAAGCTGAAAAGTTTCTATGATTTTTTTTTTGTTTTATTATTTTTTTCAACTATAAAAGTTGAATGCCACTTGTTAAAACCAATTATGGGACTTCTACACTTGTCATTCATATTAGCTTATTTCTTTACAAATGTTCATATGTGACATTTTTATGTTTATAACCTTGGTTCACATCATTCTTGTAAATTTGGCTTTAACCCTTCATGTAAATATATTTTCATATGTAATGTATGTCTTATTTTAAAATTGTTTATGTTTTCTTTAATATTTATATTTACATAAATAAAATCTCTGTCTCCATTGTTTTTCACATTCAATCTTTTATTTAGTTCAACATATTTATATACATATCTTTTTATACATTTTACATTCATACATTCTTTATTATTTATTTTTTTACAACTTTTAAAAAAAAGAATAATTTAAAAAATTTGATTTCATATTAACAAATAGTCACATTTATTTATATAAGAGAATTTAACTTAAAAATAATATTTTGAAAATGAGTACATTAATTTTTTTTAAATTACAACTTCCAAATATTAATATATTTAATATTTAGAAAACAACCTTTTATTAACTTTTTATTAATCTCAAAGCTATTAATTCCTATTTATTTCCAATACATTTATTTTTTCTAAATCCAAAATTTGTTAATAAAATACTTATTCTTATATTTCAAATCAAATTACTACTTGTAATCTAAATTTTTTATTTATTGTTAGAAATTTCTGATTAATTCAAAAATAATCTCACAATTTAATTTCAAAATTAAATTAATTATCAAATTAAAGTTGACTAAATTTTAGGGACGTTACACAAAAAGCAACCAAGATCCAAGTACCCAAGTCCAACCCTACCCTTACAATTACTTTTCTTTCCTTCTTTGTTTTGCACTTTATTTTGCGCTTTCAAACATCACTTTTTGCTCATGGCCTCCTGATTTAGGGTGAGTGCGGTTTTGCTTCTTCCAAGAAGAACTAGCTACAAGTTGTTGTGATGATATTCGAAGGCTCCACTCCAAATTTGAGTTGATTTCGATGATTTTTGCAAATATTTTCTTTAGAACATAAGAGAAGAAGACGTGGAAGAAAGCTTGGTTTTTCTTTGTAAATTTATAATTTATGATCAAGGATATGACCATCCTCATATAGGCTTAAAATGGTGCGTTTTAACCTTGTCCTCTCCCCTATCTCATGTCATGGTAGGCTCACCATCCATCACTTCTCATTTCCATCATTTCCTTTAGCAAAATTCCCTTACATTATTTACATTATAATATCTCTTATCCACTTGAAAGCGTTTAGAATCTTCCATTGCTTTATGAAGAGGAGTGTGTTAATTAGTTGATAATGTGTTAATTAGATCATTAGACAAGTGCAAAAGACTTTGAACAAATTATATCGATTAAAACGTTGTTTATCGTTAAATTGATTTTCGGTCACATTATCGATTTTTCTTCAAAGAATATATTATCGTAAATGATTTCAAAACCAAGTTGCTTATCATTATTCATAATTTAAACGATGTCTAAAATGGTTATAAAATCATATAACACTTAATTATATTTCAAAATGTTTCGATATTCAAAGACCAAGTGTTTAAATTTCAGGGTCGATACATTCTCCCCACTTAAAATATTTCATCCTCGAAATTCAAACAAGAACAATAATCAGAGACATTAGACAAAAGAGGATACATACACAAAGTAATGTTAAAACTTTAAACAAGCTAAAATACAAACCAAAATGCATATTAAGTTACTCCACCTCAAGGGGTGTGTACACTATAAAACATATACGATACTAAGATAAGAAGGAATCCTAGTCTACAAACAACTCTGGATAGAACTCCTTTAAACTATCCTCCGTCTTCCTTGCATGACCCCAAGTACCCTTGTTCCATGGCTCTTCTAACCTTAACAAAGGAAAAAGCACACAAATACTCATATAGAATTCACAGTTACAAGCAACCAATGCCCATGTTATCTTAGGTTCAAAATCTCTTTTCGCCCAAGGACGATAAACAATCAACTAAGCATACCTTATATCCAACAGCCTCTAGTCATTACTTAGAAGATTATTCGTGCTACCTTATAACTAATCAAAGAGTTATCCGCAAGCTCTTCAGAAGTCAACATAACTTATCTTAAAAATGTACTAAAGCCCATACAATGCACGTGGACCATCCGTACGCAATTTCAGATCTGATCACTTAGTCGATCACGTAGATTTCACTTCCAAACCAGTATAGATCAGTTGACCTTTCTAGTTTGGACTTTGATTAGGTTCCTTGATTAGAAATCTCTGTTCTCCTTCCATAGTCATATACTATAATAGAAAACATTGGAATCGTGTCACGAACCCGTATACGCCATCAATAATTGAGTGGAAAATCCTTATTTAGAGGTGTAAACCACCTCGAAAACGTATACTCGAAAACTGGATTAAGAACAATCATGTGAATAAAACAATCTAAGTACGATTACATACATATCACTCTTAACTCCACCAGTTCCTTTATATCATGTTTATACCTTCGATCTACAAATAATACTTCATAGTATTCCCCACTTGGAAATATAAAAAAAGAACGCCGATGATGCTGCAGTCACCACCTAAATTATTTTCAAATGACAAAAGTGAGTTAAGTACATCCAAAGCATGCTTTTGGTACTCAACCAAAATCAATTCAACGTGGTATCGAATACTTTATATAATAATTACAGGTATTATGATCTGAATTCATAATCCAATTGCCAATTATTTGCTTCCAAAAAACAAAAATATTATTTTCTCTAAAATCTTAAAAAACATTTGCATAGACTTACCGGGATTTAGTTCTCAAATTCACTATTTAAATCCTTTTCGTTTATAAACCAAGCTTTTATAAAATCACTTTCTTGTATAATTCTTTTCATAAATATTTATTTCCGAAATATTCTACCTTTCCTTTTGACTATAGTGAACATCTATTACTAAATTTAACTTTTAACCCGATATTATCACTGAACGCCTTATAGTCAAAACGTAAAATCAAATTCACAAGGTGTTCATTTAAATGTATCCATAATTACTATCTATCTAACCCATGATGTAAAAAGGTAAAATTGCTCATAAACTGGTTGAGCAAAAATCAGCAACAAACATTGGTCAATGCTCCAAAGCTGGTCGAGCGTGACTTAAACAATCATCAAGGTTATGGGATATTAATCTATGAGAAGCACTAGAGTCAAACAAACATGAATAGGAAATCCATAAACATATAGTATACCCTAAAGAATCTACTTTCCCTTCTCAGCTGTAGAAATAGCAAAAACCCTAGGCTGCTCACATTCTTGAGTTTAGGAAATATCTAACAAAATAGTTGGGCTAAAAGAAGCCATAGTAACCTTTCGGTGCAAAATGTGACTCAAGCTTTGGAAACTTTTTGATCGACGCTTTAACTATCTACGTTCTAGCCACTTGCCCTTCTTTCCACGACCTACAACTCCAAAAAAATGTCCCTTTTGCCTATACCAATGGCAAACTACACTATAAATATTTCTCGATGGCTGAAACTTACATTTGTTGTCCCAAAGTAGTGTAGAAATAGATGTCTTCAGTGCTAAGCTTTCAAACCTTGAAACCATGTTGACTAAACCAACAAAAGATCACATGACATGGTTAGACATGTCCCGTTGGAACTCAAGGTGCATGCCCACAATGAACATCTCATTCTTCTTCAGCATGGTGTCAACTAATCCTAACCAAAATCGAGACAAATTAATGAATCAGTTTTCATACTCCACTATAGTCATGGCCTCTGCTTCAAATCCAAAAGGCTCATAAATAACATTGTCTTTCCGGCTTCCAAAACAAACTTCATCTCAAACTCATCTTTATATTGGGTCTAAGAGAAGTCATTCTCCTTGTAACAACCCAAAAAATTAAAGTAATAATAATTAATTAAAAAATTAATTGAATAACAAAATAGGTTTGGGAAATTGTTAGAATTGAGCCATGGGAGTAGCATCATTGGGTCCGTGGTAATTTTTTGAGCAATTTTCATGTATAACTTGTTGAAATCCATGTCAGTATGGAGAAGTTATGAGAGAAACAAAGAAAATCAGAATTATATATATAATTAAACAAAAATGAAGAAAAACGAAGAAGACCTGTTAAGGGTTGACCCACGCCCGAGTCGGGTAGACCCATAGGTCGACTCGCCTATAGGCCATGTCGACCTGCATTCTTCCTCGGACAATTTTTCTTCCAGGTGCAAGCCGGAGATTGTAAATCTAATTTTTGGTGAAATCTTGTGTGTTCGTAGCTGCATCCGATGTTTCCTACTAAGCCTATGACGTGGTTGCACCAGGTTAAATCTTCAAATCTGATGGCTTGAGATCCCTAAGCCACACTATAAATAGAACTCTAGGTCTAACTATTTTTCTCATTTAGATTTTCTCCCAATTGAGTTCATTGCCTAAGGTGAACCCTAAATAGAAATTTTTTCTAGGGAGGAAATCTTTTTAATAAAAATATTTTACACCTTAGAAGTGGATCCAAGAATGCCAAGGATTAGAGTTAAGGACCACAGATGAGTCTTTTGTAATTATTTTAGATTTGTAAGAAATTTAAAATAATAGGGTTCTCAATAGTTGTAGTTGTTCTATAATTTTGAGACAGTTTTTTCGTAAGTTTATTTACGTCAGTTCTTAAGTAAATTTTAGATGTTCTTTTCAGTCTATTTTTATTCAACTATTTTATTTTGTTATTTGCAGTTATTTGTAGTTATTTAGATCTGTTTTAAGTTGGAATTTAGCTTGTAAACGTTAGTTTCTTTTTATAGAGATTTAATCCTTTTTGTCACGAAAAATATATTAAAAAGAGAACAATTCAAAAATATTAATTTAAATGGAAAACACTAAATTTACAGAAATCACACGTAATATATCAAAAATGAAATAAAATGAAGATGGAGTAAAATAGGAAAATTTGAGATATTTACAAGCATGATTATAACAAGTGGTTGTAATTAAAAAGAGAAAATAGAAGAGTAACAATCGCAAGAACTATTATAACACGTAGATTATAATTAGAAAGAAAGAACTAACAGAAGGGGCTTATTTTAAAACTTAGATCTTGGATTAAGTTAATAAGAAAATATAGCAGTAGTGGCCCGTACCGGCAGCATTCCCTTTCAGGTCTAGGACTGATGGTCTTACACGTGGGTGAGACTGGGCACGCTTATGCTGATTAGGGTAATATGCGGCCAATAGATAGAGACTCAAATTTGGAGATTTGGGCAAGGGGCACAAAGTTATAAGATTTGTTTGTTAGGACTAGTATCGATAACATTCCCTTTAAGTCGAGGACTGATGGTCTCGCATGTGGGTAAGGCTGAGCACGCTTACGATGATTAGGATAAATAAGTGGTCAAATAGGGGGCGACAATTAGTGTGTACCGACGATGACCGAGCGGACGGCATCGATTAGGGTAAATAATTCAATACCGTATCCTCAACATTAAGATGTGTCTTTTGCTGTAGGACCAATATGATTGGTTCACAATGGCACAATAGAGATAGGAAAGGCCGATCAATGGGTAGGATTATGATTTCAGCCTAATCAAGTTAGCAGTTAAGATAGGATTAGGGTTTCAGCCCAATCACAACTGTTTAAGACAAGTGCAAACTATCAAAGAAAACAGATAAATAGAATTAGAAATAGTATTTTATGCAAATTTTATCTTTTTTGTATCTTCCTTTCATGCTAGAACTATTGTTTAGTCTATTATGTTTATCTTGCTTAGAAATGTTAGTAGTTACATTAACTCACCAGACTTATTATCTGACCCACTCCTCTGTCTTTCCTTTTTCCCCAATTAGCCAGCAGAGTTGAGATTTGTTGATTCAAGTTACTTAGAGATTCATTTCTGAAATTTTCTCATTTCGGATGTATTCTTCTACTTTTCACCATTTTCATTTGCCTTATGATGGATTGGTACTTGTGAGAGGGATTATTATTGTTGTTTTCGTACTCTAATTATGTGAGACTGAGATGTAGTTTCATGAGACATGAGAGATTTTGAGTTTTTAAGTCATGTTAGGGTTTATGACTTATTTTGAGATGAAGTTTAATTCTGAATGATAAGTTATTATTTAAATGTTTTCCGTTGCTTTTACTTTTTTGTCTTATGAGTCTTAGTCTATGTGATGCTTTGGTTATACCTATAATGCACCACATCCTTTGATGTGCCATTTTTGGAAACACTAAGTGGTGTGGGGTGTTTCATTTGGTATCAGAGCCTAAGATTATAGGATTCCTACAAACTTGTTTTAAAGTTAAAGTATTTTTCAAAGTAACATATCTTCAAACTAAATATATTTATTAGGAAAAAAGTCTTCTTATAGAATGAGACTTCAACTATAAGAGAGCTTTTATAAAAATCCCCTCAAAGTCCAGTTTAACCTTCTTTCTATTCTTTCGAGCCTAAATTTTCTTTTCTTTGCATAGAATGGCAAATGCCGTAAATCTTCCAAAAGGTGTCCAATTCCCTGGCTGGTTCCATGGATACCTCCAAGCTATGACACCCGAGTTGTAAGGGCAAGCGCCCAATGTAGCATCGACGGGTGAAGGTCTTGTTAATTCACCTGCAGTAGCCAATTTTATTAAGCTATGCAAGGACTTGTCTAATCTAGGAGGCAAGACGTTTTCTAGCATAGAGGATTTCGTAGAGGCGTGAAATTAGTTGAGGAATATGGAGGGATATTTGGGCTGGTAGGATTGGAGGACGGATAGAGAGTTCAACTTGCATCTTGGCAACTGAAGGGAGATGCTTATTACTAGTGGGAGATTGTAGAGATGGAGGGTAAAGACATTGGTTGGGTTGGATTTCGAGAAAGATTTGAGAGAAAGTTCTTGTCGCAAGTCAAGGAAAGCATGTAGTTGGAAATGTCCATTAGTCTGACGCACGGGAGTCTTTCGGTGAAAGAGTATATAAATCAGCTTAATGAGTTATTAAGGTTCGAGATGGAGCTAGTTAATATGCCACATAAGAAGGCCACCAAGTTTGCTAAGGGTTTGAACCAGCTCCTCCAAGGGTTAGTATTGACACAAGTACCTATGGGAGCGATGTATGAGTCAATTGTGGAAATGGCTCTCATATCAAATATTGCTAAGGAAGAAATGTTAAGGAGGTTCCTGAATCAGAAAAATCTAAGAAGTAGTGGTGGAAGAAGAAGAAGGATAAGGACAAGAAGAAAGGAGGAGGACCTCAAAAGGAAAGATCCAGAAGTGCCAGAAATGTCATTATTATGGTTTGGTTGGGAATTACTCCTAGGACTGTAAAAAGGACACGATGAAGGGGAGGTGTTATAGCCGTGCGAAGCCTGGACACTTAAGTAGAGCTTGTCATCAAAGCATAGGGAAGAGAGTAGGAACACCCACGATGCAAGTATAGGCTTTGGATGCAGCACCTTCTAGTAGTGGACTGGACCGAGGTAGGATAGTCTCCGTAGAAGGTTTGATCTTTATTTTGAATTTTCCTATTCAGGCTCTTTTTGACTCCGAAGCATCGCATTATTTAATTTCTAGTTCCTTGGTTGATTGTTTGCACTGAGATATTTCTCTAGTTGTAGACTCTATAGTTGTTTCAAACCCCATAGGAGGATCGACACATTTATCCATTATTTTGTAGGGGTTTGAAAATTTTTATACTAGGCATAGAGTTTGATTGGGACACCTATGTACTGAGATTTTTAGGATATGGGATGATTTTGAGGATGGACTGGTTATCCACTTATGGAGCGATATTGGACTACGAGAGGAGAGTCCTTAAGCTAGGGACATGTAGCGGGTGGACTCTCGATGTTTCTTCCGACCCGCAGGGGTCAGTCATGTTGAGCTTTTTTTATTCCCTTGATTCATCACTATAAGAGTTAGATTCAGTTCCAAATTTTAGAGATTTCCCAGACGTTTTTGAAGAGGTTAGGGGTTACCCCCTAAAGGAGAGATCGACTTTAGGGTCTATCTGAATGACAATGCTAAGCCAGTGGCATGCCCGTGAGACATATTTATCCTAGGGAGGGGAAGGAGTTAAGTAAGTAAATTGGTGAGCTATTAGAGAAAGGTTTCATTAGACGGAGCATATCTAAGTGGAGGGCACCAGTCGTCTTCGCTACAAAGACGGATGTTTCCCTTCAAATTTGTGTAGACTATAGAGAGTTGAATATGCTCACAAAGAAGAACCGTTACCCACTTTCTAGGATAGAAGATCTTTCGATCAGTTGGTTGGCTCTTTGGAATTTTCTCAGCTCAACTTAGCCACTGGATTTCATCAGCTTAGGGTCGCAGACGATAGCATCGATAAGTTAGCATTTAGGACATCCGATGAATTCTTTGAGTGGTTGGTTAAGCTGTTTCGGTTGATCAATGCCCCAGTCTATTTTGTAGATCTGATGAGCCATATTTTCGGAGATGTCCTAAATAAGTTTGTTGTAGTGTTTGTGGATGCCATTCTGGTGTTTTCCAAGAATATGAAAGAGCATGCTATTCATCCTAAGGAGGCTCTTCCTACACTTCGTGTTCATCAGTTGAAAGCAAAATTATCGAAGTGTCACTTTTGGCATGAGGAAATGCATTTTTTGGGGCATGTACTCTCAAGAGAGGGTCAAGCTGCTAAGGTAGTAGCAGTACATGATTGGAAGGCCCCTGGAACGCTACCGAAGTTAGAAGCTTCCTAGGCTTGGCTGGTTATTATAGGAAGTTTATAAGACACTTTGCTAAGATTTCAACACCACTGACTCGTCCTACTAAGAAGAATGCGACATTCGTGTGAGACGTGGATTGTGAGGATTCCTTCATGATGCTAAAGATAGCCCTTATTAGTGCACCAATGTTAGTTTTACCTGACGGAGCTAAGCCTTTTACAATATACATTGATGCATGTGAGACTGGTTTGTGTTAGTATTGATGCATGATGGGAGGGTAGTATGCTACGGGAGTAGGCAGTTGAGAGCTAATGAGAAGAACTACCCCACCTATGACATGGAGCTGGCTGCTATTGTTATCTCGCTCAAGTCTTGGAGACATTACTTCCAAGGAGAGAGGTTCGAGCTTTTAACTGACCATAAATCATTGAAGTACCTGTTCTTACAAAAGTATTTAAACTTAAGGCAGTAGCGTTAAATGGAGTTTCTGGCATCATATGACTTTGAGATATCTTACAACCCTGGCAAGTGGAACGTGGTTACAGATGCGTTAAGTAGGAAGTGAATAACCCTTAGCCCAATGTTCATGGGGTAGAAAAGCCTAGAGTTTATTTCCATCCTTTATTTTAAGCCCACTATGGATATTACTTTTTGATTATTGGCAGCATTTAAGGTTAAGCTTATCTTCATAGATTAGATTGGCTCAAGGTAGCGAGAGGATTCAGGGCTTGTGGAAATTATGGATAGGATTAGCAGAGGAGAGGTCTCTAGACCCCTCCAACGCTGTTCCACTGATAGTAAAGGGTGGCTAAGGAGAGATGGAAGAATTTGTGCCCCCCGCACTAGTGATTTGATGAGTGCAGTTCTAGCAGAAGCACACCGTTCTTAGATGAATATTCATCCTGGTGGTGATAAGATGCATAGGGACATGAAGAAAGTTTTTTATTGGAGTGGCTTGAAGAAGGATGTAGCAGATTTTGTGGCTAAGTGACTTGTGTGCCAAAGGGTAAAGGCGGAGCGACAGAGGCCTAATGGATTGCATCAACCATTGGAGGACTTACAGAGAGTTCAGCTTGCATCTTGGCAGCTGAAGGGAGATGCTTATTACTAACGAGAGATTGTAGAGATGGAGGGTAGAGACATTGGTTGGGTTATATTTTGGGAAAAATTTGAGAGAAAGTTCTTGTCATAAGTCGAGGAAAGCATGTAGTTGGAAAAGTCCATTAGTCTGATGCACAGGAGTCTTTCGGTGAAAGAGTATATAAATCAGTTTAATGAGTTATTGAGGTTTGGGATGGAGCTTGTTAATACGGCGCATAAGAAGGCCACCAAATTTGCTAAGGGTTTGAACCGCCCTTCCTAGGCTTGGTATTGACACATGTACCAATGGGAGCGATGTATGAGTCACTTGTGGAAATGGCCCTCATATCAAATGTTGCTAAGGAAGAAAATGTTAAGGAGGTTCTTGAATCAAGAAACTCTAAGAAGCAGTGGTGGAAGAAGAAGAAGGATAAGGACAAGAAGAAAGGAGGAGGACCTCAAAAAGGAAAGATCAAGAAGGGCAAGAAATGTCATAATTGTGGATTGGTTGGGCATTACTCCAAGGACTGTAAAAAGGACAGGATGAAGGGGAGGTTTTACAGCTGTGGGAAGCCTGGACACTATAGTAGAGCTTGTCATCAAAGGATAGGGCAGAGAGCAAGCGCACCCACGGCGCAAGTACAGGCTTTGGATGCAGCACCTTCTAGTAGTGTACTTGACGGAGGTAGGAAAGTCTCCATAGAAGGTTTGATCTCTATTTTGAATTTTCCTATTTGGACTCTTTTTGACTCCGAAGCATCGCATTTTTTCTTTTCTAGTTCCTTGGTTGATTGTTTGCACTTAGATATTTCTCTAGTTGTAGACCCTATAGTTGTCTGAAAGCCCATAGGAGGATCGGCACATTTATACATGATTTTTAAGGGTTTGAAAAATTTTGTACTAGGCATAGAGTTTGATTATGACGCCTTTGTATTGGGGTTTTTAGGATATCAGATGATTTTGAGGATGGACTGGTTATCCACTTATGGTGCGATATTGGACTAGGAGAGGAGAGTACTCAAGTTAGGGACATGTAGCGGATGGACTCTCGATGTTTCTTGTGGCCCGCAGGGGTCAGTCATGTTGAGCTTCCTTTATTCCCTTGATTCATCACTAGGAGAGTTAGATTCAATTCCATTTTTTTGAGATTTACCACACATTTTTGAGGAGGTTAGGGGGCTACCCCCTAAGAGAGAGATCGACTTTAGGATGTATCTGAATGACAATGCTAAGCCAGTGGCATGCCCATGAGACATATGGCTCCTAGGGAGGGGATGAAGTTAAGTAAGTAGATTGGTGAGCTATTATAGAAAGGCTTCATTAGATGGAGGATATCTAAGTGGGGGGGGGGGGGGGGGAGGGGGGCACCAGTCGACTTTGCTACAAAGACGGATGTTTCCCTTCGACTTTGTGTAGACTATAGAGAGTTGAATATGCTCACAAAGAATAATAGTTACCCACTTTCTAGGATAGAAGATCTTTTCAATCAGTTGGTTGGCTCTTTGGTATTTTCTCAGCTTAACTTAGCCATTGGATTTCATCAACTTAGGGTCGCAGACGATAGCATCGATAAGATAGCATTTAGGGCACCCGATAAATTCTTTGAGTGGTTGATTATGCCGTTTTGGTTGATCAATGCCCTAGTCTATTTTGTAGATCTGATGAGCCGTCTTTTCAAAGATGTCCTAAATAAGTTTGTTGTAGTGTTTGTGGATTCCATTGTGGTGTTTTCTAAGAGTATGAAAGAGCATGCTATTCATCTTGATGAGGTTTTTCATACACTTCGTGTTCATCAGTTGAAAGAAAAATTATCGAAGTGTCACTTTTGGCATGAGGAAATGCGTTTCTTAGGGCATGTACTCTCAAGAGAGGGTCAAGCTATGGATCACGCTAAGGTAGTAGTAGTACATGATTGGAAGGCTCCTAGGAATCCTACCGAACTTAGAAGCTTCCTAGGTTTGGCGGGTTATTATAGGAAGTTTATCAGAGACTTTGCTAAGATTTCAGCACCGCTGACTCGCCTCACTAATAAGAATGCGGCATTCGTGTGGGACATGGATTGTGAGGATTCCTTCATGATGCTAAAGATAGCCCTTACTAGTGAACCAATGTTAGTTTTATCTGACGGAGCTAAGCCTTTTAAAGTATACACTGATGCATGTGGGACTGGTCTTGGGGCAGTATTGATGCATGATGGGAGGGTAGTATGCTATTTGAGTAGACAGTTGAGAATTAATGATAATAACTACCCCACCTATGATTTGGAGCGGGCAACTATTGTTTTCGTGCTCAAGTCTTGGAGACATCACTTGCATAGAGAGAGGTTCGAGCTTTTAACTGACCAGAAATCATTGAAGTACCTGTTCCTACAAAAGGATTTAACTTGAGGCAGTAGCGTTGAATGGAGTTTCTGGCATCATATGACTTTGAGATATCTTACACCCCTGGCAAGAGGAATGTGGTTACGGATGCGTCAAGTGGGAAGTGAACAACCCTTAGCCCAATGTTCGTGTAGAAGAAAAGCCTAGAGTTTATTTCCATCCTTGATTTTAAGCCCATTATGGACATTACTTTTGGATTATTTGGCAGCACTTGAGGTTAATCCTAACCTCATAGATTAGATTGCCTCAAGGCAGTGAGAGGATTCAGAGCGTGTGGAAATTATGGATAGGATTAGCAGAGGAGAGGTATCTAGACATCTCCAATGCTATTACATCGATAGTAAAGGGTGGATAAGGAGAGGTGGAAGACTTTATGTCCCCTACACCGGTGATTTAATGAATGTAGTTCTAGCAAAAGCACACCATTCTCAGACGACTGTTCATCTTGGTGGTGATAAGATGTATAGGGACATGAAGAGAGTGTTTTATTAGAGTGGCATGAAGAAGGATGCAACAGAGTTTATGGCTAAGAGTCTTGTGTCCAAAGGTTAAGGCGGAGCGTAGAGGCCTGGTGGATTGCTTCAACCATTGGATGGACCCAAATGGAAGTGTATAGCATTTCGATAGACTTCATAGATGGTTTACCCCGATCGAGGAAGTGGAATGCTAGTATTCGGGTGATTGTAGATCATTTGACAAAGAGCGCTTTCTTCATTTCGGTCAAGAGTAAGAGGACAACACCTTATTTGGCATCCATATACGTTCATGAGATAGTTCGACTTCATGGAGTTCCCTCTAGCATAGTGAGCGACATAGACCCTATCTTTACTAGTGAGTGTTGGAGGAGCTTGAAAGAGGTTTTAGGGACACATCTTAGATTGAATATAGCTCACCCTCAAACGGATGGCCAAACATAGAGAGTTGATAGAGTTCTTAAAATTTGTTGAGGATGTGCATTCTTGATTTTAGATGGTGTTGAGAGGAGCCCCTTCCTTTAGTGGAATTCGCTTATAACGATAGTTTTCAGGTAAGCATTGGGATGGCTCCTTTTGAAGCCCTTTGTGGAAGACCTTGCAAGTCGCCTTCGTGTTGGTTGGAGTCTACAGAAAGATTACTATTTGGTCCCGACATGATTAGGGAAATTTTGAAAAAGATTGATTTGATTAAAACAAAAATAAAGACGGCCCACGATAGACAGAAATCCTATGGAGATAAAGCGGAGAAGAGATATTGAGTTCAAGGTAGGAGATTTGGTTTTCATTATGGTGTCTCCACTAAGAAAGGTAGGGAGGTTTGGATCAAGTGGGAAACTTACTCCCGGATTCGTAAGACCATTCCCTATTCTGGAAAGGGTAGGGAAGATCGCGTATCGAATAAAGCTACCGGAGAGGCTCATGTGAGTTCATGATGTTTTTCATGTTTCGCACTTGAGAAAGTGCTTACATTATTCAGCAGAGGTAGTGGAACCTAGCCAACTTGAGGAAGTTGAAGTGGAGAGAAAGCATTGGCTCGTCATATTCCTACCAAGATCGTTGGACGTGATATTAAGAAGCTTAGGAAAATTGAAGTCCCTTTTGTTAAGGTGCGGTGGGGAGATAGTATTGAGGACGCTACATGGGAGGCTGAGGAGAAAATACATACCTCTTCCGCATTTCTTTGATGGTACATCTTGAATTTCCTATTTCCATCTTTAGTTTTGAATAGGTTTTTTCCTTTAGTGTCCTTTGGGTGGGTAGATCTTAGGATTTAATGAATGGATTATAGGACGGAATGTAAACATGTTACTAGAACATGTTATGTATGTTGGACGTAAATGGATGCTAATGGACGCATATACACACGCTAGGCATTATTATCTCTTAGAGACGGCCTAACTAGGTCACTAAAGCATATGCATATGGATATGTGTGCACTTGCATTTTTATTTCATGGTTGCTATGAATGAGTGATTATCATATGATGGCTGCATTTGGATGAAGATCGTAGCACGCATATAGAACTATTAGTTGTCATTAGGGAATTTGCATTCCACATGGCACAGACATGAGAGCATAAAAAGGAAGTCGACTGAATCATTAGACCGCCTGATCTTTTGCATTAGGTAGGAACACTAACACTACACTATTGCATATATCATAAACTTCATTAAAAAGCTTAAGGACAATGGATGTAATGGACGATGGTTGAATATGCAGTTGTGAAATTTGGTTGAAAATTCTTATTTCATTCTTCTATCCTTGGAGATTTTGGGGTCGAAATTCTTTAAGGAGGGGAGAATGTAACAACCCGAAAAATTAGGGTAATAATAATTAATTGAATAACAAAATTGGGTTGGGAAAATTTTTAGAATTGAGCCACAGGAGTTGCACCATTGGGTCCGTGGTAAATTTCTGACCAATTTTCATATATAACTTGTTAAAATCCGAGTCAACATGGAGAAGTTACTAGAGAAACAAAGAAAACCAGAATTATATATATAACTAAAAAAATGAAGGAAAAAAAGATAGTGTAACAGCCCGCAAATCCGTACCCCTTGAGTCAACACTATTCTACCTAAATCAACTAAAGTTGTACAGAAATACGAACCATTTGGGTTAAAGAATAAGAGGTAGAAGAAGAAAATAGAAAACAACATCAGAATCTAACCATCGCAGCTGAATCAAATATAATAGGTATTAACATATCTTTACACCAAAACAAATATATCTGTTATATATTACATTATCAGAGTACATCATCAGAGTTCACACAACAACAATAGCATACAATTAGATACACAACTACTCAACACAGCGGAATATACATATAAAACAAGTACGAGAATACGCATCGTCGTCCAGCTCGTCTCCTGAGCTCCACAGCATCAAAACCTATATCCTATAATACTCGGTCTGACCCGAGCATTACAGTTAAATAACACCCGAGTCAGTCTGGAATACCAGCGTGAGAAAATCACACTCAATTGATTATTAAAGTTTCAAAATCTTTTGAAAACAAAAGCATCTCGTAAGACCACGCCACAAATAAACATGTCGGGTTTTTACCTTACGATAGCTAAAACAATTTTTATAGAAATCCTCTGATATTATAATAGGGTCTATATACAAATACTTATAAAATAGCCGAAATTGTTACATTATTACATTCTAGCTACTAGCCACAAAGTGGGTAATACAACAAAACTCGTACAAGGCACATAGGGAGAATGAATTTCCAACTAATGACTAGGCACTGGGGTACCACCTGTCACAGTATGGGGCCTAGATCACCGTACCGAGGAGTACGCCCGCTCCCCTGCAACACAAGGCCGGGACTACCTCTTACTGGATAATCTCGAGTGAGATCACCCCGCGGTTGTGATCAGCAACCGCCCACTAAGCCGAAATAAAAAGGGACATCTAGACAGGAATGATCTCACCCTGCTTGGGTGCTACCCACCTAGCCTTGTTGCATAATCCCTGATTTTCAATCATTTCCATTTGATGAGGCTTGAGGCTAAGCGTTACCTTTATTGAACATATCCCTCAGAATGCCCATCGTCCACCTGATGATGTTTCGCAAGCATTCATCCATACAAGTCCGTCCCGGGTTCGAACGGAACCGAAGGCACTATTCCTACTACATCCATTTTGGAAATATCCTCAGGATTAGTAGCGACTAGCCCTTGCACTTCACTGCTCCATCTTCGAATCCAAAATCGTTTTTCACGAAAACGTACAAACTGGATCGAAGTGGTTTTCGAGAAACAAATCTCGATCCCGGTCTCTTCGAAACGATCAACGCAGTTGGCCAATATTGATAGTCGGTTATTTAACTATCAATTAATATTCACAACATTCATCACACAATGAATAATTTCCCAAATTATTTATTTACCTCAAAATATCTTTACAAGATATATTTCTATTTTCAATCCTTTGAAAACAATTTCAAAACCATCTTTCTTTTCAGAATAAACTTCCCCAAATATTTTCTATCTCTTCTAAAATCACCAAGCACAAAACTAGATTTTTAAAATAAATTAAAACACTTTACATTGAAATATACTTCAAAACATTTAGGATAAAACTACTTCAATAATTTGTTAAAAATACATACTATATGAATATTTGAAAATAAAGTTACTTAATAAAATATAAAACTAGATTTTCACTTTTAAAAACAAAATACTAAGTCACTTTTTAAGTAATTACTGTTATAATAGAGTTGAGAAAATACTTACTTTAGCCTTTAAATATTAGAAATAATAAATTTTACAAAACTTGCTTTCTTTGAAAACAACTTAAAACATTTAATTTATATTTGAAAATTTTACTTTTTTTTAAAAACATGTGCTTGGCTATCCAGAGAAAATTCCAACTTCAATCACTTAAATCATTTCCCCAAATTGATTTCCAATTTATTTATTTGAAATAAATTTCTCAACTTTCTGAATTCATTTTAAAATTCATTAATTATGGACTTTATTATTATTATTATTTTCCGTTTGATTTTAGATTTTTTAACTGAAATATACAAATTTCAGATCTTATCCCAATGTCTTCTTTATTCTTTCCAATATTTTAAATCTTAAATTTCAAATAAATGTTTTGTTCTTTTAATTAATATCACTGAAAATTAAAATTCATTAACTTTCTGTTTATTCAAATTTCCTTTCTATACTCAAAATTTATTTACTAGAATTTTAAAGGGCACATTATTTCTTTCCCAATTCATTCTTAAATTTATTCAAATTTCTATAATTATTTTACTTACAAATTTACTTCTTTTATTTTCTTTCCAGAATCCAATATATATATATATATATATTTTTGGTAATTCACCAGACCCAGTTACATCCAATCGAGCCGTAGCATACAATATTCTAACATAATTCATCATAGAATATCAAACAATCACAACAGAGGATATTAAATAATAAATATTGAGGGATCCAGTTGGATCCCTCCAACATGTTTTCCCTGCATCCACAAACGTTGGCACAATATAAGATATCTTTACTATAAAATGAGGGAAATTAATCATTTCAAGGTGTAGTGATACTACTATATAACACAACAATCAATTCAACCCTTCAAACAATTATTTAAATTTAATCATTTAAATTTAAATTTAACAGATTGAGATTAACTCACCTTTGATTTCCCGATTGTAATCCAATCCACCATGACTTGTTTTTCCCATAGTATTTAAACCTTGCATAACAATGTTTTACGATTTATTAATACTTGAACTAATCAAACGATTTATTGTCCATTATATGATTTTAGCCAACCCCTAAATTAATTTTAAACTAAAAATTGGGTTTAAACTAAAAATTTATTTTTAAACAAACTTATTACTTTAATACTTTGCTTAAAATAAGTAAATAAATTTAAGGTGTGTGCTTGTATATTTAACCTCTTTTTTAATTTACCTATATGTCAGGAATCATTTATATAAATTTATAAAATCTAAATTTTAAATCATTTTTCCCAAGTCAAGACATTTTCAATAATTTCAGCTTTAAAATCCTATCTTGTTAACTAACTCTTAAACTTTAGAAATTATCAAATTTTACTGTGTTAATAAAATTCCCAAATTTTCTTTACTGCCCTATACACACACACACGTGTGTGTGTGTGTGTGTGTGTGTGTGTGTATATATATATATAACCGATTCCATTTTTAAACAAAACTGCTTAAACCATGCTGTTAGTTCCGATAATCAAAAATTCATTTAGGAGTTAAACTTCAAAATTTACTGTTTTGAAATCAACAGTTTGAAACTTAATATACTTATAATTTCTAACATATACATAATTAAAACAAACAGGCTTATACCTCATTGCAAAAGTGCCCATAACGAACGCGCCTCCACTGCAAAAACCCTAGCCTCGATCACCTGAGGAGTTCACCACCCCTTTGTCTGCCGATCTTTTCCCTAGCCCCCACTGTCGCACGCGAGTGTCTAAACAAAACCCTCGCCTCCACGTCCACCAATCGAACCCTAACTTCGCTCGGCGAACCACACAATCACGAAACCTAGCAAATAGGCTCGCACGCACGCGCGTCGCCTCGCCCAAATTCAACTCGAGGCTCTGCTCTTCGATTTGGGAATAACGATTTTGAAGAAGCTCGGCTTCGATTTCGCCTCCGTTTCCTTTTTTTAAGTGAATCGAACTGCTTCAATTTTGACAGAGGTGAAATAAGAAGACGAGAAAAGGAAAGATAAGAGCTTCAGACATTATATAATTTCTTTTCTCTTTCATGAATTGACGAATTGGTTTCAAAAGGAAGCATCACGAATTAAAAAAAATCGAAGGCGACATCGATTTGATTGTTAGCTTCTGAGGGAAGACAACGGTAGCGTGCTTGAAACGAGAAGGGAAGACAAATAGGTCGACGGAAACCAGATACTATGGTGGCTACTAATTTAACCTGATTTGATTTAAATAAAGTTTTATTTAATTTTCAACGCGTTCACTTATCGTACACACACACAACAACACCGATCAATACGAAATCCGATAATAATACAATATGACGGATCCAATGGAACAAGTTTCGTCGAATTCTGAGACCGCGCCTCGAAAGACTGTTTTTAAAATTCAATTTGAAATAATTAATTTTTAAACTGAACAAATCAGTGTTAAATTTGATTTTAAAAACTTCTATTATCCTCCACACTATCAATATAAATTTTATAAGCCTTCAAATTATTTTTAACGAGCTTAGAACTCCAGATTTAACATTTTACACAACTTCAAATTTGTGACGACCCGAAATTTCTAAGCATTTAAAATCGAAATATTTAATCGATTTTAAATATTGAAAAGTTAAGTTTTAACTCGAATTCAAATATTACAATTTATTTGATATTTAAATTATTGAATTAAATAAGTTGAAGTTGGGTAAAATGCTAAAACTGGAGTTAGAAGCCTGTTAAAAATAATTTGAAGGCTTGTAAAATTTATATTGACAGTACAGAGGTTAATAGAAGTTGTAAAATTGAAATTAGCGGTGGTTTGTTCAGTTTTGAAATTTTATATTGTTTAAATTGAATTTAAAAATAGCCTTCCGAGGCACGGTCTCGGAATTCGACGAAACCAGTTCCATTGGATCTGTAATATTGAAATATTATCGGATTTCAAATTTCGTAGTGATTGGAATTGTTGAGTGAGCGTAAGATATATATAAACGCGCTATAATTCATATCAAAATTTAATATAATAACTCGATCTAAAATGCTATCTTCTCCATACCATTTGGTTTGGCCTCGAACCCCTTTTCCTTCCGCTGAAATTCATTTCACATCCGCATCTTTCCAAGTCAAATCAATGCAGGCACCCTACTACCTACCTTGTCTTCAATAGCACGCCTCCGGCCTTTTCAAAGCAGGCAATGTTTCCTCCTCTATTTCATTTGACAGCCGAGTATCGTTCTCCTCTTCTATATGTATTAAAAAAAATCGCGAAATATTGTTTATGAATCGCGAAACTCTTTTCCCCAAAATCAGATCGAAGCTTTTGGCTGTGAACTCGAGCTTGAGCTCGAGATGAAGTCGCGAGGAAGGGAACTATTGCGACAAGGTGGCTTTCGTACGGCGGCGTGGTTTCGTGGTGGAAATCAGAGCTACGCGGCGAAGGGGGGGGGCTTCGATTCGAGTTTGATTCCTTCTACTTACAGCATATCGAGGTTGCTCGTTCTCGTGAGGGCTGGGTTGCGTGACACGTTCGAGAGGATGAGTTCGTCGATCTGGGTTTCTGTTCGTTGGGAGGTAATCTCGTTTTTCCCAATTTAACTTTACCTATATTCTCTTTGTTACGGTTCTTATTTGTTTTACAAAAATAATAATAAAACAGTAGGGAAGTAAATTAATTAAAATAATTTATTTGTAATTAGTTCTTACTTAGTAATTACATTTGCAGGTAACATTCCTGTATTTGATATAAAAGTTTAATTTCCTGCAATTTACGTTTGGGCAGGAAAAATAAAATAAAAATAAAGGTATATACACATACCCGTATTAATTAGGTATACATGTTTTAATATATTTTTTAGATTAGCCCGTTTTAATTACTAAAAGTTTTAAAAAGGGAAATCATTAGTTTAGAACTAAATTTTTAGTTAATTAAACTATAGAATGTAAATTAATTACTCGATTGATCCAAATATTAATAAAATCATCTAATGTTTATTCAAGGTCTGAAAATGTGGAATACAATCGAGAATAAAGTGGATTGCAAATTTAAGGGACAAAGGTGAGTTAATCTCACTCAGTTAATTTAAATTTAAATGATTAAATTTAAATAATTGTTTGAATGGTTGAAATTGATTGATGTGCTATAGTATGGTATATTCTGGAATTGGCATATTATTGTGCTAACGTCTGTGGATGCAGGGAAAACAGGTTGGAGGGATCCAACTGGATCCCTCAACATTTATTTAAATTGTTTAATACCCTCTGTTGTGATTATTTTATATTCTGTGATGAATATTATTGATAATTATATTGAATGCTATGGTTCGATTGGATATAATTGGGAATAATGAATTACCAAAAATATATAAATTGAATTTTGGAAAAGAAAATTAAAGAAGTGAAATTGTAAGTAAAATAATTTAGGAAATTTAAATAGATTTAAGAATGAATTGGAGAAGAAATAGAGTGACTTTAAATTTCTAATAAATAAATCGTGAGTATAAAAGGAAAACTTGAATAAACAGGAAGTTATGAATTGTAAAAATTCAGTGTTATTATTTCAAAGAACAAAACATTTATTTAAAGTTTAAGATTTAAATTATTAAAAGAATAAAGAAGAAATTGGAAAAAATATGGAATTTGTATATTTCCGTTAAAAGTTTTAGAATCAAACGGAAAATAACAATCATAATAATTAAGTCCATACTTCATGAATTTTGAAATGAATTAAGCAATTAAAGAAAATTATTTCAAATGAGATAAATTTGAAATCAATTTGGGAAATTGATTTAAGTGATTGAAGTTGGAACTTCTCCCTGGATAACCAAGTACGTTTCAAAGTAAATTTTCAAATGTAAGTTAAAAGTTTTAAGTTGATTTTAAAAGCAAGTTTGGAAATTTTATTATTTCTAAAAATTTAAATTATGAAGTAAGTCTTTCCTTTAATCTATTATAGTAGTAATTATTTAAAGAGTGACTTAGTAGTTTGTTTAAGAGTTAAAACTTTAGTTATATTTTATAAAGTAACATTATTTTCAAATATTCATATAATATGTATTTTTTTTCAAATCATTGAAGTAGTTTTAAAATAAAAATGTTCTAAAGTATATTTCAAAGAAAAGTGTTTTAAATTTATTTTAAAATCTAGTTTTGTGCTTGGTGATTTCGGAGGAGATAGAAAAATTGAGAAAGTTTATTCAGAAAGGAAAGATGGGTTTGAAACTGTTTTCAAAGGATTGAAAATAGAAATAATATCTTGTGAAGGTATTTTTGGGATTAATAAATAATTTGAAAAATTATTTATTGTTTGATGGATGTTTGTGAATAGAAATTGATAGTTAAATAACCGACTATCAATATTGGACAATTGCGTTGATCGTTTCGAAGAAACCGGGATCGAGATTTATTTCTCGAAAACCACTTCGATCCGGTTTGTACATTTCGTGTAAACGATTTGGATTCGAAGATGGAGCATTGGAGTGCAAGGGCTAGTCGCTACTAATCCTGAGGATATTTCCAAAATGTATGTAGTAGGAATAGTGCCTTCGGTTCCGTTCGAACCCGGGACGGACTTGTATGGATGAATGCTTGCGAAAACATCGTCAGGTGGACGATGGGAATTCTAAGGGATATGTTCTATTAAGGTAACGCTTAGCCTCAAGCCTCATCAAATGGGAATGACTGAAAATCAGGTGTTATGCAGCAAGGCTAGGTGGGTAGCACCTAAGCAGGGTGAGGTCACTCCAGTCTAGATGTCCCTTTTTATTTTTCGGCTTAGTGGGCGGTTGCTGATCCCAACCGCGGGGTGATCTCACTCGGGACTGTCCAGTAAGGGATGGTTCCGGCCTTGTGTTGCAGGGGAGCGGGCATACTCCTTGGTACGGTGATTTAGGCTCCGTACTGTGACAGGTGGTACCCAGTGCCTAGTCATTGGTTGGAAATCCATTCTCCCTACGATCCTTGTACGAGTTTTGTTTGTATTAGCCACTCTGTGGCTAGTAACTGAAATTTAATCATGTAACAATTTCAGCTATTTTATGAGTACTTGTATATAGACCCTATTATAATATCAGAGGATTTCTATAAAAATTGTTTTAGCTATCGTAAGGTAAAAACCTGACATGTTTATTTGTGGCGTGGTCTTACGAGAAGCTTTTGTTTTCAAAGGACTTTGAAACTTTAATAATCAATTGAGTGTGATTTTCTCACGCTGGTATTCCAGACTGACTCGGGTGTTATTTAACTGTAATGCTCGGGTCAGATCGAGTATTATAGGATACATGTTTTGATGCTGTGGAGCTCAGGAGATGAGCTGGACGACGATGCGTATTCTCGTACTTGTTTTATATGTATATATTCCGCTGTGTTGAGTAGTTGTGTATCTAGTTGTATGATATTGATGTTGAGCCGTGATTGATGTACTCTGATGATGTAATATATGTAAACAGATATAAATTGATTTTGAGTAAAGATTATTTACTACCTATTATATTTTATTCCGCTGCGAATGGTTATTTTCTGATGTTGATTTTGTTTTCTCTTCTTCTACCTCTTCCTCTTTAACCCAATGGTTCGTATTTCTATACAATTTGAGTCGATTTAGGTAGAATTGTGTTGACTCAAGGGGTACGGATTTGCGGGCTGTCACATTTGGTATCAGAGCTTAGGTTGGTGATAACCTTGGCTCTGGTGGGAATTACTCATAGAATAGAGTCAGTAGTACTCTAAAATGAGTTTGAGCATATTAATATATATGAGCGCGTATTTGTTAGTGAATAAATTGTTTTAATATTGTGTCGATTGGTTTATTGAGTGGCATATGAACCTTCGTCGGCACAGTCTGGACAACTGTATTGAAGGGGTTTCTAAACACTTGAATAGAACAATCGACACGGTATTGTTTTAAATGTGGGTGAATGAAATAATTTTACCCAAAATGTATTTTGATATAAATAAAAGTTTTGTAAACTATTTTAGCTAATCTATGGTCGTTTGGATGTTAGGATGAATAATATTTAAGTATTATCATTATTAAGTGAAACTTGAAATTTAAATATAACTAATATTTAAGGGAATAAATTTATTATGAAATGGAATTTATAAATATGAATTATAAATGTAATAAATAAAAATTGGAATATAATCAAATGAGTATTTATATGAGCATAAGCCATGAAAATAAAGTATAGTTAAAATTGATTTAAGCACGATTTGGAAATTTAAATCCCGGAGATTTTGGAAGTGTTTTGAAGATAAATGATAGCATTGTTGTTTTGGAGATATTTCTGAAAGGAAATTGTTATAAATGGATTTTGGAAGTAATATAACATTGAAATCACTTGAATTATTGGAAAATAATTCTGATGATGACGGCCGCATCATCATTATTCATTTTCGAATTTCTAAGTGAAGAATTGCTACCAAATTGATTTGTTTAGAAAAGCAAGTTGTTTTTGAAAATTTCAAAGGAAATTTGTTGGAAAATAAAAGCCAGGATTGGTTTAAATTTTTTTGAGAAATGTGGTTTGAGATGTTGGAGATTTCAAAATGATTCGAAACCGAAGCCGGGAGTTTAAGAAAAATCCTGGTAGGATGGGTTGTAAGCTTATACATTAAGATGATTTTTAAATCAGGAATGGAATATAAGCTTTGAGGGTTGGAATTTAAATTTAAAAAGAAAAGTTGAAAATGAAATTAACTTGGATTTGAAAATAAAAATTTGACTAGATTGAAATTAATTGAATAAGCTGAAAGAATATCCAGTTGTATTCGAATTGAGTTGAAATCGAATTAAGTTAAATAAATCCGAGTTAAAGTAAAATTGAGTTGGGATGAGAATTCAATTGAAGTAAATAAATTAGAATAACTTATAAAAGAATTAAAATCCAAGGTAACAAAAATATGCTTGGGATATAAATAAATAGAAGGCTTGAGTTAAAAAAACAAAAGATGAATATATTCAAGCTTATGATGAATGGAATTGTATAAAACAATAAAGGTGAGATAGAAAACCCATAATAAATATTTGTGATGAATTGAAAAATAAATAAAAATCCAAACTTGAATTATAAAATAATGTGAACTAAGAAAATTAAATGAAGTGATATTTGGAAATAAAATCAAGTATTGTGCTATAAAAAGGGGAGAACTAATTTGTTAATAAATTAGTTAATGAAATTGAATTGTGAGTTTATGATGAGATTTGAAAATAAAACTCAAGTTATAATTAAATTTGACTTACATTGTCGATGAAGAAAATATAAGTAAAAGTGGCCTTGAAATTAATTAATTGATTTGTGAATGAAATTGCAATGTAAGTTAATAAAATTGGATGGTAATTTAAAAGTGAATGGTAATTTGAAAATGAATAGTGGATTCAAAACTTGAGATATAAATTTAAAATTTAACTTGAAGTGTTAACAAATTAAATATAATTGGGAATGTATCAAATAAAAAATGTAAATGGATTAAAATAGCAATGGTTTGAATGTGCAAATAAAATCCAAATAAGTGAAGATAACCTGGAAAATAGCCAGGTAATAAATGGAATGAGTTGAATCTGGAAAGTGAAATTTTATAATAACTAATCAAATGAAATTTGCAGATTTAAAATGGGATTGGATTAGAATAAAATCAAGTTAAATTGAAAAGAGAAAATTTACTTGTAAAATGAAAATGAGTTTAAGTGTAAAATTTGAATAAATTGAGGTTAATGGACTTAAGCTAAATGAATGAAGGAAAGTTGAATTGAATTCAACTTAAAACAAAGTTTAAAGATATTGGATGGAATTTAAACCAAGTAAAAATAAATTTGGATCGGAATAAAATTTGGTGGGTTGTAAATAATATTTAAGGAAATAAAAATTCACAATGGATTGAGTGGATAAACTAATTATATTGAATAAATGAATAGATGTGATAAATAAGAACCAAATGGAGTATGGCTTAAATAAGTTGAGAAATGGTTATTGAATGATATGGCTTGGTTGTTTTGAGCTAATTAAAATAGTTGGAATAAACAAATATGGAATGACATGTAAATAAATGGATTGTAAATGGTTTGGATGAACTAGTTTGGTTAATAAAATGAAATGCAAGTGAATGTATTCAAATTTGATATGCAATGACATGAGAATATATATAGATTGAGAATAAATTTGAAAATGAAATAGAATTAAGTATAAATCGAGTTGAAATCCATTTAAATTGGTTATAAAACATAAATATTTGTTTGTTCACATAGATCTTGTCAAATTGCATAGAATAAAATTGTTATTAGATATAAATGGAAGTAATTAAAATTCTATGAATTGATAGAAGTAAAATAAATTGATTTTGAGATCAATTGAATTAAATATGAGTTCAGTTGCTTAAAAATAAATTAAATGTAAGCGATTGATTTTTAAACCATTTAAAATTGATGAGGTTGTATATGAATGGATTGAAAACCCTTCGAATGGAAAGAAAATGGTTTATGAATTAATTGGAACAGTTGAATTAGCATGGAAACTATATAAATTGCTTATGGAAAAATGTTTGGTATGAGTTTCTTTTAGAATTCATATGTTTTAACTATTGTAAACAAGTGAAATGTAGTTAAATTTCTTATATATAGCACTTACAGGTTTAAATTGAGTAAGTACAGGTACCTGGTAGCCATGTGGCTGGATTTGGTTGTGCCATTTGCTAAAAATAATAAGCTGCTTGCTTAAAATGCTAAATAAGGTACGCCTACGCAATTAAAATAGGGAATATGAACTGTTTTTGGTTTTTCCGACCGGGTGGATCGATGTATATATATTTATCTATTTTGTCAAATTGCAAAAGCTCCTCCGTACAAAGGAGACTCTGCCAAAAATTTTCAAAAATTTTGGGAGTTAGAAATTTTTTGAAAATTTGGAAAATTTATTACCGACAAAACAATTTCATAACTAGAAATTGAAATAAGTTAGTGAATGAAACTAATTAAAATAACGGCATGAATTAGTTATAAATGAAAAATAAAATTTAACATTTGGAGTTGAAAATAAATTGAATTCGTATGAAAATGAGAGAATCAAGTTGAATAGGAATAGATATAAACTGAAGTGGTAAAACGGAAATAAATAAAGAAACATATAAAATGCTTATGTTAACTTAAGTAAGGAATGGTCAATTCTTAATTGGAAATTGATACTACCAATGTAATTTAAGTCAATATTGAAATGAATAGATATTGGCATTTTGTGAAAAAGTGGATCAAATTTTTGGAATGTTGTGAATGGATACTAGTGCTAAGCAGGTATGCAGGTATTTTAAAGGAAAAAGGAAATTGGATTTGATTTCAAGAGATAAATTTGAAAAGCTCGACAAAAAGGTATGTATTTAAAATTGGTGTGAATTTGATTGGGATTTTGGATTGAGCCACTTGGCCTTTTGTTTTCTTTTTGGATTTGGGAGGCCGCAGAGCCATTTTGTAGTTGTACCGAGCTAGCCGCGTAAAGGAGACGCTGGCGAAATTTTTTCGGAAATTTAGGGAGTTAGAAAAAAATTTGAGAAAATTTTGATAATTCAAAATTTAGTTTTGACTTATAATTTAAATGATTGTAAATAGAGTTGTTTGGGAACTAGGGAAAGGTTTGGAAAGTTAATAAGAATGATAATGGGTCTTTTGTATAAAAAGATAATTGGTAAGATGTTGAATTGTTAGAAACTATTGGATTTGGGGGGAAAATAATAAACGGGTAATGGATCATTCTTCCTAACTAGTAATTTCGGGGACGAAATTCTTTTAAGGGAGGAGGAATGTGACGACCCGAAATTTCTAAGCATTTAAAATCGAAATATTTAATCGATTTTAAATATTTAAAAGTTAAGTTTTAACTCGAATTCAAATATTACAATTTATTTGATAATTAAATTATTGAATTAAATAAGTTGAAGTTGGGTAAAATGCTAAAACTGGAGTTAGAAGCCTGTTAAAAATAATTTGAAGGCTTGTAAAATTTATATTGATAGTACAGAGGATAATAGAAGTTGTAAAATTGAAATTAGCGGTGGTTTGTTCAGTTTTGAAATTTTATATTGTTTAAATTGAATTTAAAAATAGCCTTCCGAGGCACGGTCTCGGAATTCGACGAAACCAGTTCCATTGGATCTGTAATATTGAAATATTATCAGATTTCAAATTTCGTAGTGATTGGAATTGTTGAGTGAGCGTAAGATATATATAAACGCGCTATAATTCATATCAAAATTTAATACAACAACTCGATCTAAAATGCTATTTTCTCCATACGATTTGGTTTGGCCTCGAATCCCTTTTCCTTCCGCTGAAATTCATTTCACATCCGCACCTTTCCAAGTCAAATCAATGCAGACACCCTACTACCTACCTTGTCTTCAATAGCACGCCACCGGCCTTTTCAAAGCAGGCAATGTTTCCTCATCTATTTCATTTGACAGCTGAGTATCGTTCTCCTCTTCTATATGTATTAAAAAAAATCGTGAAATATAGTTTATGAATCGCGAAACTCTTTTCCCCAAAATTAGATCGAAGCTTTTGGCTGTGAACTCGAGCTTGAGCTCGAGATGAAGTCGCGAGGAAGGGAACTATCGCGACAAGGTGGCTTCGTACGGCGACGTGGGTTCATGGTGGAAATCAGAGCTACGCGGCGAACGAGGAGGGGGCTTCGATACGAGTTTGATTCCTTCTGCTTATGGCATATCGAGGCTGCTCGTTCTCGTGAGGGATGGGTTGCGCGACACGTTCGAGAGGATGAGTTCGTCTATCTGGGTTTCTGTTCGTTGGGAGGTAATCTCGTTTTTCCCAATTTAACTTTACCTATATTCTCTTTGTTACGGTTCTTATTTGTTTTACAAAAATAATAATAAAACAGTAGGGAAGTAAATTAATGAAAATAATTTATTTGTAATTAGTTCTTACTTAGTAATTACATTTGCAGGTAACATTCCTATATTTGATATAAAAGTTTAATTTCCTACAATTTATGTTTGGGCAGGAAAAATAAAATAAAAATAAAGGTATATACACATACCCGTATTAATTAGGTATACATGTTTTAATATATTTTTTAGATTAGCCCGTTTTAATTACTAAAAGTTTTAAAAAGGGAAATCATTAGTTTAGAACTAAATTTTTAGTTAATTAAACTATATAATGTAAATTAATTACTCGATTGATCCAAATATTAATAAAATCATCTAATGTTTATTCAAGGTCTGAAAATGTGGAATACAATCGAGAATAAAGTGGACTGCAAATTTAAGGGACAAAGGTGTGTTAATCTCACTCAGTTAATTTAAATTTAAATGACTAAATTTAAATAATTGTTTGAATGGTTGAAATTGATTGATGTGCTATAGTATGGTATATTCTGGAATTGGAATATTATTGTGCTAACGTCTGCGGATGCAGGGAAAACAGGTTGGAGGGATCCAACTGGATCCCTCAACATTTATTTAAATTGTTTAATACCCTTTGTTGTGATTATTTTATATTCTGTGATGAATATTATTGATAATTGGTATATTGAATGCTATGGTTCGATTGGATATAATTGGGAATAATGAATTACCAAAAATATATAAATTGAATTTTGGAAAAGAAAATTAAAGAAGTGAAATTGTAAGTAAAATAATTTAGGAAATTTGAATAGATTTAAGAATGAATTGGAGAAGAAATAGAGTGACTTTAAATTTCTAATAAATAAATCATGAGTATAAAAGGAAAATTTGAATAAACAGGAAGTTAATGAATTGTAAAAATTCAGTGTTATTATTTAAAAGAACAAAACATTTATTTAAAGGTTAAGATTTAAATTATTAAAAGAATAAAGAAGAAATTGGGAAAAATATGGAATTCGTATATTTCCGTTAAAAGTTTTAGAATCAAAGGGAAAATAACAATCATAATAATTAAGTCCATACTTCATGAATTTTGAAATGAATTAAGCAATTAAAGAAAATTATTTCAAATGAGATAAATTTGAAATCAATTTGGGAAATTGATTTAAGTGATTGAAGTTGGAACTTCTCCCTGGATAACCAAGTACGTTTCAAAGTAAATTTTTAAATGTAAGTTAAAAGTTTTAAGTTGATTTTAAAAGCAAGTTTGGAAATTTTATTATTTCTAAATATTTAATTTATGAAGTAAGTATTTCCTTTAATCTATTATAGTAGTAATTATTTAAAGAGTGACTTAGTAGTTTGTTTAAGATTTAAAACTTTAGTTATATTTTATAAAGTAACATTATTTTCAAATATTCATATAGTATGTATTTTTTTTTCAAATCATTGAAGTAGTTTTAAAATAAAAATGTTCTAAAGTATATTTTAAAGAAAAGTGTTTTAAATTTATTTTAAAATCTAGTTTTGTGCTTGGTGATTTCGGAGGAGATAGAAAAATTGAGAAAGTTTATTCAGAAATGAAAGATGGGTTTGAAACTGTTTTCAAAGGATTGAAAATAGAAATAATATCTTGTGAAGATATTTTTGGGATTAATAAATAATTTGAAAATTTATTTATTGTTTGATGGATGTTTGTGAATAGAAATTGATAGTTAAATAACCGACTATTAATATTGGACAAATGCGTTGATCGTTTCGAAGAGACCGGGATCGAGATTTATTTCTCGAAAACCACTTCGATCCGGTTTGTACGTTTCATGTAAACGATTTGGATTCGAAGATGGAGCATTGGAGTGCAAGGGCTAGTCGCTACTAATCCTTAGGATATTTCCAAAATGGATGTAGTAGGAATAGTGCCTTCGGTTCCGCTCGAACCCGGGACGGACTTGTATGGATGAATGCTTGCGAAAACATCGTCAGGTGGACGATGGGCATTCTAAGGGATATGTTCTATTAAGGTAATGCTTAGCCTCAAGCCTCATCAAATGGGAATGACTGAAAATCAGGGGTTATGCAGCAAGGCTGGGTGGGTAGCACCCAAGCAGGGTGAGGTCATTCCAGTCTAGATGTCCCTTTTTATTTTTCGATTTAGTGGGCGGTTGTTGATCCCAACTGCGGGGTGATCTCACTCGGGACTGTCCAGTAAGGGATGGTTCCGGCCTTGTGTTGCAAAGGAGCGGGCGTACTCCTCGGTACGGTGATCTAGGCCCCGTACTGTGACAGGTGGTACCCCAGTGCCTAGTGATTGGTTGGAAATCCATTCTCCCTACGAGCCTTGTACGAGTTTTGTTTGTATTACCCACTCTGTGGCTAGTAGCTGGAATTTAATCATGTAACAATTTCGGCTATTTTATAAGTACTTGTATATAGACCCTATTATAATATCAGAGGATTTCTATAAAAACTGTTTTAGCTATCGTAAGGTAAAAACCCGACATGTTTATTTGTGGCGTGGTCTTACGAGATGCTTTTGTTTTCAAAGGACTTTGAAACTTTAATAATCAATTGAGTGTGATTTACTCACACTGGTATTCCAGACTGACTCGGGTGTTATTTAACTGTAATACAGGTTTTGATGCTGTGGAGCTCAGGAGATGGGCTGGACGACGATGCGTATTCTCGTACTTGTTTTATATGTATATATTCCGCTGTGTTGAGTAGTTGTGTATCTAGTTGTATGATATTGATGTTGAGCTGTGATTGATGTACTCTGATGATGTAATATATGTAAACAGATATAAATTGATTTTGAGTAAAGATTTTTTACTACCTATTATATTTCATTCCGCTGCGAATGGTTAGATTCTGATGTTGATTTTGTTTTCTCTTCTTCCACCTCTTCTTCTTTAACCCAATTGTTCGTATTTCTATACAACTTGAGTCGATTAGGTAGAATTGTGTTGACTCAAGGGGTACGGATTTGCGGGCTGTCACAAAATTATTCAATTCATTAATTTAATTATCCAATAAATTGTGATATTCGTAATTTAGGTTAAAATTACTCTATTGAATACTTAAAATCAATTAAATATTCCAATTTTAAGTGCTCGAAAATTATGGGTCGCCACATTCCTCCCCCCTAAAAGAATTTCGTCCCCGAAATTACTAGTTAGGAAGAATGGTCTAATACCCGTTTACTTATCCCGCAAATCAAACAATTCAATATCCTACCAGCTATCTTTTTATAAAAGACTCATTATCACTCTTATTAATTTCTCAACTCTCCCATGTTTTCAAACAATACTATTTGTTTAACCATTCAAGTTTCAATTTAAAACCAAGTTTTTAATTATCAAAATTTTCTCAAAAATTTTCTAACTCCCTAAATTCCCGAAAATCTCGCCAGCGTCTCCTTTGCGTGGCTAGCTCGGTACAACTACAAAAGGCCTCTACGGGCTCCCAAATCCAAAAAGAAAACAAAAAGCCAAGTGGCTGTAACGACCCAGGATTTTAATTAATTTAAATTTGAATATTTAATTAATTTTATATATAAAAAAGTGAATTTATAAGTCGAATAAATTTTAATTCGAATAATTGGATTTAATTGGATAATTAAATCGATAATTTAATATGTGAAATTATGGAAATAATTGAAAATTGAGTTAAATATGATTGAAAATGATTTGTAAAATTTTATTTTATCATGTTGGAGTTAGAATGATATTTTAGAACTTTTAAAATCGAATTAAAAGTTAATTTGTGAAAATTGAATATTTTAATATTAAAATCGACTAGTGAAAATAGTCAATTTTCGAACAGTCTCAGAACTGGACGAAACTTGTTCCATTGGATCCGTAATAGTTAGTTATTACCGGATTTCAATTTTCGTAGCAATCGGAGTTATCGTTTGATCGTGGCAGCTCGAAACGCATCGAATTGTTTTTAATATTAATTTGGCGAGTTAAAATAGCCATTTTTCAAAAAATTTCGGATTTCGACGAAACTAGTTTCATCGGATCTGTAATGTGATATTATTGTAATGTTTCAAATTTCAAGTCAATTGGATTTACCGTTTGTCCGGTGCAAGTTAAAACGCCTAGAAAATCGTTTAAATCGGTTTAATTTAAATCGAACGTTTATAGCCATAACTCGCACAGATGTCCGAATTAGCGTCCGAAACCTGTTCCATTGTGTCCGTAACGTGGGGTAAACCCTAGAAACGCTGGTTACGGCGTGTGAATCTTAGTTCGGAATTTCCGGAATGAATAGTGTCGTTCGTTCTTCTATAAATAGCCCCTCTCTCTCACAAAAAAAATATATATATAACCCTAGCCGGCCCTAAGAAATGAATGGCCGAAAATGCTCCTTTCTTCCTTCGTTAATATCTTCAAATCCATGCAATATTATCAAAAACTTTCTTAATGAAAGATGGAGAGCACGCAACGAGCTTTGGATCCATACGGATATGATGAGGTTTAGTGTCGCGTGGAGGTGGAAATAAGGCCGCGTTCGGCTACAGTTGGGCACGGTTTTCGAAGGTCAAGTGATGACCGAGCTCCATGCCATCTTGGCCGAGTGTGGCTCTCATGAAGAGCTTCGATTTGGCGCATCCTGATCGCGTTCAAGTTCGTCGAGGAGGTGGAGATGTTTAACCCTAGTTTGAAGTGCTATGGGTTCGGTTGTATCGTGATTTCCTGGAGATGGACGCGCGCGTGAGAAGAAGGTTGGGGACGGTCATGATGAAGGGGGAAGGGATCCAGTGGCTAGGATTTGATCAAGGTTAAAATTTAAAAGAAAATGTTGTAAATTTAAGTTATAAAATCGTGTAAACTTCAAAAATTGATATCCTTTCATACGAGGTCGAAAACGCGCGAATCCAGTTGTGTTGGAATCGTATGGACGAGCACTACGCGATGGAGTTGGATTGGAGTCGTTTGGAGTTAGTGAGAATTTCGGGTAAAATTAAACGTCCGTTTAATTTTATTCGAAATAAATCGCTAAAGAGAAATTGAAATCAAGGTGAGAACTTCTCACTCAATCGAATCAGTTTCGATTTTATTTTAAATAGTTAGATTTAAAATATTTGAATGCATGTTTGAATGATGATTGTTATCTGTTGATTGTTAAAATAGACATTATGCGCCGTTAGTAAGCGGATGTTATTTATTAAAAACATATACCGCGAATATTTCATAAACAGTGAAATTGGTATTATATATAATAACAATATATATATATTGGCATATGTATATATTGGAGTTATTGATTTCCCGCATTTGTATAGCGGATGAGACCCTATTGCGCCGTCTATTAAGCGGATAATATTTTAAATCCCATATACCGCGATAATTCTGTATTGGAGCGGAATTGGTATTGTGCTAATGTTGTGAATGCAGGAAAATAGGTTGGAGGGATCCAACTGGATTCCTCAATAGTATTTATTTGATTATGGATATTTTGATATTCGTTGATTATCATATCGATATATGATATCATTGTTGTCGTGATTGACTATTTGGTGTGTTGCATCATTGGACCAAATTTTGGAATTTTAAAATGATTTTTAAAGTGATTTTTGAAAGTATAAGTTATAAAATATTTTTGGAATTGATCCATTATAAATAAACAAACGTTATACTTTTAAAAGTTATAAAAATTATGGTTTTTTGAGAAATACGGTTAAAGTTGATTTTTGAGAAATATGGATTAATGATTTTATAAAATAGTTTAAATTGGATTTCTGAATTTATTATAAAAAGTTTAAAAATAGGATTTATAAAATTTGATTATTTTATAAATCAAAATGGTGAAATTATAAAGGAGATTAAAGACGTTTTAAAAGAATAATATAAATTGATTTATATAAAAGAATTTATAAATTGATATTTATAAATTAAAAATATTTGAGTTATAAAACGAGTTTTTATAAGTGTTAGAATGAACTGTGAATGAATTTCATAAATGAATGAAATTCATAGAATTATAAACGGTGAAGTTATAAATGGAATTTTATAAGCAGTAGGTTTATAAAATTTATAAAGTTATTAAAAGAATGGTTTTGGATAAATAATTGAATCTTATAAGTTATAATATTTATAATTATGAAGTTCAAAGGAACGATTTTGCAAACAAATAAATTATAAGTATTTAACTTATAATATGAACCTTTGGTATATAATTGAGTTATGAATTGAATATAGGGTAATAAGGGAATTTATAAATATTGTTTTATAAATTCGCAATGACTTATTTTGATAAGTTAATTTTTATAACTTATTTATGAAGTTATATTCACGTTTTAGACAGTGAATAATCCTTTAAAATGAAGCGTATAGAAATGATGAAATTGTTAACGTAGTATATTCACGTTTTTGAATAGTGAATAATATGTTAAAGAAAATGTTTGAATGTGATGTTTTAAATAGAATTAAAACGATCTAACGATGTTCTCAAAAGGTGTTAAGATTCGAAACCATTGATTTCAACATTCATTGTTGAAATAGACGTTTTCGAGAAATAAAAGGAAATGGTGGACTATAACACTGTTGTTATAGTAAATGATTTCCGAAAGGAAATGTTTTGTATAGTATTGGGATTTATATATCTATTTTAATTTCGAATCCCTATACTAGTGATTTTGGGTTGTCGTAACGATGTTTTACGTAACATTCGTTTTGGCCCAAATAAATATGTTTGAGAGAATGATTTCCTTAAAGAATGAAATATGTGCTTAATCTCGATTAAGTATATTGAATATTTTCCAAGTGTTGAAAATAAAAGATTTGTGAATTACTTAATAAATAAGTATGGAAATGTTTTTCCAATGTGAAATGAAACGTTTAGAGAATTTATCTTTTTGAAGATAAATTGAAAATGAATAATTGAAATCGTATATTCATAGATATTGTGAAATATAAATTCACTAAGGAATTTATAAAAAGGGGAATTTGTTTAAAAATAAATATTGATTTATTTTTGAAGTGTGAAAATTATATATCTTGTAAAGATATCTTTGGGAAATAAATAATTTGGAAAATTATTTGGAATCTGGTGATGTTGTGCATATCCATTGATAGTTCAATAACCGACTATCAATATTTACCTTTGAAAGGTATTTGTTGTGATTTGCTGAATTTGAATGCTACACTTATTTTTAAATTATTGCGCTCGTTATTCGGATTACCCATTTCGAATAGTGATACGACGTAATGGATAGCATTGATGACCGGTGTTGAAGACCGGATATTTGTGAGAGCGATAGGATGACCTATCGATTGTCTTTGCACTGAGTTGCAACGGTATAGAGACTCCCTAAGTGATGGGAAATCCGATCAGGATTGTGAATATCCGGA
This sequence comes from Allium cepa, assembly GCA_030765085.1. Taxonomy (NCBI): domain Eukaryota; kingdom Viridiplantae; phylum Streptophyta; class Magnoliopsida; order Asparagales; family Amaryllidaceae; genus Allium; species Allium cepa. The sequence continues at coordinate 856,896,750 of CM060943.1, forward strand.
TTGCAAGGACTTCTTTGTAAGTGCCTTCGGTTCTGTTAGAGCCCGGAACAGACATGTATGGATTGTATGTCTGACATTACAAATTGAGATATAAAGCAGATTTCTTTCAAATATATTTCTGTTGGTGGCGGAGAATTTATTCTTTTAGCTTAACACCCTTCTCTGAGACGTACGAGCTCAGAGGTTATGTAGTTGAATGTTATCAGCGATATATTCCCAATTTGGTAATGTGACATGCTGAGTGTTGCTGTTAAATGATCATTGTGTTGATTATTTGTGATAGGATCATTTATTTGATCGTCTATCTTGGTGATCATTTCTATGATCATTTGTTGACCCAAAGCATGGCTTTTGTATAAAGTATGTTTTTGTGGACGTGACTTCGTCGAGCCTCACACCTCGGGAATGGTCAAAATAGGAAAGATGCAGCAAGGTTATGAGGGGTAGCGCCCTTTAGGGTATGTGCATTTCCTTCTGGAAAAGGATGGTATCATGGTATGGAGCCCAGATACTTACTCATGTTGAAAACACTTTATGATTGTGTGAATTGATTACGAGCGCTCGGTGAAAGGTCCCAAAGGACCGAGGGATGGCGTACTCGGTCAGTTGTTACTCAGTTAGGGGTAACCCGGCCTTGTGTTGGCAGAGATCCGGTTTGGTTCTCGGGGATGTCCTTCCAGAGGCATTCTCATGTGGCAATGGGAAGTTCCTTGGCCTGATCATTCGTTGGAAATCCAATTCCCAATACGAAACCTTGTACGGTATTAGTTGTAGAACCTGCCATTTACTTATGGTGGTCACCACTGTTTAGATGGTAGCTATAGTAGGCATACGATAATGGTCGTATGTTGGCTAAGATTTATATTCTACTTTCGAAATGAATTTTTCTCTACACTATGCACTAGTAATAATATCAAATGTTCTTTTAAATGCGTATCAAGCATCTTTGACTATCATAAGGAGAAATCTCCTCCGATTCTGCGTTTGCATTGTGTGTGTGTGCGGGAGGCCTTATGGTAGTCTCCTTTTTTAAAAGCATTGCGAATTGACATTAAAAATATTCATCTATTTTGATTTTAAAGATAAATAAACTGTTTTGAGTTCCCACACCAGTCGCATGACTGACTCGGAGTTTATTGTTTTCCTTCCTAAACTCTGGGTGCCCACCAATTTCCACACGGGCAGTCAAGAGACAGGTTTATCAGGATATTCTGGATATTCAGGAGTTGCTGGAGGCAAGCTGGATAGCATGGCGTATTTCTAGTATATAGTATTTCTTTTTCCGCTGCAGTATTTGATGTTGTTTGTTATTGTACACTATGATGATATGATGTAATGTAATGTATAAAATGTAATAACTGATATAGTTCTTTGTTTAAAGATTATTCATTTATTATTATATGTTGTTCCGCTGCGAATTGTGAGATTCTGATGTTGTTCTGCTGTTTTCTTTCTGTCCCGTTCTATTTTCTTATTTTCTTTCCTCTCTATTTTCTACTATCTTCTCTCTTCTTCCTCTTTCCTTTTCTTAAACCATAACATTTCGGGTTTCCGGCCTTCGATTTCTCGGCAGTCGATAAAGTGAGTATCGATGTTGAATTTTCGAAAGTCGAAAATTTCCGGGACGTTACAGTGGCTCTATCAAAATCCCAATCAAATTCCATATAGAAATTTAAACACATACCTTTTTGTCGAGCATTTCGAATTTACCTTTGAAATCAAAATCAGTTTTTCTCTCTTTTCGTACCTGCATATCTTTCATAACAATAATATCCAATCACAATATTCAAAAACGTTTTATCGACTTCCTTCCAAATGTCAATATTTATTCATTCCAATATTATCTTAGATTATATTTGTAGTATCAATCTTCCATTCAAGAATTCACCATTCCTTCTTAAGTTAGTATAAGCATGAAACATGTTCCTTATATTTATTTTCATCTTACCACTTCAGTTTATATTTATTTCTATTCAAATTGATTCTTTAATTTCCATATGAATTCAATTTATTTTTAACTCTGCATATATAAATTTTATTTGTCATTTATTACTAATTCATGTCATTACTTTAATTAGTTTCATTTACTAACTTATTTCAATTTTCCAGTTTTAAACAGTTTTGTCGTTAACAAAATTTTACAAAATTTTCAAAAAATTTCTAACTCCCAAAATTTTTGGAAAATTTTGGCAGCCTCCTTTGTACGGAGGAGCTTTTGCAATTTGACAATAGATATAAATATATATACATCGACCCACACGGTCGGAAAAATCAAAAACAATTCATATTCCTATTTTTATTGCGTAGGCGTACCTTATTTGGCATTTTTAAGCAAACAGCTTATTATTTTTAGCAACTAGCACAACCTAATCCAGCCACATGGCTCCCAGGTACCTGTACTTACTCAATTTAAACATGTAAGTGCCATATAAATGAAGTTTAACAACATTTCACTTATTTGCAGTAGTTAAACACATGAATTCTAAAAGAAATTCACACCAAACATTTTCCCGTAAGCAACTTATACAATTTTCATACTAATTCCACTGTTCCAGTTAATTTATAACCATTTTCATTCAATTTGAATGGTTTAAAACTCAATCGCTTACTTTTAATTTAATTTAAGCTATACAAACTCATATTTAATTCAATTGATCTCAAAATCAATTTATCTTACTCTTATCAATCCATAGAATTTTAATTACTTCCATTTACATCCAATGACAATTTATTCTATGAAATTTGACGAGATCTATGTGAATAAATAAGTACTTATGTTTTATAACCAATTTAAATGGATTGCAACTCAATTTATACTTGATGCTATTCCGTTTTTAAAATTTATTCACAATCCATGTATTCTCATTTTCATTTCATTTAAATTTGAATACATTAACTTGCATTTCATTTTATTAACCAACTAGTTCATTTAAAACCATTAACAACATAGATTCATCTTCATTACCAATTAAATTTCCTTTTTATTTTAATTCATTCATGACCATTTATTTAGCTCGACACATTACATTTCAATTTTATTCACAACCAAATCATTAGCGTTTCATTTAAACCTATTCTATTAAACTTGAAAAATTCAATTGTTAATATTTTCTCCAAGTTATTTCAATTCCTTAACATTTTAAATGGTTTACAATCATTTATTTAAGAATTTCATTCCATTAAATATTATCGGTAACTCACCGAATTTTATTTCAATTAAAATTCATTTTTACTTGATTTAAAACCAATCCAATATTATTAAACTTAGTTTAAGTTGAATTCAATTCAACTCCTTTTCATCATTTTAGCTTAAGTTGAATTAGTTCAATTTATTCAAATTTTACACTTAAGCTCATTTTCATTTTACAAGTAAATTTTTCTCTTTTCTATTCAACTTAACTCTATCATAATCAAATCTCATTTCAATCTACAATTTCTTTGATTAGTTATTATAAAATTTAACTTTCCAGATTCAACTCATTCAATTGATTACATGTCCATTTCCAATTTATTTCCACTTAGTTGGATTTTATTTTCAATCCAAACCATTACTATTTTAATCCATTTCCATTTTTATTCGATACATTTCAATTATATCTAATTAGTTAACACTTCAAGTTAAATTTTAATTAATAACTCAAGTTCTGATTCCATCATTCACTTTTTAATTTACCATCCAATTTTATTAACTCACAATTCAACTTCATTCTCAACTCAGTTAATTAATTGCAAGGCCACTTTCAATTATATTTTCTTCATCAACGATTTAAGTCGAATTTGATTTATAACTTGAGTTCTATTTCCAATCTTCATTATTAGCTTACAATTCAGCTTCTATTTAACTACATTGAACTCCATTTACACATTTCATTAATTAATTTATTATCAATTAGTTCTTTCCTTATTTATAATCCAACACTTGAATTTTAATTCCAAATATCACTCCATTTAATTTTCTTAGTTCAATTTAGTTTGTAATTCAAGTTTTGATTTTTATTTTATTCTCCAATTCATCAATAATAATTATTTTGGGTTTTCATTTCCACTTATAAATTTTATAAGTCACAACTTATTATTTACACAATCCCACTCATTCTAGGCTTGAATATATTCTTCTTTTATTTTTAACTCAAGCCTTATGCTTATTTACAACCCAAACATATTTTATTTTATGGATTTTTAATTATTTTACACGTTATTCTTTTATTTCAATTCCAATCCTTATCCCACTTATTTTCTAGTTATTCAGGTAAGAATCTAATTCCATTTAATAACTTAATTGAATTCTTATTCCAATTCAATTTTATTTTAAACTCAGATTTATTTAATCTCAATTCGATTTCAACTTAATTCGAATACAACTGGATATTATTTCAGCCTATTTAAATTAATTTTCAATCCAGTTAAATTTTATTTTCCAATCCAAGTAAATTTCATTTTTAAACTTTCACCTTAAATTCAAATTCCAACATTCAAAGCTTATATTTCCTTCCTGATTTAAAACTCATCTCAATTTATAAGCTTACAACCCATCTCATCAGGATTTTAAAACACCCGACCTTTGGTTTCAAATTATTTTGGAATCTCCAACTTCTCAAATCACATTTCTCAAAACTCAAACCAATCCTGGTTTTATTCTCAACAAATTTCCTTTGAGATTTTCAAAAAGCAGTTTTTCTGAACAAATCAATTTTTGGCAGCAATCCGTCACTTAGAAATTCGAAAATGAATACTGATGATGCGGCCGTCGTCGTCAGAAGTGTTTCCCAATAATCCAAGTGATTTCAATGCTATATCATTTTCAAAATCCATTTAAAATAGACTTCCATTCAGAAATATCTCCAAAACAATAATGTTATCATTTATCTTTAAAACACTTCGACAAACACTTCCAAAGTCTCCGGGATTTTAAATTTCCAAAGCCTGCTTAAGTTAAATTCTAACTATAATTCATTTGTACACTTTATGCTTATACAAATTCTCATTTGATTGTATTTCAATTTATAATTTACATTTATAATTTATATTTATAAATTTCATTCTATAATGAATTTATTCCCTTAAATTTTAGTTATATTTCGATTTCTAGTTAAATTTCCATACAATAAGGATAATAAGTTAAATATCATCATTCCAAACATCTAAGCAACCATGTATTAGCTAAAATAGCTTACAAAAACTTTGTTTATATCAAAATATATTTTTGGGGTAAAATTATTTCATTTACCCACATTTAAAACAATATCGTGTCAATTGTTCTATTCAAGTGTTTAGAAACCCCTTCAATACAGTTGCGCAGACTGTGCGACGAAGGTTCATATGCCACTCAATAAATCAATCAACACAATATTAAAACAATTTATATTCACTAAAAATACGCGCTCATATCTATTAATACGCTCAAACTCATTCTAGAATACTACACACTCTATTTTAAAGGAGTAATTCCCACCAGAGCCAAGGTTATCACCAACCTAAGCTCTGATACCAAGTGTAACAGCCCGCAAATCCGTACCCCTTGAGTCAACACTATTCTACCTAAATCAACTCAAGTTGTACAGAAATACGAACCATTTGGGTAAAAGAAGAAGAGGTAGAAGAAGAAAATAGAAAACAACATCAGAATCTAACCATCGCAGCAGAATAAAATATAATTGGTATTAACATATCTTTACACCAAAACAAATATATCTGTTATACATTACATTATCAGAGTACATCATCAGAGTTCACACAACAAAAATAGCATACAACTAGATACACAACTACTCAACACAGCGGAATATACATATAAAACAAGTACGAGAATACGCATCATCGTCCAGCTCGTCTCCTGAGCTCCACAGCATCAAATCCTGTATCCTATAATACTCGGTCTGACCCGAGTTAGTCTGCAATACCAGCGTGAGAAAATCACACCCAATTGATTATTAAAGTTTCAAAATCTTTTGAAAACAAAAGCATCTCATAAGACCACGTCAACATGTCGGGTTTTTACCTTACGATAGCTAAAATAATTTTTATAGAAATCCTCTGATATTATAATAGGGTCTATATACAAATACTTATAAAATAGCCGAAATTGTTACATTATTAAATTCTAGCTACTAGCCACAAAGTGGGTAATACAAACAAAACTCGTACAAGGCACGTAGGGAGAATGAATTTCCAATTAACGACTAGGCACTGGGTTACCACCTGTCACAGTACGGGGCTTAGATCACCGTACCGAGGAGTACGCCCGCTCCCCTGCAACACAAGACCGGGACTACCCCTTACTGGATAATCCCGAGTGAGATCACCCCACGGTTGGGATCAGCAACCGCCCACTAAGACGAAATAAGAAGGGACATCTAGACAGGAATGATCTCACCCTTCTTGGGTCCTACCCACCTAGCCTTGCTGCATAACCCCTGATTTTCAGTCATTCCCATTTGATGAGGCTTGAGGCTAAGCGTTACCTTTATAGAACATATACCTTAGAATGCCCATCGTCCACCTGACGATGTTTCGCAAGCATTCATCCATACAAGTCCGTCCAGGGTTCGAAAGGAACCGAAGGCACTATTCCTACAACATCCATTTTGGAAATATCCTCAGGATTAGTAGCGACTAGCCCTTGCACTTCACTGCTCCATGTTCGAATCCAAAATCGTTTTTCACGAAAACGTACAAACCGGATCGAAGTGGTTTTCGAGAAATAAATCTCGATCCCGGTCTCTTCGAAACGATCAACGCATTTGGCCAATATTGATAGTCAGTTATTTAACTATCAATTAACTTTCACAACATTCATCACACAATAAATAATGTCCCAAATTATTTATTTACCTTAAAATATCTTTACAAGATATATTTCTATTTTCAATCCTTTGAAAACAGTTTCAAAACCATCTTTCTTTTCAGAATAAACTTCCCCAAATATTTTCTATCACTTCTGAAATCACCAAGCACAAAACTAGATTTTTAAAATAATTTAAAACACTTTACTTTGAAATATACTTCAAATTTAGGATAAAACTACTTCAATAATTTGTTAAAAATGCATACTATATGAATATTTGAAAATAAAGTTACTTAATAAAATAAAAAACTAGATTTTCACTTTTAAAAACAAAATACTAAGTCACTTTTTAAGTAATTACTACTATAATAGGTTTGAGAAAACACTTACTTTAGGCTTGAAATATTAGAAATAATAAATTTCACAAAACTTGATTTCTTTAAAAATAACTTTAAAACATTTAAGTTATATTTTAAAATTTTACTTTTTTTTAAAACATGTACTTGGCTATCCAGAAAAAATTCCAACTTCAATCTCTTAAATCAATTTCCCCAAGTTGATTTCCAATTTATTTATTTGAAATAAATTTCTCTACTTTCTTAATTCATTTTAAAATTCATTAATTATGGACTTTATTATTATTATTATTATTATTTTCCGTTTGATTTTAGATCTTTTTAACTGAAATATACGAATTCCAGATCTTATCCCAATGTCTTCTTTATTCTTTCCAATATTTTAAATATTAAATTTCAAATAAATGTTTTGTTCTTTTAATTAATATCACTGAAAATTAAAATTCATTAACTTTCTGTTTATTCAAATTTACTTTCTATACACAAAATTTATTTACTAGAATTTTAAAGGGCACATGATTTCTTTCCCAATTCATTCTTAAATTTATTCAAATTTCTATAATTATTTTACTTACAAACTTACTTCTTTTATTTTCTTTCCAGAATCTAATATATATATATATTTTTGGTAATTCACTAGACCCAGTTATATCCAATCGAACCATAACATACAATATTCTAATATAATTCATCATAGAATATCAAATAATCACAACATAGGATATTAAATAATAAATATTGAGGGATCCAGTTGGATCCCTCCAACCTGTTTTCCCTGCATCCACAGACGTTAGCACAATATAAGATATCTTCACTATAAAATGAGGGAAATCAATCATTTCAAGGTGTAGTGTATACTACTATATAACACAACAGTCAATTCAACCCTTCAAACAATTATTTCAATTTAATCATTTAAATTTAAATTTAACAGAGTGAGATTAACTCACCTTTGATTTCCCGATTGCAATCCAATCCACCATGACTTGTTTTTCCCACAGTATTTAAACCTTGTATAACAATGTTTTACGATTTATTAATACTTTAACTAATCAAACGATTTATTATCCATTATATGATTTTGGCCAACCCGTAAATTAATTTTAAACTAAAAATTGGGTTTAAACTAAAAATTTATTTTTAAACAAACTTATTACTTTAATACTTTTCTTAAAATAAGTATATAAATTTAAGGTGTGTGCTTGTATATTTAACCTCTTTTGAATTTACCTATATTTCAGGAATCATTTATATAAATTTCTAAAATCTAAATTTTAAATCATTATTCCCAAGTCAAGACATTTTCAATAATTTCAGCTTTAAAATCCTATCTTGTTAACTAACTCTTAAACTTTAGAAATTTTCAAATTTTTTTGTGCTAAAGAAATTCCCAGATTTTCTTTACTACCCTATATATACATACACATATATATAACCGATTCCATTTTTAAACAAAACTGCTTAAACCTTGCTGTTAGTTCCGATAATCAAAAATTCATTTAGGAGTTAAACTTAAAAATTTACTGTTTTGAAATCAACAGTTTGAAACTTACTATAGTTATAATTTCTATCATATACAGAATTAAAACAAACAGGCTTATACCTCACTACAAAAGTGCCCACAACGAACGCGCCTCCGCTGCAAAAACCCTAGCCTCGATCACCTGAGGAGTTCACCACCCCTCTGCCTGCCGATCTTTTCCCTAGCCCCCACTGTCGCACGCGAGTGTCTAAACAAAACCCTCGCCTCCACGTCCACCAATCGAACCCTAACTTCGCTCGGCGAACCACACAATCACGAACCCTAGCTAATAGGCTCGCACGCACGCGCGTCGCCTCCCCCAAATTCAACTCGAGGCGCTGCTCTTCGATTTGGGAATAACGATTATGAACAAGCTCGGCTTCGATTTCCCCTCCGTTTCTTTTTTTAAAGTGAATCGAACTGCTTCAATTTTGACAGAGGTGAAATAAGAAGACGAGAAAAGGAAAGATAAGGGCTTCGGCCATTATATAATTTCTTTTCTCTTTCGTGAATTGACGAATCGGTTTCGAAAGGAAGCAGCAGAATTTAAAAAAAACAAAGGCGACGTCGATTTGATTGTTAGCTTCTGAGCGAAGACAAGGGTAGCGTGCTTGAAATAAGAAGGGAAGACAACTAGGTCGACGGAAATTAGATACTAGGGTGGCTACTGATTTAACCTGATTTGATTTAAATAAAGTTTTATTTAATTTTCAACACGTTCACTTATCGTACACACACACAACAACTCCGATCAATACGAAATCCGATAATAATACAATATGACGGATCCAATGGAATGGGTTTCGTCGAATTCTGAGACTGCGCCTCGAATGACTGTTTTTAAAATTCAATTTGAAACAATAAAATTTTAAACTGAACAAATCAGTGTTAAATTTGATTTTAAAAACTTTTATTATCCTTAACATTATCAATATAAATTTTATAAGCCTTCAAATTATTTTTAACGAGCTTAGAACTCCAGATTTAACATTTTGCACAACTTCAAATTATTCAATTCAATAATTTAATTATCCAATAAATTGTGATATTCGTAATTCAGGTTAAAATTACTCTATTGAATACTTAAAATCAATTAAATATTCCAATTTTAAGTGCTCGAAAATTACGGGTCGTTACAGAAAGAAGACCCGTTATGGGTCGACCCGCGCCTGAGTTGGGTCGACCCATAGGTCGACCCACTTATATGCCAGGTGGACCCGCATTCTTCCCTGGACGATTTTCCATCCAAGTACAAGCCAAAGACTGCAAATTTGATTTTTGGTGAAATCCTGTATGTTCGTAGCTGCATTCGATGCTTCCTAATCAGCCTATGAAATGGTTGCACCGGATTAAAACTTCAAATCCGACGGTCTGAGATCCCTAAGCCACTTTGTAAATTGAGCCCTAAGCCTTGCTATTTTTCCCATTCAGATTTTCTCCCAAATGGGTTCATTGCGTGAGGCTGAACCCAAATAGAAAAAATTTCTGGAGAGGAAATCTTTTTAATAAAAATATTTTACACCCTAGGAATGGATCCAGGAAGGTTTAGGATTAGAGGTAAGGACCACAAGTGTATGTTTTACAATTATTTTATATTTGTAAGCCATTTAATATAATAGGGTTCTCAGTAGATGTAGTTTTTCTACAATTTTGAGACAGTTTTTATGTAAGTTATTTATGGGTAGTTTTTAAGTATATTTCAGAAGTTCTTATCAGTTTATCTTTATTCAGCTATTTTATTCAGTTATTTGTAGACATTTACAGTTATTTACATTTATTTACGTCTATTTTAATTTGGAATTTAGCCTGTAAATGTTAGTTTCTTTTTATAGAGATTTAATCCTTTTTGACGCGAATAAAATATTAAAAAGTTAGGTATTCACAAATATGGATTAAAATAGAAAAACACTAAATTTATAGAAATCAAATGTTAATAAGAAAAACTGAAATAAAGTGGAGATGGACTGAAATATGCAAATTTGAGATATTTACAAGCATGATTATAACAGGTGGTTATAACTAAGAAGAGAAAATAGAGGAGTAACAGTTGCATGAACCATTATAACACATAGGTATAATTAGAAGGAAAGTAATAATAGAAGGGGCATATTTTAAAACTTAGATCTTGTGACGCCCCACCTCAATACCCACGCTAGACAAGAACACTACGGAGTAATGCTGTCGACTAGCACGGAGAATAAGGCTGTTGAGGAGCGACCATCCGTGTAATTGCTTTGTGCGAGCATCGATATGTCAGATAGTATAGCATGCATTCTATTTCAAGAGGAAATCCGACATACCGACACAAACTCAAAGCTGCCACACGGTGGCTATAATATCTTCGAAAACAAATATAGAAATAAGCATAACACAAATCAGTCACAGACAATTCATATCACAAAGGCGGAAATAGATATGAATATAACACATGAAAGTGTTCATCAGAGTAGTGGTCTAAAGAGATCTACAATATCACAAAAGAATAGTTACATGAACTACACAAAAGAATAAGTATATATTATGGAGTCTGTATCTCAAATGTATACAACAAAAACTACTAATCTAAGTAGTAAGCAAAAGGTCAGAGTAATGGATCCCCGGAGAGAAGTCAAGTCGAAGCACCTGCAACATCTCGGTCTGACCCGAGTATTATTTATAAGAAAATAATAAACGGATCAGTCTAACTATAAATATCAGATAACATGGTATAGAATAGGAGATATGACTAAGCACATAATAATCACAATGCCAAGCTGTGATATATATAAGTAATTGAAAATCAACAAGAGATTAATCAATATCACGATAATCTACTCAAGATAAAAAGGAATGTCATACTCCTAATTTCATTCACCAAGCCACAATAAATGACATATAAGATATGGCATAGACGTATAATATCCATAATGGCATACTACTATAAGTATGTAAATGATAATCAACAAACGATTAATCAATATCAAAGAATCTTCTCAAAGATCCAAAAAAAGGGTATCATACCCAAAACTTGTATTCGCAACAAGTTAATGACACACGAATTCACCTATGCACAAGAATTGATAAATCATATCAATAGAAATCACAAAGTTGGCGAAACATAAATTCCTGAAGTCAACACAAGAAATCCAGTCAATGACACACAAATTCACCTATGCACAAGAATTGATAAATCATATTAATAGAAATCACAAAGTTGGCGAAACATAAATTCCAGAAATCAACACAAGAAATCCAGTCAATGACACACAAATTCACCTATGCACAAGAATTGATAAATCATATCAATAGAAATCACAAAAATAGGTGAAGTATAAACTACAGAATTCGACACACGAAATCCAGAAATTTCACAAAATAAGGGGGGGAGGCCTATCACATGAACGGGAGCATGAAAACTCACCAACAGCTGTAACACATGAACGAGAAGCTATCTCATGGTAGCTAGCCATTAATTTGACACACGAATGGTCCGAAGACCTGACACACGAATGGTCCGAAGACCGTGGGTTGCTACCCCACCAAATTTGAGTCGAAACTCCACAAAGCAGACAAAGAGACATCGCACAACTGCTAGTCTAAATCACAAAAATGATCGTCATGATCATCGACAAGTGTCAATTACACTAAGCTAGTAAATATATGAGCTTAGCATCATGTCCCATAACCACTAGCTTAATTTAAATATTTACGAACAAATTGTAGATCTCCACTAGAAAATTGTCACAAGAGTTTCAATCGAACAAGTCCAAGAATTAACCAACAAAGTGAACGCAAGCATTTCATACCACTTGTTTTACTAAGTCGTTTAATTAGATTTCTCATACGAGTGAAGTAAAGGTTTATATATACTAATAGATTGGAAAACGGTTTTATAAACGAATTTGGTATTAAAATAGTGTTGAAATCGTTTGAGGAAATAGTTTTGATATTTACTACTAGTATAGAAAATCTTTATATTTTTAAAGTGACAAATCACAAAGCAGATTGTAGGAACAATTAATCACTAAGATTCACATTCGAAAACGTGAATAAAATCCAAAGAAATCGATATAAAATCCATCAAAGTGGATATATCTAAAATTACCAAAGAAAAGGTCATCTAAGTCGATAATAAATGACAACAACAAAAGGGATCATCACGAATCGATTTAAATTGGAAATTCAATCCAAAAAGGCAAAATGGACTCAAACAGCAGGTTCAGTCGACTGAACAGAGTTTTCAGTCGGCTGACCCTGTGCCTGGAAATTTTCCAGGTTCAGGAAACTTTTTGTTTCCAGTTTCAGTCGACTGAACAGAGTTTTCAGTCGACTGAATCATGCCTGGAAACTTTCGGGTTCCAGGTTCAGTCGACTGAACAGAGTATTCGGTCGACTGAATCATGCCTGGGCTGTTTTTCAGCCTTATTCAAATGAAGAGCAAACTCTTCCAAAATGCAACCGGACGAACATTGGCTCTAAGGGTTTATGCCAATCGACAACCCGGCACTATATGCTCCCCGATGCATCACCAAAAGCATGATCAAACATCCATAAAAGGATTTTCACACAAATTTGACTTAAAAACCCAAAAATTGGAATATTCACAAAACCAATCCAAATCAAGAGCAAATTCTCATGAAGAAGTGTTAGGAATTCAAACCTAACAACCAAAGATAATTATTGTCATAGATGTTAGATAAAAATCTCACCTTTTCACAAAATCGAACAAGAAGAGGCTTGAAAGCAAATGGAGAATCAACCTCTCTTCAACACAACCCAATTGAGCTTCAGTCTAAGCTCAAAAACAAGAGCATTCGCAAAATTAGGTTTAGGAATTTCTGAAATTGGTAAGAGAATAAGTTGGAGAAGAAGAAGAGAAGCTTACCAATGGGTTCTTCTTGAGTTTGGAGCTAGGAATTTGATTTGCAAGAGAAACTAGGGTTTTGGAGTTTTAATTTCCAATCTCTCCCACCATTAATGTTATAAAAACTGAAAAGAGAAGAGAATGAGGGCGAGTGGGGGAGAGTGGCTTAGATTTGAGCATAAGTTAACATAGGGCTGAGCCAAAAAACCAAACCCAAAGTGAAAAGTAGCAAAAATCAATTTTCTCCAAACATATCGAAGCTTATACTCAAAAAGGTCGCAAACGACATTTTAAACTCAATGGGAGTGGTCCCTAGTCCTAATTCGACCGTATGCAAAAAATAGCTTTTCGGACTAAAAATCCGACTAATGATGAAATATTTAAATAAAATTTTTAAATATAAAACCGATAAATATGCGGGTTGTTACAGACTCCCCTCCTTAAATAAATTGCGTCCTCGCAATATTTTAAGAAGAAGATATATATAGTAACAACCATAAAGGCATATTCAACACAAAAGAAGTTTGAAATAAGAAGTTCACCTCAAAGAGCATGAGAAAGTAAGTCCGGATGTGTTCGCTCGATGTACTCTCTAGATTCCCAAGAACAATCCTTAGGATTTGAAGACCATTGAACTTTAACAAGCGGAACATCTTTATTTCGAAGTCGTTTGACTTCCGAAGCAATGATACGAATAGGATGTTGCTCATAAGTTAAATTAGGCGAAACTTCAATCTCTTCCCCAACACCGGGCTCAAGAACAGAATCGGAATCTCGAAGACATTTCCGAAGTTGAGAAACGTGAAACACGTCATGCATAGCAGAAAACTGAGCTGGTAATAAAAGGCGATAAGCCATGGAACCAATACGTTCGGTGATAGGAAATAGCCCAATATATCGAGGCGCTAGTTTTCCCGATCGACTGAAACGTACAACACCTTTCATAGGTGATACACGAATGAACACAAGATCTCCCACAGAAAATTCTAACTTCCTTCTCCGGTTATCGGCATAGGATTTTTGTCTACTCTGGGCTTCTTTCATCCTATGACGAATAAGATCAATCTTTTCTGTGGAATCACGAATAAAATCTGGACCTAAAGCCAGCTTCTCACTGGCCTCAAGCCAACAAGAAGGAGATCGGCATGGCCTTCCGTAGAGTGCCTCAAAAGGTGCCATACCAATACTAGATTGGAAGCTATTATTATAAGAAAATTTAACAAGAGAAATATGATCTTCCCAACTTCCACCGAAATCAAGCACACAAGCATGAAGAAGATCTTCAAGAGTTTGATTAACACGCTCGGTTTGTCCATCGGACTGGGGATGATAAGCGGTGCTAAAATTAAGCTTCGTTCCTAAAGCTTTTTGAAGACTCTTCCAAAATCCACTAGTAAACAATGGATCACGATCACTAACTATAGAAGTAGGAACTCCATGTAATTTAACAACTCTTTAATAAAGAGTTTGGCCAAAAGAGGAATGGTTCGGTTAAACCGAACGGGAATAAAATGGGCGGATTTAGTAAGTCTATCAACAATTACCCATAAGCTATCATAACCTGATCGAGAACGGGGAAGGCAATCTATAAAATCGATGGAAATCTGATCCCACTTCCAAACCGGAATTTCTAAAGGTTGCAATAACCCACCGGGCCTTTGATGTTCGGCCTTAAGGAGTTGGCAAGTCATGCAACGCTTAACGAAGTTAGCGATGTCAAGTTTCATTCCCTCCCAATAATAAAGTCGCTTCATATCCGCGTACATTTTACTACTACCGGGATGAATGGTAAATTTAGAGTGATGAGAATCTTCTAAAATATCTTTACGAAGATCACTAATATTTGGCACGATAAGTCTACCGAATTTCTGAATGCCGCCACGAGAATTGATATCAAAGTCTTTCAAACCTTCGATATCAATTTTATCCTTAATATTTTGGCCAAGAAGAGCCAATTCAGGATCAAGCCATTGAGCTTCAAGAATGCGGTCTAAAAGAGAAGGATGAGCCTCAAGGCTACATAAAACAAATGATGAGCATAAATCTGAAACACGATCTCGAATTTCGCAAGTGGATAAAATCTCGAGATCGTTCCATTCGGATATCATCATAGAAACAACAGCTTGTTGTTTACGGCTAAGAGCATCGGCGACACAATTACCCTTACCGGGGGTATAAAGAATATCAAGATCATATGGTGCAAGAAATTCAAGCCAACGCTGTTGACGCCAATTAAGTTCCTTTTGAGAGAATAAATATTTCAAAGACTTATGATCTGTGTAAAGAACAAATTTTTTCTCCTAAGAGATAATGACGCCAAACACGAAGAGCGAAAACAATAGCCGCGAGTTCTAAATCATGAGTGGCAAATCTAGTCTCGGCAGGCTTCAATTGCCTTGAAGCATAAGCAATAACACGTTCTCTTTGCATAAGAACGGCACCCAAACCAACGCGACTAGCATCGGTATAAACAACGAAATCCTGATTCCCCTCGGGAATAATAAGAATAGGAGCATCAGAAAGAAGCTCTTTTAATTTCTGAAAAGAAGCTTCACATTTGTCCGACCAAATGTATTTAACACCTTTCTTCGTCAAGCTAGTGAGAGGCATGGCAATTTTAGAAAAGTCTTTAATAAAACGACGGTAATAGCCCGTCAATCCAAGAAAACTACGAATCTCTGTCACACTCTCCGGTCTCTTCCAATCTTGAATCGCTTCAATCTTTGAAGGATCCACGGAAATTCCAGATTCGGAAATAATGTGACCGAGAAACTTCACACGAGATTGCCAAAAGTGGCACTTAGAAAATTTTGCCTTTAATTGATTACTCCTAAGAGTTTCCAACACAATCCGAAGATGTTTTTCATGCTCCTCCTTGGTTTTATAGTACACAAGAATATCATCGATAAAGATGAGAACAAACCGGTCGAGAAAGTCTTTAAAAACTCGATTCATTAAGTCAACGAAATAAGCCGGGGCATTCGTTAACCCAAATGGCATAACAAGCCATTCATAAGATCCATACCGAGTACGGAACGATGTCAAAGGAATGCTATCCTCTGCAATACGAAGCTGATGAAAACCGGTAGCCAAGTCCAATTGTGAAAAGACTCTAGAACCACTAAGTTGATCGAATAGATCATCAATCCGAGGTAAAGGATATTTATTTTTGATAGTAAGATCATTAAGCTTGCGGTAGTCAACGCAAAGCCTAAGTGTTCCATCGGATTTCTTCACAAAAATAGCTGAAGCTCCCCAAGGCGAGGAACTAGAGAGAATAAATTGCCTCGTCTCCAATTCGGATATTTTTTTACGCATCTCCTCGTTTTCTTTATTGGACATACGATAAGGAGGACGAGTGATAGGTTGAGCTCCAGGAATAAGGTTAATTCTGAACTCAATTGCTCGCTTAGGTGGTAATCCTAAAACGGGCTCGAATATGTCGGAAAATTCACAAACGACGTGAATAAGAGAAATAATATCACCCTCATCGTCATCATCGTCATCACGAGGATTTAAAGAATATAAAGATGCAGCCAAGCTGGAATCTGAATCTTTAAGATTAATAGACATCTGATTAACAGATTGAGGGTGTCGAAGATGAATAGTCCGCTCAGGACATAGGATATGAGCTTCATAACGGTTAAGCCATTCCATTCCCAAAATCATTCCAAAGCCTAAATAACGCATGACATGCAAATCGACTCGGAAAGAAAAATCACACAAAATAATCTCGACATCTTTACACAATAAACTGATTGTTGCGGATCCACCAACCGGATTCGCAATTCTCAAAGAAGTCATTAAACACAAAACATCCAAAGAAAAGGTATCAACAAGTTCTTTTGATATAAAAGAATGGGACACACCCGTATCAAAAAGAACTCGAATAGGACGATCACGAAATAAAATAATTCCATCCAGAATAGAATGAGAAATACCTTGGCCACGAGATGTGTTGCCAGGGGCTTGAGCAACATTAAGCTTTCCCTCCCTCCTATTTTGAAGTTTGGGACATACATGCATAAAATGGTCCGGGCTTTTGCAATAGCGACAAGTACAAAGCTTTGAACACTTGTTCGCAAAATGGTCTTTCGATCCACAATTATAGCATTTCCCTTTAGTAGAGGAAAAGGTCTTTTCAGCAGGAGTTGCTTGCCTCCCTTTCTTATTGGGATAAGGACCTTTGAATTTGCTTGGCCTCTTCTTGTTGTTAAAGTTTGGTTTGGAACCCACCACTTCTACATCATTCTCCTTATCCGCCTCTTCAAGACAAAGAGCAATATCAACGAGTTGGTCGAAAGAAACTTCTAACTTTAGAAGTAACGGCTTCTTGAGATTTTTGTTTAAGCCATAGACGAATCTCTGGTTCTTCTTTAAAGGGGTGTTGATATATTCAGCCCCATATTTGGAAAGCGACTCGAAAGAGGTGACGTAATCAGTCACGGAGGACTCACCTTGAACAAGGTCTATAAATCATCGAGCCAATGTCACTTTCTCAGCTTCCGGTACGAATTTCAACTCGAAGCGTTCTCGGAATTTCTCCCAGGTGAGATCCGCTTCATTAATCTCAGAAATAAGAAGCTCGTACCAGTCCAATGCTCTTTCTCGGAGCATACTAGAGGCCACCTGAACTCGGTGAAGGTCGATAAGATTCATGCGCGAAAAGACGCGATCGCATGTTCTAAGCCAAGCTTGGACTTCAATAACAGTTTCGGAACCTTTGAATGGCTCCCCACCCAAATTGGTGTAATCGCTGCACAAGCGTGCAAATCCCGACTTTGGTTGAGTAGGTTCTGGGTTAGCTCCAGTTGCTTCAGCATTAGTTACCAAATCAAGAAGCTGTTGAGCAGTCATAAAAACTCCATCCTGGGGTGGAGTGCTAGATGGCACTGCTCTGGGGCGGCCTGGTCTAGACATTTCTCTTCCTTTAGAAAGAAAGAAGAAGAAGAAGGATATTCACCAAATTGAATATCAAGCAATCTTGATAGATAAACAAGGAATCATAAGGAAAATAGGATGAATCGGTACGAAGACTCGAATTAAATCCTAAAGCACGACTCCTAAGATGGACTTAGGACAATGATCCTTGTTATAATATTCCATATTGTTCCGAAGTTTGGCTCTGATACCAAGCTGTGACGCCCCACCTCAATACCCACGCTAGACAAGAACACTACGGAGTAATGCTGTCGACTAGCACGGAGAATAAGGCTGTTGAGGAGCGACCATCCGTGTAATTGCTTTGTGCGAGCATCGATATGTCCGATAGTATAGCATGCATTCTATTTCAAGAGGAAATCCGATATACCGACACAAACTCAAAGCTGCCACACGGTGGCTATAATATCTTCGGAAACAAATATAGAAATAAGCATAACACAAATCAGTCACAGACAATTCATATCACAAAGGCGGAAATAGATATGAATATAACACATGAAAGTGTTCATCAGAGTAGTGGTCTAAAGAGATCCACAATATCACAAAAGAATAGTTACATGAACTACACAAAAGAATAAGTATACATTATGGAGTCTGTATCTCAAATGTATACAACAAAAACTACTAATCTAAGTAGTAAGCAAAAGGTCAGAGTAATGGATCCCCGGAGAGAAGTCAAGTCGAAGCACCTGCAACATCTCGGTCTTACCTGAGTATTATTTATAAGAAAATAATAAACGGATCAGTCTAACTATAAATATCAGATAACATGGTATAGAATAGGAGATATGACTAAACACATAATAATCACAATGCCAAGCTGTGATATATATAAGTAATTGAAAATCAACAAGAGATTAATCAATATCACGATAATCTACTCAAGATAAAAAGGAATGTCATACTCCTAATTTCATTCACCAAGCCACAATAAATGACATATAAGATATGGCATAGACGTATAATATCCATAATGGCATACTACTATAAGTATGTAAATGATAATCAACAAACGATTAATCAATATCAAAGAATCTTCTCAAAGATCCAAAAAAAGGGTATCATACCCAAAACTTGTATTCGCAACAAGTTAATGACACACGAATTCACCTATGCACAAGAATTGATAAATCATATCAATAGAAATCACAAAGTTGGCGAAACATAAATTCCAGAAATCAACACAAGAAATCCAGTCAATGACACACAAATTCACCTATGCACAAGAATTGATAAATCATATCAATAGAAATCACAAAGTTGGCGAAACATAAATTCCATAAATCAACACAAGAAATCCATTCAATGAAACACAAATTCACCTATGCACAAGAATTGATAAATCATATCAATAGAAATCACAAAAATAGGTGAAGTATAAACTCCAGAATTCGACAGACGAAATCCAGAAATTTCACAAAATAAGGGGGGAGGCCTATCACATGAACGGGAGCATGAAAACTCACCAACAGCTGTAACACATGAACGAGAAGCTATCTCATGGTAGCTAGCCATTAATTTGACACACGAATGGTCCGAAGACCTGACACACGAATGGTCCGAAGACCGTGGGTTGCTACCCCACCAAATTTGAGTCGAAACTCCACAAACCAGACAAAGAGACATCGCACAACTGCTAGTCTAAATCACAAAAATGATCGTCATGATCATCGACAAGTGTCAATTACACTAAAAACTAGTAAATATATGAGCTTAGCATCATGTCCCATAACCAATAGCTTAACTTAAATATTTACGAACAAATTGTAGATCTCCACTAGAAAATTGTCACAAGAGTTTCAATCGAACAAGTCCAAGAATTAACCAACAAAGTGAACGCAAGCGTTTCATACCACTTGTTTTACTAAGTCGTTTAATTAGATTTCTCATACGAGTGAAGTAAAGGTTTATATATACTAATAGATTGGAAAACGGTTTTATAAACGAATTTGGTATTAAAATAGTGTTGAAATCGTTTGAGGAAAGAGTTTTGATATTTACTACTAGTATAGAAAACCTTTATATTTTTAAAGTGACAAATCACAAAGAAGATTGTAGGAACAATCAATCACTAAGATTCACATTCGAAAACGTGAATAAAATCCAAAGAAATCGATATAAAATCCATCAAAGTGGATATATCTAAAATTACCAAAGAAAAGGTCATCTAAGTCGATAATAAATGACAACAACAAAAGGGATCATCACGAATCGATTTAAATTGGAAATTCAATCCAAAAAGGCAAAATGGACTCAAACAGCAGGTTCAGTCGACTGAACAGAGTTTTCAGTCGACTGACCCTGTGCTTGGAAATTTTCCAGGTTCAGGAAACTTTCTGTTTCCAGTTTCAGTCGACTGAACAGAGTTTTCAGTCGACTGAATCATGCCTGGAAACTTTCGGGTTCTAGGTTCAGTCGACTGAACAGAGTATTCGGTCGACTGAATCATGCCTGGGCTGTTTTTCAGCCTTATTCAAATGAAGAGCAAACTCTTCCAAAATGCAACCGGACGAACATTGGCTCTAAGGGTTTATGCCAATCGACAACCCGGCCCTATATGCTCCCCGATGCATCACCAAAAGCATGATCAAACATCCATAAAAGGATTTTCACACAAATTTGACTTAAAAACCCAAAAATTGGAATATTCACAAAACCAATCCAAATCAAGAGCAAATTCTCATGAAAAAGTGTTAGGAATTCAAACCTAACAACCAAAGATAATTATAGTCATAGATGTGAGATAAAAATCTCACCTTTTCACAAAATCGAACAAGAAGAAGCTTGAAAGCAAATGGAGAATCAACCTCTCTTCAACACAACCCAATTGAGCTTGAATTTAAGCTCAAAAACAAGAACATTCCCAAAATTAGGTTTAGGAATTTCTGAAATTGGTAAGAGAATAAGTTGGAGAAGAAGAAGAGAAGCTAACCAATGGGTTCTTCTTGAGTTTGGAGCTAGGAATTTGATTTGCAAGAGAAACTAGGGTTTTGGAGTTTTAATTTCCAATCTCTCCCACCATTAATGTTATAAAAACTGAAAAGAGAAGAGAATGAGGGTGAATGGGGGAGAGTGGCTCAGATTTGAGCATAAGTTAACATAGGGTTGAGCCCAAAAACCAAACCCAAAGTGAAAAGTAGCAAAAATCAACTTTCTTCAAACATATCGAAGCTTATACTCAAAAAGGTCGCAAATGGCATTTTAAACTCAATGGGTGTGGTCCCGAGTCCTAATTCGACCGTATGCAAAAAGTAGCTTTTCGGACTAAAAATCCGACTAACGATGAAATATTTAAATAAAATATTTAAATATAAAAACGATAAATATGCGGGTTCTTGGATTAGGTTAATAAGCAAATATAACAGCAGTGGCACTTACCGGCTGCATTCCCTTTTAGGTCTAGGACTGTTGGTCTGACACGTGGGTGAGGCTGGGCATGCTTTTGCTGATTAAGGTAAATAAGTGGCCATAGATAGACACTCAAATTTGGGTGTTTAGGCAAGGGGCGCATGGGTAGAAGATTTATTTCTTAGGACTAGTACCGACAACATTCCCTTTCAGGTCAAGAACTGATGGTCTCTCACGTGAGTGAGGCTGGCACGCTTATGCTGATTAGGGTAAATAAAGGGTCAAATAGGGGGCGACATTTAGTGTGTACCGGCGATGACCGAGCTGCGGCATCGATTAGGGTAAATAATTCGCTACTACATCCGAAGCACTAAGAGGCGTCTTTTGCCGTGGGACAAACAGGATGGCTTCAATGCGGCACAACAGAGGTAGGAAAGGCCAACCAATGGGTAGGATTAGGATTTCACTAATCAAGTTAGTAGTTGAGATAGGATTAGGGTTTCAGCCTAATCACAACAGTTTAAGACAATTGCAAATAATCAAAGAAAACAATCAAACAGAATCAGGAACAATATTTTACACAAGTTTGTCCTTTTCAATATCTTCCTTTCATGCTTGAACTATTGCTTAGTCTATTACCTTTATCTTGCTTATAAATGCTAGTAGTTACTATCACTCACCAGACTTATTGTCTGACACACTCCTCTATCTTTCCTTTTTCCCTAATAGACAAGTAGAGTTGAGGATAGTTGATTAAGGTTGCTTGGAGATTAATTTCTGAAATTTTCTCATTTCAGATGTATTCTTCTACTTTTCATATTTTTCATTAGGCTTATGATGGATTGTCACTTGTGAGAGGGATTATAATTGTTATTTTTGTACTCTAATTATGTGAGACTGAGATGTATTTTCATAAGATATGAGAGATTTTGAGTTTTTGAGACATGATATGTTTTTATGACTTATTTTGAGATGAAGTTTGATTTTGAATAATAAGTTATTATATAAATGTTTTCAGCTGCTTTTACTTATTTTTCTTGTGAGCCATACTCTCTGTGATGCTTTAGCTATACCTATAATGCACCACATCCTTTAGTGTGACCTTTTTGGGAATACTAAGGGGTGTGTGGTGTTTCGATCTTCGACATTAACTGTAATAGAACTCCAACTCATGGCGAGATCTATCAGATGTATGCTCCACTGCGTCAGCTAGCTCTGTATCTCCAAATATCCGACCACATAATCTAAGTCAAGACTGGACTTCTATAATAATCTCTGTGCTACTAAACCACTTACCCTCAACCTCCTATAATCACGGTAAAGCATGGCAAAACTCATCTGAGTGCTTGACCTGCATGGCCTCCTCTGCGATATTCTCCCTTAGTTCCTCAACTAGAGCAACATTCCTCCGTGTTCGATCCCTACAATTCATGGTAGTACTACCCTGACTACCTCTAGCATTGACAGATCTGACACTCATAGTTTTTACAAACTAACTAATGAAAAATTTCCCAAAGACATTAAAGGATGGAGTTATTTCAAAGAGAGGGGTATGAAGAAAAAGATATCCCTAAGAAATAATTTAAAAATCTAGTTTTCAAAAAACAAAAATGCTCTCATATGTATTATTTGAACCACAAATGGCACATACACCCAATTGATTTATTAGAGAATAAAAAGTGAAGAAGTAAAATAAAAAAGAGTAAGAAATAGAGCGCAAAGATTTATAGTTGTTCAGAGTACTCCAACCTACGTCCACTTCAAGTTTCCTTTTATTATGCTGTTGTTTTTCAAGTACAGTTCTTAGGATCAGTATTAATCCATCATGGATCGCTATAAATCTATGAAATTACTAGTGAATGTTAGAATGTGGGAAAGGAAGAAAAAGGTCCTTGACGATAAGCACATGGCCTCCTATTTATACTTGTGGAAAGCCTAAAATCTCGCCACCATGATCTCCACCTAGTTCCACATGCCAAGACCAATTCCTTTGGAAAAAACCAATGCAACCTCATTATTTTTTGTTGATCGGTATTAATATATAGGCTTAGATTTGTGCTGATCCGTAAGAAGGTCATATGTGTTGTTTCGAACTCTTTGTTTTGGCTTGATTCGCGATTATCTTCGTGATTCCAAACTTGTTTGTATCAATATTAGCTTGTTTATGTGCAATGACCAAGAGTACTAGACAATTGAAATTGAAATATTTAACAAATTTTAAATATTTAGTAAATTTTAAATATTTAAACAATATTTTTATAAGCCAAATAGCGCCTTACATATCAAATGTAGTGATTTATTTCATGGTGAATTCAACATTGGAATTTGTTCAAATAATTGAACCTTGGATTTAATATGGATAAAAATGATGTCGAAATCTTAATTAAATTCAGTTGAATAATTATGGGATAATGAACTTTTAAATTTAGATTTGGAAATGATTAATTTGGTTTTAACAAAAATTCATTTGAAATAACGTGTGAAAATAGCCTTCTGGGGCACTGTCTCAGATTTTGATAAAACCAGCGCCATTTGATCTGTAATAGCGAATTATTGTATGCTAATGAATTTGGTAGCAATCTTACATATTGTTTGGTCGTGCGAGCTCAAAGTGCATAGTGATTAATTTAAAAAAATTAATATAATATAATTGTATTTGAAAAGCTATATTCTAAATATGATCGCCTTAGGCATCGATAATAGTTCCTTTGAGTTCAAAATAGGGTTATTTAGTATAGAATGTCAGTAAGCACGCCATGTTTGGAGTTCAAGATTTTGAATTGCGTAACACTAGATATTTTTGGACAAAATAATATGGTGCCATACTCTTTCACTATTCACCCATAGCTCCAACCTATACCTTCCAATAGTAAACCCATACTCTCCATGTCATGACCATACCGATCACTCCCTACATATACAACGAAAAATAGTGAAACCGCTCCCCTTTTTTCAAAATTTAAAACCACTCGATTGAATGGTCATGAAGCAATGATCCCCATCCAAGCATTGTTGGGAAAAGTCATCCACTAGGAAAATGTTGCCGACATCAAGATGAGTACAATCAACTATGGAGATCATTAATGGTGAAGCGTTGTGGCTGTAGTTCATCGATGAACGTTGGATCTTCTTTTGAATTTTCCAGCGAATGTGTTGCTCGTTTGGCGACGAGGTTTAAAGGAAAGTGGAAGAGGACGTCGAGTGCTATATGCTGGTGGAATTTGGCGTCGATTGTCATAGAGAGGCGTCCATAGTTCGAAGTTGAATGGAATATTAGGCGTTTCACCTTTTTGGCTCATGATGAGGCCGGGGGAATGAAGGGGGAAAAACCAAGGCAGGAAGGTGCGACGGAGCTTAGGCTTGTCGTTAGTGGTGGAGCGGTGGTGTCGGAATGGCTAGTGGTAGCACGGCGATGGGTTGAAGGGGCTGCTATAAATATGTGTGAGCGGGAAGAAGAAGGATTTTAGGGAAAACTAATTTAAGGTTTATTTATTGTTAATGAAGGGTTAGTATTGTAATTATAATGTTAAATTAGTAAACGTTGTAAATGCGATAATTTGTCTGTTTAAGGTCAAAATCGAAGGCGGTCAGTCGCATTATGCTCGCATCATCAAACATTTTGTGATGGAGTTAGATTAATGAAGTGTAGAGCTAGTGGAATTTTACGTTGAATTCTAACGTTGTTCGAATTCAAAGGAAATCAGAATGCCTCGGCAACAGCTGGAATTTCAGTGAGCTGAACTCACCTTTTTGATTAACTAGTAAGGTAACGACATGCTTTTCCAAATAGTTTAAGCATCCAATAAACCATTCATGACCCACTCAAATTGAATGGACATGCAAAAATTTAGGGGAAAGAAAGAAGAAAGAAGAAAAGAAGAAATCAAACAACACAGAATATCACAGTGGAAATAATAATTTACAAAATACAAGAAACCTTTATACAAAAATAAAATTGTAACATACGTATATACATATATCAATCAGATAAATTATCCTATTTCAGCCCAGACAGTTATAACAACATGTCCTCACAATTCTGATAAATACAACAATGAATGCAATTAAAAAATAACCATGTACATGAATAATTCTCTAGGTCTGAGCCCAGCATTATAGGAAAACAACGCTCGGGTCAGTCTGGTAATCGTAGCGTGAGAAACTCAAATCTTAAGGAATTTTATTTGTTATAGCTTGTAAAACCCTTTGAATCAAATGTATCTCGTAAGACCACGCTGCATATATACACGGATGGATTTTTACCTTACGATAACCAAAACATTTATATTAGAAAACCCAATGTTATTATAATAATGTCTAAGGGAGTAGGTAATAGTAACTAAGTAGTTGCGATGCTCATGAGTGTACATCACAACAATACTAGGTATGTAATCAAGAATCAATAAGGAGCGTTCGCTAATTTTGTAGGATTTCCGTGGAGGCGCCCTCAGTGCTTTAAGAACGGTCCTCCTGCACAAGGATCGGAGATATCCTTGCGACGCAGCATACATCTCTAGTGATGTACCATAGGAAAAACATGGTTGGCCCTATTATGACTGAGTGCATCGCCCCATGCATGCATAACAACTGTAAGTAATGACTGGGAGGAACCGGCTACAACCAAAGAGCTTGCCAACCCTACTGGCCATGCCTCCTATCTTTGGTTTTACTCAATACCTTTGGTGAGGCTATGTTCGGCATTCCAACTCATGCATTGCCATAAAAATAGATCACGGAATCCCAAGTGAATTCCAATACCCCGATGGGTCTTGGAATAACACATGGATTCCCACATCTAAAATATATTTTAGAATCACACATAGATTCCTATACCCAATGGGTTCGGAACTACACATGGATTCCAACATGTCAATATATTACGAAACTCCTCCATAGTACCGTATATGTTTTCGAAGTGGTTATGTTTTTTGAGTCTTCTCTTATGAGTACACTATTCTGCTTCCCTGGCGCTCTAAAAACAAATCGTCAATTTTTCTGGAATGCTCAATGCCGGTCCTTTAGAAAATAATCTAACAATATGTAAGAGCTAGGATCACTGATGAAGGATGTACCTTGCAAGTGAAAACGGCGACATTGTTAAGTCGCAAAGCTCCAAGGTCGCGAACCTCTGCCATGAGATACCCCAAGGTCGCGAACGAGTTAAGCAACCTACCGTTTTTGGTCACGAGCTCCAGATGCCAAAGCCGCTCCTCCAACCTAACTCGCGAACGACCTAAATCTCTCCTCCTCTTCGTATGTCGCACGCGAGCTAGAGCCTCATTTCGTATGTCGCGAACAAGCTATTGCGGCCGACCTACTCTAGGGCGTGAACGACCTAAAGTTATTTTCCAAAGCTCTAGATCGCACCCCTCCTCGTAGGTCGCGCGCGAGCTAGCGTCTCATCCTGTATGTCGCGAACGAGCTTTACTCCCCGCCTCCATTGTAAATCGCAAGCCAGCCTGGGTCATTTCATTCGAGGTCGCGAAGCTGAGGAATGTGTTCCACCATAAGTCGCTGCCGAGTTTTTTATATCGCGAACGAATCCTTAAGTCGCGAAGCGGCATAGCTTAGCTCGGGTGAAAATTTAAGTCGCGTACTTTTTTTTAGGTCGCAAACAAGACCGTCAACCATTTGTATTTTTTTTAAAAGTCGTGTTATGTTGTAGCCGTTTGTAATGTGATGTACTTTGTAAAATGTTGTGGTATTGTAAGCCTATAAATAGGCAAGTCGTGTCATTTGTAAGGGTTGTTGAAATTTGAATAAAATTTGATTTCGTGCGTTGTGCCTCCATTTTTTTAAATTGGTAGTCGAGTGTTATCTCCTATCTCCACTTCGGCATTCGAGTGCGCTCGAATCAACGAATGTTGAAGCCAATTCGCGGAATCAAGTGCGCTTGATCAACGCTCAAAGAATTATAGATCTTTCTTCACGGTATCGTGCGCGATCAACATGTCGATGATTGCTAAAATCTGGTATCTACGTGATCAATGGATTTGGGCCTTTCGGTATTCTTAAATCCATCGATTCTTCGTCGATTCATTGATTATTTCCGCTAATCGCGCAAGATCCTGAACGGATTCGATTTGCATCGTCGAATTCGTTTCCCACGCTGCGTCAGTTTGGTATCAGAGCCAGACTTAGCCAATCGTAGCTAAGCCGAGTCTTGGAGCCAAGGAGTTTGAAGCTGAAGTTTGGTGTTCATCGTGTTCATCGTTTGTTGCAACAAGTTTGGAGTTTAAATCCATATCATTTTGGATCAAAGTTCGAAGGGTGTTTGGATTTTTCTTGTGGGAAGTTTGCGCGCCAAGGTGTTGAACTTGAGCCGTGCCTTGTTTGTTGAAGTGTGTATGAGCCGTGCTTTGTTTGAAACCGAGCCGACCTAAGCCTTAGGTCGTTCATCTTGTTCGAGCTAGTTGAGCCGTGGCTTTGTTTTGTTGAAGTTTTTGAAGTTTGAAGTTTTTTTGTTGAAATTTTGTGAAGTTCAATCATGCCTCCGAGACGAGCTCAACGTCATCACAATATTAATGCTTTGTATGGAAGAGAAGAGGCCGATGAAATGGAGCAACGAATCAATGAGAGTTTCACTGAGAAGTTTAATGAAGGGATCGGTCGATTAGAGAGAATGATGCTTGAAATGAATCAAAGTAGAAGAAGGGTTTCACCTGAATCAAGTCATGGGGGAAATAGAGTTTCACCACACTCAGATAGGGAGAGAAGAGAAGATCATGATCGTAGAAATGTGGATGACCGTGATAGAAATGTTGATGAACGAAATCGGAGAGATGTGGATTATCGTGATCGGAGGAATGTAGATCGAAGAAATGTTGGTGGTAGAAATGGTGGTAGAGATATTGGTGGTCATGAACGATATCGATATGCATCAGATTTTGATGAGGAGTTTGATGGAGGAAGTGTTCATAGTCGAAATCAAAGCCAAGTTAGAAATCATTCAGAGTATGATCACAAATGGGAGTCCGGAATGAAAATTGAAATTCCAGAGTTTAAGGGTGGTATGCAGGCTGAAGAATTTCTAGATTGGTTATCTAGTGTTGAAGGGATCTTTGATTTCAAGGAGGTTCCGGAAGATCGTAGAGTGAAGTTGATTATTACTCGTTTAAGAGGGAGAGCCATGGCGTGGTGGCAGCAGACAAAACTTACACGAGAACGGATGGGAAAGTCAAAGATTGTTTCATTGGAGAAGATGAAGAAGTTATTGAAAGCTACGTTCTTGCCGTATAATTATCAATCTCTTATGTATCAACGGTTGCAGAACTTGAGACAAGGGACGAAGACTATTAATGATTATGCTGACGAGTTTTATCAACTGATTGCTCGAAATGACATTATGGAGACAGAGGAACAACTAACTGCTAGGTTTGTTGGAGGGTTGCGAATGCAGATCCAGGATATGGTTAATATGTTTGATCCAAGATCTGTGGCGGAAGCACACCAGAAGGCGTTGGCTTGGGAGAAGCAGGGAAGACGAGGAGGTGGTGTGTTTACAAATTCCAACAATCAAGTGAAGGGTGCCAGTGGGAGTTCCAATGTTTCTAAAGTTGTCAGTAAACCAGTTGTGAATGAGGCTGCGAAAGAAAAGGCCAACCAGAGTTTTAAATGTTATAATTGCTGGGAAGTAGGTCATAAAAGTAACGAATGTCCAAAACCAAAGAAGAGAATGATGATTACTGAAGTTGAAGGTGAGGATGTTGGTGAAGGTGAATCTAGTCCAATGGAGGAAGATGAACAGGATATCGCGTCTGGAGATGAAGGATGTAATCTAATGACGAGGTGGTCTTGTTTAACACCGAAGCAAGAGGATGAGGCCAGTTGGTTGAGGAGTAACATCTTTCTGTCGACATGCACTATATTGGGGAAAGTTTGTAAATTTGTGATTGACGCAGGAAGTTGTGACAATATTATTTCTACTGAAGTTGTGAGAAATTTGAAGTTGAAAAGGGAAAAACATCCAAATCCTTACAACTTAGCGTGGCTGAGAAAAGGAGGAGAGGTGAAGGTGGACAGGCGAGTTCGAGTTTCATTTTCTATTGGGAAGAAATATAAAGACGAGATTCGGTGTGATGTAGTTGAGATGGATGTTTGTCATTTGCTTTTGGGAAGACCGTGGTAGTATGATCAAGCAGTGCAGCATGACAGTCGAACCAATAGCTACAGTTTTATGTTTGAAGGCGTTAAGATTATTTTAGTTCCAAAGAAGAGACAGCAGGGAGAGAATAAATCTGAGGAGATTGAGGAGCTGAAAACTTTATTGACTTTGAAAGAATTTGTTGAAGAAGTAGAGGAGAGTCCAGAGGTATTTTTGTTTATTGGACATGAAGCCACTGAATCAGTTGAAGTCCCAGTGGAAATGAAGCCGATATTGGAAGAACTCAGTGATGTGTTTCCGGAGGAGTTGCCAAAGGAATTACCGCCATTGAGGAATATTCAACATCAGATTGATGTTGTGCCAGGATCGGTATTACCTCACAGGCCATATTACCGGATGAGTCCCAAGGAGCATGAAGAACTGAGAAGGCAAGTGGAGGAGTTGTTAGAACAAGGGCGTGTTCAGGAGAGTTTGAGTCCATGTGCCGTGCCAGCCTTATTGGTACCAAAGAAGGATGAGACGTAGAGGATGTGTACGGACACTCGGGCTCTAAATAAGAACACTGTGAGATACAGATTTCCTATGCCAAGGTTTGATTATTTGATTGATCAGTTGAGTGGGGCTGTTGTGTTTTCCAAGATTGACTTGAAGAGTGGATACCATCAAATTCGTATTCGACCGGGTGATGAGTGGAAGACTGCTTTTAAAACCAGGGAGGGTTTATACGAATGGTTGGTTATGCCATTTGGCTTGTCAAATGCTCCTAGTACTTTCATGAGAGTGATGAACCAGATTTTTAGACCATTTGTTGGAAAGTTCGTGGTTGTTTACTTTGATGATATTTTGATTTATAGTGGGAGTACGGAAGAACACATCCAACACTTGCGAGAAGTATTGTTGATTCTACGACAAGAGCAGTTTTATGCAGCAACAAAGAAGTGTGTGTTCAGTGATTTCTGGGGTATGTTCTGTCAAAGGAAGGTATTCAAGTAGATGAAAATAAAGTGGAAGCTGTCAGGAGTTGGCCACAACCGAAGACAATTACGGAAGTGAGAAGTTTTCATAGATTGGTGTCTTTTTATCGAAGATTCATTCCACATATTAGTAGTGTGATGGCACCTGTAACTGATTGCATGAAAGGAAAGAAGTTTGTATGGTCAGAGGAAGCGGGAGTTGCTTTTGAGAAGATCAAGTTACTATTGACGACAACACCAATACTGGTACTGCCGAATTTTCAGTAGTTGTTTAAATTGCATACTGATGCTTCGAGAGTGGGAATTGGTGGAGTATTGAGCCAGAATGGAAGACCAGTTGCGTATTTCAGTGAAAAATTGTCCGGAGCCAAGTTGAGATATAGCACTTATGTGTAGAGTTTTACGCGATTGTTCAAGCCGTGAAACATTGGCGACATTACTTGTTTCAGAAGGAGTTTGTTCTTTACACTGATCATGAGGCATTGAAACATCTATAAAGACAGGACAAGATTTCAGCGAGACATGCTTCATGGATAGCATATCTACAACAATTTACTTTCGTTGTAAAACACAAGTCAGGGGTAACAAATCGTGTAGCGGATGCTTTGAGTAGGAGAAATCACTTGTTGACAACGTTGAAGGTTGAAGTGACAGGATTCGAATTATTGTCAGAGTTGTTTGAAGAGGATCCTTACTTTGCAAAATTTGTTGAGAAAGTTAAGGATGGGGATACTGATGAATTTGTGTTGATTGATGGATTCTTGTTCAACAGGAATCGATTATCCATACCAGGTTGCAGCTTGAGAATGAAGATTATCAAAGAGTTACATGAAAAAGGCCATGTAGGCAGAGATCGTACATTGCAGTTGATTTCTCAATCTTATTTTTGGCCGTCAATGAGAAAAGAGGTAGAGAGATTTGTGGAGAGATGTTATATCTGTCAGGTTTCGAAGGGAATAATTACGAATGCGGGATTATATATGCCGTTACCTGCGCCTACCAGACCATGGGTTGATATCAGCATGAATTTCGTTTTGGGTTTTCCTAGAACTCAAAGGGGAAATTATTATATATTTGTTGTGGTGGACAGGTTTTCGAAGATGGCACATTTTATAGCCTGTAAGAAGACAGCTGATACCGTCCGAGTTGCTCAATTATTATTTAAAGTGGTGTATCAATTGCATGGTTTACCTGAATCTATTGTTTCTGATCGGGATACTAGATTTCGAAGCCATTTTTGGTTGAGTTTTTGGAAGATTGTCGGAACGAAGCTGAATTTTAGTAGCGCTTACCATCCGCAAACTGATGGACAGACGGAGGTGGTTAATAGATCATTGCGAAACTTGTTGAGATGTCTTGTGAAGGATAATTTGAAGAGTTGGGATTTGAAGTTGTGTCAAGCTGAGTTCGCACACAATCACGCAGTCAATCGAAGTACTGGATCCAGTCCATTTCAAGTTGTATATTCAGTCGTTCCAAAGGGACCGTTGGATTTAACAACAGTCCCATATCAGAAGGGAGTTGTTAAGAGGGCTAGTGATTTGGTAAATGAGTTGCAGGAGTGCCACAAAGTTGTACAGGAATGATTACTTAAGACGAATGGAAAGTATAAACAAATGGCGGATAAGAAACGAAGAAGTGTTGTCTTCAAAGAAGGAGATTTTGTATATGCCATTTTGACGAAAGATCGTTTTCCAGTTGGAACCTACAACAAATTGAAAGCACGAAAAATTGGTCCCGTATAAATCTTGAAGAAGATCAATGATAATGCATATCGGTTAAGATTGCCGGAAGAGGCTCATACTTCTGATGTTTTCAATGTCAAACACTTAATTCTGTATTATGGGGAGGAACTTGTCGAAGCTGACGAGAGTGTGAATTCGAGGACGAATTCCTTCCAACAAGGGGAGGATGATGAAGGATGTACCTTGTAAGTGAAAACGGCGATATTGTTAAGTCGCAAAGCTCCAACGTCGCGAACCCTTGCCGTGAGATACCCCAAGGTCGCGAACGAGTTAAGCAACCTACCATTTTTGGTCACGAGCTCCAGATGCCAAAGCTGCTCCTCCAACCTAACTCGCGAACAACCTAAATCGCTCCTCCTCTTCGTATGTCGCACGCGAGCTAGAGCCTCCTTTCGTATGCTGCGAACAAGCTATTGCGGCCGACCTACTCTAGGTCGTGAACGACCTAAAGCGATTTGCCGAAGCCCTAGATCGCACCCCTCCTCGTAGGTCACACGCGAGCTAGCGTCTCATCCTGTATTTCGCGAACGAGCTTTACTCCCCGCCTCCATTGTAAATCGCGAGCCAGCCTAGGTCGTTTCATTCGAGGTCGCGAAGATGAGGAATGACTTCCACCATAAGTCGCTGTAGAGTTTTTTAAATCGCGAACGAATTCTTAAGTCGCGAAGCGGCATAGCTTAGCTCGGGTGAAAATTTAAGTCGCGTACTTGTTTTTAGGTCACAAACAAGACCGTCAACCATTTGTATTTTTTTTAAAAGTCGTGTTATGTTGTAGCCGTTTGTAATGTGATGTACTTTGTAAAATGTTGTGGTATCGTAAGCCTATAAATATGCAAGTTGTGTCATTTGTAAGGGTTGTTGAAATTTGAATAAAATTTGGTTTCGTGCTTTGTGCCTCCATTTTTTTAAATTAGTAGTCGAGTGTTATCTCCTATCTCCACTTCGGCATTCGAGTGCGCTCGAATCAACAAACGTTGAAGCCAATTCGCGGAATCAAGTGCGCTTGATCAACGCTCAAAGAATTATAGATCTTTCTTCACTGTATCGTGCGCGATCAACGTGTCGAAGATTGCTAAAATCCGGTATCTACGTGATCAACGGATTTGGGCCATTCGTTATTCTTAAATCCATCGATTCTTCGTCGATTCACCGATTATTTCCGCTAATCGTGTGAGATCCTGGACGGATTCGATTTGCATCGTCGAATTCGTTTCCCACGCTGCGTCAATCACCCTGTAACCATTTAATTGGACGGATCTCCTTATCATAAAGAAAGTTTATACAAATAGTACAGCAACACCAACAGTAACTATATAACATAATTCCCTTGTTTCTCTTAGATATTTCCAGAGTTAAAATCCTTTAGTGTTAAGTAGGGAGTATTCCCGTACCATAAAAATTAAGAAATATTACATTTTAGGCGAAGATTTCGTAGTTAATTATTTAACTATTAAATAATCAAACATTCAAATGGAGATTATATTTCCCATTTGAAATCACTAAGCTTCATTAAATTAATTTTTCATTAATTAAAATCACATTTCAAATACTTGGAAATCACTTCCATGTACTTATCTAAACAGGATAAGTGTACTCACAAAACACTATATTTTTGATAGAAATACCGAGCCATATACTTATCTCAATAGCATAAGTATATTCATAAACCATTTCACTTTCAAAACTTAGAAACATTTCCATGTATTTGAGTATAAGCATATTCATAAAACATGTAGAAATATTTTTTATTTCAAATCATATTAAAATGACAAATATCCAAATATCCTTAAAACGGTGATATAGTAATCTAAACTCTAATTCTTTCCATAAATCTATTTTATTTTTATAAATAAACACCTCCTTTATAACTTTCCAAATAAATTTATAAAATATTTTATAAATTCCCAATCTATTCATAAAACACTCTTTTATAAACCTCAAACCCATTTACAAAATTTCCCTTTTCAAACCACTAAACTACATTTATAAACATGCTTTCTAAAATCAATCAAAACCGACTTCTTCTAAATTTAAACCTCTTCCAAATTTATAAACTTTTATAAATTCTTTTATAAATATCCAGAACCATTTATAAAATTTTCCCCATATTTCAAAAAAATTATTTAATAGACTCCTTAAGTCAGTAAGGTTCCCTTGATAAACCATAAAGTAATTAAAATAACCTTAAATAACTTAAAATAATATCTTATTATTTAAAGGTCCATCTATTTCATTTTGATTAAATCTCATCCAAAATAATAACTTTAAAGAATCATCAATAATATATTAAATAAATTTTTAGCACTATTATTATATTAATATGTTAACTTCAAAACTATATTAATACAACAATTAATTAACTTTAAAATGCTATTAATACAATGATCAATTCGCTCTTCAACTAATAGTAGTATGTTAATTAATGAACTTACAAATATATTAAATAAATTAAATTAATATAATTAAATAACTTTATTCAATAAAAATATATAGCTTTAATTAAAAATTAATGCGTAGTTAAATCATTTTAAATAAATTATTAAATTAAAATATTTTAAACTGTGATTGAATAACTTTAAAATAGTAATTAAATAAACTTAAGAAATACTTTTTAAGAATCATATTAATAAAATAATTGACTTTAAAACATTACTAAAACAATTACTAATTATCTTTAAAATATTATTACTAATAAGCTATTATCTTTTTAAATCTTATTACTAAATAATAATTATCTATAAAACCTTATAATAAAAATAATTATTCTTAAAATAACTTGCAAATCAATAATTAGCTTTTCAAATTTGAAGGAGGCTTAATGATCACAATGGTACTTAAACAAGCTACCGTATCATTCAGTTTCACTTTCCAAGATAGTAAATGGTATTTACACAATCAATGACTACGTAAATAAATTCAATACTCAACAAACATTGGTTAACGTACAACTTATTCAAAGTGGCATATCAATTAATGATACTAGTATGGGCCCGTGCTTCGCACACGGACTGTTTGTGTTATTGTATACGTTGATATTTTGTTTGAGCGCAAATATGTAAACGAAAAGCAAGGGCATTTTTGGAATTTCAAAAAGACACCAAGTAAATTAGTTCAACGAATTTTCTTTATTAGTAGTAGAGATATAATAAAATCTCCAAAAATATAAGATAGAAGAACAGAGATTTATTCTTCTAATTAAATGTCAAATTAATTTAATTAGCGGAACGATAATTTATTTCGCTAAACAGGTGTCCATATTTCCATATTCAATTTACTTTAACTATATGGTGTTCTTTTGGCCAAATAGATAACACCCATTAAGTATAATTAATTGAACTATGCTATTATCCAAATTAACATAATTATTTTCAGGAAGTACAAATTTATTTTTAAATTATACTTTGTGCAACTAATCAAAAATTTATGACATAGCGTAATACATGTCAACACGAGTCAAATGCAAAAATCCGCGTGTCCATCGAATTTCAAACGAGAATGATATTTCATTTTAAACATGGCACATGTATTAATCGAATTTAGAACAAATTAATTTATAAAAATCAATCTCACCCACTAAAGCTTGGCCCAAAGCCCCACTTTCTAACTCACCCAAATTCCACAGTTCCCTTCTTCCCCCTTTCTTTTTTTCCAGACTTCCCTTCATCGTGCACACGCATGCACGCATGTGTATGCACAAGTATTGCGACCACCATTTGACGAACCTGAAGTCATCAACAAGTCTGCCTCGCCACTCTTGTTCCAACCACCACCTCGCCTACCCCTCTAGCCATGTCATATGAAACCGACCCTCACAATAGCGTACTTAAATGCATCAACACGAACAAAGTCACGACCATTTTGAACAT
The DNA here is from genome assembly GCA_030765085.1 of Allium cepa. NCBI lineage: Eukaryota > Viridiplantae > Streptophyta > Magnoliopsida > Asparagales > Amaryllidaceae > Allium > Allium cepa. The sequence goes on from CM060943.1 coordinate 856,933,236, forward strand.
CGAATTCCACGACAAATTAATAACTCGAGCACGTCTCCTCCGTAGACCCGAAGCCACTTTTTGTTTTCCCTATCAACGTCCACAGCTCCGACGAACTCAAACTCTAGGTTACGACGATCCCTAATTATCGACACAGAATCACATCAAAACTTCACCAAAAATTCTGCACTTCCGTACGAACTTAACGGCAAAAGCGGCATCGAGTTTCTTCCGAAATTGAGAGAAATTGATTTTTTTAGTTCGATGCAAATTTTCCATAATTACTGATTTATGACGATGTCTCTCTCGATTCTTGACAAAATCGAGCGCGGTCAATTTCTAAATATCATATGGATCGACAAAATTAATTTTTTTTCCGATTTGGCTAATGTCAAACGGATTAGAGAACGTTGATTTTTAAATTTTCAAGATGTTTATTTTCTTTCTTTTTTTGACAAAGATGAATAAAACAAATCGAAGATTAAGTTCCTATTAGTACTTATAGCATGGACATGACCATTGTTTCCACTACCCTACATTGTCCTAGGCCAATGCTAGGCAGAATAGTCAAAGAGGGACAAGAGTACAAAATAGATAGGTAGACAAAGGCAGCTGGTAAGAGAAAAGGAAAATAAACATTTTGGTTGCACAGTGAAATTGTGTATATTGATTTTGAGTTTTAAAACAGAAATGATCAGGGTACCCTGCAACACCATATTGCGTCCGCGCACGATGGCGCAGGCTAGAAAATAAAAGACAATCGTATGTAGAAATATGAAATGATCATAAAACAACTATAAAATACACAAGTTATTACATTTTGTGAAGTTTCAAAATACCAATATTTGCCATAAATACGTCAAACGAAAATTTATTTAATTTTCAAATTAAAAATTATGGAAAAAAATTTCTACAGATTAAAAAAATACATCATTAGAAATCAAGCAGTTATTTGGAACATAGATTTTATTATATTTTAAAATGAACCCAAAATCGAATATTTAAAACTAGTTAAATATTCCAAAAATTAATGTGATAAAATTCCAGGTTGTGACACTCTCCCTTCCTTAAAAAGAATTTCGTCCTCGAAATTTCACCACATGAACATCCAATATTGTTCATAAGCCTATATGATGTTTATAGATCATTCATATACTAAATCTGATTCGATCACTATTCGAAGATATAACACTTCCAAACTAGTATTGCTTACTCGATTTCCTAGTGCGGACTCTGATCAAGCCCTTGGTTAGGAACCTCTATTCTCCTTACATAGCCATAAACTATGATAGAAAATGTTTAGTTCCACTTAAAGAACCCTTACCACTGTTCATCATCAAAAATCAAGTAATAAATCTTTATTCGAAATGGTGTAAAACACCTTAAGTCATGTACTCGAATCTTGAATCATGAACTGTATGAGAAAGGAAAATGATCAAAGTACAACCTTCGTTCTTATTAAATTGGTTCTCCCTAATACCAATTCTATTTCGACAAAATTATTTATGTAAACATTTTCATAAAACATAGCTTAAGTGTACAAAATTGTACAATACCCAATCATACCCTAAGGGTGCACACAACTATAAGAATCAAACTTTTATTTTGAATTAATGTAAGAATTTAAACACTCAGGTTTTTAATTAGAATACTTTTTAAAATGATACTATAATTTTAATCCATATAAAATATATATTTAGCTTGAGTTACCCCAAAATTATACCAAGGAACTGGGTACTAGCATATAGTATCATACAATTCCTTATTAGAAGAAAAATACTCAAGAGAAACTTTTACCATCCAAAGGTATCTCTTACACATTTTTAGTTATTTTCGTGCCATTAGCACTAGTTAACTTATAACCACTTCTTTCATTTCAAATCCATTTTGAGACAGTACTAAATATATTTCCAAATAAATAGTTTTTAACAAACTATCAAATTCCAACTTACTTTGGATTTATCCGGATTCGAACTCGTCCAAACCGTATATGACAAAGGGAATAATTTACTATATGCACTATATTGTTCGTCTAGACAAACATCCGATTGTCACTTAGAAGATTATTCCGATCACCACAAAACAAATCAGGGCTCGCCTCCCGAACCAATCCAAAGAAAATACACCTTTTCTTTAAAATTTCAAAAGATATTTGTAGTTAAATATATTTCTAAGCAAACTATTTCCAAAATATTGATACACCAAAAACCCCTTTAAGAAAACTATTATTACCATTTCCAAATGCATTCATACTCTAAAACATTCTCAAACAAAGCTATTTTTTTCCCACAAATCATTTAAATGATAATATACATATTTACTCTATGGTAAATCAAATCATACTTTTGGAATCAAATCAAAGTTTGTTTTATCAAAAGAATTATATAGTGAGATCCTAGTGGTAGAACTTCCCTAATTAGAAACTCGAAAATGAACACCAACGATGTAGCAATCATCATCGGAATCATTTTCCAGTGATTGAAATGAGTGCTTTGCTTATATCCTCTTGAAAAACCATAGTAATATTTTAATTCCAAAAATATTTTTAAATAACATTATTAACTTGTAAACCTTGAAAACCATTTTCCAAAATACCAGGAATTAAATTCTCTAATTCCTTGTATTTATAAAATACATTTTATAAGCCAAATTTATGAAATATCTCCCTTTAAAGGAAATCATTTCTCAAATATTTATTATGAAAATATTTAGCATTCTTTTATAAACCATCTTCATGTATTATTTCAGAAATATTTATGTTTTCTTTTATAAACTTCTTTTATAAACTCCAGTTTAATACAACAAATTTTGAAAAATAATCATTTCTGAAATATTACTTCAAAATTTGAATAAAATATTTATTGATTAAAATATATATTTGAATTTAAATTATATGTTATTTAATTTATTCAGGAAATATTAATTTAAATATGTGAAAAATAAAATAGTACAATAACAATTACATTTAAATGAATATATATATATATATATATATATATGTTTATTATCACCAAACAAAAATCATATACTAGCATATTCAACAATCTCCTCATTTTGATGACAACAAATATATATTTAAGATTTTGAATTTATTAAATGTGTTTGATCATTCAATCTTCTACCCTTATTTGAATGATCTCTCTCTACAACAAAGCTCCTCCTTCATATATGCACGAAAATAAATAAAAATATGCAAATGAACCTAGATTTAAATAAAAGATAAACAATAAAATATTTGAACTTTATTTGTCAAAATCTTAACTTTTCTCCCCCCCTTTTGTTATCAGCAAAAGAGTAATAGTGCTAGAAAAAATAGAGATAAAGCGATAGACATTAATACAATATTAATAACCAATTGAGTATAAATATTAAATTTCAATAAAAATCAAACAAAAATTATAAATACTCTGTTTGACGAATATTCCACTTTAGAATGATAGGGATGATGTAAAACCATATAACTATCTATTTGTGGTGTATTTATATCGGTGATTTCAATATCTACTAGCCATGCGTAACCCTTAGGACTTTTAAATGGGATTAGTAGTGTTCCAATTTTAATAAAAAAATGAATTTCAAGCATCTTCTAACCACACATAACCGTGAGGACTTTTAAATGGGATTAGAATCAACTTGCCTATTTAATAATCGATTTTGATATGTGTTCCATACATGCATAACCGTGAGGACTTTTAAATGCTCATGAAAGCACATAATTAAAAATTCCAGGTAATTCACCCATGCATAACCATGTGGACTTTTAAATGAGAGTGAATACTTTGGATGTTTTTATTTCTAAAAATAATATAAAATGAAAAATGAATAATTTCCTATTTGAAATACGACATATTGACATACTATATTGGATTTTGATGGCGATGGTTGTCAGAGATGTGATAGTAATGGAGATGGTCATGGAATTTTTGCCAATCAAAAGTTATTATAAATCTTGTTTAAAATTTTAAAGAAATTTACTAAATATACTGTCTCAAGTTATAGCATACGGTTAATATCAGCACTTGTAACTTTTTCAACCACTATTTATCTTTTCAATAATCAGTAGGGAGTCAGATTACTTAATGTAGTCATTTAAGATCAAATCCAAAAATAATTATAAAATAAATGACTAATCCTTAACAAGGTCAACAAAAACAATTTTCCGGAAGGGGTTTTATAAGAAAAAAATGTCTGCTAATTGAAAATCAGTTGAAATGAAAAATATGCAGATATTTTCTTTGAAACCAATGCAACTACTAAATTTCTCAACATAAATCATGTTCCACTAGTAATTTTTCTATCAACTAGGTTTCCTGTGTAATCTGCATCCAAATTTCACTTTGACTGAAGATTATCATTAGTTGGATGTTATAGACAAGATCATGGATTGTGCAATAAATACTTAAAATCATTTTTAATAGCTTTTAAATGATATTCTTTTGAATCTAAATTGAGACCGTGTAGATAACCAAATGTAGTGTCAGAATAAGATAAACAAATATATTCATGTGTTTCTTGAGTAATCATCAACCATCAATGTTAGTCCATGCAACTCAATATGAAATAGTTAAGAGATTCTAGAGGTACTTATAGTGTTCTCGTCATAAAAAGATAATTGGCCAACAATTTTGAATAAGTCCGAACCAAAATCAACATTCATTTTTTCATCACATAACTGGCTGATTTAATTTAGATTATGGTGCGGATTATCACATTAATATATCGTTCAAGATAGATATACCACTACCTATTTTACCTTTACGATAATTTTTCATTGTTGCCCATTGTGATTCTGTCACCTTTGTACTAGGCTAAGGAACTTTGATTTTTCAACCATCGTGTGCCTGGAATAGCCAGAATCGAGGTTGTGACGACCCGGATTCCTGACCCCAGAATTCCGTTTCATCATGAAGAAAGAAAGGGATGAGAAAATAGAAAAGATAGAGAAGAAAGAACAACAACAACAGAATCTCACAGCGGAATGGAATAAAATATAATAGATCACATAACTATTACATAATTTTCATATATCAGAGTTATACAGATCATACAACACATACTAGACAGTTATAAACACCTGTCTGGTTATACAGCTCAATACACAAAACAACTCAAACAATATGACTCAGAGATACCAACACAGCGGAACTATATGAAAATCTACAACGCTGAAGTCTCCTGCTCCATTGCTCGTCTAGAATTCGTCACGACCAACCTGAATCCTTTGGCTACCCATAAAAATTTGGGTACCCAAGAGTTTATGAAAAACAAAAATAAACTCCGGGTCAGACATGGGTCTAGTATGAGTAACAGGTTAAAGTTGCTTAACTTTGAAAAACATTTTAAAACAAAAGGTATCACGTAAGACTTTCCACGAATAAATATGGTAAGTTTTTACCTTACGCTAATCAAAACATTTGATAGGAAATTCAGTGATATTATAATAGGTCTAGGGTTTCCAAGTAAATAGAAAATAGCCGAAATTGTTACATCTATTAAATTCCAGCTACTAGCCACAAAAGTGGGTAATACAATCAAAACCGTTGGCACTGATTGGATTGTGGATTCCATACAATGGCAGGGCAACTGGGGTACCGCCCATCACAGTACGTGGCCTAGATCAACGTACCGAGGATCACTCCCGACCCCCTGCAACACAAGGCCGGAACCATTCCTTACTGAACAGTGCCGAACAAGACAACCCCGACAGTTGGAGCTCACAACTTTCCACACAGCCGAATAAAAAGGGACATCTAAACAGGGGAAAATATTGTCCTGCTTGGGCATGACCCACCTAACCTTGCTGCACCTCCCCTGTTTTATCCATTCCCAGTTGATGAGGCTTGAGGCTACGATTACCTTTAAAGAACATATCTCTTAGAATGCTCATCGCCCATCTGACGATGTTCTGAAAGCATTCAATCCATACAAGTTCGTTTCGGGCTCGAACGAAACCGATGGCATTATCTCGTTACACTCATTTTGGAATCACCCTCAGAGTTAACGACGATAACCCTTGCATTCTGAATCTTCACTTGAGAGTTCACGACCTAACGTTAATTTGGATCGACGTGGTTTTCGGACTTCCCAATGCGGAAAACCCGATTCCGGTCTCATCGAAATCCAAAACGTGTCTTTTAAGGCCAAGTTGTTTAAAGTTTTAAAACAATTTAGTTCGATTAATCCATATACACACAGATAGATAATTCACAATATCACAATAGATAATCAACATTATCATTATAAACAGATAATCAATATTATCACTACAAACAGATATGCATATTATCATCATAACGGATAATTCATATTATCATCATACTTAAATCGAAGCATCCATATCACATAGCATCAATTTCTCATATCTGAGATCTTAAATCATTCAAGGTAAATGATATCATCATCCATACATAAGCAATCATATCAGCTATCATTAATTTAAAATGAATTAAATTAATTACTTGCGTCTCTAATTAATTTAAAGTGAATTAAATTAATTACTTCACAATCATAAATCTTGCATATATATCTATAATTAATTGTCCAGCAATTAATTTATCATCATCCAATTATTCAATTTAATTAATCACTCTTGATTAATTAACTATAGTTACACCCAAGTAATTAATATTTAATTTATTTTCACAAATTAATTAACCTTGACTAAAAACAAAAATTAACCTCTAATTACTTACTAAATTGATTAACTATAATTAGTTTACTTAAATCTTTAATTACACTAATTAATTTCTTTTTAATTACTTATTATTGGTTAATTGATCTAAATTGATCATCCCTTAATTACATCATTAATTATATTAATTAATGATTTAATTAATTACATTTTAATTAATTCCCTATTTAAAATTAATTACCTTAAGTAATTAATCTTCAATTTAACCACATTTATTAATCACCTCTGATTAATACCATTCAGTAATTAACTTCCTTTAATTACTCCATCAAATAAATTAATTACTCCTTAATTAATTTTCTCTAATTAATCCCCTGATTAATTATACAAAGTAATTATATTCCCATTTCTTTTATTATTAAACCACCCTTGGTTAATTACATCCAGTAATTATCATTAATTACTTCCCTAAGTAATTATACTTATCACATCATCGAAGGGTTGTTTAAATTAATTAAACTTAATTAATTAACTTAAACAATTCATATTAAATAGAATTAATTACAATGAGTAATTAATTCCTTAATTACTTCTATTAAGTAATTATACTTAAACAATTTACAGTTGATTGTCTTTAAATTAATTAATCTAGGTAATTATTAAACATTAATAACATTGATTAATTAGTAAATAATTCTAGTTAATGACCTTCATTAACTATTTATAATTCTTTAATTACTTTCTAAAGTAATTTACTAAGTTTTATTCATTATTAATTACAATTTAAATTATTTTTAATAACTCGTTAATAAATCCTTAACTTTCTAATTAATTAAGTGTTAACTGTAACTTAATTAATTCTTAGTTAATTTATTAATTAATTACTACCCATTAATCTAAATTCATTAATGATCCTTAATTATTAACTAATTTATCCTAAATTAATTATCTTAAACCTTAATTATCAAATTTAATCCTTTAATTACTAAATTAATCCAAATCATTTATTATCCCTTTTAACTAACTTAATAATTGCAAATTATTAAATCTTCAATTTTTTTAAAGATAAAAAAACAATTTTCTTATTAATGACCATATTTCTATTAACAAAGTATTTAATAACAATTAGCTTTCAAATTTTACTTTTCAAAATTTCATTTTAAATTTAAGGTTTAAAATGAAAACAATTTAACTTTAACAAAGTTCAAACAATTTCACAACTCTTTTAATTCCATAAGTTAAAGAATTATTAATATGGAAGCTGAAAAGAATTTAAAAACCCAATTTCATTTTAAATTCAAATCAAGTTACAAATCCACTTTATTATTTAAAACTGTTCAAGACAATTTAAAAATCTTCTTTTATTAGAAAACTAAGATTCGAATTTATATTTTAGCCCAGATTTAAACTTAAGTTTAAACCTCTAGTTTATACATAGCTTTACCTTTTTTTTTTAAATTCACAATATTTAACTCCCTTTTTAAAGTGGTTATATACTTTAAATTTTTAAAACTTTATGATATTTTAAAATTTAGATTCAAACTTCATTTGATCCTATTTAAATTTTGTTTTGAACTTGGTTTACTATCTGCTTCTCATTTACAACCCAGCTAAACAAAATTTGAAGCTTACGGGTTTTAAAACCTAAAAATTTAAACTACCCGAGACACCAACAACCGCTTCGAGTCCAAGATCCCACCTACCCGAGAAAATAGCTTGTCTACTTCGAGTCAAATCTAATCCACTCGAAACAATCAAAAATCACCATTACAAGATAAACATCATGCCGTGCTTATGCACGGCAGCTCTGGCCACTCGTGATCATCGACGATGATCAGAACATGTCGAGGCACGACTCAGAAACCCTCCACGCTCACCCAATCGAACATCCATGCTTGCAATCAAAATTGAACTTTCGATCCAAAACATGGGAAAAACATCAGAACCCCACCCTAACATCCAAACTTGGTAACTCACTGCTCCAATATCCGACCACCTGAAGGTTGACAGCTCCGGCCTCAACTTCGCCACCCTCCATACTACTCTTCCCCAGAATTACAGGCAACTCGGTCCCCCAAAGGAGGTGAAATCACCTCGATTTCAGACCTCAGCAAAACCAAGTATTAAACCCTAAATCTTACTAGTTTCTAACATTTCTTGCAATAGAAAATTTATTTAACAATTTTCCCATTGACATTGATCTCTAAACTTGCTTTGTACAAAATTTCAACATTTAAAATATGTGCGATCACTGGAAATTGATATGAAAGCATTATCAGTTCAACAAGGAACTGTTCTTAACATACTTGATGAAAAATCAATATTTTTGTTTTAAAAATCATATTTTTAACTGATGATTCCACTTGTATGCCTGATTCAACAATTTATTATATTTGATCTTATCATGAGTATGCATGCTCATCTGTTCTAAGAATTTCCAGATTCATTCCACATTTATTTTGCTCGAATTAAGTTTAAAACTTCCAATTATAATCAAATGAACATATTGTATTCACATCTTTCAGCTTAACAAGGATCAAGGTTTGATTTTTTCTTCTTCTGGGGTTTTGATCTGAACCAAGAACAAAAGTAATTTCAACATAACCAGGCAACAAGCTTCATTTGTGGCTTACTTAAACTTTTAAACATTTATTCATGTTAAATCAAACATCTTTGATTTGTAAGTCGAATCCTAACAAAAACTAGATTAAGTGATAATGTGTTTAATTGGAAATTTAAGTCTGGAAATGTTAACAGAACAGAGCAGGGTAAATAAATACAGCATACTCAAAAATAGTATTCACATCAGGTTTCATTTATGCAATACATATCACCTTCACGTACTAGCAAGCAACTAACTTTTACTTTAAGTTTTTAAAAGTGATGTTACTCACCTTTGCTCCTGAGAAGATAACAGAGCCCATTGTTTTGAAAAGCAGCAAGCTTGATCTTCCTTGATTACTATCTTGTTTTTGTTTATTGTTGAATAATGTTTTCAGTTTTGATTGTTTATAAAATTTGTAAAATGGAAAATTCTAACTTACTGGTTTGCTGTTGTGGTAAACAAATGAAACAAGGAAATGTATGTGTGTGTGTGTGTGTGTGTCTATATATATATATATATATATATATATATATATATATGAAGAAAAGAATATGCAAAGGTAGGTGTTTACTGGGTAAACTCTTTGCTGGAACAATATTATCTTTGTTCATAGATTTTATTTTTGTTTTTATCAGGCAGACGTTTTTCAAAAGGAGGCTGAAATGCTTATTTAGATTTCAAATTGACTTTATTTGTATGCTGAAAAAGTATTAAATGCCTTTGTACTTTTGGTTCACTCTTTATCTAATTTGTCTTTTGTCTATCCTGTTTATTTTATCCTGGTTTTTGTTTACCTCATGTACTAATACACTTTTGTATTACTTGTCTGGTTATAACTTATTTTCTTTTATGTTGATGTTTCCTTTTTGCTTGCCTGGTTTGTATCCTTCTTACTTGTACTTACCTTGTATGTTATTTTGCAGGCAACAAATATTACAATGTCAGGTTTGTATCTTTTACTTGTACCTGTATATATACTAGATGTTTATTTTGATGTTGGTAGATTTTTCTTTAGCTTATTTATTTTACAGGTTATATACATTTTTTTTTTTTTGGTTGTGCTTTATTTTCACATGAAGTTGTTTAAGTCATTTGTTTTGGTTTGTTCCTTAATTTATATTCATGTACTTTTTATACTTCAACAATTTACAAATTTAATTTCATTTTCTGGTTGTGCTTTATTTTATACTTATGTTATTATCATACATTTGATTTATGTTCGTGTTTAATACATTTAAGATTTTTTTTATTTTAAACATATTTGAAAGATGTTATTTCAAATTTACAAATCATAGCTTTCCTATCAAATACACATACATAAATTTAAGATAACAATTTTTTATTTATATTAAAAATCCATTTGTAAAAATATTACATTATCAATATAGTTTAAATATAACTCATTATTAAAATAACTCATAAAAGAATTTGACTTCTTATTTAATAAATTACTTATTTTATCAGCTACATAAAAACAAAACAAACCTTTTTATTTAAATTTAAACTTAAGCTAAAATCAATTTTAAATAATTAAATTTTTATCTTGAGTATTAAAATCATACAGTTATTTATTTAATAGCTTAATATCAAATTGAATCCAATTTTTAATTTATTAAAAATATTAGAATAAGAAAACATGCCTATATATATTAAATTTAAAACAAAGATTATCTTTTTATAATATATACAGATATGTATACATTACAGATATAAAACAATTTATTAGCTTTTAAAGATAGATTATCAGTTTAAATATTTATTTTAAAGAAGATTATTAAATTTAATTCAAATTTATTATTAACAATATGGTCAAATCAATTAAATTTTGATATAAATTATTAAATTGTTATTGACAAAATTTCCGGGATATCACATTCCTCTCCCCTTAAAAGAATTTCATCCCCGAAATTTAAAACAAATGTAATTTAATAATTTAATTAAAAATTTAATATTGAAACACAAGCATATATCAATCATATGCTAACAATCATAGCAACCAATTCATCCAACCTACAAATCTAATTGTCTAGATAAAAATTCTTAATAGAATTTTCTCGAGTTTCCCCAAGTGTAAATATTGGGATACTCTCTTTACAGAACCCAAACAATCAATATTACTAAGCTACTGAGTTCCCACTCATCTAGATCTACAAAACAAATCAAAATATCATACCAAACTCAAATCTGACTCAACAACCCAAATTCCCTGAACTGCTGCTTCCCAACCAGAGATAGATCTTACACGTACTCCCTCAGAGATACGTGAAACACTCCGAATTCCAGTTATCCAACTGGCAATCCACTCCTGAAGACCAATTACTAATTCTGAGAAGAACAACAGAAAAAGATCCAAATGTCTCGGAGCTAGCTTCCCAATCTTATCCAATCTTAAAGTTCCCATGATCGAAGAAAACCCCAACAACAAAGTCCCTACTACGAATCTCCGTCTTTTATTCGCAATACTCTTTTGATGATCCTGGGTTGCCTACATCATTACTGATTAGCTCAACACTTGCCGAAGTCCTTAGAAACAACTGAACCAAAAACAATCCAACAAATGATCTTCCCAAGATCAACCACAACTCAAAACACAAACTCCATTCCAAATCTGAAAACTGATCTTACTCCTCCCATCTGGAAAAGATAAAAACAGGTGCACTCCAATCTGGCCTCAGATCCTAACAATTTTCCTGTAGAAACTCTCTAATCCAAAACACTGCAAATTCTAGTTGTTTCCACACCAAACAGCTGCCACCTTGCTTCCACTGCGCAACTCTGACTGAGCAGATGAAAATGCTGATGATGATCACGAGGACAAACACAGACTGGACAACACATTCTAAAAATAGGATTCAACATATCCAAAAGTAAAACTCAGAAGTTTCTCCAAAACCCGTGCTGCTTCACCAAACTCATTCTCCAAAAATCATCCTACTACTAAGATGAACCATCGGTACCACTCCTGGAATCCAGTCAATATCAAACTCAATCTCGAGACACGGACAAAATTCTAACTTCCCGAAGACATCTAGAAAAATCAAATAACCCAAGAGAACACTCAAACAATCGCAAGCCACTTTTGCGATCAATCTAGCCCACTAAAGAAGAACTGTTCTCTCTCTACCAAACAGAACAGCCTATGCTTGATTAGCCAATCCATCGAAGAAACGGGTCCACCTAATTACTTCTGAATTCCATTCCAGAAAAAACGCTAAGCCAGAAGATCTCTTGCCAACACCGAGAACATTCCAAGCTGCACTGCTGACTCAGATGCCAAGACTTCCTATCTGAAGCTCTTCGAAAAACTCGGACCTCAAACCAACAGAAACATTCCACTAAACTCAGCCCTAACACCGAAACAGCTACACTTCCTTAACTGATTCCAAAGAAACATCTTCGGAGACTTCCATAGTCATTGTGTCTCATCACACAGCTACTACATCCTGAGGTACGATATCTGAACTTGCACATGCCAAACCGACGAGTCCAAACTCTAGCTCATCCAAACTTACATTCAAAAGTGAACTCCGAACCTTAACTGGTTTCCTTCAGAGTTCAATGAAATCCTTACACCACCCAATGCTCACTTGAGACGGTAATAGGTCAACAGTCTCGACAGATACACTTCCAACCTCAAATATTCAAACCCCAACCATTGGTAGTCGTGTTACACACACCACTACCCTATCTACCCTTATAACTTATATTGGATAACCCGGACAGGTAACCCAACAAATAGGTAGAAATGAATACAATTATATTTATATATTAAAATTACAAATATGCTCTCTCAAGATAGAAATCACTCAAGAGCCTAGGTATTCACTCAACCTAGTGCTCTGATACTAACTGTGACGACCCGGATTCCTGAATACAGAATTCCGTTTCATCATGAAGAAAGAAAGGGATGAGAAAATAGAAAAGATAGAGAAGAAAGAACAACAACAACAGAATCTCACAGCGGAATGGAATAAAATATAATAGATCACATAACTATTACATAATTTTCATATATCAGAGTTATACAGATCATACAACACATACAAGACAGTTATAAGCACCTGTCTGGTTATACAACTCAATACACAAAACAACTCAAACAATACGACTCAGAGATACCAACACAGCGGAACTATATGTAAATCTACAACGCTGAAGCCTCCTGCTCCATTGCTCCTCCAGAATTCGTCACGACCAACCTGAATCCCTTGGCTACCCGTAAAAATTTGGATACCCGAGAGTTTATGAAAAACAAAAATAAACTCCGGGTCAGACATGGGTCTGGTATGAGTAACAGGTTAAAGTTGCTTAATTTTGAAAAACATTTGAAAACAAAAGGTATCACGTAAGACTTCCCACGAATAAATATGGTAAGTTTTTACCTTACGCTAACCAAAACATTTGATAGGAAATTCAGTGATATTATAATAGGTCTAGGGTTTTCAAGTAATAGAAAATAGCCGAAATTGTTACATCTATTAAATTCCAGCTACTAGCCACAAAAGTGGGTAATACAATCAAAACCGTTGGCACTTATTGGATTGTGGATTCCATACAATGGCAGGTCAACTGGGGTACCGCCCGTCACAGTACGTGGCCTAGATCAACGTACCGAGGATCACTCCCGACCCTCTGCAACACAAGGCCGGAACCATTCCCTATTGAACAGTCCCGAACAAGACAACCCCGACAGTTGGAGCTCACAACTATCCACACAACCGAATAAAAAGGGACATCTAGACAAGGGAAAATCTTGTCCTGCTTGGGCACGACCCGCCTAACCTTGCTGCACCTCCCCTGTTTTAGCCATTCCCGGTTGATGAGGCTTGAGGCTGCGATTACCTTTAAAGAACATATCTCTTAGAATGCTCGTCGCCCATCTGACGATGTTCTGAAAGCATTCAATCCATACAAGTTCGTTCCGGGCTCGAACGAAACCGAAGGCATTATCTCGTTACACTCATTTTGGAATCACCCTCAGAGTTAACGACGATAACCCTTGCATTCTGAATCTTCACTTGAGAATTCACGACCTAACGTTAATTTGGATCGACGTGGTTTTCGGACTTCCAAATACGGAAAACCCGATCCCGGTCTCATCGAAATCCAAAACGTGTCTTTTAAGGCCAAGTTCTTTAAAGTTTTAAAACAATTTAGTTCAATTAATCCATATACACACAGATAGATAATTCACAATATCACAATAGATAATCAACATTATCATTATAAACAGATAATGCATATTATCATCATAACGGATAATTCATATTATCATCATACTCAAATCAAAGCATCCATATCATATAGCATCAATTTCTCATATCTGAGATCTTAAATCATTTAAGGTAAATGATATCATCATCCATACATAAGCAATCATATCAGCTATCATTAATTTAAAATGAATTAAATTAATTACTTGCATCTCTAATTAATTTAAAGTGAATTAAATTAATTACTTCACAATCATAAATCTTGCATATATATCTATAATTAATTATCCAGCAATTAATTTATCATCATCCATTTATTCAATTTAATTAATCACTCTTGATTAATTAACTTTAGTTACACCCAAGTAATTAATCTTGAATTTGTTTTCACAATTTAATTAACCTTGACTAAAAACAGAAATTAACCTCTAATTACTTACTAAATTGATTAACTATAATTAGTTTACTTAAATCTTTAATTACACTAATTAATTTCTTTTTAATTACTTATTATTGGTTAATTGATCTAAATTGATCATCCCTTAATTAGATCATTAATTATATTAATTAATGATTTAGTTAATTACATTTTAATTAATTCCCTGTTTAAAATTAATTACCTTAAATAATTAATCTTTAATTTAACCACATTTACTAATCACCTCTGATTAATACCGTTCAGTAATTAACTTCCTCTAATTACTCCATCAAATAAATAAATTACTCCTTAATTAATTTTCTCTAGTTAATCCCCTGATTAATTATACAAAGTAATTATATTCCAATTACTTTTATTATTAAACCGCCCTTGGTTAATTACATCCAGTAATTATCATTAATTACTTCCCTAAGTAATTATACTTATCACATGATCAAAGGGTTGTTTAAATTAATTAAACTTAATTAATTAACTTAAACAATTTATATTAAATAGAATTAATTACAATGAGTAATTAATTCCTTAATTACTTCTATTAAGTAATTATACTTAAACAATTTACAATTGATTGTCTTTAAATTAATTAATCTAGTTAATTATTAAACATTAATCACATTAATTAATTAGTAAATAATTCTGGTTAATGACCTTCATTAACTATTTATAATTCTTTAATTACTTTCTAAAGTAATTTACTAAGTTTTATTCATTATTAATTACAATTTAATTTATCTTTAATAACTCATTAATAAATCCTTAACTTTCTAATTAATTAAGTGTTAACTGTAACTTAATTAATTCTTAATTAATTTATTAATTAATTACTAATCATTAATTTAAATTCATTAATGATCCTTAATTATTAACTAATTTATCCTAAATTAATTATCTTAAACCTTAATTATCAAATTTAATCCTTTAATTACTAAATTAATCCAAATCATTTATTATCCCTTTTAACTAACTTAATAATTACAAAATATTAAATCTTCAATTTTTTAAAGATAAAAAAACAATTTTCTTATTAATAACCATATTTCTATTAACAAGGTATTTAAGAACAAATTGCTTTCAAATTTTACTTTTCAAAATTTCATTTTAAATTTAAGGTTTAAAATGAAAACAATTTAACTTTAACAAAGTTCAAACAATTTCACAACTCTTTTAATTCCATAAGTTAAAGAATTATTAATATGGAAGCTGAAAAAAATTTAAAAAACAAATTTCATTTTAAATTCAAATAAAGTTACAAATCCACTTTATTATTTAAAACTGTTCAAGACAATTTAAAAATCTTCTTTTATTACAAAACTAAGATTCGAATTTAGATTTGAGCCCAGATTTAAACTTAAGTTTAAACCTCTAGTTTATACATAGCTTTACCTTTTTTTTTAAATTCACACTATTTAACTCCCTTTTTAAAGTGGTTATATAATTTAAAATTTTAAAATTTTATGATATTTTAAAATTTAGATTAAAACTTCATTTGATCCTATTTAAATTTTGTTTTGAACTTGGTTTACTATCTGCTTCTCATTTACAACCCAGCTAAACAAAATTTGAAGCTTACAGGTTTTAAAACCTGAAAATTTAAACTACCCGAGACACTAACAGCCGCTTCGAGTCCAAGATCCCACCTATCCGAGAAAATAGCCTGTCTAATTCGAGTCAAATCTAATCCACTCGAAACCATCAAAAATCTCCATTACCAAACAAACATCACGCCGTGCATATGCACGGCGGCTCTGGCCACTCGTCTCCTGAGCTTACAAAGTCAATACATCAATGGACCGTCATATGAACTTGTTCTCATACAGAATACACAGCGGAATAATACATAGTATAATATCATATACAAGTGGTACATCTCGATACGCAGCTCGCCTTCTGAGCTCCATAGCACTCCTAAATCCAGAATAACCTGATAACCAAACTCTAGACTGCCCGTGTGGAAATTGGTGGGCACCCAGAGTTTAGGAAGGAAAACAATAAACTCCAAGTCAGTCATGTGACTGGTGTGAGAGCCAAAATAGTTTATTTATCTTTTAAAATCAAAATAGAGGAATATTTTTAAAATAGATTCGCAATGCTTTTAAAAATGAGACTACGATAAGGCCTCCCCCGCACACACACAATGCAAACGCAGAATCGGAGGAGATTTCTCCTTATGATAGTCAAAGATGCTTGATACGCATTAAAAAGAAACATTTGATATTATTACTAATGCATAGTGTAGGAAAAATCATTTCGAAAGTAAAGACATAAATCTTAGCCAACATACGACCATTATCGTATGCCTACTATAGCTACCATGTTCAATAGCAGGTTACCGCCACATTCCATGGTAGGTTATACAACTAAAACCGTACAAGATCGTATTGTTTCTTTGGATTTCCAACAAATGGCCAGGCCAAGTAACTTCCCATTGCCACATAGGTACACCTCTGGAAAGACGACCCGAGAACCAAACCGGATCTCTGCCAACACAAGGTCGGGTTACCCCTAACTGGGTAACTACTAACACGAATATTTCATCCCCCGATCGTAACCGATCTATCCGAGGATCCTCGATTTCCAACAACCACAAAGCAATAAATTTGCAGCAACAACATAGGTTAAGTATCTGGGATCCATACCATGATACCACCTCTATCCAGAAGGAATGACATACACTAAAGGGGCGCTACCCCCTAATAACCTTGCCGCATCCTCCCTGTTTTGACCATTTCCGGGGTGTGAGGTCCGACGAAGTCTTGTCCACAAAGCCACGCTTTATAAAAAAGTTGTGCTTTGGGTCAACAAATGATCAAAGTAATGATCACCAAGATAAATGATCAAACAAACGATCATATCACAAATGATCAAACAATGATCATCCCACAGCAACACCCAGCATGCCACGCTACCAAATTGGGAATATATCACTAATAACCTTTAACTACATAACCTCTGAGCTCGTACGTCTCAGAGAAGGGTGTTAAGCTAAGAGAATAAATTCTCCACCACCAACAGAAATATATTTGAAAGAAATCAGCTTTATATCACAACTTGTAATGTCAGACATACAATCCATACAAGTCTGATCTGGGCTCGAACAGAACCGAAGGCACTTACAAAGAAGTCCATGCATTCCGGATAATTTCTAATCACATACGGACTTCCCGTCACTAAGGGTGATAAAAACTCTATATCGTAGATCAGCCGATGCAGAGCAACACAACGGTAATCCT
Source organism: Allium cepa (assembly GCA_030765085.1). Lineage (NCBI taxonomy): Eukaryota > Viridiplantae > Streptophyta > Magnoliopsida > Asparagales > Amaryllidaceae > Allium > Allium cepa. The sequence continues at coordinate 856,951,333 of CM060943.1, forward strand.
TCCGTTTTCAAAAATATCCGGTCTTCAACACCGGTCATCAAATGCAATCCATTACGACGTATCACATATTCGGAATAGGTTATACGACCCCAAGGTCCTTTCCCGGCTAACCCGAATAGTGAGCGCTTATTCAAAAGTAAGTGTGGCATTCAAATTCAAGCATATCACAACAAATACCTATTTAAAGGTAAAAATTGATAGTTGGATTATTTAACTATCAAAAGGCATGCTCAACATCACCAGATTCCAAATAATTTTTCAAATTTCCAAAATATCTTTACAAGATATATATATTTCCCACACTTCAACATTTGAAAACTAATTTTCAAATCACTTTTCACCTTTACCACTTTTGAAAACAAATTTCAATCATTTTCCTTATGCGAAATACTTTCGTTTCAAAATGGTTCATTTAAACCAATTAAATAAATCCTTACCGATTTACTTTATATTTACGTTCCAAATCCGTAAATTAATTCCCATACTTCAAAAATAAATCAACGTTTATTTTTAAACAAATTCCCCTTTTCATTTATAAATTCCATAGTGAATTTACAATTCCAAAATATCTATGAATATACAATTTCCAAATTGATTTCTAATATTCATTTTCCATTATCTTTAAATGATAAAATCTCAAAATATTCACTTCATATTGGAAAACACTTCCATACTTATTTAATAATAAGTAATTCACAAATCCATTTATTTTCAACACTTGGAAAACATTCAATATACTTAAATCAAAATTAAGTATATATTTCATTTTTTTAAGGAAAACATTCACTTAAACACATTTATTTGAGTCAAAACGAATGTTGCGTAAATAATCGTTACGACGACCCAAAATCACTAGTATAGGGATTCGAAATTAAAATAGATATATAAATCCCAATACTATACAAAATATTTCCTTTCGGAAACCATTTACTATGACAACAGTGTTATAGTCCACCATTTCCTTATTTCTCGAAAATGTCTATTTCAACAATGAATGTTGAAATCTATGTATTCGATATATAATACATTTTAAAACATCGTTAAAACGATTAACTTCATTTTATAATATTCATTTTCCCAAGCATGTCCATTTTATTTGATAATATAGTCATTGTCCAAAATCGTGAATATACTTCCTTAACCAATTTCAACTTTCAATTTATCAAATTCCATTGATTTCGAATTTATAAACCATGTCTATAAATTCCATTCCTATATATATAAGCTTCGATTTATAAATCTCCTTTATTAATCCAATGCAATTTATATAACTCAATTTTATACTAGAAGTCCATATTATAAGTTAAGAACTTATAATCCATTTATTTACAAATCGTTCTTTTAAAACTTTACAAATTACAAATCTTATTCACTTATGAATTCATTTATAATTCATTTTAACGCTTATAAATACTCGTTTTGTAATTCCTATATTTTTAATTTATAAATACCAAATTTTAAATCTTTTATATAAATTGTTTTTAAAACAATTCAAAAATCCCAATTTAACTAAATTTATTCTTTTAATAATTTACAAATCGTTATTTAAAGCTTGTATACTTCAAAATCATACTTAAGTATTATTTTCCAAAAATCATAACTTTTATGAAAATAAAATTATAACGTTTATTTATTTTAACAATTGAAAATTTAATAAAACGTATACTTTCGAAAATCACTTTCAAATTCCTTTTAAAAACCAAAATCATTATTTTAAAACTTCAGAAATGGATCCGATGATGCAGCAGCACCAAATAGTCAATCACGACATCCAAATATCACATATCGATATGATAATCAACAAATATCACAGTTTCTGTAAATAAATCAATACAGTTGAGGAATCTAGTTGGATCCCTCCAACTTGTTTCCCTGCATCCAAAGATGTTAGCACAATACCAATTTCGTTCCAGTACGGAATTATCGCGGTATATGGGATTTACAAAAATATTATCCGCTTAATAGGCGGCGCAATAGGGTCTCATCCGCTATATAATGCGGGAAATCAACAACTCCAATATATACATATGCCAATATATATATATATTGTTATATATAGATATATCCTACTATATATACTATCACAATCAAACAGCAATCAATAACTGCAATCATCATTCAAACATACTTTCAAGCAATTTAAATCCAACTATTTAAAATTTAAATCGAAACTGTTCGATTGAGTGAGAAGTTCTCACCTTGATTTAAATTCTGTTCCACCGTTTTATTTTGAATAAAATTAAACGTGCGTTTAATTTTACCCAAAATTTTCACTGACTCCAATACATCGCAATCCAGCTCCATCGCGTAGTATTAATCAATACGAACCCGTCGCACTTTGTTTCGTCCAAAACGGACCTCGCATCAACAAGTTATTATAATTTAAAGATTATACAAATCAATTTACATTATTAATTTTAAATTTCAAAACCCAAACCATCATCACCGCACGTTCTAATCTTTGCATCAGTGTCGTCCAAGCTTTCTTCCCTTCCCTGTTCGAACGCATGCTAATTGAACCCAAGGCCGCCACTTCCCTTTGAATTTTGCACGCCACCATACTCCACTTCGTGACGATCGGGTAGTGCCACAACATTCGCCATCTCAAGCTCCACCCTCGGCCAGAGGCCGGCCCCACTCGGCTACTCCTCCTCACTCGATTTGCGTGCGAAACGGGGTGACTTCGTGGTCAAATTTCCGATGATTCGCAGCTTAGAAAACGATCATAACCGTTGATGTTGTAGTTCGTGAGGTGCTTTACAAGTTTCATGTCGAAGAATTCTTGAATTCATTGATGGATTTAGAGATAAACGAGGGGGAAGGTGAGAAGATATCGGCCATTGAATAGGTTGGAGGCGGCTGAAGGTTTTTGAAACCCTAGGGTTATATTTTTTTGCAAAATGAAATATCCATGGCCTTTTATAGAAAAATACGCGAACACTATTCATCCCGGATTTTCCGAACTCCAAACGAAGCGTGCCGTTTGGCGTTCCTAAGGTTTACCCCACGTTCCGAACACAATGGAACGTTTTTCGGGAGCTAATTCGATCATCTGTGCGAGTTATGGCAATAAACGTTCGATTTAAAATTGAATCGGTTAATCAAATTTCTAGGCGTTTTAGTTTGCCCCGAACAAACGGTAAATTAGATTGACTTGAAATTTGATACCATACAATAATATCACATTATGGATCCGATGAAACTGGTTTCGTCAAAATCCGAGACTTTTTGAAAAATGACTATTTTAACTCGCCAAATTAATATTAAAACAATTTCGATGCGTTTCGAGCTGCCACGGTCAAACGAAAACTCTGATTGCTACGAAAATTGAAATCCGATAATAACATACTATTACGGATCCAATGGAATTAGTTTCGTACAATTCTGAGACTGTTCGAAAATTGGTTATTTTTTAGTCGATAATTAAATATTAAAATATTCAATTTTCACAATTTAACTTTTAATTCGATTTTAAAAGTTCTATATCATCATTCTAACTTCAATATGATATAATAAAATTTTACAAATTATTTTAAATCATATTTAACCCGGTTTTCAATTATTTCTGAAATTTCAACTATTAAATTATCGATTTAATTGTCCAATTAAATCCAATATTCGAAAATAAATTATTTGACTTTTAAATTCCACTTATTAATAATTAAAATTAATTAAATATTCAAATTTTAATTAATAGAAATTCTGGGTCGTTACAGACTTCCCCCCTTAAAAGAATTTTATCCTCGAAATTACCAAGTAAGAAAAAGTTACAGAATTCCATTAACTTTTCAAAACAAACCGTTCAAATTAGATTTTTTTTTTTTCAAATCTCTTAAGTGTTTAACCTTTCCAAAATTCATAGTTAAACTTCTTACAATAACTTTACTAAGTTTCCAAATCCAAACTTAGTTTTCAAAAATTTCTCAATTTTTCTCAAAAATATTCTAACGCCTTAAATTTTCGAAAAAATTCGCCAGAGTCTCCTTTGCGCGGCTCGATCCAAAAAAAAATAACAGTGTATATATCACAAATATACATCTCATCAAGTGATGAGGCATCCCACAGGAAAAAAGTGTAAAAGTACGGTATGCAATCCGAGATATGTACCTTATTTACTATTAGCGAGCGTATACGGCTAATATAGCGCGAAAGCGAGCTCCAAATGTGAAGCAAGCGCAATCCGTACCTACTAAACACTAAATCAAACATATGAGAACATGTAGGTATGAAAATAATATCAATATACATCATATAACAACATAGCAACTACATGTGCCAACATAGCAAATGCAACAAAAGCAACAAATGAAATCATCAAGCAACTAACATCCAACAAATCCATAACCAAATCAATATACATTCATATTCTCATTAATATTCAATGAATTGGTTTTCAATTTAAATCACATTTGATTCATTTACATTGGATTTTAACAACATTCATTCATATTCAATTTTAATTAGTTTGCATTCACTAATTTACATTCATATTAGTTCACTTCCAAATCAAATTCAATTCTATTCAAATTTATTTACTTCTAATTTGAATTCAATTACATATCTTTCAATTTCAAAAACACGTAATGAATTTACATACAATCGATTAACATCCATATAACAACCAATGTACATCCAATATAACTAAATTTATTCAATTTACATTCAATATTGTTCAACATTCAATTGACTTTCATTCAATTTATTAAATTTTCAATTTCTCAACTTTATTAGCTTCTAATGAATTAACACTTACATTCATTGTCTCATATCAATTATTTACATTCAATTGATTTACATTCAATTCATTTATTTATTCAACTGCTAATTCATTTAACATTTCAAGTTGAATTTCATTTACATAACTCAAGTTCACATTCATAACTTCATTTCATTAGTTCACTTATTAATTTATTTCGACACCAAAATCAACTTTATTCAACTTTACTTAAGTTATATTCAATTTCAACATCATTTGTTTCAATTTAACTTAAGATTCCACTTATAAATCCAATTTAGATTTCAATTTAAAGTAAATTCTATTTAACCTTTACCAAAGCTAAATTTATTAACTCATATCATAAGTTCAAAACTTATTTCACTTAAATTCATCAATTTACAACTTGGATTTTTATTGATTTACATATACTTACTTTAATTTAACTCCATCCTTTAAGTTAAATTTATTCTACCAAAATTCAAATTGTATAAGTTATCAACTCATTTATCATTCCTATAAATATATTTTTAAATAGGATTCCAGAGTCTCTTCAACCTTTCAAAACCATTATTGAAAACAATTCAAATTATCTTTTGAATTTCAAAACCCAAACTCAAAATTTTCCAAACAACTTTCATTTAAACAATTTGGCAGCAATTCCCCTTTTGGAAACCCGAAAATGAACACCATGATGTCATGATCATCATCGGAATTATTTTCCAGCGACCGAAAAGAGTTCAGAGCTTTAATTTCTCCAAAATAATTTTCCTAAAATATCAAATCTTTTCAAAACACTTCTCTGGAATTTTGTTTTCAGAATATAAATCACATTTATAAGTCTTTTACTTATAAAATTTCACTTCTTGTATATAAGTTTATTTCACAATTGTAAATCACATTAATTATAGTTCCATACTAATAATTCATTTACTTATACAATTATTCTTTAAAAATTGTTGTTTTTATTCAACAACAAAACAATCAATTCATATACACTTTAATAAGTCTGAAAAATTATTCCTTTATATACAAAATATAATCAAGGTAAAATTATTTCATTCACCTAATTTAAAACAATACTGTGTCGAATTGTTCTATTCAAGTGTTTAGAAACCCCTTCGATTCAGTTGCGCAGACTGTGCCGACGAAGGTTCATATGCCACTCAACAAATCAATCATCACAATATAAAACAATTTAATATTCACTAAAAAATACGCGCTCATATCTATTATTACACTCACACTCATTCTAGAGTACTACTGACTCTATCTCGAATGAGTAACACCCAACAGAGCCATGGTTGTCGCTTAACCATAAGCTCCGATAACAAATGTGACGTTTGCGATTTTTCGTTGCCGGAAAAACGAAATGTTATGGTTAAATAAGAAGAAAAAGATAGAAGAAGAGGGAAGAAGATAGAACTGAATAGAAAGAACAACAGAACAACATCAGAATCCCACAATCGCAGCGGAACAACATATAATAGATAAATGAATATCATTAAAATAAAGAACGGTACATTTTATACATTACATCATTATCAGAGTTTACAAAAACAATATACAACAGAGTCAATACATCAATGGACCGTCATATAAACTTGTCCTCATACAGAATACACAGCGGAATAATACATAGTATAATATCATATACAAGTGGTACGTCTCGATATGCAGCTCGCCTCCTGAGCTCCATAGCACTCCTAAATCCAGAATAACCTGATAACCAAACTCTAGACTGCCCGTGTGGAAATTGGTGGGCACCCAGAGTTTAGGAAGGAAAACAATAAACTCCGAGTCAGTCATGTGACTGGTATGAGAACTAAAACAGTTTATTTATCTTTTAAAATCAAAATAGAGGAATATTTTTAAAATAGATTCGCAATGCTTTTAAAAATGAGACTACCATAAGGCCTCCCGCACACGCACATAATGCAAACGCAGAATCGGAGGAGATTTCTCCTTATGATAGTCAAAGACGCTTGATACGCATTAAAAAGAAACATTTGATATTATTACTAGTGCATAGTGTAGGAAAAATCATTTCGAAAGTAAAGATATAAATCTTAGCCAACATACAACCATTATCGTATGCCTACTATAGCTATAATGTTCAATAGCAGGTTACCGCCACATTCCATGGCAGGTTATACAACTAAAACCGTACAAGATCGTATTCTTTCTTTGGATTTCCAACAAATGGTCAAGCCAAGGAACTTCCTATTGCCACATAGGTACGCCTCTGGAAAGACGACCCGAGAACCAAACCGGATCTCTGCCAACACAAGGCCAGGTTACCCCTAACTGGGTAACTACTGACACGAATATGTCATCCCCCGATCGTAACCGATCTATTCGAGGATCCTCGATTTCCAACAACCACAAAGCAATAAATTTGCAGCAACAACATAGGTTAAGTATCTGGGCTCCATACCATGATACCACCTCTATCCAGAAGGAATGACATACACTAAAGGGGCGCTACCCCCTAATAACCTTGCCGCATCCTCCCTGTTTTGACCATTTCCGGGGTGTGAGGTCCGACGAAGTCTCGTCCACAAAGCCACGCTTTCTACAAAAGCTGTGCTTTGGGTCAACAAATGATCAAAGTAATGATCACCAAGATAAATGATCAAACAAACGATCATATCACAAATGATCAAACAATGTTCATCCCATAGCAACACTCAGCATGCCACGCTACCAAACTGGGAATATATCACTAATAACCTTTAACTACATAACCTCTGAGCTCGTACGTCTCAGAGAAGGGTGTTAAGCTAAGAGAATAAATTCTCCGCCACCAACAGAAATATATTTGAAAGAAATCAGCTTTATATCTCAACTTGTAATGTCAGACATACAATCCATACAAGTCTGTTCTGGGCTCGAACAGAACCGAAGGCACTTACAAAGATGTCCTTGTATTCCGGATAATTTCTAATCACGTCCGGACATCCCGTCACTAAAGGGTGATAAAACCTCTATATCGGAGATCAGCCGATGCAGAGTAACTCAACGGTAATCCTTCCGTTTTCAAAAATATCCGGTCTTCAATACCGGTCATCAAATGCAATCCATTACGACGTATCACATATTCGGAATGGGTTATACGACCCCAAGGTCCTTTCCCGGCTAACCCGAATAGTGAGCGCTTATTCAAAATAAGTATGGTATTCAAATTCAAGCAAATCGCAACAAATACCTATTTAAAGGTAAATATTGATAGTCGGATTATTTAACTATCAAAAGGCATGCTCAACATCACCAGATTCCAAATAATTTTTCAAATTATTTATTTTCCAAAATATCTTTACAAGAAATATATATTTCCCACACTTCAACATTTGAAAACTAATTTTCAAATCACTTTTCACCTTTACCACTTTTGAAAACAAATTTCAATCATTTTCCTTATGCGAAATACTTTCGTTTCAAAATGGTTCATTTAAACCAATTAAATAAATCCTTACCGATTTACTTTATATTTACATTCCAAATCCGTAATTAATTCCCATACTTCAAAAATAAATCAAATTCCCCTTTTCATTTATAAATTCCATAGTGAATTTACAATTCCAAAATATCTATGAATATACAATTTCCAAATTGATTTCTAATATTCATTTTCCATTATCTTTAAAAGATAAAATCTCAAAATATTCACTTCATATTGGAAAACACTTCCATACTTATTTAATAATAAGTAATTCACAAATCCATTTATTTTCAACATTTGGAAAACATTCAATATACTTAAATCAAAATTAAGTATATATTTCATTTTTTTAAGGAAAACATTCACTTAAACACATTTATTTGAGTCAAAACGAATGTTGCGTAAAACATCGTTACGACGACCCAAAATCACTAGTATAGGGAATCGAAATTAAAATAGATATATAAATCCCAATACTATACAAAATATTTCCTTTCGGAAACCATTTACTATAACAACAGTGTTATAGTCCACCATTTCCTTATTTCTCGAAAACATCTATTTCAACAATGAATGTTGAAATCTATGTATTCGATTTATAATACATTTTAAAACATCGTTAAAACGATTAACTTTATTTTATAATATTCATTTTCCCAAGCATATCCATTTTATTTGATAATATAGTCACGTTCCAAAATCGTGAATATACTTCCTTAACCAATTTCAAATTTCAATTTATCAAATTCCATTGATTTCGAATTTATAAACCATGTCTATAAATTCCATTCCTATATATATAAGCTTCGATTTATAAATCCCCTTTATTAATCCAATTCAATTTATATAACTCAATTTTATACTAGATGTGCATATTATAAGTTAAGAACTTATAATCCATTTATTTACAAATCGTTCTTTTAAAACTTTACAAATTACAAATCTTATTCACTTATGAATTCATTTACAATTCATTTTAACGCTTATAAATACTCGTTTTATAATTCCTATATTTTTAATTTATAAATATCAAATTTTAAATCTTTTATATAAATTGTTTTTAAAACAATTCAAAAATCCCAATTTAACTAAATTTATTCTTTTAATAATTTACAAATCGTTATTTAAAGGTTGTATACTTCAAAATCATACTTAAGTATTATTTTCCAAAAATCATAACTTTTAATGAAATAAAATTATAACGTGTATTTATTTTAACAATTGAAAATTTAATAAAACGTATACTTTCGAAAATCACTTTAAAATTCCTTTTAAAAACCAAAATCAATATTTTAAAACTTCAGAAATGGATCCGATGATGCAACAGCACCAAATAGTCAATCACGACATCCAAATATCATATGTCGATATGATAATCAACAAATATCACAGTATCTGTAAATAAATCAATATAGTTGAGGAATCCAGTTGGATCCCTCCAACCTGTTTTCCTGCATCCAAAGATGTTAGCACAATACCAATTCCGTTCCAGTACGGAATTATCGCGGTATATGGGATTTATAAAAATATTATCCGCTTAATAGGCGGCGCAATAGGGTCTCATCTGCAATATAATGCGGGAAATCAACAACTCCAATATATACATATGCCAATATATAGATATTGTTATATATAGATATATCCTACTATATATACTATCACAATTAAACAGCAATCAATAACTGCAATCATCATTCAAACATACTTTCAAGCAATTTTAAACCCAACTATTTAAAATTTAAATCGAAACTGTTCGATTGAGTGAGAAGTTCTCACCTTGATTTAAATTCAGTTCCAGCGTTTTATTTTGAATAAAATTAAACGTGCGTTTAATTTTACTCGAAATTTTCACTGACTCCAATACATCTCAATCCAGCTCCATAGCGTAGTATTCGCCAATTCGAACCCGTTGCACTTTGTTTCGTCCAAAACGGACCTCGCATCAACAAGTTATGATAATTTAAAGATTATACAAATCAATTTACATTATTAATTTTAAATTTCAAAACCCAAACCATCATCACAGCACGTTCTAATCTTTGCATCAGGGTCGTCCAAGCTTTCTTCCCTTCCCTGTTCGAACGCACGCTAATTGAACCCAAGGCCGCCACTTCCCTTTGAATTTCGCACGCCACCATACTCCACTTCGTGACGATCGGGTAGTGCCACCACATTCGCCATCTCAAGCTCCACCCTCGGCCAGAGGCCGGCCCCACTCGGCTACTCCTCCTCTCTCGATTTGCGTGCGAAACGCGGTGACTTCGTGGTCAAATTTTCGATGATCCGCATCTTAGAAAACGATCATAACCGTTGATGTTGTAGTTCGTGAGGTGCTTTACAAGTTTCATGTTGAAGAATTCTTGAATTGGTTGATGGATTTAGAGATAAACGAGGGGGAAGACGAGAAGATATCGGCCATTGAATAGGTTGGAGGCGGCTGAAGGTTTTTGAAACCCTAGGGTTTTATTTTTTGCAAAACGAAATATCCAAGGCCTTTTATAGAAAAATACGCAAACACTATTCATCCCGGATTTTTTGAACTCCAAACGAAGCGTGCCGGTTGGCGTTCCTAAGGTTTACCCCACGTTCCGAACACAATGGAACGTCTTTCGGGAGCTAATTCGATCATCTGTGCGAGTTATGGAAATAAACGTTCGATTTAAAATTAAATCGGTTAATCAAATTTCTAGGCGTTTTAGTTTACCCCGGACAAACGATAAATCCAATTGATTTGAAATTTGAAACCATACAATAATATCACATTACGGATCCGATGAAACTAGTTACGTCGAAATCCGAGACTTTTTGAAAAATGACTATTTTAACTCGCCAAATTAATATTAAAACAATTTCGATGCGTTTCGAGCGGCCACGATCAAACGAAAACTCCGATTGCTACAAAAATTGAAATCCGATAATAACAAACTATTACGGATCCAATGGAATTAGTTTCGTCCAATTCTGAGACTGTTCAAAAATTGGTTATTTTTCAGTCGATAATTAAATATTAAAATATTCAATTTTCACAATTTAACTTTTAATTCGTTTTAAAAGTTCTATATCATCGTTCTAACTTCAATATGATATAATAAAATTTTACAAATCATTTTCAATCATATTTAACCCGATTTTCAATTATTTCTGAAATTTCAACTATTAAATTATCGATTTAATTGTCCAATTAAATCCAATATTCGAAAATAAATTATTCGACTTATAAATTCCACTTATTAATAATTAAAATTAATTAAATATTCAAATTTTAATTAATAGAAATTCTGGGTCGTTACATTTATTCATGTTAAATCAAACATCTTTGATTTGTAAGTTGAATCCTAACAAAAACTAGATTAAATGATAATGTGTTTAATTAGAAATTTGAGACTGGAAATGTTAACAGAACAGAGCAGAGTAAATATATACAGTATACTCAAAAATAATATTCACATCAGGTTTCATTTATGCAATACATATCACCTTCACGTACTAGCAAGCAACTAACTTTTACTTTAAGTTTTTAAAAGTGATGTTACTCACCTTTGCTCCTGAGAAGATAACATAGCCCATTGTTTCCTGAGAAGATAACATAGCCCATTGTTTTGAAAAGCAGCAGGCTAGATCTTCCTTGATTACTATCTTGTTTTTGTTTATTGTTGAATAATGCTTTCAGTTTTGATTGTTTATAAAATTTGTAAAATGGAAAATGCTAACTTACTGGTTTGGTGTTGTGGTAAACAAATGAAACGAGGAAATGTATATATATATGAAGAAAAGAATATGCAAAGGTAGGTGTTTACTGGGTAAACTCTTTGCTGGAAAAATATTATCTTTGTTCATAGATTTTATTTTTGTTTTTATCAAGCAGATATTTTTCAAAAGGAGGCTGAAATGCTTATTTAGATTTCGAATTGACTTTATTTGTATGCTGAAATGAAAGTATTAAATGCCTTTGTACTTTTTGTTTACTCTTTATCTAATTTGTCTTTTGTCTATCCTGTTTATTTTTGCCTGGTTTGTGTTTACCTCATGTACTAATACACTTTTGTATTACTTGTCTGGTTATAACTTATTTTCTTTTATGTTGATGTTTCGTTTTTGCTTGCCTGGTTTGTATCCTTCTTACTTGTACTTGCCTTGTATGTTATTTTGCAGGCAACAAATATTACAATGTCAGGTTTGTATCTTTTACTTGTACCTGTATGTACACTAGATGTTTATTTTGATGTTGGTAGATTTTTCTTTGGCTTATTTATTTTACAGGTTATATACATATTTTATTTTTTTCTGGTTGTGCTTTATTTTCACATGAAGTTGTTTAAGTCATTTGTTTTGGTTTGTTTCTTAATTTATATTCATGTACTTTTTATACTTCAACAATTACGAATTTACTTTCATTTTCTGGTTGTGCTTTATTTTATACTTATGTTATTATCATACATTTGATTTATGTTTGTGTTTAATACATTTAAGATTTGTTTTATTTTAAACATATTTGAAAGATGTTATTTCAAATTTACAAATCATAGCTTTCCTATCAAATACACATACATAAATTTAAGATAACAATTTTTTATTTATATTAAAAATCCGTTTGTAAAAATATTACATTATCAATATAGTTTAAATATAACTCATTATTAAAATAACTCATAAAGGAATTTGACTTCTTATTTAATAAATTACTTATTTTATCAGCTACATTAAAACAAAACAAACCTTTTTATTTAAATTTAAACTTAAGCTAAAATCAATTTTAAATAATTAAGTTTTTATCTTGAGTATTAAAATCATACGGTTATTTATTTAATAGCTTAATATCAAACTGAATCCAATTTTTAATTTATCAAAAATATTAGAATAAGAAAACATGCCTATATATATTAAATTTAAAACAAAGATTATCTTTTTATAATATATACATATATGTATACATTACAGATATAAAACAATTTATTAGCCTTTAAAGATAGATTATCAGTTTAAATATTTATTTTAAAGAAGATTATTAAATTTAATTCAAATTTATTATTAAAAATATGGTCAAGTCAATTAAATTTTGACATAAATTATTAAATTGTTATTGTCAAAATTTCCGGGATATCACAAGGTAACACTGTTGTTGGTTCTTAGCCTGCCACCACACCTACACGAGAAAAAGAATTTGTGACCAATTTGTTTATATAGGTCCATAGTTGTTAGTGGAAAAAGATTTTGAAAAATATGTTGGAGTAGACCCAAAACAATTTATATTTGTTCCTTTCGACACCCAGATTTGTTTAACTTTAAGGGATTTTATATTCGTGCCTTTTGGAACCCAAATTGGAATTGTTTTCACGCGTTTGGGTCTATACCAACAATTATTGGGATTGTGCCTAGTTTTTCTACAAATTGTGCACTTGGAATTGCCTTGAATAATTTCCCCTCTAATACCTTTGGATTGATTATACCCTAGTCCTTGTCTAACAGGATTAACAGTTTGTTTCCCTAATAACATATTCTGTGATTTTTCTCCTTTGGAAAATTTTCTTAAACTTGTAGACAATTATTGGACTTGTGTTTTGAGAAATTCATTTTCATTCAATAATTGAGTGCACTTTTTAATAGAAATTTCTCTCCTAGTATTTTCACTTTCTTTCAAAATCGAAGTTTCATTTTCAAGTGATTTTGTTTTAATTTCTGATTTTTAAATTTCTTCTTCAAGTGATGGACACTTATCACACTTAGGTCTCTTGATTTGATAATTTTTAACCAATTGATTAAGTTGTTTATTTAAATCTATCAAAGTATCTCTTTATGATTCAATTTTAGCATATTTATCCCTAAGTCTTTTGAAATCGCCATTTACTTCGTTAAAATTAATAAGTAATTCTGAATGAGTAAGTTTTGATACATCGCTTGTCTCGTCATCATCACTGTCAGTTATATCACCTCGAAGGCACAGATACAGTTTCCACTCTCATTGCCAGTGCTTTTATCATCTTCATCAGTTTCATCCTAAGTGGCTGCAAAACTTCTCCTTTTCGATTTCTTTCCTTGGCTGAATCGATTCTGAGGACAAATGGGCTTGATATGACCGGTTTGTTGCACTTGTGACAAATGATCTCCTGTTCTTCTAAGTTGTCTAGTGCTTTGACTATTTTTCTTTTCAGTTATTGATTTATATCAGGATTTTCGTATTTGTTGTTCTACTTTTTGAATCTCTTTGTTCGTAGCGCCAGCTCAATCGCTCCATCATCATCACTATCATCATCATCACTTTTCGTTGTTCCTTTAAGAGCTATTAATTTCTTTCGAGTATCACTTCCTTCTCGTTCTTCCTTGAATTTCATTTCTTGCTCATAAGTGGTGAGATTTCTGATGAATTCTTCAACTTTGATTTGCTTCAAATCTTTTGATTCTTGAATGGCTGTAACTTTTGCTTCAAAATTTCATGGAAGGACTCTGAGGATTTTTCGGACTATTTCCATTTTTGTATATGATTTTCCAAGTGCTTTTGATTTGTATACAGTACTGGAAAGTCGTCCAAACATCGCTTTGACATTTTCATCCTTGGCCATTGTGAAGTTCTCGTATTCGCTATGAAGCAAAGGCGAGATTCTTTGACTTGAGATATTCCTTCGCGAGTCACTTCTAGTGTGTGCCAGATTTCCAATGTAGTTAGACAATGCGAGACACGATTAAATACAATTTGATCCAATGAAAAAGTAATAGAATTCATAGCTTTAGCATTAGCATTCTATACTTTATTTTCTAGATCTGTCCATTGATCCATCGGTTTTTCAATTTCCTGATTATCCACCACTATAATTAGTGTCCTATATCCTATCTCAACTATATTCCAAGCATCAATGGTTTTCATAAAAAAATTCATTCTATTTTTCCAGTAATCATATTCACCATTGAATATTGGTGCTCTAACTATGGAGCGCCATCAGCAAAAGCATTATTTAAAGAAGCCGTTTTAAATTTTTTAAAAAGAAAATGTTTTTGAAAAATCAAATTTTTTGAAACAAAAATTGGCTTTGTGTTCCTAACTCTGATACCACTTGTTGGATCGATTTCACCCTAGAGGGGGGGTGTGAATAGAGTGATACTAGCAGAATAATAGCAGCACAGATAATAGTAGAATAATAAAAGCAAAAATAGAACAACACAGATTTACCCAGCTTCGGCAAAACCTTGCCTACGTGTTGCCCCCAAGGTTTCTACTAGAAATTAAGTAGTCAGACGCATACACATGTAAACCCATGACACACATTATCGACTAACCTAGCTCTACGCTCAAAACTCTGCCATAACTCAACCCCCGAGTTGCGAATTCTCGAACTACAGCACCGTAGTTCGTTCCCTTGTCACACGACTAGAAAATTACAAATTTTTAAAAAAAGAATTACAAAATAAAAACAAACTAAAAGAAAAAATCCAAATTTAAATAAAGCCCAATTACAAATCTGGCCCAAATTAAATACTCGGTGATAACACTAAGTACATTTCTTTTCTCTTGTTTTTGACTTTGGCCCGTATTCTTTGCGTTGAAAAATGGCTGTCTCGTTCCTCTTCGTTCAAAAATTAAGGCTTTGTGATTAAGCCGCCGCTTGGTTGAATTGATTGCTGATGCTTCGAATGCTTTCTTTGGTCGATTAGTTTGTTTACTGCTGCTTCAATTAAGTCGAGTTCGATTGTTAAAATGTTATGCGTTTTTTCCTTTTCTGATATTCGATAATACTCAAATTTGGTTCGAGTTATTGGGATGTGATTTATTCCAATGCCTTGCTCTGAAAATTGCTTGAGCTCTAATGATTTTAGCTGCCAATGATGATATGGGTTATATAGGGATGAAAACCCTAAATTTACGTTCAAATATATTTTTGAATTCATCTGTTACTTTTTGATCTGCTGTTCGATTTTGCTTGTGTCACGACCCATCTTTCACTCCACAGAAAGACGCATCATGAGTAAGAAAGAAAGGGATAGAAAAGAGAAAAGATAGAGAAGAAAGAACTAAACAATATCAGAATCTCACAGAGGAACGAATAAATTATATTATATCACATAAGATATTACATAGCATCATATACATCAGAGTTATACAACTTAAACATCGCACTAGACAATTATAAGCACCTATCTATTATACAATACAAGTTTCATTCAACACATCATCACAGAGATCAACACAGCGGAACCATTATATATCTACAAACGCTGAAGCCTCCTGCACCATATCTCCTCCAGAATTCGTCAAAGCAAACTTGAATCCCTTGACTACTCCTAAAAATTTGAGTACCCAAGAGTTTAATAAAACAGAAAATAAACTCTGGGTCGGGCATGGGTCTGGTGTTAGTAAACGAGTTAAAGTTGTTTAAGTTTGAAAAACTTTGAAAACAAAAGGTATCTCATAAGACTTCCTGCACAAAAACACGAAAAAGTTTTTGCCTTACGATAACCAAAACATTTTATAGGAAATTCAGTTATATTATAATAGGGTCTAGGGTTTTCAAGTAAAATATAGAAATAGATTGAATGCTTACACTCACGTTCCAACATAGTTGGGCACAATGAATACGTACGGCACTTATTGGAGTTTGGATTCCATATAATGACAGGCTACTGGGGTACCGCCCATCACAGTACGGGGCGTAGATCACCGTATTGAGGATCCCTCCCGATCCCCTGCAACACAAAGCCGGAACCATCCCTTACTGGATAGTCCGGACCAAGACAACTCCGCAGTTGGCCATCGCCAACTACCCACTAAGCCGAATAAAAGGAACCTCTAGACAGGGGAAAATCTCGTCCTACTTGAGCGCGACCCACTTAGCCTTGCTACACCTCCCCTGTTTTAGCCATTCTCGGTTGACGAGGCTTCAGGCTACGGTTACCTTTATAGAACACATCTATCTTAGAATGCTCATCGTTCTCCCGACGACGTTCTGAAAGCATTCAATCCATACAAGTTCGTTCCGGTTTCGAACGAAACCGAAGGCATTATCTTGTCACGCTCATTTTAGAACCACCCTCAGAGTTAACGGCAATAACCCTTGCACTTTGAACCTCCATCTCGATCTTCACTTTGAGATTTCACGACCTATCGTTTAACTTGGATCAATGTGGTTTTCGGAAAATCAAACTTGATCTCCGATCCCGGTCTCATCGAAATCCAAGCGTTTCTTAAAGGTCAAGTTGTTTAAGGTTTAAACAATTCAATATATTATCTGTATTCACACAGATAGATAATTCCCATATTCACACATAGATAATCCATATTATCACAATTCAAACCAATATCTCATATCACAAAGCAACACATATCACATATCAGAGATGTCACATAGTCCAATATATTCAACATCATTCAATCATCCATAAGCAAAGGTTAATTAGCCACCATCCCTAATTAATTTAAATAAATTAAATTAATTACATCTATTACTAAAAATCCTACTTACTTAACCATTAATTAATTTCAAACTAATTAATTAATCATCCTTTAATTATCCATCTTAATTAATCGTCCTTGATTAATTATTCTTTAATTACATTAAGTAATTAGCCTTTAATTAATTATACATATTAATTATCCTTTAATCATTCACAGTAATTAACCTTTAATTACTCTCATTAATTACTAATTAATTACATTGATTAATTAATTACAATTAATTACATTGATCCTTAATTAATTACATTAATTAATTATACTTTAATTAATTACTTCCATTAATCAACCTTGATTAATTTAATTAATTATATTAATTATTGATCTTCTAATTATTTAATTAATTATTCTTCTAATTAATTTAATAATTAATCATTAATTTACCTTATTCATTAATCAACCTTATACAGTAATTATCTATCCTTTAATTACTCATATTAATTAATTAACTTCTTATTTAATTATTTTAATTAATTCTTTAATTAATTACACTAATTAATTTATTCTTATTACTTTTACTAAGAAATTATCGTTTAATTACTTTCAATTAATTAATTCCCTTTTAATTAATTACATCTAATAATTACACATTAATTATTTACACTAAGTAATTACACTTATTACTTATATTAAGTAATCATACTTAATCAACCATCAAGTGATTATCTTTAATTAATTAAATCTAGTTAATTAACTTAAATTAATCACATTACTTAATCCCTTTAATTACTTCCATTAATTAATTAACTCCTTAATTACTTACCTTTAATTACTTAGATTAATTAACCTTCAATTTATTAAGTAATTACTATCTTAATTTATCAAACCAATTATCTTAAATTAATTACTTTAATCAATCATCTCATAATCACTAGTAAATGATTTTTAATAAATTTTTTAATTACCTTTAGTTCTTATTAAATTAAAAACTTGAAATTAACCTATACTAAAACGTTATAAATACACTTATCCTAAGTGTAACAACCCTAAATTTTAGCTATTTATTTTATTTTAATTATTTAATTTTTAAAGATATTTTATATAAATTGTGTCTAAAGATATAGTTTAATTATTTAATTTAAAGATATATTTTATAAAATTGCATATGTCAATAAAATCTAATAATAACTGTGAATTTTAAGCTAAGTTTGAACAGTTGAATTTCGCGTTCAAAAGACGCGTCAATTATAGGGTATAAAGTAACGTAACAAAACGTGTGTTTTTAAAATATGAATTTTGTGAAATTTTTTGATGTTTTAGACTGCGTCTGTTTAACGCAGTGTAAAAATCAAGTTTTAAATATTTTTGGAAATAAAATATCAGTCAGTAAATTTTATGGCAACCGTTACATTGTTTTAACTGACGGTCTGTTTTCAATTAAAAATTGCATACGTTTTTTTTCTAAAGCCTACATAAATATTTACCATTTTATTCATTAATATCAAACGTTAAAATCAAATATATATATGAGGTGAAGATTTGCATTGTAACGGTTCAAAATTTTATAACATATCATATATCACGCACTTACCAAATTTTAAACATAACTAATGCATGCACAAGCTTGAGTCTGGAATATTTTATTATAGATAAATTTAAGTGTAAAACTGATAGGAAAACTAGGTAAGCATGAAATAGGAACTGAATTGTTTGTAAGATGGATCTAAGAAAGGTTGGAATAAAGGTTGGGAATATTAGTGAAAGATTTAGGCTAAAGAGAATGTTTGGCGTGAGTGTGTACGTGTACACGAGTAAGTGGAAAGGAAGTGTGCACGTGTACATGAGTGTATCACGGCCCATAGGAGAGCTTCACCCTATCGTTTAGTCGGCCTTTAGGAAATTTTGTCGTCAATTGTTGTGTTAGCACGGTTCACGTTTTGGGTATATCTTGGTCATATTACACGGTGGAGTGGTCGAGCAAGTCAAATCAATTCTCGTTCTATTAAAATTTTCTTTGACCGTAAATTCTAAATTCGCGTATTCAATATTTGAATCTTGTTCTAGATTTGAATCTAGGCGACATCCGAAGAATTTTGATCGTTACACTCTGTCATTCTTTTCCGATGAATCGTCATTTTGAAATTCAAATTTTCTGCAACTTTCAGGTGAGTATTTCTCACCAGACATACGTATTTATATTTGGTAAATTATTGCAAGTGTATGTGTAAAATTTTATTCTGTTATTATCTGTCTGTAGTATAACATAGAAGGATGAACCCCATTTTAATTGGCACCACATCAGTTATTTATCTGTTGTATTATTTCTGCAGTTATATTATATTATTGTTATTTACTGCTTAAATCACCACTGCAAAATTCCCTATTAATTTAGATTGTATGGGCTAAAATGATAGGCCTAAATGATTATTATTGTTCAATTTTTCTGTTAACTGCTTAACTGATAACTTGGGATTGCGGGTTTGAAATGATAGAACCCGGGGTTTTGTAAATTACGGGTTGAAATGATATACATCCGTACCACTTGACCTAGGCTAGAAAACTATATACAGGCCCGTGGTCCTTATAATATTTTCTGAAATATTTAAAATTATTTTGGAAGTTAAATATTTGATTTATATCTTTAAAGGAATTTATATTGATTTTTAATAAGTTATAAATAAAGAAATAAATAAATATTTGAATAAAAGTTTGGAATATAACTTATTTGGAAATTCGGGATTTTGAAAGAATAAGATTTCAGTTAATAAATGAATAAATAAATAGGTTATATTTGGAAATATTTATCAAGTTAAACAATCTATTACAGCATTTAAATGCTGTCTTTATGAAATTGGACTAGTTTTACCCATAACTTTAGGTAGCATTTCCTAAGTGCTATGGAATCTAGAATTTGATTGCTCTAAAATTTATGGAATTTGATAAATTTTATTTTACCTTAAGTTTTGGAAAAACTTAAGACATAATATTTATAACTGTATTTTCCTAAATAAATTAAAGATAAATATTCTGGTATTAAGTAAATTTTGGGAAAAATTTAATGGTTAAAATTTGGAGTTTTATTTATGGAAATTATGGGAATATTCAAGACTAAAAATATAAAACATTGATTTGTGAAAGAATAAAACCCAAACTAAGTTTTGAATAGTAAATACTCCAATTGGATATATATAAAAATTGAAATGGTTTTGGGAACATAAAGGGATATTTAAATTATGGTTAAACTTTAAATAAAGAAATATATTTGTGAAGCTATGTAAATTATCTTCTTTACAAAGTAACCATAAAGTTAACCCATTTATATATATACCGTTGAATGTCCAAACCATTGTGTTTGGGAGTTATGGATTTAAGTAAAGTTTCCAAAACATTATCCTTTGAAGATATAATTCAAATATTTGGTCTCCAGATATTATAAACAGTATGGTTTTTGGAAAAGAATTATATTTGAATATAACGATATCATATTGTTTTGGGTTTTAAAATGATATCGTATTTATAGTTTTGAAATGGAAATGTTTATTCTGGTTTTAAGTGTAAACTGCTTTTAAATAACCACGGGTTATAATAACGAAGGGTTGGCAAAGAGACCGGGATCGGTTATGGACATACTCTCTGTCGATACCGAAAACCACTTTGACTAACCGTGTACGCGGTGGAGATTCCAGAATGAAGTAGGTTGGTGGTGACGGTTTCTTGAAAGGTATATACGTGGACCCGACTCCCGTGAGTTGGCTTAAGGTGGCTAAAACAGGAGCGATCGACGGATTAATGAGGTAGCTCCTCTGATCGAACGCACTTCTTCGTATACCATTCTATTGCTTATGTGATTGTTTGGGTGCACCCTTGATTTGGGAGTGTTGTTCGAGGTGGGCGGTTGCTGCGGCTTCGCGTTACCATCGGTCCGGAAGCGTAATTGGTATATCTACCCTGGCATTGCCTAGTTGTGCCGTGTCACCTACCATATCGAGCCTTGTACGAGTTTGGATTTCTCCCGTAGCCCGTGTGGTATCCTCTGGTGGCTTCCCGATCAGGAGGGGCTATGATATTGGATGGACTACTGGGACTATTACGTGTTAAGGGCTATATGGGTAACCCCTTAATGCTAAGAAAAAAAGTATGTTTATTTTATAAATAGACACTATTATAATAGCGCAATATATTACATAGTAAATAGTTTGACGGATCCTTAGAGGATGGGCGGTCCCAAGCATCCTTTAAGTTACTTGCTCTATATTACAGTACACTTGATTTAGCTTACATCATATAAGTATGTATGTCCTGACTCGAGTGTTTGTTTTATTTTACGCTCGGGTCAGCCTGAGTTGCAGCTTCAGTTTCTTCTCCGTAGCTAGGACACTCAATAGATCATTCGTGCTATTGGAAGTTGTTTCAGCCTTTATCCTTTCTGGAATTCAAGACTTTGAAGACTCTCTATCTGTGTATGTTAAAATTTGTATTGAGGATTATAGACAATGTAAGTTCTGTTTTGTTAAAGATGTATCAGTGGCTTCATGAACCACTAAATTTTAATTTCCGCTGCGAGATTCTGATATCTGTGTATGTGATTCTGTGATTTATTTACTGTATATTCTGAGTTTGCTAAATTTATTCTACAACGCAGTATTTTGAACAATTCAAGTCCGACATGTGCGGATGCGAATGGTTGAAAATATTGGGTCGTTACAGCTGGTATCAGAGCTTTGGTTCTAGGCAAAACTTAGAATATATGGTAAATTGGACTTACAGAATCGCTTTCATACTAGATGGAACCACTTTCTTTTCGAATTTTTGGAACATTCCCTACGGTTCCGAAGTTCATTCGTGTCCCTCATTTTTCATCTTCTTTAGATTCTGGAGTATCCCATAATTCCACTTCGGATGATCTTTATCGTGAATTGGCGGTCTCGCCATTATTCTAATAGAGGGGTGAAACTCCTTTACCAGTAGCATTGACTCACCAGGGATTCATATTTATCCTCGGTTTATATGCTAGTATCTTTGGTTATTCTGAACTCTATCTCTTCAGATCAAGTATAGATTTACTCAATCATATCGATCCGACTCTTTAAGTCACGGTTGACCAGATCAAGGTTGTCCGCGATTTATATAGACTTACCCAGTTCCTTATTCTGTTATTTAATCATCGGACCTTCTGATTTTAACTAGCTTGGATTCTATTTGATTTGAGTTCATCAAATTTGAATTTCTATCCTTGTTTTGGAAATTTACTCCTATATTTGAAAGGAAATCTAAAATATATATAAGTATAAATTTTCAGAAATTTTAATATTTAATTTAACTAGTGTCAGGAGATAATAGTTTGATTTTATTTATGGTTTTGTAAACCATGTGTTTGTCTAGATAATTGAATTTGGAAGTTTTAGTTGTATAATACTCAATTTCATTTCAACATAACTTACCTTGATTTTCAGAAGTTAACAATGAAATTGGATAATATATAATATAAAAGATTTTATAAATAAAATTTGAGTGGTTATAATAAATGTTATACACTTAAATTTTAGTTATAAAAGATTAATAGGGGTAAATAAGGAAAAAGAAATTTAAGGAATCTTATTTAAAATAACTTAACAATCAAATTTGATTTAATAAGGAACCTTAAATCTAACCAGGAAATCCTAATAATTCCTGAGAAGAATATGTTTGTAAAATATTGAAGAAATATTTTGTAGTAAGGATTTATAGTTTAATTGATATCTTAATGAATAGAGAAATTTGATTGTTGTATTTGCTATGATAAATATTTCATTCAGGAAATAGACATGTCATGAAAAATGGATAATTATGATTAAGACGTATTTTAATATCACTAAAATTTGATAATTGAGAATTTGGTTTTCAAATGGAAATTTCAAGTGTAACTTATTAAAGGAATATCTTAATTATAAAATAGGTATTTTAAATAAAGTGTTAGGGTATTTGTTAAATTAGGAGTTAAGAAAAATAATGAACTGACTTGGAAATACTATTATATCTACTGTAGCATATTATAAGTGCTGTTGTTTCTCAAAATAAAATGTTTTGAAAAGTTTATAACTGAATAAAGGAACATAGGAATATTACAGCTTTGAAATGAATATTATTTGGCATTGAATTAAAAAGGTATAAATAAAGATTTTTTTTAAAGTGTTATGATTTTAGTAGCATGATTTCCAAATGATAATACCTATAAATTTTTAATGACTTTCAAAGTATTTTGATTTCAAATTATCTTATTTTGTTTTCAAACTATCTTTAAATGTCCTTGGTTTTCCTATCTGCTACGGATTGGGGAGGCTATTGCTTATACCAGTCTGTTTAGAAATTTTTCTATAATCTTTGAAAATCTTTGTTACTCATCGGGGCCTAAGCACCGCTTACCACCCATAGACTGGCGGTCAAACTGAAAGGGAAAACCGATTCTAGAGGATCTTCTTCATGCTTCAAATCCGGAACTATTCGCTTACGGTACTTGTTTATCTAGCTTATCTTCCTTTGTTTCCCTTCTTTCGTTCCTTTTCGAGGACGAAAAGTTCTTAAGTGGGGGAGAGTGTAACAACCCTAAATTTTAGCTATTTATTTTATTTTAATTATTTAATTTTTAAAGATATTTTATATAAATTGTGTCTAAAGATATAGTTTAATTATTTAATTTAAAGATATATTTTATAAAATTGCATATGTCAATAAAATCTAATAATAACTGTGAATTTTAAGCTAAGTTTGAACAGTTGAATTTCGCGTTCAAAAGACGCGTCAATTATAGGGTATAAAGTAACGTAACAAAACGTGTGTTTTTAAAATATGAATTTTGTGAAATTTTTTGATGTTTTAGACTGCGTCTGTTTAACGCAGTGTAAAAATCAAGTTTTAAATATTTTTGGAAATAAAATATCAGTCAGTAAATTTTATGGCAACCGTTACATTGTTTTAACTGACGGTCTGTTTTCAATTAAAAATTGCATACGTTTTTTTTCTAAAGCCTACATAAATATTTACCATTTTATTCATTAATATCAAACGTTAAAATCAAATATATATATGAGGTGAAGATTTGCATTGTAACGGTTCAAAATTTTATAACATATCATATATCACGCACTTACCAAATTTTAAACATAACTAATGCATGCACAAGCTTGAGTCTGGAATATTTTATTATAGATAAATTTAAGTGTAAAACTGATAGGAAAACTAGGTAAGCATGAAATAGGAACTGAATTGTTTGTAAGATGGATCTAAGAAAGGTTGGAATAAAGGTTGGGAATATTAGTGAAAGATTTAGGCTAAAGAGAATGTTTGGCGTGAGTGTGTACGTGTACACGAGTAAGTGGAAAGGAAGTGTGCACGTGTACATGAGTGTATCACGGCCCATAGGAGAGCTTCACCCTATCGTTTAGTCGGCCTTTAGGAAATTTTGTCGTCAATTGTTGTGTTAGCACGGTTCACGTTTTGGGTATATCTTGGTCATATTACACGGTGGAGTGGTCGAGCAAGTCAAATCAATTCTCGTTCTATTAAAATTTTCTTTGACCGTAAATTCTAAATTCGCGTATTCAATATTTGAATCTTGTTCTAGATTTGAATCTAGGCGACATCCGAAGAATTTTGATCGTTACACTCTGTCATTCTTTTCCGATGAATCGTCATTTTGAAATTCAAATTTTCTGCAACTTTCAGGTGAGTATTTCTCACCAGACATACGTATTTATATTTGGTAAATTATTGCAAGTGTATGTGTAAAATTTTATTCTGTTATTATCTGTCTGTAGTATAACATAGAAGGATGAACCCCATTTTAATTGGCACCACATCAGTTATTTATCTGTTGTATTATTTCTGCAGTTATATTATATTATTGTTATTTACTGCTTAAATCACCACTGCAAGTTTCCCTATTAATTTAGATTGTATGGGCTAAAATGATAGGCCTAAATGATTATTATTGTTCAATTTTTCTGTTAACTGCTTAACTGATAACTTGGGATTGCGGGTTTGAAATGATAGAACCCGGGGTTTTGTAAATTACGGGTTGAAATGATATACATCCGTACCACTTGACCTAGGCTAGAAAACTATATACAGGCCCGTGGTCCTTATAATATTTTCTGAAATATTTAAAATTATTTTGGAAGTTAAATATTTGATTTATATCTTTAAAGGAATTTATATTGATTTTTAATAAGTTATAAATAAAGAAATAAATAAATATTTGAATAAAAGTTTGGAATATAACTTATTTGGAAATTCGGGATTTTGAAAGAATAAGATTTCAGTTAATAAATGAATAAATAAATAGGTTATATTTGGAAATATTTATCAAGTTAAACAATCTATTACAGCATTTAAATGCTGTCTTTATGAAATTGGACTAGTTTTACCCATAACTTTAGGTAGCATTTCCTAAGTGCTATGGAATCTAGAATTTGATTGCTCTAAAATTTATGGAATTTGATAAATTTTATTTTACCTTAAGTTTTGGAAAAACTTAAGACATAATATTTATAACTGTATTTTCCTAAATAAATTAAAGATAAATATTCTGGTATTAAGTAAATTTTGGGAAAAATTTAATGGTTAAAATTTGGAGTTTTATTTATGGAAATTATGGGAATATTCAAGACTAAAAATATAAAACATTGATTTGTGAAAGAATAAAACCCAAACTAAGTTTTGAATAGTAAATACTCCAATTGGATATATATAAAAATTGAAATGGTTTTGGGAACATAAAGGGATATTTAAATTATGGTTAAACTTTAAATAAAGAAATATATTTGTGAAGCTATGTAAATTATCTTCTT
This sequence comes from Allium cepa, assembly GCA_030765085.1. Classification (NCBI taxonomy): domain Eukaryota; kingdom Viridiplantae; phylum Streptophyta; class Magnoliopsida; order Asparagales; family Amaryllidaceae; genus Allium; species Allium cepa. The sequence continues at coordinate 856,977,693 of CM060943.1, forward strand.
TACAAAGTAACCATAAAGTTAACCCATTTATATATATACCGTTGAATGTCCAAACCATTGTGTTTGGGAGTTATGGATTTAAGTAAAGTTTCCAAAACATTATCCTTTGAAGATATAATTCAAATATTTGGTCTCCAGATATTATAAACAGTATGGTTTTTGGAAAAGAATTATATTTGAATATAACGATATCATATTGTTTTGGGTTTTAAAATGATATCGTATTTATAGTTTTGAAATGGAAATGTTTATTCTGGTTTTAAGTGTAAACTGCTTTTAAATAACCACGGGTTATAATAACGAAGGGTTGGCAAAGAGACCGGGATCGGTTATGGACATACTCTCTGTCGATACCGAAAACCACTTTGACTAACCGTGTACGCGGTGGAGATTCCAGAATGAAGTAGGTTGGTGGTGACGGTTTCTTGAAAGGTATATACGTGGACCCGACTCCCGTGAGTTGGCTTAAGGTGGCTAAAACAGGAGCGATCGACGGATTAATGAGGTAGCTCCTCTGATCGAACGCACTTCTTCGTATACCATTCTATTGCTTATGTGATTGTTTGGGTGCACCCTTGATTTGGGAGTGTTGTTCGAGGTGGGCGGTTGCTGCGGCTTCGCGTTACCATCGGTCCGGAAGCGTAATTGGTATATCTACCCTGGCATTGCCTAGTTGTGCCGTGTCACCTACCATATCGAGCCTTGTACGAGTTTGGATTTCTCCCGTAGCCCGTGTGGTATCCTCTGGTGGCTTCCCGATCAGGAGGGGCTATGATATTGGATGGACTACTGGGACTATTACGTGTTAAGGGCTATATGGGTAACCCCTTAATGCTAAGAAAAAAAGTATGTTTATTTTATAAATAGACACTATTATAATAGCGCAATATATTACATAGTAAATAGTTTGACGGATCCTTAGAGGATGGGCGGTCCCAAGCATCCTTTAAGTTACTTGCTCTATATTACAGTACACTTGATTTAGCTTACATCATATAAGTATGTATGTCCTGACTCGAGTGTTTGTTTTATTTTACGCTCGGGTCAGCCTGAGTTGCAGCTTCAGTTTCTTCTCCGTAGCTAGGACACTCAATAGATCATTCGTGCTATTGGAAGTTGTTTCAGCCTTTATCCTTTCTGGAATTCAAGACTTTGAAGACTCTCTATCTGTGTATGTTAAAATTTGTATTGAGGATTATAGACAATGTAAGTTCTGTTTTGTTAAAGATGTATCAGTGGCTTCATGAACCACTAAATTTTAATTTCCGCTGCGAGATTCTGATATCTGTGTATGTGATTCTGTGATTTATTTACTGTATATTCTGAGTTTGCTAAATTTATTCTACAACGCAGTATTTTGAACAATTCAAGTCCGACATGTGCGGATGCGAATGGTTGAAAATATTGGGTCGTTACACTAATCATTTTCTTAATCGCATAATTAAACTACATTTGAAGAACATTTAAAAATAAATTTCATAATTACTTTTAGACAAACGATTTTAATCATTTTAAATCTTTCTTTACACTTTGCTTTTGAAAACTTCCATTTTTCTTTCCTTTTTGAAAACTAATTAATATATTTTGAAACTAGATTTACTTAGACTTTTGAAACGTATTCATTTAAAATATACTTTTAAAACTTAGTACACTTCTTTGAAAACCAAACATTTAAAAATTTTAAAACCTGAAAACTTGTCTAACATCTTCTCCTATATTTACTTTTTAAAAACTATTCATATTTTACTAATCTTTCCAAAATTTGGTTAGTTATCAAACGAACTCGAACCATTCACTCGAATACCCGAGTTAAACCAAGAAAGCCCCCGAGCAAACTCACGCACCAACCTACTTCAAGATAAACACACGAACACCCCGAAACAAACCAGAGTTGAAGCTTTCATCCCTAAAGCTTCGACAAAACGCTGACATAATTGTCGCGTGCACGTGCACACGCAATTACCGCCGTTCTGATCACCTCCGATGATGCCTACAAGTCACCGACAACCTCTACCAACGTTCCGACCATCCAACTTTTTCGATCGCACCATGTGTCGAAATCGAACAATATCGAGCAAACCAGAATCCATAACACCATCGAAAAATCTTTCATTGCCATTAATCTCGTCCACGAGATTCCTTGCCGACATCACCGGATCTTCACCTCATCGCCACACATCTAAACCCCCTCACGGGATCACCTCTGGTGATCGATTGACACCATATGAAGTTCGCAAACCACCTCGTCCAAAACAAGACAATGAACCCTAGTTTGCCGCTGCCTGACCACAACAGTCCCCTAACAATCTGGTGATCATTTTTTCAAATACCACCAGCTTATCCCCTACCTCCAGCAGCGACCACATTGCCTATCTCTTCGCCAACCTCCGAAAATCGTCAAACAACCCAAATTCGATTACCTCGAGAATTCTCTACAATCCCAAGTCTAAAAATCATGATTCAACCCTTAAAATTCATCAATTTCTGATACGAATCTAGTAGTAAACTTCAATTTTTGACTTAACCTTGATTTTAACTATAATTTTACAATTCGAATTAATTACTGAATATAAATTATTGAAACCATTAATAAACATGAATTTACATTAGTACATACATTTTTCTTTTTAGAATCAATGCCTGAAAGAGATTGGAGCAAGTGGTTTTGATTTTATTTGAATTTGTTAGCATGTTAAATCAAACAGAGACAAATATATTCATCCATTTCAACATGCACAGACATATATTTATATTTATACAAGCATGCATTTATAGATATAATCATATGCAAACTATATTACTACAGAGATTCATCACAAACATTTAAGTATATTCACAGATCTAAAAACTGTTTTAAAAAAATAAATGTTTACTCACCTTTTAAAAGAACAGAGGATAGTAGTTTGATCTGCAGTTTGAATCTTTGGTCTAGATCTTTGAGTTTAAATTTGATTGAATACTTTGATGATAAAACTGATGTTGCTGTTAATCTCAGGTTGAAGCTTTAAACAGATGTTGTTGTTGACTTCAAACAGGCTGAAGCTTTTGTTATTTATTTTCTTTGAATTTTGATTTCAGTTTAAACTTAGAAGATGAGAAAATTTTTAGCTGAAAGAATACACTGATTATTTCTCTAAACATTATATTTCATATAATAATTTTTTTTGTTAAGGATTATTTTGCCACTTGTTGGTTTATAGGATACTTGGCTTACAATTGTTAAAACAATTCCTTCTTATGCTAACAAGTGCTTAAATTTTCTTAAATATATATTATAATTTTTTAAATATGTACAAGAGTCTTTATCTTCATTAAATATAAAATTTTGCCTTATTAACTAATGCTTTATTATTTATATATATTACAAATTATGTTTTAAACTATAAATATATATACAAATTATTCTTATGAATGTTAGTTTTTAAGTGTTTATATATATATATATATATATATATGTAAATTGTACTTAGTTCATAAGGCAATTAAGAAGAAATAGTCATTTTAAATCTCTATTTATATATTTAAATCTTTTTAGTTCAAGCAAAATAATTTTTTGTTAAATCTTATTTAAACTAAAACTATTATACTTTTTAGATTAATAAACATTTACTTTTAAATGTTTTGAAAATAAATCATAAACTTTTAAACAGCTTTTAAAATGTGTTATATTGAATTTAACATAATTTGCAAATCACAAAATATATTAAAATTTGAAAACAGGTTTTTATTGGTTAAATTTAAATCAAAGCTTTTCTATTTACAATATATACAAATATTTATACATAATAAATAGAAAACATTTTAATATTAGCTTTAAAAAATATTATATTGAATTTAAAACACCACTTAATTTTCATATATATTACAATTTGAAACCATATCTTTTTATTAACTCCAAATTAAAGACTTCCTATTTACAATATATATACCAATATATATATATATATATATATATTATAAATATAAAACAAATTTTATTAGCTTTGAGAGATAAAATCTTACCAATTAAATATTCATAAAAGAAGATTATTAAACCAATCTATTAGCTTTTTAAAAGAATAAATTTGCCAATTTATAAAAGAAAATTATCAAGTCAATTTAATTATTAATAAAGACTATTAAATTGATATTGCCCAAAATTCCGGGTCATCACAGCTTGGTTGCATGTGATTGATATTGACTTGATCAATTCGTATATTTTCCTAATGTCTATGATTGATTACCGCGGCTTTGATTTTGACTTGTTCCACTCTTCCTTGGTCACCACGGCTCTTACTTTGGTACTAAAATTGTGATAATCTGGAAGTTTTGTTTTTTGTTATTTTCTGGTTTTGACTCTTACTTGATTGATTCCTGTTATCACTTTGACCACTATGGCTTTGGCTTTGTTATTTGACATTTAAACTTGACTTTGGTTCAATTTTTGCTGGCTTTGATTATAGTATTTGAATTACTAACTGCACTTTGATTGATTGCACTGTCCACTTTGTTGCACTGCATATTCCAACGTGCCTCTATTTTAGTTGATGTTTGAGTCCACAATGTCTTCGACATTGCCTGATCATATGCATGCTTTGAACCTCTATTTCACCGGTGGTTTTTTTGCAATGAGTTGTATTCGTGTGAGTCTGGTTGTATTTTGGCTTCAAGACTTGTTTGCAGTTTTGTTCTTAGTGCTGGTTTGAATCACTTGTGTTCCATGTTGTGTGTACATGGTGCCTGGATTCATTTCATGCCTCATTGTTTTCACCTCTATTGCCTTTGAGCTTTTGGGTTGCATCGAGTACATGTCTATATGCATTTAGTACAGACAATTCTGTGCACTTGATATATGTTGTTATTTGATGTTGAGGCTTTGCTCATTTTATTCTTGTTACCAATTTCGCTTGTGTTCGTCTTGAAGTCTACATGTGATTATTGATTTGAAATACTGCCTTGTGTTTGCAGTCTTCATTTTTGGGTTTAGTTGAACCTGAACTCTATTTTCCTTTACCACCATACCTGATTTTGTACATTCTTCCTGAAGTAGTTCTGAACTATATGCATACATACGTACATACATATAGACACACACACATATATGCATGTGCACCACTGTTGTCTTGATATTGCTTTGTTTGCATTGAGTTGATGTGCACTTGCTGTTGGTCTTCATGTATATTGATGTTACCTTTGGCCTTGGTAGCCTCTGGTCATTGTATTCAGATGAGTATATTTATGGTTCGCTTGTTATCTTTACATATGTAAACTTCTCTTGGTTGAGTTCATTCTGGTTGGCATTGTACTGGTTCATGGTGATTTTGGAATTTGTCTTGCATGTGTGCAATCTGATTCACTGTAGTCTTGTTCAAATGTGTTTATTAGTCTGTGCAGTTAAGTAGTTTTCTTGCATACTAAACTGCTTCCATTGTTTTGCATATGACCATCTGTATTTGGTCTATATCTGACCATGCTACTATGTTTTCTTGTGTACTCGAGTCTGGTTGGACTGTCTAGCCTCTGTTGTTGCTTAATTCATGAGTACATCACTTTATACCTTTGTTGTTTACCGTCTGAAGTTTTTTGTACATATTCCTTTGGATTTTTTATTATTATTGCGCCTAAGTTGAATCCAGCTTATAGCTCGGGTTTGACCTTGTGCTCATGTCGTGATTTTATTTTTATTGCACTTGTGTTGAACCTACGTTTTGGTTGGGTTTGACCTTGTGCACACCTGTACCTGAAGTTTTGTCAAGTGTATATCGTTGTGCACGGTCTTGTGGCATGTACAATGATACACTGTGCATGTCACAAGTTGTTCGTGTAGATGAATTCAAAATGAATATGATGAAACAACCCAATAACTATGGAAAATAATATTTTTAAAACACATTTTATTTTATACTGCAAAAAATATTTATTTTTCAATTTTACCACGTCAGCGTTTACTTTGCAGATAATTCAGACGTTGGAGTCAATCTGGAATAGAGTTGAAGATAAATACGAGTGTATGAGTGATATGTAGTGAGGTGCAAATGTAAGTGATAATTGTATAGTGAAAAATTGAGATGTAATCGAAATTGCAATTGTAATTGAAAAATGTGTATATATATAGTGAGAGATCAAATTGTACTATTTAAAATTGTAATAAAATATTTATTTGAATAAAATATACGTTTGAGTTTAAATTCTGTGTTATTTATTTTATTCAGCAAATATTTTTTTAAATAAGTGAAAAATGAAATTGTACAATAACAAATACATTTAAATGAAAAATATATATATATATCTATGTATGTGTGTGTTTATTATCATCAAACAAAAATCATATACTAGCATATTCATCAAAAATAACAAATACACGCTCTTATATATACTCTCGAACTCATCCTTGGGCCTCACATACCCTATCTCAAATGAGTCAACCTTACCAAATCCTAGTTGTTTGCTCAACCTAAGCTCTGATACCACGCTATAACATCCCACTTTTTTGTATAGTTTAAGTGGCCAATAAACCCACATGACCCAATCAAATTGAATAGAAAAGCAGATAGTTAAGGGAAAGAAATAAGAAAGAAGACAAGAAGAAAATAAACATCACAGGATCACACAGCATAAAGAATAATCTACAATGCACAAGAAACCTTTACACAAAAATAAAACTGCAATATATATATATATATATATATATATAGACATTAATCAGAATATACTATCTTATTTTAGCAAAGACAATTATAACAACCTGTCCTCACAATTGTTGATAAATACAATGTATGAAATGGAAAAATAACCATTTATGTGAATATGTCTTTCGATCTCCAACTCATTTCCTGAAGCTCCAAAAAAATCCAACTAAACCTTAAAATATGCTAGGTCTGACCCCCAACATTATAGGAAAATAATGCCCGATTCATTTTTCTAAAACCAGCATAGAAACTCAAATCACAAGGAATCTTATTTGTTATAGCTTGTAAAATCCTTTGGAACCAAAGGTACCTCGTAAGACCATGCCGCATATACACACGGACGGGTTTTTATCCTACGACAACCAAAACATTTATATAAGAAAATACTGTGATACTATAAAAATGTTTAAGGGTGAAAATAACAATAACCAAGTAGTTGTGATGCTGGTGATTATACATCACAATAATACTAGGTATACAATCAAAAACTGATAAGGCGTGTTCGCTAATTGTGTAGGATTTCCATGGAGGTGCCTCAATACTTCGAGAACGATCCTCCTACACAACGATCAGAGATATCCTTCCGAAGAAACATACATCCCTAGTAATATGCCAAAGGAAAAACATAGCTTGTCTTTCAAAGACCGAGTGTATCGCTACATGCACGCACAAAAACTGTATATAAAGACTAGGAAGAACCGACTACACCCTATGGGTTTGCTAACCATACTGGTAATGCCTCATATCTTTGGTTTTAGTCATTACCGCTAGCGAGGCTGCCTTCAGAGTTCCAGCTCACGCACCACCACCAAAATAGATCACGGAATCCCACATGGATTCCAATATCCCAACGGGTTTCGAAATCACACATGGATTCCCACATCTCAAATAGATCTTGGAAACACACACGGATTCTTATACACCAATGGGTTCGGCACCATACATGAATTCCAATGTCTCAATATATAAGATCTCCTCCATAGAACCGTATATTGTTTTGGAGTGGTTATAGTTTTCGATTCATCTCTTGCGAGTACACTCTTCAACTTCCTGGCACTCCAAAAACAATCATCGATTTTTTTGGAATGCTCAATACTAGTTCTTTAGGAAGTAATCAGACAATACACAAGAGCGGGGATCACCTCTTGACTATTTAGGTGTACGGATCTCCTTATCATTTGTCTTAGAAGAACAAAATGAGTTTATATGTATAGTATAGTACCACCGACGGTAACTGTACCATATAATTACCGTATTTCTCCAAAATATTTCTAGAGTTAAAATCCATCGGTGTTAAGAGGGAATATTCCCGTACCACCAAAATATTACATATTTAGGCCAAGATTTGGTAGTCGTTTATATAACTATCAAATAATTAAACATTCAAACAGAGATTACATTTTCCATTGAAATCACTATGCTTCCTTAAATTAACTATTCAGTAATTAAAATCACATTTCAAATACTTGGAAATCACTTACATATACTTTCTCAATAGGATAAGTATATTCAAAAAACACTATGTTTTTGATATTCAAAAGGGGATTATAGGCTCAAGGAAAAAATTGTAGAAAAATTTAGTTATAGGGACAAGAAGTTTGCTTTTTAGGCTCAAGGACACTTTTTAGTGTAAATCATAGAATGGTAGTTGTAACTATCATTTTATGTTTACATTAACAAATGTCCTTCAGACTAAATGGCAAACTTGTTGTCCCTGAGACTAAACTTTTTTGCAACTTCTTACAGAAGCGCTATTTTCCTGTACTTAGAAAATATAACCATATAATTATCTCAATGGAATAAGTATATTCACAAACCATTTCACTTTCAAAACTTAGCAACTTTTCTGTGTACTTAAGTAATACTATAAGTATATTCACAAAACATTCGGAAAGATTTTCTATTTCAAATCATATTAAAATAACCAAAACTCCATATCTCCTAAAAACGGAGATAATTATAATCCAAATAATAATTCTTTCATTAAATATCTTAAATTTTATAAATATCTTCTTTATCACTTTCCAAATCAATTTATAAAATATTTTATAAATCCCTAATCTATTCATAAAATATTCTTTTATAAATCTAAAACCCTTTCATAAAACTTCCTTTTTCAAACCACTAAACTACATTTATAAACCTGCTTCCTAATATCATTCAAAACTAACTTCTTCTAATTTTAAACCTCTTCCAAATTTATAAACAATCTTAAATTATTTTACAAATATTCAGAACCATTTATAAAACTCTCCTCATATTTACAAAAACTTATTTAATTGACTCTATAAGGTTCCCTTGATAAACCATAAGATATTTAAATAACGTTAAATAACATATAATAATAAGTTATTATTTAAGGGTCCTTATATTTAATTTTGATTAAATCTCATCTAAAACAATAACTTTAAAATCTAATTAATAATATAAATTTTAAGCACTATTATTATATTAACATGTTAACTTCAAAATAATATTAATATAATAATTAATAATATTTTAAAAGGTTAAAAATTCAATAATCAGTTAACTTTTTAACTAATAGTAATACTTAATTAATTAACTTATAAATATAATTAAATAACTTAAATCAAAATGAATAAATAACTTCAATTAATATAGCCGAATAACTTTAATTAAAACTAAAGCATAGTTAAATCATTTTATATAAATAATTGAATTACTACATTTTAAACAATAATTAAATAACTTTAAAATTGTAATTAAATAACATTAAGAAATACCTTTAAGAATCACATTAACAAAATAATTAACGTTAAAACATTATTAAAACAATTATTAATTATCATTAAAGTATTATTGCTAATAAGTTATTACCTTTTTAAATCTTATTACTAAATAACAATTGTCTTTAAACCATATAATAAAAATAATTATTCTTAAAGTAACTTTCAAATCAATAGTTAGCTTTTCAAATTTGAAAGAGACTTATTGATCACAATGGTACTTAAACAAGCTACCACACCATTCAATTTCACTTTCCAAGTTAATTAATGGTATTTACATGATAAATGACTATGTAAACAAATTCAATACTTAACAATCATTAGTTAAGGTATCGCTTATTCAAAGTGGCATAACAATGAACGATAATGACTAAATGCCCAAAACTATAGCATAACATAACAGGGATTTATTCTGCTAATTAAATGTCGAATTATTTTAATTAGTGGAACGGTGATTTATTCCTCTAAATAGGTGTCCACATTACCATATATTCAATTTACTTTAATTGTACGTGATTTACTCAGCCAAATAGATAACACCCAATAAGTATAATTAATTGAACTACGTTAGTATCCAAATTAACATAATTATTTTAAACAGTACAAATTTATTATTAAATTGAACAATGCCCAATTAATCAAAAATTTACGCCATAGCATGTTACTCGTCAACACGAGTCTAAGCAAACATCCACTTTTACATCAGATTTCAAATGAGAAAGTTATTTTATTTTATAGTTGGTGCATGTATTATTCGAATTTAAAACAAATTAATTTATAAAAATCATTCTCACCCACTAAAGCTTAGCGCAAAGCCCACTTCCCTTTCCAACCTGCTCCAAACTCCACGGTTCCTTCTTCCTCATTCTATTTTTCCAGCCTTCCGTGCACGCACATGTACATGCACAAGTATCGCAACCACCTTTTGACGAACCCGAAATTACCAACAAGTCTGCCTCGCCACTCTTTCTCCAACCACCACCTCGCCTACCCCTCCAGCCATGTTAAATGAAACCGGTCCGATCAGTAGCATACTTAAATGCGTCAACATGAACAAATTCGCGACCATTTCAAACATTGAATTCCACCAAAAATTAACCACTCAAGCGCCTCTCCTTCGCGGACCCGATGCCACCTTCCATTTCCCCTATCGACGCCCACAGCTCCAATGAAATAAAGCCCTAGGTTGCGATGATCGCTGATCATCGACACAGAATCTCACCAAAACTTCAGCAAAAATTCTACACTTCAATACGAACTCAACAGCAAATGCGGCATCGAGCAATTCTTTTGGAAACAAGAGAAATCGATTTTTGATGTTCAATGTAAATTTTCCTCCTTTGCTAATTTATAGTGATATCTCGCTTGATTCTGGACGAAATCGAGCATGATCAACTTCTAAAAATCCTATGGATCGACATGAAAAACTTTCATTATGATCTATTTGGCTAATGTCCAACAGACCGAAGAACATTGAAATTTGAATGTTGAAGATGTTTATTTTCTTGTTTTATTGTTTTGATAGGGATGAACAAAAAATCCAAGCTTTAGTTCCTCCTAGTACTTATTATATAGCCAAGATTATAGCGTTCCCTACCCTACATCATCCTAGACCAAAGCTAGGCAGAACAATCAAGGAGGGACAAGGGTACAGAATAAACAAGGAGTCAAAGGCAGTTGCTAAGAGAAAAGGGAAACAAATATTCGATCACACTGTGTACTTGTGAATATTGATTTTGAGTTTTAAAATAGAATTGACTAGGGAACCCACTACACCATATCACACTCGCGTACGACTTCAAAGGACAAAAAAATAAAAGATGATCGCGTATAGAAATATGACGCAATCACAAAACAATAATAAAATAGATAAGTTATTAAATTTTGTAAAGTTTCAAGTACCAAATTTTGCCGTAATATATGTCAAACAAAAATATACTTATTTTCCAAATTAAAAATTAGGGCAAAAATTCTACATATTAAAAAAAAAATACATCATTAAAATCAAGCAGTTATTTGGAATATAGATTTTATTACATTTTAAACAAAACCCTAAATCGAATATTTGAAACTAAATAAATATTCCAAAAATAAACGAGATAAAATTTGGGTCATTACAAGTAATGTTATAGCTCCTAAAATTATTGATTGGATGTTTGTATGCTTATTCATTGATTGTTTGGCTTTGATGAATTGTCCCTTTCAAAAGCGCTCAATATATGAAATCAATTGCAGGGGAGTAGGTTGGAGGGATCGAACGGGATTCCCCACCATTATTGAATTTTATTTAATATATATGTGTTGACATATATATGAGATGTGATGCAAGGGTACAGGTGGGTGAGATCCAACGGGATTCCTCGCCGTTGTTGAATTGTTTTCAACAATTTTCCTTTTATATAAATCGTTGAATATCAATCCTAATTGTTTGACACTATTGATTATGACATTATTACATGTTTTATAGTGATAGAAAATCAATATTGATATTAGTGAAATGTTAGGTAGCTATTGGGCTTAAAATTAGTATTTTAAAAATACTATAAATTGCCATTTCAGTTGGAGTTGTATTTTGAGACAAGAAACGATTTTAAATCTGAAATTGGTTTTGAAAATATATTGTTTTAAGGGACTTAATTTTTATTTCACTCCAACTTTATTATGTGTCTTTTCTAAGTAATTTAGAAGTGGTTTAAATGATTATTTATTTTTATTTATTATTGTTTTAAAGATTATTCCTTTATATTTAATATTGCTTTAAAATTATTTATCAATATTTTAATTTTTTTGAAAAGATAATTATTTAAATAATAAACATGGTTTGAAATTAAAAATAATGTTTTGGAAATTAATTAGTATTATTTGTAAAAATGTTGAAGGTTTATTTATTATTTTCTATTAATAATGTTTTGAAACTATTAATTACTATTTTTAAGATGTTTTAAAGTTAATAATTATTATATATGTATAATTTTTATTATTAATAATTATTATTATATAACGGTGTTTTGAAGTAAATGATTTTAGAGTTTTATAAAAAAAATTCAAAGATTTATAGAATAGTTTTATAAATGGTTTTCATAGATTTATAAAAGAGTTAATAATTGTTCTTAGAAATTTATAAAGGGATTTTATAAATGGGTTTAAAGAATTATAAAAGGAGTTATATAAATAGTTTTATGGATTTACAATGAGTTGTAAAGGATTTTTAGAAATGTACATAAAGAATTTATAAGTGATTGAAATTTATAATAGAGATTGTAAATGATTTTTAGAAATTTATAAAATGGTTTATACATGGTTTAAGGATTTATAAGGAATTTATAAATGATTTTAAAATTGAATAAAAAGAAAATCTTTCTCTGTTTTTTAAATATATTTATACCGTTAATATAAGTATAAGGTACCTTTTCTAAGTTGTGAAGTGTAATGTTTGCGAATATACTTATATAGTTGAGATAAGTATATGGATATTTTTCAAGTATTGAAAATATCGGGATATATGGGTATATCTTTTCAAAGATATTTTTATACAAGTAATTTATAAAGTGATTTTAATTAATGAAAAATTAATTAGGATTAGTGGTTGCTTATATGCTTAACCAATGTTGGTTTTCCCTATGGAATTAAATCCCTGATTTGGATATGGGTTTGTGGATTATTAAATAACCGACTGTCAAATATGAACCCAAAACGTAAATTTAGTAATATCTCAGAGAAACATGTGAGTTATATGAGACAGTCATCGGTGGTGATGTTTTACTATGCGTATATTTCGTTTCATTCTCTAAGGACAAATGATCAGGAAATCCATCCACAACAGTTAGGAGGTGACCTCCGCTCTTACCATTGACTGCTTATTTCCTAAGGAACCATGGTTAATACCAAAAGTATCAAAATCTGTTTCAAAGAGACTAGGAACGATCGATTATGTTATTCAAAATCCACTTCGATCCAACTCAGGCATTTCGAAGTGAAGACATCTTGAAAATGATAAATTAAAGACGGAGCTATTTGAAGTGCAAGAGCTGTTTACCACTAATCCTGAGGGTGATTCCAAAATAGATGTAGTAGAAGTAGTGCCTTCGGTTTATTCTTGTCCTTAACAACTTGTATGGATGAAGGCTGGCATTGCATTACGGCCTCGAGGGCAGCGTTAGCATTCTATATTGGAGTGCTATATAAAAGATAAATTGTAGCCTCAAGCCTCATCAAATTGGAATGGCTAAAACAAGAGAGATGCAGCAGGGCTTAGTGGGTCACTCCCAATTGGTTATGATCCTCCCTATCTAGAGTCGATACTATTTCTCATTCATATGCTTCGAGGCCCATTAACCAAGGGCTGATCATATTAGATACTATCAAGTAAGAGGTAGGTTGGTTCTGTGATGGTAGGGGTCGATAGGTTCGACCTTTGCTCAGTCACTGCATGATCCATTCTCCAATAAGTGCCGTACGGACTTAGTCATGCCCAACTATGCTGAAACGTGAGATGTAGACATTTCAGCTATATTCGCATTTTACTTTGACCCCTAGACGTTATTATAATATCAGTGGATTTTCTTTAGGAAATTTTCTTGTTATGTAAGATAAAAACTTGTCTATGTTTATATGCAGCGTGGTCTCACGAGATACCTTTATTTGAATGGTTTTTGATTAACATTAAATTCCATTTGGGTGTGTTTTTGTCATGTTGGATTATCACACTAATCCGCGGTTCTTCCCTTTCAATGCTCGGGTTAGACTGAGCATATTTATAAATTGCTTTAGATGCATTGGAATTCAGGAGACGAATTAGAGTTCCAAGACGTACCTACGTGTTTCTTATGTTCCGCTATGTTGTTTGTTGGTTGAATTTATTAGCAAATTGTAAAGATAGGCTGTTATAATTGTCCAAGCTAAAACATGTTAGTGTTCTCTGATTGATGTATTTATATTACAGTTTTTCTTTGTGTAATGATTTGTTATATATTATAGATTATTCGTTCCACTATGAGATTCTGTGTTGTTTAGTTTTCTTTTTCTCTTCTTTCATCCTTCTTCTCCCTTCTTTCACATCTAACGTTCAGGCTTTTCGCATTCGTTTGCTTGGCACGCGATACAGTGGACGTATTAGTGTCGATTTTCGAGGGTCGAAAATCTCGTTCATTACATTCTAAGTCCAAATGATGGATTCGTGGATGAATAATGGTGCTAATTTCTAGAGTTCAAGGAAATCGGACAACGGTGTATGAGAATGATCATATAAGGCTAGAAATGGGTTGTAGGTAGCATGTCTTTTGAGCATAGGAAGCTGGAGGTGGAGTTGTTGAAAAGTTATGGATCGGTATCGATCCAAGTGGTTGGATCCCTAACAATCCACTACATGGTGCATTTTGCCTTTTTAGAATTGACACATATTTACTTCCTGATCTTAGTTGTACTTGAGTTTTAGGCTTCGCAGTAATCTATTCATGGGTCTCGCCTTGATAACTTTGAAGTTTGACTCGTCAAGTTTGTCTGTATAATGCCAAATCAAAAGGTAGGATAACATGTATAATACAATCGAATCATTCTAGGGTGTCTCTTATACTATCTCTAATGACCCATATCCAACCAAAGCCAAGGTGTTTGCTCAACCTTGAGCTCTGATATCGAATTTAATGGCCCAACTTTTTGACCCTCTAATGTCGATACTAAATACATCCATGGTATTCTTGTACCAAACACCTAAGTGCTGGAAAGACAGAAAGTTAGAGTAAAACTAAAAATAGAAGAGAACAAGAATGACAGAACACAACATCAGATCATAAAATGGAAAGATAATTTGTATTATCAACAGACTCATACAAGGTGTTACTCCAAATACGTAAATTTCAAAGTTACAAAACCTAAGTACCGTCATTAGCTTGGACAGTCATAACTGTTTTTCCTCACAATGCTGATACATATGCCATACAAAAATGCAATGGAAATAGGAATACTATGGTAGGTAAACATCCAGCCCGTCCCTATAAGCTTCGAGGCATCCAAAGATAAATCTGAAAATATGAAGGGCTAACCCATGTATTGCAAGAAAATAACACCAAGATCAGTCTGGAAAACCAACGTGAGAAACTCGAGAAATATGTAAAAAGTAATAGTAACCATTGAGACCATATAGGTTCTCGTAACCATTTTCCCCTCAAAGAAACCAACTATTCATTAGATTTAATATAGTGATATGATAGATAATAACTAGAGTGCAGCACAAAAATCATATCAAATAGTTGTTATGTGAATGCCACAACAATAATTGGTATACAATCAATATTGCTAAGGTGCATTCACATAAATGTTGGTTCTCCACAAAGGTGGCATCTATACATTGAGAATAGTCCTCCTGCATGAGGATAGGAGATATCCTTCCAAGCAACGTACATCTCTATGTAATGTACTAAATGAAATACATAGTTACCCCACGTCCAAACACTTTTGGTTCCGAATGCATCGCTCTCGCATGCATATTCGTTAGCAAAACTAGATAGGAGTGGCTTGCACCATTGGGATTGCTAAATGCAACATTCGCTTTAGCTATGCATCCTATCTATGGTTTTAGTCATTTCTGATGTCAAGCCTACACTAAGTATATCTTACTCGAGTCTTTATTGATAGAGTTAGGGTATGTCCTAGGGGCAATTATGTTATTTATTATATCTAACAAACTATTGACCAATCGTGTTCGAAATAAAGGTATCTTCTTTCTATTATATACATGATACAATGTGAGTATGTTAATTAATTAATTTAATTAAAAGTATATCTAATAGAAAATCCATAAATGGTATGATTTGTGATTATAGTTACAAGGTGTTGTAACAATGAGTAATTTATCA
Organism: Allium cepa; assembly: GCA_030765085.1. NCBI lineage: Eukaryota > Viridiplantae > Streptophyta > Magnoliopsida > Asparagales > Amaryllidaceae > Allium > Allium cepa. The sequence goes on from CM060943.1 coordinate 856,993,962, forward strand.
CAACAAAATTAAATTACCATTTTAAATGTTCCTAGTCAAGATGCACCAAGATTGGATATCGATGTACCTTTTGAGACTAGCGTATAAAACGTTCTCCAAATGTTGGGCAGTGTATTACTCATAACCGTTGGTGGAACCTTAGGGTTATCTACTAATAGTTATTGGATAACTATAGAATGACTCATTCGATAGTTCTCTGTTGGTTTAATAACTAAGGTCTAACAAAAAATATCGATGTAAACAATTTACGCAGTTCTTTCGACTTGAGAACACCGTAAATCTTCAATATGAATGCTCCTCTTTGATTATGATCAAATCATGGCACGACATCCATCAAGTGACTATAGTTGGGTTGAGTAGTAATATTTGAACCATAGCACTATCAAGAGATGATTCGTCTCCTTGGTTATATAAGTTTAGTATAATGGTCAACTCAAGTCAAACCAAGGCTAAAACTTTAGCCATGGTAGTACAGTTAACAGTAATTTTTATTATTAAACCAAGGAATTTCAGTTTGGAGTATAGAGCTGAATGTGGACAATGTTGTAATTTTGACCATTAGCAAATTAAATAAGTCTAAAGTGTTATAGTTTTGACGAAGAGAATTGGTGTAAATAATTGTCACAACTGGGTAACGCTTATTAAATTAAAATGTTGTTTTTTTTCAAAAATGAGTAAGCGATAAATTTTGCCATATTATCACACCACCTGCTAAGTGAAGTGTGAATGTTAACGTTCGAATAGTTCGACGTTAATTACTGACCGAATTTTTACCCTTGGGTCACACAACCGAAAACGACGATTTTTTTAGACCAAATGATTTAATTAGTTTATAATTGTTACAAATTAATATTTATGAATTATTAATTATGAAATTTGAGCATGATTTGAGAAATAAAATTGTTGCATATATATATATATATATATATATAAGTTATGAATTATTGATCGATAAGAGATATCAATAGCAAAAAAGGTTAAATATGATTGTACATATTTAATTTGGATTAAATAGGCTCACAACCCATGAGATTTAGAGAGGATCAGCATTGGATTGAGATAGCTTGGAGACGGCTACAAATAAGATTAGGATTTGGAGATGTTTGGCTAAGATCTAGTGAGAAACTTACGTAGTTTGCTTTCTTATCCTACGCATATAAATACTAATCTCAAAACCCTAATCCAATAATCAATTTCATTTTATTGAGTTGCCGCTTTCTTCTTCTACCTCTTTATAACGACAGTAACTATCCTCTAAAACAATCCCAAAAATTCTCAAATACAATTAAAATCAAAAAATACTAATTTGTAATAGAATGTCTTCAATCCCGGATTAGCAACATGACGGATTAGGAATTATTCTAAAAAGAGAAATCATTGTTCAACGTGGCCTCGAAGGCTTCATTAAGAGGTGAACTTTCTATTATGATTTTTCCAATATCAAGTTTATCATATAAAAGTTGATTTACATCGAATCATCTATTTGTATTCAAACATATATTAGGTGAGATTTTATGGTTATATGGGTTGGTACAATTGGATTGTATGTGCTTGTTGTAATATTTTATTTACTGATTTATTTTCAATTAACAATTTGAAAAAATTAATTTTTTTAATTTTGATTTATACACAAAAAAATAAAGATCTACAAATTGTCAATATGTATAATTGTATATATGATTATATATCATATATATTTGATCCTAAAATTTTCTTTTGATGGTCTATACCTATTATGAATCGTAAAATATAAAACAATTTTCTTAATATGCATATACATATTTTATTATTATTTAATGAATTTTTGTGTTATTTAGTATGTATAAAATAATTAAAGTTTAAAATTTCAGTTATATATTTTTTAAACTTGCTACACCATAAAAGAAGCTTATTGTAAAATTTTCATATTTTTAAACTTAATGTAATATTTTCTAAAATTAGTTTATTTTCATTGTGCAATCAATTATTTAATTAAACATTTAACTTCAATTGAGAAAATTATAGAAAATTTTTCTTAAGCCTAAACTATGTCTCATATAACCTTAGAAAGTATTTTAAATTTATATAACTTAATTTTTTAATTTTTATAATTAATTTATTTTAGCCTACAATCAATTATTTAATTAAAAATGTAATTTCAATTGAGTTTCCTATGCCTAAAATATGTCTCATGTACCTTAGATAAATGTTTTCAATTTTTCAACTTGATTTCTTATTTTAAGAACTAATTTGATTTTAGGTTGTTATCAATTATTTAATGATAAATATTAATTTAGTTAAGAAAATTTCATAACTTATTTTAAGCCCATTTTTATATTTTCTAAAATTATAGAACTTTTAATTTTTCATATAATTAATTTACATTAATTTATTGTGGTAGAAGATGTTTTATTCAATATACATACATACATACATACATACATTTGTACATACATACATATGTATATATATTTATTATACATATTATGTATATTCATTTACATGTATAAATATAATATTTTTATCATATCATACAAGCACATATTTGGACAAATTATAGTACACATAAGGTAAGCTAGTATGTCCGTTGTAATATAAACCCCAATATCTATATATGGGTACATTATACCCTTCACAGATTATCATGTTACGCATGTATGCACACGCATGCACCCACACACATATATATGTATGTGTGTGTGTGTGTAGTTGATACATATATATGTAAATTACACCTAGTCAATCAGTTCAAAGTAAAAAGAGAAATGAAAGGTTTATCTCTCCATTTAATGTAATCAATGCTCCCAAATAATTACTTCTTTTAGGAAAAGAAACAAAAGATTCCTTCTCTATATATACATTAAATATTATTAATGCTCTCAATTAATTACTTGTTTTAAAGAAATAAGCAAAAGGTTTCCTTCCCTGTATGTATATATACATTAAATCTTATTAATGCTCTCAATTAATTTCTTTTTCTAAGGAAAAAATAAAAGGTTCCCTTTCCTATATATATTAATTCTTATTAATAAATGTTAGGTGTATTTGATACACTATACATTTAAAATTAAATTTATTTAGACCTCCCTTTAACTAATTTAAGTAAAATAAATGATTTTATTTAAAAACAAATTTAGAAATTTTTTAATTAAATTAGGCGTCATTAGCTCAACTATGATCCAATAGCATAGAAAATGTAGAAATTCACTCATTTCTTCCGCTACGGGCTGACCTAGTTCCTTCAGTGGTATTAGAACATAACAGCTTATGCAGTCTAAATTAATTATGTTAGGGATAAATAATTTAACTTACCCACTTAGTACGGTGTCTAGAAAGGTGATATCTAGATTGAAATTGGGTAATCGAGTACCGTATCCTACCTGGTTACAAGCTTGGCTTGAAAGGTGATGTGAGCCCTAAGGTAGCACCTAATAGAAAAGGTCCAACTTTTATTGGCCTTTGGGCTTATTTTCATAATCATTTTGAAAATTAGAGTTAAAGATTTTAAATTTAATAAGTAAATTTAAAGTAAAATATATTTATTATAAAAGGTAATGTAAATTTTCAAAATGCTAGAAAAGATAATGAAAATTTCAAAATGCTTGAAAAGATAACGAAAATTTCAAATTGTTTGAATATTAATTCAAAATTCAAAATTTATTAATTTAAAAAATTAATTAATTAAATGAGTTAATTAATTTGTACTTATATGCATGCATTATATATATTGATATATGTTATGTTATTTTAAAGTGTTTAAGATAACGTAAGTATACATGTATATATTTTAAAGTTGTTTAATAAAATGTTAATTGATTAAATAATATATAGATGTATATGATATATGAGTTATACTACAAAGGTTATAATATATAACAAATATATATATAATAAACTTATATAATACGAATGTATAAGCTAAATGTGGAACGTTAAAGAAACCCTAACTAGACTTAAGAAATAAATACATACGTATTTTATGTATACCGTGATTTCAGATGTGCTTGACATTTGAATCATGAGGGTATTTCATAAGTAATACATTATACCATAAGTAAATATCACTCAATGTAATATACTGAAGATTTTGAATCTTCAATATTATGTTGTCCTCTACCATATTTATATATATATATATATATGTATGTATGTATGTATGTATGTATGTATGTATGTATGTATGTATGTATAGATATATTAATTACTTGCATACTCCTTAGTTTTAAGCAAACTCAAGATTGGGATGTTATGTCTAGTATTATTGATAGGTAAGATAACTATATGTATTTGTTGAGCAAACTCAAGGTACATATACTATATCTAGTCCGTCGTGCTATGGTAGGTACAAGTGAATAATCTCATTCGGTTTGTTAAGCAAACTAAAGGTCGAAATAAGATTAGGACAATGAACCATGGGTTATGAGTTATATGTGATACATCTGATAAGAAGTAACCCATCGTCCATGTTGCTATGATTTGTTGAGTAAACTCAAGGTTAGAATTCCAAGATAGATGAGTCCTAATACCCACCAATGAAGTCGAAAGACTTCTATGTTTTGCTTAGGGTTTGGTGAAACGTAAAAGAATAGTGGGAGCCTTAAAAGAAAAATGACATGATAACATTTAACCTTTCTAATATTGTAAGAACTTATGCCTATTTTGATAAATTTGTGCATCTAATAAGATTGATAAAAAAATTTATCAATTAAGATACATAAATGAATTGAAGAATAACAAATAGAAATATAACATATACATACCAATAGAAGGTTATTGCATGTTAAAGTTTCAACACCTATGCAAGTGCCTGATAATGCAACTATTAAACATATTTCTATTTTGGTCATTTATGCGTTTAATTTGTCATGACCATGTATTGCATTCTACGAGTTTCAAACTCTAAAAGCAATACATGATTATAGATGTTTGATCCAAATAAAATCACATATAAATTTTATATGGTGAATGGTCATAGTTTATAATGTACAATATTTCGATGAAATTAGTTCATTCGAAAAAGCAAATAAACCTTAGAGCAGGATCAAGTATTCGATTTGATTAATTACAGAAGGATCATATTATGTTAACTGTAACACTAGACCAAAACTACCAGATAGATCTAAGAACTTGATTGTTGAAATGTCAGTCTGATCAGTTTAAGCAAAGGGCAAAATATTTGATGTCCATAAATGTTATGGATGATTGAGTGCGCTTTTGTAAAGAGTTTGTTCTGATATTGTAGTAAGGGTTTTCTTTTGAATGGTTTGACAATTTAGAAAAAATAACGAATGTACAAGAGTAGATGTGACCTATGGTACAGATGGGATGAAGGGAGTGAATAGTCATTTCTGCTTTATAAAGTAACAGCGAAAAGAAGAAAATAGTGATTGATATTTAAAATTGGAATAAGAAATATGATTTCTATTTTGAAATGTATTTTCACACAGAAAATTGTTTTCTATGATATTAATTTCTTTTGATTTTAAGATATTTTATCAAAGAACTCACCAAGGTGAACTAGTTGCAATATGTGAAATAAATATATATTAAGTGAATGAAGGATCTTCGAATTAAGTGTGCTATTATTGTAATGGAGGAAATAGTAGGAGCATGCCATATAACGCTTATTGATTGCATCATATTACGAAAACTGCTCTGTTAAAGCTCACTGAACATTATTTATGAAATAAAGACTATTTTTCGGTGTCGATTGAGAAATAGACATAGCTATATTTCAATATGCATATTATGAATGTTCATTATGAAATAAAACTATAATGTGGTATTTGTTTTCATAGCGAAAGTGATGCAATGGAAAATACAAAAATATCTAATATTATTTACTATTATTTTGGAATGATAGACTAAGCCGTAGTTTTGACAAATAATTTTATTATATGATTATAAATCATGTGATACTAGTTATTATATCTCAAACAATTAAAGGCTATGCACCTAATCAGTGGGAGCATCATAAGAGTTGATGAACTCTTTGGATTGATACGTATGGATTTATGCAATCATAAGTCCAATATACCAAAAAGGTTCCGTGTACTTAGCAACATTCACCAATGAGTTACCACCAACATGGACATTTGCATTTGATACACATGTAGTATGTCTATGGTAAACTCATATAATATAAAATGGAAATAAATAAAATAACATGCAATAGAAATGATGCGATTTGATCAAATGAATGAATATATTAGAAAGGGTTCCAAATGTACCTAAAAATGGATAAAGATCCAATCTTTAAAGTCACTCCTCCATGTGATACATAAAGACGCATCGATAAGGTGTAACCGAACTTTGTTGGACAATGTACGATTAATTGTGAGTGAAGTTGAGTTAGTTTCTTTCTATAAGGTCATGTACTTAAGAGTAGTACACAAGGTTAATATTGTTTCATCTAAATGCTAGTTTATAAAATCACACAAGATAAGAGTTTATAAGAAACCCCAACATATCCTAGACCAGGGAGATGGTTGAATGTGCAAGTCGAAAGATTGCAGTAATAATTGTTCATGAGGGATCTTGTATGAATCTCCCCAATAGGATTTTAGGAAAGATTATCACTGGATGACAAGCTTATGTTTTGAAAATAAGTTTTGTAAACTAAAACAAAACTAGTTTTATAAAAAAAATTATAAAGCGTTTATGAATGCCTATTCTCTTACACTGAGACACAATTATTATTTCAAGATCTACCAACTTCATTATGAAGAAATTTCTTTTGGGAATTATTGGAAGTTAAAAGTAATTAGTTATGATCTATAGATAGAACTAATTAGCTAAGATGAAATGAAATTAACTAACCTAAAATGAACAAATCGCAATAGAGTGTCTAATAAGTATTCTCCCACACTAATGAGAAACTATGAGTTTCTTATCAATATCGAAAATATATATTTCTCAGTTTTTTAATTTGAAAATTAAGAATGTTGACTCTTTGATATGATATGATGCGCAGATCCAAATAATTCCCAACACGTTATTAAAATATGATTCCGGTAGTCGTGGCCGAAGGGAGGTCATCCATCAGCCCCGATTTTGTCTTTATGAGCAAGACAAATGCAATTGGAATTAAATGAGCAATGTTGATAAGAATAATACTGCAAATTTCAATTGTTGAAATAGGCGTGATACATTCGGCATTAACTGTGCTCAAGTTGATTCGGTTTTACTCACAAAATTACCACTTAGTATGAATTTATGTTTGGTACATATGTATTGAAACGGAAAATTCCAAATGATAATTTAGAGTAAACTATTTACACATAATAACGAAAAATATCTTAAAGTCGGTGAAGCAATATTGAGTTTGTGAGTCTTTGGACATGATAAAAGAAATGATATAAAATATCATCTTATAAGAAAGAAAATTGAATTCATATTTTTGTAGAAATATCAAATAGTTCGCTTATCTATCAAAATGCAAAGAAAGCGTGTGTTCATAGGAAAGTGCATTAAATGGTACATTGGTATTTCAAAACTACAAGTAAACAGCACGTTCTTGATTTTAATGAATTACATGTGTTAAAATCAATCTTAGTTGTTTTAATACTCAACATTGGATTGTAAATGATTTCTTTTATAGTAAGTATAAAAGATATTGGGAATGTCTTAAAACGACATGCGAGAACACTTATTAAAACGTTTGATAGGGAATATGTACGATGGATTCTTTATGCATTGGCAATAAAAATTATCATACATGTTATGTTGTCTATAATGTCATGTTTTGTTTATGTATTTGATACATGAAGCAAATACCTAATCCAAATTGATATTACTTAATGGTTATTTGAAATGTTATCATGTTTATGAGATACTAGAGACTTGTTTACAGAAACGTCAAATTGATTATGAAGGAATGTTCAGACTTAAACTTTTTAAGTAACATTGAGTATAATATGTCAATAACAAATCTTTAAGTTATAAATGTTCCAAATAAAAGATGATGGTCGATTCAATGAAAAAGGCTAAGTACCTCGCCTCGAATAGCGCCATAATTAAAGCAATTTATATAAAAATATAAGTGCACAAATAACTGAGCCGATTCTAATTGCTATATGATAACAATGTCGCAATATAGTTTGTAACAGAACTTAGATCTCACTTGAAGTCGAGAGACATATTCCAAATTGTTCCACATGATGAAATAGTTTATCACCGTCGGAGAGATTTATTTGATAGAGCGGATAATTGAAACATAATAGCATACCAGTTCACAGAGGGACTGCTAAATTGATTTTCAGAAAACAAGTTGGAGAATTTGGAATAAGGTTCCATAATTGACCTCAAATGCTGGTTGGAAATTAATATAGTTAAGAGTATGTCCTAGGAGAAATTATTTAATTTGTTATATATATCTAACTCATTGACCAATCTTGTTCGAAATGAAGGTGTTATCTTTCTATCATATACTTTATATAATGTAGTTATATAAATTAATTAATTTTACTAAAAGTATATTAATAGAAAATCCATAAATGGTATGTTTTGTGATAGTATTTACAAAGTGTTGTGACCGTGAGTAATTTATCACAATAAAATTAAATATACGATTTTAAATGTTCCTAGTCAAGATAGATCGAGACTGGATATTGGTGTATCCGTTGAGATTAGAGTATGTAACACTCTCCAAATGTTGGGTGGTGTATTACACATAACTGCTAGGGCGCATAGAGGTTACATACTAGTAGTTACTGGATAATTGTGGAATGATGATAGTTTTCTGTTAGTTAATATAACTAAGGTCAAACAAAAAATATTGATGTAAATATTTTATACAGTTCTTTTGACTTGAGAATATAGTGAATCTTTAATATAAATGATCTGCTTTGATTATAGTCAAATCAAGGCACATCGTCCATCGACTGACAATAGTTTGGTCGATTGGAAGTGTTGGAAGTGAAGTACTATTCAAGAGAGGATTCTATCATGGTCAACTCAAATCAAGCCAAAGTCAAAATTTCTAGCCAGAGTAGTATGGTTAATAGTAATTGTTATTATTCAACTAAGGACTTTGTGTTTGGACTATAGAGTTGAACGTGAACGATGTTGGAATTTTGACCTTTACCAAATCTAATAAGTCCAAAGTTATATTGTTTTGATGAAGAGAGTTGGTGTAAATAATTGTCACAACTCGGTAATGCGTATTAAAATAAAATGAGATTTTTCGAAAATGAATAAGCCATAAATTTGGCTATATTATCACAAACCTGCTAAGTGAAGTGTGAAAGTTCGAATAGTTACACCCTAGAGTCATACAATCGAAATGTTGAATTCTCTTTTGACCAAACAATATAACTAGTTCATGATTGATATAAATTAATTAAATAAAATAATATTTCTGAATTATTAATTATGAAGTTTGAATGTGATTTTAGAAACAAAGTTGTTGCATAAATTTATAAAAGTTATGAATATATTTGTCGATATGAGACATCGATAACAAAATAGGTTAAACATGATTGTACATATTTAATTCAGGTTAAATAAGCTGACAAGCCATGAGGTTTGGAGAGGATAGGCATTAGTTTAAGAGAGGTTAGAGGTGGCTACAACATAGGATTAGGATTTCGAGATGTATGGCTAAGATCTAGTGAGAACTTACATAGATTGCTCCCTTATCCTACGCATATAAATATTAATCTCAAAACCCTAATATAATAATCAATTTCATTTTTTTGAGCCACCACTTCCTTCTTCATCCTCCTCAGTTTAATGGAAGCAACTCTCTTCGAAAACAATACAAAAAATTCTCAAATCCAGTTCAAAATTAAAAGTACTAATTTGTAGTAGATGTCACCAATCTTAGATTAGCAACCCGGCGGATTGAGAATTGTTCTAATAAGAGAAATCATGATCCAACATGGACTCAAAGGCTTCTTTATGAGGTGAAATTTCATTGATTATTACTGTTTTGATGTCAAGTTTATTATATAAAAATTTGATTTACATCCAAATCATCTATTTGTATTCAAATATGTTTATTGTTTAGATTAGGTGAGATTTTTGTGGGTGCATGTGTTTATTACTATTGGATTGGTTATGTGCTTGTTGTAATAACTTTTTTATTGATTTATTATTGATCTAACTTTCCAAAAGAAAAAAGGATTTTTTTTCCAATTTTGATACACATACACTAAATGTATAAAGATCTGCTAGTTGTCAATATGCATAATTAGATATATGATTATCTATTTTATATATTTGGTCTTTAAATTTTCTTATGATGAATCATCAAATATAAAAATATTTTATTAAGTATGTTTTATATATATATTATTTAATGATTTTTTCTGTTGTTTATTATGAATAGAATAATATATGTTTAAAATTTCAGTTTTATATTTTTTTAATTTACTGCACCATATAAGAATATTACTGTAAAAATTTTAATTTTTGGAACATAATTTAATATTTTGTAAAATTAATTTACTTTCATCCTGCAATCAATTATTTACATAAAAATAAAATTTCAATTGAGAAAACTATAGAAATTTTTTTAAGCCTAAAATGAGTCTCAGGTACCTTTAGAAATTTTTTTGGATTTCTATAATTTAATTTAGTAATTTTTATAATTAATTTTTTGGGCTTGCAAACAATTATTTAATTAAAAAAATGTCAACTGAAAATTTACGAAAAATTTTCTTAACTCTAAATTATGTATCAGGTACCTTTAGAAAAAGTTTTTGAATTTTCAATTTGATTTCATATATTTAAGAACTAATTTGATTTAAGGCTATTATCAATTATTATTGAAAAATATTATTTTAACCGAGAAAATTCGCTGTATTAACTTAAGCCTAAAATGTGTTTTCAGATTTTTTTTAAATTATGAAACTTGTAATTTTTCATATGTTTATTTTACATTAATTTATTGTGGCAGAAAATGTTTTATTCAACAATATATATATATATATATATATATATATTATACATATATATGTATATTCATTTACATATATTTATATCTTGTTTTGCCATAATCTATAAGAACATATTTGGGTAGAGTACAGTACACATAAAATGAGCTAAATTTTCCATTGCAATTTAAATCCCAAAATCTATTTACGGGCAAATTATACCCTTTATGGATTATCATGTTACACATGCCCACGCACGCACGCACATATGTACGTATTTTGATATATATATATATATGTGTGTGTGTGTGTGTGTGTATTAAATCTAATCAATCAATTCAAACTAAAGAGAGAAATGAAAGGTTCATCCCTCCATTAATGTAATTAATGCTCTCGGTTAATTACTTGTTTTAGGGATATAAATGAAAGATTTCCCTCCCTGTGTATACATTAAATCTTATTAATACTCTCAATTAATTACTTGTTTTAGGGAAAGAAATGAAAGTTTTCCCTCCCTATGCATACATTAAATCTTATTAATGCTCTTAAGTAATTACTTGTTTTAAGGAAAGAAATGAATGGTTTCCTTCCCCATATATATTAACTCTTATTAATAAATGTTAGGTGTATTTGTTACATTATAGATTTAAAATTAAATTTAACTAAACTTCCCTTTAACTAATTTAATTAATATAAATGATTTTATTTAAACAAATTCTGAAATGTTCTAATTAAATTAGGCTTTATAACCTCAACTAAGCTCCAATTAGGGCTGTCAATGGATACCCAAAAAATCCGAAATCCGCCCACATCCTTATCCGAAAAGCAGATAATATCCGATATCCGAAAAACGGATGCGGATGCGGATACAAAGACATCCGCATCCGAAAATTATCCGTCCTGTCTTTGTCAAGATTATAGTACAAATTATGTGTATTTTAGTATAATAGAAGATATTTATTTGTTGTTTTATTAAGTTAGTAGTTTATATTATATGCACTTAATGCTTATTAACTGCTCAAAATTATTTATTATCACCATATTTGTTTATATTTAACACTTTTATAATAAATTGGATTGAAAAAATGTATGTTAAACCTAAAATTATGTTTATATTTCTTTATTTATCAGTCGTTAGCGGATAGGATAATTATCCGGTATCCGTCCGTATCCACGGATGCGGATATTCGATATTCGAAAATCATTTCGGATGCGGATGTGGATATGATATTATCCGCATCCGAAAGAATCCGTTGACAGGCCTAGCTCCAATATGGTAAAGTTTTTCAAAATTCACTTATTTCCTCAGCTGCGGGCCCAATTAGTTCCTTTTTTCATCACTCTAATAGAACATGAATCACCAAATGGAGTCCAACATCTCAGATAGATCATGAATCGCTACATGGATTCAAGCATCTCAAACATACTTTGAATCTCCACATAGATTACCGCATTAGTCCTTCGACGAATGATAATGTTGTTCTCTCTTGTAATACTCCTCAAGATAGATAGTCCCACATGATAACGTTGTTTGAAATGTTAATGCTAACCTCTCCCTTGGACTTAACCTTAGGATAGACATTTCGACTCTATCATATTTCACTTCACAATCGCTTCCAGAAAATAGAACTTATATACTAGTTTTGAAGTGGTATTCGATAAGTAAAACACTTACCGATTGCGGTCTCTTCAAAACCAATTCGATGAATTTCCAATTAACTTAATTCTATTTCTTTTAGAAGTAAGCGAAAGCTAAAGACATTTCGTACCAATGCTCCTCCATGACAGTTCTCATTGGTATGAGATCACGAAGCCATTCGATACCTCTTAAGTCATTTTTAGTCAAGTTCAATATCCGACTAATCGACTATCTAGTAACAAACCATTGCTTATACAATTCAATATTCATATACTTGATTTAGTTTCGACATCCCAACTTAACTATTCCCTTTCAAGAGTGAAGCCAGGTAAGTTAGAGCATTGGTTGCATCAAAGTCTTACTGAGACACTTCATTCTTGAGTCCCGTAAATAGATAAATCTATCTTGTTGATTTTTTTTGTAAAGTATAGTATAAATGATTTCCATAAACAAGTAAGTAATCAACATGATTAACATGTTGCCGACATCCCAACCTAATCCTCGATCAAGTGTGAAGCCAGTAGGCTAGAGCTCTAGTGCTCATATCCCTACTTAAACATCAATATTAACTCTCATAAATAGATAAGCCAACTTCATCGCCACTTAGTGTTAAGCATGGTTCATTACCTTTCAAATAAGTAGTTGAAAATTTAACCATTTCACTGTTAAGGAATTTCTAACCCCTTTCTAAACCCTTATTTTATAATTTTAAAACCCCTTTTTAAATCATACACATGCATAGTAATTTATTTATAAAACTAGATATTAAATAAACCATTTTTCTAAGATATTTATTTCATAAGATATAAAATAATCAATATTTTTGTAAAAACTATATATATTTAAAAATTCTTTTAAAATACTTTATAATACTTATAATAGGTTTTAGAACATTTACTCAAAATATTATTTTAAAATAAAAACCATATAATTTACTTCAAAACTTGGAAATTCAAGTTTTTATTATAAAAACCACTTCTTTAAAAATTCACAACTAATTCTTATAAATTAAGTAGCATCTCAAACCACTTTTGTAATACACCAATAAGAGTTAGTAAACACTTATCAAGGAAAGAAATAAAATACATAAATTTAAATATATTTCTAAATCTTTAAAGTCCAAAATTAAAGACCAAACAAGGCAGTTTTGCCCATGTGAAAATTTGGCCACTTTTCGAAATGTTACATAACAGTTTACCATCCAAATTTTTTTAGGATCAAGAATACGTAAAAAACATCATATATATGGCGATAAACCCATAAGGATCTATCAACAAAGTTCCATAGAATTCGTTATAACTAAGGTAATTCCCAAGTGCATCCATAATGACTATCGCTATAAGGGTACTTACAAAAAGTCCATCTAAAACCTATGTGAATTATTTAAAGGCTATGACCCAAGTCATATAAGCTCATTCAAGTCCATTCAATGTCCATTCAAAACCATACATATGGATCACATATGTCACTTCCCTTCAGACCAAGGATGAAAACCAATATTTCCACATATGTCAACATCAATTCAAACAACTTAAACACAATTAAACACAGAAATATATGGATTATACTTTCATTTGAAATGGTGTGTTAACTCACCTTTAACCCAACAAACAACCAAGATCCAAGTACCAAAGTCTAACCCCACCCTTGCAACCACTTTTCCTCCATTTGTTCCTTCCTTTGCACTTGCTTTTGCCCCTCCAAACCACTCTTATTGCAACGGACTATTACTGTATGGTGAGTGCGACTTCGGCTCTTCCAAACAAACTAACTAGCCATTATTGTAATGTCGTCCCATGGCTCCACTCCAAATTTGAGTAAATTTGGATGAGTTCTTGAAATATTTTCTTTAGAATAGAAGAGAAGAAGAAGACATGGAATAAAGCTTGGTTTTGCTTGGTGAATTTGCAATTTATTATCAAGGATAAGCCCCTCATATAGGCTTCAAATAGTTCTCTTTAAGCTTGTTCTTATCCCTTACCCTCATGCCATGCAAGGCTCACCTCCCATCACTTCTCCTGTACAACACTTCCTTTAGCAAAATACCATTAAACCTCTTACATGATAATATCTCTTATCCATATGGAAGTTTCTAGAACATTCCATTGGTTTATGAAGTGAGTGTTTTAATTAGTTGGTAATGTGTTCATTTGATCATTAGACAAGTGAAAAAGAGTACGAACAACTTATATCGATCAAAAAGTTCTTTACTGATAAACTGATTTCCGGCAACGTTATCGATTTTTCTTCGAAGAATATAACTTTATAAAAAAACTCAAAAACAAGTTTATTATCATTATTCGTTAATTAAATGATGTCTATCAAGGTCGTAAAATCATATTTATAACATTTACTTATATTTAGAAATGTTTCGATATTCGAAGACGAAGTGTTTGATTTCAGGGTTGCTACAATTTTGTTACATAGTTGGTACATATCTTTTTGTTTGCATTTAAATCTTCAGTATTTCTTTTGGTCTAAACTACTAAGAATATGCAAGCACAAGAATGGTATTTAATCTTGATGAATAACACATTCTATTGGTTTCCCAATAATTTAAAAACTTATGCTAAAGAGTGCTATGGAAGTGGTTATGCTTCGTCCAAATATGGGAGGAAATGTCACATTTAAAGAATAGATGTTAAATAATAATGTCCAGGACAATAAAGAAACATGGGTATCAGATGTCGGCCTCTTTTTTCTTAAATAGTAATTGGAGTTTAACTTACCATGCACGTAAAGCCACATGTGGAGTTTGTACTTTGTATGCACTTTGTTTTTCCAAAGAGAAATAAAACTGAAGGACTTGTCTGAGAATTTATAAAATGATTTTACCATGAAGATGCCCTTATTCTCAAGTCTCCAAGAGTATGTGTTTGATTCCGTACTAGGCTAGAATTGCATAGTTAAGCTTAACGACTTGAAGAATTAAGTTTGCACGTTACCTTTAAAGTTATTGTTGAAAGAGATTGAGCAATTTTGATTCCTGAATGCCTCTTTAAAGATTATATGCTATACCAAGCTGAGATGAATAGTTTTAGAAAAGTGAAAGAGAATGGATTACGGATGAGCCAATGATTTGTCCAAAAAGCTAATTTATTGCCCATGGATACCGATACCTATTAGAACCGGCGTGGCCTTCAGTAGGACAAATGGATGAGTTTTTTTTTTTCCATAACTGGATCTTAGTGGACCTATGCAGTCTAATACCTAATGCGAGATCCAACCTTATTATTTAAATGAAATCATACTTTACTTAATTTTTTGAATAAATTAATTTAAGTTAATAAGTATAATATAGTGTGTATGTAAAAGATATCCCATATATTATACATAGATTGTAGTGAAGATATAACTTAACAATATGGTATATGACAGCATGGTTAATAAATATATATGTAAATATTGCAATATATATCTATTGTATATATATTGTCTCAAATACAATATTTAACGTAAAATCATTACACATATATATGGATAAAATTTTGAAATTATTTATATATTAATGAAATAAATTGTTATTAAATTATATAAAGTAATCTAACAAAATAAAGAATATAAATTTTTTAATTTAAAAGTAAAATTTAAAATAAATATGTTTGCCTAATTTGAAATTTAAAATTTAAAGCCAAAGTAAAGATATCTAAGTTTGAATTAATAAAGCACATTCATATTCAAAATCACATTAATGCAAATCAATTATTATCATTGATTACTTAAATATTAGTATTATAATATATATATATATATATATAATATATGCAGCCAAAAATATTATATATATAATTGATTAATATATATACATATATATATAAATGAATTTTATATGTATATATTATGAAATGTATATAATTTATCTCAGCCGTTAATAAAGAAATATATATGTTTTTGTTTGAAAAGTTTATTTTAATAGAGGCCAAAATCAATTTATAAATTAATAAGTATATGTTTATAATTTAAATAAGGAAACAATGTATTATATGTTTTAAAATTGGTAAGTAATTATTTCTGTATAGAAAAACTATGTTAAGTGTTAAGAAAGTTATTTCATATATATAATAATACATATATTGTCAAAATCAATATATATATATATATATACATATTAATTTTAAACTATTAAATCAAATAAATTATATCATGCGACTTAATTGTTTAAAGGGCTTAAAATAGTTATAATTATATGCGATAATTTTATACACATGCACGATTATGATAATAATGATTAATTACGTATAAATAGAAACTAGAATGACCACCTTTGAAGATTTTGCCTTTGAACAAACCTCAATAGGTGAAAGCTCCTACACTTCTTAGAATTAGAAAATGACTATGCAACAATCGAATGTGGCAAAAAGTTATGTGATGTTTTATGCTAGTGGAGCTTAGTCTATAGAAGATGGAGAGATGTGCTTGTGACGAAGGAGGCAGGGTTTAAGAGGAACAAGAGAAGGAGTCTTGATTTGGTATTTATAAGGAGAAAAGTTAGAAAATATCTCACACCTATTACTCCTTCTCCCTTAACGAATTCAAATTCAGATCTACATCCAAATTCAACCCTCCTTTGTAACAACCTAATTTTTTTTAATATTTCGAATGGGAATATTTAATTTATTTAGAGATTCAGATTTGATTCAAATTTACTAAGTCAATTATTTATATAATAAATCGTTATTATTGTTGTATTTTTAACATAATTTATTTGGTTTTTCCATAATTTTTTTCAATTGAAAAAAAATTATTTTTTCATTTGATGATTTTTTGGCGAACGATGGTATTTTTTGATTTAACATAATAAGATAACAATTGTATTTTATTATTGTTTTCGGTCCATATTTCATTTTTGTGCACGATCGTATTTTTGTTTGTTGTTCGCGATTCATACATGAATGAAATTCTACGACGCGACAAATTAGAAATCTTGTTATAAACTAAACCCAACATAAGAAAATTCAACAATTTGACAACCCTTATGTTTACTTATCCTTTTACCTCCTTCTTATTCACTTTCCCTCCTCTTTTCCATTTACTTTTATAAGAAAACTAAAAACCCTCCACCGGATGGTTTACGTTGATCGGTGCTATTAGAGGCTGAATTACGCGATGGTCCCAACATGAAAAATGAGGGAGAGTGAGATGAAAGATATCACCAATTGGGTCATTGAAAGGTGGCTGGTGGCAGTCATAATTGACTATAACGGTGGCAGCCTGAGTTCATGTTTTTGGCGATAACGACGATCTATGGGTAGCGGCCATAAAGCAAAGTTGTCAGGGCAGGCGAGGGCTTGGTTTGGGTGAAGGTTGGGTTTCCCTCTTTGACAGTGGCGGTGAAAAATGTGAGATGAACGGAGTGCATCGTTTTGAGTTCGATAATTTCGGTAGAGACTCGAGGGTGGTGATTTGGATGGCTTTGGGTTTGTCGTGGTCAGGGGAGGTCGTAGCAGGCCAGCAGCATTAGCCAAAGCACTGTGGTGAAATAGACAAGTGGTTGAACAGAGATGGTGAGTTATTGAGATGGCTGCTTGGCTCTTATGAGGGGGATTACGGTTTAAAGAGTGTAATTAGTGTGTAATTAGTAATTTAATTATATTTTTAAATCCCACATATTATAAACTAAATATCTCTCTCATACATGGTCCAATCAAGGCAAGATTTTTTGTGTTGCGTTAGCTATAGGGATTGCTACGTGCTATACCTAGTTTCGTCAACTTTGGACCAAGTGAAATTTTATGCTAAAATTGAGCATTATTTGATTTTAGTTTAAACTAGAATGTCTAACCATGTAATGGCTCGTATTTTTGACTGTTAAAAATACTAAATTTAATGGGTAACTTAAAATTAAAAATGGTTAGAAAGTAAAATTTACAATTTATTATTGTACATATTTTTTAGAATATAAAACATGGTGTTACATAAATTCCAAAACAACAAATTTCAATGAGATAAAAGATGGTAATGCATATTAGAATATAATTTAATGATGTTAATTTGGAGTATAATTGTAAAGTTTAATAAAGGAATAACATAAATGATGTATAAAATGGTGATATCATAAGTTATTTAATTGAAATTGATTTTAGCATTGGTATGTAAATTTATAATCCTTGTTTGCAAACAACAAATTCATAGATATTCAAATTATTAAGATGTAGCAATTGTTTTATTTTTAATATTATTATTAAATCCATTTGAAATTAATTTGATAATCAATTGGAATTCACTAATTGAAATACTGCATTTAATATAAGAAAAGATGTCAACTATAGGTAATGAGTGTATGTTACAAATGGCGATTTTCGACCCTCAAAAATCGACAACAATACGGCCACTGTATAAAATGTCAAGCAGCTAGAAATACCAGTTCATTAGGGGTAAATAATAAAAAGGTAGAAGAAATAATAGAACAACATAGAATCTCACAATCGCAGTGGAACAAAGTATAAAATAAAATAATAGATTTTGAATACAAGAACTGTACTTTTAATATACATTCCACTATCAGAGTACAACAATCCAATACATCAAATCTGGATAGTTTAATAACTTTTCCTAACAAAGTGGAATAATAATTAAGTATGGAAGTACGCCATGACATCCAGCTCGTTCCCTGAGCTTCATAGCATCCTATCCTGAATCTGTAATGCTCGGTCTCACCCGAGCATTATAATAAAAATAACAGCCAAGTCGGTCTGGAAAACCAGTGTGAGAAAACACACTCAATTTGAATTATTAACTTTTCAAAATCCTTTGGAAAACAAAGTTATCTCATAAGACCACGTAACAAATAAACACGACAGGTTTTTCACCTATGATAACCAAAACACTTTATAGAAAATTGAGTGACGTTATAATAGTGTATAAATACAAATACTTATTCAAATAGCTGAAATTGTTTCATTAATTAAATTCCAGCGTACTAGCCACTACAAAGAAAACTGTAAGCTCATATTGAAGAATGGATTCCAACGAATGACTGGGCCACTGGGGTATCACTCATCACAGTGCATCTTTAGAATCATGTACCGAGGACCATGCCAGGATCCCCTGCTACACAAGACCGGCCTGCCCCTAACCTGGATAGACCGAATATGTTATCACCCCTGGTGTTCCCACCCTTAACATCGAGCGCTTTTTCTTTCATGTGTACCCATATCTAAGATAAATAGGGTTTTCATGGACATCTAGAAAGGTGATAACATACCATACTTGGGTGCGACCCACTTAGTCTTGCTGCATCTCCCATGTTTTACTCATTCCGGTTGATGAGGCTCGAGGCTAAGCGTTCCTTTTAAGGAATGATTCTCTTTGACTGCTTATCGTCCTCAAATGACGATGTTCTGATAGCATTCGTCCATACAAGTTGTCCTCGATCTGGACAAACCGAATCACCATCTTCATCATCTTAAGGGTATTCATTCGTAATGTTCAAACTAGATCGAAGTGGTTTCTGGATAATTAAATCCAATCCCGGTCTCTTCGAAACGTTTAGCGAAATTGGCCAAAATTGATAGTCACATATTTAACTATCAATACTCATCCATGAACAATCATCAGGCCTTATTATAAATTTTCCAAAATTTATTTAAAAAATATCTTTATAAGATATTACTTTCAGTTCTTCAACATTTGAAAACAGTTTCTCAAATCCTTATACTTTCAACGGGACATTTCCGACCCTTTCCAATACTTAGAATATTTACCCCTTCATTTTATATTCAACACTTAGAAAATATTCCTTTTTATTTCCTTCTTCCTTCTCAAAATCATTTACAATTTTATTTGTAAATTCCTCATCTCGTTTTACACGAATTCTATAAATTCTGAAATTCCTCAGTTAATTCCCTTAATATTTTAAAAACCAATTACACTTGCGTATAAACTCAATTCACTTATACTTCTTTATGAATTCTATTCTCATTTTCGAAGTTCACTTTTATCTAACTACTCCAGAAATTTCCTTTCTTTTCTTCCCAATTCTATTTTAGGAATTTTCTTATAATCCCATCTACGGAATAACCCCATTTTCAGACTTCCCTGAAGTTTTATATATAAATTTAAAACTTTCTAAAACTCTATATACATATGCATATGTAAATAAAAATAAGTATTTAAAAAAATTTGTTTTTAAGACATATTCAAATAATTATTTAAAATATTGAAAAACTTTCTTATAACGTCATTTTTTTAAAAGCAGGTTTAAACATTGAGGATTCTTATTAAAATAGATATTAAGTATTTTAAAAGTTCACTTCTAAAATATTTCCATACCAACTAACCTTGAAATTTATATTGTTTAATAATTAAAAAATTTCCTTTTAAAATAAAAAATAGCTTATCGATAAAATAAATTTTTAAATCTCAATAACCAAATTTCAATTTATAAATCTTCCTGATTTCCATCACATTACTTCCACTACGGTCTCCTTAACTAGTTCACATTAAAAAAAATATAGTATCTACTATTTTTCTCATCCTATATCCATATTCCAATATAAATTCTTCCCGTAAATTTATATTCCCATATTTATCGTCCGATATCATTTTCCTTCATTTATAAACTACGTTTATAAATGTAACGCCCTGCCTTTCTGCACGCTTTAAATTGACACACATGCCAATTCAAACCATACGAAAGGGTGGATTGTTATGGTGTAAATAAGAAAACCAAGAAAGAAATAAAAACAAAACAGAATCTTGCAGCGGAACAATAAAATATAATAATCAAATATACAGTTCCTGAAGCTGTTTTATACACATTTGATTATATTTATACAATACTTATTAGAGTTGAACTTACCAGTGAATAACAATCAATGCAGCGGAATACAGTGTGTAGTGGAACAATAAAATATGTAGTAATAATAATAATGAAATCTTCATCTTCGTCCTCCAGAAATAAAGTCTTCGATTCCTGAAATGCTCGGACTGAGCCGAGCGAATTGAAAAGACAAAAAACTCGAGTCAGAACTAAAAGGTCTTATGTAAGTTAAATCAACAGGAATAAATATGAGTGCAGTAACTTAAGAGATGCTCGGGATTCACATCTCCTAAGGATCCGTTAAACTATTTACTATGCAGTAATATTTCACTATTATAATAATGTCTATTAGTAAAATAAACTTACTTTAAAATAGCGTTAAAGGGTTACCCATATAGCCCTTAACACGTAATAGTGCCAATAGTCTATATAGTGCCTGCATATCTCCTGATCTGGAGATTACGAGAAGACACTCCATAGGTACGACACAAATAGAAACTCGTAGTAAAGGCTCGGTATGGTAGGTGACACGGCACAACTAGGCAATGCCAGGGTAGATATACCATTTGCTATCCGGACTGGTGGTAACGCATAGCCGCAGCTACCGTCCACCTCGAACAAACACCCCCAAAATCAAAAATAAAGGTGGCCACCGAATCAATCCAAAGTCAGAGTATAGTATCGAAGAGATGTGCCCGATAAATGGTGCTACCCCTTGGCCCGAGAATCGCTCCTGATTTAGCCACCTTATGCCCACTCACGGGAGTTGGGTCCACGTATTTACCTTAAAGGAAACGCCGCCACCATCCTACTTCCTTCTGGAATGTCCACCGCATAAAAGGTTGTTAAAGTGGTTTTCGGAGTTGGCAGAGAGTATGACAACTTCCGATCCCGGTCTCTTTAACAACCAAACGTTATTATAACACCGCGGTCTTTTCAAAATAGTTTATACTTTTAAACCATAATAAAATATCCATTTCAAAACTATATAAATACGATATCATTTCTATTTCATAACCAAATCAATATGATATCATTTTTCAAAATATCCCTTTTCAACATCATAACACTATCAAATTTATATACCTCGAAATCAAACATTTGAAATATAACTTTCGAAACATAATACTCCGCATTCCATAACTTCCAAACTTAACTGGTTTAGATATTCAACGGTATATAACTAAAATAGTTTGAAATTTATTCATAAAGGAAAATAATTTCCACGACTTTACAAATTTATTTAATTTAAATTAAATCTAAATCCATAAGATTTCAACTCACTTTTAGTTTCCATAAACCATTTCAATTTCAATTTATTTCAAACTTTCAATGTTCTATTATTTAGTTTTGAAATATTTGCAAAGTAAATTCATAATCATTTAAATAAACTCAAATTTCCAATAACTAAATTTTTCCTTCAATTTATTTATACTAGAAATATTCATTTAATTCAATCTTGGAAAATCCAGTTATAAATATCATACCTTTTAAAATTTCAAGTTTAATACATTTACATCAACTTATGGAGTTAAATTCTTAAATGCTTCTCAATTTCAAATAAATCTCCAATTTACCTTCAAATCTTAATTTAATTTTAAATCATCATAACTTTTATATTAAAGTATGATTTAATTACTTAACCATATTTATTTAAATAAAAATCAACTCCATTATTAAACTTATTGTTATTTAATAAATTCATACATAGCTTAAATACATGAATTTGACTATATACATATATAACAATATTTATATAATCTCAAAATCAATATTCATTTAACCATATTAAATAAAATATTCAAATTTTAAAATTGGGCTTATTTTGACTTTCAAAGCATACTTATATATAGCTAGAATCAAAATATAAATTTGACGTTTATATAACATCAAAAATCAATATTTATATAACCCGTATATTTCTTTTCAAAATCATAGAAATCCTTTCAAACTACATACATACATACATACATACATATATATATATACATATATAGACCGCTGTGTCTGTATAAAATTTTCTACCCTATGGTCAAGTGATACAGATATTTATCATTTCAATCCGTAATTTAAAAATAAAAATTACGGTTATATATCATTTCAAACCGCAATCCCGAATGAAATAAGAATGTATAATAACTTCAGTTTATAACAACATAAATACAGCATCCATTCACCCAATATCAATCATCAACCATTTATTTCAATCATCATCCAATTTAAACAATAACAGCCATATAGTTGCTAAAATAAACAATAAGTAATTGCTGACAGTTTATCTTCAAAAATAAATTAAACAATCAATCTAATTGGCAATTTATATGCAATAATAAATTAAATAACAATTTAATTTAAATAAATGAAATCAACTGAGATGATTATTAAAATTATACAAAACAGTCATAAATAAACTTCAAATCACATCACATATCAATTTAACAAACATAAGAAATCTTAGAAGTTATGAGTGGGTTAAAACACTCACCTTTTAGATTTAAATTGAATTTAAATTCAATTTAAACCCAAAAATTTCACAGTCTCAGAATTTGTCCAAACTAGCGCCAAAACGTTCGGAATTTCAATACGATCCTAATAAAAAAACTGCGCGTGAATTGGTGTTTGTATGTGAAAGATATAGCAGTAATTGGGATTGAATTTCAATTAAATAATTAATAAAAGTGAACACATTCTACCTAAAGTCCACTCAACAACTATCCTGGATGCAATCAACTTCCTGGATGCAATCAACAGACAAAGCAAATTTGCTTAAGTGTTGACTCGTCCAAGTACGTCCGCGACCTAAAAGGTTATGTTACAAAAATTTAAGTCGCCCAGATCATAGTGCAACCCAAAGAAAGGCCGTTAGAAGAGTTATCTCGTTCGAAGAAATATGTTATACATCTTAAGTCACAAGTTCATAAGTCGTTCAGATTTCCTAAAGTCGCAAAGTTCATAGGTCGTTCAATGCCCTAAGGCACTCTACATGTTTAACTCGCTTCGTGCCCTAGGTCGCTCTAAGAATTAACCCAGAGATGCCGAGCTGTCTTCCGTTAAAAAACCCTGAATCCTGCTCTCCACTCACATGCTGCCATGTGTCCATCTCCCTTGCCCTACCAGAAACGCCATGCCATAACCTAAAATCCACTAACCCGTAACCAAATATCTCTTCGTCTCCTCCAAACGCCAAAAACCTCATCGTCACCTCCAAATTTCTGAAAACCATCATTAACTCCACAAATTCGAACACTCGCCAAATAACTTCAGGAGATCCTAAGCCGCTTCATTTTAAGGCAATTGCCAATGATTCGATGATGATCAGAGGGCGAATCTTTGTATAATCTTACAACATGGAAGCCAAAAATGTATTGAAATGGTTATGGAGGAATCGATGGTAAAGGCAATGGATAGATGATCGGAATAACCTAAATTTGCTGTTGGAAATAGTGATTGGGGATGCAAAGAAGGGAATTTCGTGTTAACTTCTGAGCTCGAATGCAACAATGGCAGCAAAGTGATAAGCGATAATGTGAAGAGGACGAAGTGACTTAACGATTTATATAGGAGACAGAGGAGAAGACGAATGGGTGCGCGAGTTAACGAGCTTCTTGAGTCGCCCACGATCTAGCAGAGTTAGATCGAAGCACATGACCTATAACCTAGGCATATGTTTTGAGGGGCAAGTGTTAGTTCCTTTCTGAATGGCGACTCAACTACTTACAGCAAGGCGCGACCTAACGACCGAAAGAATAAGAGACTCAACGAGTTAACAACCCAACGACTTAAATCACAAAGCGACACAACATGGCGTGACCTAATTACTTAAGGAGCTCCAACAACCTAACGAGTTAAAAGGTCCAGCGACCTAGCGAGTTAAAACAGAGTAAAGCCGCTTGCATATAGATCACTCCCAACCTTAAGTCGCTACCTCTTCTAAGTCGCTCCATATAAGTCTCCTTCACTCCCATAGGTCGCTACGACCTACCAGCAAAAGCAGTTGATCAAGCCATAGATTGTATCCACTAGGTCGCTGGCGGCCTATGACCTAACCTACTCCTATGTCGCCCTATACCTACGACCTAGACCCAGAATTTCCCTATAAATACCCCGCCCACTCCATCAGGAAAGGGCTTGGGGGATTATTTCTGGAATGCCAATACTTTGCTGTTTTCTCGACTACTTCAACACTTCAAACACCGAAGACGCTTCAACGAACTTTGGGAAAGATCTAATTCATTCAATATGAATTCAAAGAGCTTTTCTACATCGAAGTTCTAGCTACTCGTCTTAATCGTGGTGTAATTGAAGAATCATTGAAAAAGTTGTAATCAAATCAGCAATAAAAGAGATTTAGTGGACATAGGCTTGACTTTAAGCCGAACCACTATAAAAACTGTTGTCTCTTTACTATTTCTCTGCTATTTTCTGCTTATTTTTAGTTCCCGTACCAACGGGTGGTGCTTTCACTATACTACAACTTACACCAGGGTGTTAGCGTACATTTTTAGCGTTAGCATTTTTGGAGCTTTCACTGAGAAACCAAATTCAGGAGTGCTCTAACCATTGCTTCACAAAGATTTTTTGAAAGACTCTCTCTAAGAACCAGAAGTCTATCGGAGATTATGGCTCCTGGAAGAAAAGGTAGATCTGCTAGATCTGGAAGTGCTTATGACAACACCGTTACTTCTCCCGCATCAAATCAAGCGACTCCTAGTGTTGGAGTCACTAGGGCGGAGTTGGATGCTGTAGTGTCTGGCTTGTATCAACAGATGGAAGCCCAGAACACTTTGATGTTGGATAGGTTGAATACTTTGCTTGGAGTTAACCGTCAACCAGAAAACAATGAACAAACCTTTGCCGAAGATGTTCATGATCCTCAAGGGAAAGGTATTCCTCAAAGGGCAGCTGGCACCGCCGAAGGAGAACCTCCCCAAGCTGGAGCTTCAAGGTCGCAGCCAACTCTTTGTGAGTGTTCGCCCAGGCAAACTTCCGAAAAAGTAGCTGAAGTCTATCCCGCGGGGCCCTTGAACGATGAGGAGTACCTCTCGAGAATGATCCGAAAAATTATGAAAGAAAGCATGCAAAGGGATGAAGATGAAAATGACTAGGGGTTTGCTCCAAGCAAGACTCCTTTTACTGAAAGTATCCTAAAGGCTGAATTTTCAAAGAAGTTTGTTCCCCCTACCATTCCAGCTTATCGGGGGACAAGTGATCCCAACCAGTTCTTATACAAGTATGACTAGCATATGACAGGTGCTAGAGCAACCGATGAGATCAAATGCAGATACTTTCCTGTATACTTGGAGGGAGTGACTCTGCTTTGGTTCACAAAGCTTCGAGTTTGATCAGTAGGTCAGTTCTCCGACCTGACTCGGAAATTCAAAGATCAGTTCAGGTTGTATGCTTCAAAGGCCAAGGACATAATGTCACTTTCCGGCCGTGAACAAAGCCTAGGAGAGTCAATCATATCTTTCTTAAACCGCTTCAATATAGCCTTGGCTGAAGTTGATAATGCGGAACCTCGAATGATTCTGACCTACTTAATGCGGGCTATTGATAAATCAAGTGAATTAGGGAAATGGCTGAAGATGAAAGAGCCAAATTCGCTTGAAAAGTTATACAAAAAGGCGGATGAATTCATGCGCCTAGAAAGCCTTCCTGTGCCGACAAAAGTAGTTGTGACTGAGGTTGAGAATAACACTGTTGCTTCTAACAGGAAAGAATCTGGTGGTCAGAAGAGGGAGAATGACGGTGGAAAAAAGCAGGAAAATGTGAAGAAAGCTCGCCACTTTAGACCTTCAAATTTCACTCCCTTAACTGATACTCCAGAAAATATCTTCTTTGCAACCAAGGATACTGTTGAATATCCTAAACCCCCTAAGATAAAGCCTGGGAAAGATGCCGCGCATAACGAGAGATTCTGTCGGTTTCACAATCAAACTGGCCATGACACTAACGAATGTCGCCATTTAAAGAATTTGATTGAAGAGCTGCCGCGACAGAATAAATTGCAACAATATGTAAAGAGAAACAGAAGTGACCCAAGCTCATCTACTCAGGGGCAAAAAGTTCCTGCTCATCATTCTGGCTCAGGTGAGAGGGCTACAACGCATGAATCTGAGAGGCATATCATTAATGTTATCACAGTGGGTCCTCACCCAGCGGGTAGAAGCAGGGGAGAAATGGAAAGATATGCTCGTGCTTTAAGATACTCCCCGGCTGAAGAAAGTGTTTTTGTCTTGGAAGATGCTACACTCTTAAAATAGCAAAGAACTTTTAATGATGACATCATATTCAGGGCTAGAGACTCTTCCGGTGTTGAGGCTCCCACCATAGATCCCTTAGTGATATCTGCAGGCATCAGACCAGCCATTGTGAGAAGGGTGCTTGTGGACTGCGACGCTTCTTGTAATGTCCTCTTCAAAAAGACATTTGATCAAATGAAAGTCCCCATGGCTAATGTTCAAGCTTCCTCATAGAAAATTGTTGGGTTCACTGGAGAACCAAAACAGCCTATTGGGACTATTGACTTGTTTGTAGAGCTCGAAGAAGGGGAAAAGAAAGTGGTCCGAAAGCAAACTTTTGTGATTATTGATGAATTCTTTGCTTATAATGCCTTCTTGTGTCGACCGGCTCTCGCCGCATTCAAGGCCATTCTCGCCCCTTGGTGCTTGACTATGAAATTCCCCACTGATAATGGAGTTGGTGTTGTGAAAAGGGACCAAAATGCCGCGCCAGAATGCTATCTTACAGAGTTACGGGAGGTGAAAAAGAGAGAAATGAGAAAGGGTGCGGCAGCTCCGCTCCGCATCAAAGAACCCACCTTGTAGCAATTACAGGGTGGACCCTGCATTGGTGAGCATAGTGGTGCACGAAAAGAAATTGATCCCAGAAAAACCAATGTAGGGGAGAGTAGAGTGGTGTCGGTGGAAGTGACGGCGCCAATACCTATTGACCTGAAAGATCCAAACAAGTTGCTGAATGTGGGTTCACAACTCGGTGTGACGGTTCAGAATATGTTGATATCATTCTTGAAAGCAAACCTGGATGTATTCGCTTAGAGTCATGCCGACATGTGTGGAATATCTCCATAAATCACGGTGCATGCTTTGAATATTGATCCAAAATTCACACCCGTAAAGCAGAAAAGAAGAACCCAGGGTCCTGAAAGGTCGGCAGCATTAAAAGAAGAAGTAGATTGGCTCATGGAAAATGGCTTTATCAGAGAATCCACTTATCCAAATTGGGTTTGTAATCCGGTATTGGTTAAAAAAGCAAACGAAAAGTGGAGAGTATGCATCAACTTTTCAGACTTGAACAAAGCATGCCCCAAAGACTGTTTCCCGTTACCCAGGATTGATCAGTTGGTGAATGGAACAGTCGGGCATGAATTATTGTCTTTTATGGATGCTTACTCAAGATATAATCAAACCATGATGCATGAGCCAGACCAGGAGGACACGAGTTTCATCACTGATGTTGGTCTTTACTGCTATAAAGTCATGCCCTTCGGACTGAAGAACGCAGGGGCAACTTATCAGAGACTGTCAATGCCATGTTCAAGCCCCAGATTGGCAAGACTATGGAAGTATATGTTGATGATATGCTGGTGAAGTCGAAGAAGGCAGTAGACCACATGGATCATTTGGCAGAATGTTCGTAGTCCTCCGAAAGTATGGGATGAAGCTAAATCCTCTGAAATGCTCATTCGGGTTAGAGTCCGGAAAATTTTTGGGTTTCATTATGAGTGCTAGGGGCATTGAAGCTAATCCTGCTCAGATTACTGCCTTGAGAGAAGTCAAAGCCCCTAAGACAAAGAAGGAATTGCAAAGGCTTAACGGGAAAGTCGCTGCTTTGAGTCGATTTATTTCCAAGGCCACTGACAAATGCATTCCCTTCTTTGACGCTCTGAAGAAAGGAAAGAAAAACTTTGAATGGACTCCTAAATGTCAGAAAGCTTTTGATGAACTGATTCGTCACATGCAAACGCCTCCAATACTTTCTAAGCCCAGCAATGGTGAAGATCTTTTCATATATTTAGCAGTTTCATCTCATGCTCTCAGTGCAGCACTGGTACGGGAAGACGCAAAAGTTCAGCGCCCGGTTTATTACATCAGCAAAAGATTCACTGGGGCAGAGATGAATTATTCAAAGCAGGAAAAGCTCGCCTATTGTCTATTGATTGCATCCAGGAAGTTGAGGCCATATTTCCAAGCTCATCCTATTAAAGTCCTCGACGATCAACCTCTAAAGCAACTCCTATTTCGCCCTTAAACTTCAGGTCGTGTTATGAAGTGGAATATTGAACTCAGCCAGTATGATATCATCTATCATCCTCGAAGAGCAATCAATAGACAAGCTTTAGCGGACTTCATTGCAGAATACACAGATAAAGGTGACAGTGAGGAAGAGGTGACTAATGACATCCCGATCCAATGGAAATTATATGTTGATGGTGCAAGAAATGATTGTTGTTCCGAAGCTGGGGTTGTGCTTGAAACCCCCGAAGGGCGATCATTGTGCTATGCATTGAGACTAGAATTTCCTTCGACAAATAATGAAGCAGAATATGAAGCTCTTATTGCCGGTTTGAAGATTGCTAAAGATCTGAACATCAAAGTATTGCAGATCTTTAGTGATTCACAGCTTATTGTGTGTCAAGTCAAGAAAGAGTTTCAGACTAAAGGAGGAAATCTGCTTGCTTACTTGTCAAAGTCCTGGAAGCTTCTAGATGATTTTGATCATTATACAATAAGCCATATACCCGGGAAGAGAACATGAAGGCAGATTCTCTCGCAAAATATTCAAGCTCTGGCGAAGCTCAGTTATTGGGATTGGTCCCTGTAGAAGTCTTGTCAGCCCCAAGTACTGATGAGATGGACATTGCTGGATTATGGCTGTATCTCAAGAACAGGAGTCGTGGATGACCCCAATCAAAGAATATCTACTCAAAGGCTCCCTTCCAGAAAACTCAAAAGAGCGCCAGAAACTGTTAAGAAAAGCCTCGAGACATGTAATTCAGGACGGCCGGCTGTGCAGACGGGGATTCTCGATGCCATTACTCCGATGTGTAACCAAGGAAGAGGCTAAGACAATTTTAGCTGAAGTGCACCAAGGGGAGTGTGGGGATCATTAAGGTGGCCAGACTTTAGCAAAGAAAATTCTCCACTATGGGTATTTTTGGCCAGATATTAATCGAGATGCTGTTAGCTACTCTCGAAAGTGCGACAGATGCCATAGATTTGCAAAAATCCCGAGAGCACCTTCCACCGAACTAACAGAGATGGTCAGTCCATAGCCATTCGCCATTTGGGGGATAGATCTCATTGGGCCTTTGCCAGTTGCCAAGTCCGGAATCAAATATGCTATTGTTGCCATTGATTATTTCACTAAATGGGCAGAATCTGAACCGTTGGCTACTATTACCTCTAAAAAGATGATAAACTTTTTGACTTAGAATATCATTTGCAGGTGTGGTGTGCCTCAGAAGATAATCATAGACAATGGTACCCAATTCGAAAGCGAAGAATTTCAGGGCTTTTGCAAGCGATTCAAGATCCAAAAAAGCTTCTCGGTAGTGGCTTATCCGCAGGCAAACGGGCAAGTGGAAACGGTGAACAAAATTATCAAATCAACCATCAAAAAACAGCTGGAAAAAGCAAAAGGTGGTTGGGTCGATAAGCTGCCACTAGCACTATGGGCATATAGAACTACTCACAAGACTGCAACTGGACACACTCCATTCTCATTAGCATACAGATCAGAAGCCATGATTCTAGTGGAAATAGAGGTCCCCTCACACAGGAGAATTCATTTCAACCAAGCTGAAAATGAAAAGCTGCAACTTGAAGCACTTGACTTGCTTGATGAAAGAAGGAAAGAAGCCGAGCTCAGAATTGCAGCCCATTAGCAAAGAATAGCCAGGCACTTCACTTCTAAAGTTCGCCAACGCAGCTTTGAAATTGGGGATCTAGTCTTGAAAAGGGTCATGACAGCAACAGGAGTGTTTGGGCCAAACTGGGAAGGGCCATATGTCATAGGCAAAAAACTTCTCGATGGCACTTTCAAGCTCACAACTGTCGAAGGAGATCCAATTCCGAGAGCCATGAACAGCAATCACTTGCGTCCATATTTTACTTAGAAGTTATGCTTGAATTTGTAAAATGATTATGGATGTATCATTCTTGTATTATAAACCATTGTAAAATCAGTGTAAATCAATAATAAGAACTATAAAGTGGATGTAGGCCCAATTCTTGGCCGAACCCCTATAAATCTTGTGTTCTCTATTACTATAAAATGCCTGTCTCATTTC
Organism: Allium cepa; assembly: GCA_030765085.1. NCBI lineage: Eukaryota > Viridiplantae > Streptophyta > Magnoliopsida > Asparagales > Amaryllidaceae > Allium > Allium cepa. Next base: position 857,025,530 of record CM060943.1, read on the forward strand.
GATGTGCACATATCTTAAACATATTGCTAAAATGTCGATTTAATAATGTAGGCTATCAAAGAAAAGCTTGCCTATTCAACACATCACAAGGCTCAGCGATTCCTACAAATCACTCAACAATCAAATGTCAAGCCACATAAATTCTGCATTCAATTCCTACATCAAAAGTGCTTCTCACAAATAGTTGGTGATTCCAACAGAGGGGCACCTTCCCAATGTGAAGGTTCCAGGCCCTTGCTAACTGATTGCTATCGTTTGTGCAAACGGACATCCGGTCAAGTAGCTTGCGTCTGCCCTGTGGATTCACTTAACAATGAAATGCACTTTTCTGGAAAAAAGGCAAACAACTTGCAAAGGAAGGGAACATGTGCTTGGAAACGATAGCGAGGAATCGCTGAGAGGCATATGGTGGAAAGACATGGGCAAGCAGACAAAGAACAACCAAAATGGAATCTTGTGCCTCAACCAAAAAGGTTGGTGGAACCACCGAAGGGGCACCTTCCCAAAGTGAAGGTTCCAGGCCCTTGCTAGTTAATTGCGATTGTTTGTGCAGACAAACATCCAGTTAGGTAGCTTGCGTCTGCTCCGTGGATCCACTTAACTATGAGATGCAACCTTCCAGGCGAACAACAAGGCCCTCTTCGGAGGCACACTTCACCAAGTTGGTGTGCCAAATCCCTCTTCGGAGGCACACTTCACCAAGTTGGAGTGCCAAAGCCCTCTTTGGAGGCAAAAGCCCTCTTCAGAGGCACGCTTCACCAAGTTGGAGTGCCAAAGCCCTTTTCAGAGGCACGCTTCCCCACGTAAAGGGAAAAAAGAAAGCCCTCTTCGGAGGCACGCTTCCCCGCGTAAAGGGACAAACAAAAAAGCCCTCTCCAGAGGCAAAAACCAAAAAGCACTTTCCAGAGGCACAAACAAAAATCCCTCTTCAGAGGAACAAACAAATCAAAACCTTCTTTGGAAGCCTGCTTCACCGAGTAGGAGAATCCACTTCTCAAAAATAAAAAGTTATCACCTTCGAAAGTTGAAGTGTAAAACCTCTTTCTAAAAAAAAGAAAAAAAAAAGAGAGAAGACTTCTCCGGTACAAAGCACACTCTACTAAAGCAGAATAATACTTCCTCAAAATGTAAAATTTGTTCTCCAAAGTAAGAGTACAAGTCTCCTCAAAATGGAGAAGATTGCAATGAGCCGTGGTATGGGGGCAATATAATATAGCTACAGTAATAAAAGCAACGCTCAAGCAACATACCAAGAGCTCACTGCAATATCATACAAGGAAAATAAAGAAACTTGTGTGATAAAAAGGAATAAATGCATTTATAACTACAAACAAAAGTTTGTTCAAGTGTAAAGAATCATTTTATTCCATACTATAAAAAATTTGTATACATGTGCAGGTTTCAAAATCGGAGGTCGGTACCCGCACAATCTCCGGTCAATACAAGTCTTCAAATAAAAGAAAAAAAGCAAAACAAGGAGGATAATGCCAGACCCATCACTTCTTCTTCCTCCTCCTTTGGAGCCTTCGCCCGGCCTAATGGATAACTTCTTAAGTCAGCTTGAACGGGTCGGGGAATGAGGAGAAAGTTACGTAATTGGGTCCTCTTCTGCTTTATCATCAACAACAGAAGTCTCCTTCCTTTTCTTCGAAACTCCGCGCTTTCCTTTCTTCTTTGAAGAAGATTCGCTGCCCAGAGCCATAAGATCAATCAACTTTGTATCATCGGCAGTGAATTCCTCCGGGGTCCTCTCACCTGCCTCAAGCTCTTCAGTTTTCTGCTCTTATGAAGCGGCCGGGTCATCCAAGCCTTGAAGAGCTTTTATCTGTTCTTCTTGTGACCCTGGTTGAGAAGCAAGAGAAGGAGTAACTTCAAGAGATGGAGGAGCAATAGCTGGAGGAGGCGAAGCTTGTGCAGTACTTGTTGTTTTCACTACAGAAGAAGAAGAATTAAACATCAGTATTTCTCGCAAAAAGAGGAGATAGTGGCACGTCGAGGTTTAGGTAATAATCAAGAAATTCATCGAGCTCATGTGAAGCAAACAAGTAGTCCACTTGATCTCGATCAGTGTTGAAGTTATCTGGAGAAGTTGGCTTTATCACATTGAATTCAAAACCGTGGGCTTCAATGTCTTCCTAGGACTCGGTGTGAGCAGTTGTAATTCCGATCTCGGCTTTGGAAGGAGGCGGAGAGTGAGAACTAGAGCCAATAATGTCGATGTCAATCGAAGCCGAAAGACGAGCCGGGTCGGTCAAAGGTGCCTTCCCTAAATGCTCTCCTTCCGCCGCTTCGGCTCGTTCTTTGGCGAGTTGTTCCTTCCCTCTGGCAAGGGAGGCTTGACCTTCATCCTCCAAAAAATGAGCCTCAAGACCCTCCTCAGCGTAGCCGGCACCTTTAAGCATTTCAACCGCTGCCTCCCACATTTCAGCTAGGGTAATTTCATAATTTGGGCCCAAAAATGGGAGGCTGCCATGCCCCAAGACGCTGTGAATGTAAAACTCGAATAAAGTGGAACTGACGTTGGCCTTCGTCTCCTCATGATATTGTTCAGCTGCTGCTTTTCCAGCAATGGCCTCGTCGCGTTCTTTTTCAACTTTAGAAAGCTGAGTCTTTAACATTTAAATCTCCAAGTCTTGGGAGCTAGTCTTTTCCCGCAGTTGATCAACATCACTGCGGTAGCTTTCCACAATTCTCTGCTGTGCCTCAAGTCTAGCCTCAGCATCTCGTTGACTAGCATGGACATCTCTTACTTGCTTTTGAAGCACCTCTTCCTTTTGAGTATAAGAAGTGGAAGAGGTAGCAAGGTCATCTTTAAGTTGCTTGACTTCAGCCTCGAGTTTCTCATTATATGCGGTGATGTTCTTCATCTCCGTGTCGTGCTGATCAAGAACTTTTTGCCATTCAGATTTATCACTTTCCATGGTTAGCATAGCTTCGAGATTTAAACGGTTCACTCTTTAAAGCTCATCGACTAGCTTTTGCCACCCGAACAGTATTTCAATGTCAAGCTTAACAGCATCAAGATTTCTCAGCATAGCCTGTTTGTCAATGGGAACCAAGTCCAAATCAAAGCATACTCCTTTTAAACACCAGTTTAGAAACTGGCTTTGGAGTGCAGGCGGAGCATTCTCAACTTGATATGTAGGCCTATTAATGATTGTTTGAATCTCAAGTTTGTTGAGGGTAGGGGAGCTAGAAGGGATGTCTAAAGAAATAGAAGTAGCGGGCACTTCAGAGATTTCAGCTGAAGTTTTTTCCCTAGGCTTGGCCGGCTTGGTGGACTCTTCAGCTTCATAACTCCTCCCCTTGTCGTCGTGAGACTTTCTTTTATGGAAGTCATCATCCCTTTGGTGAGAGTCATGGCGGTTATCTCTTCTACCATACCGCTCCTCATAGGCCTGCCTTTCGTGAGCCTTTCTAACTGCTCTTTCCTCGTCGGTTTCCCTAGGGGCGGGAAGATAACGCGTGGGGTCGTAAGAATCGCGCCTCCCATAGCGTTGAAAGTCATCATAATACGAACCACTGCGCCCCATTGGAGAACCTAAAAGTGAAGAAGAGACAAGTTTAGAAATCTTCGAAATAAAGAAGCTAAGTGCACATAATTGCCAAAATCCTAAGTGTGTGTAGCGTGTGAACTACGCGTGTCAAGCTACAAACCACTCTTCGGCTTAGGAGTCAATTCTTGGATTGATAGAGTTGACCGCAAAACAGACGTCGCTTCAATTGATGGAGAAACGAGCTTAGATGTGATGGTGTCATCTTTAAAAAGCTCTTGGGAAGTCACCATAAGGTCACTCAGTCCCCCAAAGACATCGTCACCATCGTGCTTAACAGAATGGGTCATGCCCTCTTCGACACACTTTGCACTCTTTATAATGAGACATTCTTTCTCAGTTCCCTCATCAGCTTCTCTAGTAGCTTTACGAGAACGTTGAGGAAATTCCTCTTCTTCAATAACTGGAAGAAGTTAAGATTTGCCAGATAATCCTGCACCGTCAACAGAACTGGAGCATTTCACTAATGAAGCCTCTACAATAGGTTCCTTCCGTGTGGATTCCTTTATGAAGGCTGGGGCATCTGACGTTTCTACATGAGAAATGGGGCCGTCACGAGTCTGAATGGATCGAGAAGAGTGCAAAAGTCCAAATTGGTGCAAAAAATCATCCTTCAGTAGGAACTTAATACTTCTCTCATCAACAACTACGGCATTCAATCTTTCAAAAGTCGGTTTATGACTAGAATCTTTTGAGGGAGGAGGAATTGCTGCAAAAGTAAAGAATGAAGTTAACACTTGATGACTCGAGTTTTGAAAGGCTCAGAAATAAAGTGAACGGAGATAAGTAGTCTTACTTTCTACTCTCCAGATGCCGTAGAATCTCGGTAGGTAGCGGACGAAGAAGAACAGATTTAAAAACCCGTGAGCACTCTCGAGAAGATCTGTAATCAGTTTACGGTTTCTCGCACTCCTTACAAGGGTGATGGAAGGGTGATCTTTGTTCCTCCCGAACGAACTCAAGTAACAGATCTCCTCGAAGCTTGGGAGGCGATTAAGCGTCCTCCTAAACAGTACGCACAACCCCATCAAAATGGCGTAGGCGGTAGGGTGCAGCTGGAATGGAGAGATAGTAAATCGAAGAAGGATTATTCTAAGAAAATCGTTGAATGGGGGAATAGCTCCGATCAGGCACATTTGACGGTTGACTGCAACAAAGCCAGGAGGCGGCCTATCAGCAGTGTCATTTACCCTAGAAAGGATAGCATCCGTTTTAGCAATGTCGAATTGAATGCATAGTAGGCTGAAAGCCCGTTGACTTAATGAAGTTGAAACTCTTTCAGGGGGATATTCTAGAGGGTCAACTATTGGGAAAACTTCATCGGCTTGCTCTGCTGTCTCTTCTTGCATTTGTTGAGAAGTCATTCTACACAAGGAACTAGATATTAAAATATGAAGGTGCACGTTTCCTAAATGTGTGAAGTGTTGTGCAAAACTAATAAAATGACAAGCAAATATAATTGGAATTAAACTAATTGGCATTTTTCGATTATAAAGTTCAAGGGCTTGTTATTTTAAGTCCAAGTACAAGTACAGTGTTGACGCAAACGTATCAGCTTTAGTTGATTAATTTAGCTTTGCTTTAATAATTCACTTGAACTTGTTAATTCACTGCACTTCGTTCGTATAATTCCTTTAAGTTGATTATTCTTTATCGACTAATCTGTCATTCGATGTGGGCAGTCGGTGGCAGTATATTCACCCTAGTTTTCTATAAATGTTGTATTTAATAGGTTGTTAGCTTAAAAGTTAATATAATCTATGAAAAAGTGCAACAAGTTCAAGCAGCTCCTTCTATCTGTTCAAGTTGGAAATTCAATCAAGTTCTGTCAAATTTTACAAGTGTTCAAGTCCTGTTCATTTCTTAGGTCGCAGGAACGACTTAAGTTAACACGGAACTCCTTAGGTCGGCCAGATCAAGTTCAAATGACTTAACATAGGTTGAGCTTCCCTAATTTGCTCTGCTCGAGTTATGGAGTTCATCAGTTATCTGCCTACGAGTTAAAAGCTACGCTGCAGGTTAAGGCATAAGTCTTTAAGTCGAGACAAAGCAAATTTGCTTAAGTGTTGACTCGTCCAAGTACGTCCGTGACCTAAAAGGTTATGTTACAAAAAGTTAAGTCACCCAGGTCATAGTGCAACCCAAAGAAAGGTCGTTAGAAGAGTTATCTCGTTCGAAGAAATATGCTATACATCTTAAGTCGCAAGTTCGTAAGTCGTTCAGATTTCCTTAAGTCGCAAAGTTCATAGGTCGTTCAATGCCCTAAGGCACTCTACATGTTTAACACGCTTCATGCCCTAGGTCACTCTAAGAAGTAACCCAGAGATGTCGAGCCGTCTTCCGTTAAAAAACCATGAATCCTGCTCTCCACTCACACGCTGCCACGTGTCCATCTCCCTTGCCCTACCAGAAACGCCATGCCATAATCTAAAATCTACTAACCCGTTAACCAAATATCTCTTCGTCTCCTCCAAACGCCTAAAACCTCATCGCCTCCTCCAAATTTTCGAAAACCATCATTAACTCCAAAAATTCGAACACTCGCCAAATAACTCCATGAGATCCTAAGCCGGTTCATTTTAAGGCAATTGCCAACGATTCGACGATGATCAAAGGGCGAATCGGGGTATAATCTTACAACATGGAAGAGAAAACTGTATTGAAATGGTTATGGAGGAATCGATGGTAAATGCAATGGAAAGATGATCGGAATTACCTAAATTTGCTGTTGGAAATAGTGATTGGGGATGCAAAGAAGGGAATTTCATGTTAAATTATGAGCTCGAATGCAACAATGGCAGCAAAGTGATAAGCGATAAAATGAAGAGGACGGAGCGACTTAACGATTTATATAAGAGACAGAGGACAAGACGAATGGGCGCGCGAATTAACGAGCTTCTTGAGTCGCCGACAACCTAGCAGAGTTAGATCGAAGAACACGACCTATAACCTAGGCATATGCTTCGAGGGGAAAGGGTAAGTCCGTTTCTGAATGGCGACTCAACTACTTACAGTAAGGCGCGACCTAACGACCTAAAGAATAAGCGACTCAACGAGTTAACAACCCAACAACTCAAATCACAAAGCGGCACAACATGGCACGACCTAATTACTTAAGGAGCTCCAACGACCTAACGAGTTAAAAGGTCCAGCGACCTAGCGAGTTCAAACAGAGTAAAGCCGCTTGCATATAGGTCGCTCCCAACCTTAGGTCGCTACCTCTTCTAAGTCGCTCCATATAAGTCACCTTCCACTCCCATAGGTCGCTACGACCTACCAGCAAAAGCAGTTGATCAAGCCATAGATCGTATCCATTAGGTCGCTGGCGACCTACGACCTAACCTACTCCTATGTCGCCCACGACCTACGAACTAGACCCAGAATTTCCCTATAAATACCCCGCCTACTCCACCAAGAAAGGGGCTTGGGGGATCATTTCCGGAACGCCAATACTTTGTTGTTTTCTCGACTCCTTGAACACTTCAAACACCGAAGATGCTTCAGCGAACTTTGGAAAAGATCTAACTCATTCAACATGAATTCAAAGAGCTTTTCTACGTCGAAGTTCTAGCTACTCGTCTTAATCGTGTTGTAATTGAAGAGTCATTGAAAAAGTTGTAATCAAATCAGCAATAAAAGAGATTTAGTAGACGTAGGCTTGACTTTAAGCCGAACCACTATAAAAACTGTTGTCTCTTTACTATTTCTCTGCTATTTTCTGCTTATTTTCAGTTCCCGTGCCAACGGGTGGTGCTTTCACTATACTACAACTTACATCGGGGTGTTATTGCACATTTTTAGCGTTAGCAGTTGCCAAAATGGCTATTTTTCCATTAATTAAATAAATTAATAATTAGTTTATTAAATCAAATTTTCAATTTTATTTCGATAATTGACAAATTTCAACATTTTTAACTTTCTTAAACATTTACACTAATTTGACCAAATTTAAACGTCGATTTCATGTTGATTGATTTACAAATTTCAGTGTTAACTTCCGATTTCATTAAATTCAAAATTATAAATTAAATTTCAAATAATCCATATTCTTAACCTATCTAGTTATTCAACTGATTTCATTGTACGATATAATTATCATGATTTACCTTAGTGCATTAATATCCCTGTTTTATCTTAATTTCAAATAATGTAGTAATTAATTTCGTTTACAATAAACTCAATTAATTACAATTTATTCCAATAAATTAACTTGATTTAACTTCAATTTTTTTCAAATCAATTATTATTTAATAAACAAAGGTACCTATGTTTTACCCTTTATTACATTAGTAAGTCAAAATTTCAATCTTTCCTATGTATTAACTACCCTATTTTCATTTTATTACATTTCTACCAACATACACGCTAATTGCGTTTAACATTCTAAATAAATTCATTTCTTGGTTTCATACTTTCCATTATATCGATTACTACACTATGCATAAATTTACAATTCTAATATTAACTTCAATTTCATTAAATTCACATTATAAATAAAATTCCCAAAATTCCCATTTAATTAAATAAATAAATTATTATTCCATTCATTATTGTCAAACGGATGGATTAAACATTGGATTCAAAACTATTACTAATTTTTTCCTCCTATTATCTTTATTTCAAATTGCATAACCTTAAAGTTCAATTTCTATAAAAATCACACTTAGTAAAGTTTTGGATTTCGATGGATTAATTTGTCTTAATTCAAATCTTTTATTAATTATACTACTTTTCTATATAAACTAAGTTACCTTGTTTCTCTTCCATTCGTTACCTTAATATACCAAATTTGACAAATACTACCCATTGTATTACATTTCTCATAAATGTGACATTTACTAAAATTAACTTCCAATAATCATACTATTAAATTTCCCTTAATTGCAAATTTTATTTCCAAATTTTATTTAACGTACTAAATAAATTAAATAACAGATATAGATTGTTACTTATTTTCCTTTACTTGCATTTATAAATTTATTACTTAACAACACAGGTTAAAATTCCATATGTACACAAATTTTAATTAATTGTCATTAGCACTGTATAATTTCATTAATTAATCAAATACTTACATTAACCCGATTTCACTTATTTTGGTCGTTATTCCAGGCATAGGTCGCAAGTTTTCATTTCTTTATATTATCCTATGGAAACAATATACATTTCAATATTTATTACATTTATTGAGATTTATTTTCCAAATTTACTAGATACCACAAATTGTGACCGTATAGTTATTTCAATTAATTTGGATTGCACTAAATTAATTATTTATTAACTTACCTTAACATAATTTCATTAATTAATACACTATTCACATTTGTTCTCTTATATTACAGTCCTAGCCTAGTACAACAATTCCCATTTCTTCAATTAATCGAAATTTCATTACAATTGTTAATACTTAGCTTTAATTTCCATGGTTGCATTGCATTTTTAACATTTAATTCAATATACATCATAAATTTTTTATTCCTTTCTAAAATTTAATTACAAAATTATTATAATTCAACAAATATAATTATCGAAATTTACGGGTCGTTACACTCTCAACCACTCAAAACTTTTCGTCCCCGAAAAGGAAAAGAAGGAAAAGGAAGAATTAAGAAATCAATATATCTTACTTAAAATATTAGATTTATACACAAATAAATTTACAAAATTTAATAATTTAAATAAAATATACAAATTTATAACCATTAAATCTTTTTATACTTAAATTAATAAAGTTTGGGAAACATTTTCAAAATATTTACTAAGTCTAAAATTTACGGAAAATTTCGATAGAGTCTCCTTTATACGGAGAGGCTCGGGAGAAAATATAATATCAAATATAACAATATATAAAATATATTTCCAAAATAATATAACTCCCAACACGGGAAAAATATAATAATGCTATAAACCGTAATCCGAAAACGTTCCTATTTGTCGGTCAATTTACGCTTAATTATGAAACCAAAAGCAGTAGCAATTTGCTTCCATAACCTATATTTCACTTATATAATCCAAAAGGTTAACAATTATAGAAAATGAAATATTTAAGGTAGTTTCAACCCTAAAAAACAATCAATAAAACAACAATCAATTGCAACAACAACATACAACCATCATACATAATCAACACAATTCAACTATCCATCCATATCAAACAAAACAGGCAGTTGTTCGGGTTCAAAACTTTAAATTGTACAGAATGAAGAATAAACTACTAAGTGCATCTTTTAGTCAACAGTATTAGATGAAATGGAATAGATCATTTATACATCCAACAATCTTAAAGTATCCTTGCCCAAACAACCAAAAACCAAACAAACAGCACTTCCAAACAATAAATCTAGTTAATTTTCAGTTTCATAGCATTTATTGTTTGCTTTCCTTTAATTTATATTTATTTCTTGCAAATTTTCATTTATTGCTTACAATTATTCATTTTCATTCATTCAGGTCATGTAAGTTTTTCCTTTTTTTTGCATTATACTTATTCATTTCCTAAATCCACTTATTAATTTAGTGCTTACCTTACTATTCATTCAATTCTATCCGCTACTAACAAATTCCTTTTCTTTTATCCATATACTACAAATTTCTTTTATTTACATTACATTCATTTATTCATAATACTTACACTTCTATTAAACTAGTAGCATTTCAATTATACTTAAGTTTATAACACTACTCATCAAATTATTATTTATTAAGGTGATTCATTGAACCTTTTCATTATATAAATTTTTCATGGACAATTTACCATTACATTTTCTTATTAAACATTTCAACTTTTAATATTTGGTAATTTATACATATGCCTTTATGAATGTAATTAAAATCATACAAGTTTATCTTATTTCTTTTAATAATTTAATGTTCACTGACCATATCCTTTGCTTTATAGGTTACGAATTTCAAATATCTTTTAATTTCATTTATAACATTGCATTTAATCTTCTTATTTTAATTAAAGGTTCCAATCTTCAGTTAACTTCCATTTTACTCCACTAATTGAAACTATTAAATAACGGAAACTTAAGAATTTAAATACCGGGTTTTATTCAAAATCATTTTAAAATAATACATAAATGTATATACTTACACTTTATATATCCAATTATATTTAGACAATTTAAAATTTATATTTGTTTGTCAAAATGAACCTGCAGTAAAACTACTACAGTGGCCTTCCCAATTCGAAACTCGAAAATGAATGTCGATGATGAGACCGCCATCACCGAAATTATTTTCCAGTGACAGAGAAGGAAGTACATAACTTAATTTTTCCAAAATATTCTTTAAAACAATTCTTTCAAATTATATTGAAATATTTATATCAGAAAATACTTCTAAATAATATTATTATTATATTCCAAAATCATAGAAGAATTTTCAAAACCTCGGGACTTAAGTTCTAACTTTCCAATTTTCCATTTATTTTATTTAAATCTTATTTTCAACTATTTTTATCTATTTCATTACCTAACAACCAATATTGTAAGGAACCGTTTCTTCGACTCTCGGAAATCGACATTAATATGTCCACCGTATCAACTGTCGAACAATCGAATGCCGGAAAACCGAACCCTTAGGGTTAAAGAAGAAGACAAAGATAGAAGAAGTAAGAAAGAAGAAGCAACTGAACAATATCAGAATCTCACAATCGCAGCGGAACAACATATAATAGATAAATGAATAATCTTTAAATCAAAAAAACTGTACATTTTCTACATTACATCATCAGAGTCCATATACAACACCACACAATAATGGACAATTATATAAACCTGTCTTCACAACTGAATACACAACGGAAAAGATAATATCATATACAAGTGATACGTTTCGCCATCCAACTCGCCTCCTAAGCTCCACAGCAACTGCTGAATTACAGAATGATCTGATAACCTGACTCTAGGCTGCCCCTGTGGAAATTGGTGGGCACCCAGAGTTTAGGAAGGGAACAATAAACTCCAGGTCAGTCATGGGACTGGTATGAAAACTTAAAACAATTATATCTTTAAAGCAAACAAAGAAATAAATTTGAAATAGATCCGCAATGCTTTTGGAAAATGAAACTACCATAAGGCCTCCCGCCACACACTCAATGCAAACGCAGAATTGAAGGAGATTTCTCCTTATGATAGTCAAGCATGCTTGATACGCAAATTTCTTTGATATTATTACTATAAGTGCAAAGTGTAGGAAAACTTTTCGAAAGTATAATATAAATCTTAGCCAGCATAGACATTCCGAACTATGCCTACTATAGCTAACATCTAAACAGTAGTGACCACCATAAGTAAATGGCAGGTTCTACAACTAAAACTATACAAGGTATGTATTGGAGTTTGGATTTCCAACAAATGGTCAGGCCAAGGAACTTCCCATTGCCACATGAGTAGGCCTCTGGAAGGACGCCTCGAGAACCTAACCGGATCTCTTCCAACACAAGTCCGGGTTACCTCTGAACTAGGTAACTATTGACACGAGTATGCCATCCCCCGGTCGTAACCGACCTTTATCCCGGGATTTACCAACAACCACAAAGAAATAAATTTGCAGCAACCACATAGGTTAAGTATCTGGGCTCCATACCATGATACCACCTCTATCCAGAAGGAAATGAACATACCCTCAGGGGGCGCTATCCCCAAATAACCTTGCTGCATTCTTCCTGCTTTGACCATTACTGGGTTGTGAGGTTTGACGAAGTCTCGTTCGCAAAGCTACGCTTTTCACAAAAGCCACGCTTTGATTAACAAACGATCAGCAGCACTCAAACGATCAGCAGCACTTAGCATGCCACATTACCAAGTTGGGAATATATTACTGATAACCTTCAACTACATAACGTCTGAGCTCGTACGTTTTAGAGAAGGGTGTTAAGTTAAGAGAACAAATTCTCCGCCACCAACAAAAATGTATTTGAAAGAAATCTGCTTTATATCTCAAAATGTAATGTCAGACATACAATCCATACAAGTCTGTTCTGGGTTCAAACAGAACCGAAGGCACTTCCGAAGAAGCCCTTGCAAATCTCGATAATCCCTAATTACGTTCGGACATCCCATCACATATGGAGTCTTTATACCGGGGACTAGTCGACGCAAAGACATTCGACGAGTTATCCTTTCACTTTCAAAAATATCCGGTCTTCACCACCGGTCTTCAAATGCTATTCATAACATAGTATCACATATTCGGCATGGGCTATATGACACAAAGGTCCTCTCCCTGCTAAACCGAATAGTGAGCGCAATATTTACAAGAAACATATGGATATTGGGGTCTCAGTTAAGTCACAGCTTAAAGCCCAAAACCTTTCATTCGAATGTTTAAAATAAATTACCATTTCCAATCTTTTAAACAAAAAGATTTATTTCAACAACCTTCAATGGTTTAAACAAATTTTCACACTTTAATCTTTTAAACAAAAAGATTCAATTCACAGAGTTCACCCCATTCATAAAGATCCATTCATGGATTTCAAAACAATTTCCATTTCAATTGGATTAACTCGTTAAATCTTTAAATCAAGGTTTAACTTATAGCTTTCAAAAATTCGTTTCCAAATATTCATTCATAGCCTTTCAAAACATTTCAATTTCAAACTTGGAACCTTTCAACACAAATTGGAAGTTCATTACTTATGTGACAACTTTTATTATTTGAAAACAAATAGTTTTCGTTTCAGAAAAATCCAATTATATTTTCACTAGTTAAAGCCCTTGAATTAAATTCAAATTCCCAAATCAATACATTGAAAATGGTTTGACCCATATATAATTAGTATAACATCTTTAATCCCAAGTTTCCAAACATAGAATTCAATTTCAAATATTGAAGTCAAATTTAAGTCAAATTATTTCATTTCAAAACTTTATCAAGTAATTCAATTTATAAATTTTATCTTCAAATTCCATTCCAAAAGCTTTTTGTTTTAAACCCAATCCATTTCCAAAACCTTTTGTATTTAAATATTCAATTTTTTATAAACTATTTCAAAATGTGTGACTTAATCAGTTTCCTCGTGAAATCCATATTTGTGTGTATAAGTGTGGTCGAGGGGTTTAACACAATAATGCAACATCATTCAATCATTACAGATTAAAACACAGAAATATAGTTGATAAGAGATATAAACTATAACGCTTATCGTCCATCCACAGATTCACAGATAATATACAAATGTAAATAAATGAATAAATAATACACAGCTCAATCCACATAACAAAATATCATAGATTAGATAGGAAAATCAATTCAATACATCTCATATAATACAATCATTCATAAGTAAGGTCAATCATTCAGTAGTCATTTTTAAGTATGATTAATTTAATTGCTTAATCCTAATTAATTCTATTTATTTCCAATTAAAATAATTACTTATGAATTAATTATCCAATCTCAATTAATTAATTACAAATCATTTGATATAAATTAATTAATCAATCACCTTAATTAATTAAATTATTATTAATTAATCATATAAATTAAGTTAACCTTTAAACCAATTACATAATTAATTAACCCTTTAATTAATTTTTTTAGGAAATTAAACCTTTAATTACTTACCATTAAGAAATCATCTCATACCAATAAATCATTAATTACCAATAAATCTTTATCAATAAATTAATCAAAATATCCAATTTTAATTACGATTAGTAATTAACCTCTTAATTACTTTCATTAAGAAATTATCTTAGATTAATTCATTATTAATCATTTCTAATTGTAAATTAAGCTAAATTATTTATCTATAAATTAAATAAATCATTCTTCACTTACCTTATTAATTAATCCTTAATTATTTAATAAATTAAGTGTTAACTATAACTTAATAAAATCCTTATTTTGAATAAATTCTTCAACTTTTAAATAATATTACCCGAAATCTATTTATTTAAGCTTTTCCCATGTTTTGAAATTTTATTCAATAAAATTAAAAATAAAACTTTATTATTTTAGAATTCCTTCTTTTAAATTTATCCAATTCTCAAAAATAAATTTTAATATAAACTTTCAACCTGAATTTTCAAAAATCAAATTTTTATTTATTTTCGGTATCTAACGATACCAAAATTATGTTCGGCTAAATTTTAGCCTTCAACGATTTCACTCACAAAGATAATCACACAGAGATTATAAATAATCAACACACAACATTGAAACAAATTCAATTATTTGAGGAATCCAGTTGGATCCCTCTAACCCGTTTCCCTACATCCACAAATGTTAGCACAATACCAATCCCGTTTCAAGACGGAATATCGCGGTACATGGGTTTATATAAAATATTATCCGCTATTATGAGGCGCAATATGGTCTCATCCACTATATAATGCGGGAAATCAAATCCAAGTACATATATAATACCAATTCCACTTCAAGGTGGAATATCGCGGTATATGTGTTTAATACAATAACCTCCGCTTAATATGCGGCGTATAGGGTCTATTTCAGTACAACATATAGAAATTTATCATCCAAGCATACAATCAAGCAATTTTAAATCTAACTATTTAAAATTTAAATCGAAACAAATTCGATTGAGTGAGAAGTTCTCACCTTGTTTCCATTAACAGTTGCAGTGTTTTATTTCGAATAATATTAAACGTGCGTTTAATTTTATCCAAAATTCACACTAGCTCCAATCAACTCCAATCTAGCTCCATTGCGTAGTGCTCGTCCATACGATTTCAACGCAATTAGTTTCGTCCAAAACGGACCTCGTATGACAAAGATACAACATTTTAAACTTTAAACGAATTTATATAAATTAATTTACTATTTCCTTTTATATTTTAAAACCTTAGATCGATCTGGGCCTTACTTTTCCAAAATCTAGCATCCTGGCCATTGCGTGCAAGCTTCTTCTCCCCCAGGCATCATACGACCGAACAACCCATAGTCGCCCTCGTTCGCCAATATCGTGCCACTCTCGTTCATCTATACATTGATCAGAGGCTATCGTTTTACGCGTCGAAGGGAGCTCCAATCTCGGCTCAAATAGCATCAAGCTCGGCAGCTCCATACCCTTTAAAAACGCGCATGATGTTCGACCGTTCAAACCCTTATTGCTGTCGATTTACTCGACCTTAAACGATCACCACCGTTGGATCCGTAGTTCACAACGTGCTCTATATTTTTGTAGTTGGAGATTTCTTATAATTGTTAACGAATTTGAAGAAAAATGAGGAGGAAGAAGAACAATTTTCGGCCATTAATAGTTTGCTGGCAGCTAGGGCTTTGAAGAATTAGGGTTTGAGTGAGAATAATGAAATATGGAGGCCATATATAGAAAATTACGCGACACTATTCACCCGAATTTTTCCCGAACTCAAAACGAAGCATGCCGCCTGGCATTTATAATGTTTTACCCCTATTCCGAACGCAATGGAATATATATCGGGAGCCAATTCGAATGTATTTGGAAGATAGGTTTTCAAATCGACTATTTAAATTTAAAATTCACTTAAACCGATTTCTACACGTTTTAGCTTGCCCCGGACAAACCATAAATCCGATTGACACGAAATTTGAAATATTAAAATAATATAACATTACGGATCTGATGAAACTGGTTTCGTTGAAATCCGAGACTGTTTGAAAAATGACTATTTTTACTCGTCAATTAAATATTAAAATATTCAATTTCTACAAATTTACTTTTAATTCAATTTTAAAAGTTCTATAACATCATTCCAACTCCAAAATGATTTAATACAACCTTACAAATAAATTTTAATCACATTAAATCCAATTTCCAATTATTTCTGTAATTTCAAATATTAAATTATCGATTTAATTATCCAATTAAATCTAGATATTCGAAATAAAATTTATTCGACTTACAAATTTTACTTGTTAATATTTAAAATCAATTAAATATACGAATTTCAAATCACATAAATTCTAGGTCATTACAAATATATTGCAACCAAATATATATATATCATTTATAAAAAAATTTATTTTATATATAGAAAATATAATGGGAAAAATTATTTCATTCACCTATATTAAAAACAAATATTATGTCGGTCTGTCCTATTAAGTGTTTAGAAATCCATATTGATGTCATAGCTTCCCATGCACCAACCAGAATTTATAAATACAAAACGGAACAAATTAACACAATATTAAAACCTTTTTATAACACAAACAAATACGTTCTCTCATATATATATACACTCAGCGACTCATCATAGGGTATTACTACCCTATTAATAAGAGTCAGACCCGACAAAGCAAAGGTTTACCCTAAACCAAAGCTCTGATACCAGATGTAACGCCCCGCCTTTTCGCACGCTTTAAATCGACACACATGCCAGTTCAAACCATACGGAAGGGTGGATTGTTATGGGGTAAATAAGAAAACCAAGAAAAAATAAAAACAAAACAGAACCTTGCAGCGGAACGATAAAATATAATAATCAAATATACAGTTCTTGAAGCTGTTTTATAAACATTTGATTATATTTATACAATACTTATCAGAGTTGCACATACCAGTGAATAACAATCAATGCAGCGGAATACAGTGTGTAGTGGAACAATATAATATATAGTAATAATGATGATGAAATCTTCGTCTTCGTCCTCCATAAATAAAGTCTTCGATTCCTGAAATTCTCGGACTGACCCGAGCGAATTGAAAATACAAAGCACTCGAATCGGAACTAAAAGATCTTATGTAAGTTAAATCAACAGGAATAAATATGAGTGCAGTAACTTAAGAGATGCTCGAGATTCACATCTCCTAAGAATCCGTTAAACTATTTACTACGTAGTAATATTTCGCTATTATAATAATGTCTATTAGTAAAATAAACTTACTTTAAAATAGCGTTAAGGGGTTACCCATATAACCCTTAACACGTAATAGTGCCAATAGTCTATAAAGTGCCTGCATATCTCCTGATTGGGAGACTACGAGAAGACACTCCATAGGTACGACACAAATAGAAACTCGTAGTAAAGGCTCGGTATGGTAGGTGATACGGCACAACTAGGCAATGCCAGGGTAGATATACCAATTGCTTTCCGGACTGGTGGTAATGCATAGCGGCATCTACCGCCCACCTCAAACAAACACCCCCAAAATCAAAAATAAAGGTGGCCACCGAATCAATCCAAAGTCAGAGTATAGTATCGAAGAGATGTGTCCGATAAAGGGTGCTACCCGCTTGGCCCGAGAATCGCTCCTGTTTTAGCCACCTTATGCCAACTCACGGGAGTTGGGTCCACATATTTACCTTAAAGGAAATGCCGCCACAATCCTACTTCATTTTGGAATCTCCACCGCGTACACGGTTGTTAAAGTGGTTTTCGGAGTTGGCAGAGAGTATGACAACTTCCGATCCCGGTCTCTTTAACAACCAAACGTTATTATAACACCGCGGTCTTTTCAAAATAGTTTATACTTTTAAAGCAGAATAAAATATCCATTTCAAAACTATATAAATATGATATCATTTCTATTTCAAAACCAAATCAATATGATATCATTTTTTAAAATATCCCTTTTCAACATCATAACACTTCCAAATTTATATACTCCGAAATCAAACATTTGAAATATAACTTTCAAACCATAATACTCCGCATTCCATAACTTCCAAACTTAATTGGTTTAGATATTCAACAGTATATAGCTAAAATAGTTTGAAATTTCTTCATAAAGTAAAATAATTTCCATGACTTTACAAATTTATTCAATTTAAATTAAATCTAAATCCATAAGATTTCAACTCACTGTTAGTTTCCATAAACCATTTCAATTTCAATATATTTTGAACTTTCAATGTTCTATTATTTAGTTTTGAAATATTTGCAAAATAAATTCATAATCATTTAAATAAACTCAAATTTCCAATAACTAAATTTTTCCTTCAATTTATTTATACTAGAAATATTCATTTAATTCAATCTTGGAAAATCCAGTTATAAATATGATACCTTTTAAAATTTCAAGTTTAATACATTTACATCAACTTATGGAGTTAAATTCTTAAATACTTCTCAATTTCAAATAAATCTCCAATTTACCTTCAAATCTTAATTTAATTTTAAATCACCATAACTTTTATATTAAAGTATGATTTAATAACTTAACCATATTTATTTAAATAAAAATCAACTCCATTATTAAACTTATTGTTATTTAACAAATTCATACATAACTTAAATGCATAAATTTAACTATATATATATATATAACAATATTTATATAATCTCAAAATCAATATTCATTTAACCATATTAAATAAAATAATCAAACTTTAATATTGGGCTTATTTTATATTTCAAAGCATACTTATATATAACTAGAGTCAAAACATAACTTTGACGTTTATATAACATCAAAAATCAATATTTATATAACCCGTATATTTCTTCTCAAAACCATAGAAATTCTTTTAAATATATATATATATATATATATATATATATATATATATATATATATATATATATAGACCGTAGTGTCTATATAAAATTTTCTACCCTATGGTCAAGTGATACGGATAATTATCATTCAGTCCGTAATTTAAAAATAAAAATAATGGTTATATATCATTTTAAACTGCAATCCCAAATGAAATAACAATGCATAATAACTTGCAGTTTACAACAAATAAATACAGCATCCATTCACCCAATATCAATCATCAACCATTTATTTCAATCATCATCCAATTTAAATAATAACATCCATATAGTTCATAAAATAAACAACAAGTAATTACTGACAGTTTATCTTCAAAAATAAATTAAACAATCTATCTAACTGGCAGTTTATATTTATAATAAATTGAAAAACAATTTAATTTAAATATATGAAAATAACTGAGATGATGATTAAAAATATACAAAACAGTCATACATAAATTTCAAATCACATCATTTATCAATTTAACAAACGTAAGAAATCATAGAAGTTGTGAGTGGGTTAAAACACTCAACTTTTGGATTTAAATTGAATTTAAACCCAAAAATTTCATAGTCCCAGAATTTGTCCAAACAATGCCAAAACGTTCGAAATTTCAATACGATCCTAACAAAAAAGAACTGCGCGTGAATTGGTATTCGTATGTGAAAGATATAGCGATAATTGGGTTTGAATTTCAATTAAATAAAATAATAGAAGAGAGCACATTCTACCTAAAGTCCACGTCAACAACTATCCTTCTTCCAACAAACGCACGCAGCACCCAACCCTACTTTACGTTCGTTACTTCTGCTCGACCCTGTAATGTGCGCCATCGAATGAAACCGCGACACCACCACGCCCTCCACGCCGACGTCGGCCAACTCTGACCCTCGTGACCACCACTGCATGTGAAGAAGATGCAGCCGTCGCCTTTACTAGAAAACGCTAGGTGAATTTTTACTCGAGATCCAGCCGTTAATTCCACGAACGAACGCCACAATCGACTTCCCTCGGTCCCCCTACAAAACCCAGAAAGGGTTTGTCGATCCGTCACAATCCATCGACGATCAATAACGGTAGTGAAATGTTTTCTCGATTTCTGGCCACATCGAACCTCGAATTAAAAAAGGAATTTCAAATCTAAGTTACGCACTTCGAGGGTTTCGAATCCATATATAATTTGCTATATTTTGTGGAGTTTGAATTTTGGCTTTGATTTAGAATTTGATTTGTTTTTGGATTTAGAATTCGTTTGTCTGCCATTGGAAAGGAGGAGTTTAGAAGAAGATGTACGTACAGACAAATGAGAATGGGGGAAATTAGGGTTTATAACAACTATTTATAGATAGATTTGAAATAGAATGGATAAGATAAAATAGATGTACGGGCTTACGACGAAATGGCCCAAAAAGCCCGTTCTGACTCCGGAACGAAATTGGATCAACCCATATATCAAAATAGGTGTTTTTAAATATTTTAAACGCGATGGAAAAAGTTTCACGTCCAAATTCTATCATATGAAGAAGTTATGCGAAAGTCAAAAAAATTCAAATTGATTTCAATTTCATAAATTTCAAGGCGTTTCGAGTCCGTACGATCAAACGACAAGCCCGATCGCTACAAAACTTGAAACCCTACAATAATTCACCGTTATGGATCTGATGAAACTGGTTTCGTCGAAATACGAGTCAGTGGCCAAAATGGCTATTTTTCAATTAATTAAATTAATTAATAATTAGTCAATTGAATCAAATTTTCAATTTTATTTCGATAAATGACAAATTTCAACATTTTTAACTTTCTTAAACATTTAGACTAATTTGACCAAATTTAAATGTCGATTTAGAGTTGATTGATTTACAAATTTCAGTGTTAACTTCCAATTTCATTAAATTCGAAATTATAAATTAAATTTCAAATAATCCATATTATTAACCTATCTAGTTATTCAACTGATTTCATTTTACGATATAATTATCATGGTTTACCATAGTGCATTAATATCCCTATTTTATCTTAATTTCAAATAATGTAGTAATTAATTTCATTTACAATAAACTCAATTAATTACAATTTATTCCAATAAATTAACTTGATTCAACTTCAATTTTTTCTTCAAATCAATGAATATTCAATAAACAAACATAACCTTTGTTTTACCCTTTATTACATTAGTAAGTTCAAATTTCTATCTTTCCTTTGTATTAACTACCCTATTTTCATTTTATTACATTTCCACCAATATACACGCTAATTGCGATTAACATTCTAAATAAATTCATTTCTTAGGTTCATACTTTCCATTATACAGATTACTACACTATGCATAAATTTACAATTCCAATATTAACCTCAATTTCATTAAATTCACAAATTATAAATAAAACACCCAAAATTCCCATTTAATTAAATAATAGATTATTATTCCATTCATTATTGTCAAACAGATGGATTAAACATTGGATTCAAAACTATTACTAATTCTTTCCTCCTATTATCTTCATTTCAAATTGCATAACCTTAACGTTCAATTTCTACAAAAATCACACTTATTAAAGTTTTGGATTTCGATGGATTGATTTGTCTCAATTCAAAACTTTTATTAAGTTTACTACTTTTCTATATAAACTTAGTTACCTTGTTTCTCTTGCATTCATTACCTTAATATACCAAATTTGACAACTACTACCCATTGTATTACATTTCTCATAGACGTGACATTTATTAAAATTAACTTCCAATAAACGTACTACTAAATTTCCCTTAATTGCAAATTTGATTTCCAAATTTGATTTAACATACTAAGTAAATTAAATAGCATATATAGATTGTTACCTATTTTCCTTTACTTGCATTTATAAGTTTATTACTTGACAACACAGGTTAAAATTCCATATATACAAAAATTTTAATTAATTGTCATTAACAATGTATCATTTCATTAATTAATCAAATTCTTACATTAACCCCATTTCACTTATTTTGGTCGTTATTCCAAGCATAGGTCGCAAGTTTTCATTTCTTTATATTATCCAATGGAAACAATATACATTTCAATACTTTATTACATTTATTGAGATTTATTTTCTAAATTTACTAGATACCATAAATTATAACCTTATAGTTATTTCAATAAATTTGGATTGCGCTAAATTAATTATTTATTAACTTACCTTAACATAATTTCATTAATTAATACACTATTCACATTTGTTCTCTTATATTACATTCTTAGCATAGTACAATAATTCCCATTTCTTCAATTAATCGAAATTTCATTACTATTGTCGATACTTAGCTTTAATTTCCATGGTTGCATTGCATTTTTAAAATTTACTTCAATATACATCATAAATTTTTTATTCCTTTCTAAAATTTAATTACAAAATTATTATAATTCAGCAAATTTAATTATCGAAATTTACGGGTCCTTACAATAAATTTTTCTTTAACTCCTTGAATTTCACTAAAATAGTTTCCCTTATAAATTTCCATTTTTATAAATTCAATTTCTTATAAATCTCCTTTATTTTTACCCAACTATTTTTTATATATCAAATTTCAACCACTTTCTATATTTTTTGAATATTATTTTAGAAATCCAATCTTTAAAAATTCCTTTATAAAGTTTATTTCAAATTTTCTATTTTAAATGCTTTTCCCGCATCTTTTAATACAATCAAAAATTCACCATTTCTTATTCAAACCAATCTTTTTAAATACTCCAAATTCATATATACATATATTTATATTAACAATGTCATTTTATTTCCTTAAAAATTAAAACAATATTTACGGTATTTAACGTTTCAAAAATTAATTTCCATGCCATTATATAATTTAAAATTTTACCACACATAATAATCCAACATTTTATATATATGAAAAATAATAACATATTTGAGGAATCCCGTTGGATCCCTCTACCATTTTTCTCCCTGCATCCACAAATGTTAGATGACGATAAACATAACAATCCCACTTCGAGGAGGATATCGCGGTATTTAGAGTCATCTGCTATTATGCGGGGCGCATAAGGTCTCATCCGCTATAATATGCGGGAATATCACTCCAGTACTAATATATATACTACTATATATATAGTCATCCACAGATAATTTAAATTTGTCTATCAAACAAGCTTCCAATAATTTAAATTTTAAACATTTAAATCTTAGATATGGTAATCCAAATGAGTGAGTGATTCTCACCTTGATTTTTAATTTGCCGAATACCTAGATTTCAAATTATTTAAATTTAAAGCTGACTTCGAATTTTTTTAAATTAGTTCCAGTTGGTATATTTCTCAACTACGCATCCGAATTCGTCTTGATTTGACCTGCTAATTACATTCATGGATCAACGACCGATGGTCAAGAACTTATGAACTGTAGATCGTGGTACCATTATATTATAACAAGGAAGGTTTCATGCATTCATAGGAATCTTAAACACTTGAAAATTGTAAATAAGAAGCATGACGATCTAGTTCATAGTAAGGTAACATTTTCCAAGCTCTATCCTAATTTTGCAACAAGAAGTTCCAGGAACCTAATATCAGATCTGTTGTAATGTACCTTCAATGCTTTTCAATAGCAAGCAGTGAAGCAGCCAATAGCCAAAGCCAACAAGCAAAGACCGATTATTACCCAAGATGGAAGATTGAAGATGTATGTGATGTACACTAGCTATGCGGAGCTTGGAGTTGCCGATGCCATCGTAGTCGTTGGAGTTAGAGTCGATGAAGCTCGCTGATTCGAAGTTTGAGTTGCTAGCCGTTACTGATTGGAGACGGAGCCGCCGTTGCCTTCTAGTCGAGGACAAGTCTCAGCCGTCGTTTGAATTCGATCGTGATTTTTTTTGAATTGGTATCGAATCACCAAAAAGAAGCGCACGCAATTTCTGTCTCATGACTTGAAAGATTGCGGTAGAGTTGGAGAGTATGATTGGAATGAATGAAAGTACGGTGAGAAGGATAAGGACGAATTTTAATATCGACATTTTTTTAAGAAAAAACTTTGATCGGCCTCATTATTTAAAGAAGAAGAGATGTCGTGATTTGATTTTGGACTGAGAGAAGAAAAGTTTGCGTGTATGGATATACTATGGTAAAGTGATTTGAAATGGTGAAAAAAAATGATGTGAATATTTGACTAGACAATTAATTTATCTAAAATTTCAAAACGTCTCGATTTACGCAACGCAAAATCTTGAACTCCTATCGACATGTGACGCTAGGCATTTATAATGTTATACCCTACCCCGGACGTATTGGAAAAGGTTCTGAGTCCTATTTCGATCGTATGAAGAAGATATCTTTTTGGACCAACTATTATATTGAATTTCGATATAAACGCGTTTCTATCCCATACGATCAAACAATAACTGCGAACAATACGAAATTTGAAATCCGATAATAATACACTATTACGGATCTACTAGAACTAGTTTCGTCGAATTCCGAGACTGACTCAGATGGCTATTTTAAAATGTCAA
This sequence comes from Allium cepa, assembly GCA_030765085.1. Lineage (NCBI taxonomy): Eukaryota > Viridiplantae > Streptophyta > Magnoliopsida > Asparagales > Amaryllidaceae > Allium > Allium cepa. The sequence continues at coordinate 857,050,019 of CM060943.1, forward strand.
TTTGAACAATTATTTTTTAAAATTGAACATATTAAAACCTTTATTATCTTCATTATTATTAACATAAATTTTACAAGCCATTAAATAATTTTAATCGGACTTAAAACTCAAGATACAATATTTGACCAATAAACTTTAATAATTAAATTATCTATTGCTATATTTAAATTCTGAATTCATTTTATAAAATGAAACACAATTTTTCATTTTCGTAACCAATCTATAATTCAAATTCAATCTTTAAAACCATTTGAATATTCAAAATCGAACAATGAAAATCTGGGTCGTTACAGTGCAATAAAATGGAAACATATGTTAAATAAAATTCATAAGGGAATTGTTGATTTAAAATAAAGAACATGTAAATCAGAATAAATGAATTTTTTTGAAATTTAAAAGATAATGAACTAGGATTTTTTTATTGCTGTAATTTAATATTGAAATTTATTTAGTTTTTAAATCTTGGATTTAACATGGAAAATTTAATTTTAAGAGATGATTTATTCCCGTTTAATTAAGAATGATAATAGGAAACTTTTAATTTAGAATTTAAAAGTGATTAAATCAGGGTAATAATAATTCGTTTAATTAACACGAAAAATAAATATAATTTTATTTTAAAGCCAACTTCTGTATACAATATAATTAGGGTTTGAAATTAGTTTCACTGTGTTTAAAAATATTGAAAACCTATATATCAACATATAGGACGACATATTTTCGTTTCGGGAAAGAAATGGGTTTTCGAGTCTTATAAATGCTTTGCCCAAATCAGCTTTTTTCTGGTTTATATAAATACATTATTCTGAAACCCTAGCACCCTCTATATCTCACTGTTCTATTTGTCTGTATGTACTTTCTGATCTAACTTGTTCCTTTAAAATTGTGAATATCCTAAAACCCTAAATTTCCAATTTCAAAAATCAGTTCAAAATTCAAACTATTCAAACCCTATCAAATTATATACCATCGTGAAGCTCTCAATGAATGGAATCATTGTATGCAACTCATTCTTGCAATCAATTCTCGATTAGACCAGAAACTGATGAAACAGTCTCGATTGCTCACTTTAGGGTTTTGGTTTAATGGTGGATTGTCGACCATTCGACGATCGGGAAGCGTTGTAGTGTAGATGGCGACTAACTCAATCGATCTAATGGTTTGGATTGGTCAAAGATGCTGGAATTCACTAGAATTTATGAATTATAGGCGGTAGTGGTGGAGCCATGTGGTGTGACCGGGTGTATTCACGTGCCAATGGTCAGGTGCGCCTTGGCGTGGGCAAGGTTGTGGCATGGTCGGACCTAGGCGAAACAGCCTGTGGTACGGTAGATGGTCAAAGATGGCGGCTGTTGGTGCATGGGGTTCAGTTGTTTGATTTAGGGTCTCGTATGGTTTAATGTGGTTATAGTACTACCCTTGCTTTATTTTAAGTAAAATTTAAAATTCAAATATCCTAACTTGAATAACTTTTTCATACAAGCTCTGATTCTCGCGCTGTTTTTTTTTGTATCGAAATTCCAAATAATATGAAACTGGTTTGGTTGAATTTGGAGAGGGTTGAGATTTTGGGCTTTTATTGGAAATTTAGTGGGTTATAAATCATAGGTAAGTGATTAAACCCACTCACGCAATATTAAAATTTCTCATTTTAGCTAAATTAAAATTGTGATGTTATAAAAATTTATTGGTTGCTGTTTGGTAATTTAAATCGAACCTAATATTGAATTGAATTGGCATTTAAATTTATATTGAAATTTAATTGCTAGTTAAAACCCAACAATTGATAACTAGTACGTATGTTGATATGTTGGTTGATTTGGATATTGGTTGCAATTGCATGCCTATTCATTGATATGTTGGTTGTATGGTTGTTTATTTATTTTACATATTCCTGTTATAACCCTATTTATTACTTGGTAACTTATATATTATCACTTGGACTATTTGAAATGAACTAAGAAATAGGTTTAAACGATATATACCCATGTCATTTAATATGGATTGAAATGATATATATCCATCCATGTAATTAAAATTTATACAAATGATCACTTGGCCACATGATAGAAAATTATATATGGACAGCGGATGTTAACGTGAAAATCGGACGCTAACACCCCGGTGTCAATTGACGTTGGATGAAAGCACCACCCGTGTACACGGGAACTACAAGCAAGTAGAGAAAATACAGAAAAAAGCAGAAAAGACAACAATTTTTATAATGGTTCGGCTTAGAGTAAGCCTACATCCACTTTAACTCTCTTTATTACTGAATTTGATTACAACCTTACAACAACCATCAATTACAAAACACTTTAGACCAATACATCAAACTTTGATAGAGAATAATCTTCCGAATTCATGTTGAATGATGTAGATTTTCTCTTGGAGATCGTCGTAGTGTCCTTGGTGTTTGGAGTACTTGAAGTGTTGAGTGAGTCGAGAATTCTGCAGAGTATCGGCGCTTGAAATGGTCGGCCAAAAGTCCTTTGCTAGTTGGAGTTAGGGCTGTATTTATAGGAGTGATTCTGAGCATGATTTTCTTTCCAAGTCTTAGGTTGTCTATGACCTAAGTTAGGTCGTACGTCGTAGGTCGGCGATGACCTAAGGAATCTCTCATATTTGTTGCTTCTAGAACTTGTCTTTATCTACTTAGGTCTTGTGCGACTTATCATAGGTCGTAGGTCACGAGCAGTTTTAAGTTGTGGTGGGACAAGGTCGTACTCAACTCTGGAACGGGTTACGGGTTAGTAAGTTGTAGGTCGTAGACGACTTATGAGAGTAGTTGGCGATCTTAGAACGCTGAGGCATTCAATGTAGCGACCTATGCTAAGTCGTTAACTCGTTAGGTCGCTAAGTCTTAAATTCTCTCAGGTCGGTAGGTCGTTGGCTTTTTAGGTCGCTTGATAATTGAGTCGTGTATGAACGAGTTAGTAGATCGTGAGCGACCTAATATAGGTCGTGAGCGACCTATGATAGTAGGTGAAACTTTTCTTTGCTTTAACCTGCTAAGTCGCTACCTTGCTAGATCATGAAATTACAGAAATCTTTAGGTCGCAGTTAGCTTTAGGTCATTGAGGAATGAAGTCACTAGGTCGCTAAAAACTTTAGGTCGCTGAGTGCTTTGTGACGTTAGGTCGCTAAGACAATTATGCCGTTAGGTCGTTGAGACTATTAGGTCGTCAGGTACTCTTAGGTCGTTGGGCTGCTGAGTTATAGGTCGCGGAGTTTTAGATCATGGAGTTTTAGGTCGCGGTAGAAATAGGAGTTAACATTTGCCCCTCGAAGTACAGGCCTATGTCATAGGTCGTGTGCTTCGACTTAACTTTGCTAGGTCGTGAGCGACCTAAAACATATACTAACTCGCGCGTCTACTCGTCTTCTTCTTTCAGCCCCATATAAATTTGCTAGGTCGCTACTCCCTCCTTACTCACCTACTTCAATTTCCCACGCTGCCATTAACAGAATTCCACGATTTTAAAGACGAATTCAAGTTAATCATTCAGCGATTCGTCCTTGCTATCAAATTACGTAAGTATCTTCGATCTTTATCCATTCCACGATCACCATCGAACCACGAACTTTAACCTCCGAACCCCAGACCAATTTTGTACGTCGTGCTTCACTTTGAGTCGTGTTGTGATCGATTTTTGATCGTCACTGGTTATTGTTGTTGTTGTGATTCACGAACGCACAGTAGTGAGTTAGATTTATAATAGATCGGAGATATGTTGAATCGGTTTTCGAATGATTCGGTGGTATGAAAAGATGATGAACTTCATGAATAGGATGATGGATTTCGTGGTGTTGGCGTTGACGGGTTATCGGGTCTGGTGAGATTTTGCGTGAATAGGAAGTCAGCGACTTAGTGGATCTGAGCGTTCTAAGATAACTCACGACCTAAGGGAAGCTGGATGACCTTCAAACTCGCGACTTAACTTTTAGGTCGCGTTGGGATTTGAACGACCTAGGACTCAGCAGATTTGCACATGAACTTTAAGCAGAACGACTTAACAATTTAACGACCTAACTTTCTTTAATGACTGCATAGCGACTTAACATATCAACGACCTATCTTTTGCGGCAAGGTTCTAGGTCGCAACCGAGTTAGGACTTGACAAATTTGCATTGCCTTGAAATTTTTAACTTGCACAGTGCGACTTAAGATAACTCCGACCTATGTTAGGTCGCTGGACGACCTAGGACTTGTAATTGGGAAAATTTGACTGAACTTGATTTTGAACTTTGAACGTTGAACCGCCTGGACTTTGTTGCATCTCTTTACATATAGTTTTAACTTTAATGCTAATAACCTGTAAGACACAATATCTGCAGAGAATTGGGACGAATATATTTCCATTGACTGCCCACATCGAATGACAGATTAGTCTATAAAGAATAATCAATCTTAAATGAACTGTGCGAACGAAATGTTGTAAACCAACCAATCCAAGTGAAGTATTAAAGCAAAACTAAAATAGTCAACTAAAGCTGATTCGTTTGCATTAACACTACACTTGAGTTTTAAATTAACAAGTCCTGAAATCTCGTAATCGACCAATTGTCAACTAGTTTAATTTCAGTTATGTTTGCTTTCTATTTTTGTTAGTTCTGCACAACACTTTACACTTTTTAGGAAACGTGCACCTTCTTATTTGAACGTCCAGTTCCTTGTATAGAATGACTTCTCAACCAGAAGAAACAGAATCGGCTGAAGAGACCTTCCCAATCGCTAATCATTGGTTAATCCTCCAGAGAGAATTTCAACCACGCTGACATACAAAGTTTTCCGCCAACTATGCGCTCTGTTTGGCATTGCTAAAGCAGATGCCATTCTTCCTAAGAGAAGCGACACTGCCGATATACCACCTTCTGGTTTTGTAGCAGTTAATCGTCAAATGTGCATGAGTGGAGCTATCCCTCCTTTTAATGACTTTCTCCAATGGCTTCTTCTCCGACTAGCTATCTCCCCCTTCCAGCTGCACCCCAATGGCTATGCTATTCTGATGGGGTTATGTGTGCTATTCGGAAGGACGCTGGATCGCCTTTCGAGTTTTGATGAAGTTTGTTATTTGTGCACATTTGCCAAAAATAAAGATCACCCTTCCATCATTCTTGTGAGAAGCGCTAGGAACCATAAATTAATAATTGGCCTTCCCGAAAGTGCTCACGGTTTCCTAAGCCAATTTTTCTTCGTTCGCTGTCCTCCGAGATTCTATGCTACTTGGAGAGTAGGAAGTAAGAGCATTTATTTTTGTTCCTTGTGTTTTCCTCTGAGCTTTTCATAGCCTGAGTTGTCAAATGTTAACTTTGCCTTTTACTTTTCAGCGCTTCCTCCTCCTTCTAGGGATTCCGGTCATATACCAACTTTTGAGAGGCTTAAGGCTGTGCCAGTTGAGGAGAGAGGCATTCAATTTCTGTTGAAAGACGAATTTTTGCATCAGTACAGACTTTTGCATACCTCTCGCTCTACACATCCTCATGAAATCCCGGACTCCCAGGCTAGAGCATCGGATGCCCCAGTTTCTACCGACACATCCATACCAAAAGGACCTGCTCCCGAGGCTTCACTAGTGAAATGCTCCACTTCTGTTGATGTCACAGGATCATCTGGCAAACTTGCCCCGGTCACTGAAGAAAAAGAGCTTCAGGAATCTCCTCCTCATTCAAAGAAGTCTGGTGACGAAGAAGCTGGGAAAACTAGCCCTGTTAAGCAGAACAGGGACGACACTTTCGAAGGATTGAGCGACCTCTTTGCCACCTCACAAGAGATCTTTAAAGATGATCCTATCACTACCGGGGTTTCTTCTTCAGTGGTCGAGGCGACTTCTACTCTGCAACAGACTCCGTCGACTCAAGAGTTGACGCTAATTACTACACCCACAACTACTCCACAATTAAAGAGTGGTTCGTAGTTTGCCGCGCGTAGCTTGCACATCACACACTTAGAATCTTTCTGCACTTTTATGCTTCTGACTCTTTGTACTTTGAAGAATTCTAAAGTTGTGTTTTTTCCAATTTGAGGTTCTTCAATGAAGCGAGGTGGCTCATATTATGATGACTTCCAGCGATACGGGAGACGCGACCAGTATGACTATAAGCGCTATCTTCCTGTTCACAGAGAGACTGATGAAGAGAGGGCCACTCGGAAGGCTCGGGAGAGACGTGCCCATGAAGAACGTTATGGAAGACCGGATGACCGATACGATTCTTCCCACAAAGAGGGTGACTCCCACAAACGCAAATCTCACGATGACAGAGGGAAGAGTCACATAACTGATGACCCAAGTAAACGGGGTAAAGTCAGTGAGCAACCAATGCCTGCAACTTCTGAAAAGATTACCGCTCCTATTCCTTCTCAGTCTCCTGCCCCTTCCCGTACTGATATCCAGGCAATCATTAACAGGCCTTCTTACCAAGTTGGACCAGGTCCAGCCACTCTCCAAAGTCGATTTCCAAATTGGTGCTTAAAAGGAGTTCGCTTTGACCTTGACCTGGTTCCCCTAGATAAAAATGCCATGTTACGGAACCTTGATGCCGTTGGAATTGACATTGAGAGGATGTCAATTTGGCAAAAACTTGTTGATGAGCTCCAAAGGGTGAATTGGGCCAATCTCGAAGCTATGCTGACCATGGAGAATGACAAAACCGAGTGGCAAAAGACCCTTAAGCAGCATGATGCAGAAATGAGGAGCATTGCCGATTATAATTAAAAACTTGAAGTGGAAGTTAGGAAACTCAAAGAGGAGCTTGCCACTTCCTCCATTTCTTGTTCTCAAAGGGAGATTGTGCTTCGGCAGTAGGTGCGGGATGCTCATGCTGCGCAAAGGGGTGCCGAGGCCAAAGCTGATGGGCTGGAGCAAATTGTAGAGGGCTACCATACTGATATTACTCAGTTACGAGGGAAAACAAACTTTCAGGTTGCGGAAATTGAAAAATTGAAAGCTCAACTATCTAAAGTCGAAAGAGAGCGAGATGAGGCTATTGCTGGTAGAATTGCAGCTGAAGAAGCCCATGAAGCTACCAAAGCTGACATCAGCTCGACATTATTTGAATTCTATTTGCAAAGTGTGTTAGGGCGTGGCAGTCTTGCATTTCTAGGTCCCAAATATGAGGTTACCCTAGTATGGGAAGCCGCGCTTGATATGTTTAAAGGCACCGGGTACACTGAAGAGGAGCTAGAGGCGCACTATTTAGACTTCGAAGCTCGCGCAGCTCTTGCTAGAGGGAAGGAGCAACTTGCTAGATCGCGAGTTGAAATGATGGGGGACGAGCATCAAGAAAAAGAAACAACTTTGACTGCCCCTGTCCCTCCTTCAACTTCAGTCGATGTTGACATTGCTGGTTCTAGCTCTCATACACCGATTCCTACTAAAGCTGATACCGGAGCCATAATTACACAAGCCGTAGATGAGCCACAAGAGAGTGCTGAAGCTCTAGACTACGAAGTTGATGTGATACCACCAACTTCTCCAGGTAACCCTAATAATGCTCAGGGGGACAACTTGCTAGTTTCTTTAGGATTTGACGAGCTTCTTGATTATTTCTTGAATCTCGATGAGCCATTGTCTCCTCTTTTTGCGGGAAATACTGACACTTTTAACTTTTCCTTTGTAGAGAAAGCGCCGAGCGTCATTCAAACTTCTCCACCTCCAGTTACTGTTCCTCTGCCTCCCCCAATCACTCCTACTCCTCATCTGGGATCACAGGAAGAAATAATAAGTGCCCTTCGGGGCTTGGATGACCCAGCTGCTTCGCAAGAGCAAAAGGACGAAGGACTTGAGGGAGGTGAGATATCTCCGGAGCGGACTCCTTCTGATGACATAACTTTGTCTAAACTTGTTACTCCAGGAAGTGAATCTTCTTCAAAGAGGAAAAAGAAGCGCGGAATATCAAAGAAGAGGAGGAAGAGCATCATTGCTACTGAAGAGGAACCGGAAGTTGAACCAGTTGTACCTCCCTCTCCTTCTTCCCTCATGCCTAAAGATCGACCCAAAAAGCTAACCATCCGGCCGAGTGAAGGGTCCAAAGGTGGCAAGAAGAAATGAAGATTCCAGTTTTTAGCTTTTTGTTTTTTGCACGTACTGGTCGGGGATTGTGCGGGTATCGGCCCCCGCTTTCTTTATCTCGAAACTTGTATCTATAAGAAATTGTAATAGAATTGAATAAAATGATCCTTTATTTGTATAAACTTCTTGTTTGTATTTGAGAATGCATTTATTATTCACTTTTGTACAAGTTTCTTTGCACGATATTGCAGTGAGCTTGTGGTATACTGTTCGAGCGCAATTTTACCGATGTAGTTATACCATGTTGCCCCTATACCATAAGCTCGTTGCAATATTTTATATTTTGAGGGGACTTGTACTTTTATTTTTTAGAGAATAATTATTCCATACTTGGAGGAATATTATTTCGTTAAAAAACAGAGTACAACTCCCTCCAAATAAGTTTTTACGCTTCATCCTTCGAAGATATCACTTTTTCTTTTGTGCATATACACATTTTACCAAGTGAATTCTTCTATGTGGTAAAGAGGTCATCTGAAGGGTACTTTAACTTCTTTTTGAGGAAGATAATTTTCCAGAATAGGTGGATCGTTCTTCCTTTGAGAGTTAAAGTGTGCCTTTGAAGATGGCTTTTTTTTTATGCCACAGTAAAGGGCTTTTTGATTTTTGCTTCTTTGAAAAGTTGCACCTCTGAGGAGGGCTTTTCCGCGTTTCAACACATGGAAGTTTTATTTCAATCTCGGTGAAACGTGTGCCTCCGAAGAGTTGTGCCTCCGAGGAGGGCTTTTTCACGTTTCAACACCTGGAAGTTTTATTTCAATCTCGGTGAAACGTGTGCCTCCGAAGAGGTCTTTCTGCTTGCGTGTGCCTCCGGGAGGAGGTCTTTTCATTTCTGCCTCTGGGAAGAGGTCTTTTTATCTTGTTGTGCCTCTGGGAAGAGGTCTTTTCGTTTCTGCCCCTTGGGAGAGGCTTTTATTTTTCCTTGTTCGCTGGGAAGCGAGCCTCCGAAGAGGGCTTTCCACATTTCAACACTTGGAAATTTTATTTCAATCTCGGTGAAATGTGTGCCTCTGAGTAGGGTTTTTTCCTGGAAGTTTGGAGTTTCTTTCTCTCGGTTGGACGGATTCACGGAAGTGTATCGACCGATCATTCCGCAACTTTGTAACGAGAAAGATCTCTCTTTTTCTGGTTGGCCCGCTCGAGGTCTTTTATCATTTCAACTGTGGTGAAATGGGCCTCCGAAGAGGGCTTTTTTTTCACGTTTCAACACCTGGAAGTTTTATTTCAATCTCGGTGAAACGTGTGCCTCTGAGTAGGGCTTTTGCCTGGAAGTTTGGAGTTTCTTTCTCTCGGTTGGACGGATTCACGGGAGTGTATTGACCGACCATTCCGCAACTTTGTAACGAGAAAGATCTCTCTTTTTCTGGTTAGGCCCGCTCGAGGTCTTTATCCTCCGAAGAGTTGTGCCTCCGTAGAGGGCTTGTGCCTCCGAAGAGGTCTTTTGCTGACTGATGCTTGCTCGCCCATGTCCCTTTTTCCGTCCATTCACGTTGACGATCCCCGTTGTCTTTTGCAAGTGTCAACACTTTTTAGTTGCCAATGATTTCCCTTATCCAAAGAAATATACTTCACAGTTAAGTGAGTTGGTGGTGGTGGACACAGTTTATTTAACTGGCTGTTTGTTCAAACATTTGAAGTTAGTTAGAGATGGTCCACTTCCATCCACATTGCCCACTTTTGTTTGAAGCACCTCTTTTGTAGGATTTGAGTATGGAAATTTTGCATGGTTTAGTGTTTGTTTGCTGAGTGATGTCAGGAATTGCTTGGTTTTGCGATGGGTAAGCTTTGCTTTCATGACCTGCATTATTAAATCGACATTTTAATGACACAATTAATGTATTTTTTTTGTCGAAATAAAACAAAGCAGTTTGTAATAGAAGAGAACACAAGATTTGTAGTGGTTCGGCCAAAAATTGGGCCTACATCCACATTATAGCTTTTCATTATTCACTTGCTTTACAATTGTTTTCAATACAAGAATCATATATTTGCAATTCTTTTACAACATTTCAGCAGAGCTTTCAAGTAAAATAAGGACGCAAATGATTGCTGTTCCAAGCTCTTGGGATTGGTTCTCCTTCGACAGTTGTAAGTTTGAATGTGCCGTCAAGAAGCTTCGTGCCTATAACATATGGCCCTTCCCAGTTTGGCCCAAACACACCTGTAGCTGCCATGATTCTTTTCAGAATTAGGTCCCCAACTTCAAAGTTGCGCTGACGAACTTTGGAATTAAAGTGCCTGGCTATTCTTTGTTGATGAGCTGCAATTCTAAGTCTAGCCTCTTCTCTTCTTTCATCAAGGAGGTCAAGTGCTTCCAATTGCAGTTTTTCATTCTCATCTTGATCAAAATGGATCCTTCTGTGTGAGGGGACTTCAGTTTCCACCGGAATCATTGCTTCTGATCCATATGCCAATGAAAATGGAGTATGCCCAGTTGCAGTTTTGTTTGTGGTTCTGTATGCCCATAGAGCAAGCGGTAACTTGTCGACCCAACCACCTTTCGCTTTTTCCAGCTGCTTTTTGATGGTTGATTTGATGATTTTGTTTGCTGCTTCCACTTGCCCGTTTGCCTGCGGATGAGCCACTGCTGAGAAGCTTTTTCGGATTTTGAATTGTCTGCAAAAATCCTAGAATTCCTCACTTTCAAACTGAGTGCCATTGTCTGTGATTATCTTCTGAGGCACACCATACCTGCAAATGATATTCTTAGTCACAAAACTTATCATTTTCTTAGAGGTAATAGTGGCTAAGGGTTCGGCCTCAGCCCATTTAGTAAAATAATCAACAGCAACGATAGCATATTTAATCCCTGATTTGGCAGTTGGCAAAGGCCCAATGAGATCTATTCCCCAGACAGCAAACAGCCATGGACTGACCATCTGTGTTAGCTCAGTGGAAGGCGCTCTAGGAATTTTAGCGAATCTCTGGCATTTATCACATTTTCGGGAATAGTCAGTAGCATCCTGATTAATTTCTGGCCAAAAGTATCCATAACGGAGGATTTTCTTTGCTAAAGTTTGACCACCTGTATGATCTCCACATTCCCCTCCGTGTACTTCAGTTAGAATTGTCCTAGCTTCTTCCTTTGTCACACATCAAAGTAATGTCATTGAAAATCCTCGTCTATACAAAGGACCATCTTGAACTATATATCTGGAGGCTTTCCTCATCAGCTTTTGTCGTTCTTTTGAATTTTCTGGCAAGGAACCATCGAGTAGATATTCAAGTATCGGAGCCATCCATGATTCTCGCTCTTGGGATACATTCATAACCCAATCAACATCCATTTCATCTGTGCTTGGAGCTGACAAGACTTCGACGGGAACTAAACCCAATAGTTGAGCTTCACCAGTACTTGAATACTTCGCGAGAGAATCCGCCATCATATTTTCTTCTCGGGGGATATGGTTTATCGAATAACGGTCAAAATCTTGAAGGAGCTCCCAGGCTTTTGACAAATAGGCTGGTAAATTTCCTCCCTTAGCTTGAAATTCCTTCTTGACTTGACAAACAATAAGTTGAGAATCACTGAAGATATGCAATGCCTTGATGTTTAGTTCTTTAGCGATCCTTAAACCAGCGATGAGAGCTTCGTATTCAGCTTCATTATTTGTCGAAGGGAATTCCAGCCTCAGTACATAACATAGTGATCGACCTTCCGGGGTTTCAAGGACAACCCCTGCTCCGGAACAGTAACCATTCCTTGCGCCATCGACATACAATTTCCACTGGATTGGGATGCTATCAGTGACTTCTTCCTCACTATCACCTTTATCCGTACATTCTGCGATGAAATCTGCTAAAGCTTGTCCATTGATTGCTTTCCGAGGATGATAAGTGACGTCGTACTGGCTGAGTTCGATATTCCATTTCAAAAGACGGCCGGAAGTCTCAGGACGGAATAAGACTTGCTTTAGAGGCTGATCGGTGAGGACTTTGATAGGATGAGCTTGGAAATAAGGCCTCAATTTTCTTGATGCGATCAACAAACAATAGGCGAGCTTTTCTAATCTAGAATGGTTCATCTCTTCCCCAGTGAACCTTTTTCTGATATAATAGACTGGGCGTTGAATCCTTGCATCTTCCCGTACCAACACTACACTGAGAGCATGAGACGAAATTGCCAAGTATATGAAGAGATCTTCACCACTGTCAGGCTTTGAAAGTATCGGAGGCACTTCCATATGACGAATCAACTCATCAAACGCTTTCTGACATTCAGGAGTCCACTCGAAGTTTTTCTTTCCTTTCTTCAGAGCATCAAAGAATGGAATGCATTTGTCGGTTTCTTTGGAAATGAACCTACTCAAAGTAGGAACCTTTCCATTGAGACTTTGCAATTCCTCCTTTGTTCTAGGAGCCTTGACCTCTCTCAGGGCAGTGATTTGAGCTGGATTGGCCTCAATGCCCCTAGCGCTCATAATGAAACCCAAAATTTTTTTGGACTCTACTCCAAATGAACATTTTAGGGGATTAAGCTTCATTCTATACTTTCGGAGTACTGCAAACATCTCTGCCAAATGATCCATGTGGTCCACTGCTTTCTTAGACTTTACTAGCATATAATCAACATAGACTTCCATTGTCTTGCCAATCTATGGTTTAAACATGACATTAACAAGCCTCTGGTAAGTTGCCCCTGCATTCTTGAGTCCGAAAGGCATGACCTTGTAGTAGTAGAGTCCAACATCTGTGATGAAGCTTGTATCCTCTTGATCCGGCTCATGCATCATAATCTGGTTATATCCAGAGTATGCATCCATGAAAGATAACAATTCATGTCCCGCTATCCCATCCACCAATTGATCGATCCTGGGCAGCGGGAAACAGTCTTTGGGGCAGGCTTTGTTCAGATCCGAAAAATCAATGCACACTCTCCACTTTCCCTTAGCTTTCTTAACCAGCACTGGATTTAAGACCCAATTTGGATAAGTAGATTCTCTAATGAACCCGTTCTCTATGAGCCGATCCACTTCTTCCTTTAACACTGCCGTTCTCTCAGGACCCTGAGTCCTTCTCTTCTGTTTCACAGGTGTAAATTTTGGATCAATGTTCAGGGTATGCACTGCAATCTCTAGGGATATTCCGCACATGTCCGCGTGAGTCCAAGCGAATACATACAAATTAGCCTTCAAAAATGAAATCAAAACATTCTTAACTGTCGGATTGAGTTGTGAACCCACGTTGAGCACTTTGTTTGGGTCCTTTGGGTCAACAGGTACCGGTACTGTTACCTCTACTGGTACCACTCTATTCTCCCCTGCACTGGCTTTTCTTGGATCCATTTCTCTTCGTGCCCCACTATATTCACCAGTGCAGGGTCCACCCTGTAATTGCTACAAGGTTGGTTCTTTGATGCGGACTGGAGCCGCCGCATCTTTTCCCATCTCTCTCTTCCTGGATTCTCGCAATTCTGCAAAATAACATTCTCGCCCCGCATCTTGGTCTCCCTTAACCACACCAACTCCATTATCTGTGGGGAATTTTAGAGTCAAGCACCATGGGGCAAGAACAGCTTTGAATGCAGCAAGAGTTGGTCGGCCCAAAAAGGTGTTGTAGGCAGAGAATTCTTCAACAATTATAAAGGTTTGCTTTCGAGCCACCTTCCTCAGTCCCTTTCCGAGTTCTACAAACAAATCTATTGTCCCAATTGGCTGTTTTGGTTCTCCAGCAAACCCAGCAATCTTAAGTGATGAAGCTTGAACGTCAGCCATTGGAATTTTCATTTGATCAAAGGTCTTCTTGAAGAGGATGTTGCATGAGGCTCCACAATCAACTAGAACTCTTCTCACAGTTGTCGGCCCAATAACAGCAGATATGACCAAAGGATCTATGGTCGGAGCTTCGATACCCAAAGAATCCCTGGCACTCAACACAATATCATCTGTGAAAATCTTTTGTTGCTTTAAAGGCGCATCATTCTCTAGAACAAAAACATTCTCTTCAGCTGGTACATGCTTCAAGGCCCGGGCATACCTTTCAATCTCGCCCCAGCTTCTGCCTGCTGGGTGAGGTCCTCCAGTTATTATATTGATGACAGGCCTTTCCGATTCATGTTCCATGGCCTTCTCACTTGAGCCAGGACGGTGAGCGGGAACTTGCTGTTCTTGAGTTGACGGAGCTGAGGCATTTCTGTTCCTTTTCACATACTGCTGGAGCTTGTTTTCCTTTAAGAGTTGTTCAATTACCTCTTTCAATTGGCGGCATTCGTTGGTATCTTGACCGGGCTGGTTGTGGAACCGACAGTACTTTCCACCTTTTTCCATCTTAATCGCAACTCTCATTTTAGGTGGTGCCGGGTAATTGACATCATCTTTAGTTGCAAAGTAGATGTTTTCAGGGGTATCGGTCAGGGGTGTGAAATTGAAAGAACGACCTTTCTTAGCGTCTCCTTGTTTCTTTCCACCATCGTTTCCCCTTTTCTGAGTGCTTGGTTCCTTCTTGTTCGCAGCAGCACCATTGTTCCCGGCTTGCACTGATACCACCTTAGCTGGTGCTTGGAGGCTCTCCAAGCGCATGAATTCATCCGCTTTCTTGTAGAATTTGTCAAGTGAGTTTGGTTCTTTCATTTTCAACCATTTTCCAAATTCGCTTGACTTGTCAACTGCCCTCATCAAGTACGTCAAGACCATGCGTGGCTCAGCATTATCCACCTCAGCCAATGCTATGTTAAAGCGATTCAAGAACGACCTGATAGATTCTCCTGGATTTTGCTCTAGACTAGACATGGACATTATGTCCTTTTCTTTAGAAGCATACAATCGAAATTGCTCCTTGAATTTCCTGGTCAAATCGAAGAATTGATCGATGGACTGACCGGCAGCTTTGTAAACCACAATAGAGCTACAGCTTCTAGATAAACCGGGAAGTATCGGCATTTAATTTCATCAGACGCCCTGGCACCAGTCATGTGCCAGTCGTATTTATACAGAAACTCGTTAGGATCACTCGTCCCCTTGTAAGCTAGAATAGTAGGGGGAACGAATTTCCTTTGAAACTCTGCCTTCAAGATCCTTTCAGTAAATGGAGTTTTGCTTGGAGCAAATCCCCACTCTTTCTCATCTTCATCTTTTCGCATATTTTCTTTCATGATCTGACGAACCATACCCGAAAAATACTCTTCATCATTTAGAGGCTCCGGAGGACACACATCAGCCACTCTCTCTGAATTCTGCCTTGATAATCGTTCACGGAGGGTTGGCTGCGGCCCTGACCCTCCAGCTTGAAGAGGAGACCTTTCTACAGGGTCTGCGGCTCTTTGAGAAATGTTTCCTTCGACATCCTCAACTCCCGCAGTAGGGTTCCCATCATTATTATTCGATTGGTGGTTTGCCCCCAGCAGATCATTCAACTTACTTAAGATTAGAGCATTATGGGCATTCTGGGCCTCCAACTGTGCATTCTGAGCATTCAATTGTTGATTCAGCCCCAAAAATACGGCATCCAACTCTGCTCGAGTAACTCCAACAGTTGGAGCTACTTGACTTGAAGGAGGAGAGGTAGCAGTATTCTCTTGAACATTATCGAATCTTACAGAACTTCGCTTTCTCCCAGGAGCCATTATTTCCAATAAGCTTCTGGTTTTAAAAGAAATCCTTTCAACAGACCTTTGCGAAGCAATGATGGAAGTTTCCTGAGTTTGGCCTTCTCAGTGAAAGCACCAAAAATGTTAACGTGAAAATCGAACGCTAACACCCCGGTGTCAATTGAAGTTGGATGAAAGCACCACCCGTGTACACGGGAACTACAAGCAAGTAGAGAAAATACAGAAAAAAGCAGAAAAGACCAATTTTTATAGTGGTTCGGCTTAGAGTAAGCCTACGTCCACTTTAACTCTCTTTATTACTGAATTTGATTACAGCCTTACAACAACCCTCAATTACAACACACTTTAGACCAATAGATCAAACTTTGATAGAGAATAATCTTCCGAATTCATGTTGAATGATGTAGATTTTCTCTTGGAGATCGTCGTAGTTTCCTTGGTGTTTGGAGTACTTGAAGTGTTGAGTGAGTCGAGAATTCTGCAGAGTATCGGCGCTTGAAATGGTCGACCAAAAGTCCTTTGCTAGTTGGAGTTAGGGCTGTATTTATAGGAGTGATTCTGAGCATGATTTTCTTTCCAAGTCTTAGGTTGTCTACGACCTAAGTTAGGTCGTAGGTCGTAGGTCGGCAATGACCTAAGGAATCTCTCGTATTTGTTGCTTCTTGAACTTGTCTTTATCTGCTTAGGTCTTGTGCGACTTATCATAGGTCATAGGTCGCGAGCAGTTTTAAGTTGTGGTGGGACAAGGTCGTACTCAACTCTGGAACGGGTTACGGGTTAGTAAGTTGTAGGTCGTAGACGACTTATGAGAGTAGTTGGCGATCTTAGAACGCTGAGGCATTCAATGTAGCGACCTAGGCTAAGTCGTTAACTCGTTAGGTCGCTAAGTCTTAAATTCTCTCAGGTCGGTAGGTCGTTGGCTTTTTAGGTCGCTTGATAAATGAGTCGTGTATGAACGAGTTAGTTGATCGTGAGCGACCTAATATAGGTCGTGAGCGACCTATGATAGTAGGTGAAACTTTTCTTTGCTTTAACTTGCTAAGTCGCTACCTTTCTAGGTCGTGAAATTACAGAAATCTTTAGGTCGCAGATAGCTTTAGGTTGTTAAGGAATGAAGTCACTAGGTCGCTAAAAACTTTAGGTCGCTGAGTGCTTTGTGACGTTAGGTCGCTAAGACAATTATGCCGTTAGGTCGTTGAGACTATTAGGTCGTCAGGTACTCTTAGGTCGTTGGGCTGCTGAGTTATAGGTCGCAGAGTTTTAGGTCGTGGAGTTTTAGGTCGCGGCAGAAATAGGAGTTAACAGTGGATTTGTTTAAATTAAATGGTTGCAAATCTTCAATTTGAATTGGTTTAAATGAGATTGTTTTAAGGAAAATAAATTTTTTATTTATATGATTTAAATTATATCTAATTCAAGGTTACAAATGTTGAAATTAAACCTGTTTAAATGAAATTTGAAAGTGGAAACTGGGATATGAAGTGAATTTATTAGAAATGAATAATTCTGAAGGTTTATTTTTTAATGTAAACTTTGAATTTACTTTCATGAAAATGGTTTAAACTGGTATTTCAAAGTTTGCACGTGAAATGGATTAAACTTAATTGTTTCAAAATGAGAACGTGAATTGGAACTTTCAGCCTTTGAATATAACTATTTAAATTAAATTTGTATTAGAGTTTAAAATCGTTATTTTGAGGTAGATTTAAATGGAGTTTTTAATATGAAGTTGAGTTACATTGGAAGTCCAAAAATTGAATTCGTTATGATTTGGAATTTGAACCATATGTGAAAGAAAGAAATAATTTTAATAAAAACTATTATAATAATCAAATAATTTTAATATATAAACTTTTCAAATTATTCAAACTATTTTAATCATTCAAAACTGTTTTCAATACTAAAACTATTTTATATTCTAAACTATTTTCAATCTTTAAACTAATTTAATTATTCCAAACTATTTTTCAATATTAAAACAATTATATTTATTTAAACCAATTTCAATATTCAAATTGTTTTAAAAGGACGATTTACAAATGTTTGGATATGAAGGTATAACCTCTTTTGAATTCGAATGATTTGAAGTGAATCTGATATTTTGACATGAAGTGTGACTTTTGTTGAAATTTAAAATAACCAACCGGGAGTGTAAAATGATGTTTGATTATTAAAGAGTCAGGGACCGGATGAATGGCATACTCTTTGTTGTTCTACCAGAACCACTTTAATAGCCATGTACTTGGTGGATGTTATCCAGAATGTAGAGGTTGAATTGGCGACGTTTACTGGAATGAAGAAAGTGAATGATGATGGATGACCCCGAAACTTGTGTCAATTTGAAATGACTAGAAAATGAGCCTATTTTTGTCCAGGGGATAGCTACCTTTATGGGCCATCCCTCCTTCGTATTATATAGATTTTTGACTTGATCAATGCACGTTGATATAATTTTGGGGTGGTGGACTCGGTTGGTAGTCGTTGCAATGATGTGTTACGGCTTGATAGAAAGGGTAAACTGGTAGAATCCTACCTTTGGCATTGGCTCACATGCCTTGACATACTTCTACCCTTATATGTAACTACTACTATTTCTTTCGTGTTGTCATATCACGGCACCTCCCTGGCTACTGACGTTAATGCAACTAATGCAAACCGTAGGACAATGCTTAAAAATGAGTTAAGGGTGATTAATGTAAAGCCTAAATGTTATTTTAATACTTTACTTTATTGATAGACACTGCATATATAGTGTATTTTACTACATAAAGATAGTTTAATGGCCCCTTGGAGATAAAAATCCCCTAACATCTCTGAAGTTATTGCACTCACGTTGTACACTTGATAAGGGATTGTAATGACCTAGGGTTTGGTCGCTTTAACTAGGTAATTATACATATTTTAAATAGTCAATAAATAATATTTTATTAATAATAAACTCATTTTAATTAATTAATAATGATGGGAAAACCATTTTCAATTTTTTTTTTACCAAATTAAACAGTTCATAGAAAAATAGAAAATGTGACCAAAGAACGTTTTCCGAAATTTTGACCTTTCGACGTCGGAAAGTTATTAGGAATGTTGTTCCCCTTTGTTCACTATATATACACATATATAGTAGATAATAAATTAAATAATGATACTCTTAGGAATAGATTATCTTATGTTAATCATAATTAACAAGTGATGTGACAATTCATAACTTTAAAAATAATAAACATTATGTATAAAGATATATTATTAAGTGTTGTCATATCTTAATATTTTCATAATTAGATATCATTACTCATTATGAATTTAAGGATTTGACTAGATAAGGAGGGGAATATGACAAGAGAGAGGGGTTGGAAGGTGATGTGATTTTTCAAAAATCATAACGTATTATGTTAAATCATTAAAGGGTAATTTGATAATTTTCTCCAATCTTTTTTCCTATAAATATACAACCACACACACATATTCTCATTTTCTTTCTCCTTTTCACTTTCTAAAACTTCCTCTTCAAAATATCCATGGCTTCCATAGCTTGCAAAAGTTAGGAAATAAATACATTTTTTCCACTTCAAAACACATTTTCCTTAGCTAAAACCCTTCTCTACCACCTTACACACCCTCCCCCATCAAGCAACTACCCACATTCCCAAACCCTAGGTAGAGCCAATAGACCATCAGGCCGAGCCCATTAGTAGCCAAAAATCGAAGAAAGCAACTTCTTTTCGAGCTCTAGGGTCATTAACAAGGTCTAGTGAAAGTGTGACGCCCTACCTCTATACCTACGCTAGCCAAGGACAGTAGATGGTAATGCCGTCAACTAACACGGAGAATAAGGCTGGTTGGGAGTGACCATCTATAGCCTTGCTCTAATTATCTATTGAATACATCGACAATAGACATACCAAGCAGGTCGACGTACCCAGTGAATACTTAAAACAAAACCATAGGTGGTTGGAGGATCTATCAGAATAGAATATAACAACTCAAATGTAATATACATCACAAAAAAGTAGATCATCATATACACATATACATATACATAACAGAGTTTACAAAATAATACACGTCAAGTGGTATAGCAAACCACAATATACAGACGAAACAAAAGAATACATATCGGAGTAACAATAAAAAGGATTACTAAAAAAGCTTTAACAAAAAGGAACAAGCTGAATAGTCCATGCGGAAGCAAAATAGGCTAAGTCCAAAAGCACCTAACCTGAAACATCTCGGTCTGACCCGAGTATAAAATACACGGGTCAGTCTAGCTAAACAAATTAGTTAAATAAACTGAACAACAATAACCTGCAAGGTTACAATGTATAACAAATATCTCTAAAGGAGATAACACAATCATCTAACAAAAGATGAACATAATAAAACAAGCCTCATATCATCGACATCTCATAGAAACAAAGGATACAAATATCCCAAAGCAAGCCAAAAAGGCAATAACAAATACCAATGTAGGTAACACAAGTTCCATAAGGTAATCGCTGCATATCATGCAGCTCAAAAAGACCAATACCGAAGGACGATACCTAGGGAATATACATATGAATGAAACATCAGAAAATTGCTCGAGCTCGGTACTGTATAAACAAGGATCCATGAGTCCGAAGACTCCAAACCCAATATTACCCATGCGGCTCATAACGACCAACATCGGAAGCGATACAATAGGGCAACAAACCCGAAGGCACAAATCCGAAGGCAACATACCCGAAGGCAACATACCCGAAGGCAACAAACCTAAAGGAGACAGTCTGAAGACACTATCCCAAAGGCAACAAACCGTAGTGGTGAAGGTCGAAGACCCAGTACTGGACACCACTAACTGGCGGAATGTGTAATAACTCTCAAAAAGGAATCCGAAAAGTGGTAACGTGAGTCCCATAACAACTTGTTCGCACTAAACGGTTCACTATCCGTTAGTTAATTTCACACTCAAAGCAGTACAAAGTTCACCTCATATCATCGGTAAACCAAACCCGAAGGTCAAAACGATCAATTGAATAGGTCGAGGATTAATCGGAAGGATAAACGCACAGATTCATGGTCCGTGTTTTGCCCAACCATTTAATCGCCCTTCCACTTCGCTCGAAGTGCGAAATTGTGTATGTGCGTTTTAAATAGAATTTATAAATCGAAGAAGCGAGCTTTTAATGCGATTTGAAGAAATCATTTATAAAACCCGTGAATGAAGTCAAAAGGAATCATTAAGGTCAAATATGCATAAACAACTAATTGAAATCAATATGCATCGATCAAATTTGGAAAACTAAGTGAACAAGGAAATTTAGAAAAAAGACAATAGATTCAGACGTCTGAAAGAAGGGATTCAGACGTCTGAACCTGGAAATTAATATATTTTCTAGAACAGAATTCAAACATCTGAATCCAAACTTTCAGACGTCTGAAATAGGCAATATTTTTCCTATTTCCCTTCTAGTTGAAATTTAACACTGTCAGACATCTGGAATATAAATTCAGACGTCTGATGTGTGGATAAGAATCTTCCCTAGAACAATATTCAGACGTCTGAAAATAGGGTTTCAGACGTCTGAAACCTGATGGTCAGGCATTTCCTGAACCTAGGCCATCTATGGCCAAAGAAATCGAAAGCAATCGGATGCGTGTTGATTATGGGCTTACGTCAAACGACTACCCAACCTTAAAGACACACCCAAACACTCCGAACAACATAAACATCAACCATATAAGGTTTTACATAGATTTGGCTTCAAAAATCATAATTTGGCAATTTCACCGAATCAACCCAAATCAAAAGCAAAAGCATATGAACAAGTGTTAGGAATCCATACCCAACATTAATGAAACCAAGAGAAGTAGATGTGAGTTTAAAACTCACCTTTTAATCCAAAAAAAAAGAAGGAGTTCAATTTGCAAGGAGAAGACCAACTAATCTCCACTTCCACTCAACTAGCTTCAATCTAAGATCAAAACAAGTATTTTCCTAAGTTCAGGTTTAGGAATTCTGAGATTGAAGAGAGAAAGAGATAGAGAAGATGAAGAGGAGGCTTACCTATGGCTTCTCTTTGATTTTGGAGCAAGATTCAAGTTGGAAGTTGAAACTAGGGCTTGCAATTTCTATTTCCTCTTCCCCTCCACCATTTTCAGTTTTCTTAAGCTAAAGGAATGAAATGAGGGTGAATGAATGAAGAGTTAATGAGCTAGGGGGATTAAGAGGAGATTGGCGCTGAACCCAAACTCAAGCCCAAGCAGAAAAAGGGTCAAAATTTCACAAACTCCAAACATATCAAAGCTTATACTCAAAAGGATCGCAAACGCCATTTTGGAATCAATGGAGGTGGTTTCGAGTTCCAATTCGACTATTTGCAAAAAGTAACTTTTCGGACCTAAATCCGACTAACGACACTATATTTAAATAAAACATTTAAATGTAAAATCGTTAAATATGTGGGTTGTTACAGATCTCCCCTCCTTACAAAATTGCGTCCCCGCAATTCCTAGAGACGATATTTGTGACAACTACATACATACAACATTCAAAAGAAAATAAGCTTGAGATAAAGAGATAAACTCACCGTTTCAAAGCAAAGATAGAAAACCCGGATAGGATCGCTCAATAAACTCTATGGCTTCCCAAGTACAATCATTGGGATTAGCGGACCATTGAACTTTAACGAGCTGCACGTCCTTGTTCCGAAGGTGTCGCACCTCCGTGTCAAGTACACGAATAGGCTGCTGCACAATAGATAAGTCCGGTGAGATCTCAAGCTCAAGTAAATCAGGAGGATCAATAACAGAATCCGATTCCCGAAGACACTTTTGAAGTTGCGAGACATGAAACACGTCATGAATGCCAGATAAATGAGCAGGAAGTGAAACTCTATAAGCCACCGGGCCAATACGTTCAGTAATAGAAAATGTTCCTATAAAGCGAGGAGCCAATTTCCCAGTCGTACTGAAACGCATAAACCCTTTCAAAGGAGAAACACGAATAAAAACAAGATCACCAATCGAGAACTCGAGAGGCTTCCTACGGTTGTCTGCGTAGGATTTCTGGCAACTCTGTGCCTCTTTCATTCTCAATCGGATAAGATCAATCTTTTCGGAAGAATCACGAACAAAATCTGGACCAAGAATAAGCTTCTCCCCAGATTCCAACCAACAAGAAGGTGATCGACATGGCCTTCCGTATAAGGCTTCAAAAGGAGCCACAGCGATACTAGACTGAAAACTATTGTTGTAGGAGAACTCTAGAAGAGGTAGGTGATCCTCCCAACTACCACCAAAATCAAAAATACAAATACGGAGAAGATCTTCCAAGATACGATTCACCCGTTCAGTCTGTCCGTCAGACTACGGATGATAAACTATGCTAAAATTAAGCTTTGTTCCCAAAGCTTGCTGAAGACTCTGCCAAAAATGACTCGTTAATAAAGGATCACGATCACTCAAAAAAGAACTAGGAACACCGTGAAATCTCACGATTTCCTTGACATACAACTTAGCCAAATGTAAAGCAGTCCTATTAGACTTAATAGGGATAAAATGAGAAGACTTGGTGAGGCGATCAACAATAACCCAAATGCTAGAATGGCCCGATCTCGTACGAGGTAGGCCGTCAATGAAATCCATAGAAATATGATCCCATTTCCATAATGGAATCTCTAGAGGATGAAGAAGACCAGAAGGACGCTGATGTTTGGCCTTAAAACGCTGACAAGTTATGTAATTACTCACATAACCCGCCACATCGCGCTTCATGCCTTCCCAATAATAAAGATGACGCATATCGGCATACATCTTACTACTACCAGGATGAATGGTATACCTAGAACGATGACAGTCATCAAGAATGTCATGCCTAAGTGCAAAATCAGAAGGCACAAAAAGATGGTTCTTCTTGCGAAGACACCCATGAGAATCAATGCTGAAATCCCGCAACGCCTCATCACATGATCCAGACTCACAAAGCTGAAAAAAATGCAACAAATCAGGATCACGCCGCTGTGCCTCGGCAATACAATCCAATAAAATAGGTCGAGCTTCCAAACTAAATAATAGAATAGGAGAATCAAAAGATGAATCTTGATCTCGAATTTCACAAAAAAATAGTCTCAAGAATATTCCATTCGGCAAGCATCATAGAAATAATAGCGGAATGTTTACGACTAAGCGCATCAGCAACACGATTGCACTTACCAGGGGTATACTAGATATCAAAGTCATAGGAAGCAAGAAACTCGAGACCAACGCTGTTGTCTCACATTGAGTTCCTTCTGAGTGAACAAATACTTCGAGGATTTATGATCGGTATAAAGAATGAAGCGCTCGCCCAATAAGCAGTGTCGCCAAATCTTCAAGGCAAAGACAATAGCGGCTAACTCAAGATCATGAGTGGCATAGCGAACTTCATTCGGACGCAGTTGCCTAGAAGCATAAGCAACTACCCGATCCTTCTGCATAAGAACAGAACCGAGACCACTACCACAAGCATCGGTGTAGACAACAAGATCATGATTCCCCTTGGGAAACACAAGAATAGGAGCATTAGTGGGAAGTTCCTTTAATGTCAGAAAGGAAGCTTCACACTTGCCGGACCAAATAAAACGAATGCCTTTCCGAGTAAGGAAGGTGAGAGGAAGCACAATACGGGAAAAATCCTTAATGAACCGACGGTAATAACCCGCCTATCCAACGAAACTACGAATCTCATGCACATTCTCAGGCCTCTTCCAATTCTGGATGGCTTCGACCTTTGAGGGTTCAACAGAAATGCCATCGGAAGATACAACATGGCCTAAGAACTTAACCTTATTCTCCTAAAAATGGAACTTGGAGAATTTGGCTCTAAGCTTATGATGACGGAGGGTGCTAAATACAATTCTCAAGTGATTAGCATGCTCGGCTTCAGACTTAGAATAAATAAGGATATCATCAATGAACACAAGAACGAACTTATCGAGATATTCCCGGAATACTCGATTCATGAGATCAACAAAGAAAGCAGTAGCGTTCGTTAAACCGAACGGCATAACGAGCCACTCAAAAGAACCATAACGAGTGCGGAAAGCGGTAAGAGGAATGCTATCCTCCGTGACTCGTAACTGATGAAAACCTGTGGCAAGGTCTAGATGAGAAAAGACCTTAGCACCACTCAATAGATCGAACATATCATCAATCCTAGGCAATGGATACCTATTCCTGATGGTTAACTCGTTAAGTTTGCGATAGTCAATGCAAAGCCTAAGAGTTCCATCGGATTTCTTCACGAAGACGACCGTGGATCCCCACGGAGAAAAACTGGACTGAATCAACTGCTTGGACTCAATCTCTAAAAGCTGCTTCTTGAGTTCCTTATTTTCCCTTGTATACATCCTCGTGGGAGGACGACTAACTGGCTGCGCGCCTGGAATGAGATCAATGCGAAACTCAATTGCCCGCTTGGGTGGCAAACCTGAGACAAGCTCAAAAACATCAGAAAAGTCACAGGCAATAGGAATACGAGATATATCGTCATCATCCCGCGAGTCAAGAGAATATAAAGCCATTTCGGAATTATCCACATCCCGATGAATAAGAGATAGCTGAGTAGGCGAATCCGGATGTCGAAGATATATAATTCTCTCCAAATAAACAATCCTGGCATCATATCTTATTATCCAGTCCATACCCAAAATCAAATCAAATCCCAGACTAGAAATAACATGCAAACTCACAAGAAAAGAAAAGCCACATAAAACAATTTCAACATCATCACAAAGCAAGCTAAGGGTCGCGGATCCCCCAATAGGATTCGCAATTCTTAAAGAAGTAACCAAACAAGAAACATCCAATTATAAATCAACAATGAGCTTTTTCGATACGAAAGAATGTGAAGCACCCGTATCGAAAAGAAGTCGTATATTATGATCATGAAATAAAATAGAACCTTCCAAAATAGGTGGAGATACACCTTTTGGCTGAGAAGGACCTTAAGAAGCCTTAGCAGTGTAAAGCTTGCTAGAATTGGCACCGGTCGGAACAGTAGGGCAAGCTGAAACATGATGACCTTCCTTCTTGCAATAACGGCAGAAGAGAGGCTTAGGACAAGCTCGAATAATATGATCAGGAGAACCACAATTGAAACACTTTCGAATGAAAGGTGTTCCAACAGACTGAGGCTGAGAACTAGAACCACCGGTCTTCTTCCTCTTAGAAGGAAAAGGTTTCTTTTGACATGGAAACGGCCCCTTGTTGGGGTTCTTGGAAACTCAACATCAACATCACCATCACACTCCTTCTCGACGGTCTTAAGATGAAGCGCCAAATCAACCAACTCCTCCAAAGAGAACTTAAGATGGAGGAACAAAGACTTCTTAAGACTAGAAACAAACTTCAAATTCTTCTTATAAGAAGTGCTAATGAATTCAAGACCATACTTAGATAAAGCCTCGAATGATGCAACATACTCAGAAACAGAAGATTTCCCTTGTTTCAGCTCAAGGAAGCGACGGGTCAATAAAACTTTTTCAGATTCAGAAACGAACTTGATTTCAAATCGCTCCCGAAACTGAGTCCAAGAGAGAGTAGACTCATCAATTTCGCCTATAAGAAGCTCATACCAATCAAGGGCACGCTCTTGTAATAAGCTAGAAGTTACAAGAACTCTATCATGGTCAGAAAGATCCATACAAGAGAAGATACGCTCGCACGTGCGAAACCAAGCTTGAACTTCAAGAACGGACTCGGAGCCTTTAAACGGCTTTCCCCCAAGATGAGCAAAATCACTGCACTAGCATACAAAGGCAGACTTGCGAGGTGGAGACACTCGAGGAGGAACTGAAGGCTGAGTGCTCCTAAACAATTCCAAAAACTGATCGGCAGACATATAAACGCCATCCGGATGTGAACCACTAGATCGCCTAGCATCCGAATGTCGTCCCCTGCCTCTTCCAGCCATACATTGAAAGTATGATAAGAACAAGATTCATCACAAGGTAGATACTTCAATACAGAATACTACGGAATAAAATGCATTCCTAGACGTATTCCCCAATTTCTATCTAACCTTTGATAGTAGAAGGAATAGAAAAGCACGATAATTCAAAGATTTGTATCACTTATACACTTTGATGTACCGTAATATGTGCATCTATTCTATGTTTATCATATTTGTCCTGAACATTAGCTTTAATACCACGCTGTGACGCCCCACCTCTATACCCACGCTAGCCAAGGACACTACATGGTAATGCCGTCAACTAACACGGAGAATAAGGCTGGTTGGGAGCAACCATCTATAGCCTTGCTCTAATTATCTATTGAATACATCAACAATAGACATACCAAGCAGGTCGACGTACCCAATGAATACTTAAAACAAAACCATAGGTGGTTGGAGGATCTATCAGAACAGAATATAACAACTCAAATGTAATATACATCACAGAACCGTAGATCATCTTATACACATATACAGATACATAACAAGGTTTACAAAATAATACACGTCAAGTGGTATAGCAAACCACAATATACATACGAATCAAAAAAATACATATCAGAGTTACAATAAAAAGGACAAGTCAAAAAGCTTTAACAAAAAGGAACAAGCTAAATAGTCCATGCGGAAGCAAAATAGGCTAAGTCCAAAAGCACCTAACCTGAAACATCTCGGTCTGACCCGAGTATAAAATACGCGGGTCAGTCTAGCTAAACAAATCAGTTAGATAAACTGAACAACAATAACCTGCAAGGTTACAATTTATAACAAATATCTCTAAAGGAGATGACACAATCATCTAACAAAAGATGAACATAACAAAACAAGCCTCATATCATCGGCATCTCATAGAAACAAAGGATACGAATATCCCAAAGCATGCCAAAAAGGCAATAACAAATACCAATGAAGGTAACACAACTTCCACAAGGTAATCGCTACATATCATGCGGCTCAAAAAGACCAACACCGAAGGACGATACCTAGGGAATATACATATGAATGACGCATCAGAAAATTGCTCGAGCTCAGTACTGTATTAACAAGGATCCATGAGCCCGAAGACTCCAAACCCAATATAACGCATGCGGCTCATAACGACCAACATCGGAAGCGATACAATAGGGCAACAAACCCGAAGGCACAAACCCGAAGGCAACATACCCGAAGGCAACATACCCGAAGGCAACAAACCTGAAGGAGACAGTCCGAAGACACTATCCCAAAGGCATCAAACCGTAGTGGTGAAGGTCGAAGACCCAGTACTGGACACCACTAACTGGCGGAATGTGTCATAACTCTAAAAAAGGAATCCAAAAAGTGGTAACGTGAGTCCCATAGCCACTCGTTCGCACTAAATGGTTTACTATCCGTTAGTTAATTTCACACTCAAAGCAGTACAATGTTCACCTCATATCATCGGTAAACCAAACCCGAAGGTCAAAACGATCAATTGAATCTGTCGGGGATTAATCGGAAGGATAAACGCAGATTCATGGCCCGTGTTTTTCCCAAACATTTAGTCGCCCTTCCACTTCGCTCAAAGTGCGAAATTGTGTATGTGCGTTTTAAATAGAATTTATAAATCGAAGAAGTGAGTTTTTAATGCAATTTGAAGAAATCATTTATAAAACCCATGAATGAAGTCAAAAAGGAATCATTAAGGTCAAATATGCATAAACAACTAACTGGAATCAATATGCATCGATCAAATTTGGAAAACTAAGCGAACAAGGCAATTTAGAAAAAATACAATAGATTCAGACGTCTGAAAGAAGGGATTCAGACGTCTGAATCTGGAAATTAATATGTTTTCCAGAACAGAATTCAGAAGTCTGAATCCAAACTTTCAGACGTCTGAAATAGACAATATTTTGCCTATTTCCCTTCTGGTTGAAATTTAACACTTTCAGACGTCTGGAACATAAATTCAGATGTCTGAATCTGGGGATAAGAATCTTCCCCAGAACAATATTCAGACGTCTGAAAATAGGGTTTCAGATGTCTGAAACCTGATGGTCAGGCATTTCCTGAACCTAGGCCATCTATGGCCAAACAGATCGAAAGTAATCGTATGCGTGTTGATTATGGGCTTACGTCAAATGACTACCCAACCTTAACGACACACCCAAACACTCCGATCAACATAAACTTCAACCATAAAAGGTTTTACATAGATTTGGCTTCAAAAATCATAATTTGGCAATTTCACCGAATCAACCCAAATCAAAAGACAAAGCATATGAACAAGTGTTAGGAATCCATACCCAACATTAATGAAACCAAGAGAAGTAGATGTGAGTTTAAAACTAACCTTTTAATCCAAAAACAAAGAAGAAGGAGTTCAACTTGCAAGGAGAAGACCAACTAATCTTCACTTCCACTCAACTAGCTTCAATCTAAGATCAAAACAAGTATTTTCCTAAGTTTAGGTTTAGGAATTCTGAGATTTAAGAGAGAAAGAGATAAAGAAGATGAAGAGGAGGCTTACCTATGGCTTCTCTTTGATTTTGGAGAAAGATTCAAGTTGGAAGTTGAAACTAGGGCTTGCAATTTCTATTTCCTCTTCCCCTCCACCATTTTCAGTTTTCTTAAACTAAAGGAATGAAATGAGGATGAATGGATGAAGAGTTAATGAGCTAGGGAGTTAAGAGGAGACTGGGGCTGAACCCAAACTCAAGCCCAAGTAGAAAAAGGGTCAAAATTTCACAAACTCCAAACATATCAAAGCTTATACTAAAAAAGATCGCAAATGCCATTTTGGAATCAATGGATGTGGTTCCGAGTTCCAATTCGGCCATTTGCAGAAAGTAACTTTTCGGACCTAAATCCGACTAACGACACTATATTTAAATAAAACATTTAAATATAAAATCGTTAAATATGCGGGTTGTTACAGAAAGTTAGAGTTGAATCCATGGAATTTTAGTTGGTAAACTACCTTATTTTTGAAAAGATTTTTACTTTATTGTTAAGTCATTATCATAATTATAATATAGCATAGAAGTTGAGTGGCAACCATGTGGTTTGATTAAGATTTGGATTGTTTTTATAGCTTTATTTGTTATGGAAATTGATGTTGTATTATAAAGTTAGTAAGCATGTATATATGGATGTACACTTGCAACCTATGATGAAGAATGAAACACCCCACACACCTTAGTGTGCGCAAAAAGAACACGCTAAAAGATATGATGCGTTGTAGGCATAGCTAAAACTTTATAGAGACTAAGATTCACAAGAAAAAATAAATAAAAACAACAGAAACATTTAAAACAATACTTATTTATCAATCAAACTTCATAAGTAAGTCATAACCGAAATTAGTCTTAAAATACCAAATACACATGTCTTATGAAAAACACCATCTTAGTCACAATATCAGAGTGCATAAATAAAACCATCCCTCTCAATAATACCGGTACATCCAAAATAAAATAAAAAGAAACTGGAACAAAAGAAGAAGAATACATGAAGAATCTCTAAGAATGTTACTCCTAGAAAGCTGAAAGTCCAGTACCCTTGCCTCTGCTGACCTATGGGGGAAAAGGAGAAAATAGAGGAGTGGGTCAGACTAAAGGTCTGGTGAATGAAAGTAATTACTAGTATTTTTAAGCAAGATAAAAATAATAGACTTCGCAACAGTTCTATTTATAAAAGGAAATAACGAAAAAGATAAAGCTGGAATAAAATATGGTTTAACTACTTGCTTTTCTTGGATTGTTTTGATTGGATTGTTTGCACTTTTATAAAATACTTTGATTAGGCTAAAATCCCAATCATAGTTTAATTAGGCTGAAGTCCTAATTCTACCCTTTGGTCGGCCTTCTATCGTTGTTGTGCCACTTTGAACTAGTCCCATTCTGTGGGTCCCACAGCAAAAGACGCCTGTTTAGTGCTTGGAACTCAATAGTGACTTATCTCCCTGCACCGGGGCCACACATTCAACTACCGTTAGGCTCGCGCTATCTATTGCTCCCTCTTTGGACCTCTTAATTACCCTAAATAGCATAATCGTGCCCAGCCTCACCTAAGTGTGTTGTGAGACCACCAGTTCCAGACTGAAGGGGAATGCTGCCGATATGGGTCATAACAAACAAAATCTAGTTGACACCTTGCTCAAATCCCATAATTTGAGCTTCTAATTATTGACCACTTGTCTACCCTAAATAGCATAAGCGTGTCCCAAGCGCTGCCGGTACAGGTCCTACTTCTTAATTAATGACCACTTATCTACCCTAAATAGCAAAAGTGTGTCCCAGGGGAAATGTTGTCGGTACGGGTCCTACTTCTTTACTATTGACCACTTATCTAGCCTAAATAGCGTAAGTGTGTCCGGAGGGGAATGCTACCGGTACGGGTCCTACTTCTTTACTTTCTTATTAACTTAGTGTAAGTTTTAAAATAAGTTACTTCTATTATTTCTGCTCTGTTTGCTTATTTAGTTAACCTAAGTCATAAACTAAGCCTCTTCTGTTATCTCCAATTATAAGCTGGGTGTTATAATTTTGCTTATTAACTTAACCCAAGGTCTAAATTTAAAAATAAGCTTCTGTTGCTATTTCTTCTATTTTCTCTTTTAGTTATAATTACATTGTATAGCTATGCTTGCAAATATCTTAAATTTGCCTATTTTAGTTTATATCCAATTTATTACAGTTCTTCTTATTTTACATCTAGTTTTCTATAAGTTCGGTGTTCTTATATTTTAGTCCATATTAGTAAATTATTCTCTTTTAATTATTCCGTTCGTGTAAAAAGGGAATTAAAAAGAACTAACATTAACAGAATAAATCCTAACGTATAATTGATGTAAATAAAGTATAAATAACAGTAAATAACTGTAAATACTGTAAATAACTTTAAATAATTGGGAAAATTATAATTAACAGTAAATAATTGCAAATAATTGAAATAGAATAGCTGAAAGAAAATAGACTTGAAAGCAAGTCTAAAATTTACATAAAAATAAACTGTAAATAAACTTGCATAAAGGTTATCCGAAAATTGTAGAAAAACTACAACTATTGGAAACCCTATTATTTTAAATTACTTAAAAGTCTAAAATAATTACTTAGACACTCACCTATGGTCCTTAGTTCTTTTCCTTGTCCTTCCCAGATCCACTTATAGGGTATAAAATATTATAATTAAAAAGATCTTCTCCTTGATAAAATATTTCTTTTGTGGTCCAGCCTTAGGCAATGAACCTAGATGGAGAAAATCTAAAGGAGAAACATAGCTAGGCCTAGGGTCTTATTTACAGTGTCACTTGTGGATCTCAGACCCTTGGATTTGGAGATTAAATATGGTGCAACCACGTCATAGGCTCGATGGGAACCATCGGATTGGAGCACGGATGCAAATGCAAAAAAAATCGAAAATCACGTCATATTTTCTTCTGGACGATTTAACATCCAAAACACAAGGCGGGTCGATCGCTAGGTCGACCTTTGCATTTAGTAGGTCATCCTAGCCATTGGGAGGGTCGACCCTAGGGTAGACTTTCCTTATTATATATATATATATATTCTTTTCTTTGTTTTCTGAATTCTTCTTTCTTCCGTAACTTCTTCGTTTTAGCTCGGATTTTGACAGTCTATTTATGAAAATTGACCAAAAAATTACCACAGACACAATGGTGCAACTCCCATGGCTCAATTTTGATAATTTCACAAAGTTATCATACTATTTAATTAATTCGTTAATTAATTACTACAGCATAAATTTTGGGTTGTTACATTCTTCACTTCTTAAGGGATTTCGTCCCCAAAATCTCTAAGGATTGAAGAATGAAATAAATGTTTTCATCCAAGTTTTACAACCGACTACTCAATCATCATCCTTTACATCTATTGTCCTTAAGTTTTTCTAATGCAATTTATGATACATATGCAATTATTGTAGTGTCAATGTCCTTAACTAATGCAAATGATTAGGCGGACAACTGATTTAGTCGACCTCCTTTTATGAGATCTTGTCTGTGCCATGTATCCAAATGAATGCAATTTCCTAATGTTAACTGATAGTTCTAGATGTGTGCTACAATCATCATCCAAATGCAATAATCATGTGATAATCATCCATTTATAGTAACCATGGAATAAAATAAGAATGCAAACGCACACACATCCATATGCATATGCTCTAGTGTCCTAGTTAGGCTGATGCCTAAGAGATAATAGTGCCTAGTGTAAGTATATGCGTCCATTGGCATCCACTAGCAACCACTAGTATCCATTATACATAACATGTTCTAATAACATGTTTACATCAAATCCTACCATACATAAGTTAAATCCTAAGTTCTACCCTCCCAATGGATAATAAAGGAAAGAACCTATTCAAAATAAAAGATGGAAATAAGAAATTCAAAATTTATTATCAAAGAGATGTACATAAGCGGTACTTGTTCTTTCCTAATCAAATCAATCTTCTCCGAAGTCTCTCTAACTATGTCAGGACCAAATAGCATTCTCTTTATAGACACTAATCAACACGAAGGCGACTTGCACATTCTTCCATAAAGAACTTCGAAAGGTGTTATTCCACTGCTAATCTGAAAGCTATTATTTAAGCAAACTCTACTAAGGGAAGACGCTCCTCCCAACTTCCTCCTAAATCAAGAATATACATCCTCAACCATGTGTGTCTTACCATCTTACTAATATCACTTTACTATTCTTCTATATTCTACACACATGAAGCAACAATCCTAGGTTTTCACTAGTGTTTTATACACTTTACGGAAACTTCTATTATTAGTTCTAAAAGTAATCACTGCTATCTCCTTCATCGCCTTACACTTTTTCCGTCACACCAAGGAAATGATTCTGATCTCCTACATATTTAAAGTTTGGTTTGGTATTTAACATTTCATTTCAAAAATTAAAACTTTTGAATTTTTAAAATATCAAATACTATTTTTTTTGGCCTTACAAACTGTTATTTTCAAGTTTCTATTAAATTCAAAGGTACTTGGTTACTTAATATGTTATCTTTCTAGACTTGCATTGTTGTAGCCTTTTTGTATTCACATTATTCCCCAAACCTAGTGGGAAAAACTTACAAATTCTAAGTTCAAAACTTATTCCTCATTTTATTTTAAAGATCTTTATAGCTTTCCCTAAAAATTTGGATATTGAAATTTAACTATTAGTTTTTCGCTTTGAAAAACTTATTTACTTTATCACCATACCATTTTTCTTTAAAATATCTTTAAAATGTTCTTACATGTTTTCAAAACATTTTCTTTCTAAATTTTTTCAATTTTGCAAAAATTAGAGTAGGTAAGAACAATTATTTTATTAAAAGCTCCTTAACTTTTCAATTACTTAACCTTGGAGGAGTTCCGAACTACAAATCGAGACTTCCTATAAAGGCCCTTTATAATATCTCTTTAACTAACATCGTCTCTAATTATTACACTTCTTATTATGCATAATGGTTTTATACCTTAATATATTGGAACTACTTTCTTTTATAAGAAACTATTAACGTTAAAACTGATGCAGCTCAGGCTAGAAAAGGAGGGATAAGTCGTACACGACTTAAAGATGAGGAGTTAAGTCGTGCACAACTTAAGATAGAAGGCTTAGATCGTTTCCGGGTTAAGGAAGGTCAGCCACGACCTAACAAGTCACAGGGGAAGGCAACACGATCTAAGCAAGCCTTGGTTATAGGTCGTTCACAGGTTCTAGGTCGTCAACGACCTAAGAAAGTGGTCTTGAGTCGGCAACGACCTAATGGAAGGCAGCAGAGGGAAGAGGCAACATTTGGGTGATTCTTTAAGCCGCAAACGAGTTACGACCTTAACTAAGTCGGCATGTCGTTGAGTCGGTTGAGGCGCTGTTGTGAAGTAGTTACTGTTAAGTCGTTGTGTCTTGTGTCTTGAGTCAGATAGGTCGGCTAACGACCTTAGTGAGTCGTTTGCGTGTGCAGTGTTGTAAAGGGGGTTAGGTCGCTATGGTTTTAAGTCGTTGCCGACTTAAATTGGGTCGTAAGTCGTATACGACTTAAGATCTGGGTCGAAAACACTATAAATAGGGAGTGAGTTGTACATTTGAAAAAGGTTGATTTTCAATAAAATTCCATTTGATTGCTTTGTGCTTTCTTCTAATTGGTAGTCGAGTGAAATCTCCTATCTCCACTTACGTCATTCGAGTGCGCTCGAACCTTCGTTTGCTGAAGCCGATTCACGGAATCTTGTGCGCAAGATCAACGTTGACGAATCGTAGATCTCTTTCCTGGCATCTTTGGATCAACGAGTCAGAGATAGCTAGAATTCGGTATCTTCGGATCAACGAATTTGGGCATTTCAGTATTTCTCAATCCACCGATTGCTACTTTCATCGTGATATTAATTTTCTGTTAATCCGCTGCGTCAGTTTGGTATCAGAGCTAGACTTAGCCAATCATAGCTAAGCCGATCTTGGAGCCAAGGAATTTGAAGTTGAAGTTCATCGTGTTCATCTTGAAGTTGCAACAAGTTAGAAGCTTTCGATCCATTTCATTTTGGATCAAAGTTGGAAAGGTATTTGAGTTAGAGCCGAGAGTTGAAGCATCACTTTGATATCATTTGTTGAAGTATTGTGAAGTTCAATCATTCCACCAAGGAGAGCTAATCGTCATCAGAATGTTGAAGCGTTGTATAGAAGAGAAGAGGCCGAGCAAATGGAACAACGTATTAACGAGAAGTTTGATGAAGGCATTGGAAAGTTAGAGAAATTGATGAATGATTTAAATCAAAATCAAAGGAGAAGATCACCAATCTCGAACCATGGAGGAAACTGAATTACGCCATCGGTTACGGAAGCGAGAAGGGTATCACCATAATCTTTTAGAGAGAGAAGAGAAACATCAATTTCATCAAAGAGAGATCACCATGACTATGGACATGAAGAGAGGAGAACTCCACATGAGTTTGAAGATGAACCATATAGAGATGAAGAGAGACATAGTAGAAGGGACATGCATGATCAAAGGGATGATAATGGTCCAGATCGATATAGACGAACATTTGAATATGATGAAGAGGGTGATAGAGCTAGCATTTATTATCGAGATCGAGACCAAGTCCGAAATTCATATCTAGATGTAGATGATGATCGTCGATGGGAATCGGGTATGAAGATGGAAATTCCTGAATTTAAAGGTGGAATGGTTGCAGAAGAATTCTTGGATTGGTTGTCTAATGTTGAAGAAATCTTTGATTTCAAAGAGATTCCGGAAAATCGTCGAGTGAAGTTGGTTGCTACTAGGTTGAGGGGGAGAGCTTTGGCGTGGTGGCAGCAAACTAAACTTACAAGGGAGAGAATGGGAAAGTCAAAGGTTGAATCATGGGAGAAGATGAAGAAGATGATGAGAGCTACACTTTTACCTTACAACTATCAATCACTTATGTACCAGAGGTTGCAGAATCTGAGGCAAGGGACGAAGTCAGTTAATGATTATGCAGATGAATTTTACCAACTCATTGCCAGAAATGACATTATGGAGACAGAGGAACAGCTGACCGCTAGATTTGTTGGAGGGTTGCGAATGCGGATCCAAGATATGGTGAATATGTTTGATCCTAGATCTGTTGCAGAAGCACATCAGAAAGCGTTGGCTTGGGAGAAGCAGGGAAGCCATGAAGGTGGTGTGTTTACTAATTCCAATAATCCAGTAAAGGGTGCCAGTGGAAGTTCTAATGTTTCTAAACCTACCAGTAAACCAGTTGTGAATGAAGTTGCGAAGATGAAGGTTAACAGTGGTTTCAGATGTTATAATTGCCAGGAGTAGGGTCACAAAAGCAATGAATGTCCGAAGCCGAAGAAGAGAGCAATGGTAGTAGAGATTGAAGAAGAGGAAGCAGATGCAGAATGTTCTAATTCATTACCAGTTGAGGAGGAAGATTTATTGTCCGGAGATGAGGGCTGTAATCTTATGATGAGGAGGTCTTGTCTTACAACGAAGCAAGAGGATGATACTAGTTGGTTAAGAAGTAATATTTTTCAATCGACATGCACTATTATGGGGAAGGTTTGCAAGTTCGTTATTGATGCTGGAAGCTGTGACAATATTATCTCTATAGAAGCAGTAAAGAAGTTGAACTTGAAAACTGAGAAGCATCCTAAACCGTACAAGTTAGCATGGTTGAGGAAGGGTGGTGAAGTGAAGGTGTGTCGAAAAGCTTGTGTGAAATTTTCTATTGGAAAGAAGTACAAAGATGAAATTTGGTGTGACGTTGTAGACATGGATGTGTGTCATCTATTGTTGGGCATACCATGGCAGTTTGATAGAGCAGTACAACACGATGGTCGTGCTAATAGTTACAGTTTCATGTTTGAAGGTACTAAGATTATTTTAGTTCCTAAGAAGCAAAAACAGAAGGAAAGCAAGTTGGAGGAGATTGAAGAGCTGAAAACCTTATTATCTTTGAAGGAGTTTGTCAGGGAAGTTGAAGAGGCACCTGAAGTCTTTTTGTTGATTGGACGAGAGTGCAATGAAGTGGTTGAAATTCCTGATGAAGTGAAGCCAGTTTTGAAAGACTTTGAGGATGCATTTCCAGAAGAGTTGCCTAAGGAGTTACCGCCACTGAGAGACATTCAACATCAAATCGATCTTGTTCCAGGAGCCGTATTACCGCATAGACCACACTATCGAATGAGTCCGAAGGAACATGAGGAACTGAGAAGGCAGGTGGAAGAGTTGTTAGAGCAGGGACGTGTTCAGGAAAGCTTGAGTCCTTGTGCAATACCAGCTTTGTTGGTGCCGAAGAAGGATGGAACATGGAGAATGTGTACCGATTGTAGAGCTTTGAACAAGATTACTGTTCGCTATAGATTTCCTATGCCAAGATTGGATGACTTGCTAGATCAGTTGAGTGGGGCTATTATATTTTCGAAGATTGATTTGAAGAGCGGATATCATCAAATTCGAATTAGACCAGGAGACGAATGGAAGACAGCATTCAAGACGAGGGAAGGATTATATGAATGGTTGGTTATGCCGTTTGGTCTATCGAATGCACCGAGTACATTTATGAGGGTGATGAACGAAATTTTTAGACCGTACATTGGGAAGTTTGTTGTAGTTTACTTTGATGATATTCTGATGTACAGTGCGAGTACAGAGGAGCATGTAGAGCATATGAGAAAGGTGTTAATTATTCTTCGTGAGGAACAATTTTATGCAGCTACGAAGAAATGTGTATTCATGACTCAAAGTATTTTATTTCTGGGATATGTTGTGTTAGGAGAAGGTATCCAGGTGGATCAAAGTAAAGTTGAAGCTATTAGAAATTGGCCACAACCGAGGACTATCACTGAAGTTAGAAGTTTTCATGGGTTGGCATCATTCTACCGAAGATTCATCCCACACTTCAGTAGCGTGATGGCACCAGTTACTGATTGCATGAAAGGAAAGAAGTTTGAGTGGTCAGAGGAAGCAAGGGTTGCTTTTGAGAAAATTAAGACACTATTGACGACAGCACCAATTCTAGTTTTACCGGATTTTCAGTTGTTGTTTGAGTTACATACTGATGCGTCGAAGGTTGGGGTTGGTGGAGTTTTAAGTCAGAAAGGAAGACCGGTTGCTTATTTCAGTGAGAAGTTATCTGGAGCTAAGTTGAGATATAGCACTTATGTTGTTGAATTCTATGCAATTGTTCAAGCTGTGAAGCACTGGAGACATTATCTATTTCAAAAAGAGTTTGTTCTTTACACTGATAATGAGGCTTTGAAGCATTTGCAAGGGCAGGATAAGATTTCATCGAGACATGCATCGTGGATTGCCTATTTGCAGCAGTTTACTTTTGTTGTGAAGCACAAATCAGGGGTAACAAATCGTGTGGCTGATGCTTTGAGTAGGAGGAGTCATTTATTAACGACAATGAAATTGAGGTGACAGGATTTGAATTATTGCCAGAATTGTTTGAGGAGGATCCTTACTTTGCAAAGTTCGTTGAGAAAGTTAAAAATGGAGATACTGATTAATTTGCATTGGTTGATGGTTTCTTATTCAAAGGGAATCGACTATGTATTCCAGAGAGCAGTTTGAGAATGAAGATTATCAAGGAGCTTTATGAGGAAGGACATGTGGGTAGACCGAACATTGCAGTTAATCTCTCAATCCTACTATTGGCCGTCGATGAGGAAGGAAGTCGAAAGGTTTGTTCAGAGATGTCACGTTTATCAAGTTTCGAAAGGAACAACTACAAATGCGGGTTTGTATATGCCTTTACCTGTACCTACAAAACCATGGGTGGACATTAGCATGGATTTCGTGTTGGGTTTGCCGAGAACGCAAAGGGGAAATGAATCGATATATGTTGTGGTGGATCTTTCTCGAAGATGGTACATTTTGTTGCTTGTAAGAAGACGGCGGATGCTGTTCATGTTGCTCAATTATTCCTCAAAGAGATCTATCGTTTACATGGGTTACCAGAATCTATTGTTTCAGACAGGGATACGAGATTTTTGAGTCATTTTTGGCTAAGTTTGTGGAAGATGGTTGGAATGAAGCTGAAATTTAGCAGCGCTTATCATCCGCAAACAGATGGACAGACATAAGTTGTTAACCGATCATTGGGAAATTTATTGCGATGTCTTGTGAAGAACAATTTGAAGAGTTGGGACATGAAGTTATGCCAAGCAGAGTTTGCTCATAATCATGCAGTGAATCGTAGTACGGGATTCAGCCCATTCCAGATCGTATATTCAAGTTTGCCAAGGGGACCGTTGGATTTAGCAGTAGCACCACAACCGAAGGGGACGGTTAAACAAGCTGTAAACTTTGTTGATGGATTGACTGAATGTCATAAAATCGTTCAGAAACGATTGGAGAAAGCAAATGAGAAGTATAAGAAGACTGCAGACTTGAAGCGACGAAGTGTTGAATTTAACGAAGGTGATTTGGTTTATGCTGTGTTAACAAAAGAACGTTTTCTAGTAGGCACTTATAACAAGTTGAAAGCCAGAAAAATTGGTCCTATAGAAGTTGTGAAACGGATTAATGAAAATGCTTATAAGTTGAAGCTGCCGGAGGATGTGTACACTTCTGACGTGTTCAATGTTAAGTATCTTATACCATATTACGGAAATGAACAATCTGATGCGGAAGATTTTACAAATTCGAGGATGAATTTTTCTCAACCAGGGGAGGATGATGCAGCTCAAGCTAGAAAAGGAGGGATAAGTCGTACACGACTTAAAGATGAGGAGTTAAGTCGTGCACAACTTAAGATAGAAGGCTTAGATCGTTTTCGGGTTAAGGAAGGTCGGCCACGACCTAACAAGTCACAGGGGAAGGCAACACAATCTAAGCAAGCCTTGGTTATAGGTCGTTCACAGGTTCTAGGTCGGCAACGACCTGAGAAAGTGGTCTTGAGTCGGCAACGACCTAATGGAAGGCAGCGGAGGGAAGAGGCAACATTTGGGTGATTCTTTAAGCCGCAAACGTGTTACGACCTTAACTAAATCGGCATGTCGTTGAGTCGGTTGAGGCGCTGCTGTGAAGTAGTTACTGTTAAGTCGTTGTGTCTTGTGTCTTGAGTCAGATAGGTCGCCTAACGACCTTAGTGAGTCGTTTGCGTGTGCAGTGTTGTAAAGGGGGTTAGCTCGCTATGGTGTTAAGTCGTTGCCGACTTAAATTGGGTCGTAAGTCGTATACGACTTAAGGTCTGGGTCGAAAACACTATAAATAGGGAGTGAGTTGTACATTTGAAAAAGGTTGATTTTGAATAAAATTCCATTTGATTGCTTTGTGCTTTCTTCTAATTGGTAGTCGAGTGAAATCTCCTATCTCCACTTACGTCATTCGAGTGCGCTCGAACCTTAGTTTGCTGAAGCCGATTCACGGAATCTTGTGCGCAAGATCAACGTTGAAGAATCATAGATCTCTTTCTCGGTATCTTCGGATCAACGAGTCAGAGATAGCTAGAATTCGGTATCTTCAGATCAACGAATTTGGGCATTTCAGTATTTCTCAATCCACCGATTGCTACTTTCATTGTGATATTAATTTTCTGTTAATCCGCTGCGTCAAAAACCTCTATAAATCCTTTAAAAGAGGACTTCATGTTTATGTAAAATTACAGGGAACTTATTTTATATTTTTCAAAATAGGCTATACAAAATATGATGCTCCCATATCTTGTATATCTCTTTAACATTTTCCTTACAACTTACACAAAACATTTCTATTTGTTATTTGGTTTCATAGAAAATTATACCATTATTCTTTGCATTCCAATAGATTTGAGTATATTTAGTTTATATCCTCTCACGATAGACAATTTCTATGAAATTTATTAATTTTCCAATATTTAACTTACACTTTTCTTTTCAGAAAAACTAATTTTCAAAACTGTTTTAATATATCCATAGCTAAAAAAACATTTCCTTATAGTTATTTAAATAATATGTGCATTTACAAACCACTTTTTTCTATGCATGGAAATTATCTTTAGAACACATTTTTATTTGGGTCAAAATAGATGTAGCGTACAACACCGTTACTACAACCCAAAAATACTATTGTATGGATTTAGTTAAAATAAATACTAATAAATCTCGCATACTATGTAAAAACATTTCCTTTAAGAGTCACCTACTATAACAATAGTGTTGTAGCCTATGCTCTCCTTATTTTTCACGAAACATCTAGTACAACAATAAATGATGTAACCTATGCTTTTGATACTTAATACACGCTAGGTTTTTATATTTAAAATATTTGTTTACCTACAAAGAAACTAGCAAGCTATATATGCTCTACAATTCTTCAAAAAGAATTTCACTTTTAACAAAATCATATAAAAAGCAATTTAAATCACATACCACTTTTTTTCAAAAACCCAATATTTACATTCTGAGAATTATATTTTTCAACTTTTCAATTCTAACAATTTCATTTTATTGGGCTAAAAATAAAGTGGATTTTCTTCTTACTACCCTAGAAGTACCCTTCCTAAACTTTGTTAATCTCATTTACTCACTAAAGTGTTTTGTTCCTATTCCTCTTTCATGCTTATATTTATTCCAAGGCACTACCGTTAAATCCACTTATCTGAAACAATTATAATTTTTGCAATTATCTACACATGGGCTTTCTAACTGAATCTATTGTACACCTCCATTCTTTGCCTACCATTCTTTGGATTTTCACAATCTGAACCTAAATGTACGAAACCATTTCTCAAACTCTTTCTATGTGCTGACCTTCTTTGTGCCCTAAGAAACACATTCCCTTATGCCAAAAGTGACACTTGCCTACAACCGATGAATGTGATGTGTATAAAGAACCTCCCAAAAATGTTTCGAAAATCTCTAATGACTGGAACAGAATCTAGCTCTCTTAGTGATGAATCAGGGGAATAAAGGAAGCTCTACATGACTGACCGCTGTGGGTCGCAAGAAACCTCAAAAGTCCTACTGCTATATGTGTCTAACGACTCCCTCTCTCAGTCCAATATCGCTCCTTATGTGGATACCAATCCATCCCCAAAATCATCCCATACCTTGAAAATCCAAATACATTGGCGTCACAATCAAAATATATGCCTAGGATAAAAAAATTTCAAACTCCTATAAATCATAGATAAATGTGCTTGTCCTCCCATGGGGTTTGAAAAAACTATGGGGTCTACTACTAAGAATATATCTAAGTGTAAGCAATTAACTAAAGAACTCGAAATAAAAGAGTATGATGCCCCAGAATCAAAAATGGTTTGATTGGGAAAATCAGAAATAGCGATCAAACCTTCCACGATGACTTTCTACCAATATCTGGTCCGCTATTGGGAGGTGATGCATCCAAGCCCGAATCTGTGCTGCAGATGCACCCGCTGCCTGCCTCGTTTTCTAAAGACAAACTTTACTATAGTGACCAAGCTGTCTACAACTATTGCATTTCCCACTTTTCTTGATCCGCTTCTGAGGTCCTCCTTCTTTCCTCCTGTCCTTCTCCTTCTTACTCTTCCACCATGGCTTCTTAGAGCTTTTTGACTTAGGAACCTCTTTAAGCTCTCCCTTCAGCTGCCAAGATGTAGGCTGAACTCTATGCTGATCCTCTAGTCCCTAGCCCAAATATCCCTCTGTACTCCTTAACCTAGCTCGTGCCTCCACATATCATCTGTACTACAAAAAGTCTTACTTCCTAGATTGGCGAAGTCCTTGCATAACATAGAGAAATTGACTATTATAGGTGGCTTAATGGTATTTCCACCCGCTGGTGCTGGATTAAGTGCTTTCCCTTGCACACTTGGTGTCGTAGCTTGAAGGTATCTACGAAACCAGCCTGGGACTGGGATACCCTCTGGAAATTAGGGGCATTCGCCATTCTATGCAAAGAAAAAGAGAACACAGGCTTGAAAGAATCGAAAGAGGGTTGAAC
This sequence comes from Allium cepa, assembly GCA_030765085.1. Taxonomy (NCBI): domain Eukaryota; kingdom Viridiplantae; phylum Streptophyta; class Magnoliopsida; order Asparagales; family Amaryllidaceae; genus Allium; species Allium cepa. Next base: position 857,092,986 of record CM060943.1, read on the forward strand.
CGGACTATGAGGGGATTTTTATAAAAACTCTCTTCTATACTTGGAAAAACTATTTCTGTAATATGAGTTTCTTTCTGAAAAATGCATCTAGTTTGAAGATATGCTACGTAAAAATTGGTTAGTTTTTGAAAAATACTTTATTTTTAAAACAAGTTTTTAGGAATCCTGTAACCTTAGGCTCTGATACCAAGTAAAACACCCCACACCCCTTAGTGTATGCAAAAAGGATACACTAAAAGATGTGGTGCGTTGTAGGTATAGCCAAAACTTTGCAGAGACTAAGATTCACAAGACAAAATGAATAAAAACAGCGGAAACATTTAAAATAATAATTTTTTTATCAATAAACTTCATAAAATAAGTCATAAGTAAAATAAGTCTCAAAATACTAAATACATATGTCTTATTAAAAACACCATCTCAATCACAATATCAGAGTACATAAATAGAACCATCCCTCTCAACAGTACCAGTACATCCAAACTAAAACAAAAAGAAAATTGGAACAGAAGAAGAAGAAGAATACATGAAGAATCGCGAAGAATGTAACTCCTAGAAAGTTGAAAGTCTACTGCCCTTGCCTCTGTTGGCATATGGGGAAAAAAGGGAAAATAGAGGAGTTGGTCAGACTAAAAGCCTGGTGAATGAAATTATTTACTAGTATTTTTAAGCAAGATAAAGATAATAGACTTTGCAACAGTTGTAGTTACAAAATGAAATAAAGGAAAAGATAAAGCTGGAATAAAATACGGTTTAACTGCTTGCTTTGCTTAAATAGTCTTGATTGGATTATTTGCACTTTTTTAAAACTACTTTGATTAGGCTGAAATCCCAATCCTAGTTTAATTAGGCCGAAGTCCTAATTCAACCCTTTTATGGGCCTTCTATCTCTGTTGTGCCATTGTGAGCTAGTCCTATCCTGTGGGTCTCATAGCAAAAGACAGCTGTTTAGCACTTGGAACTCAATAGCGACTTCTCCCCCTGCACCGATGCTGCACACTCGACCACCGTTAGGCTCGCACTCTCTGTTGCTCCTTCTTTGGACCTATTAATTACCCTAAACACCATAAAAGAGCCCAGCCTCAACGGAGTGTGTTGTGAGACCACCAGTTCCTGAATGAATGGGAATGCTGCCGATACGGGTCATAATAAATAAAAGTGGAAATTAAGGGGGCATCCCTATCATACTTTCATATTGTAAAGCGGGTCCCTGTCAAAGTTTCATTGCAAATCGGGTCCCTTTTTGCTGGAAACGAAGAAAATTATTGCTGAAATGTTAACAACTTTTATAAATAAGTGCTGATATTTCAGCAACTTTCCCTGTCAATGTTTCATTGTAAATCGGGTCCCTATTTTTGGAAACGAAGAAAATTATTGCTGAAATGTCAGCAACTTTTATAAATAAGTGCTAATATTTCGGCAACTTTCATACACTATGTTCACAATGTACAGAAAAGTTGTGGAAATGTCAGCAACTTTTATTAAAAGTTGCATCATGCTCTGCAATAATCGTGAATAAAAAAATAGGGACCTAATTTACGCTGAAATTTAGTGAAGGACTTTTCGAGAATTTTGAAACTTAATAAGGACCCGTGCCAAAAGTACCCTAAATAAAATCTAGTTGTGCCCCTTGCTTAAATCCCTTAATTTGAGCTTCTAATTATTGACCACTTTTCTACGCTAAACAGTATAACTGTGTCCCAAGGGGAATGTTGCCGCTGTGGGTCCAACTTCTTAATTATTGACCACTTATCTGCCCTAAACAACATAAGTGTGTCCCACCGAAATGTGATCGATACAGGTCCTACTTCTTAATTATTGACCACTTATCTACCCTAAACAGCGTAAGTGTGTCCGGAGGGTCAAAAGGTTGACTTAAAGAAGATCTAAATCACCTAGGTTGTTTGAAAAAAGGGATTTGAAAGGTTTAAACTACCTTAATCTGTTCAAAAGGTGATTTCGAAATGGACACTTACACTTAGAACTTTACTTTGGAGTGTTGAAAAGTTTTCTTATTAACATTTTTGGCGCTATAAGGAGGGGCCTGAACCTCCAACTTCATTGAATTCCCAACTTTGTTTTCATCTAACCTATTCTATTCCAAGCTTACCTTTGACCATTCACCACCATTCTTAGCAAAATTAAAAACTCTGAACAAGGATCCTCCGAACCCATTTAATTGGATTCTCCTATGGAACTATTGAAGGTTCTAAACTATAAGAAGAGAAATGTTAAGATAAAAGGCTTTGAGAATCGTCAATAAAAAGAAGGCTAGATCTTATGATCCAGAAAATGGAGCTTAAACCCACATTAGCCCTACATCCATATTTTCTTTAGGGGGAACAAAAGATAAGAGTGATAATTTATTTGTTCAAATGAAAAAGACGGTTCAATTCTATACTAGAGGCACTATCTATGAAAAAGGGATGATGGCTGATCACTATACCTTTGCACAAAAATGGCATCAAGCGACAAGCAGAGCATTACATGCATATGAGCTTCAAAAGGTTTTGAAAAGGAAACTGGTCATTGAGTGTGAAGTTCCTGAATCAAACAATAAGAAATCTTGAAATCATCCTCAAAAGATGAGCTTTAAATCAATATTCTCTAGGGAATGCTATCTGACTATATCGATTGAGGACATTTATGTACTAACCAGGTAAGATCTCTACTATTGGACATCTACAAAGAAAAAGCCCAAATACGAAAGGAATCTGGAAGGATACTATTGTCACTATCACATAATGAATGGACATGAAACAAATCAATTTAGAGCACATGAAGAAATGGTTATCACCTTTTTCAAACAATGCAAATCAATGGATTTTTAAAGCGATCTTAATTGAATTCAACAAAGCACTACTTTTCTAAGAAAAATCTATATGGTCGGAAGTAGAATTCTCCTTAAACTTAGAAATTACCTTAAATAGTTAAAGCCTTTTTTCCATGCCGTGTTGGCTAAGTGAAAGCGCCTCCAGGAGGGAGGTTAGAGTAAGCATTTATCTGCACCACGTTATGGCCAAGTTAAAGCATCAACAAGGCATTGATCATGTCGTGCTATGCCCAAATCAAGGCGCCCCCAAGAGGAGGGATGGAGCAAGCTCTTGATCTCGCAATGCTATGGTCTAGCCAGGGCACCGAACAAGCCTTCAGTCTCACCATGCTATGGCCTGGCTGGAGCACCTCCTTGAGGGAGGACGAAGTAAGCCCTTGGTCCCGCCATGCTATGGCCTGGCAAAGGCACCGAAGAACCTTTAGCCCTGCCTAAAAGGCCAGGCTGGAGTGCCTCCTGGAGGAATTTTAGGTAAGTTCTTAGGTCTTTTTAGTGGATAGCGCACCAGACAACACAGACTAAGACATCCATGCCCTAGAAGCGGCACACTGAGCAACGACGACATACAGGACGTAAAGTTGGCACACGTCAAAGGAATCAAAACCCAAATAATGGTACAAAACAAAAGGCTCGAATAAGAATCTACAACCTTCGACTCATTTCCAAAAGAGGATTTCTAGACTTCATTAGTAATCAAATATGGGTTTTGGGCCTCTTACCATTTATTTCTGGACTTCACTCATTAATGCCTGAATCTAGGCTTCATGACCTCTATTATAGATTTTTGGCCTTTTATTAATTCCAGGATCTATCTTCTTAATACTCGAATCTTGGTTTTGAATCAACTATTATTTCCATATAAGTATTTTTGGACTCAAATTGTTTGTTCCAAAATGAAAATTCCTATTCTCCTATGACTTATTTCCAGATAATGATCTCTGGTCTTTTATTTAACGATTATTCTTGGTCTTCTATCTGTTATTTTCAAAAGAGCATTTCTAAATATCCATTATCAATGCTAGATTTGAATTTCTGGCTTTCAATTATTAAAATCCATAATTAGATTTCTATTCTTCTATTAATATAACTAGTGTCGGATTTACTATCTTCTCTTATCATGATCAAAGTTGGATCTCAAGACACTTATTTATTTCTAACCATGGAATTTCTCCTCACTAATTATTTTCACTTATGATCTATTTACTTCCACTTCTTAGATTTTTGGAATTATGATGATTCCTCATACTATTGCTAATAGTATAAAGCCACCAAATATACTCTTGCATAGATTTGAAATTAATGATAAGAAATGTTGTCTATTTTGTACGTTTCTTGAAACAAGATCAAGAAGACTGACGACAAATACAAAAGCCATAGTCAAAGTTATCAGGAAGCAGATTCGGGAAAAACATTGTAAAAACAAGCAAAGGCTACAGATTAGGTGATATTTACATAATTTACATGCAATTATATGGTACGAGTGCATGAGTCGTAGATCTTGGACAACGTTATTTAGATTCTTAGCAATTAGAGGATTAACAGTATGGCGAGTCACTATGTAAAGAATTTCCTTAAGCTTCTTTTCCTTCTTCTTAGTTTTATCAGCATCATCAATGGATTCAATATGGGTCTTCAAAGCACGGTTGAAATATTTGTTGGCACCTATATGGGTCTTGTTTTGCCGTTCTAAATCCACAATGTGCTTTCAAAAAAGATATTTTCATGCTCATGTTTTTGAATTCTAGCTGCATCCTCATTGATGCACTGTGAATATCTCACATTCTGTTGGTCATCAGAATATGTCATCATTTTAAATTTGACCTTCCTACACCATTCACCTACTGCCTTCTCATCTAAGCCTAGGGAAGGGTTAGTTGTAGCCGGCAATTTTTGAATGGCTAGAGATGAAGACCATGTTGATTTCACAATAGGTGAGGCAACTAGAGGAGTTGGTAAATTGATATTTTGAATGTCAAACCGCAAAATAAATTCCAGGGATTTTTACTGGACTTGACTCTTTTAATTTTGTTTCCAAATTTCCTATATGTTGGAGATCTTAGACATTTCATGATCAAAGTTTATTTAAGGGTTTGATTTAATTTGACGTCTTAATTGAGAAACTGTTTCATCTCTACTCTTGATGTCAGCTTCAAGACTAGTGACTTGATCGTTAAAGTCCGCAACAGTCGTTTTCTGAAGCCAAAATTTCCTACGCCAATGCAAAGCATTAGTGTTGCCTTAAAGACAAGCAGATAGGGGATCTTTATGGAGGATTATCTTTTCAACATCCGCTACCCACCTATCTCTGATGCTGGTGAAAGGAGATAATGAATCTAATAAGAGGTAGATAATTATGTCTCGTATTTAAATGAACAATAAACAAAGTTAATACTCTGATTACCAATTCCTTTTATTACCATAATAGAGGTTACAACTCGAGAAAATAAAATAAAACAAAAGGTACAATCTCATTGAAATAATCAAATATTTGTTTTATTACACTTAAACTAGGAAATAACATTTTCAACTTTATTCAAAGAATTAGTTGAAAGAGTAATTGTGAACCAAAAGGGGAATTAAGTCCTTCAGGGGTAATAACAGGAGGATATTTGCTATAATCTCATTCTCCAATAGGAGGACTATCATGATTACATATTAATTTGGTATGATATGTTTAGATTTTCTTAAGAAGCCTTTTCTTTGCCAAGGAAACTAAAACAAAGGCGAGGATATTGCATATAAAGCCTTTGTAGGTCTCTAAGAAAGCAATATCCAGCCAATTTTGAGGATTTCAAGAGCGAGGCTTTTTCTAAATAATCTCTTCTTAATCTGACATATTTGCCTAAACAATCTCTAGAAATAAGGCTCCTTGAGAGACATTTATTCTATACAAAAGTATTAACATATGAGTAAGTATTAATGGAAACTAATGTAAAAAATTCAAAAATCAATAGTATTACATAAGTACACATATTCATCTGGTTTATACAACATTGAGTTTTTTGAATAACATGAGAATAAATTTATCCTTGTAATATTTGAGTTTTTTCGAAGGCAATTCACGAAGAATTGGTTTGACTTGTGGTAAATTCCTACAAGCTCCCGGATGTGGATCAGATCCGAGTTCATCAAAATATATATGTAGATGTCTAAGTAGACCCCCGTTAAAATAACCAAGTGTGAAAAATCTATGGTTGGGTGTCCGCGGTAAGCTTTGTATAGGAGGTCTACAAGGATATCACTGTCTTCAATTAACATCCAAAAGGGTGCTATTAATTCCCTATTCTCTTCTAAAAGCTTGTCATATCGGAGGCACACCGTTTTAAGTTCCGGGGAAGCTTCCTGATCTTTAAAGGATGCTAACACTACTGTGCTCTTATTAAGCTTATAATACGTGTTAGAGAGTGCATTATTTCTTTTAATTATTTATCTAACTCTCTATACAAGCTATTTATTTCCGCTTTTTTACTCTCAAGCTCTGTTTTGTAAAGTTGAATGGATTTCTTCTTTATCTAAAATAGAAAGATATCAACTACTGTATTTTGGAAGTTAAAACCATTTGTACAAAAAATTCCTTACCTGATAAACATGAATTGAAGTTTGTGGGGTATGATTTTTCTCCTCCTGTTCTCCAACATCAATATTGGCTTCTTTTTTATGGAGATCAGAAGGCTTAGGTAGTTCAATTTGACTTGTTTCAAGGGCATTGGGATCAGGGATGACTTTCTTTAAAGTCCCGGGAATACATCCCCATCCCCTCCATGAGAACCATCATGGTCACCCCCGCTACCGCTAGAACCTTGACCCATATCATCAATGTCAGGGTTATTATGATCATTATCATCATCATCGCCACCTTCCTCGATGATGATTTCATCATCCTCATCAACTTCATTTCTATCAGAGTCAGAAGCCCCTTCTACAGTAAGAATCTCCTTCTATAGAAATGGCTTCAAAAGATAAGAGTTTTGCGACATCAGTTTATCCTCTCTTAGGGACTTCGATCCCTTGCTCCATTTCTTTGATTTTATCCATGAATCTTTTGACGATACAGATCGAGTGAAGGAAAGCTTAAGACTTGATACTTTTCGATATTGTCGGAATATGCCTGCATGAAAATGTATTCGTAAGAATTCACGATGATGTCACTAAGAGAAGTGTTCTAAAATTGCGACCCCCTGTACTTAGCATCGGAAATTTTTGATGGCCATAGTTAAAGAATTTTCTTTCTTATCCAACTTTCTTTTGAAAAGAGTGCTTTTCTTTTGGAAAGAAGATTGTTTAGCAATCATTCGGGCCTTTTCTTCCTTCGACTCTTTTAGATTCATTTTTGAAGCCAAATTCTCGTCAACTAGGATTTTTTTTTTGCCTTCCTCCCCTCGGAAATAGTAGATTTCGCTTGAGCAAGAGAATAGCCCAAACTTCTTGTTCCCTCGCTGCTTTTTCTTTGAAGTTTAGGTGTCTCAGCGAAAGATTTTGAAGCGCTCTCTTGGGGGGAGGGGTACTAGCTTTTAGAAATCTGAAAGGAAAAGTATGGCATGAGTCAAATTTTTGTATGAAGTAGTAATAATTAGGACTAGTAGTATGAAATGTATCGGAAGTTGTCGCTTAATTAGAGATCGATAATGTTTTGTCAGGTAGGAAGCAGAGGAAGGCCGATGAACAGAAATGAACAACGAAGAATTCATGATTGATTGAACAGCCTACTCAAAAACATTGGGAGGCACAAGTGATGTAGATGTTGAGGGTTCCACTCCCGCAGAGTATTTGGAGTGCTCAAATACTTTTGCATTTGTTTGATGATGCCAGGAGAATCGGACACAACATTACATGACATGAGGCCATCCTTTAAAAGAGTCATTTTGGATTGGTCAATAGAAGCTGTAACGACCCAAAATTTTAGTAAATTGATTTTGAAATATTTAATTGATTTTAAATATTGAAAATTTAATCTTATAGACTTAATAAATCGAATTTCAATTATAGCGATTTATTGGATAATTTAATTGTTGAATAATTTTAGATTATTTAAATATTTGAACCTTGGGTTTTAAGTTAGATAAAAAATGATTTAAAAGCTTATTTGATTTCTATTAATAAAAATAAAGATAGTAAAACTTTTAAATTGGATTTAAAAGAGATTTAACTTATTTGAAAATAACTTGTTCTAAATTAACATATAAAAATAGCCTTCTAGGACACTGTCTTGGATATCGACGAAACTAGTTTCTTTGGAACTATAATAATGAATTATAATACGCCATCAAATTTAATGGCAATTAGATGAATCGTTTGGTCATGCAAGATCGAAACACATAGGATTTAATATCGAAATTTGATATAATAATTGGGTTCAAAAATCTATCTTCTACAAATGGTCGAATTAGGTCCAAAACAAGTTCTATTGCATTCAGAATGGGGTATAGCATATACAATGCCAAGCAGCATGCCACGTTTGGAGATTGAAATTTTCGAGTATGTTTTGTTGAATATTTTAAAATTAAAATAATATATACATATGTACACATTCACCCTTTGCTTTCATACCACTAGCCATACTCCATCACTATCAAGCCATACCCCTACATACAACAAGGTCATATCCTTTTCTCCTATAAAATGCTGCCTGTAAACAAAAAACCAGAGTTTTTTCCTTGAATTAATTTTCAAAAATCAAAATTCAATCTAATAAAAATATAAAAATCATGAAACAAGTTTTAAAAATCGCATTTTGAGGAGATCTTCGGTTAGATGTGAATTTAGAGATGTTGGCCCTTGGGTTGCTAGGTCAACAGTGAAGTCGCCTGGCGGTTTAGAGCCAGGGTTAGGGATTACCATTGATTTGGGAGGAGTTACGCGTCGATGTTGGTGCATCATATTTCCCGTTGTGTGGAGCAGTTGTGGCCGATGTTTGGAGGAGCTTGGTGGTCATTTGGGAGGTCCGATGTTTTAGGGAAGTGGGGAAAATCATTCAGGTCGGTCGGTGGAGGAGGCACGCGAACGTAATGGCGATGGGGGAAATAGGTCGAGCATGAGGAGAGTGGTCGATTAGTAAAGACGACGTTTGATTTCACTGAGCCATTGGTCGTGTCAGTGATGGCGTGCACATGGTTACACTGTGTGTATAAAGGGAGGAAGAACATAGGGATTGGGGAAGAAGAGGGTAAGGGAAATTGTGTAAATATGTTTAAGTTGAATTTTTTGTAATTTAAAAATCCGATAACTTATAAATTGCATAACACTCCTGTACGAGCACTGATTGAGATGAAACTTTTTACATTGCGCTCGTAACAACGAAAGCTTCGCGATAGAACTGGTTTGGATGGATTTGAGACAATTGAAATTTGTGCTAGAATCGGACGTCGTTCGGTTTTAGTTCCAAACTAGAACGCCTCGGCGAAAAAAGAAAAGTTTGGTGAGTTAAAGTCACCTTTTCGGTTATGTTGTATGACATATAGTTGATAAAAATTGGTGGATTATTGTTTGAATGCATTATTATATTTATATTAGTAGGATTGAATATTCCCACCTATATTTGTCCGTAGTAGTGGTGCATTGGTAGTGACACTTGCAACCTATTAATGAGGTTACAAGTTCGATACGCATCTACGCTACTCCCTCAAGGCGGAAGTTGTATTTCTTGTAAATCCAAAAAACATGGATAGAGAAATGAATGCTTCCTGCTGGGCAGGCTAACCTCCCATTCCTGGCTCTGGTTGGACTAGCTGGGTTAGAGCTCTTTTCTTTGGAGTGGAGAATATTTTTTTACGTCTATTGGAGCAGATGACACCATACTACGTTCCTTTGTAGGAGAAGATGACCCTTTGTATATGAATCATGCCTCGAAGCGGTTGATTTTATTTTATAATTATGATGTAGGGGAAACAGGATGGAGGGATCCAATGGGATTCCTCGCTATTGTTGAATTATTTCAATAATATTTCTTTACGAGGATTTTTGAAAAATAAACCTCATTATAGACATTATGGTTGTAACATTGTTATACATTCGAGAAACAAAAACCCAATAGTGCTAGAAAAATCAATATGAATATTGGTTAAGCATTGGGTAGCTATTGTCCTTAAATTGGTATATTGAAATATTATAAACTGCCACCGAATTGAGACTGGTTTTAGAGAGAGAAAATGATTTTTAAAATCAAAATTGGGTTTATGAAATATTTTATTTTAAAGATTATCTATTTATATTAATATGGTTTTAAAGTTATTTAATTAAAATAATATTATTTTAAGGTTATTTAATTATATTAATACTGTTTTGAAGTTATTTGATTATTGTAATATTATTTTAAGGTTATTTAACTATAATATTATTATTTTAAAGTTAATTAATTATAGTAATATTATTTTAAGGATATTATGTTGGTAATGTTTTAAAGTTATTTGTTTATAGTAATATGGTTTTAAAGAATTTATCGAAATGTGAAAAGGTTAATTATTTCAAGAATAATTATGGTTTGAAATTAATAATAAGGATTATTAACAATGTTTTGAAAATAAATTATTATTATTTTTATTATTTATAAAAATGGTAAAATTAATTATTATTGTTTCTTAAACAATATTTTGAAATTATCAATTATTATTTTTAAGTTGTTTTAAAACTAATAATCTTCATTCATTTGTAATGTTTTTTGTTAATGTTTATTATTATATATAGTGTTTGAAGTAAAAGATATTAACTATTTATAAGTGTTTTTCTGAGACCCATGAATAGATTTGAAAGATTTGGATTTTATACAGGAATTTATAAATAGTTTGAAGACATAGGGGAAGATTATTTACATGGTTAAGGAGATTTATAAATGGTTTTATGTATTTATAAAGGCTTATAAGTGATTTTAGAAATGAATAAAAAGAATTTATGGGCAATTAGAATGTATAAAAGAATTTGGTAAATGTTCCAGAAGATTTAAAAATTGGATTTTTAATGTTTATAGGGAATTATAAGGAAGTTTTATAAATGATTTTTGAAACAAATAAAAAGAAAATCTTTCTCAATTTTGTGGATATACTTATACCGTTGAGATAAGTGTGTGGATATTTTCTAAGTAGTGAAAATATAAGGATTTGCGGATATACAATTGTAAAAGTGTTTTAGTATAAGTAATTTACAATGTATGCTTAAACAATGTTGGTTTTCCTATGGAATAAATCCTTGATTGAATGTTGTTGTTCGATAGTTAAAATAACCGACTATCGAAAATGGGCCCAAACATAACTTTGGAAATATCTAGGAGAAACTCGTGAGTTGTATGGCACAGTCATCTTCAATGAAGCCGAACATTGCGTATAAGTCTTGTTTCATTCCCTTATACAAATGATAAGTAAATCCATCCACTAACGGTTAGGAGGTGATCTCCGATCTTATCTTTGACTATTTATTTCCTAAATAACCGGGATTGAGTTTATCGGAAATTATCGAATATTGCTTCGTAGAGACGGGGATAGGGTATGTTACCGAAAAACCACTTCAATCCAACGAATGCATTATGAAGTGAAGACATCTTGAAGATGATAGAATTAGAGATGGAGCTCTTGAGTATTTTTTTTCAGTCCCAAAACAAACTTGTATGGTTGAATGCTAGTATTGCATTGTTGCCTGGAAAGCAGTATTAGCATTCCAAGTGGGAAGTGTAATATAAAGGAAAAACGTAGCCTCAGGCTTCATCAACCGAGAATGACTAAAACATGGGAAATGCAGTAGGGCTAAGTGGGACACTCCCAAGTAGGGTATTATCATCCATGTCCAGAGTCACTATTATCTTTCGGTTTGTACGCTTTAGGGCCCATTAACGGAGGGGTGATCATACTCGACACTATCTAGTAAGTCATAGGCCGGTTCTGTGTTGGCAGGGGTCGATAGGTTCAACCTCAGTGTTATTTTTCGAGAAATGCACAATGACAGGCGATGCCATGGTAGCCCAGTCATTGTATGGTATCCATTCTCCAATAAGCATGGTACTCATTTAGTTGTGCCCAACTATGCTGAAACGTGAGATGTAGCTATATTCATACTTTTTTTTACCGCTAGACCTTATCGTAATATAAATGGATTTTCTATAGAAAATGTTTTGGCTATCGTAAGGTAAAAACTAATCCGTGTTTATGTGCGGCGTGGTCTTACGAGGTACTTTTTTATTTCAAAGATTTTTATATAACCTAAAAAACTAGGTGTTTTTTCTCCTGTTGGTTTGCTAGAATGACTTAGGTGTTATTTTATTACAATGCTTGGGTCAGACCACGGATATTGCCAATTAGTTGGATGCTTGGAGCTTCCGGAGACGAGTTGGACGCCCAGTGACGTATTCATGTAGATGGTTATATTTTCGTTGTATTCATGGTTGTATTTATCAGTAATTGTGAGGTAGGCTGTTATAACTGTCCAGTTTGAAATCGGTTAGTGCACTCTGATTGTTGTTTGTATTTATGTTTTACAGTTCCCCTTTTGTGTAAAGATTTGTGGATATTATAGATTTTTCATTTCGCTATGAGATTCTGTGTCGTTTATTTTTTTTCTTGTCTTCTTTCTTTTTCCCTAATAATCTAGTTTTCTGGCATTTGATTTCTTGGCATATATTACTATGGATGTATTAATGTCGATTGTCGAGGGTCGAAAATCTCCAGTCGTTACACTTGCATAGTCTATCCACTCAGTTTTCTCTTAGCGGTCATTGTCGACCTAGTAATGGCCTGGGTCAGAACTAAGGCTCTAGATTTAGAAGTTGGAAGGACTGGATCTGTTATAGTTAATACAACAGGAGGAGAAGCCACTAGAATCCAGAAAGCATTGGTTTGCAAAAAAAAATCTAAGGAGTAACACGACACTAAATTGCAAACACTACATTTAAGCTTACCAGGTTGAACCATACAAATTGAAGGCATAGGAGAAAAAAATTTAGGTCACCCAAGGGGAGGATGCGCTTCCTCTTAAAAGTGATTTGGAAAAGAAGGGGTTGTCCTAGAACTCTCTGAACTACAGGGAGGAGGGAATGTCTTTGTAGATTGCTTGGCATTAACAATGTAAGCTTATTCACAATGCTACCCAAAGCAGCAGTTAATAACTTCAAGATTCTCTTCCCCTGATCTTCAAGATCTTTAGGAGCGGGACCTAATAAGAAAATGTAATTTAGTAAAGAAGAAGATAATTCAATGAAAATGAAAATAATGATCGACTTACGAAGGGAAGAGAAAACTCCACTAATATTTGGAAAACATTTGATGTAGAAGAATTGTGTCTCCAAATCTCAAAACTTTTTTACCCCCATAGGAATTAACTTTTTATGTGGGTTAGCTTTGAAAATCTTCTTATTCAAGTTGTCGAGCTTGACCAGACATACCGAATAATTTAGAACTTAGACACATAATAAAGGAAGGCTTGAGTCTAAATCCATGAGCTCTAAAGAGACAAGATATGTTTATACATTTGGTTACAATTGAATTGGAGCTATGCCAAGGTGACTCAAGAATCTTGAAAAGAAATTGAGGAATGTAATGAAACTACTATACCAGATATGGATGGCTATGTAAGAAAAATAACCAACAGGAGGATTGTTGATAGTGTCGTTTCCACTAGGAGGAATGGCTTCAACTTCTATGGTCCCAAAATCGTTAAAGATCGCATCAACTTCATCTTGAGTGGCTATAAGAGAATGCCTTGAAAATGCTTTGGCCTTCTTTGGATAAGACCTTAATTTTAAAGCTACATCGTTTTCAGGTTTCATAGAATCTTTTTCAAACCAATGACCTGTCAGATGAAATAATTTCATTAAAGTTATAGTTTATTCCATTATCAATGCCTTTCAAAGTTGTTAAAAGCTTACTACAATGGTTTAAATATCCACCATAATATATGATTTCATGCCTTCGATAAGGAATTGAAGTTAATGAAAAATGTGGATTTCACTTAGGTTTTGGCAGTGTCGAAAGGAAGGATGGAATCCAAGCACCTGAACACACCCTTCAAAAATTTCAAAAGCCCAAAAAGAGTTTTTATCATTAATAAGTGCGACTATCTATACATACCAATTTGGGTATATACTTGGTCAAAACATCATATCTCAATTAGGTTAAAAGTATTTGAAATAAAGGGACATTGACAATAATGAAAAAGCATTTAAGATGTTTCGTCATGTTTATATAGAGAAGAGATGATAGTTACAGTCCAATTAACTATTGTGAGTTTCGAATAAGTTGAATGGATGTAGAAGAACTATAAAAGCTTTAAAACTAAGTTGGGATATTAGAAACAATATGGTTGTTTACACTGTTAAGTTTCGACTAAGTCAAAATGTTAGTTATGGATTTTGAAATAGCAAAAATTTTATTTTAATTTTAATTTAGAAGGAGGGACATTAACACTCAATCTAAAGTATCCTCCAAGATAAACTAAAACAATGCATTATTTTTCTAAAGTAAAGTTCTATAGCAAATTAAATCCACCATTTATATGCATGAAGTCCCGAACCCTTCTGAAGAGAATTAGGCTTTCGATGAGATGCACTGTGTAGCCATGAGATTAAACCCCTCGGTATGACTTCTTCGAAAGGTGTTAAAATACATTGACACATACCATAGCTTTCGAAGAAGTCCATCTCATGACAACAACATCAATCCCTTCGAAAGGATCTATTTAAAGCGGATACTTGACTTCCTTTGGACTCCTACGAAAGTGGTTAGAAAATAAGGTGGGGTTAATTGCATTAATCCCTTTTGAAAGGGTTGGAAAATTAAGTTGCAATATTATTTATTAACATACATGACTCAACCTTCTCTTCGAAGTTACCGGAAGGGAATTCCTTCCTAATTCATGGTCAACCCAATGCTTCTTAGCAACTGACAATAATATTGATTCAAACTTGAATTTGCATCCAACAACAACGAAAACCGTAACTTTAGAAAATTCATGCTCAAACCACAATTGGCTCCACAGATTAAGCAAAATCGAGAAAAAAGAAGAAAAAATCTTTTGAACTAATTAGAATTGAGCAAAATAGAAATTGAACCTGAATTCGCATACAACAATGGAAAATAACCCCAAATTTAACGAATTCAAATTCAAAGCAAAAATTGATATCATAGACCAGTCAAAATCAGCATAAAAATGAATCCGAAGGTCATTTATATGAATAATGAACTCAACTCAATTTCAAAAATTGAAATAGTAACAAATTCAAACCATAGATCTGAAATTGGGTCTGTTGAAATTAGGAATTTGATAAGAAATTGGGATTTTTGATTTTTGCCTTGAGATTTTTAATTGCATGTAAATGACAAAAAGGTAGAAGGAAGTGTGATTTAGAAGAAAAGAAAATGCAAAGGACAAACCATTTAATCAAATTTAAATGAACGGTCAAGATCCATGTGAGTATATGAAAAGGCAGGAAATTTCTATGATAAAATAAAGGTAGGGTATCAAAATAGTTGACTTGAAAAGTCAAAGAGCATCCCTTCTCTAGGTTGGGAAAGTGTTATTATCTACTAGGTAAGGAAAGTATTATCATCAAAAAATCACTCCATCTTGATCGAAACCATGATGAATACAAAAGAAGGATCCATAAAGAATGATTGTATAGCAAGATTTTTCGAAAGGGTCGAAGGGATGCTTCTACAAAAATTGGATTAGTACTGCCCTTGCAAAGAGGTCGAAAAGGTAACTAGGACACCCAATCGCTTCAATTAATTACCTTTCGAAATGGTTGCTCCCGTGTGTATAGAGGTGTTTCGAATGTGTTAAATCACCTTTCGAAGGCAATAGATTACAAGCTAATGCATGTGCATCATACCTTTTGAAACAGTGGGTTTCAACATCATTTACGTTTCATAGGAGAATATTTTTCCAAAACTATCCCTTCGAAAGCATAGATAAGCTTTTCAAATCGGTTGAAACCATCTACAATTATAAAAGGAAGCATACGTAAGTTCAGTATCGCCTCCTCAAATACCAAAGGATGGGGTTTTGCGTCAATCAACAAGAATGCATTAGGAAAACACCTTCCACATTCAAGCCTTCTACCATAATCTAACTCATTCGAAGCCCAAAAGATATAAGTATTGACAATATCGAATGTCCCCATCCTTTCATGCTAGCAGTAATGCATCAACAACAAAGTGAGGGTGCATATATACCTTTTGACATAGTCGAAAGCACTCAAGTTCCATTCAGAAGTGAAGATAGAAGGGTGCCCTGATTTTAACAGTAGCGAAAGAACATCAAGGCACCCTTTCGACTAAGTCAAAAGGGCTGATTCAAAAGGGTACAATCTGCACCTATAAATAAGGCCCTAGTGGTGCTGTTTTGGGGATCTGATTTCATTCGCTCAATGCTTTTTCTTTCTTAAATTTGTAAACCCTAAAATTTAAAATCAAGTTGGGGATCTTACTCCTCTTTAATACTTAGATTTCTTGTATCCAAGTAAATTATTATTAAAGCAAGTTTATGGCATATTCGAATGTATTGATTGATCTATTGCTTCTATATAGTTCTGGCTATGCATTACTTGCATTAGTGTCAATCGAAAGATTACCTTTCGAAGTAACGGGAACCTATGAGTCATTCAAAGCATTAGATCCATTAGGTCTTAACTTTTAGTCACCTCAACCACTTTGAAAGGAGGTTTCTAAAGGATCCTTATCCAATTCAACTATTTCGAAAGGTAGTTTCAAAGGAGATCTATGTGTCTAGACCGTTACGAAAGGTTATTTAGAAAGAGTTTCAATTGCCTCAACCTTTTTGAAAGGTGGACTTCAAGAAGATCTAAATCACCTAGATTGTTTGGAAAAATGGATTTAAAAGGTTGAAACTATCTTATTCTATTCGAATGGTGGTTTTGAAATGGTTACTTATAATTAGAACTTTGCTTTGGGGTGTTGACAAGTTTTATTGTTAACAGTTACATTTTCCAAGTATTGAAACTGTAGTGTTTTATGAACATGCTTATACCATTAAGATAAGTATATGTAACATTCTCTAAGTATTGAAAGTGTAGTGTTTTGTGAATATAATTATACTGATAAGATAAGTATGTGAAATTTTTTCCAAGCATAGAAAGAGTATAAATGAATAGTGAATGAGTAGTATACTTACGTATATCTCCGTAAAAGTATTATAATACAAGTATTTACAAAGTGGTTTAATTAATGAAAAGATTAAATAAAGAGGCTAAGAGATGCTTATGTGTTAAATTGTGCTTGGTTTCTTATGAAATTAAACATTTGATTTGATTGCCTATTTATTTAAAGTTGAATAACTGACTATTAAATCTTAACCAAATATAACACTGGAAATATCTAGAAGAAACATATGAATTATTTGGTACGGTTATCTTCGGTGATGCTATAATGTATGCATAAACTTGTTTTCCTCTTTAGAAAAATGGTAAGGAAATTTGTCCGCTTAAATGGTTAGGAGGTGATTTCCGCTCTTATGTATTATTTGTTTATTTTCCCCAAAACTGGAGTTAAGTTTAAAGAAAATCTATCGATTGGTTTTGGAGCGTCCAATATGTAGGGAGTGTACTTGTATGAGATGACTCGAAAACCTAACCACTCCAAAACTATATACGAGTTCTATTATGTAGGAGAGGTTCGAGATTGGGTAGATATGTTGGAATCTATATGGATATCTGAGATCTCTTTGAGATGCTCAAACATATTTAGTTGTTCACATTCTATTCAGGATGTGGGAATCCATGTGTGATTTCGAGATCTGTTGAGATATGGATATCATATGTGGTTTTGAGATCTTCTTGAATAATGACTCGTATGCTAGAATGTCAGATGTAGCCTCACTAGTGGTGTCTAAAACTACAGACAAGATGCATAGCTAAGGGGTTTGGCTAACCCAAAAGGTGTTGGCGACTCTACCCTAGAGATACCTATAGTTATGTATACAGTGAGTGATACACCCGGCCTTATAGATGAAGGGGCCAGCTATGTATTTCCTATGGTATGTTAGCTAGGGACGTATGATCTTCAGAAGGATATATCTAATCATTGAGCAGGAGTACGGTTCTTGAAATACTAAAGGCACCTTTGTGGAATCCTATTCAATTATCGAATGCGCTTGAGTGGTTTTGATTGTAAACTTATTATTGGTATGTTGTACACTCACATGCCACATAGCAATTTCTTATTCATATTGATACTAGACATGATTATAATATCACTAGATTTTATAATAGAAATGGCTTAGTTATCGTAAGATAAAAACTCATTTGTGTTTATATGCAGCGTGGTCTTACAAGACACCTTTATTTTGAAAGGTTTTAAACTATATATGAGTTTTGTTTCTCATGCTAGTTTATCAGACAAATCGGGGCATTATTTTCTTATAATGCTCGGGTCAGCCCGAGCATATTTCTAGATTTGTTTTGGATGTTTGAGCTCCAAGTGACGAGCTTGATGCCTCCAAGACATATTCACATATCTTTTATTTCCCCTACATTTCTTGTTTGGTTTTTGTTAGCATTTGTGGGGACATGTTATTATAACTATCCAGGCTAATGATAGATATCCTGGTTGGTGTATATATGTTACAGTATTCTTTGTAAAAGATCATGTGTATATTATATATTACTCGTCACGATTTGAGATTCTAGTATGTCTTTCTTTCTTTCACCCGAACAATCTGTTATTCCAACACTTGGATGCTCAACACGTGCAACGTCCCTCATTTGGAGGCCCAAAACTAAGCACTATAAATGTTGTCATCATCTATATTATTAATTTTCGGAGACAAAATTTGGTCATGTTAATGGTATCCATAGTATGAGAAGCACAAGAATATGCAATAAAAGAAAATTTTCACATTTCATTTCAAACTCATAGTTTCATATTCAGTATAAAATCCCAAACGTTGCCTAGGTTTAGATAAAATATAATTATCAAAAAATATTCCAAGTGTGGCATATGAAGATGCCCTTTATTTGATCAGAGTTACAAAATAGACTTACACATCTACCGTCAATACATTCATACAACAACTAACATAACACAGTGGGTAATAGAAATAATAGACTCCTACATAGCTAGCTTTGTCTCCTACACATCTCTGGAAGCTTTCTTTGCCAAAACCTACCGAGCCTATAAAGCCCTTACTCTCAGCATACTCAAATCAATTTTTGAGCATTCGGGAGTTTAAGGGGAGAACATAAACTTCGAGTCAGATAAAATCTTGGTATGAATAATAATATGCCATCTCGATTTATAGAAATTCAGTGAGACCATGCCGTAGATTAAAATGGGTTTTCCCCTCACTAATATCTTTTTTTAATATATATCTTTTGCAAATCTAAGTCCTGCAACCAAACTTGTTAAAATAAACAATATGAAAAATTATGTGCTTGCACGCTGCATATGTAATCATGAATATCCGTCAAATCAGTGGACAATCCATCCTAATATTTGGTTTTTCCAGGGTAACTACCAACCTACATGGCTCCCTCGACCCTACCGGATATACCAAATTTTCTAACATATTGTTAGAAGAAACTGGATGGTCTGTCTAAATATATTTTCCTAGTGTTTATGTGATGATCTGTCAATCTCATAGTTTTACTAGGCGTACTATGAACCTAAAGGTTTTGCAGGCCAACCTATAACTTATATTATCTTTATGTATTCCTTTTTTGTGTAAAATTACTTTTAGTCTTACCCTTGAAAAAGCCATACACACTGGAATTTTGGACATACATTAGATAGAGTCTAACAGCTGAAGTATAGGGTGTTACCCTACCTCATCATGTCTTCTAATCTAAGTCTAAGCTTTAGTTGTGTTTGTGTAAGTATAAAACGACTGAAGAGAAAGGAGATGAGGTTTGTATTAGAAAATGTAACCCATTTCCTATTTTACCCTTCTCATGAATTCCTCCTTCCTATTAATGTTCTAATTAATTCCATTACTTCCTTAATTAAGGCTCGATACATACTAGTTGTCAAATCTAAATCACCTTAACCTTTTACATTGTTTTATTTAATTTATCCAATTAAATCTCTGAAACAATGTTAAATAAAATTAGGTTTGTCACAGACTTCCCTCCTTAAAAAATTTCATGCTCAAAATTATGATAAGGTACATACATCAACATAAAAGAGTAGATATAGAACGTGCCATCAAACAGGTCAAGATAAGTATCCGTAATCCTTATCTCCATTTTCCAAATACAGCCTCTCTCTTCAACACTCCACTAGACCTTGACTAACTTAACTGTTTAGTTCCTTAGCTTCTTCTCATCCCTTGCTACAACTCGAACTAGATATCTAACTATAGTCATGTCCAACGCCACTACTAAATCTTCCAATGTAGTTGGAGTGATAGTAGCCTCTAGACTCGTACACACTTCCTTAGATGAGAAATATCGAAAACATTGTGGACACCTAAAAATTGCTCAGTAGTTGTATCATGTTATTAAATTTCCAGATCCTCTGTATGATAGGAAATGGTTTCCTAATCCTCCCTATGATAGGAAATGGACCTACATATCTCGGTGCTAATTTTACAGTCTTTCCCGACCTTACTACACCCATTATTGGTGATATTTTAACTAAAACATGATCTCCAACCAAGAATTCTAAGTCTTTACATCTCTGCATAGATTTTTCTGCCTGGACTGAACTTCCTTCATTCTAGCACAATTCAACTCAATCTTTTCAATGACTTCTCTTACTAAATCTGGACCATGAATCATTCTATCTTCGATCACTAGCCAACATATAGCTAATTTACACAACCTTCCATATAAGGTTTCATAATGTGTCATTGCTATACTTGTTTGATAACTATTATTATAGGAAAACTCTACCAAATGCAAATGGTCTTCCCATGACCTGCCAAATTCTAGTACACAAGCTCTCAACAAATCTTCAAGTACCTTATTCACTCTAATCTTTCCGCCCATCTGTCTGTGGGTAGTAAGCGGTAATCATCTTAAGCTTGGTACCTAGTATTTCCTATGGAGTCTTCTAGAATTCACTAGTAAACAAAAAATATCAGTCGTTGACTATCCTACTAGGAATCCCATGCAGTATAACAATATTCTTCGTAAATAACTTAGCCAATACAAGTGTCGTCATGGTTGACGTAACGGGAATCAAATGTGCGCCCTTGGTCAGTCTATCAACCAAGACCAAAATATATCCTTTCTCCTATTTGACCTTGCCGACTCGTCAACGAAATCCATGGATATCGAATCCTATTTCAAAAATGGTATATCTAAAGGCTATAGCAATACGCTTGGCCTCTAATGCTTGGCTTTCACTTACTGTCAATTCAGACACTATTTTACTCATAAGCCTATATCCTTTTCATACCTTCCCAAAATAAATTTCTCTTCATATCCTGATAAATCTTAGTCCCTCTACGATGAATGATAAACTTTGATCGGTGGCTTTCCCAATTAACTTCTTTCCGTAGGTCACTAACATCTACAACACATACTCGTCCTTTCTTTCTCAACAATCCATTTTGATCAAGACAAAAATCTTTCAAATCATCAACCTCGGGTCCACTTTTCTGTCTTCTAACACTTTCAGCTAGAAACAGATCATCTTTTTGCTTAGAAGCAATTCTTTTGACCAATACAAATCGAACAACCAAACAGATAATGTTGTGGTACTCTGACTAGAACTGGCAATCGATCTTAGCTGCATATTACAAGTAGTCAATGGTTCCAAATCTTTCCATTCAGCAAACATAGTTGGCGCCACATTCTGACGTTTTCTGATAAGTGCATTTGCAACTTTATTTCCTTTCCTTGGTATGTACTCAATTCCAAAATCATAAGCAGATATAAACTCTGGCCAACTCTGCTATCTCATATTCAACTCCTTCTAAGAGAATAAGTATCTTGGCGACTTGTGATCCATATACAACTCAAATCATTCCCCCAAAAAGTAATATCTCCACACCTTCAAAGTAAATATTACGGCAGCCAACTCTAAGTCATGAGTCGGATATCTAACGTCATGCAGTCAGAGCTATCGCGGAACATAGGCAATGATGTGCACATAAATTTGCATATTTTTACCACCATATATAATCTATTTGAATTGAATAAATGATCATATTGGGTATTTTAACTTATTTAAACCAAAATTCAAATTATTTTCAAATTGCCACATATTCATCTTCATACAGGGGTAAAATGGTCATTTTTGTACATTTGTTAAATTGTGAAAATTTACTTGGAATTTTCTATATTGTTTTGTAGGAAATTTGGTGAATTTTACAAGTAGTTTTATGATGAAATATGCATGCACAAAGAAGATACAAAAGAATGAAGATGGAAATAATTCAAAGTGAAGAACATGGAGGACCCCACCCACTTACCTTGATTTTCAATTAGAGGCTAATGCAGATGCTTATGGAGTTTATGGCTTCATGTGCACTTAAATGATGATTAGTAGAAGCTAATGATTACTTGGCCTCCACACTTTCTCAAGGGTATATTGGGCATTCTCCACAAATATGAATTAGGATTTAACACATGTATATATACCCTTTATGTTTCATGTAACCCTCCTCTTCTTTAGTCTCTCTTAGTTTTAGTTTAGGCTCAAAAATAAATGAAGCTCTCTTATTTCTTTTCATGGCTACTTAGCCATTTATTTCTTCATTTCATGTAACTTTTTTATGCAATTTAATATATGTTCTTTTCATTTTCTTGTTTATTTCCTTTCATGTTGTAGTGTAGATTTACATTCATGCAAAGTAGATTAGTTTTAATTCTTGTTAATTAGCTTCTCTTTTCCATTAGCTTTCATGTTCCTTTCTTTTTTTTCTATCATGTTGCTAGCTGCATTTGTTAATTAAATAAAAAATATGAGAGGCTAAACCCCTTCAATTTAGGGGTAATGAAGCGCTCTGATTGTGTAGCTTCAACTATTTGTTAATTCATGCTCTCTTTTTGTGCTTAATGATGATCAATGAAGTGTTTAATTTGTTGTTCTTGCTTTGAATTTGATAGTCTATATTGTTGATACCAAATGGGCTATGCATAAACAAACACTAATACAAATGAATCTTCATCAAAATATGAATATGGTATAAGAAAGTGATTTGAAATTCAAATTTGATGGTGTATGTTTCTATTCAATAGTTAATAGGTCATACTTAAAGTAGATTTCATTTTCACCTTCATTGTCAAGTTTCATGAAAGTTAGTAAGTGGTTTAAGAGTTGTGTTAAAGTTTGATGGCTTATGTTGGTTAACTAATAGCACAAATATGCCATATTTATGATAAGCACATCAATTAAAGCACTAATGACCATAAAAGAGAGATTATGATTTCATATGTGTTGAACTACTTGATCTGGAGAGTGTATTTATTCTCTAAATTGTCATTTAACTCTTATATTTGCATCTCTTTTCTTTTAGTTGGTTAGTTAATTCTCTAATTTTCTATCCTAACTTTCATTTCAACTTTGGTTAATTTGATTGAATAGAAGATTTAAATCAACAATTCTCTGCGGATCGACCCATATTCGCCACGTAGTACAAGTGTACGCCGTGCGCATGCGGTATAAATTTTATTATAAATTTTTCGACGATTTTCTAACTCGATAGAAATTCCATCGTTAACAAGTTTTTGGCGCCGTTGCCGGGGATTTGCTTTGATTTTTATTTTATATTCTTCGAATTATTCTTGTTCGATTTTCGTGTGTTTGTTTTGTGTGTTTGTACATCTAAAAAGAAAGAAAAAAAATTGTGTGTTTGTGTTGTTTGTAGTTTGCTAGTTTCTTTTTATTAGCGTTTGCATTTTCTATACAAAATAAAGCATATACAATTTCAAATAAAATTAGTTTATTACATTTGCGCTACCACATTTACATATCATTTGCATTTTCTTCTTTTGTTTACACTTCTTTCAAAATTTAAAAACAGAATAAAATAAAGGGCACTGTGCACATCTCTGTGCACATTATTGTGCAATACTTCATCAACTCTGGCCTCTGCTTCATCACAGTCCCACCAGTTAACCTCCTACCCCCGGACAACTCCTCTTTGTCACTGTTTCACACGTCCTCACCACAAACACTTCTACCTGCTTGTTCATCACATACCTTCCTACATGTACCACTACAGTCTGCCATTAACACAACAAACTTCATCAATCAAACCATTCCACCACTCCCTTTCTCAACCACAGACTGCTACAACATTCTATAGCACTGCCTACATCCACATCCCCACGAAACTAAACTACATCTCTACAATTTTCTCACTGCCATTACTTTTCAACCAAAAATCAACGCTGTCTGCTATACTTCACAAAACTTCATGCATTCAATTCTCACGACATACCAGAGCGGACAACTGCTAACACACCCATTCCTCTGTGCGCTGTGCAAGTCAACCAATCAAATACCATCTACAAACCATCCCACTACACTCATTCCTCTTCTCTTACACATCAACCAGACAATCACCATCAACCATTGCCAAAACTGCATAGTGTCGTCAACTCCAAACATACCGTCACCATCCATCAATACTCCAACCTTCAGCCACAACAACTACAACACTCCTCATCTACTTCATCTGCTATTTCACCTTTCTGTCACAACCATTTCAACAATCAAATACCAACCTCAAAGCCGCCACTGTCTCATTACATCCCCAACCATACAAATACAAACAACTTCATAGTCATAAACTTCCTCCACCAACAGACACCACCAGACTCCCCTTGGCATCAGAGCATCAAACTGCCATCCTCACCATAAACAACCTTCACTGAATACAAACTCTGTTCCTCTTGCTCGCACCACTGCATGTTGGAATTCCTATAGAACAAAATGAATGAAAAATACATAAAGTCCCACATCGCCTAATATACTAAGAAAGCCAAGTATATTAATAGCTTTCTCAAGTGGAGGTTGGGGGCCTGGGGCTCCCAAATGTATGCTTCATTGTGAGGAGGGAGATCTTGCATCTCCACCACACACGCGCGCGCCACCGTCGCCGTCCTTCCGACCGAACCGAACCGGGTCGGGTTTGGGTCTAATATGATACTCGTATTTTTACTGCAATTGGACCGGGCTTTTTAACAGTTGCAGGCTATACGAACGACCCGACTGAAGAGGCGTGGGCGAAACAGTACCAGGTAGTGGAAATCTAATTTATAAACTTGTGCGACGAGTTTATTGTAGCGTGCTATCTGTTTTAGTACACTAGACATATAACATCTTAAGAATTTTACTGTTTTCTTACTAAAACAGAGATGACAATAGTAGAACTTTCAAACAATACTACTCATAACAGACCTGAACCGTTCAAGGGAGATGGTGATGATTTGTTGACATGGCAGAATCAGATGTTGCTTTATCTCACCACACTCGGTCTGCAAAAATACCTCGAGGAGGAGGAACCGATTCCTACACCAGGCAAGGAAGCAGAGGTGAATACGTGAAAGCATTCCGATTTTTTATACAGAAACTATATTCTGAATTGTCTGGACAAGGTGCTATACAAAGTATATCAGCCTTCAAAGACATCAAAAGCACTCTGGAATGCACTTACCACAAAGTACAAGACATAGAATATCAGTCTTAAGAAATTCATTGTAGACAAATTCATGGACTACAAGATGGTTGACTCCAAACCGGTGACTGCTCAACTGCATGAACTGCAAATCATCATTCATGAACTCGAGGCGGAAGGTCATAAGGTTGGAGAATCGTTTTTGGTTGAAGCCATCACGGGAAAACTTCCGCCGTCATGGAGAGATTACCGCAATTATCTAAAGCACAAAAAGAAGGAAATCTCTTTACAGGATCTCATGGTCCGATTGAAAATCGAGGCAAATAATCGTGGAATAACAAAACAAAGCGATGAGGCATTTGTGCTGAAGGGTCAAAGACCAAAAAAAAAAAGAGGAATTTCCAGAAGAAAAGGAAAGCACCTGAAAACAAATCCAAAGACAACAAACAAACGAAGAAGTTTAATGGTGAATGTTGGGTTTGTGGAAAAATGAGACATGCCGCTAGAGATTGCAGACACAAGAAGGAACGCAACTCTGAGGCGAATATAGTTGACAACATGGAAATGGACGAGTCCGATTTCTCAGCATGATGGCCTATTTAAGGCAAATATAGCCGTTGTTGGCAATAAAACTATGTATTCTGATTGTGCTGTTAATAAAATTGAAGTTTCTTATGTGCTTGAACACGATATTTTACTATGGCATGATAGATTAGGGTATATAAATTTCCAAAAATTGAAGAATACAAAACTGAGGTAGAAAATCAGGTAAATAGAAAGATCAAGATATTGAGCTCTAATCGAGGTGGAGAATATGAATCACCGTTTGAACAGTTCTGTGCAGAAAATAGAATAATTCATCAAACAACATCACCATATTCGCCACAATTAAAATGGTTACAATTCCATATGAGTTATGGAAAGGGCACAAACCAAGTTTAAATACCTCAAAGTGTGGGGGCACTTGGCAAAAGTTCCAGTTCCGTCTCCTAAGAAAGCACTAATGAGAGTGTTGGGATATTTAAAGAATACCACTAACTTTTCCTTACATTATGGAAAATATCCTGCAGTATTAGAAGGATATAGTGATGCAAACTAGAGTGTAGATTCAGAGGAATCAAAATCCACAATTAGTTATGTCTTTACCCTTGCAGGAGCAGTAGTGTCGTGGAATCTGATTTTTCCATTATGGCCCAAACCTGTGACGGCCATATGTACTCACTGCAGTAATCAAGCAGCGTTTAGTAGAGCGAAAAACTTTGTGTATAGTGGCAAATCACGACACATACATCGCCGCCATAACATAGTTAGGCAGTTACTCTCTAATGGAACTATTTCCATTGATTATGTGAGAACAAATGATAACATAGCGGATCCATTTACTAAAGGTTTATCAAGAGAGAAAATTGACTGTGCATCGAGGGGAATGGGTTTAAAAGCCTAAACCAACAAGAGTTACCTTATAGGAAACCTATCCTAGCGACTGGAGATCCCACAGACTAGGATCAATAGGCAAACCAGTTATGAGTAACTCAAGAAGTAATGCATTTGTCTGGACTTCGTCCTACTCCATTCCTATGGTGCAAAATATAATGCATGCCTATAAAGTTTTAAAGGTTAAAACTATGTTTTTTAATGATGACCATATCTTGGAAATAACAAGTGGGGTATATGTAGGATACTCTTAATGGTTGCGATCACCGATGTTAGTGTGAGCTGGGTCGGCTCTATGAGAATATCAAAAGGCTTTTATTCTCTAAAACACTCACAGAACCAAAAATTGTTCAGGACCAAAATGAACACAACCAAGAGATTGGATGAGAAGGGAATCAATGCTTCGTAAAGCTTATTGTCTGGATATACAATAAAGGCCGACGGTTCAAGATGAAATAATTCACCGATTAGCCAAGTAGATCCGACAAGTTTTAACTAGGGAAAGTTCAAAGTGAAATATCTACTTATCCACGATAAAGCATTATTCCATATGTACTCTGTGATATTTCGCTTTGTGTGCGGTATATGTGTATTATCATTCATGTGGAGGATTGTTGGAATTCCTATAGAACAAAATGAATGAAAAATACATAAAGTCCCACATCGCCTAATATACTAAGAAAGCCAAGTATATTAATATCTTTCTCAAGTGGAGGTTGGGGGCTTGGGGCTCCTAAATGTATGCTTCGTTGTGAGGAGGGAGATCATGCATCTCCACCACAGGCGCGCACCGCCGCCGTCGTCCGTTCGACCGACCGAACCGTACCGGGCCGGGCCGGCTCGGGTCGGGTCGGGTTTGAATTTGGGTCTAATATGATACTCGTATTTTTACTGCAATTGGACTGGGCTTTTTAACAGTTGCAGGCTATACGAACGGACGCGACTGTTCATAAGCGGACGGGGATTGCTGAGGAGGTGCGACTTCTGAAGCGAGCGGGTACGACCCGTTAGAAGCAAACAGGTGCGAGCCAATTAAAGCGGACGCGGGCGAACATATGCGGCGCGAGCGGGTGCGACCCGACTGAAGAGGCGCGGGCGAAATAGTACCAGGTGGTACGAGCGGATGAGCAGATGTGACTGTACGAAGAGGTACAGACGCGACTGTTTGAGCGAACGGGTGCAGACACGACCGTTCGGAAGAGATACAGACCAACTATAAATAAGAAGGAAAACCGATCACTTTCCTCACTCATTTTTTCCAAAATCCAAATCTTCTTCTTCTCTTATGCTACCATACTCTAAATCACAGAGTGATACACTCATTACAATCTCAAGAAGAATACGTCTGTTGTATCTTGGGAGAATTTTGAAATAAAATTCTTAAGGAAATCGTTACGACGAGCCTAAAGCATAATCCAGTTAGAATTCTAGTCTGATTGTATATTTGTTAACTCCGCCCCGGCCATGACCCAACGACTTGAAAGATTACCGACCCAAAAGGATACCGACCTAACAGGCGTGAGAGGGATGCCGACCTTAGGCCTAAGAGGGATGCTGACCTAAGGCCTAAGAGGGATACCGACTTAAGGCTGAACAGTTGCCGACTTAATGCTTAACAAGAACGCCGACCTAACTGCCTAAAACAGGATGCCGACCTAAGATAGCTACCGACCTAAGATAGCTACCGACCTAAGATAGAAGCCGATCTAACTATCCAGAGAGTTTGCCGCACTAACTGCTCAAGACAGGGACAAGATCATGAACTATACCTAAGTCGCAACCGACCTATGACCTATGTTAAGTCGTTCACGACCCGAGCAAAGGAAGACAAGTTCAATACAGCTACTTAGCG
The DNA here is from genome assembly GCA_030765085.1 of Allium cepa. Taxonomy (NCBI): domain Eukaryota; kingdom Viridiplantae; phylum Streptophyta; class Magnoliopsida; order Asparagales; family Amaryllidaceae; genus Allium; species Allium cepa. The sequence goes on from CM060943.1 coordinate 857,121,605, forward strand.
CATTGGCCTCTTAACTCGTACACGATCCAGGACTTACCAGTTAAGCCATGACTTGCGACTTGCCAGTTAACTCGTTCACGACTCACGACCTAGCTTGAGTCGTCCACGACCTAAAGCTACTAAATGTAAGCCCGATGCCGTATTACTGATAGAAGGTTGTGTTGACTCGGGGGCGACTTGGGACTTATACAAGTGAACCTATGTGAAACCATGGGGTTTGGCCAGATAAGTCGGCCACGACCTGCCATAGGTCGGTCACGACTTACAAACCGAGGGGGAAATTTTCCTATAAATACCAACCTACCTCAAACATGAAGGGGACTTTTTGGCTGAACTCTTTAAGCACGGATACTCTGCTGAATTCTCGACTCACTCAACACTTCAAATACAAAAGGCATCTCAACTAACTTCAAGAAGAAATCTAACGCAATCAACATGGATTCAAAGAATTCTTCCGCATCAAAGTTCTAATTGTTTGTCTCATCAGAATTGTAATTGAAGATTGTTGTAAAGTTGTAATTGATTCAGTAATAAAGAAGATTAAAGTGGACGTAGGCTTACCTGAAGCCGAACCACTATAAAAGTTGTTGCCTTTCCTGCTTTCTCTATGAATTTTCTACTTGTTTTAGTTCCCGTGTTCGCGGGTGGTGCTTTCACTCTAACTCAATCTACACCGGGGTGTTAGCGTTCAATTTTAAGCGTTAACATTTTTGGTGCTTTCAGTGAGAACCCAACTCTGGAAACTTCCACTATTGCTCCGCGAAGGATTGTTGAAAGGATTTCTTTTAAAACCAGAAGTTTATTGGAAATAATGGCTCCTGGGAGAAAACGAAGTTCTGTAAGATCCGACAATGTTCAAGAGAATACTGCTACCTCTCCTCCTTCAAGTCAAGCAGCTCCAACTGTTGAAGTTACGCGAGCAGAATTGGACGCTGTAGTTTTGGGATTGAATCAGCAATTGAATGCTCAGAATGCGCAGTTGGAAGCCCAGAATGCCCAGAATGCCCTGATCTTGAGTAAATTGAATGATCTACTTGGGGCAAACTGTCAACCGGCTAATAATGATGGGAACCCTACTGTGGGAGTTCAGGGTGTTGAAGGGAACATTTCTCAAAGAGTCGCAGACCCTGTAGAAAGGCCTCCTCCTCAAGATGGAGGATCAGGGCCGCAGCCGACCCTCCGTGAACGATTGCCAAGGCAGAATTCAGAGAGAGTGGCTGATGTGTGCCCTCCAGAGCCTCTATACGATGAAGAGTATTTTTCGGGTACGGTTCGTCAAATCATGAAGGAAAATATGCGAAGAGATAAAGATGAGAAAGAGTGGGGTTTTGCTCCAAGCAAAACTCCATTTACTGAAAAGATCCTGAAGGCAGAGTTCCCAAGAAAATTCGTTCCCCCTACTATTCTGGCTTACAAGGGGACGAGTGATCCTAACGAGTTTCTGTATAAGTACGACTGGCATATGATTGGTGCCAGGGCGTCTGATGAAATTAAATGTCGATATTTCCCGGTATATCTCCAAGGTGTGGCTCTATTGTGGTTTACAAAGCTGCCAGTCAGATCCATTGATCAATTCTTTGATTTGACCAGGAAATTCGAGGAGCAATTTCGATTGTATGCTTCTAAAGCAAAGGATATAATGTCACTGTCAAGTCTAGAGCAAAATCCGGGAGAATCAATCAGATCATTTTTAAATCGTTTTGACATAGCATTGGCCGAGGTAGATAATGCTGAGCCACGCATGGTCCTAACATACTTGATGTGGGTGATTGACAAATCGAGTGAGTTTGGAAAATGGTTGAAAATGAAAGAACCAAACTCACTTGACAAATTCTACAAGAAAGCGGACGAATTCATGCGCTTGGAGAGCCTCCAAACACCGGCTAAGGTGGTATCAGCGGAAGCCGGGAACAATGGCGCTCCTTCGAACAAGAAAGAACCTAACACTTAGAAAAGGGAAAATTATTGTGGAAAGAAACAGGGAGATGCTAAGAAAGGCCGTCCTTTCAATTTCACACCCTTGACCGATACCCCTGAGAACATCTTTTTTGCGACCAAGGATGATGTCAATTATCCGACACCACCTAAAATGAGAGTTGGGATCAAGATGGAAAAAAGTTGAAGGTTCTGCTGGTTCCACAACCAGCCCAGCCATGACACCAACGAATGCCGTCAGTTGAAAGAGGTAATTGAACAACACTTGAAGGAAAACAAACTCCAGCAGTATGTGAAAAGAAATAGAAATGCCCCAACCTCGTCAACACCAGGACAACAAGTTCCCGCTCACTGTCCTGGCTCGAGTGAGAAGGCCGTAGAACATGAATCAGAAAGACCTGTTATCAATATAATTACTGGAGGACCTCACCCAGCAGGCAAAAGCTGGGGCGAGATGGAAAGGTATGCCCGGGCCTTGAGGCATGTACCAGCTGAAGAGAATGTTTTTGTTTTAGAAAATGATGCTCCTTTAAAGCAACAAAAGACTTCCATAGAGGATATTGTATTTAGTGCCAGGGATTCTTTGGTTATCGAGGCTCCGACCATAGATCTTGGTCATATCCGCTGGTATTGGGCCGGCAACTGTGAGAAGAGTTCTAGTTGATTGTGGAGCTTCATGCAACATCCTCTTCAAGAAGACCTTTGATCAAATGAAAATTCCAATGGCTGACGTTCAAGCTTCATCACTTAAGATTGCTGGGTTTGCTGGAGAACCCAAACAGCCGATTGGGACCATAGATTTGTTTGTAGAACTTGGAAAGGGATTGAGGAAGGTGGCTCGAAAGCAAACCTTTATAATTGTTGAAGAATTCTCTGCCTACAATGCCTTTTTAGGCCGACCAACTCTTGCTGCGTTCAAAGCTGTTCTTGCCCCATGGTGTCTGACTCTAAAATTCCCCACAGATAACGGAGTTGGTGTGATTAAGGGTGACCAAGATGCGGGGCGAGAATGTTACTTTGTAGAGTTGCGAGAATAAAGGAAAAGATAAATGGGAAAAGGTGCGGCGGCTCCAGTCCGCATCAAAGAACCAACCTTGTAGCAATTACAGGGTGGACCCTGCACTGGCGAATGTAGTGGCTCACGAAGAGAGATGGATCCAAGGAAAGCCAGTGCAGGGGAGAATAGGGTAGTACCGGTAGAGGTAATAGTGTCGGTGCTCGTTGACCCAAAGGACCCAAACAAAGTGCTTAATGTGGGTTCACAACTCAACACAACAGTTCAGAATGTTCTGATTTCGTTTTTGAAGGCTAATTTGGATGTATTCACTTGGACTCATGCTGACATGTGTGGAATATCCCCAGAGATTGCAGTACACACTCTGAACATTGATACAAAGTTTACACCTGTGAAACAGAAGAGAAGAACCCAGGGTCCTGAGAGAACGGCAGCGTTAAAGGAAGAAGTGGATCGGCTCATAGAGAACGGTTTCATCAGAGAATCTACTTATCCAAATTGGGTATCAAATCCAGTGCTCGTGAAAAAGCTAACGGAATGTGGAGAGTATGCATTGACTTTTCAGATTTGAACAAAGCCTGCCCCAAAGACTGTTTCCCGCTGCCCAGGATCGATCAGTTGGTGGATGGGATGGCAGGACATGAATTGTTATCTTTTATGGATGCATACTCCGGATATAACCAGATTATGATGCATGAGCCAGATCAAGAGGATACGAGCTTCATCACAGATGTTGGACTCTACTGCTACAAGGTCATGCCTTTCGGACTCAAGAATGCAGGGGCAACTTACCAAAGGCTTGTTAATGCCATGTTTAAACCACAAATTGGCAAGACAATGGAATTTTATGTTGATGATACGCTAGTAAAGTCTAAGAAAGCAGTGGACCACATGGATCACTTGGCAGAGATGTTTGCAGTACTCCGTAAGTACAGAATGAAGCTTAATCCGCTGAAATGTTCATTTGGAGTGGAGTCCGGAAAGTTTTTGGGTTTCATTGTGAGCGCTAGGGGCATTGAAGCCAATCCAGCTCAGATCACTGCCCTGAGAGAGGTCAAGGCTCCTAGAACGAAGAAGGAATTGCAAAGTCTCAATGGAAAGGTTGCTGCTTTGAGTCGGTTCATTTCCAAAGCCACTGACAAATGCATTTCATTCTTTGATGCTCTGAAGAAAGGAAGAAAAAACTTTGAGTGGACTCCTGAATGTCAGAAAGCATTTGATGAGTTGGTTCGTCATATGGAAGTGCCTCCGATACTTTCAAAGCCTGACAGTGGTGAAGATCTCTTCATATATTCGGCGATTTCGTCTCATGCTCTCAGTGCAGTGTTGGTACGGGAAGACGCAAGGATTCAACGCCCAGTCTATTATATCAGCAAAAGATTCACTGGGGCAGAGATGAACTATTCAAGGTTGGAAAAGCTCGCCTATTGTTTGTTGATCGCATCAAGAAAATTGAGGCCGTATTTCCAAGCTCATCCCATCAAAGTCCTCACTGATCAACCTCTAAAGCAAGTCCTATTCCGTCCTGAGACTTCGGACCGACTTTTGAAATGGAATATTGAACTCAGCCAATATGACATCACTTACCATCCTCGTAAAGCAATCAATGGACAAGCTTTGGAAGATTTCATAGCAGAATGTACGGATAAGGGTGATAGTGAGGAAGAAGTCACTGATAGCGTCCCAATCCAATGGAAATTGTATGTCGATGGCGCAAGGAATGATTACTGTTCCGGAGCAGGGGTTGTCCTTGAAACCCCAGAAGGGCGATCGCTATGTTATGCGCTGAGACTAGAATTCCCTTCGACAGACAATGAAGCCGAATATGAAGCTCTCATCGCTGGTTTAAGGATCGCTAAAGAACTAAACATTAAGGCTTTGCAGATCTTCAGTGATTCTCGACTTATTGTTTGCCAAGTCAAGAAGGAATCTCAAGCTAAAGGAGGGAATCTACTCGCCTATTTATCAAAAGCCCGAGAGCTTCTTCAAAATTTTGACCGTTATTCAATAAACCATATACCCGCGAAGAGAACATGAAAGCGGATTCTCTTGCAAAGTATTCGAGTACTGGTGACACTCAACTATTGGGATTAGTTCCCGTCGAAGTCTTGTCAGCTCCAAGCACAGATGAAATGGATGTTGATTGGATTATGGATGTATCCCAAGAGCAAGAATCATGGATGACTCCGACAATTGAATATTTACTTAATGGTTCTTTGCCAGAAAGTTCAAAAGAACGACAAAAGCTGATGAGGAAAGCCACCAGATATATAGTTCAAGATGGTCATTTGTACAGACGAGGATTTTCAATGCCATTACTCCGATGCGTGACAAAGGAAGAAGCAAAGACAATTCTGACTGAAGTACACGCAGGGGAGTGTGGGGATCATACAGGTGGTCAAACTTTAGCAAAGAAAATCCTCCGTTATGGATACTTTTGGCCAGAAATTAATCAGGATGCTGCTGACTATTCCCGAAAGTGTGATAAATGCCAGAGATTCGCTAAAATTTCTAGAGCACCTTCCACTGAGCTAACACAAATGGTCAGTCCATGGCCGTTTGCTATCTGGGGAATAGATCTCATTGGGCCTTTGCCGACTGCCAAATCGGGGATTAAATATGCTATCGTTGCTGTTGATTACTTCACTAAATGGGCTGAAGCCGAACCATTGGCTACTATTACCTCTAAGAAAATGATAAGTTTTGTGACTAAAAATATCATTTGCAGGTATGGTGTGCCTCAGAAGATAATCACAGACAATGGTACTCGGTTTGAAAGTGAGGAGTTCCAAGATTTCTGCAACCGATTCAAGATCCGAAAGAGCTTCTCAGCAGTGGCTCATCCGCAGGCAAACAGGCAAGTGGAAGAAGTAAAAAAAAATCATCAAATCAACCATTAAAAAGCAGCTGGAAATAGCAAAAGGTGGTTGGATCGATAAGTTACCGCTTGCACTATGGGAATACAGAACACCCACAAAACTGCGACAGGGCATACTCCATTTTCATTGGCATACGGATCAGAAGCAATGATTCCAGTGGAAACTGAATTCCCCTCACACAGAAGGATCCATTTTGATCAAGATGAGAATGAAAAATTGCAATTGGAAGCACTTGACCTCCTCGATGAAAGAAGAGAAGAGGCTAGGCTTAGAATTGCAGCTCACCAGCAAAGAATAGCCAGGCACTTCAATTCCAAAGTTCGTCAGCGCAGCTTTGAAGGTGGGGACTTAGTCCTAAAGAGAATTATGACAGCCATAGGTGTGTTTGGGCCAAACTAGGAAGGGCCATATGTTATAAGCACGAAACTTCTTGATGGCACATTCAAACTCACAACTGTCGAAGGAGAACCAGTCCCAAGAGCTTGGAACAGCAATCATATGCGTCCCTATTTTACTTGAAAGCTTTGCTGAAATGTTGTAAAAGATTTACGAATATATGATTCTTGTATTGAAAGCAATTGTAAATCAAGTGAATAATGAAAAGCTATAAAGTGGATGTAGGCCCATTTTTTGGCTGAACCACTATAAATCTTGTGTTCTCTACTATTATAAACTGCTTTGTTTTATTTCGACATATAAAATACGTTAACTGTGTTACTAAAATGTCGATTTAATAATGCAGGCCATAAAAACAATGCTTACCCATCGCAAGACCAAGCGATCTCCGACATCACCCAACAGGCAAATGCTAAACCATTCAAAATTTCCATACTCAAATCCTACAAAAGAAGTGCTTCGAACAAAAGTTAGCGAAGTGGATGGAAGTGGAGCATTTCTAACTAACTACAAATGTTTGAACAAACAAACAACCAGTTAAATAGCCTGTGTCTACTACCACCAGCTCGCTTAACTATGAAGTATATTTCTTTGGATAAGGAAAATTATTGGCAACTAAAAAGGGATGACACTTGCAAAAGATAACGGGGATCGCCGACATGAAAAAATGGCAAAGAGACATGGGCGAGCAAGCATCAAACAGCAAAAGACCTCTTCGGAGGTACAAGCCCTCTTCAGAGGCGCAACTCTTTGGAGGATAAAGACCTCGAGCGGGCTTAACCAGAAAAAGAGAGATCTTTCTCGATACAAAGTTGCGGACTGATCGGTTGATACACTCCCGTGAATCCGTCCAACCGAGAGAAAGAAACTCCAAACTTCCAGGCAAAAGCCCTACCCAGAGGCACACGTTTTACCGAGATTGAAATAAAACTTCCAAGTGTTGAAACGTGAAAAGCCCTCTTCGGAGGCCCATTTCACCACAGTTGAAATGCTAAAAAACCTCGAGCGGGCTAAACCAGAAAAAGAGAGATCTTTCTCGATACAAAGTTGCAGACTGATCGGTTGATACACTCCCGTGAATCCGTCCAACCGAGAGAAAGAAACTCCAAACTTCCAGGCAAAAACCCTACTCAGAGGCACACATTTCTCCGTGATCGGTGATACACTCCCGTGAGTCGAAATGTGAAAAGCCCTTTTCGGAGGCCCGCTTCCCAGCGAACAGGGAAAAATAAAAGCCTCTCCCAAGGGGCAGAAACAAAAGACCCCTTCCCAGGGGCACAATCAAACAAAAAAACCCCTTCCTAGGGGCACAATCAAACAGAAAGGCCCCTTCCCAGGGGCACAATCAAACAAAAAACCTCTTCCTAGAGGCTCAATCAAACAGAAAGACCTCTTCGGAGGCACACGTTTCACCGAGATTGAAATAAAACTTCCAAGTGTGGAAACGTGGAAGCCCTCCTCAGAGGCACAACTCCTCGGAGGCACACGTTTCACCGAGATTGAAATAAAACTTCCAAGTGTTGAAACGTGAAAAAAGCCCTCCTCAGAGGTACAACTTTTCAAAGAAGCATTTCGTCAGAAATGCAAAGCAAAGATCAAAAAGCCCTCCACTGAGGCGCAATAAGAAAAAAAAATAAATAAATAAAGAGAAGCTTTCTTCAAAGGCACACTTTAGCTTTCAAAGGAAGACTGGTTTTTCTATTCTTGAAAATACTCTTCCTCAAAAAAAAGTTAAAGTGCCCTTAAGAGGCCCGTTTTACCACATAGGGGAATTCACTTGGTAAAATGTATGTATGCACAAAAGGGAAAAGTGATATCTTCAAAGGATGAAGCGTAGAAACTCATATGGAGTAAGCTGTACTCTATTTTGAGCAGAATAGTATTCCTCCAAGTATGGAATAGTTATTCTCTAGAAAATAAGAGTACAAATCCCCTCAAAGTGTAAAATATTGCAATAAGCTTGTGGTAGAGGGGCAGCATGGTATAACCACATTGGTAAAATTACGCTCGAACAACATACCACAAGCTCACTGCAATATCATATAAAGAAACTTGTACAAGAATGAATAGTAAATGCATTCTCAAATACAGACAGAAGTTTGTACAAACAAAAAGAATCATTTTATTCAATACTGTCAAAATTTTGTACAGGTACAGGTTTCAAAATAAAAAGAAAAAAGAAAAGCGGAGGCCGGTACCCGCACAATCTCCGGTCAGTACATGCAAAGAGCAAAAAGCGATATAAAAAGCACAGAACCAAAGCCATCATTTCTTCTTCCTTCCACCTTTTGTGCCTGCGCCCGGCCGGATGGTCAACTTCTTATCTTCATACTTCCCTCAACAACGCCATCTTGATGGGGTTGTGTGTTTTGTTTAGGAGAACTTTTGATCGCTTGCCAAGTTTTGAAGAAATTCGCTACTTATGCTCGTTTGCAAAGAGTAAAGACCATCCTTCCCTTATTATTGTGAGAAGTGCTAGAAACCGCAAGCTTATTGCTGATCTTACCGAAAGTGTTCATGGATTTCTGAACCAGTTTTTCTTTGCTCGCTGCCCCCCCAGGGTTTTATGCCATCTGGAGAATAGGAAGTAAGATTACCTGTATCTATTTTCTCCATTTTCAAACTTTTTTGAGATCCGAACTACCAATTGCTAATTTCATTCTTTGCTCTTTTTAGCACTTCCTCTCCCATCTAGAGATCCAAGCCATAAGCAAATTTTTGAAAGATTGAGTGTCGTGGCCGCAGAAGAGAGAAGTATAAATTTTTTGTTGAGGGATGAACTTTTGCATCAGTATGGACTTTTGCATGCTTCTCGCTCTATACACCCCCATGAGGTTCCAGACTCCCCGCCTAAAGCATTAGATGCCCCAGTTTCCACTGACGAACCCATACCAAAAGAAACTGCCTCCGAAGCTTCTCTGGTGAAGTGCTCTACTACTTTCTGTGTTGCGGGGTCGTCTGTCAAATTCGCACTTGCCCCAGTCATTGAGGAAAAAGAGCCTCAAGGATCTCCTCGACATTCACAGAAGTCTGTTGAAGAAGTCGGGAAAACAAGCCCTGTTAAGCATAGCGGGGACGACACTTTCGAAGGGTTGAACGACCTCTTTGTCACCTCACAGGAGCTCTTTAAAGATGACCCTGTCACTACTAGGGTTTCTTCTTCAGTGGTGGAAGCGACTTCTTCTTTGCAACAAGCTCTGTCAACTCAAGAGTTGACATTAACTACTACCCCTACGATTACTCCGCAATCAAAGAGTGGTTCGTAGTTTGATGCGCGTAGTTTGCACATCACACACACTTAGAATCTTTTGGCACTTTCATGCATCTAACTCTTTGTACCTTGAAGATTCTAAAGTTACACGTCTTTTCTCTGAAGACTTTTAAGACTTTTCTGTTTTTTTTAAATTTCAGGTTCTCCGATGGGACACAGTGGCTCTTACTATGACGACTTTCAGCGCTACGGGAGGCGTAGTCAATATGATTATAGGCGCTACCTTCCCGTTCACAGAGAAACCGACGAAGAAAGAGCCGTTCGGAAGGCTCAGGAGAGGAGGGCTCAAGAAGAGCGTTATGAGAGAAAAGAAAGGGAGGAGCACCATGATTCTTCCCAGAGAGGTGACGACTCTCACAAGAGAAAGTCGCATGATGATCGGGAAAAAAGCCATATGGTTGAGGACCCAAGCAAGCGTGCCCGGCACGGTGAGAAGCATGCTTCTACAACTCTTGAAAAGGTCACTGCCCCCGTCTCACTTGACATTCCTTCTGGCTCTCCTGCTCTCGGGAAGACAGACATTCAGACAATAATCAGCAGGCCTAAATTCCAAGTTGGATCAGGCCCGACTACTCTGCAAAGCCGGTTCCCGCACTGGTGCCTAAAGGGAGTGCGGTTTGATCTTGACTTGGTCCCTATTGACAAGCCTGCCATGCTGCTAAATCTCGATGCCGTCAGACTTGATATTGAAAGAATGTCGAACTGGCAAAAGCTTGTTGACGAGCTTCAAAGGGTAAACCGTGCGAATCTCGAGGCCATGCTTACTATGGAAAATGACAAAGCTGAATGGCAAAAGGTTCTTGAGCAGCACGATACTGAGATGAGGAGCATTACTACTTATAATGAAGAGCTTGAAGCGAAGGTGGAGAAGCTTAAAGAAGAACTCGCCACTTCTTCTACTTCCTACACTCAAAAAGAAGAAGTGCTTTAGAAACAAGTGAGAGATGCTCATGCCGGCCAAAGAGACGCCGAAGACAGGCTCGATGTGCAAAAAAGAATCAATGAGGGCTATATTTCTGATATTGCAGAGCTTCGGAAGAAAACCAGCTCCCAAGAGGCGGAGATTCAAACGCTAAAGCTTCAACTCTCCAAAGATGAAAGAGAGCATGATGAGGCCGTTGCCGGTAAAGCTGCAGCTGAAGAATCTCATGAGGTAACGAAGACTAGCATCAGCTCGACATTATTTGACTTCTACCTGCATAGCGTCTTGGGGCGTGGTAGCCTCGCCTTCCTAGGTCCCAAATATGAAATTACTCTGGCTGAGGTGTGAGAGGCCGCACTTGATATGCTTGGTGCTACAGGTGCCGGCTACGTCGAATCAGCTCTTGAGGAGCATTACTTGGATGACGAAGCTCGCGCCTCTCTCGCCAAGGGAAAAGAAAAACTTTCAAAATTAAGAACTGAAATGGCAGAAGGAGAACGTTCAGGAAAAACTACTTCAACTATTCCAGTTCAGCCTTCGCCTTCGGCCGAAATCGACATTGTCGGCTCCAGTTCTCATTCTCCATCCCTGGTAAAAGTTACAACTGAGATCACAAGTGCACAGGGTGGAGATGAAGGCGAAGAGAGCGCCGAAGCACAGGCTTATGAGGTTGATATCAGGAAGCCGACTTCTCCAGGTAACTCTACTGTTAATCTTGCCCAAGTAGACTGCTCATTTACTTCTTATGAGTTCGATGAGCTTCTTGACTATTTCCTGAACCTCAATGAGCCTTTATCTCCTCTCTTTACTGACTTTAACTTCTTTTCTTCTGTAGAGAAAGTGTCGAGCATCGCTCAGACTCCCCCTCCTCCAATTTTTCCTCCTCCGCTTCTCTAGGTCACTCCTCCATCCGCCTCTCAACTCGGGTCGCAAGAGGAGCAAATAGAAGCTCTTCATGGCTTAGATGATCCTATTGCTTCTCAAGACTCGAAAGGAGAAGAGACTGAGGGGAGTCAGAAGACTCCAGAACCAACTGGTTCCGATGATGAACCATTAACTAAACTTTTCTCTCTAGGGAGTGGGTCTTCTTCCAAGAAGAGAGGGAAGCAGGGAGTCTCTAAGAAGAAGAAGGGATCTTCAGCCGGCAAGGAAAAAAAGAAGAAACTCCAATTGCGCCCCTTTCTCCTTCGTCCCCTACTCTCACAAGCCGGCCTAAGAAGTTGACCATCCGGCCGGGCGCAGGCTCAAAAGGTGGAAGGAAGAAGAAAGTTGCCCTACTCTCAAAAATTTCAAAAATTCATCCCTCAACAAAAATTTTATACTTCTCTCTTCTGCGGCCACGACACTCAATCTTTCAAAAATTTGCTTATGGCTTGGATCTCTAGAGGGGAGAGGAAGTGCTGAAAAGAGCAAAGAATGAAATTAGCAATTGGTAGTTCGGATCTCGAAAATGTTTGAAAATGGAGAAAATAGATACAGGTAATCTTACTTCCTACTCTCCAGATGGCATAAAACCCTGGGGGGCAGCGAGCAAAGAAAAACTGGTTCAAAAATCCATGAACACTTTCGGTAAGATCAGAAATAAGCTTGCGGTTTCTTGCACTTCTCACAATAATAAGGGAAGGATGGTCTTTACTCTTTGCAAACGAGCATAAGTAGCGAATTTCTTCAAAACTTGGCAAGCAATCAAAAGTTCTCCTAAACAAAACACACAACCCCATCAAGATGGCGTAGCCATTAGGATGAAGTTGGAATGGAGAGATTGTCAACCGAAGGAGAAGGGTTCGAAGGAAGTCGTTAAAGGGAGGAATCGCCCCGCTTAGGAACATTTGACGATTGACTGCGACGAAACCGGGGGAAGGACTGTCGGCAGTATCATTTGGCCCGGGGAGTAGGGCATCGTTTTCAGCAAAACCAAATTGAGTACGTAGCTGAATAAACGCTCTCGAAGTTAGAATAGTCGAAGTTCTCTCTGGAGGATTCTCTATGGGAACAGCTGTCTCAAGGATTTCTCCCGCTTGAGCTACCACTTCTTCTTCTTGGCGGGAAGCCATTCTAGACAAACAACTGGATATTCAAACATGAAGGTGCACGTTTCCTAATATGTGTGGAGTGTTGTGTAAAATCAATCAAGCAATAAGCAAATATAATTGGAATGAAAACTAGCAAGTATTTGTCAGTTATAAAGTCCAGGGTTCGTTGTTTTAATACGCAAGTGTAATGTTGATGCAAACAAATCAGTTCAAGTTAGCGATACTTTGCATTGATATTTCACATTAGTTGATTGGTTCACAGCATTTCATATAGTGTTTTTAAGTTGATTACTCTATGTCAACTAATCTGTCATTTGATGTTGGCAGTCAATGGCAGTATATTCGTCTTGGTTTTCTATGATTATTGTTTTCAGCAGGTTGTTAGCCTACAAGCTAGTGTGATATGTAAAATAAGGCAGCAAAGTTAAAACAATCCAGGATTTAAGCAGTTCAGTCCAGTAGGTTAAGTTAAGAATTCAAATTGGAATTATGCTTTTAAGTGAGAATTCGAATTGGGCATCCAAGTGTTAACTCGGCCGCGACCCAAGGAATCTTTCACGAGCTAAGATTAAGTTTCTGATTCTTTAAATCGGCAGTTCTTTAGGTCGTGAGGAGTGGTAAGGAGGAAGGCTCCGGTTCAAAAGTAGTGCAAAATTCCCCAAGTGCTAGTTCGGCCACGATTTAAGGGCTAGGTCGGCAAGTTTCCCTAAGTGTTAATTCGGCCACGATTTAAAGGCTAGGTCGGCAAGTTTCTCCAAGTGTTAGTTCGGCCACGGTTCAAGGATTAGATCGTATCAAATTAGGTCGGCCAAAAGATAGGTCGAGTTAAGAATCCAATGGGTTGAGTCGCTCGTATAGCCTAAGTCCTAAGTCGTCAGGAAATCAATACGACCTAAAAGCTAAATCGTGTGCAGCCGAAGTTGCAAGAATTTCTAAGTCGGTATATTCAGAAACTAACTAAGCCGTGAGAATTTCGAGTCATCCCCTCGACCAGTATCTCGCTCCACCCAACCCGTTAACCCGATATCCACTCCCTTAACCAAAAAACCATCATTTCATTTATGTTATTTCATGCTATCGGATAATCCAATAAACCAATTCGAAACCACTACAAATTCAACACCTTGCAATCCTAACGCGAATCAAAATCAACTAGCCTGAATCAGTAAACCATCTTCATCGTCTCATCGGTCATTTAAAGACAAACCGAGCAACCTAAGCTCCATCAGCCATGGGTGTAATAGGATTCGTGATGAAGCATCATGCAAGGAAGCGGTTTAAGTTTGAGTGACGGAATTCATGAGCCAACAGTGATCTATGATCGAAGAAGAGGGTTTACTTACGCGATGAATAACAGAGGTTGTCAGTAATTGATTGGAGCGAAATCACCTTTTGGAGCTAGGGAAATTTTTAATGGCAAAATCAAGCAAGAGAGTAGGTAATGAGAAGGAAGAAGAAGATGTGACTTATACCTTGCAGTGGAGGGATCTGAAGCGGCACGTACGACCTAACTGTTAAGTCGCGTACGACCTACCGACTTAGAGAGTGGACGTGTTAGAGGATAACGAAGTACACGACCTAACCAGTAGGCGTATACTTCGAGGGGCAATTGTTAACTCCGCCCCGGCCATGACCCAACGACTTGAAAGATTACCGACCCAAAAGGATACTGACCTAACAAGCTTGAGAGGGATGCCAACCTAAGGCCTAAGAGGGATACCGACTTAAGGCTGAACAGTTGCCGACTTAATGCTTAACAAGAACGCCGACCCAACTGCCTAAAACAGGATGCCGACCTAAGATAGCTACCGACCTAAGATAGCTACCGACCTAAGATAGAAGCTGACCTAACTATCTAGAGAGTTTGCCGCTCTAACTGCTCAAGACAGGGACAAGATCATGAACTATACCTAAGTCGCAACCGACCTATGACCTATGTTAAGTCGTTCACGACCCGAGCAAAGGAAGACAAGTTCAATGCAGCTACTTGGCGCAGTGGCCTCTTAACTCGTACACGATCCAGGACTTACCAGTTAAGCCGTGACTTGCGACTTGCCAGTTAACTCGTTCACGACTCACGACCTAGCTTGAGTCGTCCACGACCTAAAGCTACTAAATGTAAGCCCGATGCCGTATTACTAATAGAAGGTTGTGTTGACTCGGGGGCGACCTGGGACTTATACAAGTGAACCTATGTGAAACCGTAGGGTTTGGCCAGATAAGTCGGCCACGACCTACCATAGGTCGGTCACGACTTACGACCCGAGGGGGAAATTTTCCTATAAATACCAACCTACCTCAAACATGAAGGGGACTTTTTGGCTGATCTCTTTAAGCACCGATACTCTGCTGAATTCTCGACTCACTCAACACTTCAAACACAAAAGGCATCTCAACTAACTTTAAGAAGAAATCTAACGCAATCAACATGGATTCAAAGAATTCTTCCGCATCAAAGTTCTAGTTGTTTGTCTCATCAGAATTGTAATTGAAGATTGTTGTAAAGTTGTAATTGATTCAGTAATAAAGAAGATTAAAGTGGACGTAGGCTTACCTGAAGCCGAACCACTATAAAAGCTGTTGTCTTTTCTGCTTTCTCTGTGAATTTCCTACTTGTTTTAGTTCCCGTGTTCGCGGGTGGTGCTTTCACTCAAACTCAATCTACACCGGGGTGTTAGCGTTCGATTTTAAGCGTTAACAATATTTATATACATTATTCTATATTCTATCCATTATTCTGGTAATACTATTTATTCAAAATAGTATAACGCTGTTGTTGTAATTTATTTACAACATTCATATTATTATAATAATTACTACAGAATTCCAGTGTAGTGGAAATCTAATTTATAAACTTAGACATATAATACTGTATACATACCACATTACTTTACATTCCACCACCACCATACCACGATCATCCCAATCATCCCTCCATATCACTTGACACTACTTGACGACATCGACTATCTCTATCCCCAATTGACCTTAGATCGACAACCAAACGGCAACCACAATCGCTGCCAGCAATCGCGACTATAAACCACAATTCCTGTCAACAGCCTACGCGACTATAATACAGCAAACCCACTGCCGAGCAACTCCAACGCCTTCTCCAACAACCACCAGACAAGGCCGGCCAACCTCATCTTCACTCCAAATCGCCTCGAACAAGCAGTCGCCGCGAACCAATTCCAATTCCCCCTTCACAAAATCGACTACTTTCCAAGTGAACCCGAAACAGATACAACTGGAATCGCTACCCAATCAAACTCCAAATAGCAATCGACGACCCCAGATCATCGATTTCAAGTTAACAAAGTCGAGCGCATTTTTCTTTCGTCTGAATTGTTTTATTTCTTGTTTTAAGAAAAGAATAGAAATGTTTTACAGAGTTTGGGATTATATAAATGATTTGGGGAAGTGGGTTTGTTTGGGCCGAGTGATTTAAAAGATATTGAGTAGTGTTTGTGGTAATTGCAAAATTCTTTCCTTTTTTTGTTTTTTGTTTCTTAGATCAAGTCTTCTTCTTCTTTTATAAATAAAAAAAACAAGTTTGTTCGGAGTTGATTAGCATTTAATAAAACAAGATTGTTCTAGTCTTTCTTTTATATATCAAAACAATACAAGTTTTATATTTCTGATTTTTCTTTCATTTGTCTTGCTCGGTTTTATTGATTTCAATTGTGTTGATTTTACTTTTCTTAGTTTCTTCTTTGATTTTTATATATCTTGTTCGAAATTATTAGGTTGCAAAAGCAGAAAAGGAAAGGAGCTGTTTGCTAAAAACTGCCGCACAGCTTGCAAATAAATTGCTTGCTTGTAAAAAATATAAAAAATACCCTTGAGACAGTGTAAAGGCCAAGTAATCATTAGCTTCTACTAATCATCATTTAAGTGTCCATAATGCCATAAAATCCATAAGCATGTGCATTAGGCTCTAATTAAAAATTAAGGTAAGTGGGTGGAGTCCACCATGTTCTTCACTTTGAATTATTTCCATCTTCATTTTTTTGTATCTTCTTTGTGCATGCATATTTCATCATAAAGACACTTGTAAACTTCACCAAGTGAAACGACCCGACTTTCTTACCACAGACAATCGTATCATTTTTAAGAAAGAAAGGGATAGAAAAGAGAAAAGAAAGAAGAGAAAGAAATAAACAACATCAGAATCTAAACAGCGGAACGAATAAATTATATTAATAATTTAAATATTACATAGTTTACAAGCACTATCAGAGTTACACAGATATACATCACATACTAGACAGTTATAAACATCTGTCTAGTTATACAACTCAATACAGAACAAGAAAAAACTTAGAGAAATCTACACAGCAGAAAACTACATATCTACACGCAGAAGCCTCCTGCTCCATTGCTCCTCCAAAATTCATCAAAGCTAACCTGAATCCCTTGGCTACTCGTAAAAATTTGAGTACCCAAGAGTTTAAGAAAAAAGAAATAAACTCCGGGTCAGACATAGGTCTGGTGTGAGTAACAAGTTAAGGTTGCTTAATTTTCAAAAACCTTTTGAAAAGAAAGGTATCACGTAAGACTTCCCACACATAAACATGGAAAAGTTTTTACCTTACACTAATCAAAACATTTGATAGGAAATCCGATGATATTACAATAGGTCTAGGGTTTTCAAATAAATATGAAATAGCCGAAATTGTTACATTATTAAATTCCAGCTACTAGCCTCAAAAGTGGGTAATACAATCAAAACCGTTGGCACTTATTCGATTTTGGATTCCATACAATGGCAGGGCTACTGGGGTACCGCCCGTCACACTACGTGGCCTAGATCAACGTACCGAGGATTACGCCCGCTCCCCTATAACACAAGGCTGGAACCATTCCTTACTGGATAGTTTTGAACAAGACAACCCCACGGTTGTAGCTAGCAACCGCCCACACAGCCGAATATGAAGGAACCTCTATACATGGGTAAATCTCACTCTCAAGTGGGGGCTACCCACGAAGCCTTGCTGCACCTCCCCTGTTTTAGCCATTCCCGGTTGATGAGGCATGAGGCTATGATTACCTTTAATGAACACATCACTTAGAATGCTCATCGTCCACCTAACGATGTTCTGAAAGCATTCAATCCATACAAGTTCGTTCCGGGTTCGAACGAAACCGAAGGCATTATCTTATTACACTCATTTTGGAATCACCCTCAAAGTTAACGACGAGAACCCTTGCACTCTAAATCACCATCTCGAATCTATAAGTACTATTCCGTCAAACTCATTACGGAATCACCCACAGAGTTATGTTGACGTATAGATCTTACACCTCGAGTCTTCGCAAAGCTCCACTTGGATTTACGACCTAACGTTTAGTTGGAATCGATGTGGTTTTTCGGATGAGAGGGGAATCAATGCTTCGTAAAGCTTATTGTCTGGATATACAATAAAGGCCGACGGTTCAAGATGAAATAATTCACCGATTAGCCAAGTAGATCCGATAGGTTTTAACTAGGGAAAGTTCAAAGTGAAATATCTACTTATCCACGATAAAGCATTATTCCATATCTACTCTGTGATATTTCTCTTTGTGTGGGGGATATGTATATTATCATTCATGTGGGGGATCGTTGGAATTCCTATAGAACAAAATGAATGAAAAATACATGAAGTCCCACATCGCCTAATATACTAAGAAAGCCAAGTATATTAATAGCTTTCTAAGGTGGAGGTTGGGGGCCTGGGGCTCCTAAATGTATGCTTCGCTGTGAGGAGGGAGATCTTGCATCTCCACCACACACGCGCTCGCCGTTGCCGCCGTCCGACCGACCAAACCGAACCGGGCCGGGTCGGGTTGGCTTTGGGTTTGGGTCTAATATGATACTCGTATTTTTACTGCAATTGAACCAGGCCACGTTGGTTTAGTCATTGGTGCTATTATACGATAGAAATCCATGATGAATCTCCGACAGTAGCGAACTAATCCCAGAGAACTATTTATCTCGGTCGCCGTCTCGGGTCGATTTACAGCTTCTATCTTAGATGGATCTATAGACAAATCTTTCTCTAAGATTGCATGACCATGAAACTTCACCTTCTTCGTCCAAAAATGACACTTTGAAAATTTCGCTTTTAACTAATGTATCCTTAGCGTCTCAATCAATATTCTATAATGAATCTCATAATCTCTTTCGTTCTTATAATATAATAAATTATCATCTATGATTTCAATAAAAACCTATCCAAGTGCTGTTAGAAAATTTGGTTCATTAAGTTTACGAAGAAAGTAGGCGCATTAGTCAATCTGAATGGAATACTAACCACTTATACAAACTATATCTTGTTTGAAATACGGTCAATGGAAAAACAATTTAGATCTACTCAACTTATCAAATAAATCATCAAATCTCGGCAAAGGATATCGATTCTTTATCTTTTTTTCATTCAGCTTATGATAATCGATGCACAATCTAAAAGACCCTTCCGGTTTCTTCACAAACACCACGATCGCTCCCTAAAGCGAACTGTTTGTGCAATGACATGAAATTTTACCACCTTGATTCGTCACTATTTAATACATTTTAAATTTTAAAATAATAGGTTTTATAATTAAAAAATAGCTCTTTTAAATAATATCAAATAATAGTAAAATAGATTTATAACGATCTAGAATTTTGACACTTTGAAATAGGCTATTTAAATATATATTATAATATCAATAAATGGATATTTATTAGCAAGCAAACCTATTTAAATTGTTTAATAATGATGATAAACTATTTTCAAAATTTGTTTACCAATATAGATGGTTCAAATAAAAGTAGAAAATGTGACCGAAGAATGCTTTTTGAAAATTCGACTTTTTGACACCCAAAAGTCATCGGTAACGTTGTGCACACTTGGTGCAACATGCACACATTTATATATGTTAGGATTAGTATTAATTAAGCACACTTATGTATATTTACATACATACATACATACATACATACATATATATATATATATACATATTTACTTATTTATACCAAAGCATGGATGTGACAGAATATGTTATAAAAGGCATATATATATAAACAAACTTACCTATACAAATCCTATGTCATACTTTAAGTACCCTACAACATGACCTAAGGAGGGTGGTAAAGTGCATAAGTGGGGGAGAGGGGAAGTATGGAGTGCATGCATGTGTGTTTATTTAATTTTAATCACTTTATGTATTTTTTTACTTTCCTAAGCCTATAAATACCATATCTCTTTAATAATTTTCATTTTATAAATCCTAATTCATTTCTTCACTTCCTTACTTGTTCTTTTCACTTCAATGCCTACCAAATTAAAATTCCAAGTGGCCAGTTTAATTTCTGTTTCAAGTGAAAGGTTTTCAAGTTTAATACTTTGATTTGGTTTTCATAAGTTTATTTTTATGTTTCAAAGAGGATAAGATTTCAAAATGGAAGTTGTAAAAATTAGAAAAAGGAAAATTTAAGTTTGAAATTATAGGTTAGACAGCGATAGTCGCTATACACGCAGTTCGTAAAAACTAAACTATTCCCAAATCTGAAAGTTGTTTCCACCTAGAAACTTATTGAAAGGTGTTTTCTAACTTTATTATAAGTTTTAAAATCTAAAACTAGAGTTTGAAATTACTTTGCTTAAAAATAAAATTTTGAAATTACGGGTCATAGAGCGATTGTTACTATACACGTAGTTCGAAAAAGTTAACTGTTTTTCAATCCAAACTTGGTTTAACTTAAAATGTTTTTCAAAAGTGGATTTTTAAATTTAATTAAAGGGTTAGGGGATTACTAATTATTTATTTGGTTAATTACTTATTTAATGGTTATTTAATTAAGTTACTAATTAAGGTACGTAGCACGTAATCACTAACTGACAAAGGATGTTTATACTTAAGTGATAATCAATTAAGATTAGCATAATTAGTTATTTAACTAAAGTTAATTATTATTTGGTTATTAATTAATAATTAATTAATTATTATTTAACTATTAATTTAAGATAATTAGTAATTAATTATTATTTTAAAATGTGCTTTATTAATTAAAATTTGATTAAAGATAAGTTATGATTTAATAAAGGATTATTTAAGGTTTAACTGCTTACTTAAAGTTTAATTACAATTTAATAAAGGTTTGATTCTAATTTAGAAGGGGTCAAATTCATTTTAAAATTACTTTGAGTTCAAGTAATCAGTTTTGTTTTAAACTGTTTTATTTTCAAATTGTTCTAAATAAACCGATTTCTGTGTCACTTATTCTTAAGTAACCCTATATGATTAGGAAAACTAATTAACTTCTATTAGCATAACAAAACACCATTCTGCTATTACAATTAACCTGGACATTTACTTAAGCTGATTGATTGTTATGTGTTGATCCCTCCATACCTTTTATTACATGATGCCATGCTAGACTGGATAATAAAACCAATTTAAAAGCACCATTGTGATCGCTAAGCCTCTGTTTGATTTTGTGAGGATAAATATTTCATTTTCTTTCTGAAATGGTTTCAAAGTTATTGTATTTTGACCAAGATATTTTGAAGTATTATTTGACAAATGGTTTTACCAAAGATGTTTTAGCTAATGGGAATAGCTTTCAATTTATAAAAAGAAGTTCTTATAAAGAGTTTTATAAAGGAATTTGGAAATTTATAAAGCGTTTTGGGTGAATGGATTTGAAATTTTAAGCAAAGAAGATTTCATAAATATGGGAGATTTATAAAATGGATTTGCTTATTAAAGGAAGCTAATTTG
Organism: Allium cepa; assembly: GCA_030765085.1. Taxonomy (NCBI): domain Eukaryota; kingdom Viridiplantae; phylum Streptophyta; class Magnoliopsida; order Asparagales; family Amaryllidaceae; genus Allium; species Allium cepa. The sequence goes on from CM060943.1 coordinate 857,142,810, forward strand.
ATTTAAGGTCATTTAGGCAGTTGTTTAGTGTTAACGTAAAAATCAGACGCTAACACCCCGGTGTAGATTGAAGTTGAGCGAAACCACCACCCGTGAACACGGGAACTAAAGAACAAGTAGAGAAATCGCAGAAAAAGCAGAAAAGACAACAGTTTTTATAGTGGTTCGGCTTAGGGTAAGCCTACGTCCAATTTAACTCTCTTTATTACTGAATTTGGTTACAACTTTACAACAATCTTCAATTACAATTCTGATGAGACAAACAACTAGAACTTTGATGGAGAATAATCTTCCGAATTCATGTTGAATGATGTAGATTTTCTCTTGGAGATTGTAGTAGTTTCCTTGGTGTTTGGAGTACTTGAAGTGTTGAGTGAGTCGAGAATTCAGCAGAGTATCGGCGCTTGAAGTGATCGGCCAAAAGTCCTTTGCTAGTTGGAGTTAGGGCTGTATTTATAGGGAATACTCTGGCCAGAATTTTATCACCAAGTGCTAGGTCGTATACGACCAAAGGTAGGTCGTAGGTCATAGGTCGGCGACGACATAGGGGATCACCTGTACCAGCTATATTAGAACTTGCCCTGAATAAGTTATTAGGTCGGCAGCGACCTAAGAGATGGGATCTGACTTATCTTGATTGCATTTGGTTCTTTTCTGAGCGAGTTAATAGGTCGTGTACGACTCATTATAGGTCGTAAGTCAACTGAGAGTTAGGTCGCTGAGACCACTTCGTTCTTAGGTCGGTAGGCTGTGGCATTGCTTAGGTCGCATATGCTTTAGGTCGTGAAGTTACAGGAACCTTTAGGTCGCTGATCCTCTTAATTCGTTAGGTCGCTAACTTCTTAAGTTGTTAGGTCGTTTATCCACTTAGGTCGGTGGGTAGTTAGGTCGCTTGAACCGTTCCATAGTTAGGTCGCTCACCCGCTTAGGTCGTGGCCTGTTATGAATTGTTAAGTCACGAACTAGACCATTGAGCTCGATAGGTCGCTTACTAATTGAGTCGTTAGGTTCCACCTTCCTATAGGTCGTGGGTCGCTGCTGTAGTTAGGTCGCTCACTTTAGGTCATTAGCACTCTTAGGTCGTTAGGTCACGTAAGTTTTAGGTCGCTTCAGAAATAGGAGTTAACACTTGCCCTTCGAAGTACAGGCCGATGCCGTAGGTCGTGTGCTTCGATCTGACTTAGCTAGGTCGTGAGCGACCTAAAACTTGTACTAAATTGCGTGCCTATTCGTCTTCCCCTTTTTGCCCCATATAAATTTGTTAGGTCGCTAACCCTTCCCCACTCTACTGCTCCGATCTCCCACTGCCATTGACAGATCTTCAAGCTTCCAAAGGCAAATTCAACTCATTTAGTTGTCGATTCATCTTTACCAACATACTACGTAAGTGAATTCAATCTCTTTCCCACCATAATTGCCATCCAATCGTGAATCCATGTTTTCCGAATCAAGTCCAATTCATGTGTCGTGCTTTATTTTGAATGATTATTATGATCGACTTTTGATCACCGTTTGATATGTCGTTGTTGTGATTCAAGAATGCACGGTAATATCTATAATGAATCGAAGGTATTTGGAATTGATTTTTTGGGTGGTTTGGTGGTATGCGGAGATGATTAAATTCACGAAGAGGATGATGGATTTCGTGGTGTCGGCGTTAACGGGTTATCGGGTCTGGTGAGTTTTTGCGTGGATAGGAAGTCAGCGACATAGTGGATCTGAGCGTTCCAAGATAACTCACGACCTAAGGGAAGATGGATGACCTTCAAACTCGCGATTTAACTTTCAGGTCGCGATGGGGATTTGAACGACCGAGGACTCAGTAGATTTGCAGATGAACTTTAAGCAGAACGACTTAACAATTCAACGACTTAACTTTCTTGGACAACTGCATAGCGACTTAACGTATCAACAGCCTATATTTTGCGGCATAGGTTCTAGGTCACAACCGAGTTAGGACTTGACCAATTTGCATTGCCTTGAAATTTTTAACTTGCACAGTGCGACTTACGATAACTCCGACCTATGTTAGGTCGCTAGACGACCTAGGACTTGTCACTGGAAAAATTTGACTGAACTTAATCTTAAACTGCTTGAACTTTGAACTGTTTGAACTGCTTTACAGATTATCTCTAACGCTAATAACCTGTTAAATACAACATTTGCAGAAAAATGGGACAAATATACTGTCATTGACCGCCCACATCGAATAGCAGATTAGTCGACAAAGAATAATCAACTTAAATGAACTGTGTGAACGAAATGCTGCTAACTAATGAATTCAAGTGAAGTATTAAAGCAAAACTAAAATGTTCAATTAAAGCCGATTCTTTTGCGCTAACACTACACTTGATTTTTATATTAACAAGTCCTGAAATCTCATAGTCGACCAATTGCCAACTAGTTTAATTTCAGTTATGTTTGCTTTCTGTTTTTGTTAGTTCTGCACAACACTTCACACTTTTTAGGAAACGTGCACCTTCTTATTTGAATGTCTAGTTCCTTGTATAGAATGACTTCTCAACAAGGAGAAACAGAGTCGGCTGAAGAGACTTTCCCAATTGCTACTCCATTGGTTAATCCTCCAGAGAGAATTTCAACCACACTAACATACAAAGTTTTCCGCCAACTGTGCGCTCTGTTTGGCATTGCTGAAGCAGATTCCATTCTTCCTGAGAGAAGCGATACTGCCGATATACCACCTCATGGTTTTGTAGCAGTTAATCGTCAAATGTGCACGAGTGGAACTATCCCTCCTTTTAACGACTTTCTTCAACAGCTTCTTCTCCGACTAGCTATCTCCCCATTCCAGCTGCACCTCAATGGCTATGCTATTCTGATGGGGTTATGTGTGCTATTCGGAAGGACGCTGGATCGCCTTCCGAGTTTTGATGAAGTTTGCTATTTGTGCACGTTTGCCAAAAATAAAGACCATCCCTCCATCATTCTTGTGAGAAGCGCTAGGAACCGTAAACTAATAATCGGCCTTCCCGAAAGTGCTCACGGTTTTCTAAGTCAATTTTTCTTCGGTCGCTGTCCTCCGGGATTCTATGCTACTTGGAGAGTAGGAAGTAAGAGCATTTATCTTTGTTCCTGATGTTTTTCTCTGAGCTTTTCATAGCCTGAGTTGTCAAATGTTAACTTTGCCTTTTACTATTCAGCGCTTCCTCCTCCTTCTAGGGATTCCAGTCATAAACCAACTTTTGAGAGGCTTATGGCCTGCCAGTTGAGGAGAGAAGCATTCAATTTCTGTTGAAAGACGAATTTTGCATCAGTACGGACTTTTGCATACCTCTCGCTCTACACACCCTCATGAAGTCCCAGACTCCCCAGCCCAAGCATTGGATGCCCCAGTTTCTACCGATGCACCCATACCGAAAGAACCTGCCTCTGAGGCTTCTCTAGTGAAGTGCTCCACTTCTGTTGATGTCGCGGAGTCATCTGGCAAACTTGCCCCGGTCACTGAAGAAGAAGAACCTCAGGAATCTCCTCCACATTCAAAGAAATCTGGTGACGATGAAGTTGGGAAAACTCATTTAACATGTAAAACAAACCCAAGCATGAATTTGAAACTAAAGGTTCGATAAAATGTGAAATTTTCGAAGGCGACGATATAGCAACAATTGCTATATGGTCAGTTCGGCAAACTACTTAAGGTCATTTTTCATCCATCGAGTAATCACACAACATATGAGTAAGCATATTAACATGGTACATACATTTACACAACAAGTAGAAAACAACACTTGTAAAATTTCAATTTTAGCTCAAAAACTTGTCAAGTTACTAACTAACTTCCAATGTGTTAACTTTTTGATGCATAAGTCAGGGCAATAACCACCATAATCTAACATATATCCAACAAGCATTCACTAACAATATAAATGAACTATATTTAAAGTTACAAACTCGGTTTTTGAAAGGTGAGATTTTTACTCACCAAAGCGATTACTAACTTAACCGAACTTTCACTAACTTCACAAATACGACAAGATCAAAGCTTTACTATGAAAATGGCTCGATTTAGAGGATCTTTTGTAGGCTTTTGGGCTTGGCCTAGATTATATGGGGCTCGACCATGGTGGATATGTGGGGGTACATGGTCCTGTTTTGTACAGAATGGCTTTAGGAAGTGAAGTAAGGAGTTTAGCTTTATTTTTATTAGTGTATTCTCTAGTTTTTGACTTTGGAAATAATTTTAGAGGCCATTGAAGTATTCACGTATATGAAAAGATAAGAAGTAAAGATAGAACTAAATATATAAAGTGGAAAGTGTGTGGAGATGGTGGGTATTTATAGGCAAAACAGTGGAGTATTAAATTAATTAACTTAAACATTTAAATAATATAAATGTTATCATGCAACAAGGCAGCCATGCATCTCCACCATCATAGGCACACATCCGCCCCCCTTTAGGTTCAACTACACCATGCCTTGTACTCAGTTAGGTTATGGTTAGGTTATTTAATTAATTTCCTAAGGTTATTTAATATATTCTGTATATTTTACGTCAAATAAAGTTTTATATTTAAACTAAGCTTGATTATTAACTTTAACACATTGATTATCTTATCACATGACATATGTGCATGTGTGTGCATGAGCGATACAAAGTGTTCACAATGTTTTCGACGACTTTTTTTGTGCCGAAAAGTAGAATTTCCAGAATATTTTTTCAATCACATTTTCTATTTTTATTTGAACTAATTATTTTGGTAAACAAAATTTGAAAATTATTATAATATCATTAATTAATGTTTAAAATATATTTATCTGGTTGCTAAGTTCCATTATTTAAATATTTAAAAATGATATAAACATTCAATTACAGAGCGATTAATTTATGGGTCGTTACACCCCCCGCAATGGAGAATTTCATCCCTGAAATTAATACACAAAAGACAATCTAAAAGGTATGTATTATACCTAGAATTCATATAACCACGCAACGCAACTATGCCATACAAGAACATATATAATGCATTCAAATAACAAACAACTAACCTGACATTATATCGGGGTACGTTTCCCTAATATGATCCTTAGTCTCCGAAGTACAATTGTGGGGAACATCGCTCGATTTAACCTTCACAAGCTAAATCACCTTGTTCCTCAATCTCCTTCCATCCCGATCTATAATATGAACTAGGTGACGGACTATCATTAAATTCAGTTTTATTTCTAAGTCTTCTAGGATAGACGACTCTACAATTAACGACGGATCATGAACATGCTTTCTTAAATGAGATATATGAAAAACATTATGAACTTCAGACAATCTCTCAGGAAAATCTACTCTATAGGCCAATGATCCAATTCTCTCAAGGATCCTAAATGGTCCAATGAATCTAGGGGTTAGCTTTCCTGCTCTTCTAAATCTTACAACTCCTTTTATCAGGGAAACTTTCATAAATACCAAATCCCTAGCCACAAATTTTAAGTCCCTTCTCTACTGATCGGCATAAATTTTCTATCAATCCTGGGCCTCTTTCATCCTTTCCTTGATCATGTCCACTTTCTCTGATGCTTCTCGAATCATCTCTGGTCCAAGATCTAAATGGTCTCCAGTCTTCACCCAACACGAAGGTGATTTACAAGGCCTTCCATTCAAAGCCTCGAAGGCCCCTATGCCTATGCCAGCTTGTTAACTATTGGTATAAGAGAACTCTACCAAATGTAGATGATCTTTCCTAGAACCTCCAAATCCAGACTACATGCACTTAGGAGATCCTCCAAAATTTGGTTCACCCTTTTGGTTTGTCCATCTGTCTGGGTGGTGGGGTATGCTCAAATTAAACTATGTCCCTAAAGCAGCTTGCAATGCTCCCCAAAATCGGCTAGTGAAGATGGAATCTCGATCAGTAATAATACTTACAGAAATTCCATGTAGTCGAATGATCTCCCTCAGATTAATCCCTGCCAATGAAGCTGCGGTTGTAGGATAAAGTGGGCAATATTTGTTAATCGATCTACAATTAACCAAATGCCTTCATTATCTCTTCTTGTTCTAGGCAACCCGTCGATTAAGGGAATTTCATAAAATGTAAAGTGGTGTGGGTTTATAATAAACAATGTTTTCAAATGACATTTGTTTTAACTAAAATAAATATTGTTTCGGAAGTGTAGTGTTTTGCGAATATACTTATACCATTGAGACAAGTATATGGTTACATTTTCCAAGTAACAAAAGTGTAATGTTTAGTGAATTTACTTATACCATTGAGATAAGCACATGTTACATTTTCCCCTAATTGAAAGTGTAGTATTTTATGAATATACTTATACCTATAAGATAAGTATATGGATATTTCTCCAAACATTGGAAGAGTATAAATGAATAGTCAATGATTAGTATACTTACATATATCTTTGTACAAATATTTTGATACAAGTATTTACAAATGGGTTTAATTAACGAAAGGATTAATTAAAGAGGCTTAGGGCTACTTATGTGTTAAATCATGCTTGGTTTCTTATAAAATTAAATTTTGATTTGACTGGTTGTTTATTTGATAGTTCAATAACTGACTTCAAATCTTGACTAAATACAACTTCAGAATTATCTAGAAGAAACACAAAAATTATATGGTACAACTATATTTTGTAATGCAATACTGTACGTATAAACTCGTTTTTCTCTTCTAAGACAAATAATAAGGAAATCCGTTCACTTAAACAGTTAGGAGGTGATAATCGCTCTTATGTATTCTATCTTTATTTCCTATAGAACAAGAGTTGAGTATACCGAAAATCTACCGATTGTTTTTGGAGCGCTCAATAAGCCGGGTAATGTATTTATATGAGATGGCACAAGAACATAACTACTCTAAAAACATCTATGGGTTCTATGCTATGGAAGAGGATCGAGATTGGTCCAAGATGCTGGAATCTATATGGAAACGAAAGATCCATTTAAGATGCTTGAACACATGTAATTGTTCAAGACCTATTTAGAATATGGGAGTCCATGTGTGATTCCGAGATCTATTGAATTTTGAAAATCTATGTATAATACCGAGTTCTATTAGAGTGGTGACTCGTGTGCTGGAATGCCGGATGTTCCCACCACCAGAGGTTAGGATGCATAGTTAAGGGTTTTAGCTAAATCAAAGGATGCAGGGGATTCTACCCTAGAGATACCTATCGTTATGAATGAAGTGAGTGGTTCATTTGGTCCTGTAGAATGGAGGGGGCCAACTATGTATTTCCTATTGTAAGTCGGCTAGGGATGTATGATGCTTTGAAAGGATAACTTAGATCTATGTGCAGAAGGACCATTGTCGAAGTATTAAGGGAACCTCCGTGGAATCCTACATAATTAGCAAACACACCTTACCGATTTTGATTATATATCTATGATTGTTGTATTGTACACTCACATTCCCCCAGCTCTTTCTTATTCATTTTCATGCTAGACATAATTATAATGTCCCTGGACTTTCTAATAGAAATCGCTTGGTTATCGTAAAGTAAAAACATGTCCGTGATTATGTGTGGCATGGTCTTACGAGATACCTTTATGTTGAAAGGTTTTATAACATTAAAATCCATATGACTTGTGTTTCTCATGTTGGTACAGACTGAAACAGACGCTATTTTCTTATAGTGCTCAGGTCAGCGTGAGCATATTTCTAGATTTAGCTATGGATGTTTTGGATCTTGTAGATGAGTTGGATGCCATCCAAGACGTATTCACGCATCATTTATTTCCACTACATTCCTTGTTTTGTACTTATCAGCATTTGTGAGGACAGGTTAGTATAACTGTCCAGCCCGATGATAGGTTAGTTACTCTGATTGATGTAATTATTAACTGTCCAGCCCGATTATAGGTTAGTTACTCTGATTGATGTAATTATATTATAGTTTTCTTTGGTAAAGACCTTGTGTATATTATATATTTCTTATCATAATGTGAAATTTTAATTTTGTCTTTTCTTTCTTCCACCCAAACAATATGTTTTTTGGCACTCGAATGTTCGACATGTGAATATCATGGATGTATTAGTGTCGACTTTTAAGAGTTGAAATTGTCGGTCATTACACTCTTTATCCGAACTATGTCTATGTTACATCCACTCTCAAACATTCGCTTCCCTTCCTAAATGATCAACCATTCAAAAGGGACACCTTTATTACAAAACTACATCAAACTATTTACAAAAATGCATTCGGTTACATATTGAATAAGCATCACTTACATAAACTAATCAAACTTGCACTTCAAAAATCAATTTCCTAGGACCATCTTATAGCTCTTGGTCTACTGCTACATAATGTAACAAGATATTTATTATGGTCAATTTATTGAATATATGATCTTACATTATCCTTTAATTGCTTTAATGAAATATTTTGATTGAGATTTCGCATAACTCAAACTCGACCATTCACCATATAAGGTTAGCAATTTTATAGATTTACAATTTATAATCATCTAAATTAACCTAGGTTTAGCATCAACAGGGTTACCAAGTCATATTAATTTGACCAAAATGGTATGTTCAACTTAAAACCAATTCTTAGTTAACAAATTTACATTAAGCAGATCCAGATTAAAAGAAAGGGATCATGTTCATACGGGTTATAGTCATTCTTAATTTCAAATTAATTTAAACAACGTTTCCATTTGGATCGGCTAGGGTAGAATAAAATTAATTACATGTAAATCATCTTACTAATCATGAACCCACTAACCTCTAAAAAGGTATCCATTTCCTAACACGCTTAGAACCTCCTCTATTTGTTGAGTTCTCCTTCTAGTTTGCCTAGATTTAATCTCTTCCTTAATCTCTAGTTTGATTTTTAATTTATTTTTAAGGAATGTTTGACTTGAGGAGATAGGGAATTTTAGATTTTAGAGGAATAAAATTTGGATGTACAGTAGATAACTTAAGGTTCTGACAACTAGCTTGGGGTTGTATATATAGAGATAGAAAGTAACCTTTGTCGCATATCTAACATTAAAAATTTTGGATCGTTGGCACTGAAACCCTAGTCATTTCCCCATGATCGATCTACTGTTATAGATAGGGGTAGTCGATCGCTAGAGGTCGACAGGTTCTAATTTAGCCGTCGACCGAATGGTTTCCTTATTTAATAATACTTATTTCCAAATCTGTTTATTTAGGTATTTTTTGACCATGAATTTTCAAACATTTATAACTTTCTCAGACTAGCTTCGATTTCAAAGAGTGTGTATGAAAATTTTCTAGAAAATCACAATATAACGGTGCAAGTCTTATAGCCAAATTCGAACGTTTGTAAAAGTTCCATTTTTACCCTAGCCATATTTAAATTATTTCTTTTATTAAACTTCTACATAAATTTTCAAGATGTTACATTCTCCCCTTTAAAAGGATTTCAACCCCATAACCTTCAAGTATGGAGAAATGTAACTTATTCTTTCAAAAATTAACACTACAACCATCCACTCATCATTTAACCACTTGCTATCAATATCCTTTGTTTAAATTCTAATGCAACATGTACATATAACATGGAATCCATATGTACCTATACTTAATGCAAAGATACTGGTAATTCTACATGTATGCACGACAATTAAATCCATATGCAGCAACCACATGTATGTAATTTAGAGAAATAATACAAATGATAATGTGTACGTATGCTAACTTAAGAACTTATTTTCCTAGGTGCAAAGAATTAATAAATACGTCCATTAGCATCCATCATCATAAAGTCCTAATGAAATATTCACAACCATTCCTAACATTCAATGATCACTACCTATGAGGTACTCTAAGCCAAAACCTAACAAAAAATTAGTTCATATTTATTTAATTGGAATGGAACATACCAGAAAAGAGTTGAAGATGGGTATCTTAGATGCTCTCCTCAGACTCCCACGTACTCTCCATTAGATTGTCTCACCACTGTACCTTAATGAGCATAATAACTTTATTATGTAGTCGCTTGGCATGACACTCCGCAAAATTAATGATAAGTAATAAATAATTAATAAAGCTCCAAAATGAAATTTGAGCCAATAACGGAATTTGTCCATGAAACTTACACCACTGCATTCTTGGCGATTTTCTAAGCAATTATTGTATTTAGAGTTTCGCGATTGGAGCTTAAATGAAGAAGTTATTAGCATTAGAAGTTTTCAAAATGAAAATAATTAATAATGAAAATTGAGAAATTTTTTTTATTAAATCAGACCCTACCGTTTGACCCCTCCTTGGTCCTGGATTTGGACGGTTTATTCAAGCGCTTAATAAATACAGAACTAACCCTCACTTCTCTTATCATATTTTTGGATCAAAGCAGCGAAGCACTGCTATTTTTCCTTTCTCCGTTACTTTTATCAATTATAAAATACCATAGTGCGCACACATAGACAAATCAGAGAAAGGAATAAAATAAAAGAGAATAATAATGTAACAACCCGATTCCCAGTGGATCCGGAATTTTCACAAAAATGCTAAAATCCAAGCCCATTGAAGCTCGAGTTGTGTATCTGGTATCCTGTAAATAGGAAAAAAATAAATATATCAGAGCTCAAATAAATATCTCATAGCGGAACTGACTAAAATATAATAGTAAGTAAGTACCCACCAAGGTAATAACACTTTCTAAATAAGTGTCACAAAGTTGGAAAATCTCCGCCATCTAGCTAACATGTGGGGTGATATGAGGAGGGGGTAAGAACTAAAATTCTGTTGAATGGACAAGTTATACACTTCTAAGCATAATTCTACATATACCGTTCTATTTTCATTTTCTATTATATTAGGTTTATTGGGTTTATAATACTCTCGCCTCTTTGCGTGAATCGTACACATCTACTCCCTAATAGATTAAAACTTAATAACCAATATATATATATGTATATATATATGTGTGTGTGTGTGTGTGTATATATATAATAGCTACATGCCCAAAGACCGCATTCGTCCTCGGTACTACCCATAGTACCTTTCATATCCTCCTCGAAAATGACTCCATTGTCTCGCCTACTAGAGTGTACTATAACCACATCTATAAAGGATAGCCCGTGAGGCATATAATACTGATGTTCCATCATTTACTATGAAAACGTGAAGCTGCATCCGCACTAGCTTATACTAGTGCTCGGACATCCACAATGTACCACACAGTGTGTACATTGAGGACTATACGTAATCATTCTGTCTGCTCCATGAATTCTGCCAACAAAGTCTACCTTGTACGGAACTAAGTTGCTGTTTTTTTATATCTGTAAAGGTCTGCTTCGTTAGGCCTATAATAAATATATTCTACTTGTTTGTCTCTTTTCTCATCATGGCTATGGCCCTATGCAACCACCCCTCAATTAATCGAAAGACCTTTCAAGAGCTAAGTGGCTCTGCCCTACTACAAACAATCTAAAATCCAATTGGTTGTGCCCCTCATCCAATGTCTCGATAGTGAAAGAATCATTGGCCTTTTTGTTTAACTGTAGTCTTTCCCGAACTCGCTCTGACTGATGATGGCTACTTTTCGCATGCGACTATCCTTTTGGATCATGTCCACTATAACCTAGTCGCAAACTAGTGTACAGTGTCATACGAATATCCTACTCCATCATCAACCTTTTGACTGCCAACAAAGATGATGCAGCGCGATCTACAAGTTCAACAATGGAGTTAAGTCGGTCCAGACCCTTAGGTCGCTCACGACCTAAGGAAGGCGAGTTACGACCTATCAAGGTCTTTAAGCCACCACAACTAGCAAATGAAGGTTATGAAAGTTGCGAATGACTTAATGAAATTCCAGAATCTCGACCTATCGAGTTATTCACTCAGCATGCTTTAGGTCGCTCTGGCCTTTTAAGTCGCGAATGACCTACCATAATGAACGAGTTACGACCTAACATCCTATCACCTTATATCGCTCAGAACTTAGGTTGCTGCTTTTAAGTCGGTGAGCACTAGGTCGCAGGAAGCTAGTTGCTCTCGTAAGCCGTCCGAGATCCTTAAGTCGTAAGTCGTCCGAGTTTGTAAATATGTGTTGTATTCGGTTGTGTTGTACACGTTATGTCGTTGACGACCTTACTTAGGTCGTAGGTCATGTACTGGGCATGTTGTGTTTGTTGAGTCATTGTGTTGTATATCTGTGAATGTGTGTTGTATTGTTAGGTGACGTACGACCTAAGTAAGTCTTAAGTCGTGTGTCTTTTATGTAAGTCGCAAACGACCTAAGTTAGGTCGGTGGTACTATCTAGTTGAACCGTATGTTGTTATAGCCTATAAATAGGCAAGGGCGGGTCATTTGTAAGGGGGTTGATTTTTGAACAAAATTCTTGTTTGTTAGCTTTGTGCTTTCATTAAATCGGTAGTTGAGTGTGATCTCCTATCTCCACCTACGGTATTCGAGTGCGCTCGAATCAACGTTCGTTGAAGCCAATTCGCGGAATCAAGTGCGCTTGATCAACGCTCGAAGAATTGTAGATCTCTTTTCACGGTATCGTGCGCGATCAACGTGTCAGTGATAGCTAGAATTCGATATATTCGGATCAACGAATTTGGGCCTTTCGGTATACCTCAATCCATCGATCGTTACTTTCATCGATTTCATTTAATTTTCGTAATTCCGCTGCATCAGTTTGGTATCAGAGCGAGACTTAGCCAATCATAGCTAAGCCGAGTCGTGGAGCCAAGGAGTTTGAACTTTGATATTTGTCGTGTTCTTCGTGAATTTGCAACAAGTTAGGAGTTTTCGATCCATATCATTTTGGATCAAAGTTCGAAAAGTGTTTGAATTTTTGAAGAAGATTTTGAGGTGTAGAGCCGAGCTTGAAGTGTTGAGGCCGAGAGTTGAAGTTCATTTTGGATGTTTTGAAATTGTGTTTGATTATTTGATTTGACAATGCCGCCGAGGAGAGCTAACCGCCATCAGAATGTTGAAGCGTTGCACAGAAGAAAAGAAGCCGAACAAATGGAACAACGTATCAATGAGAAATTTAATGAAGGCATTGGAAAGTTAGAGAAACTGAAGATTGACATGAACGAAGGTCAAAGGAGAAGGTCACCAATCTCGAACCATGGAGGAAACAGAGTTTCACCATCGGTTACGGAAGCGAGGAGGGTGTCGCCACAATCTTTTAGAGAAAGAAGAGAAACATCAATTTCATCGAGAAGAGATCATCATGGGTATAGAAATGAAGAGAGAAGAACTCCACGTGAGTTCGAAAATGAATCACAACCCGATATGGATAGACAGGGTAGAAGGACCATGCATAATCATAAAGATGAAGAAAGACGGGATCGATATCGATGTATATTTGACTTGGATAAAGATGGTGATAGAGCTAGTTTTCATTATCGAGATCGAGACCAAGTTCGAAATTTAAATAGGGATGTGGAAGATGATCGTCGTTGGGAATCGGGGATGAAAACTGAAATTCCAGAATTCAAGGGTAGTATGGTTGGAGAAGAATTCTTAGATTGGTTGTCTAATGTTGAGGAAATTTTTGACTTTAAAGAAGTTCCTGAGCATAGAGGAGTTAATTTAGTTGCTACAAGGTTGAGGGGAAGAGCTTTAGCATGGTGGCAGTAAACTAAACTTACGCGGGAGAGAATGGGGAAGTCAAAGATTGTTACATGTGAGAAGATGAAGAAACTGATGAAAGCTACATTTTTACCTTATAATTATCAATCACTCATGTATCAGAGGCTGCAGAATCTTAGGCAAGGAGCGAAGATTGTTAATGATTATGCTGATGAATTTTATCAACTGATTGCTCGAAATGATATCATGGAGACAAAGGAACAATTGACTGCTAGATTTGTTGGAGGGTTGAGGATCCAGATCCAGGATATGGTGAACATGTTTGACCCTAGATCTGTGGCTGAAGCGCACCAGAAAGCGTTGGCTTGGGAGAAGCAAGGAAGACGAGGAGGTGGTGTGTTTACAAATTCCAACAATCAAGTGAAGGGTGTTAGTGGGAGTTCCAATGTTACTAAAACTGTCAGTAAACCAGTTGTGCATGAGGTTATGAAGGCAAAGGTCAATAACAGTTTCTAGTGTTATAATTGCCAAGAAGTGGGTCACAAGAGCAATGAATGTCCAAAGCCAAAGAAGAGAACTATGATAGCTGAGGTTGAAGAAGAGGATGTAGAAGTTGAATGTTCCGATTCACCACTCGTTGAGGAGAAGGAAGAGTTGTCAGGAGATGAGGGTTGTAATTTAATGATGAGGAGGTCTTGTCTAACACCAAAGCAAGAGAATGATTCTAGCTGGTTGAGAAATAACATCTTTCAGTCTACATGCACTATTCTGGGGACGGTTTGCAAGTTTGTTATTGATGTCGGGAGTTGTGACAATATTATCTCTACAGAAGCAGTGAAGAAGTTGGAGTTAAAAACTGAGAAGCATCCTAAACCTTACAAATTAGCCTGTTTGAGGAAAGGTGGTGAGGTGAAAGTTGGACGAAGAGCTTGTGTTAATTTTTTGATTGGAAAAAATACAAAGATGAAATTTGGTGTGATGTTGTAGACATGGATGCGTGTCATCTGTTGTTGGGCAGACCCTGGCAGTTTGATAGAGCAGTACAACATGATGGCCGTGCTAATAGCTACAGTTTCATGTTTGAAGGTACTAAAATTACTTTAGTTCCCAAGAAGCAACAACAGAAGGAAAGCAAGTTGGAGAAGATTGAAGAGCTGAAAACTTTGCTATCATTGAAGGAGTTTGTCAAAGAAGTTGAAGAGGAGCCTGAAGTCTTTTTGTTGATTGGACATGAGAGTAATGAAGTGGTTGAAATTCCTGAAGAAGTGAAGCCAGTGCTGGAAGAATTTGACGATGTATTTCCTAGAGAGCTGCCAACGGAGTTACCACCGTTGAGGGATATTCAACATCAAATAGATCTTGTTCCACGAGCTGTGTTACCACATCGACCACATTATAGAATTAGTCCAAAGGAACATGAGGAGTTGAGAAGGCAGGTAGAAGAATTGCTTGAACAAGGGCGCATACAAGAGAGCTTAAGTCCTCGTTCTGTACCAGCATTGTTAGTGCCAAAGAAGGATGGAACATGGAGGATGTGTACCGACAGTCGGGCACTGAATAAGATCACTGTGAGGTACAGATTCCCAATGCCCACATTAGATGATTTGTTAGATCAGTTGAGCGGGGCTAGTATCTTTTCGAAGATTGATTTAAAGAGTGGTTATCATCAAATCCGAATTAGACCAGGAGATGAATGGAAGACAGCATTCAAGACGAGGGAAGGTTTATACGAATGGCCGGTTATGCCGTTTGGTCTATCGAATGCACCGAGTACATTTATGAGGGTGATGAACCAAATTTTTAGGCCGTACATTGGGAAGTTTGTGGTAGTATATTTTGATGATATTCTGATTTATAGCGCTAGTGCAGAAGAACATATTCAGCATTTTTGGAAGGTGTTGGTTATTCTTCGTGAAGAGCAATTTTGTGCTGCAACAAAGAAGTGTGTGTTTATGACAAGGTGTGTTTTATTTCTGGGATATGTTGTATCAAAAGAAGGAATACAGGTGGACCAAAGTAAAGTTGAAGCGATTAGAGATTGGCCACAACCCATGACCATAACGGAAGTTCGAAGTTTTCATGGGTTCGCTTTATTTTATCGAAGGTTTATTCCACATTTTAGTAGTGTGCTGACGCCTATTACTGACTGTATAAAGGGTAAATAGTTTTCGTGGTCGGAGGAAGCAGAGGTTGCTTTTAAGCGAATCAAAGAACTTTTGACAACAGCACCAATTCTTGTTTTGCCAAATTTTCAGTTATTGTTCGAACTACATACTGATGCATCCAAGGTTGGAATTGGAGGGGTGTTGAGTCAGAAGGGGCGTCCTATTTCATATTTTAGTGAGAAGCTTTCAGGGGCAAAGGTGAGATATAGTACGTATGATGTGGAATTTTATGTTGTGGTGCAAGCAGTGAAACATTGGAGACACTATCCGTTCCATAAGGAGTTTGTTTCATACACTAATCACGAAGCTTTAAAACATCTGCAAGGACAGGAGGAAATTTCAGCTAGGCATTCATCGTGGATTGCATACCTGCAATAGTTTACTTTTGTCATGAAACACAAGTCAGGGGTGACAAATCGAGTATCAGATGCATTGAGCAGGAGAAGTTATTTATTGACGACAATGAAAATTGAAGTAACGCGGTTTGATATACTTCCAGAATTATTTGTCAATGATCCTTATTTTGCCAAGGTGGTGAATGAAGTAGAGAAGGGAAAGACGGATGAGTACGTGTTAGTGGATGGCTTCCTGTTCAAGGGAGATAAATTGTGTATTCTAGATGGCAGTTTGAGAATGAAGACTATCAAAGAATTACACGAGGAAATACATGTGGGCCGCGATCGTACCATGCAGTTGATAACGAAATCTTATTTCTGGCCGTCAATGAGGAAAGAGGTTGAAAGGTTTATGGAGCGATGTCATATCTGTCAGATTTCGAAAGGAACCACGACCAATGCAGGATTATATACGCCATTACCTGTACCGACTTAACCTTGGGTTGATGTGAGTATGGATTTTGTTTTGGGTTTTCCTAGAACTCAAAGGGGTAACGATTCCATTTATGTGGTGGTTGACCGGTTTTCGAAAATGGCACATTTTATTGCTTGCAAGAAGACGGCGGATGTTGTTCATGATGCTCAGTTATATTTCAAAGAGATCTATCGACTTCATGGGTTGCCAGAATCTATTGTTTCGGATAGAGATACTCATTTTCTGATTCATTTTTGGCTAAGTTTGTGGAAGATGGTCGAAACGAAGCAGAATTTTAGTAGCGCTTACCATCTGCAAACTGATGGGCCAACGGAGGTGGTTAACAGATCGTTGGGAAATTTGTTGAGATTTCTGGTGAAAGATAATCTGAAAAGCTGGGATATGAAGTTATGTCAAGCGGAGTTTGCACATAATCATGCTGTGAATCGAAGTACTGGATTTAGTCCATTTCAAGTTGTATACTCTGCAATTTCGAAAGGACCGTTGGATTTGACAACGGTACCATATCAGAAGGGAGTTGTTATGCGGGCTAGTGACTTCGTAAATGAGTTACAGTAGTGCCACAGAACTGTTCATGACTGGTTGCTTGCATCTAATGAAACGTGTAAACAACTGGCAGATAAGAAGCGGAGAAGTGTGAATTTCAAGGAAGGTGATTGGGTTTACGCAGTATTGACAAAAGAGCGTTTTCCGATGGGAACGTACAATAAATTGAAAGCGCGGAAAATTGGTCCAGTTGAAATTTTGAAGAAAATCAATGAAAATGCGTATCAATTGAAGTTAACAGATGATGTTCATACTTCTGATGTTTTCAACGTCAAATATTTAATTCCGTATCATGGAAATGAACTTGTTGTGGAAGGAGATAGTGAATATTCGAGGTCGAATTTCTGTCAACCAGGGGAGGATGATGCAGCGCGATCTACAAGTTCAACAATGGAGTTAAGTTGGTCCAGATCCTTAGGTCGCTCACGACCTAAGGAAGGCGAGTTACGACCTATCAAGGTCTTTAAGCCACCACAACTAACAAATGAAGGTTATGAAAGTTGTGAACGACTTAATGAAATTCCAGAATCTCGACCTATCGAGTTACTCACTCAGCATGCTTTAGGTCGCTCTGGCCTTTTAAGTCGCGAACGACCTACCAGAATGAACGAGTTACGACCTAACATCCTATCACCTTATATCGCTCAGAACTTAGGTTGCTGCATTTAAGTCGCTGAGCACTAGGTCGCAGGAAGCTGGTTGCTCTCGTAAGCCGTCTGAGATCCTTAAGTCGTAAGTCGTCCGAGTTGGTAAATATGTATTGTATTCGGTTGTGTTGTACATGTTATGTCGTTAACGACCTTACTTAGGTCGTAGGTCGTGTACTGGGCATGTTGTGTTTGTTGAGTCGTTGTGTTGTATATCTGTGAATGTGTGTTGTATTGTTAGGTCGCGTACGACCTAAGTAAGTCGTAAGTAATGTGTCTTTTATGTAAGTCGCAAACAACCTAAGTTAGGTCGGTGGTACTGTCTAGTTGAACTGTATGTTGTTATAGCCTATAAATAGGCTAGGGCGGGTCATTTGTAAGGGGGTTGATTTTTGAATAAAATTCTTGTTTGTTAGCTTTGTGCTTTCATTAAATCGGTAGTTGAGTGTGATCTCCTATCTCCGCCTACGGTATTCGAGTGCGCTCGAATCAACGTCCATTGAAGCCAATTCGCGGAATCAAGTGCGCTTGATCAACGCTCGAAGAATTGTAGATCTCTTTTCACGGTATCGTGCGCGATCAACGTGTCAGAGATAGCTAGAATTCGGTATCTTCGGATCAATGAATTTGGGCCTTTCGCTATACCTCAATCCATCGATCGTTACTTTCATCGATTTCATTTAATTTTCGTAATCCCGCTGCATCAAAAGGTCCCCTTAGTTTGGCTTGAAATGCAAAAGTAGTCAAGGCACATTCTCTTGATGGAACACCTACAGACCTGCCTCTAGGGGTGCAGCTTCGTTAGGCCTACCCAGAGGGTCAACCTAGAGTATCCTAACGTTAAGTTGAAGTCTCGTACTTCCTTCTAGCCTAAAATAACTAAGTTGGACATTCTCTTTCTATATTAAAAGTATGCACTGAATTGCCTTGTTAGGATACTTATCCAGATTCTCTTTGGCTTCTCGAAATGCACCTCACCATTTGATTAGACCCTACGTCTAATCTTTTATTATACATTTAGTTCACTTTTATTATACTATTGTCTACTTATTTACCCTAATCATTATGCCCAGCCTCACCCATCTGTGAGACCATCAGTCCTAGACCTGAAAGAGAATGCTGCTCGTACGGGCCACTTCTATTATTCTTGGTTATTAACATAATCCAAGATCTAAGTTTGATAAAATAAGCCTCTTCAATTTCTTTCTTTTTAATTATAACCTATGTACAATTATAATTGCAATTGTCACTTTTATATTCTTTTCTTTCTTTTATAACCTACATGTTCTAAATGTAACCGCAAGTGGCTCTTTTCTATTCTAGTATGTCTTCTTTTATTATGATACTAAATTCTCTTTAGTTCTCTTATATTATATGTCAGTCTTAGCTTAGGACTATATTCAACTGTCACAAATTACTTATCGTAGTAACCACTTTACTTTTTACTCTATTATATGCATAGTAAATGCAGATCTAGTCACATTTTCTATTTATTATTGCTAGTCTTGTCCAATATTTAACTTGATTATTTCCTCTTCTTTAATTTCTTTAATGCTTCGCATTATTCTCTTTTATTCTGGAGAGTAGTTCTATTCTATTTGGTTGGTTAAAAAAAACTGTGCTAAAAATCCATTTTCGTTTTTTAATATTAAATAATGCTATAAACAATAACTCGTAACTACTAGATATTTCTTTTATTGCTTCTTTAATTGTTGGGTAATGCAGAATACAATAATGTCTCTATTTTGCACTAATTCCACTTTCTTTCTTTTATTCTTCTAATTACGTTTATCGTTATTCTTAAAATATTAAACTATGGAAACATATTCCCTTTTCAAAATCAGCCAACTAATCTATTACTAACTTCCAAATCAAGCTATTAAATTTTCTCTCTTTTAATTCATTTCTCCCGTTATAACATAATTTACTGTAGATCTATCACTTTTAGGCTTACGCCCTTCCCTGTAATTTTTAAGCCTAATATTACTTATATTTAATTGGATTCATTTCTTTTTCCATATAAATAACATTTAAATATTAGTACACTTCTCTTATAAGATTTACAGTCTCAACATAACTAACTATTAGAACTAATTATTGAAATTAGTTCAAATGCCTAATTAAAATATTTAACCGGAATCTAACGGTAGTATATATCATAATCATAAAAGATATATAATCTAAATCCACTCACATGTAGTCCTTAGGTTTACTCTATAGTCTTCCTGGATCCCCCTCTAAGGTGTCTAATATTTTTATTAGAAAGATATTCTCCCTAGAAATATTTTTTATCTAGGGTTTAGCCTTAGGCAATAAACCTTATTGGGACAAAATCTAATTGTGAGAAAATAGCTAAGCCTAGGTTTTATTTACACTGGAGTTTAGAAATCTTAGAACGTCGGATTTCTGGATTGAACCTGGTGCAACCACGTCACAGGCTCACTACAAATTGTTGAATCTAGAAAACAATGCCTCAGATCGCACGGAAATTAGATTACAAGACTTTGACAAGTCCCTTGATGATTTCTTGTCTAGGGCTACACGCGGGTTGACCGATGCACTTTGTGGGTTGACCCTTGTGATTTATGGGTCGACCCATAGGGTCTTACTTTTTTTTCCGTTTACTTCTGATTTCTTATTCTTCTCGTAACTTCTCTGTATTAACTCGGATTTTGTCAAGTTATATATGGAAATTGATCAGACAATCGCCATGAACAACGTAATATGAGATTCGAAGCCATATTCTGACAACTCCAAGAATGCTTATTTTCACTGTTCATCATTATTTGATTATCTAATTATCTAAAAATGCGGGGTGTTACATTCTCCCACCCTTTAGGAAATTTCATCCCTAAAATTCGACAAGGGTAGAACTATGTAATTCCTCACATCACTCAAATCCATTTTGTGTACATCCAATTTTGCGACAATCCATGTCCTTGTGCAAAGTGTCATTCAATATAAAATATATGCATGTTCATGAATGTCTAAGCGACACCTCCTGTATGAATGCTTTTCTTCTTCAAAAACTCCTTTTTGAAATATGACGCACACATCCTAAATATACTTGCAATTTTTAAATGAATGCAATCTTCTGAAAACCCAAAACGTTTTTCATCCAATTTTTCTCACGTTCCTGCAGAATAGGGGCATAGTTCAACGAATTTTACATCCAAACCCTACCACACAACTTTCAATATTCGAATTTTTGAAAAATCTAATTTTTCGAACTCGATTTCTTATGTCAAAAAGAAGGCAGAAAACGAAAAAACTCATATTTCACGTTTTACTTTTACGCACCTCTTTCTCGGTGTTTGGAACTTGTGCCACTATTCTATAAAAATCTCTAATTTCTTTCCCAAGCACAGTTAACATAAGAAAAAAATTTCTTTTCAAAATTTTCTATTGACGTTTCTGTCGCTTTCTTTAAATTTTACTATTTTTTCTTTTAGTTACTTTTATCTGCTTTTACTTTTCTTTTGTCATTTATGTCCTACGTTCTTATTCTCTTCTCGTGAAGATCAGACAACCCCAGAGATAAAGCATCATACTAATCATCATAGATTTACTACAATAGGAATTAAATGCTTACATAGGAGTACAGTCTCATAATTAAAAGAGAAACAAGTCCTACTACAAAGCAATTCTAGATAGGTAAATATAGCAGCCAAACACAGCTATCATCTAGGGCTAGGAGGGCTAGGACCATGTCCATCCTAACAAAGAATAGTCCTACTCCAGAAATTCAAGTAACTCATATGCTCCCCCTACCGCCTATTACTCCTTACTAACTTATGTTGTATTACTCAAAATGAATAAGATCTATTCATCTCTTCCATTCCATACTCAAAATGGAATAACCAAGTCTTATTTACTACAACTTATAAGGATTTCAATCTACGAAGTCTCTATCTAAAAAAGCAACAAAGCTTAGGGAAATTTTCTCTTTACCTTTAACTTTCATTTTTTCCCCAACTAAGGTCTACCTATCCCAACCACCTGTGTCTTACTATCTTACTAATATCACTTCACTATTCTTCTATAGTCTACACACTTGAAGCAACATTCCTAGGTTCTCACTAGTGTCCTA
Organism: Allium cepa; assembly: GCA_030765085.1. Taxonomy (NCBI): domain Eukaryota; kingdom Viridiplantae; phylum Streptophyta; class Magnoliopsida; order Asparagales; family Amaryllidaceae; genus Allium; species Allium cepa. The sequence goes on from CM060943.1 coordinate 857,164,586, forward strand.
TACACTTTAGAGAACTTTTATTATTACTACTAAAAGTAATCACTACTATCTCCTACATAGCCTTACACTTTTCTAGCTTCACATAGGAAATGATTCCTATATTACATATTTAAAAGTTTTGTTCGGTATCTATCATTTCATTTCAAAAATTAAAGCTTCTAAACTTTTGAAACATCAAATCCTGAAATTTGTACCTTCAAAAGTGTTACTTTGAAGTTTCTATTAAATTGAAAGGTACATGGTTACTTAACATTTTATCTTTCTTGACTTACCTCTTAACAGCTTTTTAAATTTAAATTATTCCCCAAACCTAGAGGGGAAAACTTACAAATTCTAAGTTCAGAACTTATTCCTCTTTTCCTTTTAAAGACCTTTACCGCTTTCCATATAAAAAATTAGATTTTTAAATTTAACTGTTTGCTTAGTTTTTCTCTTCCAAAAACTTATTTACTTTTTCACCAAATAATTTTTCTTTAAAACTTGCCTTGCTTGCCCATAAAACATTTTTTTCTCGACTTTTAAAAATGTCCTTACATCTTTTCAAAACATCTTCTTTTCATAGATTTTCAAATTTTAAAAAAATGGAGTAGATAAGAACAACTATTTTATCAAAATTCCCTTGACTTACTTAATCTTCCAATTACCTAACCCTGAAGGAGTTTCTAAATTACTATAGATGGGGTGTGACGACCCAGAATTTTTAACAATTTAAAATGGAATAATTAATTGATTTTAAAATATTTAAAAGTTAATTTTAACTTGAATTCAAGATATCAATATTTACTTGATAATTAAATCATTGAATTATATAGTTTAAATATTCAATTTAATAATTGAAGTTGGGCAAAATGTTGAATCTGCAATTTTAAGCCTGTTAAAAATATTATAAACGCTTGTAAAATTTATATTGATAATACTAAAGATAGTAAAAGTGTTAAAAATAGAATTCGGAAGTGTTTTGTTAAGTTTCGAAATTTTATTGTTTAAATTGATATTTAAAAATAGCATTCCGAGGCACAGTCTCGGAATTCGACGAAACCAGTTCCATTGGATCCGTAATATTTAGTTATTATCGGATTTCAATTTTCGTAGCAATCGGAGTTGTCGTTTTACCCTGGCAGCTTAAAACTCTTAGAAACCATTTTAATCAATTTAATTCAAAACTGATCGTTTGTTTCTGTAACACGCGCATACGATCGAGTTAGCCTCCGAAACATGTTCCATTGTGTTCGGGACGCGGGTAAAACCTTATAATTGCCTAGCGGCATTCCTCAAGAGGAGTTCAAAATTTTAATTGGCGATTAACGAAACGTTTTGAAGTTTTATAATATAATTAAATTTAAAGTAAATTGGTCAAAGATATTTTCAACAACACTCGTACGCAGGAAGCTACCCAAATCAATATTTATCACTGTTTCTCCCTCTAACCTTCAACAGAATCGAACATATCGAATAAAAAAATGGCAAACTTTTCGATCTCATGAAATCGCGCAAGGGAGAAGGGAACGCGGAGGGTCGTGAGTGAATCGGAGTCGCGAGTGGAAGTCGCGAGACAGCAGGTGAAGCGGTCGCGTTCGAAGATGTAGGCGATTTAGGGTTCGATGTCTTAGGTTGTGTGATGCGCGTATGTGTTCGAGTTGATGGCGGCATCGATCTTGGCAAACGATGTAAGGTTTGGGCGCGTCTACTTGATTTCGAGGCACAAGCTTGGCCAAACTCGACGAGAACTGGTCTCGTTCCAGATAATGGAATGGCAATTTGAGCAAGTTTCAGGCGATACCTTGAGGAGGGGAGACACGCGGAAAGGTTGTTCGCGAATTGGGGGTGTGCGAATGGAGGGGGAGCAGTGGCGAAGCATCGCGAAGCACACGTGGCAGCAGTGGCGTGAGTGTAAGAGCAGGGTCGCGTCATGGCGATTCGATTTTGCATGACCTTGGCGAGTTCATGTTCGTAGGGGTGGGCAAAGAGGTATTAGATTTGTGTTTCCTTTATTTAAAATTTAATATTTGATCCATATTCTGAAAAATTATATAACAGGGATTTATAAAACAGTTTACTTATATGTGAAGTTTCGAAGACTAATAAAAACAAAAATAAAATAAGTATACATTTTAATCAACAAGCTTATTTTAAAATTTTGTATTTAGGGTAATTAATTTACTCAACAAACTTGTTTATTTTTAGTTACTAAAGGATATTTGTTTAGGGGAAATTTAATTTAAATAAATAATTAGCTAGTAAATTTATCTAAAGGGAAGTAGTTGTCCAATAAGTTCGACTATTAATAAAAATCATCTAAATGTTATACAAGGTCAAAATCGGGAAGGAAGCAAGCCAGTTTGGGAGGGTTTTCAAATGACAAAATGTAAGGTGAGTAAATATCACTATATTGATTTTTTATTTAGATTTAAATGGTTAAATTTAAATAATTGGTTGATTGATTGAGTTGATTGAATGTGTGCTGATGATCTGGTGAACTTGGTTTTGTTTGGTTCTCGAGTTAATTGTTGTTTGACTCGAATCATTTGGGTTTTAAATGGTTTTAAACTTAAATCATAAATAAGAGAATGTTTCATTTAAAAGTTTGTAAGGGTTTAATGATTGGTGATTCATTAAATAGGTAGGATAATTTAAATGGATAATTAATTAATTAAATTAATTAAAGATTTGGGCTAATTAATTAAGTTTAAATTAATTTAGAATGATCATTGGCTGGTTTACTAAGTAATTACTTAATGCAATTAGTAAAACAACTTTGTGTATTTAATCAAGAGATAAATTAAGATAATTAATTAAGGAGAATTAATTTATTTAATGAAGTAAATAAAAAGGGAGATAATTTCAGTTGGAAATAAATCAAGTATGATTAATACTGTGGTTTAATTCATGTAACTAATTTAGATTAGAAAAATAATTAATTAAAATACAAATTGGAAATCATTACTTTATATAATTAATGATATAACTAAAGATTGGTAAATTAAAATTGACTAATCCATAATAAGTGACTTATGAGAAATTAATTAATATAAAGGATTAATGTAATTAATATAGTTAATTAATTTGTGAAGTAATTAAGATTACTTATTGATTTTGGTTAAGAAGAACTAATATCATGTAATTAAATAAAGGTAATTACTTGAATGTAATTGAATAATAATTAATCCAGGGTGATTAATTAAGAATAATAATGAAGGTTAACAAATTAATTGATTTGAAATTAATTAATGTTAAATGAAGAAATTTAATTGGTGGAGGTTAGAAATTCAATTTGAATCAATTGAATTAATTTGGAAGTGATCAAATTTGCTTATGGATGATTGAATGGTATTGGATGATTTGAAGGAGTTGATATCTCTGATATGAAATGTTATGTATTTCATTTGGATAATTTGGGTTAGGATGACATCAGACGCGAAGAGACCGAAGTAGGGTATTTGGAAATACCCAAAACCACTTCGAATTTTTATAGATTGATATGTCTAATCATAGGTTGGGATGAAGTGATTTAAAGGAATTGGACTATTTAAATCTAAACCATGGTACTTAGAAAATAGAGGTGTGGAATGAGTGAGGTCTATAATAAATTGTGGCTTTGTGAATTGTAATGAATTACCCTGGGTTTTATATAAGTTGTGTGCTTTGTATTCCATGTTAAATGGGTTTACTCGCGCTGGTTTCCAGCCTGACCCGGGTGTTACTTTGGTGTAATGCTCGGGTCAGACCGAGTATTACAAATTTTCAGGTAAGGACGTTCTGGAGCTCAGGAAGCGAGCTGGATAGCAGGAACTTGTAGAGTATTTCGGCTGTATTATATTATTGTAAATCCGAGACATGGTTGATTTTTATATGTCCAATGTTTGAATATATGTGTAACTCTGATGTATTAAAATGTAATCGATAGAATATTATTCTTTGTTAACTGTTAGCATTTTTTATTATATTTTGTCCACTGCGAATATGAGATGTTGATGTTTCTATTCTTCTTCTTCTTCTATCTCTTTCTTCTTTTTCATAACTACCTGGAATTTTCGGGTTCAAAAATTTCGGGTCGTTACAGTTGGTATCAGAGCTAAAAGGTTAAGCGAGAACCTTGGCTCTGGTGGGGATTACTCATTAAATAGAGTCCATAGTACTCTAGAATGAGTTGAGTGTATATATATGTATATACACATATATATGAGCGCGTACTTGTTATTTTCTTATATAAAGGTTTTAAATGATTTTATATAAAATATATTTTGATATATATAAAGTTAAATTTCTTTCTAATAAATATTAATGTGATTGGTTGTTAAATTAATGGAATTAATTTAAGAAGTAATATAATACAACAAAATTGAAATCTTGAATTGGAATTAAATTAAGTGGTAACAGAAATACAACCAAATTAAAAATAAATTAATTGGAAAGAAATTCTAGAATTTGAACTCAGAAATTTAATTGTTTAAAAACTTTAAATAAACAAAGTTAATTTGGTTTAAAAAGTTAAACCAACCTTTGAGAATTTAACTCGAATTTATATAATTCGAGATGGTTTAAATTTAAGCTTGGAACTGAATTAGTTCAAAATTGAATTTGGTTTGAATTAATTGGATTTGTGGTTGAAGATGGATAAGTTTAAAAATTAAATGGAAAATTTGAATTGGATCAAATTGAAATGATTTGAATTTGAAGTGGGTTCAACTGATAATAGTCCAAATTGATTGGAATAATTTGAAATTATAATTAAAGTCGAACAGGATTAAAATCCAATGGAAATTGATTTGGATTGGGAAAGAAATCAAGATTTATTCAGCTTGAATTGGGATTAAATAAATTTCTATGGAAATTGAAGATTATTTAAATTGGATTGTTGGGGAAGTGAACAGTTTTGACTCTGGGCTATTTTAAATATAAATTGTTTTAATATAAACTTATTTTTCCAAGCTATTAAATAAATACAACCTTTCTTTTTAAAGCCAATTATTTTATACTTGTTTCACAATTATTTTTGGAACTATTAACCATTTTTCGACTGTTTTATAAACTAATTACTGTTTTTCAACAATTTCATAAATTAATACTATTTTACAACTATTTAGAAATTATCTAAGATTTCTGAGATTATTTAACTATTTTCCAACTATTTTATAGCTATATTGCAAACTAATAATTATTTTTCAACTACTTATCTATTTTTAAAAAATTCAAGCTATTTTCTAAAAATAAACAGGTCAGGGTTCAAACTGTTATTGATTGAATACCCAATTGAGATAAGGATTGAAGATATGATACAAATGAGAATTAAGGCAATTGTAAATTTATGGATGGGAATTCAAGGAAATGTGACTAGAAAGGAAATTGATTTGGCTGATAATCAATGGAAATAAATACGTAGGGTGTACGTATATTATTCTATTCGCATAGTGATTTGATCCAGATTCAAGCACAGGATTTCGAGATAGTTATATCGATCCGAGTTGGAATTTTTCACTCGATTTACGACGACGAACCTGGATATGGATTATTAATTGGTTCTGGATATTCTCTATCATAGTTATGGGTATGCAAGGAGAATGACGGTTTCTAATCAAGAACCCAGTTCTATGTCCGCACTAGGAAGTCGGGCGGACGATACTAGTTCGGAAGTGAAATTATGTGATCGAGTGAGCGATCAGATTGGTATAGCGTACGGATGATATGTGTGCATCGTACGGATTTGAATGAAATTGATATGAAAAGGAGTAATCAAAATTGGAATATTTGATTTTGAATAAACAAAGTTATATATCTTTGTTATATGTAAGATGAAACTCCCCTTGTTAAATCTATTGCCAGAAGGAAATGGTTTTGAAAGTGTTTGAAGTATAAAAGATTATACAAGTTTGAAATGATCCAAAGTTTAAAAAATCGTATATATATATATATGAATATATATATATGAATATATATATATATATATATATATATATATAAAGATCTTATGAGGATTTTGGGAAAAGGTTTTGGAAACCTTTGGATTTGGAAAGGCTTTTGATTTTTGGGTAAAATCAATATTGAAATTTAGAAAGCCTAGTTTGAGAATTATCGATTTTGGGATAATCGATTTTGTGTAAAGGAGCTTTGTATTGGATCATACTAGGTGTATGATTTGAAAGATACTATATGTGTATAGTATAAAGTGTTTTGATGATGGCTCTGGGGAAAAAGGCGCTCCCTTGAAATGAACTTCTCAAGAGTGCAACTGGGTGGTGCCGCCTTGAGCCCCAAGGGGGTTCTAAAGTTGATCCTGTGAGGAGTCCGGACAAAACTAGTTCCTGAGGATTATGAGTAGAATATACCATAGCGAAAGTCGTGTGTGCCGCTGAGAGCCAACAATCTACGTTTGATTTCATATCGGTAGACTGCGACCTATGGTAACATAGCGGAAGTCGTGTGTGCCGCTGAGAGCCAACAGTCTGCATTTGATTTTATATCGATAGACTACGACCTATGTAGTAGTGGAGAAGTTTCATTTTGACAGCAAAAATCGTGTGTGCTGCTGAGAACCAACAGTTACATGGACTTTTGCTGTGATGGCAACGTAACGCTGGATTGTAACTGCGATCTGTTGGGGGTTCCATGGTGTAATCGAGGGGCGCGGAGTGCCTATAGTTACATGGACTTTTGCTGCGATGGCAACGTAACCTTGGAACGTAACCGCGACCATGGATGGGAGTGATGATCTCTAGAGAATTCTCACCAAAGATATTTCCTCTATTTTCAAAAACAATTTTCTATATTTACAATAAAATTATTTTTCAAGTATTTTCACTGGGTGTTGAAAACGGGTTTACTAAGTACTTATAGATTTTCAGTCCTACGCCTGATCAACGTATGACTGAATTTCTATGAGAACAAGGATGGACTGGTTGAGACATCGAGTTATAAGAAGTATTTTTATAAAAAGCTATTTTAATAGTATTATCTGAATTTAAAAGTATTTATAAATTTTTAAAATAAAATGTTGGAATTTTGGGGAAATAAAAGAAAATCCAAACTGGAATTAAAAAAACTTGATTATTTGAACTCGGAAAAATTTCAATGAAATGATTTTTGTAATAAAATCCAATATTGATTTAAAAAATTGGAAGTAAGCTAATTGGATAAATAATTATTTGATTGAGCATGTTAATAAAATTTAACTTGGGTAAATAAATGGATTGTAAGTTAATAATAGAGTTTGGAAATGAATTCGAATTGTAAATTGAATTCGACTTGGATTTGATGATGAATTAAAATAAGTTTAGATGTTGTAAAAATAAATAGAGTTTGATCGAAATAGTGATGGTTTGAATTACAAATAAAATTCAAGTGTGTTATAAATAATGTTAAACGAAATTTGCAAGTAAATTAGATATAAGGGAGATGTTGTCGAATGAAATGAAAATGAATTATAATAGAATGGTTTAAATCGCAAATAAAAACCAAGTAAATAGAAATAAATTGAGAATGGCTTTATATAAATAAAATAAATTCACAAATGAATTAAGAAAGTGAATTAAAAATATAAAATGAGTTAATGGAATTAAATAATAAATGGATGGAGTCTGATTGAATAAAAATTTAATCAAAGTTTTAATTGGAATTGGGCTATCAGAATGAACTTAAGTTCAGAGGCGTATTGATTTGAAGTAAAATTTCTTAAGTCAATGAAAGCTTGGATTGAGTGAGAATAGTTGACCATTAAATAAGGATTTGGGTTAAATTTATTTGGAAAATGGATATTAATATGCATTGAATGTTGTCAAGCTCGATCAAATAGTTTTGAAATGAAACCAATGAGAAAATGAATGAAATACAATGTATGGTTGGTGAATAAATTGGAAATAAAATGGAATTAAATACAAAATGAGTAGAAAATTAATTTAAAGTAGATATAAACTAAAATAAATACTCGATTAAGCGAATATTGTCAAATTTGCATAAAATGAATTGTCGTTTGACGTAAATGAAAGAAATTAAAATTCTATGGGTTGCGAGAAGTTAAATAACTTGATTTTGAAATTAACTGGATGGAATATGAGCATGTTTGGGTTAAAATAAATTGAATGTAAGCAACTGAGTTGTAAACCAATTGAAATGAATGGAGATGTTTGCGAATTGGTTGTAAACAATTAAAATTTAAGTCGGAACTCCATAAGTGGCTTATAAAGATTGTTTAACCTGCATTGCTTAAAGAAACTTGTATGGTTGCTAGTTAAATATGTTAAATATTGTTAAATTACATGATTTTAGTGCTTACATATTTAAATTGAGTAAGTACAGGTACCTGTAGGCCGTTTGGCTGGCTTTGGTTGCACAAATTGCTAAAATAAATAAGCCGCTTGCTTAAAATGCTAAATAAAGGTACGCCTACGCAATAAAAATAGAAAATATGAACTGTTTTTGCTTTTCCGACCGGGTGGGTCTATGTATATATATTTATATCTCTTGTCAAATTGCAAAAGCTCCTCCGTACAAAGGAGACTCTGCCAAATTTTTTTGAAAATTTTGGCAGTTAGAAATTTTTTGAAAATTTTTGGAAAATTTTATGTTAGCAACAAAACGATTTCAAAGTTGAAACCAAAATGAATTAGTGAATGAAACTAATTTAAAATAATGCCATGAATTAGTTATAAATAAAGATAAAATTCAATATTCAAAATTGAAAACAAGTTGAATTCATATGGAAATGGAAAAACTAAGTTGAATAGAAGTAAATGTGAAAACTTCTGTAAGGAAATATATAAATGATTTTAAGAGTTGTGATTGAATATTATTTCTAAGTAAGATATGCAGTTATTATAAAGGGAAAAGAAAATTGGATTTGATTCCAAAGGATAAATTTGAAGTGGCCCGACAAAAAGGTATGTATTTAAATTTCTGTACGAAATTGGATTTGTTTTTTGATCTAGCCACTTGGCTTTTGTTTCTTTTGGAATTTAGGTGCCCGTAGAGGCATTTGTAGTAGTACCGAGCTAGCCATGCAAAGGAGACGCTGGCGAAAATTTTCGGAAATTTAGAAAGTTAGACAAATTTTGAGAAAATTTGGTTTTAAATTGAAATTTAAATGATTGAGCAAAAGGATATTGTTTGAAAACTATAGAAGGTTTTGGAAAGTTTGTTGAGGTGAGAGTGGGTCTTTAATAAAAGATAGTTAATAGTATATTGAATTGTGGGTTTTGGGAAAGGTAAACGGATATTGGACTATTCTTCCTAATTAGTAATTTCGGGGACGAAATTCTTTTAAGGGGGGAGAAATGTGACGACCTGGAATTTTTAACAATTTAAAATGGAATAATTAATTGATTTTAAAATATTTAAAAGTTAATTTTAACTTGAATTCAAGATATCAATATTTACTTGATAATTAAATCTTTGAATTATGTAGTTTAAATGTTGAATTTTTTAATTGAAGTTGGGCAAAATGTTGAATCTGGAATTTTAAGCCTGTTAAAAATATTTTAAAGGCTTGTAAAAGTTATATTGATAATACTAAAGATAGTAAAAGTGTTAAAAATTGAATTCCGAAGTGTTTTGTTAAGTTCCGAAATTTTATCGTTTAAATTGATATTTAAAAATAGCCTTCCGAGGCACAGTCTCGGAATTCGACGAAACCTGTTCCATTGGATCCATAATAGTTAGTTATTATCGGATTTCAATTTTCGTAGCAATCGGAGTTGTCGTTTGACCCTGGCAGCTCAAAACACTTAGAAACCATTTTAATCGATTTAATTTAAAATTGATCGTTTATTTCCGTAACTCGCGCATACGATCGAGTTAGCCTCCAAAACATGTTCCATTGTGTTCGAGACGCGGGTAAAACCTTGTAATCGCCTACCGGCATTCCTTAAGAGGAGTTCAAAATTTTAATTGGCGATTAACGAGACGTTATGAAGTTTTATAATATAATTAAATTTAAAGTAAATTGGTCAAAGATATTTTTAACAACACTCGTACGCAGGAAGCTACCCAAATCAATATTTATCACCGTTTCTCCCTCTAACCTTCAACAGAATTGAACTCATCAAAAAAAATGGCGACCGGTTCGATCTCGCGATCTCACGAAATCGCGCAAGGGAGAAGGGAACGCGGAGGGTCGCGAGTGAATCGGAGTCGCGAGTGGAAGTCGCGAGGCAACAGGTGAAGCGGTGGCGTTCGTGGATGTAGGCGATTTAGGGTTCGATGTCTTGGGTCGTGTGCTGTGCGTATGTGTTCGAGTTGATGGCCTCATCGATCTTGGCAAACGATGTAAGGTTTGGGCACGTCTGCTTTATTTTGAGGCACAAGCTTGGCCAAACTCGACGAGATCTGGTCTCGTTCCAGACAATGAAATGGCGATTTGAGCAAGTTTCAGGCGATGCCTTGAGGAGAGGCGACATGCGAAAAGGTTGCTCGTGAATTGAGGGTGTGCGAATGGCAGGGGAGCAGTGGAGAAGCATCGCGAAGCCCGTGTGGCTGCAGTGGCGTGAGTGTCAAAGCAGGGTCGCGTCATCGCGATTCGATTTCGCATGACCTCGGCGAGTTCATGTTCGTAGGGGTGGGCAAAGAGGTATTGGATTTGTGTTTCCTTTATTTAAAATTTAATATCTGATCCATATTCTGAAAAATTAAATAACAGGGATTTATAAAACAGTTGACTTACACGTGAAGTTTCGAAGATAAAATAAAAATAAAAATAAAATAAGTATACATTTTAATGAACAAGTTTATTTTAAAATTTTGTATTTAGGGTAACTAATTTACTTAATAAACTTTTTTATTTTTAGTTGCTAAAGAATATTTGTTTAAAGGAAATTTAATTTAAATAAATAATTAGCTAATAAATTTATCTAAAGGGAAGTAATTGTCCAATAAGTTCGACTACTAATAAAAATCATCTAAATGTTATACAAGGTCAAAATTGGGAAGGAAGCAAACCAGTTTGGGAGGGTTTTCGAACGACAGAATTTATGGTGAGTAAATCTCACTCTGTTTGATTTTTTATTTAGATTTAAATGGTTAAATTTAAATAATTTGTTGATTGATTGAGTCGATTGAATGTATGCTGATGATCTGGTGAACTTGGTTTTGTTTGGTTCTCGAGTTAATTGTTGTTTGACTCGAATCATTTGGGTTTTAAATGGTTTTAAACTTAAATCATAAATAAGAGAATGGTTCATTTTAAAGATAATAAGGGTTTAATGATTGGTGATTCATTAAATAGGTAAGATAATTTAAATGGATAATTAATTAATTAAATTAATTAAAGATTTGATCTAATTAATTAAGTTTAAATTAATTTAGAATGATCATTGGGTGGTTTAATAAGTAGTTGCTTAATGCAATTAATAAAATTACGTTGTGTATTTAATCAAGAGATAAATTAAGATAATTAATTAAGGAGAATTAATTTATTTAATGAAGTAAATAAAAAGGGAGATAATTTCAGTTGGAAATAAATCACGTACGATTAATAGTGTGGTTTAATTCATGTAATAAATTTAGATTACAAAATATTTAATTAAAATACAAATTGGAAATCATTAATTATATAATTAACGATGTAATTAAAGATTGGTAAATTAAAATTGATTAATCCATAATAAGTGACTTATGAGAAATTAATTAATATAAAGGATTAATGTAATTAATATAGTTAATTAATTTATGAAGTAATTAAGATTACTTATTGATTTTGGTTAAGAAGAATTAATATCGTGAAATTAAATAAAGATAATTACTTGAATGTAATTGAAAAATAATTAATCCAGGGTGATTAATTAAGAATAATAATGAAGGTTGACTAATTAATTGATTTGAAATTAATTAATGTTAAATGAAGAAATCTAAGTGGCGGAGGTTAGAAATTCAATTTGAATCAATTGAATTAATTTGGAAGTGATCAAATTTTCTTATGGATGATTGAATGGTATTGGATGCTTTGAAGGAGTTGATATCTCTGATATGAAATGTTGTGTTTTTCATTTGGATAACTTGGGTTAGGATGACATAAGACGCGAAGAGACCGAAGTCGGGTATTAGGAAATACCCGAAACCACTTCGAATTTTTATAGATTGATATGTGAAATCTATAGGCTGGGATGAAGTGATTTAAAGGAATTGGACTATTTAAATCTAAACCATGGTACTTAGAAAATGGAGGTGTGGAATAAGTGAGGTCTATAATAAATTGTGGCTTTGTGGATTGTAATGAATTGCCCTAGGTTTTATATAAGCTGTGTGCTTTGTATTCCATGTTAGATGGGTTTACTCACGCTGGTTTCTAGCCTGACCCGGGTGTTACTTCGGTGTAATGCTCGGGTCAGACCGAGTATTACAGATTTTCAGGTAAGGAAGTTCTGGATCTGAAGAAGCGAGCTGGGTGGCACGAACGTGTAGAGTATTTCCGCTGTATTATATTATTGTAAATCCGAGACATGTTGATTTGTATATGTCCAGTGTTTCAATATATGTGTAACTCTGATGTATTAAAATGTAATCGATAGAATATTATTCTTTGTTAACTGTTATCATTTATTATTATATTTTATCCACTGCGAATGTGAGATGTTGATGTTTCTGTTCTTCTTCTTCTTTTATCTCTTTCTTCTTTTTCTTAACTATCTAGAATTTTCGGGTTCGAAAATTCCGGGTCGTTACATGGGGACTTTCGACAAAGGAAAGCAAATAATGCACATAATCAATGGAAAATTATGAAATTTCCATTGCTTAGCTTTCCTACTAAGGCTCTCGATATATCCCTCCTAACTAACACTGGCTCTAATTATTACACTTCTTATTGCACTTAATGGTTGTATACGTTAATGTATTGGAACTACTTTCTCTTATGAGAAACCACTTACGCTAAAATCTTCTATGAATCCTTTAAAAGAGGATTTCATGTTTACGTGAAATTACAAGAAATTATTTTATATTTTATCAAAATAGACTATACAAAATATGGTGCTTTCGATACCTTGTACATCTCTTTCACGTGTTCCTTATAACTTGCACATAACATCTTTATTTCTAATTTGGTTTCATAGAAAATTATATCATTATTCATTTCATTCCAATAGTTTAAAGTATGTTTAATCTATCTTCACTTACAATAGACATTTACTATGAAATTTATTAGTTCCTAATATTTAACTTACATCTTCTTTTGTAGAAGAACTCATTTTTAAAAAGATTTAATATTTTGATAACTAGAAATTATTTCCATTTATTTATTTAAATAACAAGTGTACTTATCAATCACTTTATTTCTATACATGGAAATTATCTTCAAAACACATTTTTATTTGGGTCAAAACAAATGTTGCGTAAAACAACGTTACTACAACCCAAAAATACTAGTATATGGATTCAATTAAAATAAATATTAATAAACCCCATATGCTATGTAAAAATATTACCTTTGGGTGTCACCTACTATAACAATAGCGTCATGGTCTTGCTCCCTTTATTTTTCATGGAAACTTCTATTACAACAATAAATGTTGTAAACTACATTTTCGATACTTAACACACTCTAAGTTTTTATATTTAAAATCTTTGTTTACTTACAAAGAAACTTGTGAGCTATACATGCTCTCTAATTCTTCAAAAATGACGCAGCGGATATATGGAAAACAGATGTAACTGTGAAAGTGGCGATCAATGGATTGAAGTATACCGAAAGGCCCAAATTCGTTGATCCGAAGATACCGAATTCTAGCTATCTCTGACACGTTGATCGTGCACAATACCGTGAAGAGAGATATACAATTCTTCGAGCATTGATCAAGCGCACTTGATTCCGTGAATTGGCTTCAACGATCGTTGATTCGAGCACACTCGAATACCGAAAGTGGAGATAGGAGATTACACTCAACTACCAATTTAGATGAAAGCACAAAGCTAACAAACAAGAATTTTATTCCAAAAGAACCAAGTTTTACAAATGACCCAACTCGCGTATTTATAGCATTTACAACACCAGACCACTAAGTCGTTTCCGACCTAACACCCCACGACTTACGACTTAACCAAGGTCGCTCGCGACTTAAGCACCAGCGACTCAACTTATTACATACCACACACACATGGCCGACCTAACTTCTTGCTGACCTACGAGTTACAAACACAAGCGACACAACAATATTACGACTCAACAACAACACACGACCTATCGTTACAAGACAGCACGCGACTTAACTAATACAACGACATACGACTTAACGACCTAATCACACACGACCTATTAGCAACAGGGATACTTCACGCGACTTATGATTTAGGTCGTCCACGACCTAAAGAAGCGGCAATCAGGAACTCTTCACAATCTTCTTCACACGACCTATCACCTGAGCGACCCATCAAGTTGACTCGTGAGCGTTATTCGCTAGGTCACGAATTCCCACTAGGTCGTAGCCGACCTATGACATGTTGTCCCGGTCCCTGTAACTCGCGAGGTTGGTCTTTCTGCCTCGTTAGGTCACTTGGCCGACTCATCATCACGTTAGGTCGTGAACGGCCTTCACTAGGTCGTGAGCGACCTAAAATTTCCAAGAGACCTAAAACCGTGGCCTCCTCCAAACGACCTAAGGGGCTTGAACAATTCAACTTCCTTGAGTCTGCAGATCGCGCTGCATCATCCTCCCCCAGTTGACAGAAATTCGACCTCGAATTTTCACCGTCTTCTTCCACAACAAGTTCATTTCCATGAAGCGGAATTAAGTATTTGACATTGAAAACATCAGAAGTATAAACATCATCTGGTAACTTCAATTGATACGCATTTTCATTGATTTTCTTCAAAATTTCAACTGGACCAATTTTCCGCGCTTTCAATTTATTGTACGTTCCCACCGGGAAACGATCTTTTGTTGATACTGCGTAAACCAAATCACCTTCCTCGAAATTCACACTTCTCCGCTTCTTATCCGCCAACTGTTTATACTTTTCATTAGATGCAAGCAACCATTCATGAACAGTTCTGTGGCACTCCTGCAACTCATTCACGAAGTCACTAGCCCGCTTAACAACTCCCTTTTGATATGGCACTGTTGTTAAATCCAACGGTCCCTTCGGTAAGCTCGAATACACAATCTGAAATGGACTGAAACCTGTACTACGATTCACCGCATGATTTTGAGCAAATTCTGCTTGACATAACTTCACATCCCAACTTTTCAGATTATCTTTCACCAGACATCTCAATAAATTTCCCAACGACCTGTTAACCACCTCCGTTTGCCCATCAGTTTGCGGATGGTAAGCGCTACTAAAATTCAGCTTCGTTCCCACCATCCACCACAAACTTAGCCAACAATGACTCAGAAAACGAGTATCCCTATCCGACACAATAGATTTTGGCAACCTATGAAGTCGATAGATCTCTTTGAAAAATAACTGAGCAACATGAACAGCATCCGTCGTCTTCTTACAAGCAATAAAATGTGCCATTTTCAAAAACCGGTCAACCACCACATAAATGGAATCGTTACCCTTTTGAGTTCTAGGCAAACCCAAAACAAAATCCATACTTACATCAACCCAAGGTTTAGTTGGTACAGGTAACGGCATATATAATCCTGCATTGGTCGCTGTTCCCTTCGAAACCTGACAAATATGACATCTTTCCACAAACCTTTCAACCTCTTTCCTCATTGACGGCCAAAAGTAAGACTGAGCAATTAATTGCAATGTTCGGTCTCTACCCACATGTCCTTCCTCATGCAGCTCCTTCACTATCATCATTCGCAAGCTACAATCCGGTATACATAAACTATTCCCCTTGAAAAAAAATCCATCAACCAAAACAAATTCATCAGTACTCCCATCCTTAACATTTTCAACAAATTTTGCAAAGGATCCTCCTCAAACAACTCGGGCAATAATTCGAATCCTGTCACTTCAACCTTCAACGTTGTCAACAAGTGATTCCTCCTGCTCAAAGCATCCGCTACACGATTTGTCACCCATGATTTGTGTTTCACAACAAAAGTAAACTGTTGTAGATATGCTATCCACGAAGCATGTCTCGCTGAAATCTTGTCCTGTCCTTGTAGATGTTTCAACGCCTCATGATCAGTGTAAAGAACAAACTCCTTCTGAAACAAGTAATGTCGCCAGTGCTTCACAGCTTGAACAATTGCGTAAAACTCTACATCATATGTACTATATCTCATCTTTGCCCCTGAAAATTTTTCACTAAAATAGGCAACAGGTCTTCCACTCTGACTCAAAACTCCACCAATTCCAACCTTAGAAGCATCAGTATGCAACTCAAACAGCAACTGAAAATTCGACAGTACCAGAATTAGTGCTATCGTCAATAGTGACTTGATCTTTTCAAAGGCAACCCCTGCTTCCTCTGTCCATGCAAACTTCTTCCCTTTCATGCAATCAGTCACTGGTGCCATTACACTGCTAAAATATGGAATGAATCTTCGATAAAAAGATACCAATCCATGAAAACTTCACACTTCAGTAATTGTCTTGGGTTGTGGCCAACTCCTAACGGCTTCTACTTTATTTTCATCCACTTGAATACCTTCCTTTGACAAAACATACCCTAGAAATAAAACACCGTCCGTCATAAACACACACTTCTTTGCTGCCGCATAGAACTGCTCCTGTCGTAGAATCAACAGTACTTCTCGCAAATGTTGGATGTGCTCTTCCGTACTCCTACTATAAATCAGAATATCGTCAAAGTAAACAACCACAAACTTCCCAACAAATGGTCTGAAAATCTGGTTCATCACTCTCATAAAAGTACTAGGAGCGTTTGACAAGCCAAAAGGCATAACCAACCATTCGTATAAACCCTCCCTAGTTTTAAAAGCAGTCTTCCACTCATCACCCGGTCTAATACGAATCTGATGGTATCCACTCTTCAAGTCATTCTTTGAGAACACAACAGCCCCACTCAACTGATCAATCAAATCATCGAACCTCGGCCTAGGAAATCTGTATCTCACAGTGATCTTGTTTAAGGCCCGAATGTCCGTACACATCCTCCACGAACCATCCTTCTTCGGCACCAATAAAGCTGGCACTGCACAAGGACTCAAACTCTCCTGAACACATCCCTGTTCTAACAACTCCTCCACCTGCCTTCTGAGTTCTTCATGTTCCTTAGGACTCATCCTGTAATGTGGCATGTAAGGTAATACTGATCCTGGCACAAGATCAATCTGATGTTGAATGTCCCTCAACGGTGGTAACACCTTCGACAATTCTTCAAGAAACACATCACTGAATTCTTCTAACACCGGCTTTACTTCCTCTGGGACTTCAACAGATTCAGTTACTTCACGTCCAATCAACAAAAATACCTCTGGACTCTCCTCTACTTCTTCAACAAATTCTTTCAAAGTCAACAAAGTCTTCAGCTCCTCAATCTCTTCTGACTTGCTCTCTCCTTGTTGTCTCTTCTTTGGAACTAAAATAATTTTAACGCCTTCAAACATAAAACTGTAGCTATTGTTTCGACCGTCATGCTGCACTGCTCGATCATACTGCCATGGTCTTCCCAAAAGCAAATGACAAACATCCATCTCAACTACATCACACCAGATCTCGTCTTTATATTTCTTTCCAATAGAAAATAGAACTCGAACTCGCCTGTCCACCTTCACCTCTCCTCCTTTTCTTAGCCACGCTAACTTGTAAGGATTAGGATGTTTCTCCGTTTTCAACTTCAACTTTCTCACAGCTTCAGTAGAAATAATATTGTCACAACTTCATGCGTCAATCACAAATTTACAAACCTTCCCCAGAATATTGCACGTTGACTGAAAAATATTACTCCTCAACCAACTAGCTTCTTCTTCCTGCTTTGGTGTTAAACAAGGCCTCCTCATCATTAGACTACATCCTTCATCTCCTAACGCAATATCCTGTTCATCCTTCTCAATTGGACTACAATAACCTTCACCAACATCCTCTCCTTCAACTTCAGCAATCATAGTTCGTTTCTTTATCCTCGGACATTCATTACTCTTGTGACCCACTTCCTGGCAATTATAACATTTAAAACTGTTGCTAACCTTTTCCTTCGCAAATTTATTTATAACTGGTTTACTGATGGCTTTAGAAACAATGGAACTCCCACTAGATCCCTTGCTTTGAAAATTGGAATTTGGAAACACACCACCTCCTCGTCTTCCCTGCTTCTCCCAAGCCAACGCTTTCTGATGTGCTTCTGCTACAGATCTAGGATCAAACATATTCACCATATCTTGAATTTGCATCCTCAACCCTCCAACAAACCTAGCAGTCAATTGTTCCTCCGTCTCCATAATGTCATTTCGAGCAATCAATTGATAAAATTCGTCAGCATAATCATTAACAGTCTTTGTCCCTTGCCTCAGATTCTCCAACCTCTGATACATGAGTGATTGATAATTGTAAGGCAAGAATGTAGCTTTCATCAGCTTCTTCATCTTTTCCCATGATTCAATTTTTGACTTCCCCATTCTCTCCCATATAAGTTTAGTCTGCTGCCACCATGCCATAGCTCTACCTCTCAAACGAGTAGCAACCAACTTAACTCTTCGATTCTCAGGAACTTCTTTGAAATCAAAAATTTCTTCAACATTAGACAACCAATCAAGAAATTCTTCTGCTACCATTCCACCCTTGAATTCTGAAATTTTCTCTTCATACCCGACTCCCATCGTCGGTCATCCTCAACATCCCGATATAAGTTTCGAACTTGGTCTCGATCTCGATAATGCATGCTAGCTCTATCACCTTCTTCATCATAATCAAATGTACGTCTATATCGATCTCGACCATAAACATCCCTTCGATCACGCATGTGACGCAGCGGATAATACGAAAATTAGATGGAACGGTGAAAGTAGCAATCGGTGGACTGAGAAATACTGAAAGGCCCAAATTCGTTGATCCGAAGATACCGAATTCTAGCTATCTCTGACACGTTGATCGCGCACGAAACCGTGAAAAAAGATCTACAATTCTTCGAGCGTTGATCAAGCGCAATTGATTTCGCGAATTGGCTTCAACGAACGTTGATTCGAGTGCACTCGAATACCGTAAGTGGAGATAGAAGATCACACTCAACTACCAATCTAATGAAAGCACAAAGCTAACAAAAAAGAGTTTATTCCAAAATCAACAACTTTACAAATGACCCCCACACGCCTATTTATAGGCTACAACACATCCAAATAACACGCGACTCAACTTAGGTCGCTTGGCGACCGACAACTTACCAAGGTCGTTGCCAACCTAACCAGAACAAATACTTAAGAACAAACTCACACGACCTACGACTTAAGTACAAACGACTGAACACATATATACAGTACAGCGACTTAACAAACAGACAAACAAACGACTCAAATACTAGCGACTTAACATTGCCATGACCTAAATTCAGCGACTCAAGAGGAAAACTGCTGCATCACTTCACGCGATAACTAGGTCGTAGACCGTACGCGACTTATCTTAGGTCGTGAGCTCCCTTCTTCAGCACACTCATTAGATCGTAGACGGCCTAAAACACTTCCCTTAGGTCGTAGCCGACTTAAGCCTTGCGCGTTCTCAACTCGTGCTGCTACTTTGTTATCTCGTGGTTCTCCTCCTGTTGCCTTTGATTGTACACGATCTAAAGAACCCGAACGTCTTAAGCCCTTGTTAGGTCGTGAACGGTCTAAAACGCATTCCTTAGGTCGTGCTGCATCTTCTCCTCTTCGGATTGAGAAAAATTCGTCCTCGAAATTTGTAATCTCTTCCCCATCAGCTTGTTTATACCCATAATAAGGTACCAGATGTTTAACATTAAACACATTAGACGTTTACACATCCTCCGGCAGCTTCACCCTGTATGCATTTTCATTGATCCGTTGCATAACTTCCACAGGACCAATTTTTCTGGCTTTAAACTTGTTATAAGCACCTACTGGGAAACGATCCTTCGTTAACGCATCGTACACTAAGTCTCCTTCATTAAACTCAACATTTCTTCGTTTCAAGTCTGCGGATCTTTTATACTTCTCATTCGCTTTCTCCAATCGTTCCTGAACGATTTTATGATATTCCATCAAACTATCAACAAAATTAGCAGCTCGTTTAACTATCCCCTTTGATTGTGGTATTGCCGTTAAATCCAACGGCCCCTTTGGCAAGTTTGAATAAACAATCTGAAATGGACTGAATCCTATACTACGATTCACCGCATGATTATGAGCAAACTCTGCCTAACATAACTTCACATCCCAACTTTTTATATTATCTTTCACCAAACATCTCAACAAATTTCCCAACGATCTGTTAACCACCTCCGTTTGCCCATTAGTTTGCGGATGCTAAGCGCTGCTAAAATTCAGCTTTGTTCCCACCATCTTCCACAAGCTTAACCAAAAATGACTCAGAAAACGAGTATCTCTATCTGACACGATAGACTCTGGTAACCCATGTAGTCGATAGATCTCCTTAAAATATAACTGAGCAACATGAACAGCATCCTCCGTCTTCTTGCAAGCAATAAAATGTGCCATTTTCGAAAACTGATCCACTACAACATATATAGAGTCATTCCCCCTTTGAGTTCTCGACAAACCCAACACGAAATCCATGCTAATGTCTACCCACGGTTTTGTAGGAACAGGTAATGGCATATACAATCCCGCATTTGTAGCTGTCCCTTTCGAAACCTGACAAACATGACATCTACGCACAAACCTTTCAACTTCCCTTCTCATTGACGGCCAATAATAAGACTGAGAAATCAACTGCAATGTTCGATCTCTATCCATATGCCATTCTTCGTGCAACTCTTTCATAATTTTCATTCTCAAGCTGCAATCTGGTACGCATAATTGATTCCCTTTGAATAAGAATCCATCTATCAACACAAACTCATCAGTACTCCCATCCTTAACTTTCTCAACAAACTTTGCAAAGTAAGGATCCTCTTCAACCAATTCTGGCAATAGCTCAAATCCTGTCACTTCAAACTTCATCGTTGTCAACAAATGATTCCTCCTGCTCAATGCATCAGCTACACGATTCGTCACCCCTGATTTTTGTTTAACAACAAAAGTAAATTGTTGAAGATACGTGACCCATAAAGCATGCCTAGCTAAAATTTTGTCCTGCCCTTGCAAATGCTTCAAAGCTTCATGATCCGTATAGAGAACAAACTCCTTCTGAAACAGATAATGTCTCCAGTGCTTCACAGCTTGAACAATTACGTAAAACTCAACATCATAAGTGCTATATCTCAACTTAGCTCCAGATAACTTCTCACTGAAATAAGCAACTGGTCTTCCACTCTGACTCAATACTCCACCAACCCCAACTTTAGATGCATCGGTATGTAACTCGAACAACAACTGAAAATCCGGTAAAACAAGAATTGGTGCTGTCATCAAAAGTTCTTTGATCCGCTCAAAAGCATATCCTGCTTCCTCTGACCATAAAAATTGCTTTCCCTTCATAAAATCAGTAACTGGTGCCATCACGCTACTGAAGTGTGGAATGAATCTTCGGTAAATGATGCCAACCCATGAAAACTTCTAACTTCAGTAATAGTCCTGGGCTGTGGCCAATTTTTAATAGCTTCAACTTTACTTTGATCCACCTGGATACCCTTCTCAGATACAACATACCCCAAAAATAAAACACTTCGAGTCATGAACACACACTTCTTTGTTGCTGAATAAAACTGCTCTTCACGAAGAATAATTAACACCTTCTGCAAATGTTGAATATGCTCTTCTGTACTAGCACTATAGATCAGAATATCATCAAAATAAACTACCACAAACTTCCCAATGTATGGCCTGAAAATTTGATTCGTCACCCTCATGAACGTACTTGGCGCATTCGATAGACCAAACGGCATAACCAACCACTCATACAATCCTTCCCTCATCTTGAATGTTGTCTTCCATTCGTCCACTGGTCTGATTCGAATTTGATGATAACCACTCTTAAGATCAATCTTTGAAAACATAACAGCTCCACTCAACTGATCTAGCAAGTCATCCAGTCTAGGCATAGGAAATCTGTAACGAACAATAATCTTGTTCAATGCCCGACTATCAGTACACATCCTCCACGAACCATCCTTCTTAGGTACTAACAATGCTGGTACAGCACAAGGACTTAATCTCTCTTGTATGCGTCCTTGTTCAAGTAACTCTTCCACTTGCCTCCTTAGTTCTTCATGCTCCTTGGGACTCATTCAGTAATGTGGTCTGTGAGGTAACACTGACCCTGGCACAAGATCAATCTGATGTTGTATGTCCCTCAACGGTGGTAACTCCGTTGGCAGCTCCATAGGAAATACATCATCAAATTCTTCCAGTACTGGCTTCACTTCTTCAGGAATTTCAACCATTTCATTACACTCTCGACCAATCAACAAAAATACCTCTGGAATCTCTTCTACTTCTTCAACAAATTCTTTTAGAGTCAACAAAGTCTTCAGCTCTTCAATCTCTTCTGACTTGCTTTCTCCTTGTTGTCTCTTCTTGGGAACCAAAATGATCTTAACACCTTCAAATATAAACTGTAGCTATTGGTCCGACCGTCATGCTGCACTGCTCGATCATACTGCCATGGTCTTCCCAAAAGCAAGTGACAAACATCCATCTCCACAACGTCACACCAAATCTCGTCTTTATACTTCTTCCCAATAGAAAATGGAACTCGAACTCGTCTGTCCACCTTCACCTCTCCTCCTTTTCTTAGCCATGCTAACTTGTAAGGATTAGGACGTTTCTCCGTTTTCAACTTCAACTTTCTCACAGCTTTAGTAGAAAGAATATTGTCACAGCTTCCCGCGTCAACCATAAATTTACACACCTTCCCCAGTATAGTGCATGTCGACTGAAAGATATTACTCCTCAACCAACTAGCCTCCTCTTCCTGCTTCGGTGTCAAACATAATCTCCACATCATAAGATTACATCCTTCATCTCCCGACGCGATATCCTGTTCATTTTCTTCAACTGGACTAGAATAATCCTCGCCAACATCCTTAGCTTCAACTTCAGCAATCATAGTTCGTTTCTTTGGCTTCGGACATTCATTACTCTTGTGACCCAACTCCTGGCAATTATAACACTTGAAATTGTTGTTGACCTTCACCTTTGCAACTTCATTCACAACAGGTTTACTGACAACTTTCGAAACATTGGAACTCCCACTAGCACCTTTGTTCTGAATATTGGAACTCGTAAACACACCATCTCCACGTCTTCCTTGCTTCTCCCAAGCCAAAGCTTTCTGGTGCGCTTCAGCAACAGATCTAGGATCAAACATATTCACCATATCCAGTATCTACATTCTCAAACCTCCAACAAACCTAGAAGTCAACTGTTCTTCCGTCTCCATAATATCATTTCGAGCAATCAGTTGATAAAATTCATCAGCATATTCATTAACAGTCTTCGTCCCTTGCCTCAGATTCTGCAACCTCTGATACGTGAGCGATTGATAATTGTAAGATAAGAATGTGCCCTTCATCAGCTTCTTCATTTTCTCCCATGATTCAATCTTCGAATTCCCCATTCTCTCCCGTGTAAGTTTAGTTTGCTGCCACCGTGCCATAGCTCTACCCCTCAACCTAGTAGCAACCAACTTCACTCGACGATTCTCCGGAACCTCTTTAAAATCAAAGATCTCTTCAACATTAGACAATCAATCCAAGAATTCTTCTGCAACCATTCCACCTTTGAATTATGGAATTTCCATTTTCATAACCGATTCCCATCGGCGATCATCATCTACATCCCAATATGAATTTCGAACTTGGTCTCGATCTTGATAATGAATGTTAGCTCTATCACCCTCTTCATCCAACTCAAATGTACATCTATATCGATCTCGACCATCAACATCCCTTCGATCACGCATGTCTCTTCTGCTATGTCTTTCTTCATCTCGATATGGTTCATCTTCAAACTCATGTGGAGTTCTTCTCTCTTCATGTCTATATCCATGGTGATCTCTTCTTGATGAAATTAATGTTTCTCTTCTTTCTCTAAAAGATTGTGGCGACACCCTCCTCGCTTCCGTAACCGATGGCGAAACTCTGTTTCCTCCATGGTTCGAGACTAGCGACCTTTTCCTTTGACTTTGATTCAAGTCATTCATCAATTTCTCTAACTTCCCAATACCTTCATCAAACTTCTCATTGATATGCTATTCCATTTGCTCGACTTCTTCTCTTCTATACAAAGCTTCAACATTCTGATGGCAGTTAGCTCTCCTCGACGGCATGGTTGAATCAAACACAAATACTTCAACAATTCAAACACACTTCAATTTTGAACAAGCTTTGCACAAACTCAACACAAAGTTATGCTCGGCCTTCACTTCAAACTCCTTCCAAACTTTGATCCAAAATGAAATGGATCGGAAGCTTCTAACTTGTTGCAACTTCAAGATGAACACGATGAACACCAACTTCAAACTCCTTGGCTCCAAGACTCGGCTTAACTATGATTGGCTAAGTCTCGCTCTGATACCAAACTGACGCAGCGGATAATACGAAAATTAGATGGAACGGTGAAAGTAGCAATAAGTGGATTGAGAAATACTGAAAGGCCCAAATTTATTGATCTGAAGATACCGAATTCTAGCTATCTCTGACACATTGATCGCGCACGATACCGTGAAAAGAGATCTACAATTCTTCGAGCATTGATCAAACGCACTTGATTCCACGAATTGGCTTCAACGAACGTTGATTCGAGCGCACTCGAATACCGTAAGTGGAGATAAGATATCACACTCAACTACCAATTTAATGAAAGCACAAAGCTAACAAAAAAGAGTTTATTCCAAAATCAACAACTTTACAAATGACCCCCACACGCCTATTTATAGGCTACAACACATCCAAATAACACGCGACTCAACTTAGGTCGCTTGGCGACCGACGACTTACCAAGGTCGTTGCCGACCTAACCAAAACAAATACTTACGAACAAACTCACACGAACTACGACTTAAGTACAAACGACTCAACACATATATACAGTACAGCAACTTAACAAATAGACAAACAAACGACTCAACTACTAGCGACTTAACATTGCCACGACCTAAATTCAACGACTCAAGAGGAAAACTGCTGCATCACTTCACACGACCTAACTAGGTCGTAGACCGTACGCGACTTATCTTAGGTCGTGAGCTCCCTTCTTCAGCACACTCGTTAGGTCGTAGACGACCTAAAACACTTCCCTTAGGTCGTAGCCGACTTAAGCCTTGCGCGTTTTCAACTCGTGCTGCTACTTTGTTATCTCATGGTGCTCCTCCTGTAGCCTTTGATCGTACACGATCTAAAGAACCCGAACGGCTTAAGCCCTTGTTAGGTCGTGAACGGTCTAAAACGCATTCCTTAGGTCGTGCTGCATCAGCATGTCTCTTCTACTATGTCTCTCTTCATCTCGATATGGCTCATCTTCAAACTCACGTGGAGTTCTTCTCTCTTCCTGTCTATATTCATAGTGATCTCTTCTCGATGAAATTAACGTTTCTCTTCTTTCTCTAAAAGATTGTGGCGACACCCTTCTCGCTTCCGTAACCGATGGCGAAACTCTGTTTCCTCCATGGTTCGAGACTAGCGACTTTCTCCTTTGACTTTAATTCAAGTCATTCATCAATTTCTCCAACTTCCCAATACCTTCATCAAATTTCTCATTAATGTGTTGTTCCATCTGCTCAGCTTCTTCCTTTCTATACAACGCTTCAACATTTTGATGGCGGTTAGCTCTTCTCGGCGGCATGATTGAATCAAATAATCCTCAACACAAATCAGAAATACTTCAACAAACTCAAATACAAACTTCAATCTTCAACTTAAACTTCAACTCTCGGCCTTTTCACTTAGTTCGCGCAAGAATGGAACGACCTAAGGCTTAGTTCGGCTCTACACTTCCTTGGCTCGGCTCGGTTTCAAACACTTCAAACACCTTGGCGCGCAAAACTTTCCCGCGCAATTTCAAACAATTTCCACACTTTAATCCAAAGGAATATGGATCAAACACTCCAATCTTGTTGCAACTTTGCGATGAACACGATGAACGACAAACTTCAACAATACACGGCTCCAAGACTCGGCTTAGCTATGATTGGCTAAGTCTAGCTCTGATACCAAAACTAACGCAACGGATATATGGAAAACAGATGTAACTGTGAAAGTGGCGATCGATGGATTGAAGTATGTCGAAAGGCCTAAATTCGTGGATCCGAAGATACCGAATTCTAGCTATCTCTGACACGTTGATCGCGCACGATACCGTGAAGAGAGATCTACAATTCTTCGAGCGTTGATCAAGCGCACTTGATTCCGCGAATTGGCTTCAACGATCGTTGATTCGAGCGCACTCGATTACCGAAAGTGGAGATAGGAGATTACACTCAACTACCAATTTAGATGAAAGCACAAAGCTAACAAACAAGAATTTTATTCCAAAAGAACCAAGTTTTACAAATGACACAACTCGCCTATTTATAGCATTTACAACACCAGACCACTAAGTCATTTCCGACCTAACACCCCACGACTTACGACTTAACCAAGGTCGCTCGCGACTTAAGCATCCAGCGACTCAACTTATTACATTACCACACACATGGCCGACCTAACTTCTTGCCAACCTACGAGTTACAAACACAAGCGACACAATAGTATTATGACTCAACAACAACACACGACCTATCGTTACAAGACAGCACGCGACTTAACTAATACAACGACATACGACTTAACGACCTAAACACACATGACCTATAAACAATAGGGACACTTCACGCGACTTATGGTTAGGTCGTCCGCGACCTAAAGAAGCGGCAATCAGGAACTCTTCATAATCTTCTTCACACGACCTATCACCTGAGCAACCCATCAAGTTGACTTGTGAGCGTTCTTCGCTAGGTCGTGAATTCCCACTAGGTCATAGCCGACCTAAGACATGTTGTCCCGGTTCCTGTAACTCGCGAGGTTGGTCTTTCTCCCTCGTTACGTCGCTTGGCCGACTCATCATCATGTTAGGCCGTGAACGGCCTTCACTATCTCGTGAGCGACCTAAAATTTCCGAGCGACCTAAAACCATGGCCTCCTCCAAACGACCTAAGGGGCTTGAACAATTCAACTTCCTTGAGTCTGCAGATCACGCTGCATCAAAAAAGAATTTCATTTTTAACAAAATTTACATCATATAAAAACTAATTTAAATTTTATAACACCTTTTTTCTCAAAAACCCAATATTTACTTCCTCAGTCATATTAACGATTATACTTTCAACTTTTCAATTTCAAAAGTTTCATTTTATTGCGCTAGACATAAAGTGTATTTTCTTCTTACTACCCTAATACCCTTCCTAAACATTGGAAATCTCATTTCCTTACAAAAGTCTCTTATTACTTCCAAAATAAAAATACTCTCCCTACTATCCCTAGGGAACTTTCCCACTTTCTATAACATATGAATACCAATCTTCTTTGAAAATATAGCTTGTTATACATTATAAATCGGCAATAACACAGTGCTCAATATCTTTGGGTCATCCCAAACCCGACTAGTAAAATATGCACAAATATACTTCTAAAAAATTTCCAAATGTTAAAATCTATAATTGGGGACTATTTGGATATTAGTACATAATATATTTGTATTTTATTCAAAAATATAAATACGTTCACTCATATTTCCTAACTTACTTAGGATCTACAAACCCAAGCCCAGATACCAAATGTAACAGCCCGAATCCCAGTGGGTCCGGATTTGGGATATGTCGCAAAAATGCTAAAATCCAAGCCCACTAAAGCCCGAGTAGGGTATTAGGTATCCTAAAAATAGGCAAAGATAAATATATCAGCGCTCAAATAAATATCTCACAGTGGAACTGACTAAAATATAATAGTAAATAAATACTCACCATGATAATAACACTTTCTAAACAAGTGTCACAAAGCTGGAAAATCTCTATCATCTACTTTACCTATGGGATGATACGAGAAGGGGGTCAGAACTAAAGTTCTGGTGAATAGAGAAATTATACACTTCTAAGCATAATTCTACATATACAATTCTATTTCTATTTTATTTTATGTTAGGTTTATTAGATTTATAACACTCTCGCCTCTATGCATGAATCATACCCATCTACTCCCTAGTAGATTAAGACCTAATAACCAAGACCTAATATACATATACATATACATATACATATACATATACATATACATATACATATACATAATATACATATACATATACATGTACATATACATATACATGTACATATACATATACATGTACATATACATATACATGTACATATACATATACATATACATATACATATATATAGCTACTTGCCCAAAGACCGCATCGGTCCTAGGTACTTCCCATAGTAGCTATCGTATCCTCCTTAAAAAAGACTCCTTCATCTCGCTACTGTAGTGTACTATAACTACATTTGTAAAGGACCACTTCGTGAGGCTTACAATACAGATGTTCTGTCATCTACTATAAAAACATGAAAATGCATCGACACTAGCTTATACTAGTGCCCGGACATCCACAATGTATCACCTAGTGCGTACCTTGAGGACTATACGTAATAGTTCTGTCTACTCCATGAATTCTGCCAACAAGGTCTACCTTGTACGAAACTCAGTCAGGGATTTTCTATATCTATAAAGGTCCACTTGGTTAGGCCTACAATACAGATATTCTACTTAGCCATCTCTTTTCTCATCGTGACTATGGCCCCACACTGCCCCCTTAACCAATCGAAAGACCTTTTAACACCTAAGTGACCGTGCTCTATTTTAAACAATCTAAACATCCAATTGGATATGTCGCTCATCTAATGTCTCGATAGTGAATGAAGCATTGGCATGTTGGTTTAACTCTAGTCTTTCCTGAACTCGTTATGACGGAAGATGATTGATCTCCACATACCTTTATCGTTTTGTGTCATGCCCACTATAACCTACTTGCAAACTAGAGTACGGTGTCAAACGAATATCCTACTCCATCATCAACCTTTTGACTGCCTACAAAGGTCCACTTCATTAGGCCTACAATGCAACAGCAGTCAAGGCATACTCTCTTAATGGAACACCAACAGACCTACCTCCGGGTCTACAGCTTCATTAGGCCTACACCAAAGGGACATCCTAGAGTATCCTCACATCCGTTGAAGTCTCGTACTTCCTTCTTGCTCAAAATAACTAAGCTGGACATGCTCTTTCTGTACTAAAAATTTGCACTGAACTGCTTCGTTAGGCTTCTTATCTATATTCTCTTGGGCTACTCGAAACTCACCTTAACATTCTATTAGACCCTACGCTAATCTTTTATTATGCGTTTAGTATACTTTTCTTATTTTTTTTTGCTACTTGTTTGCCCTAATCAACATGCCCAACCCTACCCATGTATGAGACCATCAGTCCTAAACCTGAAAGGGAATGCTACTGGCGTAGGCCAATTCTATCATTCTTGCTTATTAACTTATTACAAGATCTAAGTTTGATAAAATAAGCCTCTTCTAATTTTTTTCTTTTTAATTATAATCTACATGTTACAATTATACTTGTAATTGTGACTTTTATATTCTTTCCATTCTTTTATAACCTATATGTTATAAATGTAATTGCAAGTGTCTCTTTTCTATTCCAGTCCGTCTTCTTTTATTATGATACTAAATTATTTTAGTTCTCTTATATTATATGACTGTCTTAGCTTGGGACCAGTCCATCTGTCACAAATTACTTATCATAATAAATGCTTTACTTTTTATTCTACTGTCTACGTAGTTAATGCAGATCTAGTCACATTTTCTGTTTAATATTTCTAGTCTCGTCAAATATTTAACTTGACTATTTCCTCTTCTTTAATTTTTTTAATGCTTCGTGTTATTCTATTTTACTCTGGGAAGTAGTTCAATTTTATTTGGATGGTTACAAAAACTGTACTAAAAATTAATTTCCATAATTTAATATTAAATAATGCTATAAATAATAACTCGTAACAGCAAGATATTTCTTTTATTGTTTCTACAATTGTTGGGTAATACAAAATATAGTGATTTCTCTATTGCACTAATTTCACTTCTCTTACTTTTATTCTTGCAATTACGTTTATCATTATTCTTACAATATTAAACTATGGAGATTTATTCCCTTTTCTAAAAAAAACCAACTAATCTATCACTAATTTCCAAATCAAGTTATTAAATTTTCCCCTTTTTAATTCATTTCTCTCATTATAACATAATTTACTGCAAATCTCTCACTTTCAGACTTGTGCCTTTCTCTATAATTTTTAAGCCTAATATTACTTATATTTAATTTGGTTCATATCTTTTTCCATATAAATAACTTTTAAATACAAGTACACTTCTCTTATAAAATTTACAGTCTCAACATAACTAACTAGTAGAACTAATTAATAAAATTAGTTTAAATGCTGAATTAAAATATTTAACGGAAATTTAACGATAATAAGTATCATAAACATAAAAGATATATAATTTAAATCCACTCACCTGTCATCCTTAGATTTAATCCATGGCCTTCATGGATCCCCTTCTAAGGCGTTTATTATTTTTATTAAAAACATTCTCCCTAGAAATATTTTGTATTTAGGATTCAGCCGGGCAACGAACCCAATTGGGAGAAAAACCGATTCTGAGAAAATAGGTATGCATAGGTTTCTATTTTTGTGGAGTTTAGGAATCTCAGACCCGCGGATTTCTGGATTGAATCTGAAGTAACAACGTCACATGCTCGCTGCGAATCGTTGGATCTAGAAAACAATGCCTTTGATCGCACGAAAATTAGATTAAAAGACTTCGACATGGCCCTGGACGTTTTCTCGTCTAGGGCTCTAAGCTGGTCAACCTATGCGTTGAACCGTGCGCTTTGCGGGTCGACCTATATGTCGACCCATAGGGTCTTATATTTTTTCTTTTCACTTCTGATTTCTTTTTCTACTCGTAACTTCTTCATATTAACTCGGATTTCGACAAGTTATATATGAAAACTGATTAGAAAATCGGCACAAACACAATGGTATATGTTTCGAAGCCATATTGCGACAATTCCAAAAATGCTTATTTTCACCGTTCATCGTTATTTGATTATTTAATTATCCAAAATG
This sequence comes from Allium cepa, assembly GCA_030765085.1. Taxonomy (NCBI): domain Eukaryota; kingdom Viridiplantae; phylum Streptophyta; class Magnoliopsida; order Asparagales; family Amaryllidaceae; genus Allium; species Allium cepa. The sequence goes on from CM060943.1 coordinate 857,195,725, forward strand.
CGGGATGTTACAAATAGAAGATGTGAATCAACATTATGGAAGAAAAAGGTAAATTTCTATTGTTATAAATTTCCCCTCAACAACAAATTCCTTCTCGAATCTATAATTCTAATGTATGTATATACCTTGCTCTCTCTCTATATATATATATATATATATATATATATTCTTTTGGATTAGAATGGAAAAGGAGTCAAGTAAAGGAATGCATTCAGATTTGGCGGATTTGGAATGTTGGAAAGGCGAGTGGGAAATTATATAATTTATTCACAACATCGACACGTATATCATTAATATTTATTTAATTATTATGCATGTATAAGATCTGTTAAGTTGTAGGTTTAAAAAAACATACAGGATTATCTCCTACATATTCTATAAATTAGGTAATTAGAATTAGAATATCATGTACAAGCTAATTTAGAAATTCGAAATCAGTCCGAAATATTTATTTTTGTAGCATGTCAGTAAAGTTGTAAAGTTTATTCTAGATTTATAATTCAGTTATAAATTAATTTACCATAGTTGACTTAGAATGTGAATTTCTATATTTTAATTTATTAGGAGATAGGTATAATTTAATTGTATCAATTTTTTTAGAATTTCCATTAATTATCCATAAAAAGTGCATCATCCGAATTAGCAAGGAATATTCCAAAAAGGAGAGAGATGCGTAAAGTATGGATATTTTTCCCCGTAATTTAAACCATCCACTTCAATAAAAGAAGATAGATAATTCCTTGTAAATTTCAAATGAAACAAAAGTTCTAATTTTTGGTAATTTAAGGAAAGTTATAATTGCAATCCTATTTGGAAGGATAACTTTGATAAACTAAAATGTGGAAAGAAATGTTCTAGTTTAAGAATTGATAGTTAAAAATTGGAAAATATTTATATATACGTATAACCATGCATAACAGGTAAAGATAAAAATATATGCATAGTGTAATTTACAATGATATTTTATATTAATTTTTAATAGCGTAATAATTATAGAATTAAGAGGTTGAAAAAGGATAGAATGGTGATTTAAAATTTATGGTCAACAACTACAAATTTAATAGGTAATAAATGAGTAGTATATATGGAGTTAAAGGAATTAAATGAGGATTGATTAAGAGTTTAATATGGTATTTGTGGAGAAACGAATAGGCATAAAAAAATTAAATAGGAAAATAAATGTTTTAGTGGACCGATTAAAGGATTTTATGTGACATATTGGAGAAATGAGTGGGCATAATAGGTTGAATCAGAATGAATATATAAATGTTATTATATTTATCCAATTAGAATAATGATGACCATATATTACCGATAATTAATATTTGTGGATTATAATAAATAAGCGTGTAAGGTTGAAATCAAATGTTAGAAGGCAATATAATTTTCAAAGTGGAAAAATATACAACCTTAATTATACAATTAGAACAAGCGTGAATGGGTCTTGGCTAACATTTAAGAGTAGGATGGTTTGTTTGGTTTAGTAGGTTAGAATGCAAGGTCAATAAAGTTACACAATAGAAGTCTTCCCTTCACTTAGAGACTACCAATAGTAGCGTATACTTACTAAGAACGCAAGACATCTCTAGCTGTAGGACCTGTGTGGAAGGGATATGCGCTTGTGGATATGTGGGGAAAATATATCAAGATTTCATCTTGAATTTGAAGTATTAAATGGCCCGGCACTTTTAAGGAAATGGGGTCTACTTTAGCTCTAATAAGAGGTACTAAGTAATGGAAGGGGCATTTTCCCTGACTTAAGTTAGATTAGTCTAAACTGGATGTTAGTTGAGGAAGGTCGGCAGGCTACGTCAGTATCTCTATTGGACCAGTATTTAGTAGTAAGGATAGCATATTGGTTATGACCACCGGCCGTCTATGGCTAGCGGTAGTAAAGAATTGAGTTATTCCCGGACGGATTTCACTTCGTACTAGTGTAGTACTGGTATGGGATACATACAGACCTCAAAGTAGTTAGTTAGATGTAAACTATTTGTTGGAGGTTGGCTAGTTATCTCTAAGAGGATTCTTTGAGATACATTAGTAGAATAGAAATTAAATTAAAAAAGCCATATATAGAGGTCATCGGTCTCTGTAGTAGGACCAATTGACTAGTGTTTACTTTGCGAAGGGCCTACTTCGAGGAGTAAGGTATTAATTGGCTATTGGGTCTACCTCCTCCGTATTTAAAAAGAATTGAGTGGTCGGGGTTTTTGGGTAGTATATGTTTAGGTATATATGTATATAGGCACATATATATAGTTAGTTATACCTCGGAGGAGATTAGGCATATCGTACTGCACATAGGTTTTAACAAATAAGTCGTAAATAATAGACATAACACTTAAATGGAAATCAATCGGCATAAATTAGTGTCATGAATTAAGTATGTAATTTTGGTATCACCTAGACATTATTTCGATCCCTTCCTCATTGCAACCCAAAGGATAGATTTAGAGAGATTCGTTATGGTGCAAGTAGGAAAAGGTAGGTAGCGAAGTCTTCTCATTCATGCTCGGCGCTAACAAGGCAACTAAATATCCAATGAATAATATTATTTTCGAGGTAGTGGCCATAGGCAGTATACGTATTCTATTATATTTCTCAGTTCTGCTGTGAGTTAATATCGATCTCTCTTTAATATGCTTGTATTCATTATAGGTTACCAAAATCAACGATCTGTACCCTAATGACTTGGGTTTCAATTTAGTATAAATTCAAGAATACTAAGGTGCGATTTCCATCTATTCGTCCATCCATAGGTGATAAGCGGCACTCAAGCTCAACTTAGTGCCTAAATCCTCCGGTCGACTCCTTCACAACTCACCGATGAAAATTGGATCTTGATTGCTAATAATGTTAGAAGGAACTCCATGTAACTTGACTCTCTCCCTCACGTATAGTGTCGCTAAAGATGTAGCAGTCCTCGTAGTGTTTCTATCATGTACACATACATAACATATAAATGCATCCACTAACATGCACATGAACATGTGTATACATGCATACAATTAGGAATACATACATAATACAAAATCAAAGATATTTTAAGTAAGCTTCCTCCTTAAGGTAAAATAAGTCAACATATGCATACATGAGAAGATGGAAATGATGTGCACAAGTGGGAGGGGCTTTGGCCGTGCATTTTAAAGGGGAAGTGTGTTGGAGAAGCCTTGAAAAAGTGATGTGTACATGCCTTCTTTTACCCTCTTCTTTCTTCCAATAAATACCCTACCATCTTCTCTTCATTTTCATTCATCTTCTTCCTTCTTCATAAGCTTCCTAAGAGCTTTTTTAATGGTCTCCATGCCTAAGAAACTAATGAGAAAAGGCGATGGCAAAATATTGGAAAAATATATACACATGTATATAATATCAATCCACTTCAAAAATAAGTCAAAACACCTCTTTGCACCACTCAAACTCACGAACACCACTTCCCAAAGAAAGGTCGGGCCTTCCCTCACCTAAAATCATGGCCGTGAGCCCTTAGCTAATGTTGAGCCATTTAAAGTCGATAGTGCTAGCGATCATGAATGTAGATTTCAAGATAGCGGAGCTATAGCTGATTTTCTATTAGCTTGAAGGGAAAATAATGGTGAGAACTCCAAGACAACTATATTATATTTTTAATGATGATACGAAGTTTTCAAATGGTTGTTTAATATGCTTTAATCATCAAGATTGATTTTTTTTCATATGAATGTTGAATATATATGCAAGTCACGAATATACACATCGATAAGCACAAGGGAAATCACTTTCCTTGGATTAATAAAATGGTGTATATTGAAGTGTTAAAACCATTAAAAATTGTTTAAAATGTTTTTGAAATGTTTTGTACACATTTAAAATATTTTGGAGAAGTTTGAAAAGAACTAGAAATTTAAATAAAGATAAGTGAGTCGCGTAACGATAGTTTGCGATTTCATGTTATAGAAGTTAAATAAGTGTAAAAGTTGAAATATAGCTTAGAATTCTTCAAGATAGGAATTTTCTAAACTATTATATCTATAGTTTTCCAACCAAGGAATAAAATCGAGATTCCGATGATTATATTTTGAAATATGAGTAAAACAAGTTTTTGAAAAATCCCAAATTTGCCGTTCAGAATCCAAAACAGGATTTCTTTACAAATGTTGTTTTAAATTGTTTCAAAATGTGAAATAAATCCTATAAATCTTTTAAAATGTTTTAAAAGTCATTTGGTTAATAAAAATGAATTTTCAAATAATAAAATGTAGTTTTGGTCAATATAGCTTAAAAAGCACTATCCGCAACACATTTCTATAACTTCTGAAATATAGTTTTAAACTTAACAATTCTTTTCCAAATCATTTCAAAATGTTTTCAAATGTTTAATAAATTATTTTAAAGGTAATTTGAAGGATTTATGAAATGAACAATAACAGCTTAGAGTCAATCAAATTACATGATCGCCTTATGGGTGTTAGAGAGATAGTGTCTAGGCTTGAGTTTGGAAAGCCAGCTTCCTGTTCTACCTAGCTATCAAGATTGGCTTGACAAAGGGGATAGTGAATTTGACTTACTCGAATCGAAATTTTCTAAAGAATGAAGAGCAAAGTTTTCCAACATTGGTACCATTTGGATTTTATGGAGATGATCTTCTTGTACTTTGAATTAAAGCCAGAATAGGGAACTCGTACTATTCGTGGAATTTAAAAGGTGATTTCGCAGTTCTTTTCCTCATAGTATCTTTTGAAAATGATGATTAATATTGAGTAGAATTAGATGATTTCTACAGATTCTGCTCACTTAATATTTACTTATTTTGGATTAACATCCTAGATAACATGGTTTTAACTTAATTAAATTTTTAGTTTTGAATTAAGAAATCTTTTTATGATTTAAATGAAATGATTTTGGAAACGTTTTCCTGTGTGTAAGATGAAATGATTTCGAAATTATTCCAAGTTTAACAAGATTTTAAGTAATCAATGTTTTAGATAAGAGGGGTTTAATAATTGCATATATACCGGAAAGAAGTGTTCTAAAAGTTGTATATCTCTAAAAGAGATTTTTTGATAAGAAGAATTTAATTAATTAACGAATGATTCTCTATTCACAAAACCTATTTTTATTAACGATTGGATTGGAAGGAACCTGTTAACTCCCATTTTGAAGCGACCTAAAATGTAATGCGACCTAGCGACGTATCATTACTTTGCGACCTAGCTACCTAACACTTCGCGACCTAACGACCTAAAAACTCCGCGACCTATAACTCAGCAGCCCAATGACCTAAGAGTACCTGACGACCTAATAGTCTCAACGACCTAACTCCACAAAGCAGCTCTGCGACCTAAAGACTTAAGCATTGTCATGACCTACGACCTATGGGTAGCAGCGACCTAACTTGCCAAGAAGACTCAGCGACCTACCGAGATAAGAAGACTTAGCGACCTAACGAGTGAACGACTTAGCTTAGGTCGCTACATTGGATGCCTCAGCACTACAAGATCAACCACTCTCATAGGTCGTCTACGACCTATAACTTGCTCCAGACTAGAGTGCAACCTTGTCCTACTAAAATTCTAACACTGCTCGCGACCTACGACCTACGACCTATAATAGGTCGCTCGCAACCTAAGCAGGCGAAGACAAGTTTAAAATGCAACAGATATGGAAGGTTCCTTAGGTCGTCAGCGACCTATAACCTACGACCTAACTTAGGTCGTCCACGACCTAGGACTTGGAAGATAAATCATGTCTAGAATCACGCCTATAAATACACGACCACCTCCAACATTCAGGGGACTTTTGGATCATTTTTCTTGAGGACATTGAAACTTCACTATCTTCAAAGCAATCTACACTCCATCACTTCAAGCACACGTAAGATGCTTAGATCCACTTCACACAAAGATTCGACACATTCAACCATGAATTCGAAGAACTTTGTTGTATTGAAGTTTTCTCTAGCTACTTGGCTTTTGCATTGGATTGAATTGTATTTGAGAGAAGTTGTAACCAAATTCAGTAATAAAGAGACTTAAAGTGGACGTAGGCTTGCCCTAAGCCGAACCACTATAAAAACTGTTGTCTTTTCTTCTTTTTCTGTGATTTCTCTACTTGCTTGTAGTTCCCATGTACACGGGTGGTGCTTTCATCCAACTTCAATTGACACCGGGGTGTTAGCGTCCGATTTTCACGTTAACATTTTTGGTGCTTTCACTGAGAGTTGAACTTAGGAAATTTCCACTATTGCTCCGCAAAGGATTGTTGAAAGGAATTTTTTTAAAACCTGAAGTTTATTGGAAATAATGGCTCCTGGGAGAAAACGAAGTTCTGCAAGATCCAACAATGATCAAGAGAATACTGCTACCTCTCCTCCTTCAAGTCAAGCAGCTCCAACTGTTGGAGTTACTCGAGCAGAGTTGGACGCCGTGGTTTTGGGATTGAATCAACAATTGAATGCTCAGAATGCGCAATTGGAAGCCCGGAATGCCCAGAATGCCTTGATTATGGATAGGTTAAACGCCCTGCTTGAGGCAAATCACCAACGACAGGATAATGAAACAATCTATGCTGAAGATGCCCGTGACCCCCAAGTGAAAGGTATTCCTCAAAGAGCAGACAACACCACTGCAAGGGCACCTTCCCAAGCTGAAGGGTCAAGGCCACGGCCAACTTTTCAAACTTTCGAAAGGGCAGCTAACTTCTGCCAGGCAAAGTCTCAAAACGATGAGGAGTATCTATCAGAAATGGTCCGCTCAATCATGAAGGAAAGCATGCAGAGGCATGAGGATGAAAATGACTAGGGGTTCGCTCCGAGCAAGACTCCGTTCACCGAAAGGATTTTAAAGGTAGAGTTTCCCAGGAAATTTGTGCCTCCTACCATCACGGCCTATCGAGGGACAAGTGAACCTAACCAATTTCTATACAGATACGATTGGCATATGACCGGGGCACGAGCATCGGATGAGATTAAATGTCGATATTTTCCAGTATATTTAGAAGGGGTGGCTTTGCTTTGGTTCACCAAGCTACCGGTTCGATCCATAGATCAATTCTCCGATTTAACCCGGAAATTTAAAGAACAATTCAGATTGTATGCGTCAAAGGCCAAAGATATAATGTCACTGTCTAGTCTAGAACAAGCACCCGGAGAACCCATCAAGTCCTTTTTGAACCGTTTTAATATAGCTTTAGCCGAGGTAGACAACGCGGAACCCCGAATGATCTTAACATACTTAATGCGGGCCATCGACAAGTCAAGTGAATTCGGGATGTGGCTCAAAATGAAGGAACCAAACTCACTCGAGAAGTTTTATAAAAAAGCCGACGAATTCATACGCCTAGAAAACCTCTCAATGCCGGTAAAAGCAGCAGTGGCCGAAATCAAGAATAACGATGTCATCTCTAACAAGAAAGGATCTGGAAACCAGAAAAGGGAGCGTGATGAAGGAAAAAGGTAGGGGAATAAGAAAAAACCTCGACGTTTTAACCCTTCAGATTTCACCCCCTTAACTGATACACCGGAAAAGATCGTTTTGGCAACAAAGGAGTTTGTCAAGTTCCCTAAACAACCTGAGATGGGGAGAGGTGCAGTTCAAAATGTGAAATTATGTCGATTTCACAACCAACCCGGTCACGATACTGATCAATGTCGCCAGTTAAGGAATGTGATTGAAGAACTGCTGAAACAGAATAAACTTCAACAATATGTGAAGAAAGACGGAATTGACCCAACCTCGTCCGCTCAGGGGCAACCATGTCCTGCTTATCGGTCCAGCTCAAGCAACAGAACTATAGAGCAGGAATTCGAGAAGCTGATCATTGACTAACATATGAATCACAAAATCATGGAATAGCATTCATTTACACCCATATTTTACTTAATAGCGTTGCCTAACTTTGTAAAATGATCATGGATGTATAATTCTTGTGCAGTTGACCACTGTAAATTTGATGTGAATCAGTAATGAGCAATTATAAATCTTATATTCTTTAATACCGTTAAAATGCCTGTATCATTTCGATATGCAAATATTACTAAAAATATCGATTTAGTATTGCAGGCTATCAGAATAAAGCTTGCTCATCCAACATATCACAAAGCGAGTGATCCCTACAAATCACGGAGTAAACAAATGACAAGTCACAAATGCTCCGAATTCAAGTATTTCGAAAGAAGTGCAATTTGCAAACGATTGAGGACTCCACCAAAGAGGGCACCTTCCTAATAGGAAGATTATGAGCCTTTGCAAACCGACCACAATCGTTTGTGTAAACGAACATCTGGCGAAGCAACTTGCATCTGCCCCATGGATCCACTCAGCAATAAGGCATATTTCTCTTGCAAAGAACAAATGAAAGATGTACTTGAAGTTATTGTGTGGGATTGCTAAGAAGCGCAGGGTATAAAGACCCAGCGCAACTCTTTAGAGTCCAAAGTACTCTTTAGAGTCCAAATGCTTCTCTTCGGAGACCCAACGCTACTCTTTATAGTCCAAAGTACTCTTTAGAGTCCAAATGCTTCTCTTCGGAGACCCAACGCTACTCTTTAGAGTCCAAAATACTCTTTAGAGTCCAAGTGCTTCTCTTCGGAGACCCAACGCTACTCTTTAGAGCCCAAAATACTCTTTAGAGTCCAAATGCTTCTCTTCGGAGACCCAACGCTACTCTTCAGAGTCCAAGGCTACTCTTCAGAGTCCAAAGCTACTCTTTAGAGTCCAAATCAAAGACCTCGAGCGGGCCTAGCCAGAAAAAGAGAGATCTTTCTCGTTACAAAATTGCGGAATGATCGGTCGATACACTCCCCTGAATCCGTCCAACCGAGAGAAAGAAACTCCAAACTTCCAGGCAAAAGCCCTACTCAGAGGCACACGTTTCACCGAGATTGAAATAAAACTTCCAGGTGTTGAAACGTGAAAAGCCCTCTTCGGAGGCCCATTTCACCACAGTTGAAATGCTAAAAGACCTCAAGCGGGCCAACCAGAAAAAGAGAGATCATTCTCGATACAAAATTGCGGAATGATCGGTCGATACACTCCCGTGAATCTGTCCAACCGAGAGAAAGAAACTCCAAACTTCCAGGCAGTAACCCGGCTCAGAGGCACGCATTTCATCATGATCGGTCGATACACTCCCGTGAAAAGAGATGTGAAAAGCCCTCTTCGGAGGCCCGCTTCCCAGCGAACAGGGAAAATAAAAACCTCTTCCCAGAGGCACAACAAAACCAAAAGACCTCCTCCCAGAGGCAGAAATAAAAAGACCTCCTCCCGAAGGCACAATCAAACAGAAAGAGCTCTTCGGAGGCACACGTTTCACCGAGATTGAAATAAAACTTCCAAGTGTTGAAGCGTGAAAAAGCCCTCTTCGGAGGCCCATTTCACCATGAGCTGAAGTGTAAGAGTCGCTCTTTGGAGGTCTACTTCACCAGGAGCTGAAATGATAAAAAGACCTCTTCCGAGGCACACGTTTCACCAAGATTGAAATGAAACTTCCAAGTGCTGGAACGTGGAAAGCCCTCTTCGAAGGCCCATTTCACCAGAAGTTGAAGTGTAAGTGTCGCTCTTCGGAGGTCCACTTCACCAGGAGCTGAAATGATAAAAAGACCTCTTCGGAAGCCCACGTTTCACCGAGATGGAAATAAAACTTCCAAGTGTTGAAACGTGAAAAGGCTCTCTTCAGAGGCACAACTCTTTGGAGGTACACGTTTCACCAAGATTGAAATAAAACTTCCAAGTGTTGAAACGTGAAAAATCCCTCCTCGGAGGTACAACTTTCTAAAGAAGCATTTCATCAGAAATGCGAAACAAAAAAAGAAGAAGAAGAAAGTCCTCTTTAAAAGCTACACTCTAGCTCTTGAAGGAAGATCTTTAAAGCTACAAAGACTAGAGTGTTCTTCGGAGGCCTGCTCTACTACATAGGAGAATTCACTTTGTAATATATATATATAAATATATATATATATATATATATATATATATATATGCAAAGAAAAAATGATATTTCCGAAGGGTAGGGCGTGAGAACTCATGCGAAACGAGGAGAACTCTATTTCAAGTAGAATAGTATTCCTCTGAGAACGGAATAAGTATTCTCCAAAAAGAGAAAAGAGTACAAGACCCCTCGAAATTGAATGTATTGCAACGAGCTTATGGTATGGGGGCAACATGGTATAGCTACATTGGCAAAAGTAATGCTCAAACAACATACCATAAGCCCACTGCAATATTATATAAAGAAACTTGTACAAAAATAAAAAATAAATGCATTCTCAAATACAAACAAAAAGTTTGTACAAATAAAGGATCATTTTATTCAATTCTATTACAATTTCTTACAGATACAAGTTTCGAAATAAAGAAAGCGGGGGCCGGTACCCGCACAATCCCCGACCAGAAAACTGGAATCTTCATTTCTTCTTGCCACCTTTGGACCCTTCACCCGGCCGGATGGTTAGCTTTTTGGGTCGATCTTTAGGCATGAGGGAAGAAGGAGAGGGAGGTACAACAACTTCCGGTTCCTCTTCAGTAGAAATGATGCTCTTCCTCCTTTTCTTTGATATTCTGTGCTTCTTTTTCCTCTTTGAAGAAGATTCACTTCCTGGAGTAACAAGTTTATACAAAGTTATGTCATCAGAAGGAGTCCGCTCCGGAGATATCTCACCTCCCTCAAGTCCTTCGTCCTTTTGCTCTTGCGAAGCAGCTGGGTCATCCAAGCCCCGAAGGGCACCTATTATTTCTTCATGTGATCCCAGATGAGGAGTAGGAGTGATTGGGGGAGGCAGAGGAACAGTAACTGGAGGTGGAGAAGTTTGAATGACGCTCGGCGCTTTCTCTACAAAGGAAAAGTTAAGAGTGTCAGTATTTCCCGCAAAAAGAGGAGACAATGGCTCGTCGAGATTCAAGAAATAATTAAGAAGCTCGTCAAATCTGTAAGAAACTAGCATGTTGTCCCCCTGAGCATTATTAGGGTTACATGGAGAAGTTGGTGGCATCACATCAACTTCGTAGTCTAGAGCTTCAGCTCTCTTTTGTGGCTCATCTACGGCTTGTGTAATTATGGCTCCGGTATCAGCTTTAGTAGGAATCAGTGTATGAGAGCTAGAACCAGCAATGTCAACATCGACTGAAGTTGAAGGAGGGATAGGGGCAGTCAAAGTTGTTTCTTTCTCTTGATGCTCTTCCCCTATCATTTCAACTCGCGATCTAGCAAGTTGCTCCTTCCCTCTAGCAAGAGCTGCGCGAGCTTCGAAGTCTAAATAGTGCGCCTCTAGCTCCTCTTCAGTGTACCCGGTGCCTTTAAACATATCAAGCGCGGCTTCCTATACTTCAGCTAGGGTAACCTCATATTTGGGACCCAGAAATGCAAGACTGCCACGCCCTAACACACTTTGCAAATAGAATTCAAATAATGTCGAGATGATGTGAGCTTTGGTAGCTTCATGAGCTTCTTCAGCTGCAATTCTACCAGCAATAGCCTCATCTCGCGCTCTTTCGACTTTAGATAGTTGAGCTTTCAAATTTTCAATTTCCCCAACCTGAAAGCTAGTTTGCCCTTGTAACTGAGTAATATCAGTACGGTAGCCCTCTACAATTTGCTCCAGCCCATCAGCCTTGGCCTCGGCATCCGTTTGCGCAGCATGAGCATCCCGCACCTGCTGCTGGAGCACACTCTCCCTTTGAGAATAAGAAGCGGAGGAAGTGGCAAGCTCCTCTTTGAGTTTCCCAACTTCCGCTTCAAGTTTTTCATTATAATCGTCAATGCTCCTCATTTCTGCATCATGCTGCTTAAGGGTCTTTTGCCATTCGGTTTTGTCATTCTCCATGGTCAGCATAGCTTCGAGATTGGCCCGATTCACCCTTTGGAGCTCATCAACAAGTTTTTTCCAATTTGACATCCTCTCAATGTCATTTTTAACGGCATCAAGGTTCCGTAACATGGCATTTTTATCTATGGGAACCATTTCAAGGTCAAAGCGAACTCCTTTTAAGCACCAATTTGGAAATCGACTTTGGAGAGTGGCTGGACCTGGTCCAACTTGGTAAGAAGGCCTGTTAATGATTGCCTGGATATCAGTACGGGAAGGGGCAGGAGACTGAGAAGGAATAGGAGCGGTAATCTTTTCAGAAGTTGCAGGCATTGGTTGCTCACTGACTTTAGCCCGTTTACTTGGGTCATCAGTTATGTGACTCTTCCCTCTGTCATCGTGAGATTTGCGTTTGTGGGAGTCACCCTCTTTGTGGGAAGAATCGTATCGGTCATCCGGTCTTCCATAACATTCTTCATTGGCACGTCTCTCCGGAGCCTTCCGAGCGGCCCTCTCTTCATCGGTCTCTCTATAAACAGGAAGATAATGCTTATAGTCATACTGGCCGCATCTCCCATATCGCTGGAAGTCATCATAATACGAGCCACCTCGCTTTATTGAAGAACCTGAAATTGGAAAAAACACAACTTTAGAATTCTTCAAAGTACAAAGAGTCAGAAGCATAAAAGTGCCGAAAGATTCTAAGTGTGGATGTGCAAGCTACGCGCGGCAAACTACGAACCACTCTTTAATTGTGGGGTAGTTATGGGTGTAGTAATTAGCGTCAACTCTTGGGTCGACGGAGTCTGTTGCAGAATAGAAGTAGCCTCGACCACTGAAGAAGAAACCCCGGTAGTGATAGGATCATCTATAAAGATCTCTTGTGAGGTGGCAAAGAGGTCACTCAATCCTTCGAAAGTGTCGTCCCTGCTCTGCTTGACAGGGCTGGCTTTCTCAGCCTCTCCGCCAGATTTCTGTGAACGTTGGGGAGATCCCTGAGGCTCTTCTTCCTTAATAACCGGGGCAAGTTTGTCAGATGGCCCCGCAACATCAACAGAAGTGGAGCATTTCACTAGTGAAGCCTCGGGAGCAGGACCTTTTGGTATGGATGTGTCGGTAGAAACTGGGGCGTCCGATGCTCTAGCCGGGGAGTCCGGGATTTCATGAGGATGTGTAGAGCGATAGGTATGAAAAAGTCCGTATTGATGCAAAAATTCATCTTTCAACAAAAATTGAATGCCTCTCTCCTCAACTGGCACAGCCTTAAGCCTCTCGAAAGTTGGTATATGACCGGAATCCCTAGAAGGAGGAGGAAGCGTTGAAAAGTAAAAGGCGAAGTTAACATTTGACAACTCAGGCTATGAAAAGCTCAGAGAAAAACATCAGGAACAAAGATAAATGCTCTTACTTCCTACTCTCCAGGTAGCATAGAATCCCGGAGGACAGCGAACGAAGAAAAATTGGCTTAGGAAACCGTGAGCACTTTCGGGAAGGCCAATTATTAATTTACGGTTCCTAGCGCTTCTCACAAGAATGATGGAAGGGTGATCTTTATTTTTGGCAAATGTGCACAAATAGCAAACTTCATCAAAACTCGAAAGGCGATCCAGCATCCTTCCGAATAGCACACATAACCCCATCAGAATAGCATAGCCATTGGGGTGCAGCTGGAAGGGAGAGATAGCTAGTCGGAGAAGAAGCTGTTGGAGAAAGTCGTTAAAAGGAGGGATAGCTCCACTCATGCACATTTGACGATTAACTGCTACAAAACCAGAAGGTGGTATGTCGGCAGTGTCTCTTCTCTCAGGAAGAATGGCATCTGCTTCAGCAATGCCGAACAGAGTGCATAGTTGGCGGAAAACTTTGTATGTCAGCGTGGTTGAAATTCTCTTTGGAGGATTAACCAATGGAGTAGCGATTGGGAAAGTCTCTTCACCCGATTCTATTTCTTCTTGTTGAGAAGTCATTCTATACAAGGAACTGGACGTTCAAATAAGAAGGTGCATGTTTCCTAAAAAGTGTGAAGTGTTGTGCAGAACTAACAAACACAGAAAGCAAACATAACTGAGATTAAACTAGTTGACAATTAGTTGACTATGTGGTTTCAGAACTTGTTAATACAAAACTCAAGTGTAGTGTTAATGCAAACGAATCAGCTTTAACTGGATATTTTAGTTTTGCTTTAATACTTCACTTGAATTCTTTAGTTCGCAGCATTTCGTTCACACAGTTCATTTAAGTTGATTATTCTTTGTCGACTAATCTGTCATTCGATGTGGGCAGTCAATGGCATTATATTCGTCCCATTTTTCTGCAAATATTGTGTTTAACAGGTTATTAGCATTAGAGATAATCTGCAAAGAAGTACAACAAAATTCAAGTCCAAATAGTTCAAAGTTCAAACAGTTCAATCAAAGTTGTCTCAGGATTTCACAAGTCCTAGGTCGTCCAGCGACCTAGCATAGGTCGGAGCCTTCTTAGGTCGCGCTGTGCAAAGTAAAGGATAAGGCATTACAAACTCGTCCTAGTGTTAGCTCGGCCGCGACCTAAAGCCTATGTCGCAAGGAAGTTAGGTCGTGCAGTTCTTAGCTCGAGTAACTCTTAGCTCATGCAAAGTATTAGGTTGCACGAATATTAGGTCGTTCAGCGACCTAGTGTAGGTCGAAACTATTCCTTAGGTCGCATGGGTCCTTAGATCGCGAATAATCATAAGTCGCTCGAATTCACTAGGTCACTAACTTCCTCTCCACGCAATGCTTCACCAGACCTGATAACCCGCTATCAACTACACAGAAATCCATCATCCTCTTCGCGAAGTTCATCATCTCCACACATCACCGAATCACTTGAAAAGCGATTCAAAGCATCTCTAATCCATCGTACATTCAATACATTTTCGTGCCTACTCAAAACGGCGATCGAAAATCGATTGCAACGATTCAAAATATAGCACGATGCAAGGAATTAGGTTAAGGTCGGAAAATGGGGATTCACAATTCAACAGTGATTATGGTGGGATGGAGATCGAATTCACTTACGAAATATGTTGGAAAAGGTGAATCAGTGATTAGTTGGGTTGAATTCGCCTTTGGAAGTTCGAAAATTCGTCAATGAGAGTGGGAAATCGGAACAGTAAGGTAGAGAGGAGGAAACGACAAAATAGTTTATATGGGGCAAAAAGGATAATTCAAAAAGGCACGCGAGTTAGCATATGTTTTAGGTCGCTCACGACCTAGCAGAGTTAGATCGAAGCACACGACCTATGACATAGGCCGGTACTTCGAGGGGCAAGTGTTAACTCCCATTTTGAAGCGACCTAAAATGTAATGCGACCTAGCGACCTATCATTACTTTGCGACCTAGTTACCTAACACTTCGCGACCTAACGACCTAAAAACTGTGCGACCTATAACTCAGCAGCCCAACGACCTAAGAGTACCTAACGACCTAATAGTCTCAATGACCTAACTCCACAAAGCAGCTCTGTGACCTAAAGACTTAAGTATTGTCACGACCTACGACCTATGGGTAGCAGCGACCTAACTTGCTAAGAAGACTCAGCGACCTACCGAGATAAGAAGACTTAGCGACCTAACGAGTGAACGACTTAGCTTAGGTCGCTACATTAGATGCCTCAACACTACAAGATCAGCCACTCTCATAGGTCGTCTACGAACTATAACTTGACCCAGACTAGAGTGCAACCTTGTCCTACTAAAATTCTAACACTGCTCGCGACCTACGACCTATAATAGGTCGCTCGCGACCTAAGCAGGCGAAGACAAGTTTAAAATGCAGCAGATATGGAAGGTTCCTTAGGTCATCAGCGACCTATAACCTACGACCTAACTTAGGTCGTCCACGACCTAGGACTTGGAAGATAAATCATGTCCAGAATCACGCCTATAAATACACTACCACCTCCAACATTCAGGGGACTTTTGGATCATTTTTCTTGAGGACATTGAAACTTCACTATCTTCAAAGCAATCTACACTCCATCACTTCAAGCACACGCAAGATGCTTAGATCCACTTCACACAAAGATTCGACACATTCAAACATGAATTCGAAGAACTTTGTTGTATTGAAGTTTTCTCTAGCTACTTGGCTTTTGTATTGAATTGAATTGTATTTGAGAGAAGTTGTAACAAGTTGTAACCAAATTCAGTAATAAAGAGACTTAAAGTGGACGTAGGCTTGCCCTAAGTCGAACCACTATAAAAACTGTTGTCTTTTCTTCTTTTTCTGTGATTTCTCTACTTGCTTGTAGTTCCCGTGTACACGGGTGGTGCTTTCATCCAACTTCAATTGACAATGGGGTGTTTGCGTCCGATTTTCACGTTAATAGAACCAGGGTCGCATTTGGGGAAATCCCTATCCGAAAACCACTTCGAACCATTGTATGCGTTCGAAAAATAAAGTCCTAATAGAGAGAATGAATAATTAAGACTAGGGATTTTTGGGATGAAAGGACTGCTTGTTGATAATTTTGGTTAGCTTCCAAGTACTAAAGTAGCAGTGGTCCTTTCAATTATAAAACACATTGGGTTGCAAGGACTTCTCGATACTAATCCTAGGGTCAATTCCTAATTGGATGTGGTAAGAGAGTGCCTTCGGTTTCGCTCAGTCGCTGAATGAACTAGTGTGGATGGATGTCTGACATTGCATTCTTGAGATTTCATCGTTGACTTTTATAAACGCGCACCTATTTGGTTGTGGAGAAAGCAACATATCTTCTTTTAATAGTCTTCTCTGAGACGTACGAGCTAGGAGGCTTGTCTGTGGAAGTCAATAAGAATTGAAGGAATGGCAATGTGCCATTCAAAGGAAGATGATGTGCAAAATGAAAGGTAGTTTTTACCTTAGGCCTCACACCCGGAAATGTCGAAATAGGATAGTTGCAGCAAGGTTATGTGGTTCGCAACCACTAGGGTATGACATCCCATTCTAGATATATTTCTTCCTTCTATGACGTTCATGATACTAATTATTATGGATGTATGCTCTAAGGGCCCTCAGATAGGCCGGGTAACGACTGAAGTGATGACATATTTGGTACTATCTAAAAGAAGGTAAGCTATTTTTATGTTGGTAGAGGTGAAGATGTTCTATAGACATCGGTACATTCCTCTAGAGATGCACTGCCAGAAGGTAATCAATTCACCCTGTCATTTGTATGGAATCCATTCTCCAAAAAGTGCCTACCTACTTTTGTAGAACCCACATTTGTGGCAAGTTCCGTTGAATTTAATAAATGTAACAATTTCGGATAAGATTGATAATTTTACTTGTATTTTTTTAAAAGATATGTCATTATTAATAATATCACTTGTTTTTACATAAGAATGTTTTGGTTATCATAAGGTAAAAACCCTTCCGTATTTATGTGTAGCGTGGTCCTATGAGATAACGTTTTGTTTTGAAAATGCGTAATTTAAGTTCTCACACAAGTCCCATGACTGACCCGAAGTTTATTTTCTTTCCTAAAACTCTAGGTGCCTTAATTTTCCTAGGGCAGCCTAGTAGTAAGGTTTAGTTTAGAAGAAAGCTGGATGGAGCTTGAAGCATATAGTTAGAAGATTTTACAAAAGATTTTTATCTATTTCCACCACATTCTCGTACTATAGTATTCCGCAAAAATTTGTAAGGATGGGAATTTATAACTGTTCATGTTTAACTCAGATAAATGTATTTTAATTTCTGCTATAAAGATTATTTTGGTTAAAATAACATATATGAGATTACGTTCCACCTTTTTTTCTTTCTTACCCTTGAGAAACCACTTCTTTGGCACTTCGATTTACGGCACGTGAATAACGAGGATATATTAGTGTTGATTTCTAGGAATCGAAGAAATGGGTCCTTACATCGTGGTATCAAAGCTTAGGATGAGCGAACACCTTAGCTTGATAAAGGTAAATGAATCATCAAAGATAGTGTTAGTAATGCCCGAGGATGAGTAACTCATTGGAGATGGGGTTTGTAGCACCCTAGAATGAGTTTGAGAGTATTATTTATGGGCACGTACTTGCTAATAAATATACAAAATAATTTGGTTTTATATGAAATCATTTTACCTAAAAAAATATGTATGTATTTAAAAGGAAAAGAATAATTTGGTAAAATTTTCAAAGAGTTTTCAAAATAATAAAACCATTTATACAAAGAATTTTAAAAGCTATTTTCCGAAATAAATCTCGAAACATTATCTGAGTACTAACCAAACCTCTCTACCTAAGAAAACAGTAGCAATCACCTACTACTTGTGTTTAAAAGAATGATTGTTTGCCTTGTATAAACCATATGGGGGAAGTTATGCGAAACGGTAGTCCTCTAGATGAATTGAGGTGAGGAGAATTGAAACACACCATACCCGTTAGTATACCCTAAAAGTACACACTAAAATATGTCATGCATTGTAGGTTTAGCTAAAACTTTACGTAGACTAACATTCGCGTGGAAAATAAATAATAACAGCGAAAACATTTAAAATACTTCATATAATAAACTTCATTTCAAATAAAAGAAGTCATAAAATAGAATATGTCTAAAATACCAAATTCTCGTGTATGACGAAAAATACAATCTCAGTCACATCATTAGAGTACATAAAATCATAAAATCATCCATCTCATCAAGTACCGGTACATTCCAAAAATCAAACGAAAAGAAAGCTGAAAAAGAAGAAGAAGAATACATACAGAATCTCCAATAATATCTCTCTGAGAAAGCTAAAATCTGCTGTCCCTGCCTCTGCTGGCCTAAGGAGGTGGAAAAAGGGGAAAATAGATGAGTGGGTCAGACAAAAGTATGGTTAGTGAAAGTAACTACAAGTATTTTTAAGCAAGGTAAAGATAATAGACTTAGCAACAGTTCTAGTATGAATGGAAATAAAGAGAAAGATAAAGCTGGAATAAAATACTGTTTAACTGTTTGCTTTCCTTAGATTTTTGATTCGATTGTTTGCACTTTTCTAAAACTGCTTTTAAGTAGGCTAAAATCCAAATTCTAGTTTAATTAGGCTGAAATCCTAATTCAACCCTTCGATCGGCCATCTATCTCGGTTGTGCCACTGTGAGCTAGTCACATTCTGTGGGTCCCACAACAAAAAGACACATGTTTTGTGCTTTGGAACTCAATAGTGACTTATGTCACTGCTTTGAGGCTGCATGCTCGGCCACCGTCGGCTCGCACTATCTGTTGCTCCCTCTTTTGACCTCTTATTTACCTGCTTCGGCATAAGCTGCCAATCACACTGATCTATTGTGAGACCATCAGTCCAAGTCCGAAAAGGTCCTGTCCAGTCTCACCGAAGTGTTTTGTGAGACCACCAGTCTTAGTCTGAAATGGAAATGCTACAGGATACTGGTCCTAACAAACAAAATCTACTTGCGCCCCTTGCCAAAATCCCCTAATTTGAGCTTCTATCTATTGACCACGTATCTATCATTACTTCAACATAAGCGTGTCCCAACCTCGCCTAATCTATTGTGACACCATCAGTTCCTGACTGAAGGGGAATGCTGTCGGTATGGGTCCTACTTCTATCTTTGCTTATCAACTTGGTGTAAATTTAAAATAATCCTCTTCTATTATTTCTTCTCTATTTGCTTATTAACTTAATTTAAGTCTTAAAATAAGCCCCTTCTGTTATCTCTGATATACTTGCTTATTAACTTGATTATAAGTTTTAAAATAAGCATTTTCTGTTATCTATAATTATAACCTGTGTGTCATAATTTTGCTTCTTAACTTATCCCATGGTCTATGTTTTTAAAATAAGCTTCTTATGCTATTTTTTCTATTTTCCCTTTTAGTTATAATTACATATTATAACTATGCTTGCAAATGTCTTAAATTTGCCTATTTCAGTCTATTCCAATTTCTTACAGTTCTTCTTACTTTACATCAAATTTATGTAAATTTAGTGTACTTATATATTTGTCCATATTAGCGAATTATTCTCTTTTACTGATTCTATTCACGTAAAAAGAATAAAAAGAAACAAATTTTACAGATTAAATTTCAGCTAAAAAGGAATAGACGTAAATACAAAAGATGATTGTGTCAAGTGCTAGTGTCTTATTTGTAGTGTCAATTGGGAATCTCAAGCCGTTGGATTTGAAGATTCAATCTAGTGCAACCACATCATAGGCTAGTTGGGAACAGTCCGATGAGAGCACATACATACAGGATGGAACAAAAATCGAAAAATAGCTAGGTCTGGTGTCTTATTTATAGTGTCAATTGGGGATCTCAAGTCGTTGGATTCGAAGATTCAATCACGTGCAACCACGTCATAGGCTCGCTGGGAACCGTCCGATGGGAGCACGGACATACAGGATGGAACAAAAATCGAAAAACACATCATTTTTTTCTCCGGACCAAAGTTAGTCCAAATGCTTTGGGTGGTCAACCGCCGGTTCACTCTTTATATGGTGGTGGCCGACCTATAAGTCGACCCAACCACGGAGAAGGTCGACTATAGGGTCGACCTGATACTATATGTATGTATGTATGTTTGTATGTATGTGTTTTCTTATTTTTCATTTTCTTGTTTAATGCGTATCTCCTTCGTTCTAGCTTAGATGTTGAAAATCTATATACGGAAATTGACCAAAAAATTATCATGGACACAATGGTGCAACTCTACTGGCTTAATTCTTATAATTTCATGAAGTTATTTTATTATTTAATTAATTCGTTAATTAATTACTATAGCTTAAATTTTGGATAGTTAAATTCTCCCATCCTTAAGGGATTTCCTCCCCAAAATCTCCAAGGACAGAAGAATGAACTAAATATTTTCATCTAAGTTCTGAAACCAATTATTCAACCACCATCCATTGCATCTATTACATCCATTGTCCTTATGTTTTTCTAATGCAATTTATGATATATATGCAAGCAGTGTGGTGTTGATGTCCCTAACTAATGCAAAAGATTAGGCGGTCTACTGATTCAGTCGACCTCCTTGTTATGCAATCATGTATGTGTCATGTATCCAAATTAATGCAAATTCCCTAATGAAAACTGATAGTTCTATATGCGTGCTACAATCATCATCCAAATGCAACAATCAATGATAATCATCCTTTTATAGCAACAATGGAATAAAAATGCAAATGCACACACATCCATATGCATATGCTCTAGTGACCTAGTTAGGTCGATCCCTAAGAGATAATAGTGCCTAGTGTAGGTATATGCATCCATTAGCAACCACTAGCAAACACATGCAACCACTAGCATCCATCATACACAACATTTTCTAATAACATGATTACATCAAATCCTACCACCCATAGGTTAAAACCTAAGATCTACTCTCCCAATAGATGATAAAGGAAAGAACATATTCAAAGCTAAAGACGGAAATAGGAAATTCAAAATTTTCAATCAAAGAGATGTGGATAAGAGGTACATATTTTCTCCTAATCGAATCAATCTTCTTTGAAGTCTCTCTAACCATGTCGGGACCAAGTAGCAATATCTTTGTAGACTCTGAAAGATACAAAGGCGATTTGCACGGTCTTCCATAAAGGCCTTCGAAAGTTGCTATTCCAATGCTAGCTTAAAAGTAGTCATTTTATGCGAATTCCACTAAAGGAAAATGCTCCTTCCAAGTTCCTCCAAATTCAATAATACACATCCTCAACCACGGACGACTTACTATCTGACTAATATCACCTTAGCGTTCCTCTATAGTTTACACACATGAAGCAACAATCCTAGGTTCTCACTAGTGTCCTTTACACTTTACAGAAACTTCTATTATTACTTCTAAGAGTAATCATTGTTATCTCCTACGTAGCCTCACCATTTTTCCGTTACACCTTGGAAATGATTCATATCTACTCCATATTTAAATGTTTGGTTTGGTATTTATCATTCAATTTCAAAAACTAAAGCTTCTAAATTTTAATACATCAAATTCAAAAATATATGCCTTTAAATGTGTTACTTTCAAGTTTCGATTAAATTCAAAGGTACTTGGTTACTTAACATTTTATCTTTCTAGACTTGCATCCTTAAAACATTTTGAACCTACATTACTCCCCAAACCTAGAGGGGAAAACATACAAATTCTAAGTTCAAAACTTATTCCTCATTTTCTTCTAAAAAACTTTATAACTTTCCACAAAAATTTGGATTTTTAAATTTAACTGCTACTAAGTTTTTCACTTCCAAAAACTTACTTTTTCACCAAACCATTTTGCTTTAAGATATCTTTAAAATGTTCTCATATGTTTTCAAAACATCCTATAGAGTAGACAAGAACAATTAAAAACTCCTTAAACTTTCCAATTACCTAACCTTGGAGGAGTTCTTAACTTGCTACAAATCTGGACTTTCTACAAGGGCAAGCAACCAATGCGCATAATAAATGGAAAAATACATGAAATTTCCATTGCTTAGCTTTTTCTACTAAGGCTCTCTATAATATCTCTCCCAACAAACACTATCTCTAATTATTACACTTCTTATTACACCTAATTGTTTTATATCTTAATATATTCTCTTATGAGAAACTATTAACGCTAAAACCTTCTATGAATCCTTTAAAAGAGGATTTCATGTTTATGTGAAATTAAAAGGAACTCATTTTATATTTTTCGAAATAGGCTATACAAAATATGGTGCTTCTAATACCTTGTACATCTCTTTTACGTATTTCTTATAACTTGCACAAAACATCCATATTTGTGATTAGGTTTCATAGAAAATTATATCATTATTTATTTCATTCTGATAGGTTAAAGTATTTTTAATATATATTCTCTTACGTAAGACATTTTCTATGAAATTTATTAATTTCCTCATTTTTAATTTACACCATATTATTTCCAGAAGAACTCATTCTCAAAACTGTTTTAATATTTTTATAACTAGAAAACATCTCCTTATACTTATTTAAATAATATGTGTACTTCCAAACCACTTTATTTCTATACTTAGAAATTATTTTCAAAACACATTTTTAATTGGGTCAAAATAGAAGTTGCGTAAAACATCGTTATGAAAACCCAAAAATACTAATGTATGGATTCAACTAAAATAAATACTAATAAATCTCATATTCTATGCAAAAAATACCTTTGGTAGTCACCTTCTATAACGGTAGTGTTATAGACTATGCCCTCTTTATTTTTCATGAAAACATCTATTACAACAGTAAATGTTGTAAACTATGTTTTCGATACTTAATACACTCTAGGTTTTTATATTTAAAATCCTTGTTCACCTAGAAATAAACTAGCGAGCTATATATATGCTCTATAATTCTTCAAAAAGAATTTCACTTTTTACATCATATGAAAACCAACCTAAATTTCGTACCACCTTTTTTTTAAACACCCAATATTTACTTCCTCAAAAATGTTAACAATTATATATTTCAACTTTTTAATTCTAATTATTAGGCTAGGCATAAAGTGGATCTTCTTCTTACTACCCTAGGACTACCCTTCCAAAACCTTGGAAATCTCATTTCCTTGCTAAAGTCTTTTACTCCTATTCCTTTTTTAGGCTTAGATTTATTCCAAGGCACTACCGTTAAATCTACTTATAAAAAAAATTCAACTTAATCTATTATACATCTCCAATCTTTGCCTACAACTCTTTGGATTTCCACAATCCAAACCTAAGTGTTAAAAATCGTTTCTCAAAATCTTTCTAAGAGTAGACCTTCTAAATGACCCAAGAAACATACTCCCTTATGCCAAAAAGTGACACTTCAAGAATTTTTCCTTCAACCGATGAACATGAAGTGTACAAAGAACCTCCTCTAGATAAATAGCATGCTCTTCCATACTGTTGGAAAACACCAAAATGTCTTCCACAAATACTACTATGAACTTATTTAGGACATTTCCAAAAATACGGCTCATCAAATCTACAATATAGACCGAGGCATGGGTAAGCCCAAACGGCATAACCAACTACTCAAAGAATCTATCGGGTGTCCTAAATGCGGTCTTATCAATGCTATCGTCGACGACTCAAAGCTGATAAAATCCAGTAGCTAAATCATGCTGAGAAAATACCGAAGAGCCAACCAACTGATCGAAAAGATCTTCAATTCGAGGGATTGGGTAATGGTTCCTCTTAATGAGAATGTTCAACTCTCCACGGTCTACGCAAAGTCGAAGGGAACCATTCACCTTTTGTAACGAATACGACTGGCGAACCCCACTTAGATATGCATTGTCCTTATGAAGCCTTTCTCCAATAGTTCACCAATCATGCTTACTTAACTCCTTCCTCTCCTTAGGTTCCATATGTCTCACGGGCAATGCCACCGGCTTTGCATTGTCATTAAGATAGATCCAAAAATCGATCTCTCTAATTGGGGGTAGTCCCCTAACCTCCTCAAAGATGACTGCGAAATCTTTGACGACTGTAAATGAATCTAACTTTGCTTGTGATGAATCAAGGTAATATAGGAAGCTCAACATGACTGACCCCTGTGTATCGCAAGAAACTTTGAGAGTTCGCCTGCTATATGTATCTAGTCTAAAGATTCTCCTCTCACAGTCACATATCGTTTCATAAATGGATACCCAATCCATCCCCAATCATCCCATACCCTAAAAATCCCAATACATAGGCGTCATAGTCAAACTCTACACCTAATATAAAAAATTTCAAACCCTGCAAATCGTGGATAAATGTGAAAATCCACCTATGAGGTTTGAAACAACTATGGGGTCTACTACTAAAGAGATATCTAAGTGCAAACAATCAACCAAGGAACTAGAAATGAAAAAATGCGATGTTCAAGAATTGAAAAGAGTGCGAATAGGGAAAATCCAAAATAGAGACCAAACCTTCTACAGAGAATTTCCTACCTCTATCTGGTCCACTACTAGAAGCTATTGCATCCAAAGCTTGTACTTGCGTTGTAGGTGTGCCTGCTCTCTGCCCTGTATTGTGAGGAAAAACTCTGCTAAGGTGACCGGCTACCCACAGTTGAAACAACTCCCTTTCATCATTTTATTCTTATATTCCCTTGCGTAATGACCAACCAATCTACAACTACGACATTTTCCACTACTCTTTATCCACTTCTGAGGTCCTTTTTATTTCCACTTGTCCTTCTCCTTTTAGTTCTTCCACTATGGCTTCTTAGAGCTTTCTGACTTAGGAACCTCTTTAAGCTCTCCCTTCAGCTGCCAAGATGTAGGCTAAACTCTCTATTGGTCCACCAATCCTAGAAGCCTAAACTTTCGCACCGTATCCTCCATCCTAGCTCATGCGTCCTTGAAATCCTTTATGCTAGAAAACATCTTGCCTCATATACTAGCAAAGTCCTTGCATAGCTTAGAAATATTGGCTGTTATACGTGGATTAATGGGATCTCCACCTACCGGTGCTGCATTGGGTGCTTTCCCTTGCACTTATAGTTTCGTAGCTCTATGGAACCAGTCATCCATACTATGCAAAGAAAAAGAGAATTTAGGTTTGAAAGAATCGAAAGAAGGTTCAACTTGGCTCTGAGTGGATTTTTATAAAAACTGTCTTTTATACTTAAAAAACTATTTCTATAATAAGAGTTTCTTTCGGGAAAATACTTCTAGTTTGAAGATATGCTACTTTTAAAAATAGGTTACTTTTGGAAAAATACTTTATTTTTAAAAAAAATTTTAGGAATCCTGTAACCTTCAGCTCTAATACCAAGTGAAAGACCCCACACCCCTTAGTATACCCAAAAAGAACACAGTAAAAGATGTGGTGCGTTATAGGTATAGCTTGAACTTTACATAGACTAAGATTCACAAAACAAATAAGTAATAACGGTAGAAACATTTAAAATACTTCGTATAATAAACTTCATTGCAAATAAAAGAAGTCATAAAATAGAATGTGTCTAAAATACCAAATACTCATGTCTTATGAAAAATACAATCTCAGTCAAATCATCAAAGCATATAAAATCATAAAATCATCCCCCTCATCAAGTACTAGTACATCCTAAAAATCGAATGAAAAGAAAGCTGAAAAAGAAGAAGAAGAATACATGTACAATCTCCAAGAATATTTCTCCAAGAAAGATGAAATCTACTCTCCCTGCATCTGCTGGCCTAGGGGGGAAAGGGGAAATAGAGGAGAGGGTCAGACTAAAAGTCCGGTGAGTGAAAGTAACTACTAGTATATTTAAGCAAGATAAAGATAATAAACTTAGCAACAATTCTTGTATGAAAGGAAAAAAACAGAAAGATAAAGATGGAATTAAATATTGTTTAACTGTTTGCATTACTTAGATAGTTTTGATTGGATTGTTTGCACTTTTCTAAAACTACTTTGATTAGGCTAAAATCCTAATCCTAGTTTAATTAGGCTTAAATACCAATTCTACCCTTCGATCGACCTTCTATCTCTGTTGTGCCACTATGAGCTAGTTCCATCATGTGGGTCCCATAGCAAAACGACACCTGTTTAGTACTTTGGAACTCAATAGCGACTTATATCCCTACTACGAGGTCGCTACGCTCGACCACCGTCGGTTCGCACTATTTGTTGCTCCCTTTTATGACCTCTTATTTACCTACTTCAGCATAAGCATTATCCTGCCTCACCCGATCTGCTGTGAGACCATCAACCCTATTCTGATAAGGTCCCGCCTAGTCTCACCTAAGTGTTTTATGAGACCACCAATTCTAGTTTAAAAGGGAAATGATGTTGGATACGGGTCCAAGCAAATAAAATCTAGCTGTGCCGCTTGCCCAAATCCGCTGATTTGAGCTTCTATCTATTGATCGCTTATCTACCATTACTTAAGCATAAGCATGTCCCAGGCTGACCTAATTTATTGTGAGATCATCTGTTCTTGACTGAAGGGGAATGCTGCCGGTACAGGTCCTACTTCTATCTTTGCTTATTAAATTAACGTAAGTTTTAAAATAAGCATCTTCTATTATTTCTTCTTTGTTTGCTTATTAACTTAATCTAAGTCTTAAAATAAGCCTCTTATGTTATCTTTTTTATACTTTCTTATTAACTTGATTATAAGTTTTAAAATAAGCCATTTCTGTTATATCTAATTATAACATGTATGTTATAATTTTGCTAATTAACTTAACCTATGGTCTGGGTTTTAAAGATAAACTTCTTTTGCTATTTTTTCTATTTTCTCCTTTTAGTTATAATTACATGTTATAACTATACTTGCAAATGTCTTAATTGCCTATTTCAGTCTATATCCAATTTATTACGATTCTTCTTACTTTACGGCAAATTTCTGTAAATTTATTGTTCTTTTATTTTATTCCATATTAGCAAATTATTCTCTTTTATTTATTCTATTAATGTAAAAAGAAATAAAAAGAAACTAACACTTATCGATTAAATTTCAACTAAAAAGGAATATATGTAAATAACAATAAATGACTGTAAATAATTAGGAAAACTATAAATAACAGTAAATAATTGCAAATAACTGAAATAAAATAGCTAAGAGAAAATAAACTGGAAAACATGTCTAAAATTTACTTAAAAATAAACTGTAAATAAACTTACAAAAGGTTATCCCAAAATTATAGAAAAACTACAACTATTGGAAACCCTATTATATTAAATTACTTAAAAATATAGAATAATTACTTAAACACTCACTTGCAATTCTTAGCTCTTTTCCTTAGCCTTACCGGATCCACTTCTAGGGTACAAATTTTTTATATAAAAAGATCTTCCCCTTGGAAAATTATTCCTTTTAGGGTCCAGCCTCTGGCAATGAACTCAGATGGAGAAAATCTGAATGAGAAAACAGCTTGGTCTAGCGTACTATTTATACTGTCACTTGGGGATTATAGGCCACTGGATTTGAAGATTCAATCTGGTGCAACCACGACACAGGATCGCTTAGAATCGTCGGATGGGAGCACAGACGCACATGATGGAATAAAAATCGAAAAACACGTCATCTTTTTACCGGGACGAAAGTTAAATGGTTTGGTTTGTCGACCGCCAAGTCAACCTTTATATGGTATGGGTCGACCTATAAGTCAAGCCAGCCATGGGGAATGTCGACCCTAGGGTCAACCTGTAACAACCCGCATGTTTTACGATTGAATATTAAAATATTTTATCGTTAGTCGGATTTTAGTCCGAAAATTTACTTTTTGCATACGGTCGAATTAGGACTCAGGACCACTTCCATTGAGTTCAAAAAACTGTTTGCGATCTTTTTGAGTATAAACTTTGATGTGTTTGGAGTTAGTGGAATTTTGCCAATTTTTCACTTTGGGCTTTGGGTTTGGTTTAGCCCATTAGCCTAAACTATTAACTCTAGCTCAACCCCCACTTCCCTTCATTACTTCACTTTCATTTCCTAACACTCAAGCTTCATAAAAAATGGAGGAAGGAATGGGAAATTAAAACTCCAAGCCCTAGTTCATTTGCAAATCCAACATCTAACTCCAAATTCAAAGAGAAGCCATTGATTCAAGCTTCTTGTGTTGAGATTGAAGTGTGGTTGATTCTTCCTTTGCTTTCAAGCTTCTTCTTCATTGATTTTTGTGAAAAGGTGAGATTTTTATCTCACATCTTTGTTTATAACTATCTTTGATTGTTGGTTATGAATTCCTAACACTTATTCATGTGCATTTGCTTGTGGTTTGGATTGAATTGGTGAAAATCCTAATTTTTAGTGTTTTGGGTTCAAATATTTAAAAATCCTAACTTTAATGTTTGAATACGTTTTTGGTGATGCATCGAGGAGCCAATAGGACCGAGTAGCCAATGGGCGTAATCACCTAGCATCCGTGCTCGACCGGTTGCAAATTGAGAGAGTTTGCACCTCTTTTGCCTAGGTCGTTTTCGGTCTGCTGCTTAGGTCATTTTCGGTCTGCCACAGTTCCTTAGGTCGCGCCATGCTAGGTCGCGCCATGATTTGGTCATGCCATGCTTAGGTCGCGCCATGCTTTGGTCGCGCCGTGCTAGGTCGTGCCATGATTTGGTCGCGCCATCCTTAGGTCGCGCCGTGCTAGGTCGCTCCATGATTATGTCGCGCCATGATTATGTCGCACCATCCTTAGGTCGTTCTCGGCCTGCACAGTTTCTTAGGTCACGCCATGTTTTAAGCCACTCCTGGTATAACTCGCACCATTTAAGTCGCTCAGCTCGTTCTTTAAGTCGCTCGGCATTGCTTAGGTTGTTTCCAAAAGCCACAGTTGCCTTAAGTCGCTCGCCATGCTTTAAGTCGCACCTGTGTTAAGTCACTCGGCCTGTTCACGAACTTAGGTCGCTCGGTCTGCAATTATGCCGCTATCAACTTAGGTCGCTCGGCTGCTATAGGTCGCACCAACTTAGGTCGCGCCATGTTAAGTCGCAGCCACACTCCTTAAGTCGCTCGGCCTGCTAGGTCGCGCCATGTTGAGTCGCGAGGGTATTTCCACTTTGATGAATTTGGAATCGAATTCTTTGGATTTTATTCACGTCTTCGAATGTGAATTTTTGTGATTGATTGTTTCTACGATCATTGTTGTGATTTGTCATTTTAAAAATTTAAAGGTTTCAATACTAGTAGTAAATATCAAAACTCTTTTATCAATACAATTTCAACTATATTTTCAATATCAAGCTTGTTTATAAGAGTGTTTTCCAATCTACTAGTATATACAAACCATTATGTCACTCGTACGAGAAATCTAATTACACGGCTTAGTAAAACAAGTGGTATGAAACGCTTGCGTTTACTTCGTCGGTTAATTCTTGGACTTGTTCGATTGAATCTCTTGTGAAAATTTTCGAGTGGAGATCTACAATTTGTTCGTAAATATTTAAGTTAAGCTAGTGGTTATGGGACATGAAGCTAAGCTTATATATTTACTAGCTTACTTTAATTAACACTTATTGATGATCGATGATGATCATTTTTGTGATTTAGACTAGCAAATGTGCGATGTCTCTTTGTCTACGAGGGAGACTAAACCCTGTTTCTATGGAGCTTCGGCTCAATTTGGTGGGGTAGCGACCCATGGTCTTCGGGCCGTTTTGTGGATCTTCGGCTCAAAATTAATGGTTAGCAACCATGGAATAACATTCCATTTTGTGATACAAGTGTTGGCGAGTTTTCATGCTCCCGTTTTGTGATAGGCCTCCCTTTTTTTTATGATTTTTGGATTTCCATTGATGATTTCTAGAATTTGTGTTTCACCAATTTTCGTGATTTACATTGATAAGTTTTATCAATATTTGTGCATTGGTGAATTTGTGTGTCATTAACTTTTGTGATTGGCATTGATATAATTGTCAATACTTATGGTTTTGGTGAATAAAAATAAAGAGTATGACGTTCCTTTTGATCTTTGAGAAGATTCTTGTGATATTTATTAATCTCTTGTTGATTTTTAATTACATACTTATCACAGTATGGTTTTATGGTTGTCATACGCTTTTGTCATATCTCTTATTCTATATCATTTCATCTGAAATTTATAGCTAGACTAATCGATTTATTATTTTCTTATTAAATAATACTCGGGTCAGACCGAGATGTTACGGGTGCTTCTGCTTGACTTCACATCTGGGATTATCATCCAGACTTTTGGCTAACTACTTAGATTAGTAGTTTATTTTGTTGTATTCCTCTAAGATATAGACTCCTTGATGTATACATATTCTTTTGTCTAGCACTTGTAACTATTCTTTTGTGATATTGTGGATCTTGTTTGACCACTACTCTGATACACACTTTTAAGTGTTATATTCATATCTATTTCCGCCTTTGTGATATGGATGTCTGTGACTGATTTGTGTTATGTTTATTTCTATATTTGTTTCCGAAGAATATATATAGCCACTGTGTAGTAGCTTTGAGTTTGTATCGGTATGTCAGATTTCCTCCTGAAACCAAATGCATGTTGTACTATCTGACATATCGGTGCTCACACAAAGCAATTACACGGATGGTCGCTCCTCAACGGCCTTGTTCTCCGTGCTAGATGACGGCATTACACCGTAGTGCCCTTAGCTAGAGTGGGCATAGAGGCGGGGCGTCATAGCTTGGTACCAGAGCCAAACTTCGGAACAATGTAGAATAATTTAACAAGGATCATCGTCCTAAGTCCGTCTTTGAAGTCGTGCCATAGGATTTAATTCGTGTCTTCGTACTGTCCTATCCTATTTTCTTTTGTGATACATTGTTTTATCAATCATAATTGGTTGATATTAAATTTGTGAATAACCTTCTTCTTCCTTCTTCTTTCTTAATGAAGGGAAATGGTTAGACTAGGTCGTCCCAGCGCCGGTCAATCTAGTGCTACTCCCCAAGATGGAGTATTTATGTCTGCCCAGCAACTTCTTGATCTAGTAAAGAATGCTCAGGCAGCCGGTTCTAATCCGGAGTCTACTCACCCAAAGTCTGGATTTGCACGTTTGCGTAACGATTATACCAATTTGGGTGGAAAGCCATTCAAAGGTTCTGAAACTATTATTGAAGTCCAAGCTTGGCTGAGAACGTGCGATCGATTCTTTTCTCGCATGAATCTTATTGATCTTCACCGTGTTCGGGTGGCCTCTAGTATGCTCCAAGAAAGAGCATTAGATTGGTATGGGCTTCTTATTTCTAAAATAGTTGAAGCGGATCTTACTTGGGAGAAATTCCGGAAACGCTTCGAATTAAAATTTGTGTCAGAAGCTGAGAGGTGACATTGGCTCGTCGTTTTATAGACCTTGTTCAAGGTAAATCCTCTGTGGCAGACTATGTCGCATCCTTCGAGTCACTTTCTAAATACGGGATCGAATATATAAACACCCCATTGAAGAAGAACCAAAGATTTGTCTATGGCTTGAACAAAAATATCAAGAAGCCATTACTTCTAAAGTTAGAAGTTTCTTTTGATCAACTTATTGATATCGCTCTTCGTCTTGAAGAGGCAGATAAGGAGAGTGATGTTGATGTTATGGGTGCTAAACCAAACTTCAACAACAAGAAAAGGCCTAATAAGTTCAAAGCTCCTTGTCCCAATAAGAAAGGGAAACAAGCAACTTCGATGGCAAGGACTTCTTCCTCTTGTAGTGGGCAATGCTACAATTGTGGTTCTAAGGACCATTATGTGAACAAGTGTTCAAAGCCTCGTGGTTGTCGCTATTGCAAAAGCCTGGATCATTATTTATCTTCTTGTCCCAAACTTCAAGGCAGGAAGGAGGGAAGCTTAATGTTGCTCAGGCCCCTGGCAACGCGTCTCATGGTCAAGGTACTTTTCATTCTATCCTTGATGGTACTATTTGATTTCGTGATCAGACTATTCGAGTTATTTTTGATACGGGTGCGTTCCATTCTTTTATATCAAAAGAACTTGTTGATACTTTTTCTTTAAGTGTTGTCGCTTTAATGACTACTTTGAGAATTGCGAATCTGGTTGGTTGATCCACAACAATTAGTTTACTTTGTAAGGATGTCGAGATTATTGTGTGTGATTTTTCTTTCCAAGCCGATTTGCATGTTATGCGCTACTTAGGCTTTGGAATGATTTTGGGAATAGATTGGCTTTACCGCTATGAAGCCCAAATCCTATGTCCTGAGCGGACTATTCATCTTAGACACCTCAATCTATTAAGAAGATTTCTATTGACTTTAAAGATTCGGATTCCAGCTTGGTTGCATCTTTGTATTCTTTGAATCCTCATGATGACGATAATGATGACGAGGAAGATATTATTTCTCTTATTCACGTTGTTCGTGAATTTTCCGACATATTTGAGCTCGTTTTAAGATTACCACCTAAGCGAGCAATTGAGTTCAAAATTAATCTCATCCCTGGAGCTCAACCTATCACTCGTCCTCCTTATCGCATGTCCAATAAAAAAATATGAGGAGACGTGCAAACAATTATCCGAATTAGAGACGAAGCAATTTATTCGCTCCAGTTCCTCTCCTTGGGGAGCTTCGGCTATTTTTGTGAAAAATCCGATGGTACACTTTGGCTTTGCGTTGACTACCGCAAGCTTAATGATCTTACTATCAAGAATAAATATCCTTTACCTCGGATTGATGATCTATTCGATCAACTTAGTGGTGCTAGAGTCTTTTCACAATTAGACTTAGCTACCGGTTTTCATCAGCTTCGTATTACAGAGGATAGCATTCTTTTGACATCGTTCCGTACTCGTTATGGATGTTATGAATGGCTTGTTATGCCATTTGGTTTAACGAATGCTCCGGCTTATTTCATTGACCTTATGAATCGGGTTTTCAAAGATTTCCTTGATCGATTCGTTCTCATCTATATAGATGATATTCTTGTGTATTCTAAAACCGAGGAAGAGCATGAAAAGCTTCTTCGGATTGTGTTGGAAACTCTTAGGAATAATCAATTAAAATCAAAATTTTCTAAATGTCACTTTTGGCAATCTCGTGTGAAGTTTCTCGGTCATATTGTTTCAAAATCTGGAATTTTCATGGATCCTTCAAAGATTGAAGCGATTCAAAATTGGAAGAGACCGAAGAGTGTGACGGAAATCCGTAGCTTCCTTGGATTGGCAGGCTATTACCGTCGTTTTATAAAAGACATTTCCAAAATTTCCGTGCCTCTTACTAGTTTAACAAAGAAAGGTGTTAAATACATTTGGTCGGACAAATATGAAGCTTCTTTTCAGAAATTAAAAGGACTCCTTTCCGATGCTCTTATTCTTGTGATTCCCGAAGGAAACCAAGATTTTATTTTTTATACCGATGTTAGTCGCGTTGGTTTGGGTGCTGTTCTTATGCAAAGAGAACGTGTTATTGCTTACGCTTCTAGGCAATTGAAGCCAGCTGAGACTAGATATGCCACTCATGATTTAGAGGTCGCAGCTATTGTTTTCGCCCTTCGTATTTGGCGTCATTATCTTTTGGGAGAAAAATTTATTCTCTACACCGATCATAAATATTTGAAGTGTTTATTTTCTCAAAAGGAACTTAATTTGCGTCAACAACGTTGGCTCGAATTTCTTGCAGCTTATGATCTTGATATTCTTTATACTCCCGGAAAGGGAAATCGTGTTGCGGACGCACTTAGTCGTAAGCAACAAGTCGTTGTTTCTATGATGATATCCGAATGGAACGATCTCTAGATTTTATCGGCTTGTGAGATTCAAGATCATGTATCAAATTTGTGTTCATCTCTTGTTTTATGTAGCCTGGAGGCTCATCCGTCTCTTTTAGACCGCATTCTTGAAGCTCAAAATCTAGATCCCGAATTGGCTTTTCTTGGCCAAAATTTTAGGGATAAAATTGATATTGAAGGTTTGAAAGACTTTGATATTGATTCCCGTGGCGGTAATTTAAAATTGGTAGACTTATCGTGCCAAATATTAGTGATCTTCGTAAAGACATTTTAGAAGATTCTCATCGTTCTAAATTTACCATTCATCCCGGTAGTAGTAAAATGTACACGGATATGAAGTGACTTTATTATTAGAAGGGAATGAAATCTGATATTGCTAACTTTGTTAAGTGTTGCATGAATTGCCAACTCATTAAGGCTGAACATTAGAGGCCCAGTGGGTTATTGCAACCATTAGAAATTCCAATTTGGAAGTGGTACCAAATTTCCATGGAGTTTATAGACGGCCTTCCCCGTTCTCGTTCGGGTCATGATAGCTTATGGGTGATAGTCGATAGACTTACTAAATCCGCCCATTTTATTCCCCTTTGGTCCAATCGAACCGTGCCTCTTTTGGCCAAACTCTTTATCAAAGAAATTGTTAAATTGCATGGAGTTCCTACTTATATTGTTAGTGATCATGATCCATTGTTTACTAGTGGATTTTGGAAGAGTCTTCAAAAAGCTTTAGGAACGAAGCTTAATTTTAGCACCGCTTATCATCCTAAGTCCGATGGACAAACCGAGCGTTTGAATCAAACTCTTGAATATCTTCTTCGTGCATGTGCTCTTGATTTTGGTGGAAGTTGGGAAGATCATATTTCTCTTGTTCAGTTTTCCTATAGTAATAGCTTCCAATCTAGTATTGGTATGGCACCCTTTGAGGCACTTTATGGAAGGCCGTGCCGATCTCCTTCTTGTTGGCTCGAGGCCGGTGAGAAGCTGGTTTTAGGTCAAGATTTTATTCGTGATTGCACAGAAAAGATTGATCTTATTCGTCGTAGGATGAAGAAGCCCAGAGTAGACAAAAATCCTATGCCGATAACCGAAGAAGGAAATTAGAATTTTCTGTGGGAGATTTTGTGTTTATTCGCATCTCACCTATGAAGGGTGTTGTACATTTCAGTCGATCGGGAAAATTAGCGCCTCGATATATTAGGCCATTTCCTATCACCGAACGTATTGGTTCCAAGGCGTATCGCCTTTACCGGCTCAGTTTTCTGCTATTCATGACGTGTTCCACGTTTCTCAATTACGGAAATGCTTTGAGATTTCGATTCTATTGTTGAGCCCGGTATTGTAGAAGAAATTGAAGTTTCGCCTAATTTAATTTATGAGCAACATCCTATTCGTATTATTGCTTCGGAGGTCAAATGCCTTCGAAATAAAGATGTTCCGCTTGTTAAAGTTCAATGGTCCTCAAATCCTAAGGATTGCTCTTGGGAATCTAGAGAGTTCATCGAGCGAACACATCCGGACTTACTTTCCCGTGCTCTTTGAGGTGAATTTCTTGTTTCAAATTTCTTTGTGTTGATATGCTTTCATGGTTGTTACCTTACATTTTCTTCTTAAATATTGTGTGGACGCAATTTCTTTAAGGAGGGGATTCTGTAACAACTTGCATATTTTACGATTGAATATTTAAATATTTTATCGTTAGTCGGATTTTAGTCCGAAAAGTTACTATTTGCATACGGTCGAATTAGGACTCGGGACCACTTCCATTGAGTTCAAAAAGCCATTTGCTATCTTTTTTAGTATAAACTTTGATATGTTTGGAGTTAATGAAATTTTTCCACTTTTTCACTTTGGGCTTTGGGTTTGGTTTAGCCCATTAGCCTAAACTATTAACTCTAGTTCAACCCCCTCTTCCCTTCATTACTTCACTTTCATTTCCTAACACTCAAGCTCCATCAAAAATGGAGGGAGGAATGGGAAACTAAAACTCCAAGCCCTAGTTCATTTGCAAATCCAACATCTAACTCCAAATTCAAAGAGAAGCCATTGATTCAAGCTTCTTGTGTTGAGATTGAAGTGTGGTTGAATCTTCCTTTGCTTTCAAGCTTCTTCTTCATTGATTTTTGTGAAAGGGTGAGATTTTTATCTCACATCATTGTCTACAACAATCTTTGATTGTTGGGTATGAATTCCTAACACTTATTCATGTGCATTTGCTTTTGGTTTGGATTGAATTGTTGAAAATCCCATTTTTTAGTGTTTTGGGTTCAAATCTTTAAAAATCCTACCTTTGATGTTTGAACACGTTTTTGGTGATGCATCGAGGAGCCAATAGGACCGGGTAGCCGATTGACGTAATCCCCAAGCGTCCGTGCTCGACTGGTTGCAAATTGAGAGAGTTTGCACCTCTTTTGCTTAGGTCGTTTTTGGTCTGCTGCTTAGGTCGTTTTCGGCCTGCCACAGTTCCTTAAGTCGCGCTGTGCTAGGTCGCGCCATGATTTGGTCGCGCCATGCTTAGGTCGAGCCATGCTTTGGTCGCACCGTGCTTGGTCGCGCCATGATTTGGCCGCGCCATCCTTAGGTCGCGCCGTGCTAGGTCGCTCCATGATTATGTCGCGCCATGATTAAGTCGCACCATCCTTAGGTCGTTCTCGTCCTGCACAGTTTCTTAGGTCGCGCCATGTTTTAAGTCACTCCTGGTATAACTCGCACCACTTAAGTCGCTCGGCTCGTTCTTTAAGTTGCTTATGATCTTAAGTCGCTCGGCATTGCTAAGGTCGTTTCCAAAAGCCACAGTTGCCTTAAGTCGCTTGCCATGCTTTAAGTCGCACCTGTGTTAAGTCGCTCGGCCTGTTCACGAACTTAGGTCGCTCGGTCTGCACTTATGCCGCTATCAACTTAGGTCGCTTGGATGCTATAGGTCGCACCAACTTAGGTCGCGCCATATTAAATCGCAGCCACACTCCTTAAGTCGTTCGTCCTGCTAGGTCGCGCCATGTTGAGTCGCGAGTGTATTTCCACTTTGATGAATTTGGAATCGAATTCTTTGGATTTTATTCACATCTTCGAATGTGAATTTTTGTGATTGATTGTTCTACGATCATTTTTGTGATTTGTCATTTTAAAAATATAAAGGTTTCAATACTAGTAGTAAATATCAAAACTCTTTTATCAAAACAATTTCAACTCTATTTTCAATATCAAGCTTGTTTATAAGACCATATTCCAGTCTACTAATATATACAAACCATTACCTCACTCATACGAGAAATCTAATTAAACGGCTTAGTAAAACAAGTGGTATGAAACGCTTGCGTTTACTTCGTTGGTTAATTCTTGAACTTGTTTAATTGAATCTCTTGTGACCATTTTCGAGTGGAGATCTACAATTTGTTCGTAAATATTTAAGTTAAGCTAGTGATTATGGGACATGAAGCTAAGCTCATATATTTACTAGCTTACTGTAATTGACACTTCTTGATGATCGATGATGATCATTTTTGTGATTTAGACTAGCAAATGTGCGATGTCTCTTTGTCTACGAGGGAGACTAAACCCCGTTTCTGTGGAGCTTCGGCTCAATTTGGTGGGGTAGCGACCCATGGTCTTGGGGCCGTTTTGTGGAGCTTCGGCTCAAAATTAACGGTTAGCAACCATGGAATAGCGTTCCATTTTCTGATACACATGTTGGTGAGTTTTCATGCTCCTGTTTTCTGATAGGCCTCCCCTTTTTTTTGTGATTTCTGGATTTCCATTGATGATTTCTAGAATTTGTGTTTCACCAATTTTCGTGATTTACATTGATAAGTTTTATCAATATTTATGCATTGGTGAATTTGTCTGTCATTAAGTTTTGTGATTGGCATTGATATAATTGTCAATACTTATGGTTTTGGTGAATAAAAATAAAGTGTATGACGTTCTTTTTGATCTTTGAGAAGATTCATGTGATATTAATAATCTCTTGTTGATTTTTAATTACATACTTATCACAGTATGGTTTTATGGTTATCATACGCTTTTGTCATATCTCTTATTCTATATCATTTCATCTGATATTTATAGCTAGACTGATCCGTTTATTATTTTCTAATTAAATAATACTCTGGTCAGGCCGAGATGTTATAGGTGCTTCTGCTTGACTACTCATTTAGGATTATCATCCAGACTTTTGGCTAACTACTTAGATTAGTAGTTTATTTTGTTGTATACCTTTGAGATATAGACTCCTTGATGTATACATATTCTTTTGTCTAGCACTTGTAAATATTCTTTTGTGATATTGTGGATCTTGTTTGACCACTACTCTGATACACACTTTTAAGTGTTATATTCATATCTATTTCCGCCTTTGTGATATGGATGTCTGTGACTGATTTGTGTTATGTTGATTTCTATATTTGTTTCCAAAGAATATATATAGCCACTGTGTAGTAGCTTTGAGTTTGTATCTGTATGTCAGATTTCCTCCTGAAACAAAATGGATGTTGTGCTATCTGACATATCGATGCTCGCACAAAGCAATTACACGGATGGTCGCTCCTCAATAGCCTTATTCTCCGTGCTAGTTGACGGCATTACACCGTAGTGTCCTTGGCTAGAGTGGGTATAGAGGTGGGGCGTCATACAACCTGACCCTACATATATGTATGTATGTATGTATGTATTCTTTTTCATCATTTCCTTGTTTAATTCATATCTCCTTCGTTCTAGCACAAATTTTTACAATCTATATATGGAAATTGACTAGAAAATTACCACGAACACAATGGTGCAACTCCAGTGGCTAAATTCTGATAATTTCACAAAGTTATTTTATTATTTAATTAATTCGTTAATTAATTACCGTAGCTTAAATTTTGGGTTGTTACAAGAATAACATCAAAGTTCCCTCTAGATACGAAGAGGAACAACCAGAATATCCACTTAGAAATGATAGGTTTCCGATCGAGGAAGATTATCCCTATAAGATCCAATGGATTTTGGCTTTGAAAAATTGGTAAATGAAATAATTTTACCAATGATTATGTTTTGAATATAAATAATATTTTTCAAGTATTATATTTATTTGATTAAGGAAATGATAATACTCGGTTATTTCATAAATTGATTGGTTGTTTAATATAAAAGTTTAAGCATGAACACCTAATGAATGTTATTTCACAATTTGACTATGAGGTATTCATTAAATGCATATTAAAGGAATTTATTTATGATAAATATATTTTATGTAAGTGATTTTATAAACTTGATTTAAAAAATATGCTTTATAAAGGAATTTTCGAGAATTTAAACTTCGGTACTTTTGAATGGGATTTCAAATGATTTTTGGAAAAGGAATAGTAATATTATTAATTTTGGAAAGGGATATTGAAAATGAAAAACATTCTTATGGTTAATTTGTCCGAGTGGCTCGAATGTAACTAAAAATGGGTAGGAGATGTGCTCAGATGGTAAACACTTCTCTTAAGTACTCCCCTTCTTGTTAAGGAAGTATGTGATAGTATTGGTAGTACCCAGTTCCTTAGTATCCTTTTTGTGTTACTCGATAAATATAACCTTGTATAAAAAAATATGAATCACTTATTTGACAATTAATGATTTTCCATTTTTATCAAAGTGCATTATCTAAGTTGATAAGCAGGTTATGCTTTGATCATTAAAAGAAATAGTTAAAGTTAATAATGAGTAGTTTGGATTTGTAGTAAATGATGTTTTAGCAACATTTGTTTCTAAACCCTTAAATTACACTTTGGAACAAATTTTATGGGTATATTTAGATCTTTAATATTGGAATTTTAATGATAATAACAAGTATTAGAGTCCTTTATATAAAGAAAGAAGGTATTGTAATTAACATGTTATAAAAAAAGAGACGTTCATTTTAACAATGTTCTAGTGGTAGTTGTTTTAATCTCTTCAATTATATTTTAAAGTAAGTAAAACTTGTTAAGAAATTTTTCGATATGCTCAAAACATTTGAATAAGTTTATAAATACTTTTTAAGTATTAAAACTTGTATGTAAAGAGAATATATATGTATAAAGGAAATTTAACTGATAAAGTGGTGTTAATTAATAAAGAAAGTTTTAAATAAATAAAGAATGTTCTCACATTTGATATTAGTTAATGGAAGTTTATGGTGATTTATCAATTTAATGAATTATTTTGAAAATGAGTTTTTCAAAAACAATTAAAATAGGTTTAGAAATGTGTTAAAATAAAAAGATATTTTTATTTTGAAAAGAAATGCTTTCTTTAAGTTGAAATATTTGGAAATAAAAATGTAAAATGGTTATCTTTATAAAAGATTGAAAAAAGGAACGGAAGTTTATGAAATGTTTTCATAAATTTTTTTTTAAAGATTAATAAATACATAGGAAGTATATGGATTATTTCGTCGCACGATTTGGTCTAAGATTCGACTGTAGAACTTTGAACTATTTGACACTTATCTGAAAAAGAATTTATCACTTGATTCCTGACAACAAACTTTGTTGAGGGTTTGTGGTTGGATGCTTGAGTTTTCTATCATAGTTGTGAGTATGCAAGGAAGAATTAAAGTTCTGATCAGAAAGTCTGGTCAGAGTCCGCACTAAAGGATTAGGGGATCGATGCTAGTTCGGATGTAAAGTTGTGAATTTGAATAGAAGATCAAATCAGATATCGTGTATAGATGATCTATGTGTATCATACGGATGCAACTTAGAAATAAATATTTCGGGCAAACCTTTGGAATTTTGTTTTGGGTAATTTAAACGACAAAATTCTTTTAAGGAGGTGAGTCTACAACTTCTCGCAAATTTATCGCTTTGATAAATTATATTTATTTATAAATAAAAGGTTTATAATAAAAATAATATTGTTTTGAGTGATAATAAGTAATAGTAATCTTATTTTGAATAAATATGTACAAAATATTTTCCACGAAATCTAAATCTGTAAAGTGGCTAAAAATTGCCTTATTAATAACCAGCTCTATAATTAGAAAACACCATGCACGGAGCTAGATACATACACTTATTTTTGCAATTAAATAAAAATATGAAATAAATAAATTGATTTGTATTTTAATGTAAACGTGCTTTCGACATTGTTACTAATGCACTCAAAATATGATAGTTGAATTATTTAAATTAAATTGAGTTTTAATGATTTAATAATTATTTTGATCTCTCAAATAATTATTTTTAAATAATGATAATTCACTTTGAATGGGTATAAAGTTATAATAAAACATTTGTAATAGTTTTATAAAGATATAATTTTGATTTGAAACTATAAAGAAAAATCGATATCGCTTTATCGGTATAATAGTAATTTTTGTAAACAATTGTTAATATAAATTTATACGATTTTAGAAAGAAATGTGATCATTTTAATTCAACTAAAATGATACAAAAATGTTTTCCAAATTTTGTATACAAATATATATATATATATATTAAAGTACAA
This sequence comes from Allium cepa, assembly GCA_030765085.1. NCBI lineage: Eukaryota > Viridiplantae > Streptophyta > Magnoliopsida > Asparagales > Amaryllidaceae > Allium > Allium cepa. The sequence continues at coordinate 857,237,011 of CM060943.1, forward strand.
GTGAAAATGTGATCGGGAATCTGTTTTCCGATCAGTAATAGTTTATCGAACAAAAGTTGTTCGGAATTGATGCAACGTTGTCTATATGTCATGTACACATATATAACATACAAATGCTTCCACTAATATGGACATGAATGTATGTATAAATACATATATACACTTATACATTTAAGGATATGTACATAATACAAAATCACTGATATTTTAAGTAAGCTTCCTCTTTAAGCTTAAATAAGTCAACATATGCATACATGATATAATGGAAGTGATGTGCACATAGGGGAGTGGCTTTGAACGTGCATTTTGAAGGGGAAGTGTGTTGGAGAAGCCTTGAAAAAGTGATGTATACGATTCTTCTTTTACACTCTTCTTCTTTCCTATAAAAACCCAACAGTCTTCTCTCCATTTTCATTCATTTTCTTCCTTCTTCTTAAGCTTCCTAAAAGCTTCTTTAATGGCTTCAAAGCCCTAGAAAATAATGAGCAAAAGTTATGGAAAAACATTAGTAAAACATATACACATGTATATATAATATCAATCATTTCAAAAACAAGTCAAAACACCTTCTTTCCACAACTCAAACTCATGGCCACAACTTCCCAATGCAAGGATGAGCCTTCCATACCCTACACTCATGGTTATGAGCCCCATAGCCAAGTTCTAGCCCTTCAATGTCGATAGTGCTAGTGATCGTAAGTGCAGATTTTAAGATAGCATAGATATAGCTGATTTTCTATTAGCTCGAAGAGAAATAATGGTGAGAAACCGTAAACTACTATGTTACATTTTCAATGATGATATGATGTTTCAAAATGGATGTTTATTATGCTTTAATCATAAATATTGGTTGTTTTCATAAGAATGTTGAATATATATATATATATATATATATATATATATATATATATATATATATATATATATATGCAAGTCACGGATATACACGTTGACAAGCACAAAGTAGATCACTTTCCTCGTATTAATGTAATGGTGTATATGGAAGTATTAGACCTCTTAAAAATGATTTAAAATGTATTTGAAATGTTTTGTTAACATTTAAAAGTGTTTTGGTGAAGTTAAAAAAGAAATGGAAAGTTTAGTTAAAAATAAGCGTTTTCCATAATGGTTGTTCTCGATTTCGTGCTATAAAAGTCAAAACAAGTGTAAAAGTTGGAATATAGCTCAGAATTCTTCGAGATAAGAATTTTCCAAGCTAATATTCCATAATTTCCCAATGAATAAAGATAGTCGAGACTCCTACGCGTAGATTTTGAAATATGAGTAAAATTAGTTTATGAAAAATCCCGAATTTGCAGTTTGGAATCCAAAACTGGATTTCTTTACAATTGATGTTTTAAATTTTTTAAAAATGTGAAATAAATCTTATGAATCTTTAAAAAAATTAAAAGTGATTTGAGTAGAAAAATTAATTTTCAAATAATAAAAAGTCATTTTGATCAATATAGGTTAAAAAAGCACTTTTTGAAGCATTTTGCTATAACAAATATAGTTTTAAACTTAATAATTTTTTCAAAATCCTTTGAATTTTTTTTCAAATGATTAATAAAGTATATAAAGATAATTTTAAGGATTTATGAAATGACAAAAATGTTTTAATGGTTTATAGTCGATCAAATTACATGACCGTCTTATGCGTATCAAAGAGATGGTGTCTAGGCTTGAGTTTGAAAAGCCAGTTTCCTACTCTCCCTGGCTATCTGGACTGGCCCGACGGAGGGGATACTAAATTTGATTTACTCGGATCAAAATTTTCTAAAGAACAAAGAATAAAGTTTTCCACCGTTAATATGATTTGGATTTTATGGAGATGATGTTCTTGTACTCGGTGTTAAAGCCCAAAGAGAGAACCCGTGCTCTTCATGGAATTTAAAAGGTGATTTCACCGTTATTCTACCCATAGTATTGTTTGAATACGGGGATTGGCATTTAGTAGAATTATATGATTTCGATAGATTCTTCTTTCTTAATATTTACTTATTTTGGATTAACATCCACGATAAAATTGTTTTAAATCAAATAAATTTTGAGTTTTGGATTAAGAAATATTTGCTAAGATTTAAATGAAATGATTTTGGAAATGTTTTCACAAGGGTAAAATTGAAATGACTTCGAATTATTCCAAGTTTAAAAAGATTTTAAGTAATCAAAGGTTTTGATAAGAGGGGTTTAATAATCCTGCATATACAGAAAAGAAGTGTTTTAAAAGTTGTATATCTCTAAAAGAGATTTTTCATTAAAAAGGACTTAGTCAATTAAAGGATGATTCTCTATTCACAAAACCTCTTCTATCGATGATCGGATTCGAAGGAACCAGGGTCGAATCTGGGGAAATTCCTATCCGAAAACCACTTCAAAACAATGTATGCGACCGCAAAATAAAGTCCTGATAGAGAGAATGAAGAACGAAGACCAAGGATTTTCGTGATGAAAGGAATACTTGTTGAATATTTTGGTTAGCTCCCAAACACTAAAGTAGCAGTGGTCCTTTCATTTATGAAACTCTTTTTGTTGCTAGGACTTCTCGCTACTAATCATAGGGTTAATTCCCGACAGGATATGGTAGGAGAGTGCATTCGGTTTCGTTTAGCCCAGAACGAACTTGTATTGATGGATGTCCGACGTTGCATTCTTGAGATTTCATTGCTGACTTTTATAAACATACATATGTTTGGTGGTGGAGAAGGCAACTTCTCTTAGCTTAACACTCTTCCCTAAGACGTATGAGGTCGAAGGTTGTATCTTTGTGGAAGTCAATAGGGATCGATGGAATGACAAGATGCCATTCAAAGGAAGATGATGTGCAAAGTGAAAGGTAATCGTTACCTCAGGCCTCACACCCGAAAATGGCTAAAATGGGATAGATGCAGCAAGGCTATGTGGTTCGTAACAATTAAGGTATGATCACCCCTTTCTAGATATATTTTTTCTCGCTATGACATTCGTGATGTAAATTATTGTGGATGTATGCTATAAGGGCCCTTTGAAACACCCCACACCACTTAGTATTCCTAAAAAGGGCACACCAAAGGATGTGGTGCGTTATTGGTATAGCTAAAGCATCACAGAGACTAAGATTCACAAGGCAATTAAGTAAAAGAAGCGGAAAACATTTAAGTAGTAACTCACTATTCAGAATTAAACTTCATGAAATAAGTCATAAAAGCAGAATATGTCTCAAAAACCAAATAATCATATCTTATGAAAAGTTCATCTCAGTCTCAGAATCAGAATAGAAAAATAATAACAATCATCCCTCTCATAAGAGCTAGTGCATCAAAAGCCAAATGAAAAGAAGAAGACTACATGAAAAACTCTGAGAATATATCCCCAAGCAATATGAATCCACTGCCCTCAACTCTGTTGTCCAATGGTGGAGAGGGGGAAATAGAGGATTGGGTCAGACAATAATTCTGGTGAGTGAAATTAATTACTAGCATTTCAAAGCAAGACAAAAATAATAGATTAAGCAACAGTTCTAATTTAAAAAGAAATAAAGGAAAGATAAAAATCACATACAGCACAGTTTGGCTGTTTTCTTTGATTATTTTCTTTGATTGTTTCGATTGTTTCCACTTGTCTTAAACTGCTTTGATTAGGATGAAAACCAAATTCTACCTTTTGATCGGCCTATCTTATCTCTACTGTGCCATTGTGAGCTGATCCAATCCTGTTGGTCCTACAGCAAGAAGAGAGTTCTTTAGCGCTTAGGGCGCAGTAGCGAATTCTTTATTCTAATCGATGTCGCACGCTCGGTCATCGCCGGTATACACTAGTTGTTGCCCCTTAGACCCTTTATTTACCCTAATCAGCATAAGTATGCCCAGCCTCACCTAACTGTTGCGAGACCATCAGTCCTAGACCTGAAAGTGAATGCTGCCTAGCCTCGCCTAACTGTTGCGAGACCATCAGTTCTAGACCTGAAATGGAATGTTGCCGGTACTGGTCCTAATAAACAATCTTTTAGTTTTGCGCCCCTTGCCAAAATCCCAAGATTTTAACCTCTATTTTTTAGCCACTTATTTATGCTAATCAGCATAAGCGTGTCCCAGCCTCACCTACTATTGTGAGACCATTAGTACTAGATCTGAAAGGGAATGTTGCCGGTACAGCCCCCTACTTCTATATTTTCTTATTAGCTTAATCCATGATCTAAGTTTTAAAATAAGCCTCTTTTGTTATTTCTTTCTTTTCTATTTATAACCTATGTGTTATAATTTGCTTATTAACTTAATCTATGTTTTAAAATAGGCCTATTCTATTTTATCTTGTTAGTTATAACCACTTGTTATAATTATGCTTGCAAATATCTTAAATTTTCCTATTTTTGTCCATTTCTATTTTTATTTCAGTTCTTCTTATTTTTACATCTGATTTCTATAAATTTAGCGTTTTTCTATTTTAATCCATATTAGCGAATTCTTCTCTTTTTATTATCGTATTCGCATCAAAAAGGATTAAATCTCTATAATAAGAAACTAACATTTACAGGCTAAATTCTAACTTTAAAATAGATGTAAATAGTTGTAAAATAGCCAAATAAGAATAATTGAATAAAATAGATGAAAAGAACTTCTGAAATTTACTTAAAAACCAACTGTAAATAACTTATATAAAAACTGTTTCAAAATTTTAGAATAACTACACCTATCGAGAACCCTTATTTTAAATTACTTAAAATTAAAAAATAATTACAATACACTCACTTGTGATCTTTAGCTCTAGTCCTTGGCCTTCCCAGATCCACTTGTAGGGCATAGAATATTTTAATCAAAAAGATTTCCTCTCTAGAAAAAATTTCTATTTAGGGTTCATCCTCTGGCAATGAACCCAAATGGGAGAAAATCTGAATGAGAAAAATTGCTAGGCTTAGGGTTCTATTTATAATGTGATTTAGGGATCTCAGACCATTGGATTTGAAGATTAAATCAGGCGCAACCACGTTGTAGCTCACTACTAACCGTCGGATGCAGCTACGAAGGAACGAGATTTGACAAAAAAGAAAAATATGGTTGTCAACTCGTACCTGGACGTTTTCACGTCCAGGCAGAAACGTGGGTCGACCCGACCCCATTGAGGGTCGACCAATAGGTTGACCTGACCCTAATGCGGGTCAACCTTTGTATGGGTATTATTATTATTTTTTCGATAAAATTCTGATTTCTGATTTCTTTCATAGCTTCTTCATACTAGCTTGGGTTTTGAAAAGTTATAAATAAAAACTGATCAGAAAATTACCATAGACCCAATGATGCAACTCTTGTAGCACAATTCTGATAATTTAACAAAATTATTCAATTATTTAATTGATTAATTCATTAATTAATTATTATAGCTCAAATTTTTGGGTTGTTACACCCTCGGATAGGTCGGTAACGATCGAGGTGATGACATATTCGGTACTATCTAAGGAAAGGTAGTCCGGTCTTATTTTGGAAGAGGTGTAGATGTTTTGTTGACCTTGGTACATTCCCCTAGAGATATACTACCGTAAGGTAGTCTCTTCACCTGGTCATTTGTATGGAATCCATTCCCAAGAAGTGACTACCAGTTTGTTGTGGAATCCGCATTTGTGGCTAGTATTTCCGGAATGTAATCAATGTAACAATTTCGACAAAGACTGATAAGTTTACTTGCAAACATTTTCAAAGATATATCATTAATAATAATATCACTTATTTTTTGTATGAATGTTTTGGTTATGATAAGGTAAAAGCCTGTTCCATGTTCCTGTGCTACATGGTCTTATGAGATACTTTTTTTTGAAAATGAGTATTTTCAGTTCTCGCACCAGTCCCATGACTAACCTGAAGTTTATTTTCCTTCCTTAAACGTTGCATGCCATAATTTTCCCAGGGCAGCCATTAGTCAGGTTTAGTTTAGAAGAAAGGTGGATAGAGCTCGAAGTATGGAGTTAGAAGATCTTATTTGTAACAACCCTAGTTTTAGCTATTTATTCTATTTAGTTATTTGAATTTTTGAAGTCTATATTTTATAATTTATGTTTAAAAATATAGTCTAGTTATTTAAACTGGAGATATATTTTATAAAATTTTTCATGTCAATAAAAATTAAATAATATCTGTGAAAAATATAATCTAAGATTGAACAGTTAAATTTCGCGTTTAACAGACGCGTAAATTATAGGGTATAAATGGCATAATAAAACGTGTGTTTTAAAATAATATTTTTACGAAAATTTCTGAAGTTTTAAACTGCGTCTGTCTAGCGTAGTGTAAAAATCATGTTTTAAATATTTTTGGACATAAAATATCAGTCAGTGTTTTTAACGAACGTTACGTATTTTATTTATCAGCTGGTTTTATATTTTGGCATACGTTCTATTTAAACTGACTACATAAAAACTTTAACGTTAGCATTAACAATATCAAACTAAATCAGGGGAAGCTTTAACCAAATGAATCACAACATTTAATTATAAAACGTTCAAGCATTTTTCTTTTCATTCTCTCTGGCAAATTTTTTTCAACTTGTACACGTTCACTGCAAAACTGGAACGGGCACAATCATCTCCCCTATCTCATTCATGGCCAGGCTAAAATCACAACACATATACAAATAAATTAAAGAAGCCCTGAAATTAATGATTCGAAAGGTAAGTATACACTGGAAGAAAAAAAAACTGAAAACTTGCATCAACCTTTCCCCTAACTTCGGCCTTCAGTTATCAAGCTTTATCTCTGATCAGTTTCTTTTCAAAATTAAAGCATCATATAGCCTTCAGAGAAATGGAAACTGCTCGGCTTAAATGAATTGATGAATTTAGGCGAGAATTCTAAACGTATTGTTTAGAAATAAAAAGCTCTGCCTTTACCTTTTATCCCTCCATCACACCATCAGTTGCTACAATCACGCAAGATCATATTCATCTTGAAACTGATGGATTAGTAGCTCGCAAATTCTCCAGAGTTATGACAAAGGAAACTGCCCTTGATTTCCTCTGCACCATTTCAAGTCTCGGCCTATATATTATACATCTTCCTCTACATATTTTTCTCTGCATTTCCAGTCCATTCTTTTGCTAAAAATCAGGTAATAATCTTCCTTTTCTTTTCCTATACTATGTGTCTTTATCCTTTGACTTGCTCGGCCATGCTTTTTTTTTTTTGATATGAGATCTATGTGTGTGCTGTCTATATAGTTTTCCAGAGTAACATATAGGATGTTTGGATTTATATGTGCCACATAGGAAGAATCATAGGCAGGCAATAGATTTATGATACCTAAAACTGATGCATAAGAAAAGGGGTAGCCACATAAAGTCTGGTGATAGCATGCTGTTGGTTGTAGGAAACATGTTGATCTGGGGAGATATAAACAGACTGAGTTGTGTGTTCTATTTGATGAGTCTGCATAAATTAGCTAGGTTGTATTGGCGAGGTAGCTAAGTATTTGGAATGATGGACTGACTGGATTGGGGTGGATATCAGTAAATAGGTAGAGGTGATTTCCAGTTTGCAGTTGAAAGAGTAGGCTATAATTTTTTTTAAGGAGTTTGTCTGCATCATGATAAGGCATGTCTATAAATCATAGTAGTAGTTCAGTGCATATGGATATGATTTCAGTTTGCATCTGTAGGCTAGTTTAAGTGTCAGACTTACCTTCATATCCAGTCTGCACATGTACTAGGTGATAGTAGTGTTAATGCATGAGAGAAGGTAGCAAGTGACTGATGTGTAGTTGCATATAGTCTGATGTGTTGTTGCATATAGTTGAGGACAGATGAGCTTGGCAGGTCAGGCAGATATCTGGAAGGTGAAGCAGACTTTGGGTAGAACATGGCAGATCTGAAGAGAGGCATAGGTGAATGGATGTTAGGTTGAGACTTTGTTTGCTCAGTTAAGTTTTGGAATAGGCTAGCAGTAGAAGAGAAAAGAAAAGGGGGAGAGGAGATGCAACTGTCAAAAACTGAAGTGTGCACGTGCACAAACATGCACATATCAAGAGCATGCCAGGTCCAGGTCGGATGGGGTCTGACAATTGGCAGGGTGTATAGGAGGTGACTGGAGACTGATGGAGGTCAGTAGTTAGGTGTAGTGAGGAGACAGGGGTCTGTAGTAGGAGATGCAAGTAATTTGGACATTCCAGATTTTGACTCGAAGCAGATACATATTGACCCGAAGCAGGATTTGTTGTGACTCGAAGCTAGGCAGGGTCTGACTCGAAGCAAGAAGGGGAGAAACTCGGGTTAGTGCAAATTGTAGGTCTGTTGTTACAGGGTGATCTGAAATGGAATTTGAAGGATTTGGGAAACTATTTGTGAAAAAAAATAGAAGGTAGGATGTGCATAGGTATGGAATAAGCATGAACAGGCTAGAGGAAGAAGTGGTGCATTTGTTCTCGTATTCATATTATTTTGCAGTCATTGTTTAGGAAAAATCTTGGTCGAGCAAGTCAAATTTCTTTTTCCTATCTTTAAATTTTTCTTTGACTATAAAATCTAAAGTCGCGCTCCAATATCTTGAAATTTTGTTCTAGATCTAAATCTAGGCGACGCCCGGGAAATTTGACCGTCACTCTCTGTCAGTCTGAACCGGTGAATTGTCATTTTTGAATTCAAATTTCTGCAACATCCAAGTGAGTATTTCTCACCAGACATACGTATTTATATTTTGTAAATTATTACAAGTGTATGTGTAAATTGTATTTCACTATTATCTGTCTGTAGTGTAATATAGAATGATGGACCCCATTCAAATTGACACCTCATCAGTATTATCTGTTATATTATTTCTGTAGTTATGTTATTGTCTATTTACTGCTTAAATCACCACTGCAAGTTCCCTGTTATTATAGATGGTATGGGCTGAAATGATAGGCCTAATTTATTATTATTGTTCACTTGTTCTGTTAACTGCTGTAAATTGTCTTGGGATTGCGGGTTCGAAATGATAGAACCCGGGATTGTGTAAATATCGGATTGAAATGATATAAATCCGTTTCACTTGACCTAGGCTAGAAAATCTTATACAGGCCCATGGTTTATATATTATTTTCTGAAATTATTTTAAATTATTTAAAATTTGATGATATTCTAATTCAAATTATATAAAGGATTTTTATGAGATTTACAATGATTTAAAAGGGGTTAAATAAATAAATGTTGAGTTAAAATTTTGGAATATAACTTGTTTAGAAATTCTATATTTTGGAAAGGTAAAGATTTCAATACAGAAATAATAAATAATAAGTTATATTTGAAATTTGATGTTTAGCTAAAAGTCTACTACAGCATTTAATTGCTGTCTTTTGAAACTTGACTATTTTAAACCCATACTTTGGATAGCATTTCCTAGATGCTGTAGAAGTGAAATTGATTTAAAATTGATTTATTTAAAATTTCATCCCTATTTTGGGAGTACGTTAAGATTTGGAATTTAAATATGAAATTGCTAATAAAGTAAGAAATTGAGTTTGGAAAGATTTAAAAGAAGAAAATTGATTTCTATTCTTTTGATAAAAGCAATAAATTCCAAATTTAATTGAATAAATTGAAATGGTATATCTTCAAAGGAAATGTTTTAAATCAAGGATTTGAAATTAAAGGTATTTGAAATATATATTGATTTGAAAAATATAAATACCATTTTTCAAACTATAACCACGGGTTATAATAACGTTTGGTTGGCAAAGAGACCGGGATCGGATATGGGCATACTCTCTGTCGATACCGAAAACCACTTTGACTAACCGTGTACGCGGTGGAGATTCCAAAATGAAGTAGGTTGGTGGTGACGGTTTCTTGAAAGGTATATACGTGGACCCGACTCCCGTGAGTTGGCTTAAGGTGGCTAAAACAGGAGCGATTGACGGATTAATGAGGTAGCTCCTCTGATCGAACGCACTTCTTCGTATGCCATTTTATTACTCTTGTGATTGTTTTGGTGCGCACCTTTGATTTGGGAGTGTTGTTCGAGGTGGGCGGTTGCTGCGGCTTCGCGTTACCATCGGTCCGGAAGCGTAATTGGTATATCTACCCTGGCATTGCCTAGTTGTGCCGTGTCACCTACCATATCGAGCCTTGTACGAGTTTGGTTTTCTCCCGTAGCCCGTGTGGTATCCTCTAGTGGCTTCCCGATCGGGAGGGGCTATGATATTGGACGGACTACTGGGACTATTACATGTTAAGGGCTATATGGGTAACCCCTTAACGCTATTAAAAAGTAAGTTTATTTTAATATAGACACTATTATAATAGCGCAATATACTACATAGTAAATAGTTTAACGGATCCTTAGAGGATGGGCGATCCCAAGCATCCTTTAAGTTACTTGCTCTTTATTACAGTACACTTGATTTAGCTTACATTATATAAGTATGTATGTCCTGACTCGAGTGTTTTGTTTTATTGTACGCTCGGGTCAGCCTGAGTTGCAGCTTCAGCTTTCTTTCCGGAGCTAGGACCACTCATAGATCACTCTTGCTAATTGGAAGCTTTTCCAGCCTTATCTATTTTATAATTCAAGACATTTGAAGACTTTATATTTGCTTATGGATTAAAATTGTATTGAAATTTATGAACAATGTATTTCTACTTGGTAAAAGTTTCAGTGGATTCATGAACCACTGTGTTATTTTATGTTCCGCTGTGAGATTCTGATATCTGTGTCTGTGATTCTGTGTATTTGGTTTCATTTGTTCCTTAACTATATTTACAATCTATTGTTTTGAACTATTCCAGCTCGACAAATTTTTATATTTTGTCGAATTCGAATGGTACAAAATAGTGGGTCGTTACAGTTGGTATCAGAGCAAGGTTTAAACCATAGCCTAAGGAACAAAAACTCATTAGAGATAGAGTAGCAATACTCTAGAATGAGTGAAGTCAAATTCCAGAATCTTTCTTTGGGAGAGAACGTATTTTAAAAGTATAAAATGATTTTCAAAAGAGTTTTAAAGAAGTATTTTAATATAAAAACTTCCTGTTTTAAAATAAGTTTCCAACTACTTCTTCTTTCTCTCCATCGCTATATTCGAGCTTTTGTTAATTACTAAATTTTATCTTATCCTAGAATATCTTAATATTTTCCTCTATCCTTAGTATCCATCCTAAATCTTTCAGGATGAATAGAAGAAACAATCGAGGTCGAGGGCAAGCTGCTCCTCCTCCTGCTGCCCCTGTCCGTTTCACTAAATTGTGCAAGGACTATGTTGAGCTAGGTGGCACAAAATTTATGGGGACGGAATCTATTATAGAAGCTCAACAGTGGCTTCGAGACTTAGAAAGGATCTTCTCGTGCCTTGAGATTACTAATGCCCAGCAAAGGCAACTCGCAGCTTGGCAAATGAAGGGCGCTGCCTTGGATTGGTGGCTATCCATTACTGCTCAAACAAATGAGGCAGACCTCACTTGGGAGAAATTTAGGTATCTTTTGGTTGTTCGAATTCGGATTTGAATTCCATCTTTGAATCTTTCTTTTAATCTCTTATCGTGCTTTAGGGAGGCCTTTCTGGCCAAGTGGATGCCCGAAGCGGGCAAGTCTCAGCTATACCGTGACTTCATGGATCTTAAGCAAGGCAATATGACCTTCATGGAATATGAGAGGAAGTTTAACGAACTCTCGCAATATGGCCTGAACCTGATTGATACCCCACTCAAGCTGAACGAGAAGTTTATCGCTGGAGCTCGACCCGAGTTCTACGATCGACTCACTACACATGTTCATGGGTCATTCACAGCGCTGATGGATATGGCTCTCCGCTATGAGAACCCCACATCTAAGGCCACTCCTGCTACCCCAGCTGCATCAGCCAAATCTTCTAGAAATTCAAGGAAGAGGAAGTCAAATTTCTTCCGTAATAAGAAGAACAAGAATCAAGGGCTAGGTTCATCATCATCTTCTGCTTCAGCAAGGCCACCAGTGGATCTGTCCACCATCACTTGCCACAGATGCCACCAGAAAGGACATTTTGCCAATCGCTGTCCTACCTTGGGTGCTGCTGTCCCTCCACCTACTCAGTTTGCTCGGAGAGATCTTTGTCATATCTGCCTCCAGCCAGGACACTACAAGAAGGATTGTCCCACTCAAAAGAGAGGCACAACATCCGGAGTCTTTGCAGTAACTTCTGCATCTTCTACAGCTCCGCAGCCTGCACCTGCACCAGTAGCAGCTCCAGCTCCAGATGACTCACAAGGTACCCTTCAAAGTTCTTTTACCTTGCATTTTCATCCTGTAAGAGTTCTCTTCGATACCGGAGCTTCCCACAGCTTCATTTCGTCAGATCTCTGTGATAGATTTGAACATCTTCTTACTCCCGAATATTCTTCTGTACCTTTATGTGTCTCAAACCCCATTGGCGGTCCTGCGAACCTTGACAAAGTTTGTAAGGACGTGAAATTGTTCCTTGGGAATTATCGTTTCACTGGAGACTTTTATGTGTTGGGCTTTGACGCTTTCGATCTTCTACTCGGAGGCGATTGGTTAGATAGGCATGGTGCAGATATCTCTTGTAGTTCTCGTACTGTTGCTCTTAAAGATGATTTAGGGAATCCATTAGAAATCCAGTGTAGATTGCCTCAGGAGTTTGCTGGTAGTTTCATCTATTCTCTTGACACTTTCCCAGATGATATCCATTTGACCCCTGTAGTCAAACTTTTTCCCGACGTATTTGGTGAAGTCACTTCTTTACCTCCAAAGCGGGAAATTGATTTCCGCATCGATCTTATCCTTGGAGCACGACCTGTAGTCCTTCCACCTAGAAGAATGGCACCACGAGAGAAGAGCGAATTAAGGAATCAGATTCAAGACTTATCTTCTAAAGGACTGATTAGACCAAGCTTCTCTGAATGGGGGGCAGCTGTTGTCTTTGTCACCAAATCTGATGGTTCTCTCCGGATGTGTGTCGACTATCGGGAACTCAACAAGCTTACCATGAAGAACAGATATCCTATGCCGCGCATAAATGATATGTTCGATCAACTCTATGGAGCAACTGTTTTCTCTCAGCTTGATTTAGCCACAGGTTTCCATCAGCTTAGAATTGTTGAGGAGAGCATCCCCAAAACTGCTTTCCGTACCGAAAATGGTTTCTTTGAATGGCTAGTTATGCCTTTTGGTTTGACTAATGCCCCTGCTTTCTTCGTTGATTTGATGAACCGTGTCTTCCGCGATGCACTCAATAAATTTGTCCTTGTCTTTATTGATGACATCCTTGTCTTCTCCAAGTCTGAGGAAGAACATAGAGTTCATTTGAAGTATGTTTTAGAGACTCTCCGTAATCACCAATTGAAGGCTAAGTTCTCTAAATGTCATTTCTGGGAAGAAGAAGTCCGATTCCTTGGACATATTGTCTCTAAAGAAGGAGTTTCCGTTGATCCAGTCAAGATTGCTACAATTCAAGATTGGGAAGAACCTAAGACTCCTACCGATATCCGCAGTTTCCTAGGTCTTGCCGGTTATTACCGAAGGTTCATTGAGAACTTTGCACGGATTTCGGCACCTCTGACTGCTCTGACTCGGAAGAATGTCAAGTTTGTGTGGAGCAGTAAGTGTAAAGCTGCTTTCCAAGAGTTAAAAGATAAGCTCACCTCCGCACCAGTACTTACTGTACCAAATGGAAGTGAAAGATTGACGGTATTCACCGATGCTTGTCGAGAAGGTTTGGGAGCAGTGCTAATGCAAGATGGGAGAGTAATTGCATATGCTAGTCGTCAGCTGAAGACACATGAAGCTAACTATGCTGCCCACGATTTAGAGTTGTTGGCTGTTGTATTTGCCTTGAAGCTTTGGAGACACCATCTCTTGGGAGCTAAGTTTGATCTGTTCACCGATCATAAATCTCTGAAATATATCTTTACCCAGAAAGATTTAAATCAGAGACAAGTTCGATGGCTCGAATTTCTTGCTTCTTATGATCTCGACATCAACTATACTCCCGGGAAAGCTAATGTAGTGGCAGATGCGCTGAGCAGGAAGAAATCTTTGTTGTGTCAGCTTATTGTTTCTTCTCCTCTATTGGACCGTATCGTGGCTAAACAAGATGAAGACGAGATGTTTAGGCGTATGAAAGGAAGTGTTCGTAACAGGATTGGTGGAAATAGTTCTGATGGAAAGGGAGTTCAGATTGATGATAAAGGGATTTTAAGAATTAATAATCGGATTTGTGTCCCGAATGTTGATGGTTTAAGGCAAGAGTTACTTCGGGAACAGCACCAGTCCCGACTTTCCATTCATCCTGGCGTAACAAAGATGTATCAGGATTTGAAGAAGCTCTACTGGTGGAAAGGTATGAAGCGAGATGTCTCTATTTATGTGAGTAGATGTGCGACTTGTCAGCAAGTCAAAGCAGACCATCAGAAAACACCCGGTTTGTTGCAGCCTTTGGAGATTCCAAACTGGAAGTGGGAACAAGTTTCTATGGATTTTATCGATGGTTTGCCGAGATCCCGGAGAGGAAATGAAAGCATATGGGTTATTGTGGATAGACTGACTAAGTCTGCTCATTTTATTCCAGTCAGATCTACCCGCACAGCTTCTAGTCTATCCGAAATCTATATGAGGGAGATTGTTCGCCTCCATGGCGTCCCTCTTAGCATTGTCTGCGACCGTGACCCTATTTTCACCAGTCAGTTTTGGAAAGCGTTCCAAGAATCCTTGGGTACTCGTTTGAACCTGAGCACCGCTTATCACCCACAAACTGACGGTCAGACCGAAAGGGTGAATCAGATTCTTGAAGATCTTCTTCGTGCTTGCATCTTGGACTATGGAGGATCTTGGGAAGATCATCTCCATCTTGTGGAATTCACCTATAACAATAGTTATCAGGCTAGTCTTAAGATGTCCCCTTTTGCTGCTTTATACGGGAGACCGTGTAGATCTCCTTCTTGTTGGATTGAATCAGGAAACCGCTTAGTTCTTGGCCCTGAGATGATTTTAGAAGCTTCAGAGAAGGTAGAGGAGATTAAGAGAAGGTTAAAAGTTGCTCAGGATAGACAAAAGAAGTACGCTGATCGGCGTAGAAGGAAGTTGGAGTTTGATGTTGGTGATTTAGTATTTTTGAAAATATCTCCTTTAAGGAATGTAGTCCGGTTTGGTCGGAGAGGAAAGCTAGCCCCTAGATTCATCGGCCCGTTCCGTATTTCAGAGAGGATTGGATCTCTTGCTTATAGACTAGATCTACCCGAGAAATTTGCTGGAATTCACAATGTATTCCATGTATCTCACCTGCGTCGCTGTCTCCACGATCCATCTCTTGTCATCCAGCCTACTGCTCTTGATGGTCTGGATATCGAACCCGATCTAACTATTGAAAGAAAGCCGCTTCGTATCGTCGATCGAGGTACGAAACAGCTTAGAAGAAAATCTGTCCAATTGGTCAAAGTACAATGGAGCACCGATGAGCGAGATTGCACATGGGAAACGGAGGAAAGCATTCGTGCTTCAAATCCGGAACTATTCGTTTAAGGTACCTTGTTTATCTAGCTTGTTTTTCCTTTGTTTCTTTCTTTCGTTCCTTTTCGAGGACGAAAAGTTCTTAAGTGGGGGAGAGTGTAACAACCCTAGTTTTAGCTATTTATTCTATTTAGTTATTTGAATTTTTGAAGTCTATATTTTATAATTTATGTTTAAAAATATAGTCTAGTTATTTAAACTGGAGATATATTTTATAAAAAATTTCATGTCAATAAAAATTAAATAATATCTGTGAAAAATATAATCTATGATTGAACAGTTAAATTTCGCGTTTAACAGACGCGTAAATTATAGGGTATAAATGGCATAATAAAACGTGTGTTTTAAAATAATATTTTTACGAAAATTTCTGAAGTTTTAAACTGCGTCTGTCTAGCGTAGTGTAAAAATCATGTTTTAAATATTTTTGGACATAAAATATCAGTCAGTGTTTTTAACGAACGTTACGTATTTTATTTATCAGCTGGTTTTATATTTTGGCATACGTTCTATTTAAACTGACTACATAAAAACTTTAACGTTAGCATTAACAATATCAAACTAAATCAGGGGAAGCTTTAACCAAATGAATCACAACATTTAATTATAAAACGTTCAAGCATTTTTCTTTTCATTCTCTCTGGCAAATTTTTTTCAACTTGTACACGTTCACTGCAAAACTGGAACGGGCACAATCATCTCCCCTATCTCATTCATGGCCAGGCTAAAATCACAACACATATACAAATAAATTAAAGAAGCCCTGAAATTAATGATTCGAAAGGTAAGTATACACTGGAAGAAAAAAAAAACTGAAAACTTGCATCAACCTTTCCCCTAACTTCGGCCTTCAGTTATCAAGCTTTATCTCTGATCAGTTTCTTTTCAAAATTAAAGCATCATATAGCCTTCAGAGAAATGGAAACTGCTCGGCTTAAATGAATTGATGAATTTAGGCGAGAATTCTAAACGTATTGTTTAGAAATAAAAAGCTCTGCCTTTACCTTTTATCCCTCCATCACACCATCAGTTGCTACAATCACGCAAGATCATATTCATCTTGAAACTGATGGATTAGTAGCTCGCAAATTCTCCAGAGTTATGACAAAGGAAACTGCCCTTGATTTCCTCTGCACCATTTCAAGTCTCGGCCTATATATTATACATCTTCCTCTACATATTTTTCTCTGCATTTCCAGTCCATTCTTTTGCTAAAAATCAGGTAATAATCTTCCTTTTCTTTTCCTATACTATGTGTCTTTATCCTTTGACTTGCTCGGCCATGCTTTTTTTTTTGATATGAGATCTATGTGTGTGCTGTCTATATAGTTTTCCAGAGTAACATATAGGATGTTTGGATTTATATGTGCCACATAGGAAGAATCATAGGCAGGCAATAGATTTATGATACCTAAAACTGATGCATAAGAAAAGGGGTAGCCACATAAAGTCTGGTGATAGCATGCTGTTGGTTGTAGGAAACATGTAGATCTGGGGAGATATAAACAGACTGAGTTGTGTGTTCTATTTGATGAGTCTGCATAAATTAGCTAGGTTGTATTGGCGAGGTAGCTAAGTATTTGGAATGATGGACTGACTGGATTGGGGTGGATATCAGTAAATAGGTAGAGGTGATTTCCAGTTTGCAGTTGAAAGAGTAGGCTATAATTTTTTTTAAGGAGTTTGTCTGCATCATGATAAGGCATGTCTATAAATCATAGTAGTAGTTCAGTGCATATGGATATGATTTCAGTTTGCATCTGTAGGCTAGTTTAAGTGTCAGACTTACCTTCATATCCAGTCTGCACATGTACTAGGTGATAGTAGTGTTAATGCATGAGAGAAGGTAGCAAGTGACTGATGTGTAGTTGCATATAGTCTGATGTGTTGTTGCATATAGTTGAGGACAGATGAGCTTGGCAGGTCAGGCAGATATCTGGAAGGTGAAGCAGACTTTGGGTAGAACATGGCAGATCTGAAGAGAGGCATAGGTGAATGGATGTTAGGTCGAGACTTTGTTTGCTCAGTTAAGTTTTGGAGTAGGCTAGCAGTAGAAGAGAAAAGAAAAGGGGGAGAGGAGATGCAACTGTCAAAAACTGAAGTGTGAACGTGCACAAACATGCACATATCAAGAGCATGCCAGGTCCAGGTCGGATGGGGTCTGACAATTGGCAGGGTGTATAGGAGGTGACTAGAGACTGGTGGAGGTCAGTAGTTAGGTGTAGTGAGGAGACAGGGGTCTGCAGTAGGAGATGCAAGTAATTTGGACATTCCAGATTTTGACTCGAAGCAGATACATATTGACCCGAAGCAGGATTTGTTGTGACTCGAAGCTAGGCAGGGTCTGACTCGAAGCAAGAAGGGGAGAAACTCGGGTTAGTGCAAATTGTAGGTCTATTGTTACAGGGTGATCTGAAATGGAATTTGAAGGATTTGGGAAACTATTTGTGAAAAAAAATAGAAGGTAGGATGTGCATAGGTATGGAATAAGCATGAACAGGCTAGAGGAAGAAGTGGTGCATTTGTTCTCGTATTCATATTATTTTGCAGTCATTGTTTAGGAAAAATCTTGGTCGAGCAAGTCAAATTTCTTTTTCCTATCTTTAAATTTTTCTTTGACTATAAAATCTAAAGTCGCGCTCCAATATCTTGAAATTTTGTTCTAGATCTAAATCTAGGCGACGCCCGGGAAATTTGACCGTCACTCTCTGTCAGTCTGAACCGGTGAATTGTCATTTTTGAATTCAAATTTCTGCAACATCCAAGTGAGTATTTCTCACCAGACATACGTATTTATATTTTGTAAATTATTACAAGTGTATGTGTAAATTGTATTTCACTATTATCTGTCTGTAGTGTAATAGAGAATGATGGACCCCATTCAAATTGACACCTCATCAGTATTATCTGTTATATTATTTCTGCAGTTATGTTATTGTCTATTTACTGCTTAAATCACCACTGCAAGTTCCCTGTTATTATAGATGGTATGGGCTGAAATGATAGGCCTAATTTATTATTATTGTTTACTTGTTCTGTTAACTGCTGTAAATTGTCTTGGGATTGCGGGTTCGAAATGATAGAACCCGGGATTGTGTAAATATCGGATTGAAATGATATAAATCCGTTTCACTTGACCTAGGCTAGAAAATCTTATACAGGCCCGTGGTTTATATATTATTTTCTGAAATTATTTTAAATTATTTAAAATTTGATGATATTCTAATTCAAATTATATAAAGGATTTTTATGAGATTTACAATGATTTAAAAGGGGTTAAATAAATAAATGTTGAGTTAAAATTTTGGAATATAACTTGTTTAGAAATTCTATATTTTGGAAAGGTAAAGATTTCAATACAGAAATAATAAATAATAAGTTATATTTGAAATTTGATGTTTAGCTAAAAGTCTACTACAGCATTTAATTGCTGTCTTTTGAAACTTGACTATTTTAAACCCATACTTTGGATAGCATTTCCTAGATGCTGTAGAAGTGAAATTGATTTAAAATTGATTTATTTAAAATTTCATCCCTATTTTGGGAATACGTTAAGATTTGGAATTTAAATATGAAATTGCTAATAAAGTAAGAAATTGAGTTTGGAAAGATTTAAAAGAAGAAAATTGATTTCTATTCTTTTGATAAAAGCAATAAATTCCAAATTTAATTGAATAAATTGAAATGGTATATCTTCAAAGGAAATGTTTTAAATCAAGGATTTGAAATTAAAGGTATTTGAAATATATATTGATTTGAAAAATATAAATACCATTTTTCAAACTATAACCACGGGTTATAATAACGTTTGGTTGGCAAAGAGACCGGGATCGGATATGGGCATACTCTCTGTCGATACCGAAAACCACTTTGACTAACCGTGTACGCGGTGGAGATTCCAGAATGAAGTAGGTTGGTGGTGACGGTTTCTTGAAAGGTATATACGTGGACCCGACTCCTGTGAGTTGGCTTAAGGTGGCTAAAACAGGAGCGATTGACGGATTAATGAGGTAGCTCCTCTGATCGAACGCACTTCTTCGTATGCCATTTTATTACTCTTGTGATTGTTTTGGTGCGCACCTTTGATTTGGGAGTGTTGTTCGAGGTGGGCGGTTGCTGCGGCTTCGCGTTACCATCGGTCCGGAAGCGTAATTGGTATATCTACCCTGGCATTGCCTAGTTGTGCTGTGTCACCTACCATATCGAGCCTTGTACGAGTTTGGTTTTCTCCCGTAGCCCGTGTGGTATCCTCTAGTGGCTTCCCGATCAGGAGGGGCTATGATATTGGACGGACTACTGGGACTATTACATGTTAAGGGCTATATGGGTAACCCCTTAACGCTATTAAAAAGTAAGTTTATTTTAATATAGACACTATTATAATAGCGCAATATACTACATAGTAAATAGTTTAACGGATCCTTAGAGGATGGGCGATCCCAAGCATCCTTTAAGTTACTTGCTCTTTATTACAGTACACTTGATTTAGCTTACATTATATAAGTATGTATGTCCTCACTCGAGTGTTTTGTTTTATTGTACGCTCGGGTCAGCCTGAGTTGCAGCTTCAGCTTTCTTTCCGGAGCTAGGACCACTCATAGATCACTCTTGCTAATTGGAAGCTTTTCCAGCCTTATCTATTTTGTAATTCAAGACATTTGAAGACTTTATATTTGCTTATGGCTTAAAATTGTATTGAAATTTATGAACAATGTATTTCTACTTGGTAAAAGTTTCAGTGGATTCATGAACCACTGTGTTATTTTATGTTCCGCTGTGAGATTCTGATATCTGTGTCTGTGATTCTGTGTATTTGGTTTCATTTGTTCCTTAACTATATTTACAATCTATTGTTTTGAACTATTCCAGCTCGACAAACTTTTATATTTTGTCGAATTCGAATGGTACAAAATAGTGGGTCGTTACATTATTGAAGATTTTGATCTAATTCCACCACATTCTTGTACTATAGTATTTCATAAAAATTTGTAAGGACTTGAATTTATAACTATCCATGTTTAACTCTGATAAATGTATTTTAATTTTCGCTGTAAATAATATTTGTTGAAATAACATTGTGAGATTCTGTTCTGTCCTTATTTTTCTTTCTTGCACTAGAGAATCCGCTTGTCCAGCACTTGGATTTATGGTCCGTAAATACCGAGGATGTATTAGTATCGATTTCTAGGAGTCGAAGAAGTGGGTCCTTACATATAGAATGAATTGGATATAGGCGAAAGGTATAGGGTCGAATCAATGGGTTCCGATTGGATTGAAATGTTATTTTTCCTTAACCTACTTTGATTTCAAAAGGAATGCCTTCGACTAGGTTGGCTTTTGACTGAATCAAATGTTTTAGAGGAAAGGTTTTGAAATGGGTTGCATCTTTGTCTTAAGAAAATGCTTTCGAAGGGGTTGAAACCCCTCGTTGTTTCTATCTACCCATCGAAGAAAATAGTTTTGGAAGGTATACATTGTTTTAAAATCCAAGCCACATCTGCAATGCTTTCAAAGGGTTGGTTTCGACACTCTCACTTCTTTACTTAGGAAATGCTTTTGAAAGAGTTCTTTCGACTTAAATGTTTTATGACACTTTTTTCTATTGAAGGCAGAACCCAAAGGTTTCGAGGAAGATGGTTATAAATGGTTTCAAAAGTTTTACCATATGTTTTACTTGAACCTAAATGGTTTTGAAAGGTTTATTGTTTTAATGCTTTCGAAAGGTTGTAATGAAGGTTATATAAGGGTGGTTCCCTAATGGTTTCGAAAGATTTGAAAGGAAAGGTTTTCCAATGTTTCGGAAGGCAATGTTAAGTGTTTTAAAGATAGGATGCCTAAGCTTTTATAGCTTTCGAAGGAAAGGCTTTTCAATGGTTTCCAAATGTTTATATCAATGGTTCCTAAAGGAATGTTTTGGCCTTTCAGCCTAGGTTATAAAGGGTTTACTTGGTTTCGAAATGGATACTTTCAGTGGGATCGAAAGTGGAACTTTCAAAGGTTTAAAATATTTTCATCAACAAAGATTTGTGTAAAGTGTATATATAGCATGGCAAACTGATTTGAGTAAAGTATAGAGTTTATTTTCCTTGTTTAAAGTATAATTTAAAGGTTTAAATCAATTTGAGAAGAAAATGTTTCTAAGCAAAATTTAAAGGAAGATTACCATAAATAGAACGACTCAGATATTTGTGTACAGAAGGGACTGGTATAGGGTCGTGCCCTATACATTAGCTACTAGCCCCTAGCTTGATTAGTCCAAATTTCTAGTGTGTAGGGATTTGTCATAGGTAAGACTAAAATGATGTTATACACAGAACAGAATATATTTGTATAGAGATTAGTTATTGGTGAGCCCGCAAAACCATAAAGATCATTTGACCTGGAGAAAGTAAGTTAGGGACAGACCGTCTAGAAGAGGATTTATCTAGCGGATGTTAGATTGTTTGTTTATATTGTTTACTAGACCCGCGTCAGCCAAATGTTATTAGTTAGCCAAACAAATCTATAGTGTTCAGAAAGACAGTCCATTTGTTACCGGAGATGTATGTTTACATCATAATGCTTTACATTTTTAACCAGATTTGGTTGCTGGATTATGATCTGCAAAAGATATGTTTTAATGGAAGGGGAAACCCATTTCGCTAAGTGGTGTGGTCTCACTTAATAACAAATAACCAAGATGTATATTACTAATCACACCAAGCTATATGTTTGACACGAATTTTATGTTTTTCTCTTTAAACTCTTGGATGCTCGAAAATTGATTTAAGTAGGTTGAGGGTTGAGGATTTTCATGTTTTTAGTAGGTTGGTAAATAAAGCTTCCAAAGATGAGTAGGAGGCTGATGGCTAGCTATTTAGGATTTATTTTGTTGTTTATTCCGCTGTAATGTATTAGGTCAGTTATGACTATTTAGTACTCTGGTAATCCAAAAGGGCATCTTCATATTTCGCTCCTGGCATATTTTGTAATAATTATATTTGATTTGAACTTGGGAAATGTTTGGGATCATGTAACTAGGATATGAATTTTTTTTAAACAGTGATGATTTTATTTCATATTCAACTGCTTCTTATATTATGGATAACATTAACATTATCGTATTTGGTCATCGGAAGTTAATACTATGGATGACAACAACAGCTGCAGCGCTTAGCTTCAGGCCTCCAGATAAGGGATATTACAACTTGTATAAGAGCACAGGTTTATGTACAACTTTAAACTAAAATGATTTTTGAAAATATAATCATAAGGAATAAGAGATAAGATCAGCGTTTGGGATAATGCTATAGTAACGTACTTGTATTTGCTATATATAAGTGTACGCTATATCTCTATTTTCCTATCTCTTTTGGGCTATTCTTCTGTATTTATCGAGGCTTGAGTATAGATATTGATTGTTGAAGTGGAAGAGTGAATCTTAAGGGAAGCACCACAACAAATGGTAATGCTAAACCAAATACAAGAAGGAACCAAGGTCAGGCACAAGCATGAAATGTGAGTGTTGGAGTCCCACAATTTGATATGGAAGCTATGTATTAGTTTTTTATGAATATGGTGCAGGCGGATGTTACTTCTGGAGTGGTTTGAGGAAATGTTGTAGGAGGAGTTCAGGAAGCTTTGGTGTTCAAAAATAATGCTATTTGTGACGACCCAAATTTTCTCCACAGAAAGTCGCATCATCTTGAAGAAAGAAAGGGATAGAAAAGAAAAAAGATAGAGAAGAAAGAAAGAAAAAACATCAGAATCTCAACAGTGGAACGAATAAATTATATTAATCACATAAGTTTACATAACATACAACATCTATTCAAGTACACAGCTTATACATCATATACTAGACAATTATAAACACCTGTCTAGTTATTACAACACAAGATACAACTCAAACAAACGACTCGGAGATACCATCACAACGGAAAACTATATATCTACAACACTGAAGCTTCCTGCTCCATTGCTCCTCCAAAATACGTCAAAGCTAACCTGAATCCATTAGCTACTCGTAAAAATTTGCGTACCCAAGAGTTTAAGAAAACAGAAGATAAACTCTGGGTCAGATATTGGTCTAGTGTGAGTAATAGGTTAAAGTTGCTTAACTTTGAAAAACCTTTGGAAACAACGGTATCATATAAGACTTCCCACACATAAACATCGGTAAGTTTTTATTTTACGCTAACCAAGACATTTGATGGGAAATCTAGTGATATTAAAATAAGGTCTAGGGTTTTCAAATAAATAAGAAATAGCCGAAATTGTTACATTTATTAAATTCCAGCATATATAGGTTTACAATCAATATCGAAGGGCGCCTATTGGAGATTGGATTCCATACAATGGCAGGGCTACAGGGGTACCGCCCGTCATAGTACGTGGCCTAGATCACTGTACCGAGGATCCACCAAAATCCCCTGCAACACAAGGACTGAACCATCCCTTACTGGAAGTCCCGAACAAGACAACCCCGGTAGTTGTTGCAATCAACTACCCTACACAGCCGAATAAAAAGGGACTTTTGGACAGGGGTTCATCTCATCCTACTTAGGTGCGACCCAGTTAGCCTTGTTGCACCTCCCCTATTTTAGCCATTGTCTCTAGATGAGGCTTGAGGCTACGATTACCTTTATCAGAACACATCACTTAGATTGCTTATCGTCCACCTAACGATGTGCTAAAAGCATTCGATCCATACAAGTTCGTTCCAGGTTCGAACGAAACCGAAGGCACTATCTAGTTAGACTCATTTTGGAATCACCCTTAGAGTTAATCACAATAGCCCTTGCACTCTGAATCTTCATCTACACTTGAGATTCACGACCAATCGTTAATTTGGATCGATGTGGTTTTCAGATATCCAAATCTGGAAATCAAATCACGGTCTCATCGAAATCCAAAATGCCATCTTTTAGGTCTAAGTTATTTTAAATTTAAAACAATTCAATTCAATTCTATTATCTATATACACATAGATAGATAATTCACAATATCATAGATAGATAATTCACATTATTATCACAAATAGATAATTCACATTATCATCACAATTCAACCAAAACATCCATATCACACTGCATCACTTATCTCACATCTGAGATCTCAAACCATTCAAGGCAATCAATATCATCCATCCATACATAAGCAACGATTAATTAATCACACTATCTCTAATTAATTTAAAATGAATTAAATTAATCACTTCCATCTTTAATTAATTTAAATTAATTACTTTCATCATTATAAATCCTGCTTCTTAACCACTAATTAATTACAAATCAATTAATTAACCACCGTCTAATTTCCATCTTAATTAATCATTCTTGATTAATTATCCTTTAATTACATTTAAGTAATCAACCTTTAATTAATTTCATAAATTAATTATTCTTGACCAAATATAGCAATTAACCTTTAATTACTTCATTAATTAATTAACTATAATCAATTACATTAATCCTTAATTAATTACTCTCAAATCACTTCATTGATTAATAAATCTTAATTAATCAACCCTTAATTACATCATTAATTATATTAATTAATGATCCTTAATTACTTCTTTAATTAATTGTTAATCATATTTAATAATTAATCTTTATTCATTAATCAGCCTTGATTAATCACATTAATAGTTAATTACCCTTAATTAATTACATCACTTAATTATCTTCAAATAACTTTGTTAATCAATTATTAAATTAATTACACTATGTAATTAATTATTAATTACTTGCACTAGGTAAGTATCCTTCATGTTAACTACACAAAGTAATTAATCCCAAATCTCTTCCATTAATTAATTATTCTTTAATTAATTACACAAATTAATTAACCTAAACTACTTTCATACTTCAATTAATTACATAAAGTAATTACCCATCTTATTTACTTCACTAAGTAATTATTCTTCATTAATTACATTAAGTAATTATACTTAACAAATCATCAAATGATTATCTTAAATTAACATAACTTAATTAATTAACTTAAACTAATCATATTTATTTAGTTAATTACATTGAGTAATTAATCCCTTAATTACTTCTATTAAGTAATTATACTTAAACAATTCCATAAATGATTATCCTTAATTAATTAATCTAATTAGTTATTAAAATTAATCACATTAATCAATTATTTAATAAACTCAAGTTAATGATCTTCATTAACTATTAATAATTCTTTAATTACTTCTCTTAAGTAATTAAACTTAGATTGATCATTATTAATTACAATTTAATTAATCTTTAATAACCAATTAATTAATCTCTAATTATTTAATTAATTAAGTGTTTAACTGTAACTTAATTAATCCTTAATTACTTGATTAATTAATTTCTAATCATTAATTTAAAATCTTAACTTATATAATTAATGATCCTTAATTACAAATTAATTAATCCTTAATTAATTAACTTAAAACTTAATTAATTAATTTAAACCCTTAATTACTTAATTAATTAATCCAAATCATTAATTAATTGAATGAATTAATTATCCTTTAATTACATTAATAATTTAATGAATCACAAATCATTAAATCTTAATTAACTTTAAGACAAAAAAAAATTTCTTATCAATGACTTAATTATCATTTACCAACACATTTGAAAATATTTTACGTTTAAATTTACTTTAAATTTCAATTCAAATTAAGATTCAAAATAAATACAAACTTAACTTTAACAGAATTTAGAAACAATTTAAAAACTCTTCAAGTCACATGTTAGAGAAGCACTTATCTTATAAAATAAATTTAAAAGAGTTTTAAACCAAATTCATTTTAAATTCAAATCATTTTAAAATACACTTTAAACATTTTAAAGTTGTTAAAACATTTTATTTTTGTAAAACTTTATTTGTTTAAAACTGGGAGGAAAAAGTCAATTGGAATCCATATCTTAAAATTTGGTTTTAAACTTTGTTTAAAACCCTGCTTTCAAATTTAAATTCAAATTAAAGTTGAAAACCTGACAGGTTTTAAAACCTGTCACAAACCTATTGCCCCGAGCCACACACCCAATACTTTGAGAACTCCTTCGAGCCTCCAACCCAAAATCACGATAACCACTTCGAGACAAAACCCATACCAAAATGCTAATACCAAATACAATGCCGTGCTCATGCACCCACCAATCAGCCTCCTTCGATCATCTACGACGACTTCCTCAAGTCGACGTTCATCCAACCTTACGATCCCGATCATCAGAACTCAAAGAACAACTCGAAATCAAAATCGAGTCTTCAAGCACAAAACTAGAACCAAATCCCAACCTAGAAAACATCTCGACCTTCCACTTCTGATCATCAGAGCGCCTCTAGCCACAACTTCGCCAACTTTCAAGCTATCGATCGCCAGAGTTCTGTTAAACTCGATCATTCCGAGACGCTGAGATCATCACAAACTCCCAACTTGCCAGAACTAGGTTTAAAAACTAAATCGATCAACCACCGCCACTACAGTGCTTAGATCACCTTCCTGGCATTTTTTCGCAAGTCTCCGACCATCCTTCTACCTCCAGAAAGAACCCTGACCTTCCCGACCATCGAGATCATCAAAAAGCCTCAAAACATATTTCTGGTCAAACCAGAACTGCTCTTCCAATTCAATTCTAAAATTTGTGATTTTTCTTTTAAAAATCAAGTTTTTGTATAAGGTTTCAGTTTATAAACCTGTCTTGATAAATTAAGATACTTAAATTTTCACTTGTCTTAAAAATGCACTGTTGTTTCTAGTTTCCAGAGACATTCATGTTTTAATTTAACTTAACAAAAAATTTAAACATTAATTTATGATTAATCAAACAATTTTTGTTTAAGCATTAAACCCTAACAAGAATCAGATCAAGAGATAATGATTTTTTGATTAAAAATTCTAACTCTGAAACTAAAAACAGGAAGAGTACTGATACAACCAGCATGCACACATCCCATACATATATATACACAGCAATGTACTTATAAATATATATATACAAACATACTTATTTCCATAGATAATCAAGCAACCAGGTTCATTATACTAAAGCTTTTTAGAAAAATGCTACTCACCTGAAAAGAATTGATGAAGAACAGAGCACTTTGAAAAAAACTTGAAACTGGAATATGCTAACATGAATTGCTTCTTTGATTTAAAAACTTTGAGTTGCTGAAATGCTGAAGATTGCTTGTTATTGAATCTTGCTTTTGATTCCAGATTCTACATGCTTTGATTATCTACTACAGGCTTGATTTCATTTTGAAAATGGTTTGCAGTCTTGACCTTGAAATTGAGTTACAGGTTTATGATTTTGATCTTTATTTTGAAATTGGATTACAGGTTTTGAACTGAAACAAGTTTTTGTTTTGAGGTGTTGATTACAGATTTTTTTTTTTTGGATATTGATTTGAGTTTTCTACAAGCTGAAGATTTCTTAAGCTTTGAAAAAGAGTAGAAAAAGAGTGGAAGGTAAGAAAACATATGTATTTATATAGGCTGAAAATGATTTAATAAAAATAAAAGAAAACTAAATTTAAAAATGCCACTTGTTAAACATCTTAACATTTGTCATTTGAGTTGATCATTAATTTACACATGTTAAAACAAAGCCTTTAGATATTAAAACTTGTCTTTTAAGTAATTTCTTTTTATTTCGAATGTTAATAAAAGTTTTTAACTTAATTTATTAATTTACAAATACTTATTTATATATATATATATAACTTTAAAGAAATAAAACCAATTATATATATATAAAAGCTTACACGTATATTTTAAAATCAAAAACATTTTAAAATATCTACATTTTGAGTCTTAATATTAAATACAAATTCAAATTAGATTTAAAAAACCCAATTAAAGTCAACTTATAACAACACATTCAATTTGAAATACAATCCTATTTTTTTATAAAAATTATATATTTTAGTTATTTAAAAATAACACATTGTATAAAATTAAATTATTTATAAAAGAGATTATGACATTATTAATAAATACTTATTTCACTTAGCTGAATTAATGTATCATATGTTAATTGTATTTTAAGCTTTGATATCTAATTACGAATCATATTTATTAAGCAATATTTATAAAGAAAATTAAAATAAACCTTTTTTTTGATTAATTTAAATTTTAACTTAATGCTAAAATATAACTAAACAATTAAATATTTACCTTAAGTATTTTTAAAACTATATAGTTATTTATTTAAATAATCTTCAAAAACTTAACATTAAATAAAATCATAATTTCCAAATTAACAAAATATATTAGAATTTGAAAACATAATTTTATTTATTAAATTCAAACCAAAGCTTCTCTATTTACAATATACACAAATATATACATTATAAATAGAAAACATTTTATTAGCTTTTAAAAGATAAAATTCACCAGTTAAATAATTATTTGCTTTTAAAAGAATAAATTTGCCAATTTAAATTAAAATTATAAAAGAAATTATCAAATCAATTTAATTATTAATACAGATTATTAAATTGATATTGCCCAAAATTCTGGGTCATCACATTCCTCCCCCCTTAAAAGAATTTCGTCCCCGAAATTTAAAAGCAAAGGTAATTTAACAATCTTATTAAAGATTTTAATTTTAAACTACAAACAGATATTATCAACCATATGCTAACAATCATAGCAATCAATTCATTCAATCAAACAAATTTAATGATCCTGACACAAATCAGGATATATTTTCCTAATACTATCTAGAGTTTCCAAGTATAAATACAGGGATACTCCTCTACAGAATCCAAATAGTCAACACTACTAAGCTACAGATCTCCTACATATCTAGATCTACAAAACTAAACAGGATATCAGACCACACACAAGTCTGACTCAACTACAAAATCCTCCAGAACTGCTGGCTCCACAACCAGTAATGGATCATACACGTACTCCCTCAGAGATACGTGAAACACATCGAATCCCAATATTCCAAATTGGCAATTCAACCCTGAAAATCAAAGCATAGAAAGATCCAAAACCTCAGAGCTAGCTTCTCAGCTTTACCAAAACTTATAACTCCTCTGATCGAACAAAACTTATCCAAAATCAAATCTCCGACTTTGAACTCAAATTCCTCCATCTCTTATCCAAAAAACTCTTTTGACGATCTTGGGCTGCCTTCATCCTTCTTGATCATCCCGACCTTCGATGATGCCTCTTGATACAAACTGGACCAAAAACAACCCAACAAAATGATCCTCTTAAGATTAATCCAAAATCAAAACAAACTCTACTACCATCAGTAGACTTCAAACTTACTTCTCCAATCCGAAAAAGACAAAACAAATGCACTCCCAAACTGCTTCCGTTGCACAACTCTGATCTGGAGTAGATGAAAATGCTGATGATGAACATGAGCACAAACTAGAAAACACATCCAAGAAATATGGTTCAACAGATCCATAAAGAGAAAACTCAGAAGTTCCACCAAAACTCGAGCTGCTTCACCAACTCTATCTCCAGGAACCATCCTTCTACTTAGCAGAACCACCAGTATCACTCCTAGAATCAAATTGATAAGAAAACTCAATCTCCAGATGCTAAGGCAAACCTCTGCTTCCTCGAAGACATCCGGAAAATCTCTGATAACCCAAGAGAATACTCAAACTATCGCAAGTCGCTTTTGCAATCAATTCAGCCTAATATCGAAAGAAAACTGTTCACTCTTTACCAGTCAAAACATCTTATGTTTAAAAACCAATCCATCAAAGAAATGGATCCATGCTACAGCTTCTGAACACCACCTCAAGAAAAATGCTTAGCCAGATAACCCCTTGCTGGAACACAGAATACTCCAAGCTACACTGCTGACACTGATGTTAAAGACTTCCTAATCCAATGCTCTTCGAACCTCAAAGCCATATCATCTAATCCCGCACAGAGCCTAGAGATGGAAAGACATCTTCTCAAGAAACTCGGGCCTCAAACCAAACACAAATACCCTACTGAACTCAGTCACATCACCGATGCATGCACACTTCCTCAAACATGTTCCAAAGAAACATCTTCAGAAACATCCATAGTTACTTCGTCTCATCACGTAGTTGCTCCTTCCTATACTTGCCAAGATACCATCACTCTCTTCTGCTCAACCGACGGATCCAAATTCTACTCATCCAAACTTGCACTTCAAAGATGGACTTCGAACCTTTAAAAGGTTTCCTTCAAAGATTTATGAAATCCTTACACCACAGCAAAACTTACTCGAGACGATATTGGGTATATAGTCTCGGTAGATACACATCCAACCACAACATTCAGACTCCTTCCATTGGTAGTCGTGTTACACACACCACTACCCTATCTACCTTTAGATATCATATTGGAAAACCCGAACGGGAAACCCAACAAATAGGTGTGTGTGTGTGTGTGTGTGTGTGTGTGTGTATATATATCAAAATTACAAATACGCAATCTCAGGAAAGAAATCACTCCAAAGCCAAGGTATTCACTCAACGTAGCGCTCTGATACCAACTGTGACGATCCGGCTTTTTCTCCACAGAAAGTCACATCATCTTGAAGAAAGAAAGGGATAGAAAAGAGAAAAGATGGAGAAGAAAGAATGAAACAACATCAGAATCTCAATAGCGGAACGAATAAATTATATTAATCACATAAGTATTACATAACATACAACATCTATCAGAGTACACAGCTTATACATCACATACTAGACAGTTATAAACACCTGTCTAGTTATTACAACACAAGATACAACTCAAACAAACGACTCAGAGATACCATCACAGCGGAAAACTATATATCTACAACGCTAAAGCCTTCTGCTCCATTGCTCCTCTAGAATTCGTCAAAGCTAACCAGAATCCCTTGGCTACTCGTAAAAATTTGAGTACCCAAGAGTTTAAGAAAACAGAAGATAAACTCCGGGTCAGACATGGGTCTGGTGTGAGTAATAGGTTAAAGTTTCTGAACTTTGAAAAACCTTTGAAAACAAAGGTATCACGTAAGAATTCCCACACATAAACATGGGTAATTTTTTACCTTACACTAACCAAACATTTGATAGGAAATCCAGTGATATTATAATAAAGTCTAGTGTTTTCAAATAAATAAGAAATAGCTAAAATTGTTACATTTATTAAATTCTAGCATACATAGGTTTACAATAAAAATCGATGGGCACTTATTGGAGATTGGATTCCATACAATGGCAGGGCTACTGGGGTACCTTCCGTCACGGTACGTGGACTAGATCACCGTACCGAGTATCCACCCTAAATCCCTTGCAACATAAGGCCGGAACCATCCCTTACTGGATAGTCCCGAACAAGACAACCCCGGCAGTTGTTGCAATCAAGTCCTCCACACAGCCGAATAAAAAGGGACTTCTAGACAGGGGTTCATCTCATCCTACTTGGGTTCTACCCACGTAGCCTTACTGCACCACCCCTATTTCAGCCATTCCCAATTGATGAGGCTTGAGGCTACGATTACCTTTATCAGAACACATCACTTAGGATGCTCATCATCCACCTGATGATGTGCTGAAAGCA
Organism: Allium cepa; assembly: GCA_030765085.1. Classification (NCBI taxonomy): domain Eukaryota; kingdom Viridiplantae; phylum Streptophyta; class Magnoliopsida; order Asparagales; family Amaryllidaceae; genus Allium; species Allium cepa. Next base: position 857,268,964 of record CM060943.1, read on the forward strand.
TTCAATCCATACAAGTTCATTCCGGGTTTGAACGAAATCGAAGGCACTATCTCGTTACACTCATTTTGGAATCACCCTCAGAGTTAACGACTATAGCCCTTGCACACCAAATCTTCATCTTCACGTGAGATTCACGGTCTGTCATTAATTTGGATTGATGTTGTTTTCAGATATCCAAATCTGGAAACCCGATCCCGGTCTCATCGAAATCCAAAACGCCATCTTTTAGGTCCAAGTTGTTTTAAAGTAAAAAAAATTCAATTCTATTATCTATATACACACGGATAGATAATTCACAATATCACAGATAGATAATTCACATTATTATCACAAATAGATAATTCACATTATCATCACAATTCGACCAAAGCATACATATCACACACCATCACTTATCTCATACCCGAGATCTCAAACCATTCAAGGCAATCAATATCATCCATCCATACATAAGCAAGGATTAATCAATCACACTATCTCTAATTAATTTAAAATGAATTAAATTAATTACTTCCATCTTTAATTAATTTAATTAATTACTTTCATCATTATAAATCCTGCTTCTTAACCATTAATTAGTTACAAATCAATTAATTAATCACCATCTAATTTCCATCTTAATTAATCATCCTTGATTAGTTATCTTTTAATTACTTTTAAGTAATTAACCTTTAATTATTTTCAAAAATTAATTATTCTTAACCAAATACAGTAATTAACCTTTAATTACTTCATTAATTAATTAACTATAATCAATTACATCAACCCTTAATTAATTACATTAATTAATTACTCTTAAATCACTTCATTGATTAATAAATCATAATTAATCGAACTTTAATTACATCATTAATAATATTAATTAATGATCCTTAATTACTTCTTTAATTAATTACTAATCATATTTAATAATTAATCTTTATTCATTAATCAGCCTTGATTAATCACATTAGTAACTAGCTACCCTTAATTAATTACATCACTTAATTATCTTCAAATAACTTTATTAATCAATTCTTAAATTAATTACACTAAGTAATTAATTATTAATTACTTTTGCTAAGTAGTTATCCTTCGTATTAATTACACAAAGTAATTAATCCCAAATCTCTTCCATTAATTAATTACACAAAGTAATTTACCCAAACTACTTCCAAACTTCAATTAATTACATCCAGTGATTATCCATCATATTTACTTCACTAAGTAATTATTCTTCATTAATTACATTAAGTAATTATACTTAAACAAATCATCAATTGATTATCTTAAATTAATTTAAATTAATTAATTAACTTAAACTAATCATATTTATTTAATTAATTACATTGAGTAATTATACTTAAACAATTCCATAAATGATTATCCTTAATTAACTAATCTAATTAATTATTAAAATTAATCACATTAATCAATTATTTAATTATCTCAAGTTAATAATCTTCATTAACTATTAATAATTCTTTAATTACTTCTCTTAAGTAATTAAACTTAGATTGATCATTATCAATTACAATTTAATTAATCTTTAATAACCAATTAATTAATCTCTAATTATTTAGTTAATTAAGTGCTCAACTATAAATTAATTAATCCTTAATTTCTTGATTAATTAATTTCTAATCATTAATTTAAAATCTTAACTTATCTAATTAATGATCTTTAATTACAAATTAATTAGTTCATAATTAATTAACATAAACTTAATTAATTAATTTAAACCCTTAATTACTTAATTAATTAATCCAAATCATTAATTAATTGAATTAATTAATTATCCTTTGATTACCTTAATAATTTAATAAATCACAAATCACTAAATCTTAATTAACTTTAAGATAAAAAACTTTTTTCTTATTAATGACTTAATTATCATTTACAAACACATTTGAAAATATTTTACTTTTAAATTTACTTTAAATTTCAATTCAAATTAAGATTTAAAGTAAATACAAATTTAAGTTTAACAAAATTTAGAAACAAATTAAAAACCCTTTAAATCACATGTTAAAGAAACACTTGTCTTATAAAAGAAATTTAAAAGAGTTTTAAACCAAATTCATTTTATATTCAAATCATTTTAAAATATATTTTAAACATTTTAAAGTTGTTAAAACATTTTACTTTTATAATACTTTATTTGTTTAAAACCAGGAGGCAAAAGTCAATTTGAATCCATATCTTAAAATTTGGTTTTAAACTTTGTTTAAAACCCTTCTTTCAAATTTAAATTCAAATTAAAGTTGAAAACCTGACAGGTTTTAAAACCTGTCACAAACCCATTGCCCCGAGCCACACACTTAATACTTTAAGAACTCCTTCGATCGTCCAACCCAAAATCACGATAACCTCTTCGAGACAAAACCTAGACCAAAATGCTGATACCAAATACAATAATGTGCACATGCACCGACCAACCAGCCTCCTCCGATCATCTACGACGACGTCCTCAAGTCGGCGTTCATCCAACCTTACAACCCCGATCATTAGAACTCAAAGAACAACTCGAAATCAAAATTGGTTCTTCAAGCACAAAACTGGAACCAAATCCCAACCTGGAAAACCTCTCGACCTTCCAATTCTGATCATCGGAGCACCAACGTCTCCAGCCACAACTTCGCTAACGTTCAAGCTATCGATCCCTAGTGTTCTGTTGAACACGATCATCCAGAGACGCTGAGATGATCGCAAACTCCCACCTTGCCCAAACTAGGTTGAAAAACTAAATCGAACAACCGCTGCCATTACAGTGCTTAGATCACCTTCCTGGCATTTTTCCCCAAGTCTCCGACCATCCTTCCACCTCTAGAAAGAACCCTGACCATCCCAACCATCGAGATTATCAGATGCCCCTCAAAACATATTTCTGGTCAAACCAGAACTGCTCTTCCAATTCAGTTCTATAATTTGTGATTTTTCTTTTTAAAATCAAGTTTTTGTATAAGGTTTCAGTTTATAAACCCGTCTTCATAAATTAAGATACTTAAAATTTCACTTGTCTAAAACATGCACTGTTGTTTCTAGTTTCCAAAGACATTCATGTTTTAATTTAACTTAACTAAATTTTTAAACATTAATTTATGATTAATCAAACAACTTTTGTTTAAGCCTTAAACCCTAACAAGAATCAGATCAAGAGATAATGATTTTTTGATTAAAAATTCTAACTCTGAAACTAAAAATAGGAAGAGTACTAATACAACTAGCGTGCACACATCCCATCATATATATACACAGCAATGTACTTATAAATACATATACAAACATACTTATTTCCATAGATAATCAAGCAACTAGTTTCATTATACTTAAGCTTTTTAGAAAAATGTTACTCACCTAAAAACAATTGATGAAGAACATAGCACTTTGAAAAAATATTGAAACTGGAATATGCTAACATGAATTGCTTCTTTGATTTAAAAATTTTGAGTTTCCGGAATGCTGAGGATTGCTTGTTATTGAATCTTACTTTTGATTCCAGATTATACTTGCTTTGATTATCTGCTACAGGCTTGATTTCATTTTGAAAATGGTTTGCAGTCTTGATCTTGAAATTGAGTTACAGGTTTATGATTCTGATCTTTATTTTGAAAGTGGTTTACAGGTTTTGAATTGAAACAAGTTTCTGGTTTGAGGAGTTGATTGTAGATTTTGTTTTGAATATTGATTTGAGTTTTGTACAGGCTGAAGATTTCTTAAGCTTTGAAAATGAATAGAAAAAGAGTGGAAGGTAAGAAAACATATGTATTTATATAGGCTGAAAATGATTTAATAAAAATAAAAGAAAACTTAATTTAAAAATGCCACTTGTTAAACATCTTAACATTTGTAATTTGAGTTGATCATTAATTTACACATGTTAAAACAAAGCCTTTAGATATTAACACTTGTCTTTTAAGTAATTTCTTTTTATTTTAAATTTTAATAAAAGTTTTTAACTTAATTTATAATTTACAAATACTTATTTATATATATATATATATATAAATAACTTTAAAGGAATAAAACCAATTATATATATAAATAAAAGCTTACACATATATTTTAAAATCCAATTTTTTTTAAATATCTACGTTTTGAATCATAATATTAAATCCAAATTCAAATTCATATTAGATTTAAAAATCCAAATTAAAGTCCACCTATAACAACACATTCAATTTGAAATAACAATCCTATTTTTATATAAAAGCAATATATTTTAATTATTCAAAAAATAACACATTTGCCGGATTTAAATTATATATAAAAGAGATTATTTCATTATTAATAACTTACTTATTTCACTTAATTGAATTAATGTATCATATGTTAATTGTATTTTAAACTTTCATATCTAATTCCAAATCGTATTTATTAGGAAAAATTTAAAAAGAAAAATAAAATAAACCTTTTTTTGATTAATTTAAATTTAAACTTAATGCTAAAATATAATTTAAACAATTAAACATTTACATTAAGTATTTTTAAAACTATATAGTTATTTATTTAAATAATCATTAAAAACATAATATTAAATAAATCATAATTTCCAAATTACCAAAATATATTAGAATTTGAAAACATAATTTTATTTATTAAATTCAAACCAAAGCTTCTCATTTACAATATATACAAATATATATACATTATAAATAGAAAACATTTTATTAGCTTTTAAAAGATAAAATTCATCAACTAAATAATTATTTGCTTTAAAAGAATAAATTTGCCAATTTAAATTAAAATTATAAACGAAATTATCAAATCAATTTAATTATTAATGTAGATTATTAAATTGAAATTGCCCAAAATTCCGGGTCATCACACTATTATGAGTGGGGACTATGTTTGGCTTGGAGGAAATCCATTTATCGGAACAGAAGATGCAATTGAGGTGGAGAACTGGTTGTTGCATTGTGAAAGGATCTTTGCAGATTTAGGGCTCAATGATGACTAGAAGAGGAGGCTTGCATCGAGTTAGCTTCAGGGAGAAAATTTATTCTGGTGAAATAGTGTGATAGTTCTAGCGAATGAAGAAACAATGAAATAGGCTGAGTTTAAGAGGGCGTTCATGTCTGTGACGGCGAGGTCTACCTTGATCAGAAAGTTTGCTGAGTTGGAACAGAAGAGATAACAGCGATGGAGTTTACTAAAAGTTTTGAGGAGTTAGCTAGGTATGGATATGCCATTATGGATATTGTGATAAAGAGAAATGAGAAGTTCATAAGGGGGTTGAAGCTTGAGTTATCAAGGGCTTCATTGCCTCATATTAGGGATCCATGTCATGTCGTAATAGAGATGGCGTTGAGGCTTGATGAGATGCTTGCTTTTTTGGAGAAAAACAAGGCATAGGAAGTCTATATGGGGCAGAGTCAGAAAAGGAAGTTCTTTCACAAGAAGTTGCTCAGAAAGGTGGAGACACGAAGAAAGGAAAGTCGAAGGTTGTTTGCTTCAAGTGCAATTAGAAGGGACATTTTTCTAAAGAATGTCGTATTTGGTAGGTGCAGGAAGTGAGTGGGAAGAAGAATATTAGATGCTTCAACTGCGATTAGATTGGTCGTTACAAGAACCAGTGCAAAGAGCCTGCTAAGGATGGAAGATGCAAAGTATTTGCATTGGAGAAAGTTACCTCAAGGCCAACAGCAGAAGAAAAAGGAAAAGCTGTGTTGGGAGGTACGCTTCAGATCCATGGTATGTCTGTTAGCGTTCTACTTGATACTGGTGCATCACATTCTTTTGTATCTCTTTGTTTGGTAGAAAAGCTTAACCTAAAACTCCCATACTTAGTTAAATCCTTAAGGGTAGCAAATCCGATTGGAGGGTATGCGAAACTTGGGATGAAGTGTTACCACTTAGGGCTTGATTTGTTAGGTTATACCTTTGTTTGCAGTTTGCATGTATTTGACTTTGTAGTGTTCAGAATTATTTTGGGTATGGATTGGTTAAGTAATTACAATGCTATGATATTTTTCAATGAAAGGATAATATCATTTAGACACCCTGACTGTGGTGATCGATTTGTATATGCCATAGCAAAACCTTAGTTGTGAGGTGAATGATTTATTGGGTGTTGTAGATGTAGAAGACGATTTGAATCGAGTTTTTATGGTTAGAGAATTCACAAATGTTTTTGAACATGTAGTTGGATTGCCACCGAAACAAGCCATTGAGTTTCGGATAGATTTGGTGCTTTGAGCTAAACCAACGAGTATGTCGCCAAGAAGGATGGTACTTATAGCGATGAGAAAGCTAAAAGTTTAGTTGGTGGATTTGAAAGGCAAGAGTTCTACCAAACCTAGTAGTTCACCTTTGGAAGCAGCCGTAGTGTTTGCTAAATAGCCAGACAGATCATTAAAATTATGTATCAATTAATGAAAGCTAAATGAGTAGATGATAAAGAATCGATATCCAATGCCAAGAATTGATGATTTGTTCGATCTGTTGAGTGGAGCCAATGTGCTTTCTCAGTTAAATTTAGCAAAAGGTTTCCATTAACTTAGAGTAGTAAAGGATAGTATTCCTTTGACGGCATTTAGAACTAGATATGGATCGTACGAATGGATAGTTATGCCGTTTGGACAACTAATGCACCGACATTCTTTGTGGACTTGATGAACCAAGTTTTCCAAGATCACTATGAGAGGTTCGTGCTGGTTTTCATAGATGATATCTTAATATACTCTAGAGATAAAAGGGAGCATGAAGTTCATCTTAGAATTGTGCTTGAGACGCTTATGCAGCATCAGTTGAAGGCGAACTTTTCGAAGTGTCATTTCTAGAAGAAGGAGGTGAAGTTTGTTGGTCATGTATTCTCAAGGAAATGGTTGTTTGTAGATTCGACTAAGATTAAAGCGATGAATAATTGGAAGAGACCTGAGATAATGATTAAGATAAAGAGTTTTCTTGGATTTACTAGATATTATCGGAGGTTCATAAATGATTTTTTTGCAGATGGTAGCATCGATGACAAAGCTAACACGAAGGGATATGATGTTTGTGTGGCCCGATAAGTGTGAGGAAGCATTCCAGAGCTTGAAACACTTATTTGCTCATGCACATGTACTAGTTGTTCCGGAGGGGAGTCAGGATTTGGTAGTTTATACAAATGTGTATGGAACTGGGTTAGGAGATGTGTTCAAGCAGAGAGGTAAAGTGATTGCCTATGCTTCTTGACAGCCTAGACCGCATGAAGTTAGATATCCTACACATTATTTGGAATTGGCTGCAGTGATTTTTATGTTGAAGGTATGGAGGCGTTACCTTTTGGGGGAAAGGTTTGTGCTATATAAGGATCATAAGCCATTGAGGTGCTTGTTCTCTCGGAAGGGGCTGAATATAGGACAGCAAAGATGGTTAGGGTTTATTGCTGCTTATGATTTTCGAATTGAGTACACACTAGAGAAAGGCAATAAGGCTGCAAATGCACTTAGCAAAAAGCATCGGAATGCAGTGTTGGCAATGATAGAAGAGTGGAAAGATTTGGAAGCGTTGTAGACTTGCAGAGTTCAGTGGAGATATGAGGCTGGGTCTAGTGGAGAATCTGTTATGTTATCTTGTTTAGAAGTTCGACCAGTAATAATCAAAAAACCGCTTCTAAGCAGGAGGAGGATCATTATTGGTTGAAAGAATCAGGAAATTAAGGGATAAAATGGAGAGCGATGACTTGAAGGATTTTAGTCTTGACCAAATTGGATGGTTGAGAAAGAAAGTTAGGTTATGTGTTTCAAATATGGGAGACATAAGGAAAGAAGTTTTGAAGGAATGACATCGTTCGAAGTTCACTATTCATTCAGGGGGAACTAAAATATATCAAGACATGAAGAGAAGCTTCTTTTAGGAAGGTATGAGGAAGGATGTAGGCTTTTGGGTAAAGCAATGTCTAAACCGCCAACAGGTAAAAGCCGAACATTAGAAGGCAAGTGGGTTGCTTCATCCACTGGATATTCTGGTATAGAAGTGGGATTCTATTTCTATGGATTTTGTAGACAGGTTGCCAAGATCCAATAGAGGAAATGAAAATATATGGGTCATAGTGGACAGATTAACAAAGAATGCCCATTTCACCCCAATTAAGTCAACTAGGATGGCACTTGTTCTAGAAACGTTATTTCTGAAGAATGTAGCTAGACTACATGAAATTCCTAGTAGCGTAGTAACCAGTAGAGATTCCTTGTTCACTTTTGAGTTATAGAGGAGTCTACAGGAGATTTTAGGAACCAAGCACAAGACGAGTACCGCTTGCCATCCACAGACCGATGGGAAAACAGAAAGGATTAACAAAGTCTTGGAGGATCTATTAGAAGCTTGTATGTTAGTTTCTGGTGGATCATGGGACTACCATATATACTTAGTTGAGTTTTTAGATAACAACATTTATCAGACTAGTATAGGGATGGCATTGTGTGAAGCTTTGTATGGAAGGCCATGAAAATCTCTCATTTTGGGTTAGGGATCAAGGATAGGTTGGTTCTCGGTCTAGATTTGGTTTGAGAAGCTACAAAGAAGTTTGAGTTGATTCGAGCTAGAATGAAGGGTGCTCAATCTAGGCAAAAGAGTTATGTAGACATATGACAGAAAGATTTAGAGTTCTCGGTTGGAGATCACGTGTTTGTTAAGATATCATCGATGAAGGGTGTGATTAGATTCAGGAAATCAGGAAAGTTGGCACCGAGATTCGTATGACCATATTCTATAGTAGAGAGGATCGGAAACTCACATATAAAGTAGAGTTACCGAATAGTTTGGCAGGAGTGCATAATGTTTTCCATGTTTCTCGTCTAAGGAAGTGTGTTAGAGACAGAGAGTCTACTATAGCACCGACTGTGTTAGATTACTTAGTAGTGGAAGCAGACTTGACTATAGCTAGTAAGCTAGTTCAGATAGTTGCGAGAAAAGAGAAGAGGCTTAGAAACATGATAGTAAGATTAGTGAAAGTCCAGTGAAGCAACGATGAGAGAGATTGTACTTGGGAGATTGAGAGTAGGATTAGAGATGCTGATCTTGATTTGTTTGATAGAATTTTTTAACTTAATGATTAATTTGTTTTGTACCTTGTCGTAATTTCAAGGACGAAATTCTTTAAGGAGGAGAGTATGTAACGAATGAAAGTGACCGTGCTATATTATCAATAATATGAAATATAATAAATAACTAGTGTGGAAAATAATAATAGAAGTAAATTAAAAATGACACTAAATTTTTTTATACTAGTTCGAACTCCCGTACTACGTCCAGTTCTATACTCCTTCTGGAATTAATGCTAGCAATCCTCACTTAAACCGGAGGAATAAATATTACGCTGCCTGACCAACCGAACAGGACTTGACCGCATGAGCAACAGAACAGGACTTGACTGGCTGAGCAACCGAATAGGACTTTGTTACAAACTAGATTGTTTGGACTTTGTGTGTCCAGGATAACACGGATTTTTCACCTGTAGTACACCCTTCCTATAATCTTTTCCTAAAGTGTAATGTATATGAATGTATGTGTATGAAGAATATGAAGATCAGAATTTCTTAATGAGTATGGAAGTGAAATTGTAAGCAATGATTGTATAAAGTTTTATAAGCAATAGAATCAAGAATCCCATGCACGTTAGATCAAGAGAAATGAGAGAATTAGGCGACATGATCATTAAAAATTGAGTGCATTTATATTGTATCAAGAGTTACAATCTCTGGTAATAATTCTCTGTGATGCAACACTTGGGAAAGGAAATAACCGTTGATAAATAAAAGTGTCTGTTCATTAATTTGACTGTTATAGGATTCAATAGAATGAAAGTGATTGGTCAGTCAACTAAATTCAAGAAGTGCACAAGTCACATGCATAGACTCAGTCGACTAACAATGGGTATTCATTCGATTGGTCTGTGTTATATATAAAAATATATAAACTGATTCAATCGACTGATAGCACATGGTCAGTCGACTGAACTGTGAAGTTCAATTAAGAATGAGTGCATTTGAAATTGAAAGATGTTTAAATTTGAATGCAAGTTTATATGTGAATATGATTGAATTAGGATGATAATTCTTGAGGAAAGATTTTAACAAAGCGACTAGACTGTACTTTGTATACACATTTCATGACTCTTGCTAAAATATATAACTATATGAACTGTACTTTGAGTCATTGATTCCGGATGTTGTAGTAGTCATAGATTCATTAATTGTTGTTTTATGTTAGCAATCAAAACCTAAGATCCAATATTCTCCCCCTCTTTGATGATGACAACTTCATTTGCTATGAACGAATCTCGACAAGCTTTGTTGATCTTTTTCTCCCCCTGAATATATTCCTGCAACCATGCTATAGTTTTCCCCCCCTGAATCTATGCTATATATATTCTAGTAAATAATTATTAAACGATATCTTTTCTCCCCTTTTATCATCGAAAAAAAGAAGAGTTCTTAAAATAGAAATATTTATAACACATGAACAATGATGATAACGCAGAACATATGACAAAGATACAAATGATGAGAACCTAGAATTTTCAATATTCAAAACAATAACACATCATCATTGTCTAAATATTACATAGTTGGTCTAAGATAACTATCATAGAAACACATAACCACGTAACCATAATTTGAAAAATAACATTTAAGTTCATCAAAATAGCAAGGATTGAAATAAGCTTACTCATCACCATCACTACCTTCATTGGAGCTTTCACCTTCTTCATCTCCTTTAGTCTCTTCCTCACCACTGGATTCATTACCAACTTCTTCTCCTTCTTCATCTTGTTGTTCCCTATTAGGTTTTGACCAAGTGAAGTGTTCAGCAGGTCATTTTCCTTATGAAGTGGGCATGTGAATAGTTGCTAAAGAAGGTTGAGAGCAGGAAATTGCTTCCCAAATGTTATTGAGAAATCCCTTGATATGATTAAGTTTGTTGTTTACCTTTGAGGCAGATTTTTCAACGCGAGAGACATTTGACTCCACTCAAGAAAGACGATGATTGAGAAGCCGTTGGTTTCTTGATAGAATGGGTAGAGCTTCTTAAAGCCTAGCTTGAGAGCCGATTTCTCAAATCTAGCTACTAACTCTTTTCTATGGAGGAGGTTGGGAAGAGGTTGAGGCTTGAACATGAGAAGTTTGTTGTCGGGAAGAAGGTTGAGCTTGATCGGATGACTGATTTTCAAGCTAATGTTCATAGGTGATGATAGTGTGGTCTCGATATTTCTTTGGGAGGTTCATCAAGCTATGGATTTTGGTGTTCAAGGAACCAATGGTAGAGAATTCAGAGTTGGGAACCTTTATGTTGAAGTGCTTTAAAATTATCATAATATATGCGGCATAGTGAAATGTCCGCATACGTCCTTGGTTGAAAGTTTGGAATTCATCCAAAATTACCTTCGCCTAATTTACTGGACGCCCACCCCATTGCATAAAGTGACTGAAAATCTCGTTTGTAGACCTTTTCATAACTCCTAGTTCTCGGATTGATTGTGTAAGTTATCGTGCAATTCATTATTCGAGCTTTTGGTCGTAGTGCAACTGCTTTAAGATCCGTTAAGTCATCCGAGAGAAAAAGGTGACTAGTGCGTTCCTGCGATTCCATATTTATGGGTATTTCACCCAATTCTTCTCCTTCGTCTGGACACATTAGAATTCAAGCAAGTCGTGGAAGAGGAAGGAAAATCCGGACACCACATACTAGTGTCAAAATGCAATTATTTGGGTTTGAAATGGAGTGGTGGTCAAGATTAAGATTGGTATAGATTAGCTAGACATGAAGGTGGTTAATTTTGATGCTATTCGCTTTATAATCAAGTAGAGATTCCAAATCGTTGTGACGAGAAAGTTCTTGAATAGCGTATGGAACAAAATTAGGGTATTTGACAAATGAACCTTCGAAATTGTGAGAATTCTTCATTTTTTCGAATCTCTATGCTCCTCTTTCATCGTATAACCATCCTCGGATCTAAGAATTAGAGGGACCAGCTGTAGATTGAGATTTCCTAGCCCTTTTTGGTGCCATTTAGTAGACTAGGGCTTAGTTTTTGAAAAATAGGGTTTAAATGTTTAATATTTGAGATGTTTTTGGTTGATTTTGAAGTGAAAAAGAAGAGTAATGGCAGACTCATGAATAGAATGGAGTTAAAGTGAAAAAATTTAAGAGTATGAATAGGTTTTTGAAGTGTCCTTTAGCACTAGATAATCTTAGTTACCAGTTTCAGTCGATTGGATATTCATGACCAGTCAATTGATTGTGTAAAAAAATATGTCTATGTTCAGTCGACTGATCTATTGATTTAGTCGACTAAATCAAAACCGAGACATTGTAGTTCATTCTTGCCAAATTCAGTCTACTAAATACGTATGCAGTCGAATGACTATATGGAAAAATTACAGTTAAAAAGTCACGTTCAGTCGACTGAGTGAGCTTGGTTAGTCGATTGGACCGTTGAAAAAATGCAGAATGGAAACCGTAATTTTTATCAAGTATTGAAATATAAAAAATATGTATTATAAATCGAAAAGAGCTATTCTATTTGTTATCAAGTAATTCTTTTTGCAAAAATTTTGAAATTTTAAAAAGTGTCACTTTTATTTTTTAGAAAAATTGTCCAAATATATCTTGAGAAATCATCTACTATAACAAACACATATTTGCTATGATTTATAGATTGTACCTTAGATGGACTAAAGAGATCCAAATGCAATAGTTCTAGCTGTTGTACAATAGAAATATTTTTATTTGATTTAAATAATGATTTTGATTGTTTTCCTAATTGACATGCATCAAAAATATTGTTTACGTTAAATTCATTTTTGGTAAACCTTTTACTGATTCATTTTTAGATAGTTTATCTATAGCTTTGAAATTAATATGATAAAATCTTTTGTGCCATAACAAAGGATCATTTTCTTTGTCTATTAAACACATATTTGTATAGTAGTTTACATTCATATTCAAAACATAAATGTTTTTATATCCAAAATCTTCAAAAATATGATTTTTATTTTGATCAAAAATGCTACACTAATTTTTCGAAAAGGAAATACTGAATCCTTTGTAACACAATTGGCTGAACTAAGTAAATTAAGCTTCAAATTTTTACCTAATAAAAAATCTGTAATAAGAGGTAAATTAGATATACCGTTATTGCTCACATCGCCTTCGCCGATGACATATCCTTTTGAATTATCTCAAAATGTGACCGAACCTCTATCTGAGTAGATAATGTTCGTTAGCATCCCTTTGTTTCCTATCATGTGTTTTGAGCAACCACTGTGCAGTATCCATTTTCCTCTCTTTTTAGGTGGTACCTGTAAAATACAAAATTAACATTGGTACCCACCATCGTGTATTAAGAGTTAGGTGTTAGGAAACCGAACCCAAGATGGTTCAGAAAACCTTTTAAAAATAAAATCTTTGTTTTTATGAACAGTTTTTATAAAAGATTTTATGTACTTATCTCTAATCGAAGAATTATTTGTTTTAGTAACCCAAATCTTAACTGATTTAGTAAAATTTGAAAATTTTGATGTTGGTTTTTTATTTTTATTATTACTCCTTTTATACGAAGAATTCTTTTTCTTTGGAATAACTTTAGAAGATTGCTTATATCCTAGTCCTCTTTTTTTGAGCCACTTTGAGAATTTTCTATAATTCTAGAAAGATTTTCCCGTCCTTTATTAAAATTAGAGACATTTTTAATAATATCATCTAACTTTGTTTTAAGACTAGAGATATCTGGTTCTAAAATCTTGACATTAGCTTTAAGATCTTAATTTTCAATTAATAGAGCATCGTTCTTTACTTTTTGAGTTTCTATCTCTTGACCTAACATTGGTAGTTGTGACGTCATATTAGAATAAGATTCTTACGTAACACCAAGTTCTTCTTCTAAGATTTGTTTCTTACCTCATAGCATATCTACTTCAATTTCAGTTCTATTTACTTTTTCAAGGGATTCTTTGTACTTTCTTTTGATGTCCTTTGGTTTGTCATGTAATTTTACATTTATTTTCAATAAATCATCAAAAGCTAGATCACTCACCTCGTCTTTTGTGGCCATAAAACATACGTTGGCTTGTTCTATATCACTGTCTAAGTCACTACCTGATGATGAAGACGATTCTGAATCGTCCCAAGTGATAGAGAAAGCTTTCTTCTTGAATCTGTCTTTCTTGTGCTTATATTTGTCTTTCTTTTTCTCCGGACAGCCTTTCTTTATATGGCCTTTTTTGACATTCATAACATTCTAAAGTAGACGATGATGGTTTGTAGGTGTTGTTATTATTGCTGGAGTTGTTCTTGTTATTTCTAAATTTGTTGTTCTTTCTAAATTTCAAATGGTTTGTAGGTGTTATTATTATTGCTGGAGCTGTTCTTGTTTTTTCTAAATTTTTTGTTCTTTTTGAATTTCAAAAACTTTTTGAAATTTTTAGCAATAAATGCCTTATCATATTCATTTGAATATGATACATCTTTTTTTGTTTAGAATGCTATATTCTTCTTATCTTGAGCCTTTACTCGTTTTGCTTGGAAATTAACTTCATAAGACATTAGATTCCCATCAACTCCTCAAGTCATATGGTTGAACTAACGTTAGCTTCTTCAATAGCTAAGAATTTTCATTCCCACTCATCCGTTAGAGAGTTGAATATTTTTGAAACAATATCAAAATCTTTATAAGTTTCTCTTAATACTATCATTGTATGATATATATCTTGAAATCTAGAGTACATTTCATTTATAGTCTGAACTTGCTTCATTTTAAAATTCTGGAACTGATTTTTGAGCATATAAATTTTACTTTGCTTTACTTTTCTAGTACCTTCATGTGTAACTTTGAGTGTACGCCAAATTTCATAAGCCATTTTAAACATGCTTATTCTATTAAACTCATTTTTGTCTAATGCACAATGTAACATGTTCATAGCTTTATCACTTGCAGTAGCATCCAATTTTGGTGTGTTAGACCATTGTGAATATTCAGTAGTATGTATGGTGTATTCAGATTGCATAATGTTAAGGTTTCATAACTACTTGCTTGTACATAAATTCCCATTCTAGTAGCCCAATAGTTATAGTTCATTCCATTAAATGGAGGTGGTCGTGCAGTAGATTGACCTTCAAGAAAAGTAGTGTTAATTGCAGTGCTAGTGTTGTTTTCCATATAAAAAAAATCAAATAACTATGTTATGGTTAAAAGATGACCTTGCTCTGATACCAAATGAAATTGACTGTGTTATAGGATCGAGTAATATGGAATTTAATAAATAACCAGTGTGGAAAATAACAACAGCAGTAAAAATGACAACAGGAAATTTTATACTGGTTCAAACTCCCGTTCTACATCCAGTCCCAGAATCCTTCAAGAATTAGAGCTAGCAATGCTCATTTATCCCGAAGGAACATGTATTACACCGCCTGAGCAACGAATAGGACTTGACCGCCTGAGCAACAGAACATGACTTGACCGCCTGAGCAACCGAACAGGATTATTACAAACTAGATTGTCTTGACTTTGTGTGTTCTGAATAACATGGATTTGTCACTTGTAGTACACCCTTTTTATAATCTTTTCCTCAAGAGTAATGTATATGAATGTATGTGTATGAAGATTAGGAAGATCAGAATAGCTTAATGAATATGGAAGTGAAAAAGCAATGATTGTATAAAGTTTTGTATGTAATAGAATCAAGAATGCTATGCACGTTAGATCAAGAGAGATGAGAGAATTAGGTGATTTGATCATTAAAGCTTGAGTGCATTTATAGTGTATCAAGAGTTACAACCTCTGGTAATAATTCTCTGTGAAAAGCTAATGGATGCAACACTTGGGAAAGGAGATAAGAGTTGAGAAATAGAGGTGTCTACTCATTAATTTGACTATTATAGGATTCAATCGACTAAAAGTTCTTGGTCAGTCGAATGAATTCAAAAGGTGCACAAGTCATGTGCAAAGACTCAATCGACTGGTTCGTGTTATATATAAAAGTATATAAATTGATTAAGTCGACTGATATCACATGGCCAGTTGATTGAACAGTGTAGTTCAGTTAAGAATGAGTGCATTTAAAATCAAAAGATGTTTAAATTTGAATGCAAGTTTATATGTGAATATAAAAGAATTAGGATGACGATTCTTGAGGAAAGATTTTAACAAAGCAACTAGACTAGACTCTATATACACTTTTCATGACTCTTTTTAAAATATATAACTATATGATCCATGCTTTGAGTGATTGAGTCCAGATGTTGTAGTAGTCGTAGATTCATGAATTGTTGTTTATGTCAGCAATCAAAACCTAAGATCTAACAATGACCCTACTTTTTGGTAACATTATTTAGGATATTTAATTAGCTAAATAAAATAAAATAATGTGATGATGAGGAGATTGAGATTTATGATTAATAAGGTGTTATCCCATTTTTTGGTCAAAACTAGGATATCCATGTTGTGTGCGTTTCCACCATGACCGGAGCAAAAAGAAGCAAGCAAGCATACATAAGTCAAGGGTTTCACTCAAAGTTCACATATAAAAGTTCATTCGGCGCTCCAACACTCAAGCCCATTCAGCGTCTATAACATATGGTTCATTCGGTAATCATCACCAGAGTCATTCGGCATATCTAGAATAAGGCTTCATTCGGCAGCGTCATCCGGCATTCCCAGTGCCAAAGTACATTCGGTATTCATTCATTCGGCAGTATGAAGCAGAGCCTCATTCGGCATTTAGAGTTTCGGATCTCATTCGGCCAAACATGCCTCCAAACTCACCACCGAACCAAGCTCCGCTGGTCCACTCCTTTCCTACCACCGAACCATCCCCTACCTATCACTACCGAGCCATGCTATCACCGGACCAAACCCACCATCACCAGTCCAAAATCCACCGAACCATCTCATCCTTCATCCTCCTACCAAACCCAAGCTCCACCGGTCCACTCCTTTCCTACCACCGAACCAGGTGACCACCGAACCGAAGCTTCTCCATCCTTCTCTCCAAGCATAGCCGAACCAAGGAATGCCGAACCAAAGTTGCAAGTCCAGATTGCTTCAGCCCAAGCCCACCAGCAGCTATAAACATCCAAGACCCCTGCCCCCAGCCTCACTCTATAAATAGAGGGGCAGGGGTACAACAATGGCAGACAAGTTTGGGAGCTCAAGCCTGGAAGGAACTCTCAAACAACTTTAGATACTTGTAATAAAAGCTTTGTACTTGTAATCTAAAGAAAAAAGGAGAATAACATATAAAGTGGACGTAGGCACGTTCTGGCCGAACCACTATAAATCTGTGTGTCTTTTACAGTTTAGTCCCTACTTTTTATATATTTGCATAAATCACCCAAATCACTAAATACAACATAAAATCAACCAACTCATACGACTTTGGGTGTTTGCGGCCATTTTTTACGCAAACATAAGGGGTAGCCGTGCCATGTTAAAAAATAAGCTAAAGACAAGTTAAAATTAAATAGAGAAGGGGTAAAATAAGAATGAGACATAACCAGATACTTTAAACCATCATGTATCTCATACTACACGTTCATTTCATAATCCAAAATTTAAAATAGAGGCCGGCTGCCATTAGAAGATAAAAGAAGAAGAAAAGTTAAAGGAAGAAGCTAGTCAACATTTAACCATTCAAATCTCAAACTCATTAATCTCAAAGCTAAGGTGAATAACGATGACATCTCATATTTCCTTTTTTTTTAGTTTTAAGGTTAATCCGAATAATTTTGCAAGGTTATGCCTTGTTTTTGAATGATTGAATGTTTATGTATGCTTTTTGATGATTTATGCTTATTCGTATAGGTTTTATGATATGTTTTAATGTGAAAAACTTATTAAATAAGATCCAAATTCCTTACGATTTTATATTTAAATCGGAAATGATATTTTAGAGACGGGTTTCAATTTTCATAAATTTTTGAATTTATGTGGATTTAATATTTAATTTCTAGTCAAGGAAATGATTATTTGGGTAAAAAAATAATTTACGGATAAATTATTTATGTTTTGGGTGTAAAATTAATTTAAGTTATAAAACATATTAAAAATGATTTTCTGAAAATTTTATAGAATTTCCCTAAGTTATTTAATAGGTATATAAAATTATTTAAGGTATGGTACTAAAATGTTTTATATATTTATAAAGGAGAACGGGGTATTTTGTAAATAATTTAAATCTCTTACTACTGAAATTTTGGCAGTTCTTTTACAAAAGAAAAATAGCAACCTATAATATTTGACAGACAAGTCAGGTTAGTTGAAAAGAATTTCTTTTTGAAGTTAATCAGTTTTCAAATGCTTTAAGTATGTTTCACCACTTTCGGCACCTAAGTTCCGACCTAGTAGTTCCGCCTCCATCTCCATCGAAAACAATGCACATAGTATCAGAAACTTGGTACATGGTGAATTGGATATAGGTGAAAAGTACTGGGTTGAAATATTGGGTTTTTGGTTAGGATCAAAACGTTATTTTTCTTCTAAAAGCAATGCACATGCTTTGTTTTTGAAAGTAATGCTTTCGACTTGGTTGGCTTTCGACAGAATCAAATGTTTTAAAGGAAAGGTTTCGAAATGGGTTGCACCTTTGTCTTAAGAAAATGCTTTCGAAGGGGTCAAACCCCTAGCTGCTGCTTTCTACCATTTGAGGAAAATAGTTTTGGAAGGTATACTTTTTTATAAAATCCAAGCCAATTCTCTAATTCTTTCGAAGGGTTGGTTTTGACACCATCGCTTCTTTACTTTGGAAATGCCTTTGAAAGAGTGCTTTTGACTTAAATGTTTTATGATCCTTTTATTCTGTTGAAGGTAGAACCCAAAGATATCGAGGAAAATAGTTTTAAATGATTCCGAAAGGTTTTCCACATGGTTTATTTGAACCAAAATGGTTTCAAAATGTTTGATGTTTTCATGCTTACGAAAGGTTCTAATGAATGTTTCCTAGGGGTGGTTCCCCAGTGGTTTTGAAAGGTTTGGAAGGAAAGGTTTACCAATGTTTCGAAAGGCAATGTTTAAGTATTTTAAAGATCTGATGCCTAAGGTTTTGTAGCGTTCGAAAGAAAGGTTTTTCAATGGTTTTGAAAGGTTTATTTGAATGGTTTCAAAATAAATGTTTTGGTCTTTTAGCCTAGACTACAAAGGGTTTACTTGGTTCCGAAAGGGATACTTTCAATGGGATTGAAAGTGGTACTTTCAAAGGTTTAAAATGTTTTCATCAACATAGATTTGTGTAAAGTATATATATAGCATGGCAAGGTGATTTGAGTAAAGCATAGAATTTATTTTCCTTGTTTAAAGTATGATTTAAAGGTTTAAACCAATTTGAGAAGTAAAGGTTTTCAAGGAATATTTGAGGGAAGATTAGCCTACGTAAAATGACTCAGATATTTCTATACCAGATGGGACTGACATAGTGTCGCACCCTATATATTAGCCATTAGCCCCTAACTAATTTAGTTCAAAATTCCAGCGTGTATGGCTTCGTCATAGGTTAGATTAAAATGATGTCGCACAAAGAAAGGAATATATTCGTACAAAGGTAGATAATTAATGAGCCTGCACAAACATTAGGATCAGTTGGCCTAGAGAAAGTAAGTTAGGGACAAACCGTCCAGAAGAAGAGTGTCTAACAGGTGTTAGATTATTTGTTTATATCTTTTGGCAGGCTTGATTCATCCAAAGGTTAGTAGTTAGAAAAAAAACTATAATGTCTTGAATGATTGTAACGAGCCAATTTTTCAACTTCTGAAAGTCGATATCAATACGTCCACTTTATCAAATGCCACACAATCGAATGCCGGAAAGCCGAACCATTAGGGTTAAAGAAGAAGAAGATAGAAGAAGAAACATAAACAATAATAGAATCTCACATTTCGAAGCGGAACAAATATAATAGATAAATAAATAATCTTTAAAACAACAGCACTATATCAGTATATACATCACATTATCAGAGTTTATAACAACAACACAATACTGTCAGTCATTATAACTTGACTACATGGAAGTTTCCTTTGCAACAAACCATACGCAGCGGATACTACATAGTATAAGTGATACGCTTCGCCATCCAAATTGAATACCAGATCTCCATTGCATCTCTTTTCTGACTTCGCTCTAGAATAATTATAACCTGACTCTAGGCTGCCCGTATGGAAAATTATGGGCACCCAGAGTTTAGAAAGGGAACAATAAACTCCAGGCCAGTCACGGGACTGGTGTGAGATCTTAAAAACAGTTATTGTTAACAAAAGGAAAAAAAGGGGAATAAAATAAATTTGCATTGATTTTTGGAAAATTAAACTACCATAAGGCCTCCCGGCACACACATAATGCAATCACACACTTGGGGGAGATTTCTCCTTATGATAGTCAAACATGCTTGATCCGCAAATTCTTTTTGATATTATTATTAGTGCATAGTGTGGAAAACATTTGCAAGTATAATATTAATCTTAGCCAGCATACGTACTATTATAGTATGCCTACTATAGCTACCATATTAGATGGCAGGTTCAACAACTTAAACCGTATAAGGCGCGTATTGTTTTTTTGGATTTTCAACAAATGGTCAGGCGAAAGAACTTCCTATTGCCGCATGGCTATGCCTCCGGAGTGACGCCCCGAGAACCTAACCAGATCTTTGCCAACACAAGGCCGGGTTACCTCTGTAACTAGGCAACTACTGACACGAGTATGCCATCCCCCGGTCGTAGCCGACCTTTATCCGAGGATCCTCGACACCAACAACCACAAAGTAATAAATTTGCAGCAACCACATAGGTTAAATATTTGGGCTCCATACCATGATACCACCCCTTTCTAGAAGGAAATGACATACCCTCAGGGGGCGCTAAACCCTAAATAACCTTGCCGCATCTTTCCTGTTTCGACCATTTCGAGTTGTGAGGCTCGACGAAGTCTCGTCCACAAAGCTACGCTTTTCACAAAAGCCATGCTTCGATCAACAAATGATCCGTAGCACTTCGTATGCCACATTACCAAATTGGGAATGTATCACTAGTAACCATCAACTACATAACCTCTGAGCTCGAACATCTTAGAGAAGGGTGTTAAGCTAAGAGAATAAATTCTCCGCCACCAACAGAAATGTATTTGATAGAAACCAGCTATACATCTCAAAGTGTAACGTCGGACACACATCCATATAAGTCCGTTCCGGGATCGAACAGAACCGAAGGCACTTCAAAGAAGCCCTTGTAAATCTGGATATTCACTAATCACGTCCGGACTCCCCATCACAAAGGGTGATAAAATCTCTATACCAAAGCAACTCAGTGCAGAGACATTCGACTGGTAATCCTTTCGCTTTTGAAAATACACGGTCTTCAGCACCATCTTCAAATGCAATCCCATCTCTTCGTATCATTATTCAGAATGGGTTTTATGACACAAAGTCCTCTCCCGGCTAATCCGGTTAACGAATGCTTATTTTAAAAATAAGTGTTATATGCAGATTTCAATTTAAATCACAACAATTTCCACTTTGATCTTGTAAACAAAAGATCCATCACAGAGATTAGATGTGGTTTTCGAATGTCCATTTGGAATCCGACCCCCGGTCGCATCGAAATTCAAATGCCATTTAAAGGCCAATATTGATAGTCAGTTATTTAACTATCAATCAACATTCGCAACAATCAGCCGATTTCAAATAATTTTTCCCCAATTATTTATTTTCAACATATCTTCCCAAGATATAGTTTTAACCCTTCAACACTTTGAAAACAAATTTCAAATCACTTTCCTCATGTGGAATAAATTTCCAAATATTTATTTAATTCCATTGAAATATTTGCCGAGTTCGAATACATCAAAATAATTTAAGTTACTTATCCAAAATATATACTTGGAAACATTCAAAATAAAAACTATTTTAAAACACTTTATTTAAAACATTATTTATGAAAATATTATACCAATATCTCATATAAAAATTCAAGTCCAAACTAATTTTAAAATAAAATTAGTAGATAGAGCATTACTATTTAAATATCCATTTTCTAAATCAAATGTCAATTAAACCTTTAAATAGTCACTTCTATAATTAATTTAGATAAATCTTTACTTTAAAGATTTTCAAAATAAATTAAGAAAATAATTTCTCCGAAGCATCCATTTTTAAACCAACTTTTTAAAGCTTTTAGTTTATATTTGAAAGATACTTTAAAAACATACTCGGCTTTCCAGGGAAAATACACCTTCCATTTCAAAATGGTCATTTTAATAAATTAATAAATCCTTCTTGATTTATTTTAAATTCACATTCCAAATTCGTAAATTTCTTTCCACACTTTTAAAAAAAATAAACCCATATTTATTTTTTAAAACAAAATTCCCTTTCCTTTATAAAATTCCCACTGTGAATTTAAATTTCTAAATATCCACTGATATACGATTTTCAAATCGTTTTCCAAATATTCACTTTCAAACTCCAAATCAAATCCCAAATTGATTTCAAAAATTTATTTCGGACACCAATTCAAATTTCAAATTGATTTTCGAAAGATTCATTTTCAATCACCAAATTAAATTCCAAATTGGACTTCTAAATTTATTTCCTTTTAAAATAAATTCCTTTATCTCTTCCAATCTATTTAAAATCTGACTTTTGAATAAATTCTTCAACTATTAAACAATATTACTCAAAACCCATTTATAAAAATCTTTTCCCTTATTTTGGAATTAATTCGACAAGATTAAAATAATATACTTTTAAATTCCTTCTTTTAAATTTATCCAATTCTCAAAATTTAATTTGCTATATATTTTCTACTCAAATTTCAAAAATCTAATTTTATTTATTTCTGGTATCCTACGATACCAAAAATATATTCGGCTAAACTATAGCAATCAACAATTTCAATCACAAATATAATCATATACATATTATAAATAAAACAACACACAACATTGAAATAAATTCAAATGTTTGAGGAATCCAGTTGGATCCCTCCAACCCGTTTCCCTGCATCCACAGATGTTAGCACAATAATTAAATTCGAATCCTCTTCGAGGTGGAATATCGTAGTATATGGGATTAAATAATATCATCCGCTATTATGCGGCACATAGTGTCTCATCCACTATATAATGCGGGAAATCAATCACTCCAAATACATATACAATACCAATTCCACTTCGATGTGGAATATCGCGGTATATGGGTTTATATAATATTCTCCGCTATTATGCGGCGTATAGGGTCTAATCCAATACAACTGATAATAATATATCATCCAAGCCACAATCAACAATTTTTAATTTTAATTATTTAAAATTAAATTGGAAATTCCAACTGAGTGAGAAGATCTCACCTTTTCTTTTATTTTGCAGTCCATTTCCATTTTCATTCCGGCTTGATCCTCAACGATTTTTTAGACCTTGTAAAAACATTATAAGGTTTTATTAATATTTTAATAATCGAACAATTTAATTTCCATTTTAATAAATCTATTTTAACAAATTTTCCTTCAATAAATATCTTTAGTAAATAATTAAAGAAAAATAGTTAAACCAATTGATCATTCTAATACAATGTTTTAAAGTAAATTAGTGGATTAAAAATTTAGATATGTATATTTACTTTTATCTTATTTTTTATAAACTCCACAACATTTAAAAATTCCCACTTTTTCGAAACACTACCAATAAATAAAATTTTCTTTTTAAAATAAATAGGTAAGTGTGTATATGTATATACATTTATATACATTTATATATATATATATATATATATATATATATATATATATATATTGTTCTGTTCAGTACTTATATACATACATACATATAGGTGTTATTAATTTTAAATTAAACAAAATTTCAAATACCTTGCTGTTAATGTACTGATAAGTGAAATGAAATTCAATTTATTTATAATTTTTAAACCTAAGTAACATTTAAATTAAAAAGAAAATTTTAAAATTTACCTTATTGGGCAAAATCGAACACGCTCTACCACACTCCACCAGGCGACTTTGCCTTGGCCACTGGTCCCTCTCGACGTCGTGGAATCAAACGAGGTTGCCATTTGCCAATCTTCGCCTAACACTCTATCCACCACGAGACCTAGATCTCCAAACCGATCATCCTCCAACCCAGATCGCACGCGCGCAAGCTCGACATGCTCCATCATGCCACGCACCGCCTGTCATTTCGAAGTCGAATTTCGCGAATCCCCACTACCACACCGCTGACCCAAGCCGACCTTGCCACAAACTTGAGTTCGTCGACACCGAGCCTTATCGTCGCACAAGACGTCGCCGCCTCCACTTCGTGATGCTCGAGATTGAGTTTTAAACCATACGATAATTCGTGCGAGTGCCGCTACAGGCTCCGCCCCCTTTTTTGTATATTGCGACTGAATTTGGGTTTTCGAGAGGAAGAAAAGCTCGACGATTTCTTGAATTTGATTTTTGAATTCCCCAGGCTTCGGCCATTGATTTGAATTAGAGACTAAAAAAAGTAAGGTCTTGGCTGTTTGTTTGTTTTTTTATTTTAAACGAAGAGAGTTTTGTTCGATTTTTTTCCACTTTCCTTTTCTTTTAAGACGCGTACAAAGAAAAATGACGCGTGTTGCAAGATGAAGGACATGTATTCAAAAGGCAATTACGTGTTGAATCAACAAGCTTCAATATTTTTATTATATATATATTTTTTATATTCAAAATTCAAATTCAAATTTAAATCGTCTCGGTTTCCGCAACACAAAATCTCGAGCTCCAATCGAGGCGTGCCGCTAGGCGTTTATAATGTTATATGCCTATTACGAACGCACTGGAAAAGGTTCTGAATCTAAATTCGATCGTATGGAGAAGATAGCTTTTTAAACCCAGTTATTAAATTAAATTTCGATATAATTTTCAGCACATTTGCTTATCGTACGCTCACACGACATCTACGAATGCTACGAAAATTGAAATCCGATAATAAAACATAATTACGGATCCAATGGAACTTGTTTCGTCGAATTCCGAGACTGTGCCTTGGAAGGTTATTTTTAAATATCGATTTAAACGATAAAATTTCAAAACTGAACAAAACATTCCCAAATTCAATTCTGAAGCTTCCATTTTCTTCAGTATTCTCAATAATTTTCTAAGCCCTTAAATTATTTTTAATCAGCTTAAAACTGAAGATTCAAATTTTTACCGAAATTTCTAAAATTAAATTCAATAATTAAATTGCCAAATTCATAGTTATAACTGAATTTCAAGTTAAAATAACTCTCAAATATTTAAAATCGATTAAATATTTCATTTTTATATGTTTAAAATTCCCGGGTCGTTACATTCTTCCCCCCTTAAAAGAATTTCATCCCGAAATTACTAGTTAAGAAGAATGATCCTTAACCCGTTCATTATTTTCCCAAAACCAAACAGTTTTATCAACTTTCCAAAACAAATCTTTTTATTAAAGATCCATTATTGATTTACTAACTTTCTAACCTTTCATAGTTTCCAAACAACATTATTTTCTTAACAACTCAAATTTAAATTAAATATTAAATTCTAAAAATTTCTCAAATTTTTTTCTAACTCCCTAAATTTTCGAAATTTTTTGCCCACGTCTCCTTTGCGCAGCTAGCTCAGTATGACTACAAAATGGCACCACGGGCCCCCAGATTTCAAAAAGAAAATGAAAAGCCAAGCGGCTGGACAAGAAAATCATCAAATTTCATATAGAAATTTAAATACATACCATTTTCGAGCAATTTAAATTTTATCTTCAAAATCAAAATCCAAATTTATCTTTTTCCTTTAACACACATGTATGCTAATTAACAACCATGTCCAATTTCTACATTAAAAATCATTTTGCACATTTCTTTACAAAAATTTGAATATTTATTTTATTCAAATTCGTATAGTGTTTATCCGTACGGAATATCAAATTCGATCGCTCACTCGATCATACAATTTCACTTTCGAACTAGTATCTCCACCCCTCCGACTTTCTAGTGCGGACATATATCTGGTTTCTTGATCAGAAACCGTCATTCCCCTTTCATAGTGGTAAACTATGATAGAGAACTTCCAGAATCAACCAAAAATCCATATCCAGGGTTCGTCGTCGAAACTCGAGTGAAAAATCCTAACTCGGATCGATATAACTATCTCGAAATCTTGTGTTCGAACTCTAAATCAAATCGCTATGCGAATAAAATAATATACGTACATCCTACATATTTTTTCCAATTGATTATTAGCTTTATCAATTTTCTTTTCCTTTATTCACATTGATTTTCATTCACTTATTTGCAATTACCTTTTTACAACTTCCAGTTTATCCTTTATTCACTCATCAATTTAGAATATTTTCTCAACTCAAAAATTACTTAAGAATTTTACTATTCATTTCTTAAGTTTAATATTAATATTCTACATACTTCATATATTTATTTTTTCATTACTTTACTTAGTTCTACTTACCAATTTTATTTCCAATGCTTTTCTTTATTTTGACCAACTTGACAAATTTTTTTTTCATTTCACTTAATTTTACTCAATCCAATATTTAATTTGAATTTCATTTACTTGCAGTTGTAGATGCGATCACAAATTTATTTTCCAAATTAATAAATTTTATTCCATAACTATTTTTATCAGCTTCCAGAGTCTTTTCATCTTTTCAAAATCACTTTTGAAATCAATTCAAATTATCTATTTCCAAAACCAAACCCATTTTTGCAAAAAACTTCCATTTTAAAACAATTTGGCTACAATTCCTCTTCTGGAAACTCAAAAATGAACATCGATGATGCTGTAGTCATCAGCGAAGTTATTTTCTAATGACCGAAAAGAGTTTAGTGCTTTTATCCCCTTCAAAACATTTTCCCAAAACCTTTGAAAACCATTTCCAAACTCCAAAAAGGGATTTAAACTTTTCCAAAATTTCCAAATTTCAAATCTTTTTCAAAAATATTTTCAAATATTTCTCTGGAATTCTATATCAAATTATAAATCACTTTTACAATTTATATTTACAAGTCTCATTTGTATATGGATTTTATCTCTTAACCTTTGGTTATGGTTTCAATTTCTTATTCAATAATCAATGATAATAATTTAATGTTATCGCTTCCTATTAGCCAAGCAACCATATAGTTTACGAAAAATTATTTCTTTTATATACGAAAATAGTGTGGGTAAGTTATTTCATTTACCCTATTTTAAAACAATATCGTGCCGAATTGTTCTGTACAAGTGTTTAGGGATCGCTATCGATAGAGTTGTACAGACTATACCGACCAAAATCCATATACCACTCAACAAACCAATCATCACAATATAAAATAATTTTATATTCACTAATATATACGCGCTCATATATATTATTACACTCGAACTCATTTTAGAGTACTGCTAACTCTATCTCTAATGAGTATTCCCACCAGAGCCAAGGTTGTCGCTTAACCAAATGCTCCACTTTGTAACGACCCGATTTTTTGACTTTCGAAATTCGACATCAATACGTCACTATATCAAATGCCACATAATCGAATGCCGGAAAACCGAACCGTTAGGGTTAAAGAAGAAGAAAATAAAAGAAGATACAAAAACAATAGCAGAATCTCACATTTTGCAGCGGAACAAATATAATAGATAAATGAATATTCTTGAAAACAACAGCACTATATCTGTTTATACATCACATTATTAGAGTTTACAACAACAACACAACACCGTCAGTCATTATTACTTGACGACATGGAAGTTTACTTTGCAACAAACCATACGCAGCAGATACTACATAGTATAAGTGATACCCTTCGCCATCCAACTTGAACTCCAGATCTCCACAGCATCTCTTTTCTAACTTCGCTCCAGAATAATGATAACCTGACTTTAGGCAACCTGTGTGGAAAATTATGGGCACCAAGGGTTTAGAAAGGGAACAATAAACTCCAAGTCAGTCATGGGACTGGTGTGATATATTAAAAATAGTTATTCTTAACAAAAGGAAAACAAAAGGGGAATAAAAGAAATTCGCAACGATTTTTGAAAAATGACACCGCCATAAGGCCTCCCGGCACACACACAATGCAATCGCACGCTTGAGAGAGATTTCTCCTTATGTAGTCAAACATGCTTGATACGGAAATTCTTTTTGATATTATTATTAGTGCATAGTATGGAAAACATTCGCAAGTATAATATTAATCTTAGCCAGCATACGCACCATTATAGTATGCCTACTATAGCTACCATATTAGATGACGGGTTCTACAACTAAAACCGTACAAGGCGCGTATTGTTTCTTTTGATTTCCAACAAATGGTCAGGCTAAGGAACTTCCTATTTCCACATGTGTACGCCTCTGGAGGGACGCCTCGAGAACCTAACTAGATATCTGCCAACATAAGGCCGGGTTACCTCTGTAACTAGGTAACTACTGACACGAGTATGCCATCCCCAGTCGTAACCGATCTTTATCCGAGGATCTTTAACACCAACAACCACAAAGTAATAAATTTGCAGCAACCATATAGGTTAAATATCTGGGCTCCATACCATGATACCACCCCTTTCCAGAATGAAATGACATATCCTCAGGGTGCACTACCCCTAAATAACCTTGCCGCATCTTTCCTGTTTTGACCATTCCGGGTTGTGAGGCTCGACGAAGTCACATCCACAAAGCTACACTTTTCCCAAAAGTCATGCATCGATCAACAAATGATCAGCACCACTTCGTATGCCACATTATCAAATTGGGAATGTATCACTAGTAACCATCTACTACATCAATCTGATCTCGTACGTCTCAGAGAAGGGTGTTAAGTTAGGAGAATAAATTCTCCGCCCCCAACAGAAATGTATTTGATAGAAACCAGCTTTACATCTCAAAGTGTAACGTCAGACACACGTCCATACAAGTCCGTTCCGGGATCGAACGAAACCGAAGGCACTTCAAAGAAGCGCTTGCAAATCCGTATATTCACTAATCACATTCGGACTACCCATCACAAAAGGTGATAAAATCTCTATACCGAAGCAACTCAGTGTAGAGACATTCGACAGGTAATCCTTTCGCTTTCGAAAATACCCGGTCTTCAAAACCATCTTCAAATGCAATGCCATCTCATCGTATCATTATTCGAAACGGTTTATGACACAAAGTCCTCTCCCAGCAAATCCGAATAAAGAGCGCTTATTTTAAAATTAAATGTTACATTCAGATTTCAATTTAAATGACAACAACTTCCACTTTGATCTTTTAAACAAATGATCCATCACAAAGATTCGATATGGTTTTCAAATATCCATTTAGAATCCGACCCCCGTTCGCATCGAAATTCAAATGCCATTTAAAGGTCAATATTAATTGTCAGTTATTTAACTATCAATCAACATTCACAACAATCACCAGATTTCAAATAATTTTCCCCCAATTATTTATTTTCAACATATCTTCGCAAGATATAGTTTTAACACTTCAACACTTTGAAAACAAATTTCAAATCACTTTCCTCATGTGTAATAAATTTCCAAATATTTATTTAATTCCACTGAAAAATTTGCCGAGTTCGAATACTTCAAAATAATTTAAGTTACTTATCCAAAATATATACTTGGAAACATTCAGAATAAAAACTATTTTAAAACACTTTATTTAAAACATTAGTTATGAAAATATTATACTAATATCTCATATAAAAATTCAAGTCCAAACTAATTTTAAAATAAAATTAGTAAATAGGGCATAACTATTTAAATATCCATTTTCTAAATCAAATATCTATTAAACCTTAAAAAACACTTCTATAATTAATTTAAATAAATCTTTACTATAAAGATTTTCAAAATAACTTAAGAAAATAATTTCTCCAAAGCATCCGTTCTAAAACCAACTTTTTAAAGCTTTTAATTTGTATTTAATAGCTACTTTAAAAACATACTTGGCTTTCCAGAGAAAATACGCTTTCTATTTCAAAATGGTCATTTTAAATAAATTAATAAATCCTTCTTGATTTATTTTAAATTCACATTCCAAAGCCGTAAATTTTTTCCACGCTTTTGAGAAAAATAAACCCATATTTAATTTTTTTAAACAAAATTCCCTTTTCTTTATAAAATTCCCATTGTGAATTTAAATTTCTAAATATCCACTGATATACGATTTTCAGATCGTTTTCCAAA
Source organism: Allium cepa (assembly GCA_030765085.1). Classification (NCBI taxonomy): domain Eukaryota; kingdom Viridiplantae; phylum Streptophyta; class Magnoliopsida; order Asparagales; family Amaryllidaceae; genus Allium; species Allium cepa. Next base: position 857,299,090 of record CM060943.1, read on the forward strand.
TATTCACTTTCAAACTCCAAATCAAATCTCAAATTGATTTCAAAAATTTATTTTAGACACCAATTCAAATTTCAAATTGATTTCCCAAAGTTTCATTTTCAATCACCTAATTAAATTGCAAATTTGACTTCTAAATTTATTTCCTTTTAAAATAAATTCCTTCATCTCTTCCAATCTATTTGAAATTCGAATTTCAAATAAATTCTTCAACTATTAAACAATATTACTCAAAACCCATTTACAAAAATATTTTCCCATATTTTGGAATTAATTCAATAAGATTACAAAAATCTACTTTTATACTTTTAAATTCCTTCTTTAAAATTTATCCAATTCTCAAAATTTAATTTACCACAAATTTTCTACTCAAACTTCAAAAATCCAATTTTATTTATTTCTGGTATCCTACGATATTAAAAATATATTCGCCTAAACTATAGCCATCAACGATTTCAATCACAAATATAATCATATATAGATTATAAATAAAACAACACACAACAATGAAACAAATTCAAATGTTTGAGGAATCCAGTTGCATCCCTCCAACCTGTTTCCCTGCATCCACAGATGTTAGCACAACAATTAAATACCAATTCCACTTCGAGGTGGAATATCGCGGTATATGGGATTAAATAATATCATTCGCTATTATGCGGCGCATAGGGTCTCATCCGCTATATAATGCAGGAAATCAATCACTCCAAATACATATATAATACCAATTACACCTCGAGGTGGAATATCGTGGTATATGGGTTTATATAATATCCTCCGCTGTTATACGGCTTATAGGATCTAATCCAATACAACTGATAATAATTTATCATCCAAGCACACAATCAACAATTTTAAATTTTAACTGTTTAAAATTAAACTGGAAATTCCAATTGAGTGAGAAGATCTCACCTTTGATTTTATTTTGCAATCCATTTCCATTTTCATTCCGGCTTGATCCTCTACGATTTTTTAGACCTTGTAACAGTATTATAATGTTTTATTAATATTCGAATAATCGAACAATTCAATTTCCATTTTAATAAATTTATTTTAACAAATTTTCCTTTAATACATATCTTTAGTAAATAATTAAAGAAAAATAGTTAAACCAATATATCATTCTAATACAATGTTTTAAAAAAAATTAGTGGATTAAAAATTTGGATATGTATATTTACATTTATCTTATTTTTTATAAACTCCACAACATTTAAAAATTCCCACTTTTTCGAAACCCTATCAATAAATAAAATTTGCTTTTTAAACCAGACATGTAAGTGTGTATATGTACATACATATATATATATATATTGTTCTGTTCAGTATTTATATACATACATATAGGTGTTATTAATTTTAAATTAAACAAAATAACAAATACCTTGCTGTTAATGTACTGATAAGTGAAAAAAAAATCAATTTATTTATAAGCTTTGAATGTAAGTAACATTTAAATTAAAAAGAAAATTTGAAAATTTACCTTACTGGGCAAAATCGAACACGCTCTACCATACTCCACCAGGTGACTTCGCCTTGGCCACTGGTCCCTCTTGATGTCATGGAATCAAACGAGGTTCCCATATGCCAATCTCCGCCTAACACTCTATCCGCCCCGAGCCCTAGCTCTCCAAACCGAGCATCCTCCAACCCAGATCGCACGTCGGATCGCACGCGCGCAAGCTCGACATGCTCCATCATGCCACGCATCGCCTGTCGTTTCGAAGTCAAGTTTCATGAATCCCTACTTCCACGCCGCTAACCTAAGCTGGCCTTGCCACGAACTTGAATTCGTTGACACCAAGCCCAATCATCGTGCAAGACATCGCCGCCTCCACTTCGTGATGCTCGAAATCGAGTTTCAAACCCTATGATAATTTGTGCGAGTGCCGCTATAGGCTTCGCCCCCTTTTTTGTATATTGCAACTGAATTTGGGTTTTGGAGAGGAAGAAAAGCTCGGCGATTTCTTGAATTTAATTTTTAATTCCCCGGGCTTCGGCCATTGATTTGAATTAGAGAGAAAAAAATAAGGTCTCGGCTGTTTGTTTTGTTTTTTTTATTTTAAACGAAGAGAGTTTTGTTCGATTTTTTTCTTTTTCTTTTAAGATGCATACAAAAAAATGATGGGTGTTGCAAGATGAAGGACACGTATTGAAAATGCAATTATATGTTGAATCAACAAGCTACAATATTTTTATTATATTTTTTATATATTCAAAATTCAAATTTAAATCGTCTCGGTTTCCGCAACACAAAATCTCGATCTCCAATCGAGGCGTGCTGCTAGGCGTTTATAATGTTATACGCCTATTACGAATGCACTGGAAAAGGTTCCGAGTCTAAATTCGATCTTATGGAGGAGATAGCTTTTTAAACCCAGTTATTAAATTAAATTTCAATATAGTTTTTAACGCATTTTCTTATCGTACGATCACACAACAACTCCAAATGCTACAAAAATTGAAATCCGATAGTAAAACACTATTACGGATCTAATGGAAATGGTTTCGTCGAATTCCGAGATTGTGCTTCAGAAGGCTATTTTTAAATATCGATTTAAACGATAAAATTTCAAAACGGAACAAAACATTCCCAAATTCAATTCTGAAGCTTCCATTATCTTTAGTATTCTCAATATCAATTTTCTAAGCCCTTAAATTATTTTTAATCAGCTTAAAACTAAAGACAAAAATTTTTACCGAAATTTCTAAAATTAAATTCGATAATTAAATTGCCAAATTCATAGTTATAATAGAATTTTAAGTTAAAATAAGTCTCATATATTTAAAATCAATTAAATATTTCATTTTCAAATGTTCAAAATTTTCGGGTTGTCACATGATAGTCCGTTTGTTTCCTGATATGTATGTTTACACGGTAATGGTTTATAGCTTTAACCAGTTTTGGTAGTAGGATTATGATTTGCAAAAGATATGTTTTAAAAGGATATTAGTAAGGGGAAACACGTTTTGCTAAGCGGCGTGGTCTCGCTTAATATAAAATAACTAAGACGTATAGCAGTATTCACACTAGTTTTTATGTCCGACTCGAAGTTTATGTTTTTACTCTTAAATTCTCGGGTGCTCAAAAATTGATTTGAGTAGGCAGAGGGTTGAGGATTTTCAGGTTTTTAGTAGGTTGCCGAATAAAGCTTCCGAAGACGAGCATGAGGCCGAGGGCTAGCTATTTATGAGTTTTGTTTTTTTATTTAATTATATTGTATTAAGTCAGTTATGACTGTTTAGTACTCTGGTCATCCAAGGGAGCACCTTTAAATGTCTCTCTTGGCATATTTTGTAAAAAATATATTTGATATGAACCTAGGAAATGTTTTGGATTATGTAACTTGGACATGAGATGTTGTTTTTAAACGTAATTCGAAAAGTGTTTTAATCTATTACGATTTTATTTCATATTCAAGTGCTTCTGCTATTATGAATACCAACAACATCACCGTATTTGGTCACCGAATGTTAATGATATGGAGGACTGAAACATCTGTGGCGCTTAGCTTCGAGCCCCCATGATAATGCTAAAATTGAACGTTAACACCCTGGTGTAAGTAGTGAAAATATGAAAGCACCACCCGTTGGTACGGGAACTAGAGATATGCAGAATATAACAGTAAATCAAGTAAAGAAACACAGTTTTTATAGTGGTTCGGCTTAATGTCAAGCCTACTTCCACTCTAATCCCCTTTATTACTGATTCAATTACAACTTTTACAATGATCTTAGATTACAACACGATCAAGACAAGTAACTAGAACTTCAGTGTATAAGAGCTCTTCGAATTCATGTTGAATGTGTTAGATCTCTCTTGAAGTCCATAGAGGTGTCTTCGGCGTTTGAAGTGTCAGGTGAGTCGAGAAAACAGCAGAGTATAGGCATTCCAGAAATGAGCCAAAAGGTCCTCTCTTCGGCGGAGTAGGCATGGTATTTATAGGAAATTTCTAGGGTCAAGTCGTAGGTCGTGGGCGACCTAGGGGTTAGGTCGTAAGGCATGAGCGACCTAGGGGTTTGGTTGGCTATGTTATAGGTTGTGAGCGACCTAGGGATAGGTCGTAAGTCGTGAGCGACTTATGGAGCATGGGTTACGGCTTAACAGGGTTGTACTTGGTTACTTGAACAAGTTTGTAGGTCGTAGCGACCTTGGGAGACGCGGCATAGGAAGTTGTGGCATAAGGAGTTGTCTCGGTCGGCTTAGGTCGCGAGCGACCTAATGAAGAGGTAGTATGCACGTGGCCTTTCTCTGTCCTAACCCGTTAGGTCGCTAGGTCGTTAGGGGTCTTTAGGTCGTTAAGTCATTAGGTCGCTCAACTTGCTGCTCTTGTTAGCTCGTTGGATGCTCTATCCCATTAACTTGCTGGACCATTAGCTTGTTAAGGTCGCAGTCCTCGCTGAGTCTTTTTATGCTTTATGTCGCTAGGTCGTACCTGTTAGCTTTCTCATGCTTTAGGTCGTAAACTCGCTCATGCTTTAGGTAGTTAGGTCGTTGTATCTTTAGGTTGCTAGGTCGCTGACTGTTGCCACACTAACTCGCTGGAGGCTTCAGATCATTAGGTCGTCGAGTCCTTTAACTGATTAGGTCGCTAGGCTCTTCAACTGGTTAGGTCGCTATTCAGAATAGGGTTAACACTTGCCCCTCGAAGTATACGCCTATGTCATAGGTCGTATGCTTTCATCTAACTTCGCTAGGTCGTGAGCGACCTAAATAGCTTGTTAACTCGCGTGTTGATACATCTTTCCCTCTTTTCCCTTTATAAGTCGTTAGCTCGCTTCACCTTCCTCACTTTATTACGTATACTCTACCGCCATTATTGCATTCGAGCTCAGAAGTTAACACGAAATCTTCCCCTTTTTCATCTCCAATCGTTAATTCCATCAGTGAATTTAGGAAATCTCGAGCATTTATTCGCCGCATTTGCCACCGATTCCCCATAATCATCTCCATGCGATTTTGTTGTTATGTTGCAAAATTGCATTCGGATTTTCCCTTGGATTCTTGTCGAGTTGTTAGAAACTGCTATAGAAACGAATCGGCCTAGGGTTTCATGGAGTTTTCTGGAAATTTGGAGGAGATGATGAGTTTTTTGGTTAACGGGTTATTGGATTTAAAGTTATGCCGTTGTATTTCTGGTTAGGCAGGGGAGACGAACACGTGGCAGTGTGTGAATGGAGCATGAGACTTAGGATTTTTGATGGGAGATAGCTTGAGATCACTGAGCTACTCCAGGAGTGACCTAATGGATCAAATGACTTAAGAACCCTCGTGACTTAAGAGAAGCCGAATGACCTACTAATTTTCGACCTAAGCAACCGAACGACCTAAAAACCCTTGCGACCTAAGAGATGCCAAGCGACTTACTAATTTATGACCTAAGCAACCGAACAGCCTAAAAACCCTTGCGACCTAAGAGAAGCCGAACGACCTACTAATTTGCGACCTAAGCAACCGAACGGCCTAAAAACCCTTGCGACCTAAGAGCGGCCAAGCGACTTACTACATCAGCGACTTAACTCCATGCGACATAAGCTTTAGGTCGCGGCCGAGCTAATACTTAGAAAAAATGCACTGCCTTGACCTGAAGTTTTAATCTGCATCATAACCTTGAACTCGTAGGAACATGACACTGTTGAACTTTTTGACTTGAACAGTGCGACTTAAGGGAGCTTCGACCTATGCTAAGTCGTTTGAGCTTGACTGCTTGCAAAATTGGACAGCACTTAACCTAATTTTCAACTTGAAATGTTGAGATAAACTGCCTGAACTTGTTGCACTTCTTTACAGACTATATTAACTTTTAATGTTAACAACCTGTTAAATACAACATTTGCAGAAAACTAGGGCGAATATATTGACACTGACTGGCCACATCGAATGACAGATTAGCCGATAAAGAATAATCAACTTTAAAGAAATTATACGAATGAAGTGCTATGAATCGACAAATTCAAGTGAAGTATTAAAGCAAAGCAAAATTAATTAATCAGCTAAAGTTGATCTGTTTGCATCAACACTGCACTTGTATTTGGACTTAAAATAACAAGCCCTGAAATTTTATAATCGACAAATGCCTATTAGTTTAATTCCAGTTACATTTGCTTGTCATTTTATTAGTTTTGCACAACACTTCACACATTTAGGAAACGTGCACCTTCGTATTTGAATATCCAGTTCCTTGTGTAGAATGACTTCTCAACAAGAAGAGATAATAGGGCAAGATGAAGAAGTCTTCCCAATAGCTACTCCTTTGGATAATCCTCCGGAAAGAACTTTAACTACTTAGAATCAATGGTTGTTCAGTCAATTATGTGTCCAGTTCGGTATTGCTGAAGCGGACGCTTTACTTCCAGGAGTAAACGATACTGCTGACAGATCACCTCTCGGCTTTATCGCAGTTAATAGTCAGATGTGCTTGTGTGGAGCTATTCCTCCTTTTAACGATTTTCTTCAACGGCTCCTTCTCCGATTGACTATCTCTCTCTTCCAGTTGCACCCCAATGGCTATGCCATTTTAATTGGACTGTGTGTACTTTTCAGGAGGACACTCGACCATCTTCCAAGCTTTGAAGAAATTTGTTACTTATGCACATTTGTGAAGAATAAAGATCATCCTTCTGTAATATTTGTGAGAAGCGCAAGGAACTGGAAATTGATCACCAGTCTTCCCGAAAGTGCCCACGTGTTTCTGAATCAATTTTTCTTCGTCCGTTGCCCACCAGGATTCTACGGCATTTGGAGAGTAGGAAGTAAGCTTGCCTATCTCCATTCTCTCCGTTTCTGAACTTTCCAAAATCCGACTTGTTAAGTGCTTACTTCATTTTTTACTTTTACAACACTTCCACCTCTTTCTAAAGATTCTAGCCACAAGTCGACTTTTGAAGGACTAAGTGTTGTGGCGGTTGAGGAGAGAAGCATCAAATTTTTGCTAAAGGACTAATTTTTGCATCAATTCGGACTTTTGCATTCTTCCCGATATACTCAGCTTCATGATGCCCTTGGCTCGCAAGCAGAGACTCCAAGTGCCCCAGTTTTCGCCAAAGAACTTACACCGAAGGAACCTACTGCCGAGGCTTCGTTGGTGAAATGTTCCACTTCCGTTGACGTTGCGGGGTCATCCGGCAAATTTGCACTTCCCTCGGTTATCGAAGAAGAGGAACCTCCTCAACATTCCGGGAAGGCTGCTGATGAAGAAGTCGAGAGAAACAATCCAGCTGGGAATGATGGTGACGACACTTTTGAGGGATTGAGAGACTTGATGGTTACGTCACATGAGCTCTTCAAAGATGAATCTACCGCTTCTAAACTCGATTCTCCAGTAGTTGAAGTGACATCAGTTTTGCAAACAACTCCATCAACTCATGAGATAACTCTTAAGCAGAAGAGTGGTTTGTAGCTTAACGCGCGTAGTTCACACGCTACACACACTTAGGATTTTGGCAACTTTGTGCACTTATCTTCTTTACTTTGAAGATTTCTGAACTCATCTCTTCTTGATTTTCAGGTTCTCCTATGGGACGTAGCGGCTCCTACTATGAGGATTTCCAACTCTATGGAAGGCGCGACTCTTATGATCCCAGGCGGTATCTTCCTACCCCGAGGGAAACTGATGAAGAAAGAGCCGCAAGAAAAGCTCGTGAGAGGTGGGCTTATGAGGAGCGTTATAGGAGAAGGGATGAACGACATGATTCTTTCCAGAGAGATGATGAATCCCACAAAAGAAAATCTCATGATGACAGAGGGAAGGGTCATATCGTTGAAGATCCAAGCAAGCGGGCCAAGCTTAGTGGAAGGCCAGCGTCTGCAATTTCTGAAAAGCCCGTTGCTCCCATCTCTTTGGAAATCCCCTCTAGCTCTCCTGTCCTTCAAAGAGCTGATATTCAAACTATCATTAATAGGCCTCCATATCAAATCGAGAATGTCCTGCCTGCACTCCAAAGCCGGTTTCCAAACTGGTGTTTAAAAGGAGTACGCTTTGACTTGGACCTGGTTCCCATTGATAAACAGGCCATGCTTAGGAATCTCGATGCTGTTAAACTCGATATTGAGAGAATGTATGGATGGAAGAAGCTATTTGATGAGCTTCAACGGGTGAATCTCTTAAATCTTGAGGCTATGTTAACCATGGAGAACCATAAGTCCGAGTGGAAGAAAACTCTCTACCAGCACGATGTAGAGATGAAGAATATCACCACTTACAATGAAAAGCTTGAAGTGGAAATTGAAAAAATAAAAGAAGAGCTTGCCACTTCTTCCACTTCCTATACTCAAAAGGAAAAAGTGCTTCAAAAACAAGTGAGGGATGCTCATGCTGGTCAAAGAGACGCTGAGGCTGGACTCGAGGCGCAACAGCAAATTGTAGAAAGCCACCGCACTGATGTTGCTCAGCTGCGAGAAAAAACTATCTCCCAGGACATGGAGATTGAAATATTAAAAACTCGGCTTTCTAAAGTTGAAAAAGAGCGTGATGAAGAAGCAGCAACTGATGAATCTCATGAGGCGACTAAAGGCAACTTCAGCTCTACCTTATTCGAGTTTTATTTGCACAGTGTCCTGGGGCGCGGTAACCTTTCGTTTTTGGGCCCGAAGTATGAGATTACTTTGGCCGAAGTGTGGGAGGCCACACTTGATATGCTTGGAGGTGATGGCTATGCTGAGGCAGATCTTGAGGCGCACTATCTGGATGATGATGCACGCGCCGCCCTTGCCAGGGGGAAGGAGCAACTTGCTAAAGAGCGAGTTGGAACTGCAGAAGGAGAACATTTAAGGAAGGCACCTTCGACAGCCCCGACTCATCCTTCGGTTTCGGCCGACATTGATATCATTGGCTCCAGTTCCCATTCTTTGCCTCCTGCTAAGGCTGACATCGAAATTGCAACTGCTCATACTAGAGATGAGGCTCAAGAAGGCGCTGAAGCACAAGATTTTAAAGTTGACGTGATAAAGCCAACTTGTCCAGGTAACTTCAACATTGATCCGGCTCAAGTTAATTACTCGCTTGTTTCGACTGAGCTTGATGAACTTCTTGTCTATTTCTTAAGTCTTGACGAGCCACTATCTCCTCTTTTATGAAGAATACTAATTTTAACTTTTCTTCTTCTATAGTGAGAACACCATGTGCTGCGCAAACTTCTCCTCTTCCAGCTGTTCCTCCTCCATCCCTTCAAGTCACGCCTCCTTCTATTTCTCAACCGGGTTCACAAGAAGAATTAATAAAAGCTCTTCAAGGACTGGATGACCCGGCCGCTTTGCAAGAGCAGAAGGATGAGGAACTTGAAGAGGTGAAAAGACTCCGGAGCAATTCCATGATGACACAAAGCTGTCTGCACTTATTACTCCGGGCAGTGAGTCTTCTTCAAGGAGGAGAGGCAAGCGCACAACTTCAAAGAAGGGAAAGAAAATCACTTCTATTGGTGAAGAGAAAGCGGAAGTAGATCCAGCTGTACCTCTTTCTCCTTCTTCCTCGACTCATTTAGGCCGGCTCCCAAAGCTAACCATTAGGCCAGACGAGGGCTCTAAAGGTGGCGAGAAGAAGAAATAGCGAGTCTTGCTTTTCGCTTCTTATTTTTCTTTTCTGCTTGTATATAAAGGCTTGTATTGACCGAAGATTGCGCGGGTACCGGCCCCCACTTTTTGTAACCTGCACATGTATAAATTTTTTTATAGTATAGAATAAAATGATTCTTTTTAATTGTACAATCTTTTGACTGTATTTGTGAATGCAATTATTCCTTATTTTCGCACAAGTTTATTTACTATGATATTGCAATAAGTTTGTGGTATGTTGCTTGAGCGTTGCTTTTATTAATGTAGCTATATTGTATTGCCCCCATACCACGGCTTATTGCAATTTCTTTCATTTGGTAAAACTTTGGAGAATAGTTCTTCTGCTTCGAGAAGACTTGTACTCTTAAGTTGGAGAACAATTCTTCTGTTTCGAGAAGACTTGTACTCTTAAGTTGGAGAACAATTCTTCTGTTTCGAGAAGACTTGCACTCTTTCTTTAGAGAATAATTTTTCCATTTTAAGAAGGCTTGCTCTCTTTCTTTAGAGAATAATTTTTCCATTTTAAGGAAATGTTACTCTGCTTTAGTAGAGTGTGCCTTGTATTGGAGAAGTCTTCTCTCTCTTTCGTTTGAAAATGTTTTTACACTTCACTTTCGAAGATAGCCACTTTTATTTTTATTTTTATTTTTTTGACAAGTGGATTCTCCTACGCGGTGAAGCGAGTTTCCAAAGAAGGCTTTGAATTGGCACTACAACTTCTAGGGAAGAATATTTTCATGATGGGGAAATTGATCTTCCCTTGAGAGCTGCAGTGTGCATCCAAAGAGGTCTTTCTTCTTTCTTTTTTTCGTTGTGCCTCGTTGGAGGGCTTTTTGCTTCGTTCTTGGGACATGCCTCCGAAGAGGTCTTGTGCCTCCGAAGAAGTCTTGTGCCTCCGAAGAGGTCTTGTGGTGCCTCGGGAGAGGTCTTCTGCCTCCGAAGAGGTCAGGTGTGCCTTTGGTGAAGGCAAGTGCCTCCGAAGAGGGCTTGTGGTGCCTCGGGAGAGGTCTTCTGCCTCCGAAGAGGGCAGGTGTGCCTTTGGTGAAGGCTCGTGCCTCTGAAGAGGGCTTGTGCCTCCAAAAAGGTCTTTATTTGATTGCCTGAAAGTTACATTCTCATGGTTGAATGGATTCATGGGGCGGACGCAAGTTACTTAATTGGATGTTCGTTTGCACAAGCGATCGCAACCAGTTAACAAGGGCCCTGTGCCTTCCGGTGATTCCACCAATCTTTTTTGGTTGAGAAGAGAACTTTCTTTTTTCGGCGTGCCTCGTTAGAGGTCTTTATCCTCCAAAGAGTTGCACCTCCGAAGAGGGCTTGTGCCTCCGAAGAGGTCTTTTGTCTCCGAAGAGGTCTTTGAAGTGGTTGGCTTCCCATAAAGGTTGCGTTTCACGGTTATGTGTATCCATGGGGCGGACGCAAGCTACCCAACTGGATGTTCGTTTGCACAAACGATCGCAATCAGCTAGCTAGGGCCTGGTGCCTTCGCTTTGGGAAGGTGCCCCTCCGGTGGTTCCACCAACCTTTTTGTTGAGAGGCAGGACTCCTTTTTGGCTGTTTTCCGCCTGCTCGCCCTTGTCTGTTTGTCATTTGCTCATCAGCGATTCCCTGTTATCATCTCCAAGCACATGTTCCTTTTTTTGCAAGTAGTTTGTCTTGTCCAAAGAAGTGTACTTCATTGTTAAGCGAGTCCGACGGGATCACTAACTATTTGCATGAAGCACTCCTTATATAGGATTTGGAATCGGGAATATTTATGGCTTGGCATTTGTTTAGTGAATGATTTCAGGGATCGCTTGGCCTTGTGATGGGTAAGCTTTGTTTTAAGGGCCTGCAATGTTAAATCGACATTTTAGCAATACATTTAAAGTATTTACACATCGAGACAAAACATTCATTTTATAATAGTAAAGAACACAAGATTTATAGTGGTTCGGCCAAGAACTGGGCCTACATCCACTTTATAGTTCTTATTATTCGTTTGCACTAGTTTTACAATAGCTGGCAATGCAAGAATCATACATCCATAACCATTTTACAAATTTAAGCAACGCTTTTAAGTAAAATATGGACGCAAGTGATTGCTGTTCCAAGCTATTGGAATTGGATCTCCTTCGACAGTTATCAGTTTGAAAGTACCATCAAGAAGTTTTTTGCCTATGACATATGGCCCTTCCCAGTTTGGCGCAAACATTCCTGTTGATGTCATGATCCTTTTGAAGACTAGATCCCCAATCTCAAAGCTTCATTGGCGAACTTTGGAGTTGAAGTGCCTGGCAATCCATTGCTGATGAGCTACAATTCTGAGCCGTGACTCTTCCCTTCTTTCATCGAGGAAGTCAAGTGCTTCAAGTTGCAACTTTTCATTTTCAGCTTGGTTGAAATGAATTCTTCTGTTTGAGGGACCTCTATTTCCACTGGAATCATTGCCTCTGATCCATATGCTAATGAGAATGGAGTGTGCCCAGTCGCAGTTTTGTGGGTAGTTCTGTATGCCCATAGTGCTAGTGGCAGCTTATCGACCCAACCACCTTTTACTTTCTCCGGCTGTTTTTTGATGGTAGACTTGATAATTTTGTTTACTGCTTCCACTTGCCCGTTTGCCTGGGGATGAGCCACTACTTAGAAGCTTTTTTGGATCTTGAATCGCTTGCAAAAATCCTGGAACTCTTCGCTTTCGAATTGGGTACCATTGTCTGTGATTATCTTTTGAAGCACACCATACCTGTAAATGATATTCTTAGTCACAAAGTTTATCATCTCTTTAGAGGTAATAGTAGCTAATGGTTCAGATTCAGCCCATTTAGTGAAATAATCAACAGCAACAACAACAGATCTGATTCCAAACTTGACAGTTTGCAAAGGCCCGATGAGATCTATTCCCTAAATGGCAAATGGCCATGGACTGACCATCTGCGTTAGCTCGGTGGAAGGTGCTCTTGGGATTTTTGCACTGGCATCGGTCACACTTTTGGGCGTAACAAGCAGCATCACGATTAATGTCTGGCCAAAAATACCCATAGCGGAGAATTTTCTTTGCTAGAGTTTGACCAACTGAATGATCCCCACACTCTCCTCCGTGCACTCCAGCTAAAATTGTCTTAGCCTCTTCCTTGGTTACACATCGGAGTAATGGCATTGAGAATCCCCGTCTATACAACCGACCGTCTTAAATTACGTATCTTGAGGCTTTCCTTAACAGCTTCTTACGCTCCTTTGAATTCTCTAGAAGGGAGCCGTTAAGTAAATATTCCTCGATTGGAGTCATCCACGACTCCTGCTCTTGAGAAACAGTCATGATCCAGTCAATCTCCATTTCATCAATACTTAGGGCTGACAAGACTTCTACAGGTACCAATCCCAGTAATTGAGCATCGCCAGTGCTTGAATACTTTGCGAGAGAATTTTCCTTTATGTTCTCTTCCCGGGGTATATGACTTATCGTATAATGATCGAAATCATCGAGAAGTTCCCAGGCCCTTGACAAGTAAGCAGGAAGATTTCCTCCTTTAGTTTGAAACTCTTTCTTGACTTGGCATACAATAAGCTGGGAATCACTGAAGATCTGCAACACTTTGATATTCAGTTCTTTAGCAATCTTCAAGCCGGCAATAAGAGCTTCATATTCTGCTTCATTATTTGTCGAAGGAAATTCCAATCTTAATGCATAGCACAATGATCGCCCTTCGGGGGTTTCAAGCACGACCCCAGCTCCAGAATAATAGTCGTTTCTTGCGCCATCAACATATAATTTCCATCGGGTCGGGATGCCATAAGTAACTTCTTCCTCACTGTCACTTTTATCTGTGTATTCTACAATGAAATCTACTAAAGCTTGTCCGTTGAATGCTCTTCGGGGATGATAAGTGATATCATATTGGCTGAGTTCAATAATCCACTTCAGAAGATGACCCGAAGTCTCATGGCGAAATAGGACTTGCTCTAGAGGCTGATCAGTGAGGACTTCGATAGGATGAGCTTGAAAATATGGCCTCAACTCTCTGGAAGCTATCAGTAGGCAATAGGCGAGTTTTTCTAGCTTTGCATAATTCACCTCTGCCCCAGTGAATCTCTTGCTGATGTAGTAGGCCGGGCGCTGAACTTTTGCATCTTCCCGTACTAACGCTGCACTGAGAGCATGAGACGAAACTACTAAATATATAAAAAGATCTTCACCGTTGCCAGGCTTAGAAAGTATTGGAGGTGCTTCCATGTGACAAATTAGTTCATCTAAAGCTTTCTGACATTCAGGAGTCCATTCAATGTTTTTCTTTCCTTTCTTCAGAGCGTCAAAGAATGGAATGCATTTATCCGTGGCCTTGGAAATAAACCGACTCAAAGCAGCAAATTTCCTATTGAGGCTCTGCAATTCTTTCTTTGTCCTAGGGGCTTTGACTTCTCTCAGAGCAGTAATTTGAGCAGGATTAGCTTCAATGCCCCTAGCACTCACAATGAAACCCAAGAATTTTCTGGACTCTACCCTGAATGAACATTTCAAAGGATTAAGCTTCATTCCATACTTTCGGAGGACTGCGAACATCTCTGCTAGGTGATCCATATGGTCTACTGCTTTCTTTGACTTCACCAACATATCATCAACATACACTTCCATAGTTTTGCCAATCTGTGGCTTGAACATAGCATTAACAAGTCTTTGGTAAGTTGCCCCCGCATTCTTCAGTCCAAAGGGCATGACTCTATAGCAGTAAAGACCGACATCGGTGATAAAGCTCGTGTCCTCCTGATCTGGCTCATGCATCATGATTTGGTTATATCCGGAGTAAGCATCCATGAAAGACAACAATTCATGCCCGGCTGTTCCGTCCACCAACTGATCAATCCTGAGCAACGGGAAGCAGTCTTTGGGGCAGGCTTTGTTTAAATTTGAAAAGTCGATGCACACTCTCCACTTTCCATTTGCTTTTTTAACCAGCACCGGATTAGAAACCCAATTTGGATAAGTGGACTCTCTGATGAAACCATTCTCCATGAGCCGATCTACTTCTTCCTTTAATGCTGCTGACCTTTCTGGACCCTGGGTTCTTCTTTTCTGCTTTACAGGTGTAAATTTCGGATCAATATTCAGAGTGTGTACTGCGATTTCTGGAGATATTCCACACATATCGGCATGACTCCAAGCGAATACATCCAAATTTGCTTTCAAGAATGATACCAAAATATTTTGAACCGTCACACTAAGTTGAGAACCCACATTCAGCACCTTGTTTGGATCTTTTGGGTCAACAGGTACTGGCACCGTTACTTCCACTGGCACCACTCTATTCTCCCCTGTACTGGCTTTTCTGGGATCCATTTCTTTTCGTGCACTACTATGCTCGCCAGTGTAGGGTCCACCCTGTAATTGCTACAAGGTTGGTTCTTTGATGCGGAGTGGTGCTGCTGCATCCATTCCCATCTCTCTCTTCCTTGCTTCCCGCAACTCTATAAGATAACATTCTAGCCCAGCATTCTGATCCCCTTTAATAACACCGACGCCATTATCCGTGGGGAAATTCATAGTGAGGCACCACGGGGCAAGAATTGCCTTGAATGCTGCAAGAGTTGGCCAGCCTAGGAAGGCATTGTAAGCAGAAAACCGTCAACAATCACAAAGGTCTGCTTTCGAACCACCTTTTTCTGCCCCTCTCCAAGCTCCACAAATAAATCAATAGTTCCAATTGGCTGCTTTGCTTCCCCAATGAACCCAGCAATCTTCTGCGATGAAGCCTGAACAATAGCCATAGGAATCTTCATTTGATCGAATGTCTTTTTGAAGAGGACATTGCAAGAGGCGCCGCAATCAACAAGCACCCTTCTTACAATAGCAGGTCGATGCCGCGGAGATGACCAATGGATCCATGGTAGGAGCTTCAACACCCATAGAGTCCCTGGCCCTGAACACAATATCTTCATTAAAAGTTCTTTGCCGCTTCAAAGGTGCAGCGTCTTCCAACACAAAATCATTTTCTTCGGCTGGGGTATATTTCAAAGCACGAGCATATCTTTCCATCTCGCCCCAGCTTCTACCTGCCGGGCTAGGACCTCCCGTGATTACATTAATAACAGGCCTCTCTGATTCATGTGCGGCATTCCTCTCACCCGAGCCAGATGGATGAGCAGGAAGTTGCTGGCCCTCGGTAGATGAAGTTGGGTTGTTCCTATATCTCTTAACATATTGCTGCAGCTTGTCCTCTCTCAGCAGTTCTTCAATCAAAATTTTCAAATGGCGACATTCGTTAGTATCTTGACCGGGTTGATTATGAAACCGACAAAATCTCCCACTTTGAACAGCCTTTTTCCCAAGCTTCATCACAGGTGGTTTAGGATATTCCAAGGCATCTTTGGTAGTGAAAAAGATATTCTCTGGAGTATCATTTAAAGGAGTGAAATCTAAAGGTTTTAAGAAACAAGGTTTCTTCACATCCTTCTGCTTCTTCCCACCATTATTCTCCCTCTTCTGACTTCCGGATTCTTTTTTGGTAGGAGCAGTAGTGTTATTCTTAACCTCTATCAATGCCACTTTCGCCGGCGTAGGGAGGCTTTCCAAGCGCATGAACTCATCAGCTTTCTTATAGAATTTCTCAAGCGAGTTTGGTTCCTTCATCTTTAACCATTTCCTAAACTCACTTGATTTGTCGATAGCCCTCATTAAGTATGTCAAAACCATTCGTGGCTCTGCATTGTCGACTTCAGCCAAGGCTATGTTGAAGCGGTTTAAGAAAGATCTAATAGATTTTCCGGGATTCTGTTCCAGGCTGGACAACGACATTACGTCCTTCGCCTTTGAAGCATAAAATCTGAATTGTTCTTTAAACTTTCGAGTTAAATCGAAGAACTGGTCTATAGATCGAACCGGTAGCTTTGTAAACCAGAGTAGAGCCACTCCTTCCAAGTATACCGAAAAGTACCGGTATTTGATCTCATCCGATGCTCTAGCACCAGTCATGTGCCAGTCATGCTTATATAGGAATTGGTTAGGATCGCTTATTCCCTTATTAGTCGGTATGGTGGGGGGAACAAACTTCTTTGGAAATTCCGCCTTCAAAATCCTTTCGATGAATGGAGTTTTGCTTGGAGCGAAACCCCACTCTTTTTTATCCTCTTCCCTTTGAATACTTTCTTTCATAATCTGTCGAACCATACCCGAGAGGTATTCCTCATCATTTAAAGGCTCTGCGGGACAGACTTCAGCCATTTTCTCGAAAGTTTGCTTGGACAAACGATCGCGGAGTGTCAGCTGCGGTCTTGATCCTCCGGCTTGGGGAGGAGTTTCTTTGGCGGGGCTAGCTTCCTTTTGACGAATATTCCTCTCTTTAGGATAATGAACATCATCAGCAAAGTTTCTTCATCATTCACTAGTTGACGGTTAGCTCCGAGCAAAGCATTCAACCTATCAAGCATGTTCTGGGCTTCCATTTGTTGATATAATCCAAACACTGCAGCATCTAACTCTGCTCGTGTAATTCCAACACTTGGAGATGCTTGACTTGACGAAGGAGAAGTGGCAGTATTTTCATGAGCATCACCGGGTCTAGTAGATCTGCGCTTTCTTCAAGGAGCCATAATCTCTGATAGACTTCTGGTTTTGAGAGAGATTCTTTCAACGAACTTTTGCGAAGCAATGATGAAAACACCCTGAGTTCAATTCTCAGTGAAAGAACCAAAAATGTTCATGCTAAAATTGAACGCTAACACCCTGGTGTAAGTAGTAAAAATGTGAAAGCACCACCCGTTGGTACGAGAACTAGAGATATGCAGAATATAACAGTAAATCAAGTAAAGAGACACAGTTTTTATAGTGGTTCGGCTTAATGTCAAGCCTACGTCCACTCTAATCCCATTTATTACTGATTCGATTACAACTTTTATAATGATCTTCGATTACAACACGATCAAGACAAGTAACTAGAACTTCAGTGCATAATAGCTCTTCGAATTCATGTTGACTGTGTTAGATCTCTCTTGAAGTCCGTAGAGGTGTCTTCGGTGTTTGAAGTGTCAGGTGAGTCAAGAAAACAACAGAGTATAGGCGTTACAGAAATGAGCCAAAAGGTCCTCTCTTCGGGGGAGTAGGCATGGTATTTACAGGAAATTTTCTGAGGTCAAGTCATAGGTCGTGGGCGACCTAGGGGTTAGGTCGTGAGCGACCTAGGGGTTTGGTCGGCTATGTTATAGGTTGTGAGCGACCTAAGGATAGGTCGTAAGTCGTGAGCAACCTAGGGAGCATGGGTTACGGCTTAACTGGGTTGCACTTGGTCACTTGAACAAGTTGGTAGGTCGTAGCGACCTAGGGAGAAGCGACCTAGGAAGTTGCGGCATATGGAGTTGTCTCGGTCGGCTTAGGTCGCGAGCGACCTAATGAAGAGATAGTATGCACGCGGCCTTGCTCTTTCCTAACCCGTTAGGTCGCTAGGTCGTTAGGGGTCTTTAGGTCGTTAAGTCATTAGGTCGCTCAACTTGCTGCTCTTGTTAGCTCCATGGATGCTTTATCTCATTAACTCACTGGACCATTAGCTCGTTAGGTCGCAGTCCTTGCTGAGTCTTTTTATGCTTTAGGTCGCTAGGTCGTATCTGCTAGCTTGCTCATGCTTTAGGTCATAAACTCGCTCATGCTTTAGGTCGTTAGGTCATTGTATCTTTAGGTCTCTAGGTCGCTACTGTTGCCACACTAACTCGTTGGAGGCTACAGATCATTAGGTTGTTGAGTCCTTTAATTGATTAGGTTGCTAGGCTTTTCAACTGGTTAGGTCGCTATTCAAAATAGGGTTAACACCCCAGTTAGGGATGTTACAACTACTATAAAGGACTGCTAATCCGCACAATTTTAGCTGATAATAAACCAACATATCCACCACAAATTGAAAGAAAAGATGGATAATTATGGAAAGAAAGAAGAAATAAGAAGACAAAATGAAAAAATAAACAACATAGGCTCTCACAATCGCAACGAAACAATATATAATATAATATAAATATTTTTTATAGAAGAGAAACTATTATATCCGTACTTCAATCAGAGTATAATAACAAATCATAAAATTCAGCCCGGGCAGTTATAACAACCTGTCCTCACAAATGCTGATAATTTCACAACAATGCAGCCAAAAAATAAAAAATACGGGAATACATCATGAAGACATCCAGCTCGTCTCCTAACATCCAATGCATCCAAAGCAATATGTAAATATGCTCGGTCTGGCTCGAGCATTATAATAAAATAATACCCGAGTCAGTCAGGAAAACCAGCATGAGAAAACACCCACAATTGGTTTCTAAATATATCAAACTCTTTCAAAATAATGGTATCTCGTCATACCACGCCGCAAATAAACACGAATGGGTTTTACCTTACAATAACGAAAACATTTTCTGTGACAACCCGGAATTTTTGGATGTTTGAAATTGAAATATTTAATTGATTTTAAATATTTGAAAGGTTAATTTTAACTTGAATTCCAAATATCAATATTTATTTGATAATTAAATTATTGAATTTAATAATTGGAAGTTAGGTGAAATATTGAATCTTCAGTTTTAAGTTTGTTAATAATAATTTGAAGGCGTGTAAAATTTATATTGATAGAACTGAAGATAGTAAAAGTGTTACACTTGAATTTGGAAGTGTTTTGTTAAGTTTTGAAATTATATTGTTTAAATTGGTATTTAAAAATAGCCTTCTGAGGCATAGTCTCAGATTTCGACGAAACCAGTTCCATTGGATCCGTAATATTGTATTATTATCGAATTTAAATTTTTGTAGTGGTTGGAGTTGTTGTGTGAGCATATGGTAAGTAAACGCGCTGAAATTTATATCGAAAATTTAATATAATAACTGGGTTCAAAAAGTTATCTTCTGCATACGATCGAATTAGGCCTCGAAACCTTTTCCATTATGTTCGAAATAAGGGTTTAACATTATAAACGCCTGGCAGCATGCCTCGATTGGGGTTCACGGTTTTAAGCTACGTAAATCGAGACAATTAAATATAAAATATAAATGCTTTGACTGGTCAATTATTCACATCAGAAACTTTTCAAAACTTTTCCTAACATTTCAAATCACTGTATTCCTTCTCTTATACGCCAATTCATTTCTTGTCTCCCTTTTCTTTTTGACCAAGCCGAACGCAGTGCAAAGCAAGAAAAATAAAAGTATTAGTATAGATCTGTTCTTGTTTATGCAAGTGTAAAACATCTTCCCCTCCTATCTTCTTTTCGATTTCAAAATGCTCAGCAGCTTGCTTGGAATTTTAAGGGCCGAAGCAATTTCCTTTTAAATTGAATCGCGATTATTTTTCGCTTCCTTCTCTGTCCAATTCGAGAAAAAATTCCTATGGCTCACTCAGTCCAAATCGCAAAAAATAATTTTCCGTTTTGCTTTCGTTTCCATTTTCAATTTCAAGTTTCAAACTTTTCATCCAAAGAGTCGTAAGCTAATTTGCTATGTCGTCGAGAATCATCGTCCTGCCTCCTATCTGATTCCTTTTCTACACGATGCGGTTCGCCTGACCAGCTGGGCAAGTTTGGATGCTGCGGCTAGGTTTTTGAGGCGGCGAAGAAATCGAAGAATGGATGCTCCTACGTTGAGGATGAGGGGGAGTACAGGGATACCGTGAAGATGAGATCGATGGTGGTTATGGATGTTTGGGGGAACTTCACGTTTGTTGCTGTTTCATTTGGAGTTTTGTTTTAAAGTCGAGATGAAAGCCCGATTTTCCTTGAGGGTATGGCTTGTCGCATTGTGTCGTGTGATTGGAAAGCGCGAGTTCGATCGCGGGTTGGCATGTTGGTGGGATGTAATCGAGGTAATGTCTGGGAAGTCGTGAGTTGACTGGAGGTTGGGAGGCTCGTGCCGTGTTGGTGAGTTTAGCTTTTCAGGGAGTTCACGAAGCTGGAGGAGGTCGAGGAGGTTGTGGCGGAGTTTGATGTTAGGGGCTACGATCTGGAGGCTTCGGCTGTAAGGTATAGCTGCGGGTTATCTTCTTTTTTCCAATTTAATATATATATGGAAATATACAAACAAGATTTTTAAAAAATATATTAAGTCTGAAAAAAGGAATTTTTCTGGTTGAAAGGAATAAAAATAAAATAAAGTTAGATATTGTTTATGTAATCAGGGTTGGACCGGAATATAACATAGATAAGATTTGTGAAACGGGGATTTTAAAATGTTTAAATCGAAAAGTTACATAAAAATTAGATTTTTGAAATCGCATAGATCATTTTATATATCGCATGTGATTTTCAAGGTAAATTTTAATTGGATATAACAATTTAAAATTTGTAAATCAGCTTTATTTTAAAACAAAAATTTAACTACTTTGGTGATTAATAAAGATATGCAATTTGGTTAAACAAGGTCTGAAATCGGGAAGGAAACATGCCGTTTGAAGTGGATCGCAAATAAAAAGCAAAGATGAGTTAATCTCACTCATCTGGGTTAAATTTAAATTTAAATGGTTATATTTAAATAATTGGTTGAATGATTGAATTGATTTGATGTGCTATATTATGTTATATAGTATATGTTGGAGTGATTGATTCCCTGCATTATATTGCAGATGAGACCCTATGCGCCGCATAATAGCGGATGATATTATATTAATCCCATATACCGTGATATTCCACCTCGAAGTGGAATGCTATTGTTCTAACATCCGTGGACACAGGGAAATAGGTTGGAGGGATCCAACTGGACTCCTCAAAATTATTTTGATTGTTCTAACAATTCCGCATTATGATTATTTGATATCCTGCGATGAATTTTATTGATAATTGGAATATTGGATTCTACGGTCTGATTTGATATATTTCGGTATACCGAGTTATCAAAATCTATAGAATTGGAGTTTTGAAAAGAAAATAAAAGAGTGAATTTTTAAGTAAAATGATTATAGAGAATTTGAATAAATTTAAGAATGAACTGGATAAGAATATAAGTGATAAAATTCTAAAAAATAAATTTCGAGTATGGATAAAGGGATTTTGAATAAACAGAGGAATAATGAATTTTAAAACTTAAGTGATATTATTTAAAGGAATAGAGAATTTACTTTAAAATTTAAGGTTTAAATTTATTTGAAAGGATAAAGAACGAATTTGGGAAATATGAAATTGAAATTTTCAGCAAAAAGATTTTAAATCATAAGTAAGAATTAAAAATATAAAGTCAATGGGTTTTGAAATAAATGAGTAAGTAAATGAATTTATTTCAAAATGGAGTAAATTGGAAATTAATTTAGAAATTGATTTAAGTGTTTGAAATTGGAAATTTAAAGGAGAATGTGACTATGAAACTTATAAACCGAGTTTATAAAGTGAAACAGATATCAGTAGGTATTTGGAAGTATAAATTTCACGGTGGGAATTTATAATGGAATGGGTAAATTTGTTTAAAAATAAATAGTGATTCATTTTTAAAGGATGTGAAGGAGAAGCGTACTTCCCTGGATAGCCTAGTACGTTTTCAAAGCAAATTTTTAAGGATAAGTTAAAAGTTTAAAGTTGTTTTAAAAGCATGTTTTAGAAAATTTATTATTTTTAAATTTTTAAATTTTAAAGTAAGTATTTTTCAAATTTATCTTAGTAGTAATTACTTAAAGGTGTCTTGGTATTGGTTTCAAAAGGATAAAAATTTAGTTTTATTATTTTGTTAAGTTGCTTTATTTTAAATATTCTTAAAGTATATATCTTTTAATAAAGTAATAAAGTAGTTTTTAAATTTGAATGTTTAAATTGTATTTTATAATAAAGTGTTTTTATATTATTTTAAAAATCTAAAGTATTGGAACTTGGTGTTTTCAATGGAAATAAATATTTGGGAATTCATTCTATGAGAAGGGTGGTTTGAAAACTATTTTCAATCTTTGAAAAGTGGAAATATATCTTGTGAAGATATTTTGAGATTAATAAATAATTCGGTGAAATTATTTATATTGGATTGTTGTTTGTGATGTTAATTGATTGTTAAATAACCGACCAACAATATTGGCCAATGCGCTGATCTTTTCGAAAAGACCGGGATTTATTTCCTAAAAACCACTTCGATTCGGTTTGTACGTTTTCGTGAGGAAGATAGGTTTAGATTCTAAGGTGGAGTAGTGAAGTGCAAGGGCTAGTCGCTACTAATCCTGAGGTGATTCCAAAATGGATGTAATAGGAGTAGTGCCTTCGGTTTCATTCAAACCAGGGACAGACT
Source organism: Allium cepa (assembly GCA_030765085.1). NCBI lineage: Eukaryota > Viridiplantae > Streptophyta > Magnoliopsida > Asparagales > Amaryllidaceae > Allium > Allium cepa. The sequence goes on from CM060943.1 coordinate 857,321,835, forward strand.
TGTATGGATGAATGCTTTCAGAACATCGTCGGGTGGACGATGAGCATTCTAAGAGATATGTTCTAAAAAGGTAACGCTTAGCCTTGAGCCTCATCAACCGGGAATGACTGGAAATCAGGGGTTATGAAGCACGGCTAGATGGGTAGCACCCATTAGGGTGAGGTCATCCCTGTCTAGATGTCCCTTTTTATTCGGCTTAGTGGGCGGTTGCTGACCCAACTGTGGGGTGATCTTACTCGGGATTATCCAGTAAGGGGTAGTTTTGGTCTTGTGTTGCAGAGGATTAGGAGTAATCCCCGGTAAGGTGATCTAGGCCACGTACTGTGACAGGTGGTACCCCAATGCCTAGTCATTAGTTGGAAACCTGTCACGACCCAAAATTCATCGTTCAAAAGTTGACATCAAATATCTCACTTGTATTCGACTGCCGGAGATTCGAACATAAAATTTCAGTTCGGGTGGAGCTTATAACAACAACAGATGAATATAAAACAACGGAACAGAATGAATATCATGCATACATCAGAGATACAACAGTCTAATATCCATTTCTACATCAGAGTATTTAATACATACTACACAGCTCCAAAATAAATATCATACTAATACAACAATGATCATATATCCAAAAAGTCTTCAAATGAAAGAAGTGATAACAGACTCCCAAAAGCTAAACACCTGAGATCTCCAAAAGCTCCTAGAATATCTCCAAGATAAGAGCTCCAAAATACTGCTAACTCTAGAATACGAAAAACCTGCTACTAGGTTGCCCGTGTAGAAATTATGGGCACCCAGAGTTTAGGGAAAGAAAACAATAAACTCCAGGTCAGTCATGGGACTGGTATGTGTAAACAAAAACAATTGCTTTTCAAGAACTAGATTGAATTTCGGTATGCTTTTAAAAATGGAACTGCCATAAGACCTCTCGCCACACACACAATGCAAACGCAGAATTGGAGGACATTTCTTCTTATGATAGTCAAATATGCTTGGTACGGGAAATTTTCTTTGATATTATTACTAGTGCATAGTGTAGAAAGCATTTTGAAAATAAAATATTTATCTTAGCCAGCATAGACATTCCGAACTATGCCTACCATAGCTACCATGTTTTGTGGCAGGTTACCGCCACGCTGCATGGAAGGTTATACAACTAAAACCGTACAGGGCTCGTATTGTTTCTTTGGATTTCCAACAAATGGTCAGGCTAAGGAACTTCCTGGACCACATGGGTACGCCTCTGGAGGGACGACCTGAGAATCTAACCGGATCTCTTCCAACACAAGGTCGGCTTGCCTCTAACTGGGTAACTACTGGCACGAGTATGCCATCCCCCGGTTGTAACCAACCTTTATCCGGGGCCCCAGCAACAAATCACAAAGTAATATATATATATCTGCGATATCAACATAAGTTAAGTATCTGGGCTCCATACCATGATACCACTTCTATCCAGAAATGAATACACATACCGTAAGTGGCGCTACCCCCAATAACCTTGCTGCTTCTTTCCTGTTTTGACCATTCCGGGGTGTGACGTTCGACGAAGTCACATCCACAAGGCTACGCTTTTCACAAAGCCATGCTTTGATCAACAAATGATCAACTACTCTCTGTATGCCACATTACCAAGTTGGGAATATATTACTGATAACCTTCAACTACATAACCTCTGAGCTCGTACGTCTCAGAGAAGAGTGTTAAGCTAAGAGAATAAATTCTCCGCCACCAAAAGAAATATATTTGAAAGAAATCTGCTTTATATCTCAATTGTAACGTCAGACATACAATCTATACAGGTCTCTTCTGGGTTCGAACAGAACCGAAGGCACTTCCGAAGAAGTCCTTGAAATCCGGGTATTCATAATCCCGATCGGATTTCCCATCACTTAGGGAATCTCTACCGTAGCTACTCGGTGCAGAGATAATCGATAGGTCATCCTATCTCTCTCGCAAATAGCCCGTCTTCACCACCAGTCTTCAAATGCTATCCATAATGTCGAATCATATATTCGGAATGGGTTATACGACACGAAGGTCCTTTCCCGGCTAAACCGAATAGCGAGAGTCAATTTTTTTTAAAACATGTGCATATGTCATTCACAAAAATTCACAGGTTCGATGTGGGTTTCGGATAACAAACTGAAATACGATTCCCTGTCGCGTCGAAATTTAAATGCCGTTTTACGGCCAAAAAGGGTTTTCACATCAATATAGAACAAATCACAATTACGGGACAGTACATGGCAATCTACATAACACAGCATCACAATCAGGACAGAAATATCAATATAGTGCACAACAATAATTAATCATTTTCCAGTGTGATTTAAATAAATTAACCACACAATTATTTGTAACGATTTTTAAAATAAATGTTTAAATTTGAATAAATAATTTAAATCTTAATTAGCTCGATTAATTGTTTCATAATTATTATTTAATTAACCGCCAATTTTGATTAGTCGACTTTAATTTATCTGTATAGCAAATTCTTAATTTACAATTTCATTTGAACACTTACTTGTTTATTAATCAATTTAATTAGAAATTGTAATCATTCTTAATTTATTTTCAAAACCATTGATTAATAAATATATTTACCTTTATTACCATTTGAAAATCTGCTTTACACTTTCAAAATAAATTTATGATTACCTTGAAAATTTTAATGTAAATTTACTTCAATTCTTATTTTAATTTAAATTACTTAATTTATTACTTTACCCATTAGTTAATATTTCTTACTTTAAGTTTTTTTTCAATTAGTTAACTCTTAATTATGAATTAACTTTAAATTAGTTTATTTCTTAATTTCTAAATTTCAAACCTATTAACCATTTAATTATAAATAAAATTTTTAACTACTATTTATTTGATCTTAAATTTCAAATCTTAAATTACTTCACAGACTCTTAATCATCTTACCATTGATTTAAATCAAAGCTTGTATCTTGCATTTAAACAAAACTGTCTATATTAAAAAGGTTAGCCTTCAGCATTTAAACTAAAACCCGAGTAAACAGGTTACTTGACTCGAGTAGAGCTCGAGTATTCCCAGCAACTCCCCCACGTCTTCCTCTCCTCTTCTCGTCCCTGTTTCTTCTTCTTCCTTTTTTCCTTTTTTTTCAGTTTAAATATCTAACTAAGATAGCCTAGCCCAGTATATTTGCGTATGCTAGTTTCATCCCGAGGCAAAATACGCTTCTTGTCGAGTTTTAACTCGAGCTTCGAATCAGCAACTTGCTGATACTTGAAACACGTCGTGCACGTGCACGACATGGCACCGCGACTCCGACGTTCATCACGATCATCGGCAAGTCGAAAACTTCATGCCAATGCGAAATTCAACTTCAGTTCCTCACAGAAAATTCGAAATCAAATTTTTGCCATCTCGTCGAAGTGCAACTCGAAACCGATCAGCATATACGCCTCGTTCTCCTCGCCTAAAACACGAGAAAATTCATGACTTCGGCCATAGCACGTCAACAGCCCAAGCCATCATCTCCTTCAATAATGCACAGCTCGATCATCACGTGGCGGCGAAATCACCACGTTTACCCAACCTTTCAAAACCCAGGGTTAAACCCTAAATCGAACTCGCGCTCCTAATTCACCTAATGGAAAAAAATTTCAACATTTTTCCTAGGATCTATGAGGATCAAGCAAGCTTCAAGCATAATTTCAAGGTTCAAAGATCCTTCAATTATCAGGAATCGATTAAAAAGGGAAAATTGTTCAAGTATGAATTGCACCTAAGATACTAAATTAAAAATCATCATCTTTAGTTTAAAAATCCTATTTTGTATACTTATTCGAATTATATAATCAAATCAACGATATAACATATTCGAATTTATCATAATTTTTGTTTTACTATAAAGTTTGAGGTCGCACAGATAAACCTCTCATGACAAAGCTTAAAACAAATCTTTAATTGTGACTCAAGTTAAAACAAACTTGTTTTATGTTAAAATCAAAGTTTAAAAATAATCAGATGAAGAGAAATTAAATTATTTTTCTAGTTTTCAAACCTCTAAACAATGACAGATGATTTTCAGAGCATTAAGCAGGAAGACACAATATTTCATAGAATTTTCATAAATACACACACACACACAAATAACATACTTATTCCAGACATAAGAAACAAAAGTAAGCATACTTAAGCAAATTTTAAATTTAAGTTACTCACTTGAATATGGATGAACAGAGAGCACTTTTATGTGTTTAGAAAATCTACAGATTGAATCTTCTTTTCTCTTTTTTTTCTCTTTAGTAAATTGCTTTTAACTCGAATATAAAGTATTGTTCTTCTTTTCTTTTTAATTCATGTTCTTTACTAAGTTGTTTGAACGAAAAATAGAACAGAGACTATTGATGTATATATAAAAGATGGTGTGTAAACTAAGGTATGGGCAAGTACTGATTTAAGGTATATAAAAGAAAACCAAACCATGCTTTACTCACTGATATGATTTTTGCTCATACTGGACAGTAATAGCATTTAATGAAAGCATGTATTTACAGCTGATATCTTGCTTGATGTTACTAGAGTAAATGGCCTTAAATGAAAGCATGTATTGCTCAGGCTTTGTATTTTTTTGTTTACAGCATATGCCATTAGCTTTTTTTTAATAAGTGCTGTTTTGTTTTACTTATTTTACAGTTTATTTTCTTTCTTTGTTTATGAGCTGAATACTATCTTCTTTCTTGTGATGTGGATGAAGTTCTATTGTAATATGTTGTTTGTAGTTTTTATAAGTACTAAGTTTATTTTTTACATTTCTTTTTTTCCTTGTTTATATTTATTTCATGCAATTCATCACATATATTTATTTTATTGTTTTAAAACAATTTTCTTGCTTGTTATATGTTCTATTCTTTATTATTATAAATATCTATGTAAACTTAACTATCAATATTTATTTAATTCCATATAACTTTATAGTATTGATATTAACAATATTTTAATTTTCTTGAAATTTCACAATTTAATTTTAAAAGTTCAAATAATTCACTAAATTTAATTTCACAAATCCTGGGATGTTATAATATCCCCTTCTTAAGAAAATTTGGTCCTCGAAATTGAAAGAGAGAGAAATGCAACCAAAGAATATACGAATTCAGAAAAAAAATAAAGAAATGGCTTACTAGTTTAAGCCGAGATGTCTAATCTACAGTTGGGATATGATTTCTTCATATTATCTTCAGTCTACCAAGTACAGTCCTTTGGATCGCCACTCCATTGAGCTTTGACTCGTTTCACAACTTTGTTTCTCAATCGCTTCTCATCACGATTTACAATTTTTATCGGCTCCCTCTTTACTGCCAAGTTAGGAGTGATCTCTAGTTCCTGCTGAGCAGCTTCTTCAATAACATTATCTGGATCGTGCACATACTTCCGAAGAGTTGAAATGTGGAGTACATCATGCACGCCAGTCAACCAGCTGGGTAGCTGCACTCGATATGCTAGAGGACCAACCCTTTTCCCGAATAGGAAAAGACCAATATAACGCGGTGCTAGCTTTCCTTTTTTCCCGAATCTCAATACACCCTGCACCGGAGACACTTTCAGAAATGCAGAATCTCCAACTTGTAATTCAAAACACCTTCTTCGGCGGTCATAATAGTTCTTCTGACGACTTTGAGCAGTTATTAATTTCCTTCGAATAAAAACAACCTTCTCCGTGGCTTCTTTAATCATGTCTGGTCCAAGGATGAGTCTATCACCTGATTCGATCCAACATGTAGGTGATCGACACGGACGACCATATAAAACTTCGAAAGTAGCCATTTCTGTACTGGCCTGATAACTGTTATTATATGAAAATTCAACCAGATGTAAATGGTCCTCCCAAGAACCACCAAAATAGAGAATGCAAGTACGCAAAAGATCTTCTAGAATTCGGTTAACCCTCTTAGTGTGCCCATCAGATTGTGGGTGATAAGCAGTACTAAAATTTAATTTTGTTCCCAAAGCGACTTGGAATGCCTCCCAAAATCTACTACTAAAGATCGGGTCATGATCACTCACTATGCTGCTGGGAATACCATGGAGACGAACAATTTCCTTTATATATATACCTGCTAAGCTTGCTGCAGTCCAAGTGGATTTCACTGGAATAAAGTGAGCAGTTTTGGTTAGACGGTCCACTATAACCCAAATTGCTTCATTTCTTTTCTTGGTTCGTGGCAATCCGTCGATGAAATCCATCGATACCTGGTCCCATTTCCATTTCGGTACTTCCAAAGGCTAAATTAAATCGGCCACTTTCTTTTGATCGCTTTTGGTTTGCTGACAAGTAGCACAACGACTCACATAAATGGATATGTCTCTTTTCATTGTTTTCCACCAGAAAGTTCTTTAATATCTCTGTACATTTTATTAACTCCCGGATGGATACTGAATTTTGATTTGTGACATTCATCTAAAACTTCACGCTTCAGATCAGGGAAGTCTGGAACACAAATCCTGCCTTTTAATCTTATAACTCCTCTATTATCCATCTCAAAACGAGTGCCTTCTCCCTGGCAAATTCTTTTATAAATTCCCCGTAGAAACTCATCTTCATATTGCTTTCTCGTGATCTTCTCAAGGAGAGTAGGAATGACAAAAAGATATGCAAGAACATCATGTCTCCTACTTAAAGCATCGGCAACTACATTGGCTTTTCCCGGCGTATATTGGATACCCAAGTCATATGATGCCAGAAATTTCAACCAACGTTGTTGTCGCAGATTCATATCTTTCTGGGTAAAGAGATATTTCAAGGATTTATGGTCGGTGAATAATTCAAATTTTTCATCCAAAAGATAGTGTCGCCAGATTTTTAAAGCAAAAACAACAGCCAAAAGTTCCAAATCATGTGTTGGGTAGTTTCTCTCGCGCGGACGTAATTGTCTACTCACGTAGGCAACTACCTTTCCATTCTGCATTAATACTGTACCTACCCCATCACTGCATGCGTCAATATAGACAGATAAGCCTTGATTCCCATTAATGATAGCGAGAACAGGAGCAGTAGTCAATCTGTTTTTTAGATCCTGGAAAGCTTCATCTCATTTTGGAGTCCAAACGAATTTAGCATTCTTCATTGTTAGCTTAGTCACTGGGCTAGCCAACTTAGAAAAATCCTGTACAAACGTTCTATAATATCCCGCTAAACCCAGAAAACTTCGAACTTCTCTAGGAGTAGTGGGCTGCTTCCAGTCTAGAATTGCAGAAATCTTGCTGGGATCAACAGAAATTCCTTCTTCATTAACAATATGACCGAGAAATCTGACTTCTTTGACCCAAAACTGACACTTAGAAAATTTAGCGAATAAGATATTCCTCCTCAATAACTCCAAAACAATTCTGAGATGTTCAGCATGCTCCTTTTCAGTTTTGGAGAAATTAAGATATCATCAATAAACACGAGGACAAATTTGTTCAATACTTCTCGAAATACTCGGGTCATTAAATCTACGAAGTACGCGGGAGCGTTGGTCAGTCCGAATGGCATAACTAACCACTCATAGAACATGTCAGACCCCGAAAGGCAGTTAAATGAACACAATCCTCGGCTATTCGCAGCTGATGGAATCCCTGAGCTAAATCCATCTTAGAAAAGAATCGTGCACCATGAAGTAGATCGAATATATCGTCGATCCTGGGTAAAGGGGATTTGTTTTTGAGAGTTTGTTTATTGAGATCGCGGTAATCAACGCACAATCTCAAAGATCCGTCCGATTTAGCCACAAATACAATGGCTGAACCCCATTCAGAAACACTAGAGCGAATCAATCCTTTCTATAGCAAATCTCGAGTTTGATCGACTAATTAAATTTTTCCCTCGGTGCCATCCTGTGACTTGCGTGAACAACATGATGGGCATTGGGTACTAGGTAAATTCGGAATTCTATTTCTCTATGTGGAGGTAAGGATTTTACTTCTTCAAATATGTCGAAAAATTCCCAAACAACAGGTATAGACTACAAACTAGGTTCAGGATATCCCAAAGTATACATCAATCTATTTCTTTTTGGACTCGGATCCTCATAAGAGGTTTCAATAAACTTTCCAAGGCTTGTTTTGATTAAACTGTTCGATTAATAAAATCCAATTTAGCTTCGTATTTCGATAACCAGTTCATTCCGAGTAAGGTTTCAAATACATTAAATTCGAGGACATAAATGTTGATAGGAAATTGATAGCAAGCATATGAAATAGGAACTTTCTTATAATACAATCAAAGATTTACGGAACCTCCAACCGGATTTTTCATGCAAATAGGATCGTTAACAAATTTAGTTTTAAGTTCTAATTCACTTACGGTTTGTTGGGTGATAAAGCTATGTGAAGCTCCCGTGTCAAATAAAACTCTAACAGTTCTATCATAAATAGTAAGGTTACCTTCCAAAACACCTTTTCCTTTATCTGCTTTTGAAGTTGAAGTGTCTTTCTTTATCGCATAAACATTTGCCACCTGTGCTTACTTCATTACCGGGCAATCTTTAATAAAATGTCCACGCTTGTGACAATTATAGCATTCTTTAGCTCCTTGATCCTTCTTCACAGGTTGTTCCCTCTTGACTTGCTTCTTCGGTTTTGTGCAGCTGTTTGAATAATGGCCTTTTTCTTGGTAATTGTAACAAGTTATGTTCCTAGCCGAATTTTCTTGACTACTCTTCTTATCTTTATTTTGTTGTGGCCTCTTACCCCCAAGCTTCCTTTTCCTCTAATTCTGGTTATTTGAATTTCCTCCTTCCCTTGGAATCTCCTGCATATCCAATATGGCATACCTATATCTCATATTAATAAGATCAGAAAAAGATTGTTTGACGTGTGTTGTCATTCTTTCATGATACTTCTGATTCATTCCACGGATAAACCTTTCACTTTTCTTAAGAGGCGTTTTAACAACTCCGGACCAAAACAAGATAGTTCGTTGAAATTATTTAAGTACTCCACAAATGACAAGCTTTCTTGCTTTAAATCCAGAAATTCTTGATACATTCTGGAAATTCCTGCCGACGGCATATAACGCTTTTCAAATACCTCCTTAAAACGATCCCAAGTAAACTCTTCCTATGGTTCATCTATAATGACGGTTTCCCACCAGGCTGAGGCTTCTTCTTGGAGTTGCCAAGAAGCTATAAGTCTCTTCTGCTCATCCTGTAGTTTTAGCCCTTTAAAAATTTTCTCACACGATCTTACCCATGCTTGAGCCTCAACAATTGACTCTTTGCCGGTGAATGGTTTGCCACCAAGCTTTGAGAAATTTTTATACAATTTAGCCAGATTCGGCTACTGCTGGATAACTATTACTGCTTCTGCTGCTGGGGGAATTTGATTAGGTGTTGCGGCATTCCCTTGACCCCTAGTTCTTCCTCTGCGCTTGCTCATTCTTACTATCTGAAATTAGTAAGAAAATTGATTTAGAATTACGGACGAGATTTCTTAAGGAATATCAGCAGTAAAAAGAAATAGACCAAGAAAATTTATAATTTTCAGTCTCGGTTATACTCATTCTAGGGTATACTTCACCCTATCTCTAATGAGCCATCTAATGTGTTATACTCCATAGCTAAAGTTCTTACTCAACCAGAAGCTTTGATATCGGTTTTTCACGACCCAAAATTCATCGTTCAAAAGTTGACATCAAATATCTCACTTGTATTCGACTGCCGGAGATTCGAACATCAAATTTCAGTTCGAGTGGAGCTTATAACAACAACAGATGAATATAAAACAGTGGAACAGAATGAATATCATGCATACATCAGAGAAACAATAGTCCAATATCCATTTCTACATCAGAGTATTTAATACATACTAACAACTCCAAAATAAACATCATACTAATACAACAATGATCATATATCCAAAAAAGTCTTCAAATGAAAGAAGTGATAACAGACTTCCAAAAGCTAAACACCTGAGATCTCCAAAAGCTCCTAGAATATCTCCAAGATAAGAGCTCCAAAATACTGCTAACCCCAGAATACGAAAAACCTGCTACTAGGCTGCCCGCGTAGAAATTATGGGCACCCAGAGTTTAGGGAAAGAAAACAATAAACTCCAGGTCATCATGGGACTGGTATGAGTAAACAAAAATAATTGCTTTTCAAGAACTAGATTTATGAAAGAATTTCGGTATGCTTTTAAAAATGGAACTACCATAAGACCTCCCGCCACACATACAATGCAAACGCAGAATTAGAGGAGATTTCTTCTTATGATAGTCAAATGTGCTTGGTACGAGAAATTTTCTTTGATATTATTACTAGTGCATAGTGTAGAAAGCATTTTTAAAATAGAATATTTATCTTAGCCAGCATAGACATTCCGCACTATGCCTACTACAGCTACCATGTTTTGTGGCAGGTTACCACCATGTTGCATGGCAGGTTATACAACTAAAACCGCACAGGAATCGTATTGTTTCTTTGGATTTCCAACAAATGGTCAGGCTAAGGAACTTCCTGGGCCACATGGGTACGACTCTGGAGGGACGACCCGAGAACATAACCGGACCTCTGCCAACACATGGCCGGGTTACCCCTAACTGGGTAACTACTGATACGAGTATGCCATCCCCCGGTTGTAACCAACCTTTATCCGGGGCCCCGGCAACAAATCACAAAGTAATATATATATATATATATATATATATATATATATATATATATATATATATATATATGCATGCGATATCAACATAAGTTAAGTATCTGAGCTCCATACCATGATACCACTTCTATCCAGAAAGGAATGCACATACCCTAAGGGGCGCTACCCTCAATAACCTTGCTGCATCTTTCCTGTTTTGACCATTCCGGGTGTGAGGTTCGACGAAGTCTCATCCACAAAGTCATGCTTTGATCAACAAATGATCATCTACACTCAGTATGCCACATTACCAAGTTGGGAATATATTACTGATAACCTTTAACTACATAACCTCTGAGCTCGTACATCTCAGAGAAGGGTGTTAAGCTAAGAGAATAAATTCTCCGCCACCAACAGAAATATATTTGAAAGAAATCTGCTTTATATCTCAATTGTAACGTTAGACATACAATCTATACAAGTCTGTTCTGGGTTCGAAAAGAACCGAAGGCACTTCCGAAGAAGTCCTTGAGATCCGGGTATTCATAATCCCGATCAGATTTCCTATCACTTAGGGAATCTCTATACCGTAGCTACTCAGTGCAGAGACAATCGATAGGTCATCCTATGGCTCTCGCAAATACCCGGTCTCTACCATCGGTCTTCAAATGCTATCCATAACGTCAAATCACATATTCGGAATGGGTTATACGACACGAAGGTCCTTTCCCGGCTAAACCGAATAGTGAGAGTCAATTTTTTTAAAACATGTGGGTATGCCGTTCACAAAAATTCACAGGTTCGATGTGGGTTTCAGATAACAAACTGAAATCTAATTCCCTGTCGCGTCGAAATTTAATTCTCGTTTTACGGGCAAACAGAGTTTTCACATCAATACAGAACAAATCACAATTATGGGACAGTACATGGCAATCTACATAACACAGCATCACAATCAGGGCAGAAATATCAATGTAATGCACAGCAATAATTAATTATTTTCCAATGTGATTTAAATAAATTAACCACACAATTATTTGTAGTGATGTTTAAAATAATTGTTTAAATTTGAATAAATAATTTAAATCTTAATTATCTCGATTGATTGTTTCATAATTATTATTTAATTAACCGCCAATTTTGATTAGTCGACTTTAATTTATCTGAATAGCAAATTCTTAATTTACAATTTAATTTGAACACTTACCTGTTTATTAATCAATTTAATTACAAATTGTAATCATTCTTAATTTCTTTTCAAAACCATTGATTAATAAAAATATTTACCTTTATTACCATTTGAAAATTTGCTTTACACTTTCAAAATCAATTTAGGGTTACCTTGAAAATTTTAATGTAAATTTACTTCAATTCTTATTTTAAATTAAATTACTTAATTTATTACTTAACCCAATAGTTAATATTTCTCACTTTAAGTTTTTTTCAATTAGTTAACTATTAATTATGAATTAACTTTAAATTAGTTTATTTAAAAATTTCTAAATTTCAAACCTATTAACCATTTAATTATAAATAAAATTCTTAACTACTAATTTATTTGATCTTAAATTTCAAATCTTAAATTACTTCACAGACTCTTAATCATCTTGCCATTGACTTAAATCAAAGCTTGTATCATGCATTTAAACAAAACTGTTTATATTAAAATTGTTAGCCTTCAGCATTTAAACTAAAACCCGAGTAAACAGGGTACTTGACTCGAGTAGAGCTCGAGTATTCCCAGCAACTCCCCCGTGTCTACCCCTCTTCTTCTCATCCCTGTTTCTTCTTCTTCCTTTTTTTTCCATTTTTTTCAGTTTAAATATCTAATTAAGATAGCCCAGCCCAGTATACTCGCGTACGCGAGTTTCATCCCGAGGCAAAATATGCTTCTTCTCGAGTTTCAACTCGAGCTTCGAATCAACAACTTTCTGATACTAGAAATACGTCGTGCATGTGCACGATGTGGCACCGTAACTCCGATGATCATTGCGATCATTGGCAAGTGGAAAATTTCATGGCAACGTGAAATTCAACTTCAATTCCTCACAGAAAATTCGAAATCAAATTTTTGCCATGTCGTCGAACTGCAACTCGGAACTGATCAGCGTATACGGCTCGTTCTCCTCGCCTAGATCACCAGAAAATTCGCGACTTCGACCATAGCACGTCAACACCCCAAGCCATCATCCCCTTGAATAACGCACAGCTCGATCATCACGTGGCGGCGAAATCACCACGTTTACCCAACCTTTCAAAACCAAGGGTTAAACCCTAAATCGAACTTGCGCTCCTAATTCACGCAATGGAAAATATTTTCAACATTTTTCCCAGGATCTATGAGGATCAAGCAAGCTTCAAGCACAATTTCAAGGTTCAAAGATCCATCAATTATCAGGAATCGATTAAAAAGGGAAAATTGTTCAAGTATGAACTGCACCTAAGATACTAAATTAAAAATCATAATCTTTAGTTTAAAAATCCTATTTTGTATACTTATTCGAATTGTATAATCAAATCAACGATATAACATACTCGAATTTATCATAATTTTTGATTCACTATAAAGTTTGAGGTCTCACAGATAAACCTCTCATGACAAAGCTTAAAACAAATCATTAATAGTGACTCATGTTAAAACAAACTTGTTTTATGTTAAACTCAAAGTTTAAAAATAATCAGATGAAGAGAAATTAAATTATTTTGCTAGTTTTCAAACCTGTAAACAATGATAGATGATTTTCAGAGCATTAAGCAGGCAGACATCGTATTTTATAAAATTTTCATATATATATATATATATATATATATATATATATATATATATATATACATATATATATATATATAGGCACACACACACAAAAATAACATACTTTTTCCAGACATAAGAAACATAAGTAAGTATACTTAAGAAAATTTTAAATTTAAGTTACTCACTTGAATATGGATGAACAGAGAGCACTTTTATGTGTTTAGAAAATCTGCAGATTGAATCTTCTTCTCTCTTTTTTCTCTTCAGTAAATTGCTTTTAACTCGAATATAAAGTATTGTTCTTCTTTTCTTTTTAATTCATGTTCTTTACTAAGTTGTTTGAACAAAAAATAGAACAGAGACTATTGAGTATATATAAAAGATGGTGTGTAAACTAAGGTATGGGCAAGTACAGATTTAAGGTATATAAAAGGAAACCAAACCATGCTTTACTCACTGATATAGTTTTTGCTCATACTGGACAGTAATATCATTTAATAAAAGCATGTATTTACAGCTGATATCTTGCTTGATGTTACTAGAGTAAATGGCATTAAATGAAAGCATGTACTGCTCATGCTTTGTATTTTTTTTGTTTACAGCATATGTCGTTAGGTTTTTTTTAATAAGTGATGTTTTGTTTTACTTATTTTACAATTTATTTTCTTTCTTTGTTTATGGGCTGAATACTATCTTCTTTCTTGTGATGTGGATGACGTTCTATTGTAATATGTTGTTTGTAGTTTTTATAAGTACTAAGTTTATTTTTTACAATTATTTTTTCCCTTGTTTATATTTATTTCATATAATTTATCATATATATTTATTTTATTGTTTTAAAACAATTTTCTTGCTTGTTATATGTTCTATTCCTTATTATTATAAATATCTATGTAAACTTAACTATCAATATTTATTTAATTCCACATAATTTTATAATATTCATATTAACAATAATTTATTTTTCTTGAAATTTCACAATTTAATTTTAAAAGTTCAAATAATTCACTAAATTTAATTTCACAAATCCTGGGATGTTACAAAATCTATTCTCCCTACGAGCCTGTATGGTTTTGATTGTGCCCAACTATTATTGAAACGTGAGATGTAAGCATTTTAGCTAGATTCAATTTTACTTTCTACATACACTATTATAATATCAGACCGATTTGATAAAAAGTTTTTTGGCTATCGTAAGGTAAAATTCCGACATGTTTATTTGTGGCGTGGTGTTAAGAGATTCTTTTGATTTCAAAGGATTCTGAAAAATTTAATAATCCAAGTTGAGTGTGTTTTCTCACGATGGTTTTCCAGACTGACTCGGGTGTTATTCATTTATAATGCTCGGGTCAGACCGGTTATTATAGAATACAGGATATGATGTTGTGGAACTCAGGAGACGAGTTGGATGGCGATACGTACTTGATTATTATTCCACTGTGTATTCAGTTTTGACGACAAGTTTATAGGACTGTCCAGTTGTATGCTATTGATGTTGTTGAACTCTGATGTTGTATTCTAATGATGTATGTATAAAACATATATAGTTTTCTTTTATGTAAAGATCTGTTATTATCTATTATATTTTATTCCGCTACGATGGTAAGATTCTGTTGATGTTTTGTTTTCTCTTCTTCTATCTACTTCTTCTTTTACCCACATGGTTCGGTTTTTCGAGCGTCGAAAAATCGGGTCGTTACACTTGGTATCAGAGCTGAAGGTTAAGCGAGAACCTTGGCTCTGGTGGGGATTACTCATTTAATAGAGCCTGTAGTACTCTAGAATGAGTTGAGTGTATTAATAGATAAGAGCGCGTATTTGTTAGTGAATATAAAAATTGGCTTTATATTGTGTTGATTTATCGATTGAGTTTTTATAGATTCTGGTCGATGTATGGGACGCCATGGCAACGATAGGGATTTCTAAACTCTTAAACAAGATAAACCGACACAGTATTGTTTTAAAATAGGGTAAATGAAATAATTTTACCCAAATTATTTTTGTATATAAAAGAAATAATTTTCCATAAATTATTATAGTATATATGGTTGCTTGGTTGTTAGGAGATGATAATATTAAATTATTATCATTGTTAAGTGATAGTTGAATAAAGGATTAAAATTTTAACCCAAGGTTAATGAATAAATTTATATAACAAAATGAAATTTATAAGTGTGAATTATAAATAAAACATATAATTAGAATAAAAACTCCAGAGTAATGTTTGAATATAAATTGGGTAGATTTGGAATTTGGAATTTTGGGACAGTTTAAATTCCTTTGGGTTTGAAATGGTTTTCAAAAAGTTTTGAAAAAATAATGGTGATGTTATTTTAGAATGAATTGAAATCTGGAAAGATTTGGAATTTAAAAATATTTGAAGGGTTTTAAAGAGGTAAAAGCACTAAAATCTTTTTGGTCACTGGAAAATAACTTCGGTGATGACTGCAGCATCATCGATGTTCATTTTTGAGTTTCCAAAAGAAGAATTACTACCCGAATAATTTAATGGGGAGTTGTCTGCAAAATTGGGTTGGTTTTAAAAATTCAAGGAATAATTGGATATGCAATTGAATTATTAATTTCAAAAATGATTTTTGAAATATTGAAGTTTTGGTTTGGTGAAACCGTTTTGATTTTAAATACAAAGGAATATTGAATATTTTGAATTGGTATTTGATTGCAATGTTGGGTCTGATTTTGTGATGCAAAGGAAAAACTTGGTTTGGATATAATTGATTTCAAAAATGATTTTTGAAATGTTGAGTAATTGATTAAAAGATTCTGGAATCTTATTTAAAATGTTTATGGAATTTAAATAAGTTGGAAACTTAAGGAAGTTTAAAATTTTAAAATGGAAACTGTAGAATTTTGTTCCAAGGAACTAAAGGAGTAAAAGTTTAAGAAATAAACCTTTTATGAAGATTTGAAATTAAATTTGAGAATGAAGTGATAAATATAATTAGTAAGTTAAATTTGATTGAAAATGAATTAAACTGGTGAAGGAAACCAATTAGATGAAATAAATTAGAAAGATTAGTTAATAAATGTAATTAAGTTTGGAAAACTAGTAGAAGTTTAAAATTTGAATAATCAGAGTGTAATTAATTTAGATAAGTAAATATGAGGGTAAGGAAATTCTAAGTGGACAAAGTGGAAGGGTTACTTAAATAAAAGTTAAGTTGGAAATAAAGTTGTGGATAGACAAATTGATGAGGCCCACCAAGCCTTGAGTCGCATGAGCGACCTAACACATGCTTTGAGTCGTCCGAGCGACCTAACACTTGCCTTGAGTCGCATGGGCGACCAAACACCTTGCCTGGAGTCGTCCGAGCGACCTAACAATCTAAGTAAGAGACCTAACACAATGTATGAGTCACCATAGCGACCTAGCGAGTTAATCCAACTGCAACTCATGCCGCTTCCTTCTAAAGTCGCTCCCTTTTAAGTCGCTCAACCTTATGCCGCATTTATTTCTTAGGTCGTTCGCGAGCTAACCAACCTGTCGCTTTCTTTAAGTCGTTGCTGCCTTAAGTCGCCTGTTTCCTTAGGTCGCATCTGTTATGTCGTCGATCACCTTATGTCGCTGCCGTGTTTCCTTGAGTCGCATGTAGGACCGCCTTGTTCATAAGTCGCAGAAGCTTAGGTCGCTTAAGTCATTCTGTGCTTATGTCACATATGAGCTGTTTTGTTGATAGGTCGTGTAGCTGTTAAGTCGCATATGTTGATAGGTCCTTATCTTGTTATGTCGCTTGTATATCATTAAGTCCTATGTATATCGTTAAGTCGTGTATGTTTGTAACTCGTGGGAAGTTAGGTCGTAGGTCGTCGTGGTTAAGTCGCATGGCTGTGTTGTGTTGTAATTTTCCTATAAATAGTGGTGTGGTGTCACTTGTAAAAAGAGTTGATTTTTGGATCGGAGCTAAGTCAAAGAACGGAGATTAGATCGGAGCTAAGTCAAAGAACCGAGATTTTTTGAAGATCCAAGCCGAAAGCTAAGTAAGTTGAGCCGAGCTAAGTCCTAGTTCAAGCCAAGTTAGATCGGAGCTATGTCAAAGAACCGAGATTGTTTGAAGATCATGCCTCCGAGACGTCCTAATCGCTTTCAGAATGTTGAAGATGTGTATAGAAGACAAGAAGCTGAGCAGATGGAACAGCGTATCAATGAAAAGTTCGATGAAGGTATTGGGAAGTTAGAGAAGTTGATGAGAGACATGAATCACAATCAAAGAAGAACTTCACCAGTTTCGCACCATTGTGGAAATAGAGTTTCACCTTCAGTTTTGGGAGAAAAGAGAATGTCACCACAATCTTATCGAGATAGAAGAGAATCATCTGTTTCAATGAGAAGAGAACACCATGAGTATAGAAATGAAGAGAGAAGAAGTCAACGTGGGTTTGACAATGATCCATATCGTGATGCTGAAAGACATGATAGAAGGGATATGCATAGTCATAGAGATGTAGATATACGGGATCGATATCGAAGTACATATGATTTTGATGAAGATGGTGACAAAGGTTGTGTGCATTATCGAGATCGAGACCAAGTGTGAAATCGATATCATGATTCAGAAAATAATCGTAAATGGGAATCAGGTATGAGGATGGAAATTCAAGAATTCAAAGGTGGTATGCAAGCAGAAGAATTTCTTGATTGGTTGTCTGATGTTAAAGAGATTTTGGAGTTCAAGGAAGTGCCTGAGAATAGAAGAGTTCAGTTAGTTGCTACAAGACTAAGGAGAAGAGCTATGGCATGGTGGCAACAAACTAAACTAGCATGGGAGAGAATGGGAAAGTTGAAAGTTGTTACTTGGGAGAAGATGAGAAAGATGATGAAAGCAACTTTCTTGCCGTATAATTATCAATCTCTTATGTATCAACGTTTGCAAAGTTTGAGACAAAGGACGAGGACGGTGAATGATTATGCAGATGAATTTTATCAACTGATTGCAAGGAATGATATCATGGAAACAGAGGAATAGCTAACGCCTAGATATATTGGAGGGTTACGAATGCAGATTCAATACATGGTGAATATGTTTAATCCAATGTATGTTGCTGAAGCACGTCAGAAAGTCTTAGCTTGGGAGAAACAAGGGAGACGAGAAGGTGGTGAGTTTACAAGTTCTAACATCCAGAGTAAGGGAGCTAGTTGCAATGCTAATGTTTCCAAGGCAGTCAGTAAACCAATTGTCAATGAAGCCGCTAAAGCAAAGGTCAATGACAGTATCAAGTGGTATAATTGTCAGGAGTTTGGCCATAAAAGCAATGAATGTACAAAGCCAAAGAAGAGAGTATTGGTTGCAGAAGGATGTAAGTATGAGAATGTGGAGGCTGAAGTTGACTATTCTCAACCATCGAAGTTTGATGATGACGAAGAAGTTGTGTCAGGAGATGAAGGATGTAACTTGATGATGAGGAGGTCTTCTTTAACGCCAAAACAAGAGAATGATTCAGTTGGCTAAGGAGCAATATTTTTCAGTCTACATGTACTATTTTGGGAAAGGTTTGCCGATTTGTTATTGACGTGGGATGCTGTGATAACATTATTTCTGAAGAAGCCGTTATGAAGTTAAGCTTGAAGACTGAAAAACACCCTAGACCTTACAAATTGGCATGGTTTAAGAAAGGTGGAGAAGTGAAAGTCGGAAGGCGAGCTTTTGTTACATTTTCTATTGGAAAGAAGTACAAGGATGATATATGGTGTGATGTTGTTGACATGGATGTGTGTCATTTATTATTGGGAAGACCATGGTAATATGATAGAGTTGTGCAACGTGATGGTCGCACCAACAGCTACAGTTTCATGTTCGAAGGAACCAAAGTTGCCTTAGTTCCTAAGAAGCGTGAACAAAGTGAGAGCAAGCCAGAGAAGATGGTGGAATCAACTAGCCTGTTATCTTCGAGAGAATTTGTTGAAGAAGTGAAGGACGGTGCTGAATTATTTATGTTTATTGGGTATGAAACGAGTGAAGATGTTGAAATTCCTACGGAGGTTAGACCGGTGTTGAACGAATTCGAAGATGTCTTTCCTACGGAATTGCCCAAGGAATTACCGCCACTAAGGGACATACAACATCAAATTGATCTAGTGTCAGGTGCTATTTTACCGCATAGGCACATTATCATATGAGTCCAAAGGAGCACGAAGAGTTGAGAAGACAGCTTGAGGAGTTGCTTGAGCAAGGGCGTGTTCGAGAAAGTCTCAGTCCTTGTGTTGTACCAGCTTTGTTAGTGCCGAAGAAGGATGGTTCATGGAGGATGTGTACGGATAGCAGAGCACTCAACAAAATAACTGTCAGATACAAATTTCCTATGCCAAGACTTGATGATTTATTGGATCAACTTAGTGGGTCTGTAATCTTTTCAAAGATTGATCTTAAGAGTGGTTATCATCAGATTTGTATTAGACCAGCTGATGAGTGGAAGACAGCATTCAAGACTCGGGAAGGATTATATGAATGGCTGTTCATGCCGTTTGGTCTGTCGAATGCACCAAGTACATTTATGACGGTGATGAATCAAATTTTCAGACCTTACATTGGGAAGTTTGTTGTTGTTTATTTGGATGATATCTTGATCTATAGTGCAAGCACAGAGGAGCATATTCAACATTTGCGAAAGGTGTTAATTATTCTTCGTCAGGAACAGTTCTATGCAGTAGCGAAGAAATGCGTGTTCATGACGCCAAGTGTTTTATTTCTGGGTTATGTTGTGTCAGAGGAAGGGATACAAGTGGATCAAAATAAAGTAACCACAATCAGAGATTGGCCACAGCCCAAAACTATAACCGAAGTCAGAAGTTTTCATGGGTTAGCTTCATTTTATCGAAGATTTATACCACACTTCAGTAGTATAATGGCCCCTGTTACTAATTGTATGAAGGGAAAGAAGTTTTCATGGATGGAAGAGGCAGGATTTTCTTTTCAGCGAATCAAGGAACTTTTAACCTCAGCACCGATTCTAGTGTTGCCAGATTTTCAGTTGCTATTCGAGTTACAAATGGATGCATCGAAAGTTGGAATTGGAGGAGTGTTGAGTCATAAGGGTCGTTCAATTGCTTATTTCAATGAAAAACTTTCTAGATCAATGATGAGATATAATACTTATGATGTGGAGTTTTATGCTATTGTGCAGGCTGTGAAGCATTGGAGACATTACTTGTTCCATAAAGAGTTTGTTTTGTATACAGACCATGAAGCGTTGAAGCATTTACAAGGGAAGGATAAAATTGCAGCTAGGCATGCATCGTGGATAGCTTATTTGCAGCAATTTACATTCGTCGTCAAGCATAAGTCTGGAGTAACTAATAACGTCGCAGATGCATTGAGTCGGAGGAATACTTTACTAACAACTATGCGAGTAGAGGTGATGGGTTTTGATTTACTTCCATATTTGCTTACGTCAGATTCTTATTTTTCCATGAATTTAGACAAAGTCAAGCAGGGAAGCATGGATGGATATGTGTTGGTTGATGGTTTTCTGTTTAAAGGAAATCAATTGTGTATTCCAGATTGCAGTTTACGAATGAAAATCATCAAAGAATTGCATAAGGAAGGACATGTGGGCCGCGACCGTACTATGTAGTTGATTGCAAAGTCTTATTTTTGGCCGTCAATGAGAAAATAAGTTGAAAAGTTTGTTTATAGGTGCCATACTTGTCAAGTTTCGAAGGGAACCGCTACAAATGCAAGTTTATATATGTCGTTGCCTATACCTGCTAAGCCATTGGTGGATGTGAGTATGGACTTTGTATTGGGTTTGCTGAGAACGCAACGTGGAAATGATTCAATCTATGTGGTGGTTGATCGATTTTCAAAAAATGGTACATTTCATCGCATGCAAGAAGACGGCAGATGCAGTTAATGTCGCGTAGTTGTACTTCAGAGAGGTCTATCGTCTTCATGGATTGCCTGAATCTATTTTTTCAGATAGAGACACTCGTTTTCTGAGTCATTTTTGGATGAGTCTATGGAAAATAGTCGGGACAAAGCTGAAATTTAGTAGTGCTTATCATCCACGGACGAATTGACAGACAAAGGTTGTGAATAGATTCCTAGGTAATCTATTGAGATGCCTTGTGAATGAAATTTGAAGGGTTGGGATTCCAAGCTGAGTCAAGCTGAGTTCGCACACTACCATGCAGTTAATCGTAGCACTGGGTTCAGTCCATTCCAGGTTGTTTATTCATCTATTCCTAAAGGGCCATTGGATTTATCTACAGTTCCACAGCGGAAAGGAGTGATCAAGCGAGCTAGTGATTTTTTAAATGAGTTGCAAGAATGCCACAAGGTTGTGCAGGAATGATTGCTTAAGGAGAATGAGAGATATAAGCAATCCGCGGATAGTAAACGACGACATGTTGAATTCAAAGAAGGAGATTTTGTGTATGCAGTATTGACTAAGGATCGATTTCCTATTGTTTCTTAGAATAAGCTAGCTGCTAGAAAGATCGGTCCTTTGGAGTTTGTAAAGAAGATTAATGAGAATGCGTATCAGTTGAGACTGCCGGATCATATCCATACTGCTGATGTTTTCAACGTCAAACACTTGATTCCATATCTTGGGAATAAGCATGTCGAAGAAGAGGAAAGTGTGAATTCGGGATCGAATTCTTTTCAACCAGGGGAGGATGATGCGGCGCACCAAGCCTTGAGTCGCGTGAGCGACCTAACACATGCTTGGAGTCGTCTGAGCGACCTAACACTTGCCATAAGTCGCGTGGGAGACCTAACATCTTGCCTGGAGTCGTCCGAGCGACCTAATGAGCTAAGCAAGCGACCTAACACAATGTATGAGCCACCAAAGCGACCTAGCGAGTCAAGCCAACTGCAACTCATGCCGCTTCCTTCTTAAGTCGCTCCCTTTTAAGTCGCTCAACCTTATGCCGCATTGATTTCTTAGGTCGTTCACGAACTAACCAACCTATGCCGCATTCTTTAAGTCGCTGCTGCCTTAAGTCGCCTGTTTCCTTGGGTCGCATCTGTTATGTCGCCGATCTCCTTATGTTGCTGCCGTGTTTCCTTGAGTCGCATGAAGGACCGCCTTGTTCTTGAGTCGCAGAAGCTTAGGTCGCTTAAGTCCTTCTGTGCTTAGGTCGCATATGAGCTGTTTTGTTGATAGGTCGTGTAGCTGTTAAGTCGCGTATGTTGTTAGGTCGTTATCTTGTTATGTCACTTGTATATCGTTAAGTCGTATGTATATGGTTAAGTCGTGTATGTTTGTAACTCGTGGGAAGTTAGGTCGTAGGTCGCCGTGGTTAAGTCGCATGGCTGTGTTGTGTTGTAATTTTCCTATAAATAGTGGTGTGGTGTCATTTGTAAAAAGAGTTAATTTTTGGTATAAAAATTTGTTTATATGCTTTTTGCCACTTTTGTTGAAGTTGAGTGTGATCTCCTTCTTCTTCCATCTTCGGATATTCGAGTGCGCTCGAATCAATGAATTTGAAGCTGATTCATGGAATCTCGTGCGTGAGATCAACGTCGAAGAATCGTAAATCTTCTAACGCCGAATTGTGCGCGATCAACGTGTTGAAGATAGTTAGAATCCGGTATCTCGAGAGATTAATGGATTTGGGCAGTTATCGTTCTACCAGGGTTACTTGACACGAATTCAGTTCGTGATGAAGAAAGTTTGCGTCAATTTGTATCAAAACATTAATAGCACGCCAAGTTCGTTATTTCCGCCGCGTCACAAATGAATTTGCATTTGTAAGTAAATAGGATTAAAACTAAATATTGGTAATTAATTTGAATTGTGTAATGGAAGTCAGTTAAGCTTTGACTAAATTAAATAAAGGACTGAGAGAAAATTTGTGAGTAAACTAATTGATTCAAGTAAGTAAGCAAATGTAATGGAGTTATATATTGGATAATTCTTAATTTAAAATGTGTAAAATAAAGTGAAGTTATAGAATTAATTCAGAGTGAACTAAAACTATAAAGTTTGGGAATAGGAAATTGTTTGAGATTTAAATTTAAAAATAATTTAAAGATTGGAAATAAATCCATTGGGATTTAAATAAATTAGTAGTCAGACTGATTAAAGAAATGTTTAATTGAATATAGCTTGAGATGAAGGTAAATTGAATTCATATGAGATTGGAGATCCAGTTTAAAATAAGTGGATACAAAGGCTAAAGTGGTAGAGTAATAATATAAGAATATATAGAGTGCTTATATGAAACTTAAGAAACGAATGATGAAATTCTTAAGTAATATGGGTGTTGGGAAAATATATTAAATAAGCATTTGAGTGAAGATTTATTAAAAATATATGAAATGATAAGCGTTGATAAGTGAATAGAAATCAAAATGAATGTGAATAAAAAGAGAATTAATATAGTTGATTATCAATTGAGATAAATGCGTTGGATGTACGTATATTATTTTATTCACATAGTAGTTTGATCCTGATTCAAGCATAGAATTTCGAGATAGTTATATCAATCCGAGTTAGGATTTTTCATTCGATTTTCGACGGTGAACCCTGGATATAAATTTTGATTGATTCTGAAAATTCTGTATCATAGTTATGACTATGCAAGGAGAATGACGGTTTCTGATCAAGGAACCAGATCTGAGTCCGCACTAGGATGTCGGGTGGACGATACTAGTTCGAAATGAAATTGTGTGATCGAGTAAACAATTGGATTCGGTATTGCGTACGAATGATATAGGTACATCGTACGGGCTTAAATGGGATGAATATTGAAAATTTTGTGAAGAAGTGTATAAAATGATTTTGGAATATGTAGTTGGATATGGTTAAATTGGATATACAGGTATTAAAAAGCAAGTGGGAAAATTTGGGTTTTTTGATTTTAGAAGATAATTGAAATTTGCTCGGCAAAGGTATGTATTTAAATTTATGTATGAAATTTGATTTGAGTTTTGATCTAGCCACTTGGACTTTTGTCTTCTTTTTGAATTTGGGGGCCCGTAGAGGCATTTTGTAGTTGTATTGAGCTAGCCGTGCAAAGGAGACGACGGTGAAATTTTTCGAAAATTTAGGGAGTTAGAAAAATTTTGAGAAAATTTTGATAATTTGAATTTGGTTTTAAATTTAAATTTGAAATGATTGAGCAAGTAATATTGTTTGGAGGATTGGAGGAGTTTAGCAAATTAATAAGAGTGTAGAGTCTTTAATGACAAGGTTGTTTGGGTTGATGTTAAAACTGTTTGGTTTTGGGAAAATAGAAAACGGGTATTGGACCATTTTTCTTAACTAGTAATTTCGAAGATGAAATTCTTTTAAGGGGGAGGAATGTGACAACCCATAATTTTTGGATGTTTGAAATCGGAATATTTAATTGATTTTAAATATTTGAGAGGTTAATTTTAACTTGAATTCCAAATATCACTATTTATTTGATAATTAAATTATTGAATTTAATAATTGGAAGTTGGATGAAATATTGAACTTCAGTTTTAAGTCTGTTAAAAATAATTTGAAGGCTTGTAAAATTTATATTGATAGAACTGGACATAGTAAAAGTGTTGCACTTGAATTTGGAAGTGTTTTGTTAAGTTTTGAAATTAAATTGTTTAAATTGGTATTTAAAAATAGCCTTTTGACGCATAGTCTCGGATTTCGACGAAACCAGTTCCATTGGATCCGTAATATTGTATTATTATCGGATTTCAATTTTTGTAGTGGTTGGAGTTCTTGTGTGAGCATACGGTAAGTAAACGCGCTGAAATTTATATCGAAAATTTAATATAATAACTGGATTCAAAAAGTTATCTTCTGCATACGATCGAATTAGGCCTCGAAACCTTTTCCATCGTGTTCGAAATAGGGGTTTAACATTTTAAACGCCTGGCAGCATGCCTCGATAGGCGTTCGCAGTTTGAAGCTACGTAAATCGAGATGATTAAATATAAAATATAAATGTTTTAACTGCTCAATTGCTCACATCAGAAACTTTTCAAAACTTTTTCTAACATTTCAAATCACCGTATTCGTTCTCTTATAATTCATTTCTTGTCTCCCTTTTCTTTTTTACCAAGCCGAACACAGTGCAAAGCAAGAAAAATAAAAGTATTAGTATAGATCTGTTCTCATTTCTGCAAGTGTAAAACATCTTCCCCTCCTATCTTCTTTACGATTTCAAAATGCCAAACAGCTTGCTTGGAATTTTAAGGGCCGAAGCAATTTCCTTTTAAATTGAATCGCAATTATTTTTGGCTTCCTTCTCTGTCAAATTCGAGAAAAAATTCCTACGGCTCACTCATTCCAAATCGCACAAATTAATTTTCCATTTTGCTTTCGTTTCCATTTTTCAATTTCAAGTTTCAAACTTTTCATCCAAAGAGCCATAAACTAATCTGCTACGTTGTCGAGAATCGCTGTCCTGCCTCCTATCTGATTCCTTTCCCGCACGATGCGATTCGCCTGACCAGCTGGGCAAGTCTGCATGCTGCAGCTAGGTTTTCGAGGCGGTGAAGAAATCTAAGGATGGATGCTCCTACGTTGAGGATGAGGGGGAGTACGGGGATACTGTGAAGATGAGATCGATGGTGGTTATGGATGTTTTAGGGAACTTCACGTTTGTTTCTGTTTCATTTGGCGTTTTGTTTTATAGTCGGGATGAAAGCCCAGTTTGCCCAGAGGGTATGGCTTGTCGCGTTGTGTCGCGTGACTGGAAAGCGCGAGTTCGATCGCGGGTTGCTTTGTTGGTGGGATGTAATCGAGGTAATGTCTGGGAAGTCGCGAGTTGACTGGAGGTTGGGAGGCTCGTGCCGTGTCGGTGAGTTTAGCTTTTCGGGGAGTTCGCGAAGCTGGAGGAGGTCGAGGAGGTTATGGTGGCGTTCGATGTTAGGGGCTGCGATCTAGTGGCTTCGGCAGTAAGGTATAGATATTGGTTATTTGCTTTTTTCTGATTTAATATATGTATATATAGAAATGTACAAACAATATTTTGAAAAAAAAAATAAAGTCTGGAAACAGGAATTTTTCTGGTTGAAAGGAATAAAAATAAAATAAAGTTAGATATTATTTATGTAATCAGGGTTAGACCGGAATATAACATAGATAAGATTTGTGAAACATGCATTTTAAAATGTTTAAATCGAAAGGTTATATAGAAATTAGATTTTTGAAATCGTATAGATCATTTTATATATAACATGTGATTTTCAAGGTAAATTTTAATTGGTTATAACAATTTAAAATTTGTAAGTCATCTTTAATTTAGAGCAAAAATTTAATTACCTTAGTGATTAATAAAGATATGTAATTTGGTTATACAAGGTCTGAAATTGAGAAGGAAACAAGCCGTTTGAAGTGGATTGCAAATAAAAAGCAAAGGTAAGTTAATCTCACTCATCTAGGTTTAATTTAAATTTAAATGGTTAAATTTAAATAACTGGTTGAATGATTGAATTGAATTGATGTGCTATGTAATATTATATAGTATATGTTGGAGTGATTGATTCCCTGCATTATATAGCGGATGAGACCCTATGCGCCGCATAATAGTGGACGATATTATATTAATCCCATATACCGCGATATTCCACCTCGAAGTGGAATTGGTATTGCGCTAACATCTGTGGATGTAGCGAAACAGGTTGGAGGGATCCAACTGGACTCCTCAAAATTATTTTGATTGTTCTAATAATTCCGCGTTATGATTATTTGATATCCTGCGATGAATTTTATTGATAATTGGAATATTGGATGCTATGGTTTGATTTGATATATTTCAGTATACTGAGTTATAAAAATCTATAGAATTGGATTTTTTAAAAGAAAATAAAAGAGTGAATTTTTAAGTAAAATAACTATAGAGAATTTGAATAAATTTAAGAATGAACTGGATAAAAATATAAGCGATTTTAAAATTCTAATAAATAAATTCCGAGTATGGAAAAAGGGATTTTGAATAAACAGAGGAATAATGAATTTTAAAACTTAAGTGATATTATTTAAAGGAATAAAGAATTTACTTTAAAATTTAAGGTTTAAATTTATTTGAAAGGATAAAGAAGGAATTTAGGAAATATGAAACTGGAATTTTCATTAAAAAGATTTTAAATCATAAGTAAGAATTAAAAATCTTAAGTCAATGGGTTTTGAAATAAATGAGCAAGTAAATGAATTTATTTCAAAATGGAGTAAATTGGAAATCAATTTGGAAATTGATTTAAGTATTTGAAATTGGAAATTTAAAGGAGAACGTGACTATGAAACTTATAAACTGGGTTTATAAAGTGAAACGGATATCAGTTTTGGAAGTATAAATTTCACGGTGGGAATTTTTAAAGGAATGGGTAAATTTGTTTAAAAATAAATAGTGATTCATGTTTAAAGGATGTGAAAGAGAAGCATATATCGATGGATAGCCAAGTACGTTTTCAAAGCAAATTATTAAGGAAAAGTTAAAGGTTTAAAGTTGTTTTAAAAGCATGTTTTAGAAAATTTATTATTTTTAAATGTTTAAATTTTAAAGTAAGTATTTTTCAAATTTATCGTAGTAGTAATTACTTAAAGGTGTCTTGGTATTAGTTTCAAAAGGATAAAAATTTAGTTTTATTATTTTATTAAGTAGCTTTATTTTAAATATTCATAAAGTACATATCTTTGAATAAAGTATTGAAGTAGTTTTTAAATTTAAATGTTTAAAGTGTATTTTATAATAAAGTTTTTTTAAATTATTTTAAAAATCTGAAGTATTGGTACTTGGTGTTTTCAGTGGAAATAAATATCTAGGTATTCATTCCATGAGAAGAGTGGTTTGAGAACTGTTTTCAAAGGACTGAAAAGTGGAAATATATCTTGTGAACATATTGCGATTAATAAATTATTTGGTGAAATTATTTATATTGGATGGTTGTTTGTGAAGTTAATTGATAGTTAAATATTATCAATATTGGCTAATACGCTGATCGTTTTGAAGAGACTGGTATCGAGATTTATTTCCTGAAAACCACTTCGATCCGGTTTATACGTTTTCGTGAGGAAGACGAGTTTTGATTTGAAGGTAGAGCAGTGAAGTGCAAGGGCTAGTCGCTACTAATCCTGAGGTGATTCCAAAATGGATGTAGTAGGAGTAGTGCCTTCGGTTCCGTTCGAACCGGGGACGGACTTGTAAGGATGAATGCTTTCTGAACATCGTCAAGTGGACGATGAGCATTCTAAGTGATATGTTCTAAAAAGGTAATGCTTAGCCTCGAGCCACATTGTAACGACCCGGAATTTTGGGTCCCTAAATTTGAACATTTAATTCATTTTAAATGTTGAATATGGATTATAATTTGAATTTTTGAAATAAAAGACTTTGGTTAAGTTAATAAGGTTAGTTAAATTTTAGATACGGGAATTTAATTGAAATTTGGATAATAATAATTTACTATTAGAATTGGGATAATTAAAGATTCTGGGTGTAAATGAATATAAAAATCGATTCTAAAATTTATTTCAAGTCTATTTGGATTTAAATTATGATATTGAACCATTGGATGCAATTAAAAGTCGATAGGTTAAATTTGGAATTTTATAACAATTTAATAATGGAATTTAATAATATAATAATGCAAATATTCAGATTTTGATCTAAACTAAATCGGAATGATTTCTAATGCGAATATAAATTTTATACGAATTATAATAGAGTTAATAAAGTTTTAAAAGTGAAATTTTAAGCGCTGTCGACAATGTTGAAAATCGCTCGAGTTAATAGACGAGCTAAAATAGCCTTCCGGGGCACAGTCTCAGAATTCGACGAAACTAGTTCCATTGGATCCGTAATAGTTAGTTAGTATCGGATTTCAATTTTCGTAGCAATCAGAGTTGTCGTTTGACCGTAGCAGCTCGAAACGCATAAAAATCGTTTTAATCGATTTAATTTTAAATTGATCGTTTAATTCCGTAACTCGCACGTATGACCGAATTAGCCTACGAAACTTATTCCATTGTGTCCAGAACGCGGAAAAATCCTTGGAAACGCCTGTTGGTACGTGAGAATTGGAGTTCGTTTGCATAGGTCGTTAAAATTCGAAGAACGATATTAAAATAATATTAAATTATATTAAATATACATTTTATCGTTCAAAACCCTAGTATCATTTCTGAGCCGCCGCAGTTTTCGTTATAATGGCCGATAACGTCTCTCATTCTCCTCCAGTTTCCTCTCAATCCGTTCATTTAAATTGAAAAGTCTTAACTAGGAAATGGAAGAGGGCGACGAGGTCTATACATCTATAGGGTGATGATGGTGTGAAGTGGAGCAGATCGACGGCAAGGAGACCACGAACGACGGCCGTTCGATGGCGATTTTCTGGGACTAGGGTGCGTCGAGCTCTCCCGTGCGCCTGAGGGAGGTGGAGGTAGCGATGGGCTTCATAACGGTGGGTTCCGATCGCATTCACGTTGAGCGAGGAGGGTGCGATTTCGAACCCTAATCGGCGATGGTTGGGTTCGAACTTTTGGAGCAGCGTACGCGAGAGAGGGAGGAGAGGATGCGGGCTTGGTGCGTTAATTTGATGAACGGTAGAGATTGGGTAGTATATTATTATTATTTTTATATAAAAGAATTTGTTGTTTAAATTTTTATTCAAAACCTTAAAAAATTAATATCTTATACATACGTTATCGGAATTTGACGAAACAGGAAATGCCGGGATCGCAAGGATGAACACTACGCAATGGTGCAGTTCTGAGGTCATTCCAGGCAAGTAAAAATTTAGGTTAAATCGAACACCGTTTGGTTTAATTTAAATTTCGAACGCTCGCCGAAACCCAAGGTGAGTTAATCTCACTCACATCTGGAATGTTAGATGATTAAAATAATATCTGTGTGATTGTTTAAATATAATGGTTGTTATCAATCTGGATTGATATTTATATATGTGATGTGTTAATATTTGTGGACGCAGGGAAAAAACAGGTTGGAGGGATCCAACTGGATTCCTCACAATATAGTGATTATTTTTATAATTGATAATGCAATTTGTTTGTATGTTGTGATTGATAAATCTGAAATTAAATTGTACTGTTATATTGTTGAAATAAATATAAACCCGGAAATTATAAATGGATTTAATTGTGATTTAAGAAATAAAAGAAATTGTTACATAAAGAATTTAAAGGAATAAAATTTGGATTTGGTTCGGATGAAGAATGAAATTTGTAAATGGGAATTTTAAAGAAAGCGGGAAAATTATTAGTTGATAAATGCAAAGTATGGATTTGGGTGAGAAATTCTATAAGAGGATATAAAGTGTTAAAATAATGATGGGTTATTTTGATAATGAATAGAGTTTGCCAAAAAAGTAAAATATGTTTCAACGAAGCTTCTAAATATAAATTAATAATTATAAATGTAAATCAATATTTTTGAAATGCATTTTTCACCCTTGGAATTTAGTTAAGAAATCCATAAGTATTATTTTACGGTAATAAATTCTCAAATGTTTTATTTAAAAATGTTTAAAACCTATACTTTGAAAATAGAATTTCCGGGAATGGAAAAGGGTGTTTAAACTTCAAAAGGAGTTTTATTTTAAGCTTGGGAATAAATTTACGTTAACTAACATAAATTTGGGTTGGAATAGATCGGGCGGAATCTACATGGAAGATTCTTTGGGTGGTTTCAATGGAAATGTTTTCCTGGGAAAAACCGAGTTTGTGATTTAAATCAGGTTTGAAAAGTTAAGTTAAATTTTGTTTTAAGGAAATGTTCTTTAGAAATTCTCTTTTAAAAATAAGTAATAAATTTAGCTATAGTATGATCATTTAAGAGGTTTATTAATAATTATATTTTATAAATAGATTTATTTAAAGAATGGATGATTTAAGTTATTTTGAAATTAGTACTTATCCTTTAAAACCAATACTTTTAAATTTTGTTATCCAAACCCTTATTAATAAATAGTTTTACTTTAAATATTTGAAATTATATTTTGAGTACATAACTAGGCGTAATTTTATACAATTCAAAGTATGTTTCAGAATAAAAAGTTTAACTGTTTTAAATCTAAATGTTTTGAACTTGGTTATTTTCAGTGTGAATTAATGATAAAGGGTTTACCTTATAAAGGAAATATTTTGGGAAATTGTTTTCAAATGAGCTTCAAAAATTTGGAAATATATCTCGTAAAGATATTAGAGGCAAATAAATAATGTGGAAAATTATTTATTGTGTGATGGATGTTTGTGAATATAAATTGATAGCTAAATCACCGACTATCAATATCGGACAAATGCGTTGATCATTTCGATGAGACCGGGATCGAGATTTATCTCGAAAACCACTTCGATCCGGTTTGTACGTTTCGTGCGAAAAACGTGTTCGGAGTCGAAGAAGGAGCAGGGAAGTGCAAGGGCTAGTCGCTACTAATCTTGAGGATATTTCCAAAATGGATGTAGTAGGAGTAATGCCTTCGGTTCCGTTCGAACCCGGGACGGACTTGTATGGACGAATGCTTTCGGAACATCGTCAGGTGGGCGATGGGCATTCTAAGTGAAACGTTCTTAAAAGGTAACGTTTTGCCTCAAGCCTCATCAAATGGGAATGACTGAAAATCAGGGGATATGCAGCAAGGCTTCGTGGGTAGCCCCCACTGGAGAGTAAGGTCATACCTGTTTAGATGTCCCTTTTTATTTCGGCTTAGTGGTGCGGTTGCTGATCCCAACCGCAGGGTGATCTTATTCGGAACCGTCCAGTAAGAGATGGCTCTGGCCTTTTGTTGCAGGGGATCGGGCGTGGTCCTCGGTACGGTGATCTAGGCCCCATACCGTGACAGGTGGTACCCCAGTGCTTAGTCATTGTTGGAAATCCATTCTCCCCACGAGCCTTGTACGAGTTTTGTTTGTATTACCCACTTTTGTGGCTGGTAGCTGGAATTTAATGAATGTAACAATTTCGGCTATTTTATAAGTATTTGTATATAGACCCTATTATAATATCAGAGGATTTCTATAAATAGTGTTTTAGCTATCGTAAGGTAAAAACCCGACATGTTTATTTGTGGCGTAGTCTTACGAGATGCTTTTGTTTTCAAAAGGATTTTTGAAAACATTAATAATCAATTTGGATGCATTATTATTAGCTGGTATTCAAGACTGACTCGGGTGTTATTGAATTATAATGCTCGGGTCAGACCGAGTATTATATGTTCAGGATAGGATGCTATGGAGCATGAGAGGAGCTGGAGCCCGAGCCGTATTATCTGTACCTATATATATATATATTCCGCTGCTGTGATTGTATTGTATGTCTGATTGGTAATGTTCGATGTATGAGATACTCTGATGATGTGATGTATAAAACTAGTATAGATTTCATTTTTTGTAAAGACCTATATTTACTATTATATTTTATTCCACTACGACTGTGAGATTCTGACATTGTTTAGCTTCTTCTTCTATCTCTTTTTCTCAAACCCAAATGGTTCGAATTTCTGTGCCACTTGAGTTAACAGAGGTAGAATAGTGTTGATTCAAGGGGTACGGATTTGCTGGCTGTCACACTTGGTATCAGAGCTTAGGTTGGCGACAACCTTGGCTTTGGTGGGGGAAATTACTCATTAAACAGAGTCAATAGTACTCTGTAATGAGTTGAGCGTATTAATTGATATGAGAGCGTACTTGTTAGTGGATATAAAATTTGTTTTTATACTGTGTTGACTTATCGGTTGAGTGTTTATGAATTCTGGTCGGTGCGGGAAGTACAACCGTATCGATAGGGGTTTCTAAACTCTTAAACAAGATAAACGGACATAGTATTGTTTTTAAAGTGGGTAAATGAAATAATTTTACCCAAATTATATTTTGATACAAAAGAAATAATTTTCTGAAATTATTATATATATTTGGTTGATTGGTTGTTAATGTCTAAATCAAATAAGAATCTAAAATTTAATCTGAAATTTGAAATAGTTATAATGAAAATAAAATTCTACAAATATAAATTATATAAAAGGAAGAATAACTAAATTTGAATTGAACCAGAATTTAAATCCCGGAAGTTTTGGAAAGGATTTTAAATTTAATGGAAATAAAGGTTTGGAAATTTAAATTTCTGGGAAAGTTTGAAATGTTTGCTAAAGTATTTGAAGGGTATATTGGAATATTGATTTAGGAAGTATTTTTGAAAGGGAACTGTTTTGAAATGAATTTGGGAAAGTAAGAAAGCACTGAACTCACTTCAGTCGCTGGAAAATAATCCTGATGATGCTGGCCACATCATTAGAATTCATTTTGGAGTTTCTAAAGTGATGGATTGCTACCAAAATGGTTGGGTATGATATTCTTTGGATTTGTTTGGTATAAACCAGTTGTTTTGGAAAATTTGGAGATTTGATTGATATACCAAATGGGTATGAATTGATTATTATTTCAAAAATGATTTTGGAATAAAACCTGGTAATTGAATTCTGGAACATTCTATTTAAATGGTGTGTAAAGCTAAAATGCATCAACTAATGAACTTATTTTGGTAAAGTTGATGCTAATAAGAAGGAAATGTAAATCTTAATCTTGGAATTAAAATTTTAACTTGAGTTATTAAAAGTGAATAAAGTATATTGAAGTGGATTTTGAATTTAACTTGGGATAAGTTAAATAAATTGAACTTAGAATTAAATTGGTTTGGATTAAATTGAAATGTAAATAACATAGTAATCATGGGTTATTGTACAATAAATTGTACCCATAAGCTATTATGTGTTATACCTATAATCTGGAATTGTGGATTTAAAATTTTACAAAGAATTAGATTGAAATAAAATTTGTATCCTTAAGAATTCAGTGATACATACATACATACATACATACATACATACATACATACATATATATAGAATATGGAATTGTGATTATAAGATGTAAATGGATTAAAATGAGAAATATAAACGTTGAAGTAAATAATTGGGTGAACTTATAAATAAGAAACGGAAATTATAATCACAAGTGGGAAATAGTGAAATGGTATGGTGGATTCAAACTTAATCACAAATGAAATGTGAATTGAGATAAGGTAGAGTGAGATATAAAAGAAGTGAAAGAACTTAAGTTATAAAATAAGTTTTGAACTTATTTATGGAGGGATAAAATTGGATATAAAGGTGAAATGTAAATTGCTTATAATTGCATAAAGAAATTCATATTCTTAAGTCATTAAGTGTTATAATTTAAACTTGTGATTATAAAATGGAAATGGACTTAAAAAGCAATCTAAACTCTTGGATAGAAGTGAAATTTTAATTCATTACTTGAAAGAGTTGAATGGTGTGACAAATTCAAAACTTAACCATAAATGAAATGTAAAGTGCAGTGAAGCAAAGTGAGAATATAAAGGTGGATGTTCTTAAGTCGGCAAATAAGCCTTGAACTTATATATGGGGAAAATGAATTTTGTTTTGATAATGACATTGAAATTAAATTTCAGTTGTGTAATAAATAATGTTGGAAGAAATTTAAATTCTATTTAAAGGAGTGAAAAGGAAGGTAGAAAATTTAAATTTACTAAATGACATAATTGGAAAATTGTCCTATTATAAATGAATTCAGAGTGAATTGAGGAAGTGAATTGAAACCTAATATGGATTAGGTTATTGACTAAATTGAATTACAATTTAATGGAATTTGTAATGAGATGAATAGAATTTTGATGGGTTGGTCAAAATTTTGAAAGTAAATAAAACTCCACTTGTGGCATGGGATTTAAATTTGTGGTAACAAATATTGAAGTGTGAATGAAAGATGGAATTAGATTATTGTTAACGTGAAAATCGGACGCTAACACCTCGGTGTGTGTAGAAATGATGTGAAAGCACCACCCATGGATACGGGAATCAAGAAATAACAATAGGTAACAGAAAATGCAGTAAATGAGCACAGAGTTTATAGTGGTTCGGCTTATGATCAAGCCTACATCCACTTCAATCCTTTTTATTGCTGATCGGATTACAACTTATTACAATCTCTTTCAATTACAATCCAATTCAATTAAAAAAAACAAGTAGCTAGGGAAAACTTCGATGTGACAGAGTTCTTCGAATTCATGATTGAATGTGTTGAATTCCTGTGCGAAGTTGATCTAAGCGTCTTGCGTGTGCTTGAAGTGATGGAGTGTAGATTGCTTTGAAGATAGTGAAGTTTCAATGCCTTGGAGAAAATGATCCAAAAGTCATTTGAAAGTTGGAGATAGGCGTGTATTTATAGGGATTCTTGGTGTCAAGTTGTAAGCAGTGGCCGAGATGAGTTGGATCGTGAGCCGGCTCCGGGTTAGGCTAGGTCGTAGGTTGCCCTTTCCCACCTATGCACGGCCTACGGTTTAAATGGGAGGCGCATGTTCCCCTGGCTTCAAATCTCCAAGTCCTAGGTCGTTGCTGAGTTAACGTGCTATGTGTTAAGTTTTAACACCTCCTTCTCCTTTATCCCCTAGGTCATCGCCGAGTTGCCGAGTTGCCGACTCAAGTGTTAACCGATTTACTTTCGACATTCAGGTCGGCCACTAATTTGGGTAGATAGGTCGGTACACATGCTGAGTCGGAACCTTCTTCTGAGCATTAAGTCGGCACCCTTCTTAAGAGGTTAGGTCGGCATGCTTTTAGCAGTTGGGCCGGCAAACAATTCGAGTGGTTAGGTCGTCATGCTTTTTAAGCCCTACTCAGTTAGGTCGGTCTTCATGATAAGTTACTAGGTCGGCGAGTCATCACCGAGGTGGGGTTAACATTTGCCCCTCGAAGTATGCGCCTAAGGATTAGGTCATGTGCTTCGATTGCCCTTAACCCGTCCCTTCTTAGGTTGGTAGGTCGTGTGCGACCTAACAGTTATACCGCGTACACCGCCCCAAGTGTTCCACTGTGGAGTATAAGTTGGCATTCCTTCTTCTTCTTCGTCACTCGTTCCTTCTTGATTCCGCCATTGAAGCATCCTCAAATTCTTAAAGGCAATTCTATTCCAACCAGTCACCGATAATCTCTACCGTTGATCGCGTAGGTAACCTCATTCTTCTTCCGATTGTAGGTCACTGTCGATTCGTAAACCTTGTTGATCGAACTCGAATCGTTCCTTTGCACGACGTCCCATCACGAAATCCATCATACTTATAACCGGCAAGGCGTAGGTTGCTCGAGGTGATCATTGATGCAACGAAAGCAGTTTATTACCTCAAGCTAGATGATCTTTGATGGCATGGCATCGAATTTGTGACAATTTTGAATCGCATTATTGGGTGATTGGTCGACATGAATGAAGGCGGCTGTTGATGGAATGGTTATTGGGTTAATGGGTTCAATGTCGTGGGATGTTGGTTTGGGAGCGAGTTAGTGAATTTGGGTGGCTTAGCCTTTGGCCGACCTGGCTCTTAAGTGACCTTAAGTCGTGGCTGAGATAATGCTTGAAGGAAACTTGCCGATCTAAACTTTAAGGCCTGAATCGTAACCGAGTTAATACTTAGAGAAGTTCCTACCTTTTGAATCGGAGCTTGCCTTCTTATCTCTCCTTTGCGACCTAGAGGACTGAGTTGCCGAATTAAACTGCTTAGACTCCGACCCGCTAGCCTTATCTCGCGAAAGACTTTTAAATCATAGCCGAGTTAATACTTAAGCTTTGGACGTGTTGACATTTAGGAGCATAGACCCACTTTGAGTATTTGACTTGAACTACCGAACTAAGTTGCTTAAATTTTGAACTGCCCCAACTTTAAATTTTCTTGAATCTCATTGTATTATTTCACAGACCGCATTAACTTATAAGCTGCCAACCTGCTGAAAATAACAAACAAAGAAAACCAAGGCGAAAATACTGCCATTGACTGCCCACATCGAATGACAGATTAGTCGAGACAAGATAAGCAACTTAATTACATTGCATGAAATGCTTATGAATCAACCAATTAAAGTTAAATACCAATGCAAAGTATTAACAATTTGAACTGATTTGTCTGCATCAACATTATTCTTGCATATTTAGGCTTAAAACAATAGTCTCTGGATTTCATAACTAACAAATGCTTGCTAGTTTTCATTCCAGTTATATTCGTTTATTGCTTTGTTAATTTTATACAACACCTCTCATATTTTAGGAAACGTGCACCTTGATGTTTGAATATCCAGTTGTTTATGTAGAATGACTTCCCATCAAGAAGAAATGGCAGCTCAAGAGGAAGAAACTCTTCCGACAGCTCTTCCTATAAAGAACCCTCCAGAGAGAACCTCAACTATTCTAACTCCGAGAGCATTTACTCAGCGGCGTACTCAATTTGGTTTTACTGAAAGTGATGTCCTACTCCCTAGGCCAAGTGATACTGCCGACAATCCTCCACATGGTTTTATTGTAATCAATCGTCAAATGTGCTTAAGCGGGGCGATCCCTCCTTTCAATGACTTTCTTCGAATTCTTCTCCTTCGGTTGTCAATCTCTCCATCCCAACTTCATCCTAATGGCTATGCCATCTTGATGGGGTTGTGTGTTTTGTTTAGAAGAACTTTTGATCGCTTGCCGAGTTTTAAAGAAATTCGTTATTTATGCTCGTTCGCAAAGAGTAAAGATCATCCTTCCCTTATAATTATGAGGAGTGCTAGAAACCGCAAACTTATTTCTGATCTTACCGAAAGCGTCCATGGATTTTTAAATCAGTTTTTCTTTGTTCGCTGCCCCCCGGGGTTTTATGCCAAATGGAGAGTAGGAAGTAAGATTACCTGCTTCTATTTTCCATTTGCAAGCTTTCTCGAGATCCGAATTACCAATTGCTAATTTCATTCTTTGCTCTTTTCAGCACTTCCTCTCCCCTCTAGAGATCCGGTCCATAAGCAGACTTTTGACAGATTGAGTGTCGTGGCCGTAGAAGAGAGAAGCGTCAAGTTTTTGTTGAGGGATGAATTTTTGCATCAATACGGGCTTCTACATAATTCTCGCTCTACGCACCCTCACGAAGCCCCGGATTCTCCAGCTAAAACTCCAGATGCCCCACCTCCTGCTAAAGAGCCTGTGTAGGGAGAAACTACCATTGAGGCCTCGCTAGTGAAATGTTCGACTCCGAAAGATGCTGCATGGCCGTCTGATAAGTCTGCACTTGCCCCAATTATTGAAGAAGAGGAGCCCCTTCATCAAACCGGGGAGCATGTTGAGGAAGGAATCGATGGAGGGAGCCTTGTTAGGCACGATGGTGATGACATCTTTGGGAGTTTAAGCGACATAAATGACCACTTCTCAAGAACTCTTTAAACATGACTCTGCCAGTGTTAAGGTTATATCTCCAGCAGTTGAAGCGACATCCTCCCTTAAACAGACTCCTTTATCCCAAGAACTGTCGCCGGCGGTGAAATCAATTGCTTTCCCCCAACCGAGGAGCGGTTCGTTAGTTCAGCGCGCGTAGTTTGCACATCACACACGACTAGGATTCTTTGACATCTTATACGCTTAGCTCTTCATACTTTCAAAAAAAAATCTAAAGTTGTGTTTTTTCCAATTTCAGGTTCTCCAATGAAGCGAGGTGGCTCGTATTATGATGACTTCCAGCGATACGGGAGACGCGGCCAGTATGACTATAAGCGCTATCTTCCTGTTCTCAGAGAGACTGATGAAGAGAGGGCCGCTCGGAAGGCTCGGGAGAGACGTGCCCATGAAGAACGTTATGGAAGACCGGATGACCGATACGATTCTTCCCACAAAGAGGGTGACTCCCACAAACGCAAATCTCACGATGATAGAGGGAAGAGTCACATAACTGATGACCCGAGTAAACGGGCTAAAGTCAGTGAGGAACCAATGCCTGCAACTTCGAAAAAGATTACTGCTCCTATTTCTTCTCAGTCGCCTGCCCCTTCCCGTACTGATATCCAGGCAATTATCAACAGGCCTTCTTACCAAGTTGGACCAGGTCCAGCCACTCTCCAAAGCCGATTTCCAAATTGGTGCTTAAAAGGAGTTCGCTTCGACCTTGACCTGGTTCCCATAGATAAAAATGCCATGTTACGGAACCTTGATGCGGTCAAAATTGACATTGAGAGGATGTCAAATTGGCAAAAACTTGTTGATGAGCTTCAAAGGGTGAATCGGGCCAATCTCGAAGCTATGTTAACCATGGAGAATGACAAAACCGAATGGCAAAAGACCCTTGAGTAGCATGAAGCGGAAATGAATAGCATAGCCGCCTAAAACGAAAAAATTGAAGCGGAAGTGGAAAAGCTTAAAGAAGAACTTGTTACTTCTTCCGCTTCCTACTCTCAAAAAGAAAATGCGCTTCAACAACAAGTGCGGGATGCTCATGCTGCGCAAAGGGATGCCGAGGCCAAGGCTGATGGACTGGAGAGAATTGTAGCGGGCTGCCGTACTGACATTACTCAGTTGCAAGGGCAAACTAGCTTCCAGGTTGCGGGAATTGAAAAATTGAAAGCTCAACTATTTAAAGTCGAAAGGGAGCGAGATGAAGCGGTTGCTGGTAGAATTGTAGCTGAAGAAGCTCATGAAGCTACCAAAGCTGACATCGGCTCGACGTTATTTGAATTCTATTTGCAAAGTGTGTTAGGGCGTGGCAGTCTTGCATTCCTGGGTCCCAAATATGAGGTTACCCTGGCTGAAGTATGGGAAGCCGCGCTTGATATGTTTAAAGGCATCGGGTACAGGAAAGAGGAGCTAGAGGCACACTATTTAGACATCGAAGCTCGCGCAGCACTTGCTAGAGGGAAGGAGCAACTTGCTAGATCGCGAGCTGAAACGTTGGGGGAAGAGCATCCAGAAAAAGAAACAACTTTGACTGCCCCTGTCCCTCCTTCAACTTCAGTCGACGTTGACATTGCTAGTTCTAGCTCTCATACACCGATTCCTACTAAAGCTGATACCGGAGCCGCAATTACACAAGCTGTAGGTGAGCCATAAGAGAGTGCTGAAGCTCTAGACTACGAAATTGATGTGATACCACCAACTTTTCCAGGTAACCCTAATAATGCTCAGGGGGATAACTTGCCAGTTTCTTACGGATTTGACGAGCTTCTTGATTATTTCTTGAATCTTGACGAGCCATTGTCTCCTCTTTTTGTGGGAAATACTGACACTTTTAACTTTTCCTTTGTAGAGAAAGCGCCGAGCGTCATTCAAACTTCTCCACCTCCAACTACTGTTCCTCTGCCTCCCCCAATCACTCCTACTCCTCATCTGGGATCACAGGAAGAAATAATAGGTGCCCTTCGCGGCTTGGATGACCCAGCTGCTTCGCAAGAGCAAAAAGACAAAGGACTTGAGGGAGGTGAGATATCTTCGGAGCGGACTCCTTCTGATGACATAATTTTGTCTAAACTTGTTACTCCAGGAAGTGAATCTTCTTCAAAGAGGAAGAAGAAGCGCGGAACATCAAAGAAGAGGAGGAAGATCATCATTGCTACTGAAGAGGAACCGGAAGTTGAACCAGTTGTACCTCCCTCTCCTTCTTCCCTCATGCCTATAGATCGACCCAAAAAGCTAACCATCCGGCCGAGTGAAGGGTCCAAATGTGGCAAGAAGAAATGAAGATTCCATTTTTAGCTTTTTGTTTTTTGCACATACTGGTCGGGGATTGTGCGGGTACCGGCCCCCGCTTTCTTTATTTCGAAACTTGTATCTGTAATACAATTGAATAAAATGATCCTTTATTTGTACAAACTCTTGCTTGAATTTGAGAATGCATTTATTATTCATTTTTGTACAAGTTTCTTTATATGATATTGCAGTGAGCTTGTGGTATGTTGTTCGAGCGTAATTTTACCAATCTAGCTATACCATGTTGCCCCCATACCATAAGCTCGCTGCAATATTTTATACTTTGAGGGGACTTGTACTCTTATTTTCTGGAGAATAATTATTTCATACTTGGAGAAATATTATCTCGTTAAAAAAAACAGAGTACAACTCCCTCCATATAAGTTTTTACGCTTCATCCTTCGAAAGAAATCACTTTTTTCTTTTGTGTATATACACATTTTACCAAGTGAATTCTTCTATGTGGTAAAGCGGGCCTCTGAAGGGTACTTTAACTTCTTTTTGAGGAAGAGTATTTTCCAGAATAGGTAAATCATTCTTCCTTTGAAAGTTAAAGTGTGCCTTCGATGAGGATTTTATTTTATTTTTTTTATTTTTTGGGCCACATTAAAGAGCTTTTTGATTTTTGCTTCTTCGAAAAGTTGCACCTCTGAGGGGGGCTTTTTCACGTTTCAACACTTGGAAGTTTTATTTCAATCTCGGTAAAACGTGTGCCTCCGAAGAGTTGTGCCTCCGAGGAGGGCTTTTTCATGTTTCAACACCTGGAAGTTTCATTTCAATCTTGGTGAAACATGTGCCTCCGAAGAGGTCTTTCTGCTTGCTTGTGCCTCCGGGAGGAGGTCTTTTCATCTCGGCCTCCGGGAAGTGGTCTTTCTGTCTTGTTGTGCCTCTGGGAAGAGGTCTTTTTGTTTCTGCCCCTTGGGAGAGGCTTTTATTTTTCCCTGTTTGCTGGGAAGCGGGCCTCCGAAGAGGGCTTTCCACATTTCAACACTTGGAAGTTTTATTTCAATCTCGGTGAAATGTGTGCCTCTGAGTAGGGTTACTGCCTGGAAGTTTGGAGTTTCTTTCTCTCGGTTGGACGGATTCACGGGAGTGTATCGACCGATCATTCCGCAACTTTGTAACGAGAAAGATCTCTCTTTTTCTGGTTGGCCTGCTCGAGGTCTTTTAGCATTTCAACTGTGGTGAAATGGGCCTCCGAAGAGGGATTTTTTTTCACGTTTCAACACCTGGAAGTTTTATTTCAATCTTGGTGAAACGTGTGCCTCTGAGTAGGGCTTTTTCCTGGAAGTTTGGAGTTTCTTTCTCTCGGTTGGACGGATTCACGGGAGTGTATCGACCGATCATTCCGTAACTTTGAAACGAGAAAGATCTCTCTTTTTCTAGCTAGGCCCGCTCGAGGTCTTTCTTCTCCGAAGAGTTGTGCCTCCGTAGAGGGCTTGTGCCTCCGAAGAGGTCTTTTGCTGATTGATGCTTGCTCGCCCATGTCTCTTTTGCCATTCATTCACGTTGGTGATCCCCGTTGTCTTTTGCAAGTGTCAACACTTTTTAGTTGCCAATGATTTCCCTTATCCAAAGAAATACACTTCATAGTTAAGCAAGTTGGTGGTGGTAGACACAGGCTATTTAACTGGTTGTTTGTTTGTTCAAACATTTGCAGTCAGTTAGAGATGGTCCACTTCCATCCGCATTGCCCACTTTTGTTTGAAGCACTTCTTTTGTAGGATTTGAGTATGGAAATTTTGCATGGTTTAGTGCTTGCTTGCTGAGTGGTGTTGGAGATCAATTGGTCTTACGACGGGTAAGCTTTATTTTTATAGCCTGCATTATTAAGTCGACATTTTAATGAAACAATTAATGTATTTTATATGTCGAAATAAAACAAAGCAGTTTATAATAGTAGAGAACACAAGATTTATAGTGGTTCGCCCAAAAATTGGGCCTACATCCACTTTATAGCTTTTCATTATTTACTTGCTTTACAAATGTTTTCGATATAAGAATCATATATTTGCAATTCTTTTACAACTTTTCAGCAAAGTTTTTCAAGTAAAATAAGGACGCAAATGATTGCTGTTCCAAGCTCTTGGGATTGGTTCTCCTTCGACAGTTGTGAGTTTGAATGTGCCGTCAAGAAGCTTCGTGCCTATAACATATGGCCCTTCCCAGTTTGGCCCAAACGCACCTGTAGCTGTCATGATTCTTTTCAGAACTAGGTCCCCAACTTCAAAGTTGCGCTGATGAACTTTGGAATTGAAGTGCCTGGCTATTCTTTGTTGATGAGCTGCAATTCTAAGTCGAGCCTCTTCTCTTCTTTCATAAAGGAGGTCAAGTGCTTCCAATTGCAGTTTTTCATTCTCATCTTGATACAAATGGACCCTTCTGTGTGAGGGGACTTCAGTTTCCACTGGAATCATTGCTTCTGATCCATATGCCAATGAAAATGGAGTATGCCCAGTCGCAGTTTTGTGGTTGGTTCTGTATGCCCATAGTGCAAGCGGTAACTTATCGACCCAACCACTTTTTGCTTTTTCCAGCTGCTTTTTGATGGTTGATTTGATGATTTTGTTTACTGCTTCCACTTGCCTGTTTGCCTGCGGATGAGCTACTGCTGAGAAGCTTTTTCGGATTTTGAATCGTTTGCAAAAATCTTGGAATTCCTCGCTTTCAAACTGAGTACCATTGTCTGTGATTATCTTCTGAGGCACACCATACCTGCAAATGATATTCTTAGTTACAAAACTTATCATTTTCTTAGAGGTAATAGTGGCCAAGGGTTCGGCCTCAGCCCATTTAGTAAAATAATCAACAGCAACGATAGCATATTTAATCCCTGATTTGGCAGTCGGTAATGGCCCAATGAGATCCATTCCCCAAATGGCAAATGGCCACGGACTGACCATTTGTGTTAGCTCAGTGGAGGGTGCTCTAGGAATTTTGGCGAATCTCTGGCACTTGTCACATTTCTGAGAATATGCGGCAGCATCTCGATTAATTTCCGGCCAAAAATATCCATAACGGAGAATTTTCTTTGCTAATGTCTGACCACCCGTGTGATCTCCACATTCCCCTCCGTGTACTTCAGCTAGAATTGTCTTGGCATTGAAAAACCCCGCTTGTACAATCGACCGTCTTGGACTATATATCTGGAGGCTTTCCTTAGAAGCTTCTGTCTTTCTCTCGAATTTTCTGGCAAAGAACCTCTAAGTAGATAGTCCAGTACTGGAGTCATCCATGATTCTTGTTCCTGAGATACATTCGTAACCCAGTCAACATCCATCTCGTCTGTACTTGGTGCTGACAGGACTTCTACGGGTACTAATCCCAATAGTTGAGCTTCACTAGTACTTGAATACTTTGCGAGGGAATCTGCCTTCATATTCTCTTCCCGGGGAATATAGCTTATTGAATAATGATCTAAATCCTCAAGAAGCTCCCAGGCCTTTGACAAATAAGCGGGTAGATTTCCTCCTTTAGCTTGGAATTCCTTCTTGACTTGGCATAAGATAAGCTGAGAGTCACTGAAGATCTGCAATATTCTGGTATTTAGCTCTTTAGTGATTCTCAAACCTGCAATGAGAGCTTCATATTCTGCCTCATTATTCATCGAAGGAAATTCCAGCATCAGTGCATAACATAATGATCGTCCTTCAGGGGGTTCAAGGACAACCCCTGCCCCAGAACAGTAGTCATTCCTTGCGCCATCAACATATAATTTCCATCTCACCGGGATGTCATTAGTTTCCTCTTCCTCACTACCACCTTTATCTGTGCATTCTGCAATGAAGTCTGCTAAAGCTTGTCCGTTGATAGCTCTTCGGGGATGGTAAGTGATGTCATATTGACTGAGTTCAATATTCCACTTTAAAAGATGGCCCGAAGTCTCAGGGCGAAACAGGACTTGCTTCAGAGGTTGATCAGTGAGGACATTGATGGGATGAGCTTGAAAATACGGCCTCAATTTCCGTGATGCAATCAATAGGCAATAGGCGAGTTTCTCCAGCTTCGAGCAATTCATCTCTGCCCCA
Organism: Allium cepa; assembly: GCA_030765085.1. Lineage (NCBI taxonomy): Eukaryota > Viridiplantae > Streptophyta > Magnoliopsida > Asparagales > Amaryllidaceae > Allium > Allium cepa. Next base: position 857,366,686 of record CM060943.1, read on the forward strand.
GTGAATCTTTTACTAATGTAATAGACTGGTCGCTGGATTCTTGTATCTTCTCGAACCAATGCTGCACTCAGAGCGTGAGATGATATTGCCAGATATATGTAGAGATCTTCACCATTGTTGGGCATTGAGAGTATTGGAGGCACTTCCATATGACGAACCAGCTCATCAAATGCGTTCTGGCACTCGGGAGTCCAATCAAAGTTTTTTCTTCCTTTCTTTAGAGCGTCAAAGAATGGAATGCATTTATCATTAGCTTTAGAAATGAATCGGCTCAAAGCAGCAACTTTTCCGTTAAGACTCTGCAGTTCCTTCTTTGTTCTAGGAGCTTTGACCTCCTTCAAGGCAGTGATTTGAGCAAGATTGGCCTCAATGCCCCTAGCGCTCACAATAAATCCCAAAAACCTTCCGGACTCCACTCCGAATGAACATTTCAACGGGTTAAGCTTCATTCCGTATCTCCGGAGGACCGCGAACATTTCCGCCAAGTGATCCATGTGGTCCACTGCTTTCTTTGACTTTACCAACATATCATCGACATAGACTTCCATCGTCTTTCTGATCTGCGGTTTAAACATTGTGTTAACAAGCCTTTGGTAAGTTGCCCCCGCATTTTTGAGTCCGAAGGGCATGACTTTGTAGCGGTAAAGACCAACATCTGTTATGAAGCTCGTGTCCTCCTGATCTGGCTCATGCATCATGATCTGATTGTAACCGGAGTAAGCATCCATAAAAGACAATAATTCATGTCCCGCCGTACCGTCCACCAACTGATCAATTCTAGGCAGCGGGAAACAGTCTTTGGGGCAAGCTTTATTCAGATCTGAGAAGTCAATGCATACTCTCCACTTCCCATTAGCCTTTTTAACCAGGACAGGATTTGAGACCCAATCCGGGTAAATAGATTCTCTGATGAAACCATTCTCCATGAGTCGGTCGACTTCTTCTTTCAGCGCTGCTGACCTCTCTAGAACCTGAGTTCTTCTTTTCTGATTTACTGGCGTGAACTTTGGATCGATGTTCAGAGCGTGTACCGCAATCTCTGGTGATATTCCGCACATGTCGGCATGATTCCATGCGAATACATCTAAATTTGCCTTCAAGAACGAGATCATAATATTCTGAGCTGTAGTGTTGAGTTGTGAACCCACATTCAGCACCTTGTTTGGGTCCTTTAAGTCAACAGGTACCGACACTGTCACCTCTACCGGCACTACTCTATTCTCCCCTGCACTAGCTTTTCTTGGATCCATCTCTCTTCGGACACCGCTATGTTCGCCAGTGCAGGGACCAACCTGTAGTTGCAACAAGGTTCGTTCTTTGATGCGGACTGAAGGCGCCGCATCTTTTCCCATTTCTCTCCTCTTTGTTTCACGTAGCTCTGCAAGATAGCACTCCCGTCCCACATTCTGATCCCCTTTAATTATCCCAATTCCGTTATCAGTGGGAAATTTTATAGTTAGACACCATGGGGCGAGAACAGCTTTGAATGCAGCCAGGGTCGGTCGGCCCAAGAAAGCATTATAAGCAGAAAATTCTTCAACAATTATAAAGGTCTGCTTTCGAGCTACCTTTCTCGGCCCCTCTCCGAGCTCTATAATCAAGTCTATAGTCCCAATCGGCTGCTTTGGCTCCCTAGTGAAGCCAGCAATTTTCAATGACGAAGCCTGAACGTCAGCCATTCGTATCTTCATCTGGTCAAAAGTTTTCTTAGAGAGAATATTACACGAAGCCCCGCAATCGACCAGAATTCTTCTCACAGTGGCCGGGCCAATACTGGCAGAAATGACCAGAGGATCTATCGTAGGGGCTTCAATACCCATAGAGTCCCTGGCGCTAAATATGATGTCATCAGGGAAAGCTTTCTGTTGTTTCAATGGCGCAGCATCCTCTAACACAAAAACACATTCCTCTGTGGGTGCATGCTTCAGTGCACGAGCATACCTTTCCATCTCACCCCAGCTCCTGCCTGCTGGGTGAGGACCTCCCGTTATCACATTAATGACAGGCCTGTCTGACTCATGCTCTACGGCCTTCTCACTCGAGCTTGGATGGTGAGCGGGGACTTGTTGCCTTTGGACTGATGAGGTTGTTGTGTCCCTACCCCTTTTAACATACTGTTGGAGCTTGTTCTCTTTCAACAGTTGCTCAATTACTTCCTTCAAGTGTCGGCATTCGTTAGTGTCATGACCAGGCTGATTGTGAAACTGACAGAATCTTCCAATTTTCTCCATTTTACCTCCAACCTTCATCTTAGGTGGCATAGGATAACTGATATTATCTTTAGTTGCGAAGAAGATATTTTCAGGGGTATCAGTCAAGGGTGCGAAGTTGAAAGCTCGACCCTTCTTTGCATTCCCTTGTTTCTTTCTGCCGTCATTCCCCCTTTTCTGAGCATTTGATTCCTTTTTGTCTGGAGCGTTACTATCATTCTTAGTTTCTGCTGACGCCACCTTAGCCGATGCTTGAAGGCTTTCCAAGCGCATGAACTCATCGGCTTTTTTATAGAATTTATCGAGTGAATTTGGTTCTTTCATTTTCAACCATTCTCCAAACTTGCTCGATTTATCAATTGCCCTCATCAAGTATGTTAAGACCATGTGTGGCTCGGCATTATCAACCTCGGCAAAAGCTATGTTGAATCGATTCAAAAACGATTTGATGGATTCCCCTGGGTTTTGCTCCAGACTTGACAATGACATTATATCCTTTGCTTTAGAGGCGTACAACCGAAACTGCTCCTTGAACTTCTTAGTTAAGTCCGAGAACTGATCAATGATCTAACTGCGAGCTTGGTAAACCATAATAAAGCTACTCCTTCCAAATATACCGGGAAGTACCGACACTTAATCTCATCGGATGCCCTGGCGCCAGTCATATGCCAGTCATACTTATACAGAAATTCGTTAGGATCACTTGTTCCTTTGTAAGCTGGAATAGTGGCGGAACAAATTTTCTCGGGAATTCAGCTTTCAGAATTCTCTCGGTGAATGGAGTTTTGCTTGGAGCAAAGCCCCACTCTTTCTCATCCTCGTCCTTTCGCATACTTTCTTTCATGATTTGACGGACCATCCCTGAAAAATACTCTTCATCATCCACAGGCCCTGCGGGGAAAACGTCAGCCATTCTTTCAGAGTTCTGCCATGACAGTCGTTCACGAAGGTTTGGTTGAGGTCCCGATCCTCCATCCTGAGGAAGTGGCCTTTCAACGGGGCTTACCGCCTTTTGAGAAGTATTCCCTCTAACATCCTGAGCTCTATCAGCAGAGTTTCCTTCTTTATTTGTTGGCTGACGATTAGCCTCGAGCAAATCATTTAGCTTATTCAATATCAAGGTATTATGAGCATTATGAGCCTCTAATTGTTGATTCAATCCCAAAACCACAGCGTCCAATTCCGCTCGCGTAACTCCCACAGTTGGAGTTGTCTGATTCAGAGGAGGAGAAGTGGCGGTGTTCTCTTGAACATCATCAGATCTAGCAGATCTACGTTTCCTTCCGGGAGCCATAATTTCGGTTAGACTTATGGTCTTAACGGAGATTCTTTCCTCAAAGTTTGGGGAAGCAATGATGTAAATACCCTGAGATCGATGTTCTCAGTGAAAGCACCAAAAATGTTAACGTGAAAATCGGACGCTAACACCTCGGTGTGTGTAGAAATGATGTGAAAGCACCACCCGTGGATACGGGAATCAAGAAATAACAGTAGGTAACAGAAAATGCAGTAAATGAGCACAGAGTTTATAGTGGTTCGGCTTATGATCAAGCCTACGTCCACTTCAATCTGTTTTATTGCTGATCGGATTACAACTTATTACAATCTCTTTCAATTACAATCCAATTCAATTCAAAAAAAACAAGTAGCTAGGGAAAACTTCGATGTGACAGAGTTCTTCGAATTCATGATTGAATGTGTTGAATTCCTGTGCGAAGTTGATCTAAGCGTCTTGCGTGTGCTTGAAGTGATGGAGTGTAGATTGCTTTGAAGATAGTGAAGTTTCAATGCCTTGGAGAAAATGATCCAAAAGTCATTTGAAAGTTGGAGATAGTCGTGTATTTATAGGGATTCTTGTTGTCAAGTTGTAAGCAGCGGCCGAGATGAGTTGGATCGTGAGCCGGCTCCGGGTTAGGCTAGGTCGTAGGTTGCCCTTTCCCACCTATGCACGGCCTACGGTTTAAATGGGAGGCGCATGTTCCCCTGGCTTCAAATTTCCAAGTCCTAGGTCATTGCTGAGTTAACGTGCTATGTGTTAAGTTTTAACACCTCCTTCTCCTTTATCCCCTAGGTCATCGCCGAGTTGCCGAGTTGCCGACTCAAGTGTGAACCGATTTACCTTCGACATTCTGGTCGGCCACTAATTTGGGTAGATAGGTCGGTACACATGCTGAGTCGGAACCTTCTTCTGAGCATTAAGTCGGCACGCTTCTTAAGAGGTTAGGTCGGCATGCTTTTAGCAGTTGGGCCGGCAAACAATTCGAGTGGTTAGGTCGGCATGCTTTTTAAGCCCTACTCAGTTAGGTCGGTCTTCACGATAAGTTACTAGGTCGGCGAGTCATCACCGAGGTGGGGTTAACAATTATAATGGAGATAGTTTGAATTGTGAATAAATTCAAATGAGTGAAATAATTTTAATGGTCTTTTTTTAATAAAATAAATCTAAAATGGATTGAATAAGTAAACAAAGGCATTCTAATTTGTAAATGGATTGGAATTTGATTGAATGAGAATCAAATGGAAATAAAATGAAATTGATATAAGAAGATAATGAAAATGTTGTGAAAGAACTTAAGCAGCTTGAAAGGAAAAAAAACAAAATGATTGTAAATAAGCTTTATTAAGTACTCTTGAATGGAATTTGTTTAGATAATAAAATTTAAATGCAACTGGAAGAATTTTAATTAATTGTTGTGATGAAACAAAAATGTAAGGATTGTAAATGACCCAGGACGGAATGATAGTAACATAAACTTGAATTGGTTAATGAAATAAAATGTAAGGGAAGAATTTAATTTAATAATTGCAAAGGAATAAGAATGCTTGGATTGTAAACCATGCAAAATTGAATAAAATTAATATAAATCTAAGTAGAATTAATTTTAATGGATATAAGCTTAACTGGTGGTTATTTTGCTCGAATGACATGAAAATTGCATGTATTCGGAATTGAGTTGTTTAACAAGCAATTGAAATTGATTTTCGAATAAATTGATATGGATTGGAATAAAATTCAAAGAGTTTGTATATGGATGCAAGTAAATTGATTTGAAGAAGCAAATAAAGATGGTTTTAAATTAATTAGATAAATGCAATCTAATTAAGTGATTTTGCATATGAAAGGAAATGGATCATAAAAGAAATGCAAATGTTTCAAGTTTAAAATAAAATTTGATTGTAAATCAAATTAGGAATGTAAGTTAAAGTAAAGAAATGCAAGTAAGGCATATGTAAATCATTCAAGCGAAATAAAATGAAGTCAGTTTGGATGAAAGTAGAATGGGCTAAAATCTTAATAAATGGATTTGAGTATAAATGTAGGTGAGTTATAATAGAAACGCAAATGTATCAAATTGAAATGAAATTTGCGTGGTGAATCAATTCGAAACTTGTATGTAAATCCTTTGTGTGAAATAAAGTGGGATTTGGCATTAGAAAAGGAAACTTTATGCATGTTATAAAATATGGTTTACTTATGAAACCATGCAAATTGTTGATTTGATTATGAAATGGATATGTTTGTCTTACATTTATATTGGAAATGTTATTAAAATGTTCATATCTTTAAATACTGATGAGTTTGTTAGAGTGCAGTACAGGTAAAGAAGGCGTTCGAGAGAGTTGGAGCGGGTATATGCGTTATATTAGCCGCTTGCTTTAAAATTTGCTTAAAAGGTACGCCTACGCAAATATAATTGGGAAATGATATATTTGTTGTGATATATTTTGGTTTTCGACCGTGTGGGTCGATGTATATATATTTATTTGCATCGCGATATCGCGAAAGCTCCTCCGTGCAGGGGAGACTCTGCCAAAATTTTCTGAAAATTTTGGGAGTTAGAAATTTTTTGAGAATTTTGAAAATTTATTAACTAATAAAGTTGTGTTGAAATAATGTTGCCACAAAAGCTTTTGAGTATAAATAAAGAAAATGAGTTTGGATTTGGGCTAAAGGATTTTGGGAAGTGTATATAAGTTTTAACTAAAGAAGTTTGGGTTAAGTTGATGAGTGTAGGAGCCTTTGTTTCATTAGCAACAAGTCGATTTCAAATTACGATTAAAAATAAAGAATTTTGGAATAGGATTGAATTAGTAGTTTCGATTTGAAACTAAAAGATCTGGGCAAAGTGAATTTGAGCGAAGTGAAATTTAGATTTCACTAAGTAAGTTTGTTATTGGGTCTGAAAGCATTCTTCTACCTTAGCAAATTTCCGGGACGAAATTTTTATAAGGGGGGAGGAATGTAACGATCCAGAATTTTGGGTCGCTAAATTTGAACATTTAATTCATTTTAAATGTTGAATATGGATTATAATTTGAATTTTTGAAATAAAAGACTTTGGTTAAGTTAATAAGATTAGTTAAATTTTAGATACGGGAATTTAATTGAAATTTGGATAATAACAATTTACTATTAGAATTGGGATAATTAAAGATTCTGGGTGTAAATGAATATAAAAATCGATTCTAAAATTTATTTCAAGTCTATTTGGATTCAGATTATGATATTGAACCATTGGATGCAATTAAAAGTCGATAGGTTAAATTAGGAATTTTATATTAATTTAATAATGGAATTAAATAATATAATAATGCAAATATTCAGATTTTGATTTAAACTGAATCAGAATGGTTTCTAATGCGAATATAAATTTTATACGAATTATAATAGAGTTAATAAAGTTTTAAAAGTGAAATTTTAAGCGCCGTCGACAATGTTGAAAATCGCTCGAGTTAATAGACGAGCTAAAATAGCCTTCCGGGGCACAGTCTCGGAATTCGACGAAACCAGTTCCATTGGATCCTTAATAGTTAGTTATTATCAGATTTAGATTTTCGTAACAATCGGAGTTGTCGTTTGACCGTAGCAGCTCGAAACGCATAAAAACCGTTTTAATCGATTTAATTTTAAATTGATCGTTTAATTCCGTAACTCGCACGTATGACCGAATTAGCCTACGAAACTTATTCCATTGTGTCCGAAACGCGCAAAATCCCTAGGAATGCCTGTTGGTACGTGAGAATTGGAGTTCGTTTGCATAGGTCGTTAAAATTCGAAGAACGATATTAAAATAATATTAATTATATTAAATATACATTTTATCGTTCAAAACCCTAGTATCATTTCTGAGCCGCCGCAGTTTTCATTTTAATGGCCGATAATGTCTCTCATTCTCCTCCATTTTTCTCTCAATCCGTTCGTTTAAATTGAAAACTCTTAACTAGGAAATGGAAGAGGGCGACGAGGTCTCTACATCTATAGGGTGATGATGGCGTGAAGTGGAGCAGATCGACGGCAAGGAGACCACGAACGACGGCCGTTCGATGGCGATTTTCTAGGGCTAGTGTGCGCCGAGCTCTCATGCGCGCCTGGGGGAGGTGGAGGTAGCGATGGGCTTGGTAACGGTGGGTTCCGATCGCATTCACGTTGAGCGAGGAGGGTGAGATTTCGAATCCTAATCGGCGATGGTTGGGTTCGAACTTCGGGAGCAGCGTACGCGAGAGAGGGAGGAGAGGATGCGGGCTTGGTGCGTTAATTTGATGAACGGTAGAGATTGGGTGGTATATTATTATTATTTTTATATAAAAGAAATTGTTGTTTAATTTTTTATTCAAAACTTTAAAAAATTAATATCTTCTACCTACGTTATCGGAATTTGACGAAACAGGAAACACCAGGATCGCGAAGATGAACACTACGCAATGGTGCAGTTCTGGGATCATTCCGGACAAGTAAAAATTTAGGTTAAATCGAACACCATTCGGTTTAATTTAAATTTCGAACGCTCGCCGAAACCCGAGGTGAGTTAATCTCACTCACATCTGGAATGTTAGCTGATTAAAATAAATATCTGTGTAATTGGTTGAATATAATGGTTGTTATCAGTCTGGATTGATATTTATATATGTGGTGTGCTAATATTTGTGGACGGAGGGAAAAACAGGTTGGAGGGATCCAAGTGGATTCCTCACAATATAGTGGTTATTTTTATAATTGATAATGCAATTTGTTTGTATGTTGTGATTGATAAATCTGAAATTAAATTGTACTGTGATATTGTTGAAATAAATATAAACCCGGAAATTATAAATGGATTTAATTGGGATTTAAGAAATAAAAGAAATTGTTATATAAAGAATTTAAAGGAATAAAATTTGAATTTGGTTCGGATGAAGAATGAAATTTGTAAATGGGAATTTTAAAGAAAGCGGGAAAATTATTAGTTGATAAATGTAATGTATGGATTTGGGTGAGAAATTCTATAAGAGGATATAAAGTGTTAAAATAATGATGGGTTATTTTGATAATGAATAGAGTTTGCCAGAAAAGTAAAATATGTTTCAACGAAGCTTCTAAATATAAATTAATAATTATAAATGTAAATTAATATTTTTGAAGTGCATTTTTCACCCTTGGAATTTAGTTAAGAAATCCATAAGTATTATTTTCCGGTAATAAATTCTCAAATGTTTTATTTAAAAATGTTTAAAACCTATACTTTGAAAATAGAATTTCCGGGAATGGAAAAGGGTGTTTAAACTTCAAAAGGAGTTTACTTTAAGCTTGGAAATAAAACTAACATAAATTTGGGTTGGAATAGATCGGGCGGAATCTATATGGAAGATTCATTGGGTTGTTTCAATGGAAATGTTTTCCTGGGAAAAACCAAGTTTGTGATTTAAATCAGGTTTGCAAAGTTAAGTTAAATTTTGTTTTAAGGAAGTGTTCTTAAGAAATTCTCTTTTAAAAATAAGTAATAAATTTAGCTATAGTATGATTATTTAAGAGGTTTATTAGTAATTATATTTTATAAATAGACTTATTTAAAGAATGGATGATTTAAGTTATTTGGAAATTAGTATTTATCCTTTAAAACCAATACCTTTAAATTTTGATATCCAAACCCTTATTAATAAATAGTTATACTTTAAATATTTGAAATTATATTTTGAGTACATAACTAGACGTAATTTTATATAATTCAAAGTATATTTCATAATAAAAAGTTTAACTGTTTTAAATCTAAATGTTTTGAACTTGGTTATTTCCAATGGGAATTAATGATAAAGGGTTTACCTTATGACGGAAAATTTTTGGGAAATTGTTTTCAAATGAGCTTTGAAAATTTGGAAATATATCAAGTAAAGATATTAGAGGCAAATAAATAATATGGAAAGTATTTATTGTGTGATGGATGTTTGTGAATATAAATTGATAGTTAAATCACCGACTATCAATATTGGACAAATGCGTTGATCTTTTCGAAGAGACCGGGATCGAGATTTATCTCGAAAACCACTTCGATCCGGTTTTTACGTTTCGTGCGAAAAACGTGTTCGGAGTCGAAGATGGAGCAGTGAAGTGCAAGGGCTAGTCCCTACTAATCCTGAGGATATTTCCAAAATGGATGTAGTAGAAGTAGTGCCTTCGGTTCCGTTCGAACCCGGGACGGACTTGTATGGACGAATGCTTTCGGAATATCGTCAGGTGGGCGATGGGCATTCTAAGTGAAACGTTCTTAAAAGGTAACACTTAGCCTCAAGCCTCATCAAATGGGAATGACTGAAAATCAGGGGATATGCAGCAAGGCTTCGTGGGTAACCGCCACTAGAGAGTAAGGTCATCCCTGTCTAGATGTCCCTTTTTATTTCGGCTTAGTGGTGCGGTTCCTGATCCCAACCGCGGGGTGATCTTATTCAGAACTGTCCAGTAAGGGATGGGTCTGGCCTTGTGTTGTAGGGGATCGGGCATGGTCCTCGGTACAGTTATCTAGGCCCCGTACTGTGACAGGTGGTACCCCAGTGCCTAGTCATTGTTGGAAATCCATTCTCCCCACGAGCCTTGTACGAGTTTTGTTTGTATTACCCACTTTTGTGGCTAGTAGCTGGAATTTAATGAATGTAACAATTTCGACTATTTTATAAGTATTTGTATATAGAACCTATTATAATATCAGAGGATTTCTATAAAAAGTGTTTTAGCTATCGTAAGGAAAAAACCCGACATGTTTATTTGTGGCGTGGTCTTACGAGATGCTTTTGTTTTCAAAAGGATTTTTGAAAACTATAATAATCAATTTGGATGCATTATTATTAGCTGGTATTCAAGACTGACTCAGATGTTATTTCATTATAATGCTCGGGTCAGACCGAGTATTATATGTTCAGGACAGGATGCTATGGAGCAGGAGAGGAGCTGGAGCCCGAGACGTATTATCTGTACCTATATATATTCCGCTGCTGTGATTGTATGGTATGTCTGATTGGTAATGTTCGATGTATGAGATACTCTGATGATGTGATGTATAAAACTGTTATAGATTTCATTTTGTGTAAAGATCTATATTTACTATTATATTTTATTCCGTTGCGACTGTGAGATTCTGACATTGTTTAGCTTCTTCTTCTTCTATCTCTTCTTCTTAAACCCAAATGGTTCGAATTTCTGTGCCACTTGAGTTAACAGAGGTAGAATAGTGTTGATTCATGGGGTACGGATTTGCGGGCTGTCACACTCATCGACCGGGAATGACTGAAAACCAGGGGTTATGCAGGAAGGCTAGATGGGTAGCACCCATTAGGGTGAGGTTATCCCTATCTATATGTCCCTTTTTATTCGGCTTAGTGGGCGGTTGCAGATCCCAACCGTGGGGTGATCTTACTCAGGATTATCTAGTAAGGGATAGTTCCGGTCTTGTGTTGCAGGAGATTGGGAGTAATCCTCGGTACGGTGCACGTACTGTGACAGGTGGTACCGCACTGCCTAGTCATTAGTTGGAAATCCATTCTCCATACGCGCTTGTACGGTTTTGATTGTGCCCAACTATTGCTGAAACGTGAGATGCAAGCATTTCAGCTAGATTCTATTTTAATTTCTATAGACACTGTCATAATATCAGGCCGATTTGATAAAAAGTGTTTTGGCTGTCGTAAGGTAAAAACCCGACATGTTTATTTGTGGCGTGGTCTTACGAGATGCTTTTGATTTCAAAGGATTCTGAAAACTTTAATAATCCAAGTTGAGTGTGTTTTCTCACGCTAGTTTTCTAGACTGACTCGGGTGTTATTTATTTATAATGCTTGGGTTAGACCGAGTTTTATAGAATACAGTATATGATGCTGTGGAACTCAGGAGACGGGCTGGATGGCGATACGTACTTCCGTACATGATTATTATTTCGCTGTGTATTCTTCTTTGAGGACAAGTTTCTAGGACTATCCAGTTGTATGTTATTGATGTTGTTGAACTCTAATGTTGTATTCTGATGATGTTTGTATAAAACACATATAGTTTGCTTTTGCGTAAAGAACTGTTATTATCTATTATATTTTATTCCACTGCGATAGTAAGGTTCTGTTGTGGTTTTGTTTTCTCTTCTTATATCTACTTCTTCTTTTACCCTAATGGTTCGTGTAACGTTCGCGATTTTTCGACGCTCGAAAACCGACATCAATATGTCCACTGTATCAAATGCCGAGCAATCGAATGCCGAAAAATCGTACCCTTAGGGTTAAAGAAGAAGAGGTAGAAGAAAACGATAGAAGAAGAAAGAAAAGCAACAGAAACAATATCAGAATCTCACATTCGCAACGAAACAACATATAATAGATAAATGAATAATCTTTAAAACAAAGAACTATCTCAGTTATTACATTACATTATCAGAGTGTACAACAACAAATAGCGGAAAAGAAATACTATATATTAGTGAATACGCCATGCTCTCCAGCCTGCCTCCAGCAACTCCTGAATTCCAGAATATCCTGATAAACCTGACTCTTGACTCCCCATGTGGAAATTGGTGGGCACCCAGAGTTTAGGAAGGAAAACAATAAACTCCGAGTCAGTAATGGGACTGGTGTAAGAACTTAAAACAGTTATTATCTTTTAAAACAACAACAACAAGATAATTTTAAAATAGATTCACAATAAGTGGGATACGCAGAATCGGAGGAGATTTCTCCTTATGATAGTCAAAGATGCTTGATACGCATTAAAAAGAAACATTCGATATTATTACCAGTGCATAGTGTAGGAGAAATCATTTCGAAAGTAAAGATATAAATCTTAGCCAACATACGACCATTATCGTATGCCTACTATAGCTACCATCCAAACAGCGGGGCGCCACCATAAATGAATGGCAGGTTCTACAACTAAAACCGTACAAGATGCGTATTGTTTTATTTGGATTTCCAACAAATGGTCACGCTAAGGAACTTCCTACTGCCACATGGGATCGCCTTTGGCGGGACGTCCCGAGTACTTAACCAGCTCTCTGCCAACACAAGGCCGGGTTACCTTTGTCACTAGGTAACTACTACACGACTATGTCATCCCCCGGTCCCTTTGGACCTTTATCCGAGCGCTCGATTCCAACATCACACAGTAATAAATATAGTGTGTCAACATGAGTAAGTATCTGGGCTCCATACCATGATACAACCCTTTCCAGAAGGAAATGACATACCCTAAAGGGCGCGACCCTCATAACCTTGCCGCATATTCCTGTTTTGACCATTTCCGGGGAGTGAGGTCTGACGAGGTCTCGTCCACAAAGCTAGGCACAAAGCCACACTTTGATCAACAAATGATCAATAAATAATCATCACACAGCAACACTAAGCATGCCACATTACCAAATTGGGAATATATCGTTGATAACCTTCAACTACATAACCTCTGAGCGCGTACGTCTCAGAGAAGGGTGTTAAGCTAAGAGAATAAATTCTCCGCCACCAACAGAAATGTATTTGAATGAAATCTGCTTTATATCTCAAAATGTAATGTCGGACACTTAACCATACAAGTCTGTTCCGGGTTTGAACAGAACCGAAGGCACTTCAAAAGATGACCTTGCAATCCGGGTATTCACAATCCCGATAAATCTTCCCATCACAAAGGAAATCTCCATACCGTAGCTAACGGTGCAGAGACAATCGATAGGTCATCCTATCGTTTTCAAAAATACCCGGTCTTTCAACACCGGTCTTGAAATGCTATCCATTACGACATATCATTATTCGGAATGGGTTATAGGACTCCAAAGTCCTTTCCCGGCTAACCCGAATAATGAGCGCTTATTTTAAAATAAGTGTGGCACTCAAATTCAAGCAAATCACCACAAATACCTATTTAAAGGTAAATATTGATAGTCGGTTATTTAACTATCAATAGGTATGCACAACATCACCAAATTTCAAATAATTTCCCAAATTATTTATTTTCAAAAGTATCTTTATAAAATATATATCCCACACTTCAACCATTTGAAAACCAAATTCAAATCAATTTACACCCTTACAACTTTCATTTCAAAATGGTTCATTTAAACCAATTAAATAAATCCTTACCGGTTTATTAAATTTACGTTCCAAATCCGTAAATTAATCTCCACACTTCAAAATAAATCAACGTTTATTTTTAACTAATTTCCCTTTCTTTTACAAATTCCATAGCGAATTTACAATTCCAAAATATCTATGAATATACAATTTTTAAATCGATTTCCAATATTCATTTTCAATTTATCTTTAAAAGATAAAATCTCAAACATTCACTTCATATTGGAAAAACATTTCCATACTTATTTAATAATAAGTAATTCGCCAATCTATTTATTTTCAACATTTTGAAAATATTCAATATACTTACATCTAAATTAAGTATATATTTTATTTTATAAGGAAAACATTCTCCTAAACACATTTATTTGGGTCAAAACGAATGTTACGTAAAACATCGTTACGACAACAAAAAATCACTAGTATAGGGATTCGAACTTAAAATAGATATATAAATCCCCATACTACATAAAACATTTCCTTTCGGAAATCATTTACTATAACAACAGTGTTATAGTCCATCATTTCCTTATATTCCTCGAAAACGTTTTTTTCAACAATAAATGTTGAAATCTATGATTTTGATACTTAACACATTTTAAAACGTTTTTGAATCGTTTAAATTCTATTTAAAATATCTCTTTTAACAAAATATTTTTTTAATATATTATTCACTGTCTGAAATCGTGAATATATTTACTTATCCAAACTCAACATTTCTACATATTCTATTTAAAGGATTATCCACTGTCCAAAATCATGGATATATTTCCTTTAATAAGCTATAATAATTAAACTTATCAAAATAAGTCGATTTCGGATTTATAAACAACGTTTATAAATTCCATTTATATTTTATAACAATTTCAACTTATAAAATCACTTTATTAAAAAATTCTATCCATATTCCATTTACATGCAAAAATCCAATTTATAAGTTAATTACTTATAAATCTTTATTTTATAAAATCTATTCATTTTATAACTTCACAATTCATAAATATATAGATTTCATTCACTTATAAATCCATTTATATTCCATTTTAACACTTATAAAATCTTGTTTTATAATTCCAATATTTTATTTTATAAACCTCAATTTTATAAATCTTTTATATAAACCGTTTATAATAATTCAAAAATCCCAATTTTAACCCATTTTATAAATTAATTAACTACTTATCTCAAAAATCACATTTCGGTTATATTTCACAAAAATCATAATTTTAGAACATAAACATTTCAACGTTTATTTATTTAAAATGAATCAATTTCAAAATTAAATTTTATTATGAATTCTCAACTTAATCTTCAAAAATCCAATTTAATTCATTTTCGGCATCTAACGATACTAAAATATATTTGGCTAAAATTTAGCCTTTAACCATTTCAATCACAAATATAATCACGTGGATTATAAATAGATCAATAAATAGATCAACACATAACATTGAAACCAATTCAATTATTTGAGGAATCCAGTTCGATCCCTCCAACGTGTTTCCTGCATCCAAAGATGTTAGCACAATACCAATTTCGCTTCGAGACGACATATCGCGGTATATGGGATTTATAAAATATTATCCTCTATTATGCGGCGCAATTGGGTCTCATCCGCTATATAATGCGGGAAATCAACTCCAAGTACATATATAATACCAATCCTATATAAGTTGGAATTATCGCGGTATATGTTTTTAATAAATAACCTCCGCTTACCAACGGCGTATAATGTCTATTTTAACAATCAATAACAATCATCATTCAATAATACAATCAAGAATTTTTTTTAATATAACTATTTAAAATTTAAATCGAAACTAATTCGATTGAGTGAGAAGTTCTCACCTTGATTTCAATTCCGTTTCAGCGTTTTATTTCGAATAAAATTAAACGGTCGTTTTATTTTAGCCGAAATTTCCACTAGCTCTAAACGAATCCAATCTAGTTTCATTGCATAGTGCTCGACGAAATGAAGCCAACGCAACTGGTTTCGTGCAATTCCGACCTCGTATGAACAAGATATCGCATTTTAAATATCACATGAATTATTATATAATTAAATTCACAATTTTCTTTTAATTTTTAACCTAAATTGCATCACAGCCGTTGATCCCATCGCATGCAAATCACGGCCGCTCCCTGGAGCTTCTCCCTCACGCGTTCACAAGCTCCAGTAAACGAAAATCACGAACGAACCCAAAATTGCCGGGCAACCCTAATTAACGCGACCTCCATACTCCGTTTGACGACGATCAGAACCCATGGTTTCGAAGCCCACGCCTTATCGCACCATCCCCCAGAATGCCCGCGAGCTCGGCCTCGGCATGGCCGTGAATTTTTCGTACAAAACGAAGATGAACGTGGCCCCACAGCGACCACTATGACGATCTTCACGTCGACCCACCGTATGGATCTAAAGTACTCTTTGAGCTCTACGTTTTGTTAGTTGGAAGGTTTCGCTAATTGTTGATGGATTGAAGGAAAAATGAGGAGGAAGGAAGGAGTGTATCGGCCATTGATTGAAGGGTGGCGGCCGAAGTTTAAACCCTAGCTAGGGTTTTCCTTTTGCAAAATAAAATATAGAGGGGCATATATAGAAATTCTGACGAACACTATTCATTCCGGATTTTCCCAACTCCAAAGTAAGCGTGCCGGTTGGCGTTCCTAAGATTTACCCCGTTTTATGAAAACAATGGAATGGGTTTCGGAGGCTAATTCAATCATCTGTGCGAGTTACGGCAATAAACAATCAATTTAAATTAAATCGATTTAAACTAATTTCTATGCATTTTTGGCTTGCCCCGGACAAACGGTAAATCTAATTGACACGAAATTTGAAACCGTACAATATTATCACATTACGGATCCAATGATACTGGTTCCATCGAAATCCGAGACTGTTTGAAAAATGGCTATTTTAACTCGTCAATTAAATATTAAAATATTCAATTTTCACAAATTAACTTTAAATTCGATTTTAAAAGTTCTACAACATCACTATAACTTCAACATGATGTAATAAAATTTTACAAATCATTTTCAATCATATTTGACCTAATTTTCAATTATTTCTGTAATTTCAACTATTAAATTATCGATTTAATTATCCAATTAAATCCAATTATTCGAAATATAAATTATTCGACTTATAAATTTCACTTATTAATATTTAAAATTAATTAAATATACGAATTTTAATTAATATAAATTCTGGGTCGTTACAGACTTCCCCTTAAAAGAATTTCGTCCTCGAAATTACCAAGTAAGAAAAAGTTACAGAATCTATTAATTTTTCAAAACAAACCGTTCAAGTTTGATTTACAAATCTCTTAAGTGTTTAACTTTCCCAAAATTCATCGTTAAACTTCTTACAAATCTTTACTAAGTTTCCAAATCATACTTAGTTATAGTTTTCAAAATTTTCCAAAATTCCCAAAAATTTTCTAACGCCTTAAATTTTCGGAAAAATTCGCCATAGTCTCCTTTGCGCGGCTCGATCCAAAAAAAAATGACAGTATATATATCACAAATATACATTCATTTTAGTTCACTTCCAAATCAAATTCAATTCTATTCAAATTCATTTTCTTCCAATTTGAATTCAATTTCATAGCTTTCAATTTCACTAATTTAATTTCATTAACACTTAATGAATTTATATACAATCAACTAACATCCATATGACAACCAATGTATATCTAACATAACCAAATTATTAAATTTACATTCAACATTCAATTTGGTTCAACACTTTTAATTTGAATTGGTTTAACATTTAATTGATTTTCATTCAATTATTCAACTTCTAATTACATTGGCTTTCAATGAATAAACACTTCATTCATTATTTCATATCAACTTATTTACGTTCGACTGATTAACATTCAATTCATTCATATTAGATTGATTAATATTCAATCCGTTTATTAATTCCATTGCTAATTCATTTTACATTTCAAGTTGAATTTCATTTATATAACTCAAGTTCATATCCTTAATGACTTCATTTCATTAATCCACTTATTAGTTTACTTTGACACCAAAATCAACTTCTTTCAACATCCCTTAAGTTATATTCCATTTCAACTTCATTTACATTTTACTTTCACTATACAACTTAAGTTCACTTCTTATTTATTTCAAATTCTATTTCATTTAACTTTTACTTAAGTCAAATTCATATCAACATTCAAATTCAGATTTCATTTTACTTATCCAAAGCTAAATTATTATTCATATTATAAGTTCAAAACTTATTTCACTTATATTCATCAATTCAACTTGGATTTTTAATTTTCAAATTTGTTTATTACAAAAAACTTCAATTTCAATTTGCTATGGTAGCAAATCCATCACATAGAAACTCGAAAATGATACTGATGGTGTTGCAGTCATCACCCTTATTATTTCCTAGCAACAATAGTGAATTCAGTGCTTTTAAATTCTTTCAAAATTTTCCTTTTATCTTATAAATCACATTTATAAATCTTACTTATAAAATTTCTCTATTTTCCTCTTTACTTTATATAAGATCATTTCACAATTGTAAATCATTTTTAATTATAATTCCATACTTATAATTCATTTGCTTATACAATTCATTCTTTTACAACTGTTGTTTGTATTTAACTTATTCAACAACCAAACAATCAATTCATATACACTTTAATAATTCCTGAAAAATTATTTCCTTTATATATAAAGTATAATCAAGGTAAAATTATTTCATTTACCCAATTTAAAACAATATTGTGTCGAATTGTGCTATTCAAGTGTTTAAAGATCCCTATTGATAGAGTTGTATGGACTATACCGACCAGAATCCATATGCCACTCAACAAACCAATCATCACAATATAATATAATTTTATATTCACTAACAAATACGCGCTCATATCTATTATTACACTCACAATCATTCTAGAGTACTACTGACTCTATCTCTAATGGGTAACACCCAACAGAGCCATGGTTGTCACTTAACCAAATGCTCTGATGCCAAATGTAATGTTCGTGATTTTTCGACTCTCGAAAACCGACATCAATACGTCCATTGTATCAAATGTCGAGCAATCAAATGCTGGAAAATCATACCGTTAGGGTTAAAGAAGAAGAGGTAGAAAAAAAAGATAGAAGAAGAAAGAAAAGCAATAGATACAATATCAGAATCTCACAGTCGCAGCGGAATAACATATAATAGATAAATGAATAATCTTTAAAACAAAGAACTATCTCAGTTATTACATTACATCATCAGAGTGTACACCAACAAACAGTGGAAAAGAAATACTATATATTAGTTAATATCCATGCTCTCCAGCTTGCCTCCAGCAACTCTTGAATTCCAGAATATCCTGATAAACCTGACTCTTGACCGCCCTTGTGGAAATTGGTGGGAACCCAGAGTTTAGGAAGGAAAACAATAAAGTCCGAGTCAGTCATGGGACTGGTGTGAGAACTTAAAATAGTTATTATCTTTTAAACAACAACAAGAAGATAATTTTAAAATAGATTCGCAATGCTTTTTTAGAAAATGAGACTACCATAAGGCACACAATGCAAACGCAGAATCGGAGGAGATTTCTCCTTATGATAGTCAAAGATGCTTGGTACGAATTAAAAAGAAACATTCGATATTATTACCAGTGCATAGTGTAGGAGAAATCATTTCGAAAGTAAAGATATAAATCTTAGCCAACATACGACCATTATCGTATGCCTACTATAGCTACCATCCAAACAGTGGGGCGCCACCATAAGTGAATGGCAGATTCTACAACTAAAACCGTACAAGGTGCTATTGTTTTATTTGGATTTCCAACATATGGTCAGGCTAAGGAACTTCCTACTGCCACATGGGATCGCCTCTAGCGGGACGTCCCGAGAACTTAACCAGCTCTCTGCCAACACAAGGCTGGGTTACCTTTGTCACTAGGTAACTACTACACGACTATGCCATCCCCCGGTCCCTTTGGACCTTTATCCGAGCGCTCAATTCCAACATCACACAGTAATAAATATAGTGTGTCAACATGAGTAAGTATCTTAGCTCCATACCATGATACCACCCTTTCCAGAAGGAAATGACATACCCTAAAGGGAGCAACCCTCATAACCTTGTCGCATATTCCTGTTTTGACCATTTCCGGGGAGTGAGGTCTGACGAAGTCTCGTCCACAAAGCTACGCTTTGATCAACAAATGACCAATAAATAATCATCACGCAGCAACACTAAGCATGCCACATTACCAAATTGGGAATATATCGCTGATAACCTTCAACTACATAACCTCTGAGCGCGTATGTCTCAGAAAAGGGTGTTAAGCTAAGAGAATAAATTCTCCGCCACCAACAGAAATGTATTTGAAAGAAATCTGCTTTATACCTCAAAATGTAATGTTAGACACGTAACCATACAAGTCTGTTCTGGTTTGAACAGAACCGAAGGCACTTCAAAAGAAGCCCTTGCAATCCGGGTATTCACAATCCCGTTAAAACTTTCCATCACAAAGGAAATCTCCATACCGTAGCTAACGGTGCAGAGACAATCGATAGGTCATCCTATCGTTTTCACAAATACTCGGTCTTCAACACCGGTCTTCAAATGCTATCCATTACGACATATCATTATTCGGAATGGGTTATAGGACTCCAAAGTCCTTTCCCGGCTAACCCGAATAATGAGCGCTTATTTTAAAATAAGTGTGGCATTCAAATTCAAGCAAATCACCACAAATACCTATTTAAAGGTAAATATTGATAGTCGGTTATTTAACTATCAATAGGTATGCACAACATCACCCGATTTCAAATAATTTCCCAAATTATTTATTTTCAAAATATCTTTATAAGATATATATCCCACACTTCAACCATTTGAAAACCAATTTCAAATCAATTTACACCCTTACAACCTTCATTTCAAAGTGGTTCATTTAAACCAATTAAATAAATCATTACCGATTTATTAAATTTACATTCCAAATCCGTAAATTAATCTCCACACTTCAAAATAAATCAACGTTTATTTTTAACTAATTTCCCTTTCTTTTATAAATTCCATAGTGATTTACAATTCCAAAATATCTATGAATACACGATTTTTAAATCGATTTCTAATATTCATTTTCAATTTATCTTTAAAAGATAAAATCTCAAACATTCACTTCATATTGGAAAAACATTTCCATACTTATTTAATAATAAGTAATTCGTCAATCTATTTATTTTCAACATTTTGAAAATATTCAATATACTTACATCTAAATTAAGTATATATTTCATTTTATAAGGAAAATATTCTCTTAAACACATTTTTTGGTTCAAAACGAATGTTACGTAAAACATCGTTACGACAACCCAAAATCACTAGTATAGGGATTCGAACTTAAAATAGATATATAAATCCCCATATTACATAAAACATTTCCTTTCAAAAATCATTTACTATAACAACAGTGTTGTAGTCCACCATTTTCGTATATTCCTCGAAAACGTCTATTTCAACAATAAATGTTGAAATCTATGATTTCGATACTTAACACATTTTAAAACGTTTTTGAATCGTTTAAATTCTATTCAAAATATATCTTTTTCCAAAATATTTCTTTAATATATTATTCACGGTCCAAAATCGTGAATATATTTACTTATCCAAACTCAACATTTCTATTTCTTTAATATATTATTCACTGTCCAAAATCGTGAATATATTTACTTATCCATACTCAACATTTCTACATATTCTATTTAAAGGATTATCCACTGTCCAAAATCGCGGATATATTTCCTTTAATAAGCTATAATAATTAAACTTATCAAAATAAGTCGATTTCGGATTTCTAAACAACGTTTATAAATTCCATTTATATTTTATAACAATTTCAACTTATAAAATCACATTATTAACAAATTCTATCCATACTCCATTTACACGTAAAAATCCAATTTATAAGTTAATTACTTATAAATCTTTTATTTTATAAAATCTATTCATTTTATAACTTCACAATTCATAAATATATAGATTTCATTCACTTATAAAATCCATTTATATTCCATTTTAACACTTATAAAAACTTGTTTTATAATTCCAATATTTTATTTATAAACCTCAATTTTATAAATCTTTTATATAAACCGTTTATAATAATTCAAAAATCCCAATTTTAACCCATTTTATAAATTAATTAACTACTTATCTCAAAAATCACATTTCGGTTATATTTCACAAAAATCATAATTTTATAACATAAACATTTCAACGTTTATTTATTTAAAATGAATCAATTTCAAAATTAAATTTTATTATGATTTCTCAACTTAATCTTCAAAAATCCAATTTAATTCATTTTCGGCATCTAACGATACCAAAATATATTTGGCTAAAATTTAGCCTTTAACCATTTCAATCACAAGTATAATCACGCAGATTATAAATAGATCAATAAATACATCAACACACAACATTGAAACTAATTCAATCATTTGAGGAATCCAGTTGGATCCCTCCGACCTGTTTCCTGCATCCAAAGATGTTAGCACAATACCAATTTCGCTTCGAGACGAAATATCACGGTATATGGGATTTATAAAATATTATCCGCTATTATGCGGCGCAATAGGGTTTCATCCACTATATAATGCGGGAAATCAACTCCAAGTACATATATAATACCAATCCCATATAAATTGGAATTATCGCGGTATATGTTTTTAATAAATAACCTCCGCTTACTAACACCGTATAATGTCTATTTTAAAAATCAATAACAATCATCATTCAATCATACAATCAAGCAACTTTTTTAAATATAACTATTTAAAATTTAAATCGAAACTAATTCTATTGAGTGAGAAGTTCTCACCTTGATTTCAATTCCGTTTCAGCGTTTTATTTCGAATAAAATTAAACGGACATTTAATTTTACCCAAAATTTCCACTATCTCCAAATGATTCAAATCCAGTTTCATTACATAGTGCTCGACGAAACGAAGCCAACGCAACTGGTTTCGTGCAATTCCGACCTCGTATGAACAAGATGTCGCATTTTAAATATCACACGAATTATTATAAAATTAAATTCACAATTTTCTTTTAATTTTTAACCTAAATTACATCATAGCCGTTGATCCCATCACCTGCAAATCACGACCGCTACCTGGAGCTTCTTCCTCACACGTTCACAAGCTCTAGTAAACGAAAATCACTAACGAACCCAAAATTGCCGTGCAACACTAATTAACACGACCTCCATACTCCGTTTGACGACGATCAGAACCCATGGTTTCGAAGCCCACGCCTTGCCGCACCATCCCCCAGAATGCGCGCGAGCTCGGCCTCGGCATGGCCGTGAATTTTTCGTGCAAACCGAAGATGAACATGGCCCCACAGCGACCACTACGACGTTCTTCACGTCGACCCACCGTATGGATCTAAAGTACTCTACGAGCTCTGCGTTTTGTTAGCTGGAAGGTTTCGCTAATTGTTGATGGATTGAAGGAAAAATGTGGAGGAAGGAAGGAGTGTATCGGCCATTGATTGAAGGGTGGCGGTCGAAGTTTTAACTCGAGCTAAGGTTTTCCTTTTGCAAAATGAAATATAGAGGGGCTTATATAGAAATTCTGACGAACACTATTCATTCCGGATTTTACCAACTCCAAACGAAGCAGGTCGGTTGGCGTTCCTAAGGTTTACCCCATGTTTCAAACACAATGGAATGTGTGTCGGAGGCTATTTCAATCATCTGAGCGAGTTACGGCAATAAACGATCAATTTAAATTAAATCGATTTAAACTAATTTCTATGCGTTTTTGGCTTGCCCCAGACAAACGGTAAATCCGATTGACACGAAATTTGAAACAATACAATAATATCACATTACGGATCCGATGAAACTAGTTTCGTCGAAATCCAAGACTATTTGAAAAATGGCTATTTTAACTCGTCAATTAAATATTAAAATATTCAATTTTCACAAATTTACTTTAAATTTGATTTTAAAAGTTCTATAACATCACTATAACTTCAACATGATGTAATATAATTTTACAAACCATTTTCAATCATATTTAACCCAATTTTCAATTATTTCTGTAATTTCAACTATTAAATTATCGATTTAATTATCCAATTAAATCCAGTTATTCGAAATATAAATTATTCAACTTATAAATTTCACTTATTAATATTTAAAATTAATTAAATATATGAATTTTAATTAATATAAATTCTGGATCGTTACAGATCGGTTTTTCGAGCGTCGAAAATCGGGTCGTTACATTTTCTATAGAAAACCAAGTTATATTATAATAATGTCTAGGGATTCAAAGTAAATATATAAAATATTTGAAATGCTTGCATCTCACGTTTCACCATAATTGGGCACAACGAAGTCCATAAAGATCATATTGGAGAAGAATAGATTACATACTATGACAAGGTAAGGAACCACCTTTCGAAAGTTCATCTTTAGATAAAATGCACTAGGGTATGACAAGAACATCTTGTACACCTACCACGAAGGACTTGCCTACCACTTTACTAGTAGTACCGAATATGATCACACCTCGTTAATGGGACCTGAAGCATACATGAGTATATAGTATTTGATCAAGATTTGGAATGACCACACCCTAATGGGAGCGACCTACATGGCCCTACTACATGCCCATTTTTTGTCATTTTTTGGTTGTTGAGGCTCAATACTACATTTTATCTTTATATAGCACTTCCCACATGAAATGCTAACACTTCCCTCTAGGAAATAATGCAATACTAGCATTCATCCATACAAGTCCATTCTGGGATTAAACGGAACACTTGAGAGCTCCGTCTTTAATTCCATCATCTTTTAGATATCTTCACTTTGAAATGCTTGAGTTGTATCGAAATGGTTTACTAATAGCAAACCCGATCGCGGTCTCTTTGGAATAATTTCCAATAATTCTCGGTAAACCCAACCCCTGTCCTTAGGATATATACAGTCATAGATAAGAGCGGAGATAACTTCCTAAGGGTTAGTGGACGGATTTTTTATCGTTTGTCCTAGGAGAACGAAATAAGATTTATATGCATAGTACAACATTATCGGAGATGACTGTGCCATATAACTCACATGTTTCTTCCGGATATTTCCAAAGTTATGCTTGGGATGCAATTTTGATGGTCATTAATTAAACTACCAATAAACACACATTCAAATAAGGGATTTATTTCAAAATGGGAAAAATACATTGGTTAAGCACATAAGCAACCGCTGGTCTCTTTTAATAAATCTTTTCATTACCTAAAATCACTTTGTAAATATTCGTACCATAATAATTTTAAAAAGATTAACTCATAAATCCTTGTTATTTTCAATTCTTGGAAAAATATTTATATACCTATCTCAAGGTATAAGTATATTCACCAAACACTGGAGAAGATTACCTTTTTATACAATTCTAAAAACATTTATAAACTCCATTAGACATCCACAAAACCATTTATAAAACTCCTCTAATAAATCTATAAACCCATTTCTAAAATTCTTTTGTAAATATCTCAAACCATTTACAAAACTCTTTTATCTTGTACATAATCTTCCTTCGAGTTTTCCAAATCATGTTGTAAGATTCCTATTTTGAAACTCACATCTATTTATAAAATCATATTTATAAACCTCGAAAGCATTTATAAATAAATTATAATCATTTATTTTACGACACTAGTATATAATAATTAATATTTTAAGTAAATAAAAATTAAATTCAGAACATCTTAAAAATAATAATAATCAGTAAGTTCAAAAACATTCTTAATAAAACAATAATAAATTGTCTTCAACGTTATTATAAATAATAATAATAAATTTCCAAGCTATATTTATAAATAATTATCTTTAATTTCAACACATACTAGTAATTTTAATAATTAACTTTTCAAAACATTAAAATACTGACAACAACATTAAAACAACATTATATAGATAACAACTTTTAGAACATAAATATACATTACCTTGATAAAATCCATACTTAACTTTCAACATAATCTTTTCCATTTAAAAAACTATATTTAATAATCGCTCTCTATTTAATAAACTTTCCTTTTTATAAAATCCCTTTTATTTGTGAAGAACCATTTACAGCTCTATCCCTTCATAAATGTCACTAAAAATCATACCTTTTATTTTGAAATAAATTTCTTCTTTAAGTAATTCAAGAAAAATTATTAAACGTATATAATTTCCAAAATCACTTTGAAATCCTGTTTTAAATCAATCTTTAGTTTATAATAATTAAAATACCAAAAATAAGACCCAATGCTACTAAAGCACTATATAAGAAAAATCATATCCATGTCATTAAATATTGCATCCAATAGGTCATATATCACAATATATATGAAAAGTAAAATCAACAGTATGAGCAATCTTGTTAGATCCCTCCAACCTATCCCCCTTCAACATACACAGTATATAATCAACAATATAAATCAACTGCTTCGAGGGGGAATCGTATACAAAGGGTCATCCGCTATTATATTGGAACATAATCGGATCTCATCTGCTCTAAAGGCAGGAATATATCCAAACCAACAATGTAATTAGTAAATCATCCAGACATTCAATCGGCAATTTTTTTATCAATTATATATCATACTAGTTTACCAGAAGGTGAGTTTAACTCACATTGATTCTAGTTATCGCCATAGCATTCTGGTTTGAATTAAAATTAAACAGACTTTCAATTTAAATCGAAATTTCTACGATCTCCAAATCTTTCCAGTCCAACTCCATAGTGTAGTATTCAATGATATGACCGTAAGCAGTTTGTCGCGCTTAATTTAGACTTCATATGGAAAAGTTGTGAATTAAAGAATGATTGAATTAATTAAATTATAGTTAGCTTTTAATTGATAAATTTGTTTAAAAAAATTATCCATCCCTCTCACTTTCTTTCATTCCAGGCCACGATGTCTTCCTTTTATTTGTATTTTTGTCCTGATCGCGATAAATCGACGCCACCAGTGCCATCTCTGCATCACCACCATCGCCACCGTCACCATTGTCGCCTAGTCATCGCCACTACCGCCATTTCCAGAAACGACCAAACTCGATCGAAACTGTGCACGAACGCGGCCAAATTTCGGTGACCACGGCATGAATTTTGGCGATCTCACCTTTGATTTGCTATCTTTCGACGAGCTCTGCATTTTCCTAGCTGATGTCGAGAGCCATACGGCCCGTGGTGGCACCGATTGGTCACGGTTGTTGGATGAGAGAAGGGCTTAAATTTAATTTAAAAGAAAACGATCCAACCTTTTGATAAACCCGATGTATATAATGGGAAGAATTGTATGGCTGGGTATAGACACATTTACAATGGTTATAGGCTAATTATGGTAGGCGTAGTTATATATATATATATATATATATATATATATTATTTTAATTAGAAAAGGTCTTGCATTAATGGTCCGAAAATCTCAAACTCCAAACAAAGTGTTCCACTTGGCATTCTATATGTACTACCCCTATTTCGAATACAATGAAACTAGTCTCAAGGCCTTATTCGATCGTATAAGGAAGATAGCTTTTTAAAAACAATTATTATATAAATTTTTGAAATTAATTTCTACGCATTTTAATCTCGCACGTCCAAAAGATACATCCAATCATCACGAAATTCGATGGCATATTCTAGTTCACCACTATGGATCTAGTAAAACTGGATTCGTCCAATTCCGAGATAGTACCCAGAAGACTATTTTCAGTTATTAATTAAAACGAATTATTATAAAAAAAAACTTGTTTACCTTTAATTCCAATTTAAAAGTTTACTATCTTCATTCTTATTTAAACAGAATTTAATAAACTTTCAAAATCATTTTTATTCACATTTATTCATGATTCAATAACTTAAACAATTCTAATTATTTAAATAACCCTTTTATTTGAAATTCAAGTTATTTTAACTATTAAATTAACTTTTCAATGTTTAAAATCAATTAAATATTCCAAATTCAAATGATCAAATTCTGCATTGTTATATTCTCCCCCCTTGAAATAATATCGTCCCCGAAATTAGCAAGTAAGAAAAATGCCTCAACCCATTAACTTTTCATAACTAATTTTTCGAAATAGATTATAAAATTTCTAAGTCTTTTTGATTCACCCACCTATACAAACTAATTTCCATTAATTCATTTATTCTAATTTATAACTCAAAATCAAATTTTAGTTATCAAAAATTTCCTTTCAAAATTCTCAAAAAAAATTCTAGTGTCTTAAATTTGTGGAAAAATTCACCAACGTCTCCTATGCATGGCTTGATCGTAAAAATTTACAATATACATACATACATACATTAATATATATATTTGTATATATAATCATAAATATACATCTCCTCGGTGGGGCATCCCGTAGGGGAAAAATATAAAAATACGGTATGTAATTCGATGTGTGCACCTTATTTAAGTATTAGAGAGCATATACACCCTATATAATGCGAAAGCGAGCTCAAAATATGAAGCGTACGTCATACACATCTACTAATCACTCAACAAACAACAAGAACATGTACATAGAAAGTAAAATCACTATATAATATAGAATATACAAAACTATATGAAATTTTACCAAATGTAAAAAGAAAAACCATCAAAACAAATAATATCCATCCAATTTATTTATCATTACATCAATTTGCATTTTTAAATGTCAACATTATGTTTATACATTTTCATTTCTTATCAACATTTAATTGATTCTTTTTCAATTTATTTACATTCAATTAATTTATATTCAATTATTAACATTCACTTTATTTTCATTCACTTTACTTACATTCACTTAAATTTCAATTTATGTTTAACATCATTCCATTGCATACCAAATTCGTTTATAGGCTGCCCATAAAATCGTTACAATCTAACTTTTCCTAAGTTAAATTTTATTTCATTATCACTTTGTAATTTCCTCAATAGAAATATTAGTTATGAACCATTCCATACAACAATTACATAAGTTTGTTACAAACACTTTATACTACACAACTCATGTACTTCACACTTAAGTTCATATTCAGTTCTATCAAACAACTCTCCAAACATATTTGGCTTTTTATTACTGAAGTTCATATCCATTTCACTAATTCTTATAGTCAAATTTAGTTTCATTTAACCCATTTCATTAATCCACCTTATTAATTCATCTAATTTATTTATAATCCAATTCATAATTTTCATTTTTCTTCATTTATATATACCATTTTCAAATTAAAAGTTCAACAACTTATTTTGATATATTTATCAATCGTATTTTGTATTTTAAAATCAGAAGTAGCTTTATCGAAACAAAAATTCACGGGTAGTAATCAGTTACTTAGAAACTCGAAAATGAATGTCGATGATGCTGCAATCATCACCTAAATTATTTTCCAATAACCGAGGTTAGTTCTATGCTTTCTGTTTCTTTTAAATACAATTTTAGAAATATTTCTGATCAAAATACTTTCAAAATAATACTATTATTATTCTTCCAAAACCTATGAAACAAAATTTTCAAATCAACGAAATTTAAATTCTCAAATGTCTTGTTTTAAATCCATTTTTTATTCACAAATCATATTTATGAATATGCTTATATCGTTTCATTTCCTTTCCATTTATAAATCACATTTATAAATCATATTTATATAATCTCACTTCTTATGAACCACTATTTCAAAAATGCTTATTATTTTATTTATAATCAATATTCTAAAATGCATATCTATAAATTCACTTTAGTATATAACTCATTTTCAAACGTTTATCTTTATTTTGATAATAATAATAACAAATTTTATTAGACCACAAACAAAAAATGATAATAATCAAATATTATCATTCACCAACAACCAAACACGCAATATATACTATAATAATTTCTGAGAAATTTATTCCTTTTATTTATAAAATATTATTTAGGTAAAATTATCTCATTTACCAATTCTCAAAACAATACTATGTCGGTTTGCCTTGTTTAAGAAGAAACTGTTAACGCAAAGAGTTAGACGCTAACACCCCAATACAAAATGAGATTGAATGAAAGCACCACTCGTAAACACGGGAAACAGAAAAAACAGTAATCCACTGAAAAAGCAGTAAGAGACACAGAGTTTATAGTGGTTCCTCTTATGATCAAGCCTACATCCACTTCAATCCTTCCTTATTGCTAGTATGATTACAATCCTTTACAATTTCTTTCAATTACAATTCACTTCAAAAGACAAGTAGCTAGAAAAACTTCAATGCAAGAGAATTCTCAGAATCCATGGTTGAATGTGTTGAATCCCTATTTGAAGTTGATTGAAGCTTCTTATGAGTTTCAAGTGTTGGAGTAAGGCTCGGTTTGAAGATGACAGAGTCTAGACGCTTTGAAGAAAATGATCGAAAAGTCCCCTTCATGTTGGAGCTCATGCCGTATTTATAGGGAGTTTTGGATAGAGCTATAGGTCGTGCGCGACCTAGGATATATCATAACTCATTCGCGAGTTAGGAAGATACGAGTCACGACTTAACAGGCTCGTACCTAATCATTTGGTAGATCTCCCTTGCCTTTGGGAAAGCGGCTCTATTTATTCTCCAAGTATTAGGTCGTGAGCGACTTAAGTCATGTCATAGGTCGGTAGGTCGGGCGCGACTTAAGGTCACAGTAGAACAGGGTAGCGTAGTTCCTGATCCTTTCTCAAATGAACTAAGGAGTTAGGCGACTTAGGGATAAGCCTGTTATAACTTAGGTCGTGGCCGACCTAAGTCTCGAGCGACTTAATGGTTGTGAGACCCCGGTTTTTGCAGAAGACGTTAGGTCGTTGTTGCTTTAGCACTTTAGGTCGCAGAGTGTTTAGGCCGTTAGGTCAATAACTCCATGAGTCGCTTACAAGTAAGTCGCTCGCCCCTCTTAAGCCGTTAAGCCCTTAAGTCGTCCAACTCTTTAGGTCGCCCCGCTCCCCTAGGTCGTAAACCTTTATGTCGTTAGGTCATTCCATAAACCTAAGCTGTTAGGTCGTCCATCTTTTGGTCGTTAGGTCGCTAGGTCGTCTCGTTCCTTTAGGTCATGCCATTCTTTAGGTCGGGTCATCTTTAGGTCGCTGGAAAAGCGGAGTTAACACTTGCCCCTCGAAGTACACGCCTAGGTCGTAGGTCGTGTGCTTTGATCTAGTCCCTAAGTCGTGGGCGACTCAAGAAGCTTGTTAACTCGCGCGTCCATCCATCTTTTCCTCTATTTCCTATATAAGCCGTTAAGTCGCTTCTTCCTCCTTACCATACTGCTTATCACTTTGTCGCCATTGCTGCATCCGAGCTCAAAAGTTAACATGAAATTCTCCTCTTTGCATCCTTGATCGCTATTTCAACAACATATTTAGGTAATTCCGATCGTCTATCCATTTTGTTTGCCACCAGCTCCTCCATTACCATTTCAATACAGTTTTTGTTTCCATGTTGTGAGATTACACCCCGATCCGTCCCCTGACCATTGTCGACCGTTGACAACTGCACTAAAAAATGAATCGGCTTAGGATCTTATGGAGTTATTTGGCAAGCGTTTGAATTCATGTAGTTAGCAATGGTTTATGGAGATTTGTAGGAGGCGGAGAGGTACTCGGTTAACGGGTTAGTGAATTTTGGGTTTAAACGTTTGATCGATGGGCTTCAATGCTTCAAGCTAATTGATCTTCGATTTGCGTTAGAGTGACAGGGCATAGAATTTGTGGTGATTTAAATCAGTTTTTTGGGTATTTCTTGAGAAGATGGTGGATTCTGTTGTTAATGGAAGATAACGGGCTATTGGGTTGGAGAGGAGTTAGTGGATTAAGGAGATAACCTGAAATCGCTGAATAACGCCAGAGACGACCTAAGGATTCTGAAAGTGGACGACCTAAAAATTCTTGCAACCCAACAGATACTGAAAGACCTTCAGATTCGTGACCTAAATTCCTGCAGCACCATTCTTGCGACCTAACTTTTAGGTCGTGTGAGCGACCTAGCCTTTAGGTCCTTAACACGGCTTCCCCTTTAGGTCGCGAACGACTTAACCTTTGGGTCGTGAACGACCTAGCACTTGGACAATTTTTCGCTGCCGAACTGTTTCCCTCAGCCTAAGCCAATTTCGTCTCATCCTGTTAGGTTGTGAACGACTTAGGACTTAGAGAACTTTTGGACTGTGACTACATGGCTTGAACAAAACTTAAAAACTTCGAGACGTTGATAGAACTTGATTGTACTCCTAATTCGAACTTTGAACTGCCGAAATAACTTTCATGACTTTGCTATGCTTTCTTAACAAATTATACCAAATTTGACGCTAATAACCTGTTAAATACAACATTTGCAGAAAACTAGGGCGAATATACTGCCACTGATTGCCCACATCAAATGACAGATTAGTCGATAATGGATAATTAACTTAAAGAAATTGTATGAAATGCTGTGAATCAAAAAAATCAAGTGAAGCATTAAAACAATGTTAATCAACTAAAGTCGATTTGTTAATATTGCACTTGTATTTGGACTTAAAGCGACAAGTCTTGAAATATTGCAATTGACACATGTTTAATTTCGATTATATTTGCTTGTTGCTTTGTTAGCTCTACACAGCACTTCACACATTTAGGAAACGTGCACCTTCATGTTTGAATATCCAGTTGTTTATGTAGAATGGCTTCACATCAAGAAGAAGTGGTAGCTCAAGCTGGAGAGACCTTTTCGACAGCTATTCCCGTAGTGAATCCTCCAGAAAGAACTCCGACTACCTTAACCCAGAGAGCATTTAACCAGTTACGCATTCAATTTGGCCTTGCTGAGAGTGATTTTCTACTTCCCGGGCTGAATGATACTGCCGATAATCCACCTTATGGTTTTGTAGCAGTCAATCGCCAGATGTGCCTAAGTGGAGCAATTCCTCCTTTTAACGATTTTCTTCAAACGCTTCTCCTTCGGTTGACCATCTCTCCGTTTCAACTACATCCCAATGGCTATGCTATCCTGATGGGGTTATGTGTTTTATTTAGGAGAACTCTTGATCGTTTGCCGAGCTTCGAAGAAATTTTCTACGTATGCTCATTTGCTAAGAATAAAGATCATCCCTCAATTACTGTTGTAAGAAGCGCTAGGAATCATAAACTCATTACCGATCTTCCCGGAAGCGAACATGGCTTCTTGAATCAGTTTTTCTTTGTTCGCTACCCCCCAGGGTTTTATGCTATCTGGAGAGTAGGAAGTAAGATTAATTGCTTCTTATTTTTTCCATTCTTGAGCTTTTCGAGATCTGAGTTGCTAAGTGCTAATTTTACTCTTTCCTTTTTCAGCACTTCCTCCCCCCTCTAGAGATCCAGGCCACAAGCAAATTTTTGAAAGACTGAATGCCGTGGCTGCTGAGGAAAGGAGTATAAAATTTCTATTGAAGGATGAGTTTCTACATCAGTTTGGACTTCTACATTCTTCCCTCTCTACACAACCTCACGAAGTCCCTGATTTCCCAGCTAAGATATTAGATGCCCCAGTTTCTACTGACGAACCCGTACCGAAGGAACTTACAACTGAGGCTTCGTTGGTAAAATGTTCTACTCCAACTGTCATTGCGGGACCATCTTGTAAACTTGCTCTTGCCCCAGTTATCGAAGAAGAAGAGGATCTTCAACAAACCGGGAAGACTACTGATGAAGGAGTTGAGGTGAAGAGCCCTGTTGAACACATCGGTAATGACACTTTCGAAGGGTTGAGCGACTTTATAGTTACGTCTCAAGAACTCTTTAAAGATGATCTGTCCGCTGCTAAAATTGTATCTCCAGCGGTTGAAGCGACATCCGCTCTTCAACAAACTCCTCCATCTCAAGAATCAACATTGGTTGTAAAATCTGTCACCACCCCCAACTGAGGAGCGGTTCGTAGTTCGGCGCGTGTAGTTTGCACACACCACACACACTTAGGATTTATTGGCACTAATATGCACTTAAATCCTTTCAATTTGAAAATTCTCAAGTTATGCTTCTTTTTCAATTTCAGGTTCTTCAATGGGGCGAAGTGGCTCGTATTATGATGACTTTGAGTAGTATGGCAGGCGCAGTCAATATGTTTACAGGCGCTATCTTCCTCCTCATAGGGAAACTGATGAGGAGAGGGCTGCTCGAAAAGCTCAGGAGAGAAGAGCATATGAAGAACGGTACGGGAGAGGGGAAGAACGTCGTGACTCTTCCCACAGAGAGGATGATTCCCTTAAACGGAAATCCCATGACGACAAAGGAAAAAGCCACGCCACCGAAGGTTCGAGCAAACGGACCAAGCACAATGAAAAGTCATCATCTGACATTCCTAAAGATGCCATTGCTTCGGTGCCTCCTCAATCTCCCGCTCTTGCCCGTACCGACATTCAGACGATCATTGGCAAGCCCTCATATCAGGTCGGACCAGGCCCAGCTACTCTTCAAAGTCGATTTCCAAACTGGTGCTTGAAGGGAGTTCGCTTTAATCTTGATCTTGTTCCAATCGACAAACCAGCCATGTTGCGAAATCTTGACGCTGTCAAGCTTGATATTGAGAGAATGTCGAATTGGCAGAAACTTGTTGACGAACTCCAGAGAGTGAACCGTGCGAACCTTGAGGCTATGTTGACCATGGAGAATGATAAATCCGAATGGCAAAAGACTCTTGATCAACATGACGCAGAGATGAGGAGCATCGCCGCTTATAATGAAAAGCTTGAAGCGGAAGTTGGAAAGCTTAAAGAGGAGCGTGCTACGTCCTCCACTTCCTATTCTCAAAGGGAAAGTGTGCTTCTGCAACAAGTGCGGGATGCTCATGCTAGCCAACGAGAGGCCGAAGATAAACTAATGCGGCAGGAAAAGGTTATAGAAGATTATCACGCTGAAGTTGGACATTTGCGACAACAGACCAGCTCTCAGAACCTCGAAATTGAGACGTTAAAAACACGACTTGCTACAGTTGAGAAAGAGCGCGATGAGGCTGTTGCCGGTAAAATTGCAGCTGAAGAAGCTCATCAAGCCACCAAAGCCGATGTCAGTTCGACATTATTCGACTTCTACTTGCAAAGTGTCCTAGGGCGTGGCAGTCTAGCATTTTTGGGCCCCAAATATGAAATCATTTTGGCTGAAGTATGGGAAGCTGCGCTTGATATGCTTAAAGATGCTGGGTATGCCGAAGAAGAACTCGAGGCACATTACCTGGATGACCGAGCTTGTGCAGCCCTTGCCAGAGGAAAAGAGAAACTCGCTAGAGAGCATGCTGGGATGATGAAAGAAGCACCATCGATTGCCCCCGTCCCTCCTTCAATTTCGGCCGACATTGACATCACAGGCTCCGGTTCCCATTCTCCGTCCCTGCTAAAGTTATAACTGAGATTACAAGTGCACAGGGTGGAGATTAAGGCGAAGAGAGCACCGAAGCGCAAGCTTATGAAGTTGTCATTAGGAAGCCCACTTCTCCAGGTAATATTAACGTCGAACCAGGTCAAGCGGATCACTCATTTGCTTCAGCCAAGCTTGATGAACTCATTGCTTATTAGTTAAGACTCGATGGGCCGTTATCTCCTCTCTTCGCGGGAGATACTAATATTTTTTGCTTCTCTTCTGTAGTGAAAACGCCCAGTGTCATAGAAACTTCTCCTCCTCTAGCTGTTCCTCCTCCAACCTTTCAAATTACTCCTACTTCCCAGCCGGGATCGCAAGAAGAATTAATAGGAGCCCTTCAAGACTTGGACGATCCAGCCGCTTCGCAGGAGCAAAAGGCCGAAGGACTTGAAGGAGGCGAAGTATCTCCGGAGCGAACCCTTTCTGATGACATAAAATTGTCTGCTCTTGTCACCCCGAGGAGTGAGTCTTCTTCAAGGAGGAGGAGGAAGAGTACAACTTCAAAGAAGAAAGGGAGAAGCATTTCTGTTACTGTAAAGGAAACGGAAGTTGATCCAGCACTAGCTCTCTCTCCTTCTCCCCCAACTCTCCCAAGTCGGCTTGAAAAATTGCCTATTAAACCGGGTGAAGGCTTTAAAGGTGGTGGGAGAAAGAAGTGATGAGCCCCGCTTTTCCTACTTTGCTTTACTTTTTGCTTTTTTTGCATGTACTGGCCGGAGATTGTGCGGGTACCGGCCCTCGCTTTTCTTTATCCTGAAACATGTACCTGTATAAAATTTTCGTAGTATTGAATAAAATGTTCCTTTTACCTATACAAACTTCTATCTGTATTTGAGAATACATTTATTCTTTATTTTATACAAGTTCCTTGTTTCCTTTGTGTGATATTGCAATGAGCCTATGGTATGTTGTTTGAGCATTATTTCCATTCTTGTACTTATGGTGTGTTGCCCCCATACCATGGTTTATTGCAATCTCTTTCGCATTGGCAAAGTTTTTTAGAGAACAATTCCTCTATTTCGAGAAGACTTGTACTCTTTCTTTAGAGAGCAGCTTTTCCATTTGATGGAGGCTTGCATCTGTACTTTATAAGATAATATTTCCATTTTAAGGAAATATTTTTCGTATTTAGTAGGACGTGCCTCATTTTGGAGGAGTTTTTTCTCTTTTCTTTTTTTTTTGTTGCGAAGTTTTTACACTTCGCTTTTTGGAGAAAATAACTTTTATTTTGAGTGAATTTTCTTTCACGGCAAAGTGGGCTTTGACTTGCTTGTGCCTCTGGTAAGAGGGCTTTTTGTTTGATTGTGCCTCTAGGAAGAGGGTTTTTTGTTTGATTGTGCCTCTGGGAAGAGGGCTTTTTGTTTCTGCCTCTTGGGAGAGGCTTTTATCTTTTCCCTGTTCGCTGGGAAGCGGGCCTCCGAAGAGGGCTTTTCACATTTCGACTCGTGTGAAGTTTTATATCAGATCACGGTGAAATGTGTGCCTCTGAGTAGGGCTTTTACCTAGAAGTTTGGAGTTTCTTTCTCTTAGTTGGATGGATTCACGGGGGGGACACAATTGTCCTGTGCTACCGATTAGTCCGCAACTTTATGTCGAGAAAGAACTCTCTTTTTCTGGTGTGGCCCGCTCGAGGTCTTTTGGCATTTCAACTATGGTGAAATGGGCCTCCGAAGAGGGCTTTTCACATCTCAGCACTTGTGAAGTTTTATTTCAGATCCCGGTGAGATGTGTGCCTCTGAGGATGCTTGGAAGTTTCTTCCTCATGGTTGGTTGGATTCACGGGGCGAGCGCAAGTTACTTGGACGTTTGTTTACGTAGATTGTCTCAACTAGTGAATGAGCGCCTTGCCTTCCACTTGGAAAGGTGCCTTCGATCATCTCATCGACTCATGGGGCAGACGCAAGTTACTTGGACGCTTGTCTACGCAAATTGTCTCAACTAGTAAACAAGCGCTTTGCCTTCCTGTTGGGAAGGTGTTCCGATCATTCCTTACCGTGTTGAGAAAGTCTTCTGGTATGCCCCGTTTGAGGTCTTTATCCTCCGAAGAGTTGTGCCTCCGAAGAGGGCTTGGGCCTCCGAAGAGGTCTTTTGTTGTTTCATGCTTGCCCGCCCATGTCTCTTTGCCGTCTATTCATATCGGCGATCCTCGTTACCTTTTTCAAATACCCTTCCCTTTTAGTTGCCAGCAATTTCCCTTATCCAAAGAAATGTATTTCATAGTTGAGCGAATTGGTGGTGGTAGACACAGGCTTTTTAACTGGATGCTC
This sequence comes from Allium cepa, assembly GCA_030765085.1. Lineage (NCBI taxonomy): Eukaryota > Viridiplantae > Streptophyta > Magnoliopsida > Asparagales > Amaryllidaceae > Allium > Allium cepa. The sequence continues at coordinate 857,403,908 of CM060943.1, forward strand.
GTTTGTACAAACACTCATAGTTAGTTAGCAATGGCCTACTTCCAGCCGAATCGCTAACTTTTGTTCGAAGCTCGTAGGATTTGAGTGTGGAAATTTTGAACGGCTTAGCGTTTGCTTGTTGGGTGATGTCGAGGATTGCTCGGTCTTATGACGGGTAAGCTTTGTTTTTATGGCCTGCATTATTAAATCGACATTTTAGTAATACAATTGGCGTATTTTATATATCGAAATAAAGCAAAGCTGTCTATAATAGTAAAGAACACAAGATTTATAGTGGTTCGGCCAAGAACTGGGCCTACATCCACTTTATAGCTCTTATTATTCACTTGCACTGACTTTACAACGGCTTTCTATACAAGAATCATACATTCATCATTCTTTTACAATATTTCATTAAAGCTTTTAAGTAAAATACGGGCGCAAATGATTGCTGTTCCAAGCTCTTGGAATTGGGTCTCCTTCGACAGTTACAAGTTTGAATGTGCCATCCAGAAGTTTTTGGCCTATAACATACGGCCCTTCCCAGTTTGGTCCAAGCACGCCTGTAGGTGTCATAATTCTTTTTAAGATTAGATCCCCTACTTCAAAGCTGCGCCGAAGAACTTTGGAATTTAAGTGCCAGGCTATTCTTTGCTAGTGAGCTGCAGTTCTAAGTTCAGTTTCTTCCCTTTTCTCATTAAGGAAGTCAAGGGCTTCAAGTTGCAGGTTTTCATTTCCGGCTTGATTGAAATGGATTCTTCTACGTGAAGGGACCTCTATTTCTACCGGAATCATTGCCTCTGATCCATATGCCAATGAAAATGGAGTGTGCCCTGTCGCAGTTTTATGCTTAGTTCTCTATGCCCATAGTGCTAGCGGAAGTTTCTCGACCCAACCACCCTTTGCTTTTTTCCAGCTGTTTTTTGATGGTTGATTTGATAATTTTGTTTACTGCTTCCACTTGCCCGTTTGCCTGCAGATGAGCCACTACTGAGAAACTTTTCTGGATCTTGAATTTTATGCAAAAATCTTGGAACTCTTCACTTTCAAATTGGGTTCCATTGTCCGTGATTATCTTTTGAGGCACTCGATACCTGCAAATGATATTCTTAGTTACAAAGTTTATCATTTTCTTTGAGGTAATAGTAGCTAAGGGTTCAGATTCAGCCCATTGAGTAAAATAATCCACGGCAACAATAGGATATATGATTCCGGATTTTGCAGTTGGCAAAGGTCCGATGAGATCCATTCCCAAATAGCAAATGGCCACGGACTGACCATCTGCGTTATCTCAGTGGAAGGTGGTCTTGGGATTTTTGCAAATCTCTGTCATCGGTCATATTTTCGGGCGTAACTTACGGCATCACGATTAATATCCGGCCAAAAATATCCATAACGGAGAATTTTCTTCGCTAAAGTTTGACCCCCTGAATGGTCTTCACAATCTCCTCCGTGTACCTCAGTTAGAATTGTTTCAGCTTCTTCCTTGGTCACACATCGGAGTAATGGCATTGAGAATCCCCGCCTATACAATCGGCCATCTTGAATTACAAATCTGGATGCTTTTCTTAACAACTTATGCCGTTCTCTTGGGTTTTCTAGTAGAGAGCCGTCGCGTAGGTATTCCAATATCGTAGTCATTCATGATTCTCGCTCCTGTGATATAGTCATGATCCAGTTAATATCCATTTCATCAATGCTTGGAGTTGACAGGACCTCTACAGGAACTAATCCCAATAATTGAGCTTCCCCGGTGCTCGCATATTTTGCGAGGGAATCTGCCTTCATATTCTCTTCCTGGGGAATATGGCTTATTGTATAATGGTCGAAATCATCAAGAAGCTCACAGGCCTTGGACAAATATTTGGGCAGGTTCCCCCCTTTGGCCTGAAACTCTTTCATGACTTGACACACGATAAGCTACGAATCACTGAAGATCTGTAATGCCTTGATGTTCAGTTCTTTAGCAATTCTTAAACTGGCGATAAGAGCTTCATACTCTGCTTCATTGTTTGTCGAAGGGAATTCCAATCTTAAAGCATAACACAGTGACCGTCCTTCAGGGGTTTCAAGTACAACCCCGGCCCCAGAACAGTAATCGTTTCTTGCGCCATCAACATACAATTTCCACCGGATTGAAGGATTATCGGTCACCACATCCTCACTATTGCCCTTGTCCGTACACTCTGCAATGAAGTCTGCCAAAGCTTATCCATTGATTGCTCTCCGGGGGTGATAAGTGATGTCATATTGGCTGAGTTCAATATTCCATTTCAAAAGACGACCCGAAGTTTCAGGACGAAACAGGACTTGCTTCAAAGGCTGATCGGTGAGGACTTTGATGGGATGAGCTTGGAAATATGGCCTCAATTTTCTTGATGCAATTAATAGACAATAGGCGAGCTTTTCCAACTTTGAATAGTTCAATTCTGCCCCAGTGAATCTCTTGCTGATGTAGTAGACCAGGCGCTGAATTTTCGCATCCTCCCGTATCAACGCTGCGCTGAGGGCATGAGACGAGATTGCCAAATATACAAAAAGAACTTCACCATTGTCAGGCTTAGAAAGTATAGGAGGCGTTTCCATATGACGAACCAGCTCATCGAAAGCTTTCGGGCATTCAGGAGTCCAGTCAAAGTTTTTTCTTCCTTTCTTTAGAGCATCGAAGAATGGAATGCATTTATCAGTAGCTTTGGAAATGAACCGACTCAAGGCAGCAACTTTTCCATTGATGCTTTGCAATTCCTTCTTCGTTCTAGGAGCTTTGACTTCTCTTAAGGCAGTTATCTGAGCCGGATTGGCTTCAATGCCCCTTGCACTCACAATGAAACCCAGAAATTTTTCAGATTCTACCCCAAATGAACACTTCAAAGGATTCAGCTTCATACCGTACTTTCGGAGGATTGAGAACATCTCTTCCAAGTGATCCATGTGGTCCACTGCTTTCTTTGACTTTACCAGCATATCATCGACATAAACTTCCATAGTTTTGCCAATCTGTGGTTTAAACACGGCATTCACAAGTCTTTGGTAAGTTACCCCTGCATTCTTATGTCCGAAAGGCATGACTCTGTAGCAGTAGAGACCAACATCGGTGATAAAGCTTGTTTCCTCCTGATCTGGCTCATGCATCATGATCTGGTTATATCCGAAATAGGCATCCATAAAAGATAACAATTCATGCCCTGCCGTTCCATCCACCAACTGGTCAATCCTGGGTAACGGAAAGCAGTCTTTGGGGCAGGCTTTGTTTAGATCTGAAAAGTCAATGCACACTCTCCATTTCCCATTAGCATTTTTAATCAGTACAGGATTTGAGACCCAATTCGGATAAGTAGATTCCCTGATAAAACCATTCTCCATGAGACGATCAACTTCTTCCTTCAATGCCGCTGACCTTTCAGGACCTTGAGTTCTTCTTTTCTGCTTTACCGGTGTAAACTTCGGATCAATATTTCAGGTATGCACCGTAATTTCTGGAGATATTCCACACGTATCGTCATGGGTCCAGGTGAATACATCCATATTTGTTTTCAAAAACGATATCAAAACATTTTGAACCGTTGCATTAAGCTGCGAACCCACATTCAGCGCTTTATTCGGGTCTTTCGGATCAACAGGTACCGGGACTGTCACTTCAACTGGTACCACTCTATTTTCCCCTGCACTGGCTTTTCTTGGATCCATCTCTCTTCGCGCACCGCTATGTTCGCCTGTGCAGGGTCCACCCTGTAATTGCTACAAGGTTGATTCTTTGATGCGGACCAGGGATGCCGCATCCTTTCCCATTTCTCTCTTCCTCGATTCACGCAACTCTGTAAGATAACATTCTCGTCCAGCATTCTGATCCCCTTTCACCACACCGACTCCATTATCTGTGGGGAATTTTATGGTCAGACACCGTGGGGCAAGAATTGCTTTAAACGCTGCCAGAGTTGGTCGGCCTAGGAAGGCATTGTAGGCAGAAAACTCTTAAACAATAACAAAGGCCTATTTTCGAGCCACTTTTCTCTACCCCTCTCCAAGCTCTACGAACAAATCAATAGTCCCAATAGGCTGTTTCGGCTCACCAGTAAAACCAGCAATCTTTAGTGATGAAGCTTGAACATCAGCCATAGGAATCTTCATTTGATCAAAAGTCTTCTTGAAGAGAATGTTGCATGAAGCTCCACAATCAACCAGAACTCTTTTCACAGTAGCTGGCCCAATACAAGCGGAGATGACCAAAGGATCAATGGTAGGAGCTTCAACACCCATCGAATCCCTAGTACTGAATATAGTGTCAACACTATAGGTTTTCTGCTGCTTCAGGGGCGCAGCATCTTCTAACACAAAAACACTTTCATCTGCCGGTGCATACTTCAAAGCACGGGCGTATCTTTCCATCTCGCCCCAAATCATGCCAGCTGGGTGAGGGCCTCCTATAACCACATTTATAACAGGCCTCTCTGATTCATGAGCTGCCGCCTTCTCACTTGAGCCAGGACAATGAACAGGAACCTGTTGTCCTTGAGTTGACGAGGTTGGGCCATTCTTGTTCCTTCGTACATATTGTTGGAGCTTGTTTTGCTTCAATAGTTCCTCAATTACCTCCTTTAAGTGAAGGCGCTCGTTAGTATCATGCCCGGGCTGGTTATGGAAGCGGCAAAACCTTCCATTCTTCTCAGCTTTTCCATTAACTCTTTGCTTAGCTGGTGCGGGGAACTCAACCGTGTCTTTGTTTGCAAAATAGATGTTTTCCGGGGTATCAGTCAGGGGGGTAAAATTGAAAGGACGCCCTTTCTTCGCATCTCCTTGCTTCTTCTGGGCATCGTTCCTCCTCTTTTAATTGCCAGATTCCTTCTTATTCGGAGTAGCATTACTATTTCCAGCCCTTGTCGATACCACCTTAGTCGGTGCTTGGAGGCTTTCCAGACGCATGATTTCATCGGCTTTCTTATAAAACTTGTCAAGTGAATTTGGTTCCTTCATTTTCAACCATCTCCCGAACTCACTTGTCTTATCAATAGCCTTCATCAGGTACATCAAAATCATTCTCGGCTCCGCATTGTCCACTTCAGCCAGAGCTATATTGAAGCGATTCAGGAAAGCTCTAATGGATTCTCCAGGATTCTGCTCCAAGCTGGATAACGACATTATATCCTTCGCCTTTGACGCATATAACCGAAACTGTTCCTTGAATTTCCGGGTCAAATCAGAAAATTGGTCTATCGATCGGACCGGCAGCTTTGTGAACCAAAGTAAAGCAACTCCTTCCAGGTATACCGGAAAATACCGGCATTTGATTTCATCAGAGGCTCTGGCACCCGTCATGTGCCAATCATACTTATACAGAAACTCATTAGGATCGCTCGTTCCCTTGTAAGCTGGAATAGTTGGAGGGACAAACTTGCTTGGGTATTCTGCCTTCTGGATTTTTTCAGTGAATGGAGTTTTGCTCGGAGCGAAACCCCATTCTTTCACATCTTCGTTTCTCTGCATACTTTCTTTCATAATCTGACAAAACATGCCTGAGAAATACTCTTCATCATTCTGAGGCTCAATGGGACAAACATCAGCCATTCTCTCCAAATTTTGCCTTGAAAGTCGCTCACGGAGAGTCGGTTGCAGCCCTGATCCTCCGGCTTAGGGAGGTGTCCTTTCCACTGGATCAGCCGCCCTTTGAGGGATATTTCTTCCTTCCACATTCTGGACTTCATCAGCGAGATTTCCCACTTTAGACACCGGTTGACGGTTTGCCTCAAATAAAGCATTCAACCTTTCCATCATTAGGTTATTCTAAGCTTCTATTTGCCGATGTAGCCCGGATACAACGACATCTAGCTCTGCTCGTGTAACTCTGACAGTTGGGGTTGTTTGACTTAAAGGAGGTGAGGTTGCAGTAGTCTCGCGAACATCATCAGATCTAACAGACTTGCGCTTCCTTCCAGGAGCCATTATCTCAGATAAACTTTTGGTTTTTAGAGAAATCCTTTCTACAAACTTCTGTGAAGCTATGATGACAGGTCCTTGAGTTCAATTATCAGTGAAAGCACCAAAAAAGTTAACGCAAAGAGTTAGACGCTAACACCCCGATACAAAATGAGATTGAATGAAAGCACTACCCGTTAACACGGGAAACAGAAAAAGAGTAATTCACTGAAAAAGCAGTAAGAGACACAGAGTTTATAGTGGTTCGGCTTTTGATCAAGCCTACGTCCACTTCAATCCTTCTTTATTGCTAGTATGATTACAATCCTTTACAATTTCTTTCAATTACGATTCACTTCAAAAGACAAGTAGCTAGAAAAAATTCGATGCAAGAGAATTCTCAGAATCCATGGTTGAATGTGTTGAATCCCTATTTGAAGTTGATTGAAGCTTCTTGTGAGTTTCAAGCGTTGGAGTAAGGCTCGGTTTGAAGATGACAGAGTCTCGACGCTTTGAGGAAAATGATCGAAAAGTCCCCTTCATGTTGGAGCTCATGCCGTATTTATAGGGAGTTTTGGATGGAGCTATAGGTCGCGCGCGACCTAGGATATATCATAACTCATTCGCGAGTTAGGAAGATACGAGTCACAACTTAACAGGCTCGTACCTAATCATTTGGTAGATCTCCCCTGCATCTGGGAAAGCGGCTCTATTTATTCTCCAAGTATTAGGTCGTGTGCGACTTAAGTCATGCCATAGGTCGGTAGGTCGGGCGTGACTTAAGGTCACAGTAGAACAGGGTAGCGTAGTTACTGATCCTTTCTCAAATGAACTAAGGAGTTAGGCGACTTAGGGATAAGCCTGTTATAACTTAGGTCGTGGCCGACCTAATTCTCGAGCGACTTAGTGGTTGTGAGACCTCGGTTTTTGCAGAAGACGTTAGGTCGTTGTTGCTTTAGCACTTTAGGTCGCAGAGTGTTTAGGCCGTTAGGTCGTTAACTCCATGAGTCGCTTACTAGTTAAGTCGATGCTCCCCTTAAGTCGCTCACCGCTCTTAAGCCGTTAAGCCCTTAAGTCGTCCAACTCTCTAGGTCGCCCTGCTCCCCTAGGTCGTAAACCTTTATGTCGTTAGGTCGTTCCATAAACCTAACTTGTTAGGTCGTCCATCTTTTGGTCGTTAGGTCGCTAGGTCGTCTCGTTCCTTTAGGTCGTGCCATTCTTTAGGTCGGGTCATCTTTAGGTCGCTGGAAAAGCGGAGTTAACAGAAACCCCTATCAATATCGTGGCATCCCACAACCGACCATACTTCAAAAGCCACACAACAAATAAATTAACACAATATAAAACATTTTTATAATCACTAAGAAATACGCTCTTATATACATAATCGAATCAAAACTCATAATAAGGCATTCTATTACCTTATCTCTTAATAACTTACCCCACCAAAACCAAGGTTCTCGCTTAACTTCGCTCTGATACCAAGTATCACAAACCGCCAATCCGCACAACTCTAGTAGACAATATACCACACATTTCAACCCCAAATTTAATGGAAAGATGGATATTTATGGGAAAGTAAGAAGAAAGAAGAAGAGAAAAAGGAAACTGAAACAACATAGAATCTAACAATCATAGCGGAGCAACGTATAATATAATATCAATGATCATCACAAATGATAAACGGTTATAAACATACATCAGTCAGAGTATAAAAATAAATCAGAAACATCAACATGCACGGTTATTACAACATATCTCCACAAATGTTGATAATTTTGAACAATGCAGCGGAAATTTAAACAAATATGGAATACGTCCTAAAGGCCTCAAGCTTGTTTCCTAAGCTCTAATGCATCCCAAGCAATCTGTAAATATGCTCGGTTTGACCAGAGCATTATTATAAAATAACACCTGAGTCAATTTGGAAAACCAACAAGAGAAACATACCCAAATGGATTTTGAAGTTATCAAACTCTTTCAAAGTAAAGGTATCTCGTAAGACCACGCCGCACATAAACATGGATGGTTTTTACATTGATAACCAAAACATTTTCTATAGAAAATCTGGTGATATTATAATAATGTCTAGGAATTCAAAGTAATATATAAAATAGTTGCAATGCTTGCATCTCACATTTAAGCATAGTCGGGCATAACTGTCCCCAAAGCTCGTATTGGAGAGTGGATTCCATACTATGACACGGTAAGGAACTGCCTACATCTCTAGATAAAATGCATCATGGTCTGACAGAAAACATCTTGTACCGCTACCACACAGGGCTGGCCTACCACTTGACTAGTAGTACCGAATATGATCACCCATCCCCCAATGAATACATGTGTTGATCTAGATGTGGAATGACCATACCCGAATGGGAGCGACTCACTTGGTCCTGCTACATAACTGATTTATGTCATTTTTCGATTGTTGAGGCTCGATGATGCATTTACCTTTATATAGCACTTCCCACTTGGAATGCTAACACTGCCCTCTAGGTAACAATGCAATAATAGCATTCATTCATACAAGTACATTCCATCATCTTCTAAATATCTTTACTTCGAAACGCTTGAGTTGGGTCAAAGTGTTTTTTGGATAACATACCAGATCTCGGTCTCTTCGAAACTACTTATGATAATTCTCGATAAACTCAACCCTGTTTCTTTAGGGAATAAATAGTCAAAAATAAGAGCGGAGATCACATCCTAACCGTTGGTGGATGGATTTTCTTATCATTTGTCCTAGGAGAATGAAACGAGAATTATACACCAAGTACAACATTATCGGAGATGACTATGCCATATAACTCATGTGTTTCTCCCAGATATTTCCAAAGTTACGTTTCAGGTCCAAATTTGATAGTTAGTTATTTAATTTCCAATAAACATACATTCAAATCAGGGATTTTAATTCAAAATGTGAAAAACAACATTGGTTTAGCACATAAGCAACCACTAGCCTCTGTTAATAAATCTTTCCATTAACTCAAATCACCTTGTAAATATTTGTACCAAAATACTTTTACAAAGATTCATTCACAAATCCTTATTATTTTCAATTCTTAGAAAAATATCTATATACTTTTCTCCATTATAAATATATTCACAAAATACTGGGGAAGATTTCCTTTTTATACAATTGTAAAATCATTTATAAAATCCATTATAAATCCACAAGACCATTTACAAAACATCTTTTATAAATCTATAAACCCATTTCTAAAATTCTTTTATAATTATCGAAAACCATTTATAAAACTCTTTTATCTTGTAGGTAATCTTCCTTCAAGTTTCTAGACCACGTTATATGATTCCTCTTATAAAACCCAAATCTATTTATAAAATCCTATTTATAAACCTCGAAAAAAATTATAAATAAATTTTAAACATTTACTTTAAAACACTATTATATAATGATAAACCTTTTAAATATTAAAAAATTAAATTCAAAACATCCTAAAAATAATATTTAGTAATTTAAAAAACTTTCTTAATAAAATAATAATAATTTATCTTCAACATTGGTATAAATAATAATAATAAATTTTCAAACTTTATTAATGTTAACTCCACTTTTTCAGCAAGGCCGTGATATCAAAAAATCGACCGAGAAGCCAATTATTGTTCGTCTCGAAGAATGGTCAACTCAACATCTCAACAAAGCAAGTTCTGTTGAATGGTTTTTCAGATAAGATCCCCTACGGAGGGGGGTCCAGTGTAACGACCCGTAAATTTCGACAATTAAATTTTTAATTAAAAAGGATTTTGAAATTTAAATTTTGTAGAAAAGGGAAATATATATATATATAAAGGAGGTAAATTAATACTAGATGAACGCTAAATGAAAATTTATAGCAACGGTAATTAAAAATCTTAATTATTGTTAAATTTAATAGAAATCTAATGATTGAGATAATGGAAGATTTATACCCTTGTGTAAGTTGCATAAATAAAGGAGAATTAAATTTATAATTAATAATGAATTGTAGAAACGGTTATTTAACTTAATTGTTGAAAGGTTAAGTGAAATATCAATAAAGGAATAGTGTAATTTGTTGCACTTGAATAAAATATAAAATAAATAATTAAAGATAAAAATTTAAATTACCTATGTATTAGTAAATTGGTAAAACGGTAACTGTATAAGAATTAAGATAGTAATACAAATGGCAGTTGCTGGACAACCAATTTAATGCAAATTCAAATGTGATTGAGACGACTGTTGGGTTTTAATGGAGTGTAAATAAATAGTGAAAAACATTATAATATCTTAATTTAAATATGATTGTTTAATTAATACTAAAAGAATAAAATTGAAATAGTATTTAATGTAATAACAACTATAATAAATTGCAAGTGTATAATGGAAGTAAATTGTTAATAAATGGATGTAAATATTAACTAATTGATGGAAATAAAATATAAATGAATGTTTGGATAAGATCATAAGTAAATGCAATTAGGTAGCATGTATTGGAAATAAAGTTCATTTAAATATTGAGAAATTTTAATGTTGTTATTAAGAAAAACGTTACTTTAGTAATTTTTAATATAGTAACGGGTGTGCGAACGCGAATTTATGGAAACGTAAAACTTATTTTAACTGAGTATTTGAGTGTAGACTTATGAAATAGAGTAATGACAATAAATTTTTGTACGTTATTTATTCTATTAGTTTGTTAAGTTTTATTTTGATCAATTTCAATTAATGCACTAAATTATTGCAGTTAGTGTGGAATATTGGTAAGTGAATAAATAAGATGTAACCTAGATAAATTTCCATTCATAATATGATGATTAATGTGATATAAAGAATGAAACCAAAATGGAATGAATTAATTGAGTTTCTAACTTTATTTATGCGTAAAGTTAACAAATTTCCAATAAAATTTAGATACGGTAAGTTATGCAAATAAAAGATAAAATTTTGGGAAATATTTATGTATTGGAATATAAAAGAAATGTTAATTAGGTAGTTGAGTAATAATTGATTTATTTTGAGTTGTAATCCAATAAAATCAAATTTATTAGAATATATTAATTGTAGTAACCTTTGGAAATTGGAACTTAGTAAAAATAATCTGGATTGGATTTCAAATAAATAGGTTAGGGTGAGTAACTGAATTACATACTATGAATAAGTAAACCAGGAAGATTAAATTTAATTAATATAAAATAGTTGATTTATTGCAAACAAAAGATTATGTAAATATTTAGTTAGGTGGAATTAAAGATAATTACATAATAAGGTATGAATCCACTACTATTTTATTTATGGAAATGAAAAGAGTACCAAAAACAAGCTTTGTCAGTGTATTTAAGTTTAATGTATAATAATAAGTTAATGGTAATAAAAGAAGTTTAAACATCTGTTAATAGAGAGTTGAGTTTAAATCTAAGAATATTAAGAAGTAGATTTTTGAATACAACATTTGATCCATCCACTTAAAATGTATAGATAGGATAATCGCTGATTTTTGATTTAAGTAGTGCAAACGGAGATTTATCTATTTATTGGAATTGGAATTTATAAGTGTATAAATAGGAAATAAGTGAAATTTATTTTAAATATTCATAAATGAAGATTTAGATGAAGGTGAGAATGGTAATTTTTTAAATAGTAGAGACGTACACAAATCAATGTAGGTAATTAGAAATAAAATGTTGTCGAAACGATAAAACGTTTCTTGTGAAAAATGGATGACATAACGAAAAAGAGTAATGTATTCACTTGAATATAAATTGAAACTTATTTAAGGTATTAATTACAATGGATAGAGATTTTGGGTAACATTGTAAATGATATGTAAGTAATGCAAATGTATGTTAATAGTAAGGGATTAGGATGAATTAAAAATTTGTAACATAGGAATTACCTGCCTATTTGTTAATAAAAATTTGAATGGTTAGTAAGTTATAATAGAATAAGTGTACATTAGTGGAATTGAGGTAACGTTGGTTTTAATGTTGAGAAAACAAATGGGTATAGTAAAGTTTAAGTGAAATTGTAAGTATGTATTGGGGAATGAATTATTGCAGGGAAATATTTGGTAACCATTGCAATAAATGTAAATTTGTGTGCATTAATATGAAATTTAGTAATAGGTGTGAATAACTTAAATTTCTTCATAGGATAAAGAATGATGGAAATAATGTTTAATTAATATATCGGGATTTAATTGATCATAAAAGGTTGATTGCAAATCAAACGAAAAATGCTTAAATGGGAATTAAGTTATTTATTCATTTGGATTTAAAGCATGATTGAAATTTTTGGAAACTGAATAAAACGTTTTATGTTGATTGAAATTTAAGCTGGAAGTAATTAAGATACATAAAATATGTATAATATGGAATTCAAATATACATAGAAATGTGGATTTTAGTATGTAAACGTAATCTATTGAGAATGGATAGAAATTTAATCTGTAATTATTACAGTAATTTAGAATTTAGTTGAAATTGGAAATTTATCTATGTATTTGGAAATTTATGGAATTGTGAATATATATATGGAAATTTAAATGAAGCATCCAATTATACATGTGTGAATACGCTTAAAATGCAATGTAAATGTTGAGAAAGAAATAATTTAATCCGTAACGTGTATAATTAATATCCTTTTGGGACCACTTCTGTTTGCACGTTAAAATTCGTGCACACCTATCCTTTTGCGATCTATCTATAAATATGATGTGATAAACCCTAGCCTCCTTTCTATTGTCAATTGGCTGTACGTTCATTTTTCTTCATCTCTTTCTCTTCCTCAATGGTTACAAAACCTAATCTATCTACTATTCAAATTTTCTAATAAAATTCAAACGCTCCACAAAAATTCCAGAAAATTTTATGATAAAGTTCTCGAGACACGTAATCTGCTGGTACAATTCGTTTTCTGTTTTGGATATTCGTTTGACCAGAAAAAATTCGACGATGTGCTGTAGCTTTTAGCTGACGTGGCCATTGAAGTTAAGTGGGTTTTGTTTTATTTTATTTTATTTTATTTTTGTTTTCAAATCGTTTAAAATGAATATCCTTTTCATACGTTCTCCGATTCACGCGAAATTTCTTTTGTTAGGATCGTAATTTAGTTCCGGATCTGATGACGATGGTTTGGACAGATTTGGGGACCGTCGGATTTTTTTAGTTTAAATCGGGTTAAATTCGATTTAAATTCAAAAGGTGAGTGTTTAAACCCACTCACAACTACTAGAAGCTTTTATGTTTGTTAAATTAATTTTTGAAATGAATAGAAATTTATTTATGAGTATTTGGCATGTTTATTTCACTCATATTTGTTGAATTGCATTTATTAAATTTAACTGTTAATTTAATTTATTTATTGCGTATTAATTGATAGTTAGAATTTATTTGTTTGCCTATAAACTGCTAGTTAACAGTTATATAGATTATTACTGAATATAAACTGTTAGATTAATAGTTGTTAAATTTAATCTGAATAAAATTGCCAATTATTACCTGTTATATATTATCAAAAATAAATTGTTATTGATTGATATTGCTTGATGATTGTGATTGGATGATGGGTGATGTTGATGGATGTTTTATTGTATATCATTAAATTGCAAATTATCATGCATATTTCCTTTCATTCGGGATTGTGGTTTGAAATGATATACAACCACAAAATTTTATATCTTTTAAATTGCGGAATGAAATGATAAATATCCGTATCACTTGACCATAGGATAGAAAATTATATACAGGCACCGCGGTCTATATATAACTATTTTAATGTGATTTCTATGGTTTGGATGGAATACGGTTTATAATAATCTTAAATTTTATATTGTATAAATATTATTCTTCCATATATATACATATGAAGTTGAAAATTTTGAAATTAAAAGGTGTATAAATCTTTTTACTAAAAATGGAAAAAATTTAAGAAAATGGAGTTTGATAATTTATATCATATGTTTAAATGTTAAGTTTGGAAATTTTAAGATATGATATTTATAATTGGATTTTTCCCAAGATAAATTGAAATGAATATTCTAGTATAATTTGAATTGAAAAAAATATATATTTTATTACTAAAAATTGGAGTTTTTATTTATTTATGGATTTTATGTGAATATTCAAGTCTAATTAATAGAACATTCGATTTGTTGAAAGAATAAAATCCAACTTTAGTTGAAATATTAATACTCCAAATGGATATACGTATATATATATATAAATTGAAGTGGTTTTGGAACTTGAGAGAGATAATACAAATTTTGGTTTAGACTTTAATAAGGAAATGTATTTGTAAAGCCATGAGAACTATTTTCTTTACAAAGTAACATCTAAGTTAAACCTTTTAATTCATATACCGTTGAATATCCAAACCATTCAAGTTTTAGAAGTTATGGTCTTAAATTATGATTTTCAAAATATTATGCTTTGAAATATTTGATTTTCAGACGTTATGAAGTTAAAGCATTATGATTTTGGAAAAGAATTATATTTGGGATAAGTGATAAAATATGGTTTTGGGTTTTGAAATGATATCGTATTCATGGTTATGAAATGGAATGTTTATTCTGATTTTTAAAGTATAACCTATTTTTAAATGACCGCGGTGTTATAATAACGATGGGTTGGCAAAGAGACCGGGATCGGATATGGACATACTCTCTGTCGATACCGAAAACCACTTTGACTAACCGTGTACGCGGTGGAGATTCCAGAATGAAGTAGGTGGTGGCGATGTTTCCTGTAAGGTAAATACGTGGACCCGACTCCCGTGAGTTGGCATAAGGTGGCTAAAACAGGAGCGATTCTCAGGCCAATGAGGTCATTCCTCTGATCGGACCCTCCTCTTCGATATTATACTTTGACTTGGATTGATTCAGTGGCCACTTCTATATTTTGATTTTGGGGAGTTAGTCCGAGGTGGGCGGTAACTGCGGCTACGCGTTTCCACCAGCCTGGATAGCAATTGGTATATCTACCCTGGCATTGCCTAGTTGTGCCGTGTCACCTACCATACCGAGCCTTTACTACGAGTTTCTATTTGTGTCGTACCTATGGAGTATCCTTTGGTAGCCTCCCGATCAGGAGGTATTACGGTATTGTATAGACTATTGGCATTTTAAGTGTTAAGGTGGAAAATGTAAAGCCTTAACGCTATTTAAAAGTAAGTTTATTTTACAATTAGGCACTATTATAATAGCGCAATATACTACATAGTAAATAGTTTAACGGATCCTTAGGAGATGTAAATCCCGAGCATCTCTTGAGTTACTGTACTCATATTTATTTTTGTTAATTTAACTCACATAAGATCTTTTAGTTCTGACTCGAGTGTTTTTGTCTTTTCAAATTCGCTCGGGTCAGTCCGAGCGTTTCAGGATCGAAGATTTTAGCTTTGGGACGAAGACGAAGAATCTGTATTATATTATTTATAATATTGCACCACACTCTAAATTTCCGCTGCATTGATTGTATTGGTATGTGTAACTCTGATATTCATTGTATAAGAAAAATAAATATTTTGTAAACAGTTATCATGAACTGTATATTGATTATTATATTTTATCCTTCCGCTGTGAGATTCTATTTTGTTTTATTTCTTCTCTGTTTTATCTTATTTACCCCATAACAATCCGCCCTTGCATATGCTTTGAATTGGCACGTGTGTCGGTTTAAAGTGTGCGAAAAGGCAGGATGTTACAGTTGGTATCAGAGCTTTGGTTTAGCGATAAACTTTGGCTCTGTGGGGTTTGACTCTTTGTTAATAGGATAGAAATATCCTATGGGAGTCGCTGAGTGTATATATATATGAGAGAGCGTATTTGTTAGTGTTATAAAAGGATTTTTGATATTGTGTTGACCTGTTCCGCTTTGTATTTATAAATTCTGGTTGATGCATAGGACGCTATGTCATCAATAGGAATTTCTAAACACTTAATAGGACAGACCGACATAATATCCGTTTTAATATAGGTGAATGAAATAATTTTGTCTATTATATTTTCTATATATAAAATAAAGTTTTAAATGATATTATGTATATATTTGATTGATATAGATTGGATGTTAGGAAATAAAAATATTTATAATAATTAAAGCTAAGTTGAATTATAATAAATCAAATTGGAGATTTTAGAACTTAAGTCCGGGATTTTAAAAATTTGCTTTCAAAGGATTTATGAAATATAATGCTTTGGTTTATAAGTATTTTCTTCTATAAATATTTCATTTTAATTCAGAAGAATTGTTTTAAAGAAGATTTTGGAGAAAATAAATTTTGTACTTTCCTCTCTGTCGTTGGAAAATAATTTCGGTGATGGCGGCCGCATCATCGACTTTCATTTTCAAGTTTCGAAGGGGAAAGCCCACAGTAGTAAATTCTACTGCAGATTTATTTTGAAAATATCTAAAATTTTAATTTTTTCAAATATAATTGAGATATAAAAGTAGTAAGAAATTATTTATTATTTTTTTTAAGATAATTTGAAATTTGACCCGGTATTTAATTCTTAAATTTCCATTAATTAATGGTTTAAATTATTTTAGTGAAATAAAAGGTAAGTAATTAATGAAGTGAAACCTCTAATTTAGAGAATTAATGCTAAGTTATAAAGGAAGTTAAATTTTTAACTTATAAGAGAGGTAAAGATTTATTGAACAATGAATGAATTAAAAGAATTTAGATAAACTTGTATAAGTTCAATTGCATTTTTCTTTAACATATATATAACTTACCAAATATAAAAAGTTGAAATGTTAAATGAGAGATCGGAATTGAATATTTTACAAGTAGGAATTTTGGGAAATAATGAAGGATTCAATGAATTGCTATTATAAATAAGAATATAATGGTATAAACTTAAGTTATAATTTGAATTTTTCCATAATTTAAGATAAGTATTATTAATAGGTGATTTTAAACTTAAGTAAATAAAATGAAATTCTTTAACAAATAAAGATTGATGTGTAGGGTTATAAACTTAAGTGTGATTTAAATGCTACTAGTTTAATATAAGTGGAAGTGGGAAATTAAATTGTTACTACTATTAAATATAATAGAAACATCAACATTTAATAAATGAATGAAATTAAAGGTAAGTTGAAATTTTAATTTATAAAACGAATATATATTTGATGAACCGTTAATTAATTAAAGGAATTGAGAAGAAACTTGTATAAATTTCCACTTACATTCTTAAAACATATATAACTTACCATATAAGAAAAGTGAAAAGTTAGTAAGAAAATGTAAGGGAAATTCTTACAAGTGAAGAGTAAGGTAATGAAAGTAATCAATGAATTTGCTGTGATAAAATGAGAATTAAATTGTATAAACTTAAGTTAAATTGGAAATTCTACCATATAAGTAAAGGTAAGATTATAAATAGATGATATAAACTTAAGTAAATAAAATAGGATACCAATATAATGAATTTTGTAATAAATGGAAAATGAAATTTGTAGGAAATGAAGAAATCCCTCCATAAATGAAAAAAAAAAGAAAATCAAACAACTAAAGCATGAATTAAATGTATAATAAGTTAATTTGGTTGTTGGTTTGAATTGTATTGTTTGATTTATGGTTGTTGGGTAAGGAATTTGAAGTTTTAGATGAATAAATAATCTATCTTTGTTCCGTCTAAGACTGTTGAGTAAAGGATGCACTTGATAGTTATTTTCATTCCATACAAATTTCAAGTTCTGAACCCGAATAACTATTTGTTTGATGAATTAAATGGTTGCTTTGTCTTGTGTAGGTATGCTGTTTGTAAGGTTGATGGTTGTTGTTTTGTTTGGTTGTTTAATGGTTGAAACCACTTAAATATTTCACTTTATATAAATTTGTATATTTTAGCTAAATTAACTAATTTTGTAAATTTAAAATATTGATTTTGAAATTCTTCTTTTCCTTTTTTTCCTTTTCGGGGACGAAAAGTTTTGAGTGGGGGAGAGTGTAACGACCCGTAAATTTCGACAATTAAATTTTTAATTAAAAAGGATTTTGAAATTTAAATTTTGTAGAAAAGGGAAATATATATATATATATATATATATATATATATATATAAAGGAGGTAAATTAATACTAGATGAACGCTAAATGAAAATTTATAGCAACGGTAATTAAAAATCTTAATTATTGTTAAATTTAATAGAAATCTAATGATTGAGATAATGGAAGATTTATACCCTTGTGTAAGTTGCATAAATAAAGGAAAATTAAATTTATAATTAATAATGAATTGTAGAAACGGTTATTTATCTTAATTGTTGAAAGGTTAGGTGAAATATCAATAAAGGAATAGTGTAATTTGTTGCACTTGAATAAAATATAAAATAAAGAATTAAAGATAAAAATTTAAATTACCTATGTATTAGTAAATTGGTAAAACGGTAACTGTATAAGAATTAAGATAGTAATACAAATGGCAGTTGCTGGACAACCAATTTAATGCAAATTCAAATGTGATTGAGACGACTGTTGGGTTTTAATGGAGTGTAAATAAATAGTGAAAAACATTATAATATCTTAATTTAAATATGATTGTTTAATTAATACTAAAAGAATAAAATTGAAATAGTATTTAATGTAATAATAACTATAATAAATTGCAATTGTATAATGGAAGTAAATTGTTAATAAATGGATGTAAATATTAACTAATTGATGGAAATAAAATATAAATGAATGTTTGGATAAGATCATAAGTAAATGCAATTAGGTAGCATGTATTGGAAATAAAGTTCATTTAAATATTGAGAAATTTTAATGTTGTTATTAAGAAAAATGTTACTTTAGTAATTTTTAATATAGTAATGGGTGTGCGAACGCGAATTTATGGAAACGTAAAACTTATTTTAAGTGAGTATTTGAGTGTAGACTTATGAAATAGAGTAATGACAATAAATTTTTGTACGTTATTTATTCTATTAGTTTGTTAAGTTTTATTTTGATCAATTTCAATTAATGCACTAAATTATTGCAGTTAGTGTGGAATATTGGTAAGTGAATAAATAAGATGTAACCTAGATAAATTTCCATTCATAATATGATGATTAATGTGATATAAAGAATGAAAGCAAAATGGAATGAATTAATTGAGGTTCTAACTTTATTTATGCGTAAAGTTAACAAAATTTCCAATAAAATTTAGATACGGTAAGTTATGCAAATAAAAGATGAAATTTTGGGAAATATTTATGTATTGGAATATAAAAGAAATGTTAATTAGGTAGTTGAGTAATAATTGATTTATTTTGAGTTGTAATCCAATAAAATCAAATTTATTAGAATTTATTAATTGTAGTAACCTTTGGAAATTGGAACTTAGTAAAAATAATCTGGATTGGATTTCAAATAAATAGGTTAGGGTGAGTAACTGAATTACATACTATGAATAAGTAAACCAGGAAGATTAAATTTAATTAATATAAAATAGTTGATTTATTGCAAATAAAAGATTATGTAAATATTTAGTTAGGTGGAATTAATGATAATTACATAATAAGGTATGAATCCACTACTATTTTATTTATGGAAATGAAAAAGTACCAAAAACAAGCTTTGTCAGTGTATTTAAGTTTAATGTATAATAATAAGTTAATGGTAATAAAAGAAGTCTAAACATCTATTAATAGAGAGTTGAGTTTATCTAAGAATATTAAGAAGTAGATTTTTGAATACAACATTTGATCCATCCACTTAAAATGTATAGATAGGATAATCGCTGATTTTTTATTTAAGTAGTGCAAACGGAGATTTATCTATTTATTGGAATTGGAATTTATAAGTGTATAAATAGGAAATAACTGAAATTTATTTTAAATATTCATAAATGAAGATTTAGATGAAGGTGAGAATGGTAATGCTTTAAATAGTAGAGACGTACACAAATCAATGTAGGTAATTAGAAATAAAATGTTGTCGAAACGATAAAACGTTTCTTGTGAAAAATGGATGACATAACGAAAAAGGGTAATGTATTCACTTGAATATAAATTGAAACTTATTTAAGGTATTAATTACAATGGATAGAGATTTTGGGTAACATTGTAAATGATATCTAAGTAATGCAAATGTATGTTAATAGTAAGGGATTAGGATGAATTAAAAATTTGTAACATAGGAATTACCTGCCTATTTGTAAATAAAAATTTGAATGGTTAGTAAGTTATAATAGAATAAGTGTACATTAGTGGAATTGAGGTAACGTTGGTTTTAATGTCGAGAAAACAAATGGGTATAGTAAAGTTTAAGTGAAATTGTAAGTATGTATAGGGGAATGAATTATTGCAGGGAAATATTTGGTAACCATTGCAATAAATGTAAATTTGTGTGCATTAATATGAAATTTAGTAATAGGTGTGAATAACTTAAATTTCTTTATAGGATAAAGAATGATGGAAATAACGTTTAATTAATATATCGGGATTTAATTGATCATAAAAGGTTGATTGCAAATCAAATGAAAAATGCTTAAATGGGAATTAAGTTATTTATTCATTTGGATTTAAAGCATGATTGAAATTTTTGGAAACTGAATAAAACGTTTTATGTTGATTGAAATTTAAGTTGGAAGTAATTAAGATAAATAAAATATGTATAATATGGAATTCAAATATACATAGAAATGTGGATTTTAGTATGTAAACGTAATCTATTGAGAATGGATAGAAATTTAATCTGTAATTATTACAGTAATTTAGAATTTAGTTGAAATTGGAAATTTATCTATGTATTTGGAAATTTATGGAATTGTGAATATATATATGGAAATTTAAATGAAGCATCCAATTATACATGTGTGAATACGCTTAAAATGCAATGTAAATGTTGAGAAAGAAATAATTTAATCCGTAACGTGTATAATTAATACCTTTTGGGACCACTTCTGTTTGCACGTTAAAATTCGTGCACACCTATCCTTTTGCGATCTATCTATAAATATGCTGTGATAAACCCTAGCCTCCTTTCTATTGTCAATTGGCTGTACGTTCATTTTTCTTCATCTCTTTCTCTTCCTCAATGGTTACAAAACCTAATCTATCTACTATTCAAATTTTCTAATAAAATTCAAACGCTCCACAAAAATTCCAGAAAATTTTATGATAAAGTTCTCGAGACACGTAATCTGCTGGTACAATTCGTTTTCTGTTTTGGATATTCGTTTGACCAGAAAAAATTCGACGATGTGCTGTAGCTTTTAGCTGACGTGGCCATTGAAGTTAAGTGGGTTTTGTTTTATTTTATTTTATTTTATTTTTGTTTTCAAATCGTTTAAAATGAATATCCTTTTCATACGTTCTCCGATTCACGCGAAATTTCTTTTGTTAGGATCGTAATTTAGTTCCGGATCTGATGACGCTGGTTTGGACAGATTTGGGGACCGTCGGATTTTTTTAGTTTAAATCGGGTTAAATTCGATTTAAATTCAAAAGGTGAGTGTTTAAACCCACTCACAACTACTAGAAGCTTTTATGTTTGTTAAATTAATTTTTGAAATGAATAGAAATTTATTTATGAGTATTTGGCATGTTTATTTCACTCATATTTGTTGAATTGCATTTATTAAATTTAACTGTTAATTTAATTTATTTATTGCGTATTAATTGATAGTTAGAATTTATTTGTTTGCCTATAAACTGCTAGTTAACAGTTATATAGATTATTACTGAATATAAACTGTTAGATTAATAGTTGTTAAATTTAATCTGAATAAAATTGCCAGTTATAACTGTTATATATTATCAAAAATAAATTGTTATTGATTGATATTGCTTGATGATTGTGATTGGATGATGGGTGATGTTGATGGATGTTTTATTGTATATCATTAAATTGCAAATTATCATGCATATTTCCTTTCATTCGGGATTGTGGTTTGAAATGATATACAACCACAAAATTTTATATCTTTTAAATTGCGGATTGAAATGATAAATATCCGTATCACTTGACCATAGGATAGAAAATTATATACAGGCACCGCGGTCTATATATAACTATTTTAATGTGATTTCTATGGTTTGGATGGAATACGGTTTATAATAATCTTAAATTTTATATTGTATAAATATTATTCTTCCATATATATACATATGAAGTTGAAAATTTTGAAATTAAAAGGTGTATAAATCTCTTTATTAAAAATGGAAAAAATTTAAGAAAATGGAGTTTGATAATTTATATCATATGTTTAAATGTTAAGTTTGGAAATTTTAAGATATGATATTTATAATTGGATTTTTCCCAAGATAAATTGAAATGAATATTCTAGTATAATTTGAATTGAAAAATATATATATTTTATTACTAAAAATTGGAGTTTTTATTTATTTATGGATTTTATGTGAATATTCAAGACTAATTAATAGAACATTCGATTTGTTGAAAGAATAAAATCCAACTTTAGTTGAAATATTAATACTCCAAATGGATATACGTATATATATATATATGAATTGAAGTGGTTTTGGAACTTGAGAGAGATAATACAAATTTTGGTTTAGACTTTAATAAAGAAATGTATTTGTAAAGCCATGAGAACTATTTTCTTTACAAAGTAACATCTAAGTTAAACCTTTTAATTCATATACCGTTGAATATCCAAACCATTCAAGTTTTAGAAGTTATGGTCTTAAATTATGATTTTCAAAATATTATGCTTTGAAATATTTGATTTTCAAACGTTATGAAGTTAAAGCATTATGATTTTGGAAAAGAATTATTTTTGGGATAAGTGATAAAATATGGTTTTGGGTTTTGAAATGATATCGTATTCATGGTTATGAAATGGAATGTTTATTCTGATTTTTAAAGTATAACCTATTTTTAAATGACCGCGGTGTTATAATAACGATGGGTTGGCAAAGAGACCGGGATCGGATATGGACATACTCTCTGTCGATACCGAAAACCACTTTGACTAACCGTGTACGCGGTGGAGATTCCAGAATGAAGTAGGTGGTGGCGACGTTTCCTGTAAGGTAAATACGTGGACCCGACTCCCGTGAGTTGGCATAAGGTGGCTAAAACAGGAGCGATTCTCAGGCCAATGAGGTCATTCCTCTGATCGGACCTCCTCTTCGATATTATAGTTTGACTTGGATTGATTCAGTGGCCACTTCTATATTTTGATTTTGGGGAGTTAGTCCGAGGTGGGCGGTAAATGCGGCTACGCGTTTCCACCAGCCTGGATAGCAATTGGTATATCTACCCTGGCATTGCCTGGTTGTGCCGTGTCACCTACCATACCGAGCCTTTACTACGAGTTTCTATTTGTGTCGTACCTATGGAGTATCCTTTGGTAGCCTCCCGATCAGGAGGTATTACGGTACTGTATAGACTATTGGCATTTTACGTGTTAAGGTGGAAAATGTAAAGCCTTAACGCTATTTAAAAGTAAGTTTATTTTACAATTAAGCACTATTATAATAGCGCAATATACTACATAGTAAATAGTTTAACGGATCCTTAGGAGATGTAAATCCCGAGCATCTCTTGAGTTACTGTACTCATATTTATTTATGTTAATTTAACTCACATAAGATCTTTTAGTTCTGACTCGAGTGTTTTTGTCTTTTCAAATTCGCTCGGGTCAGTTCGAGCGTTTCAGGATCGAAGATTTTAGCTTTGGAGGACGAAGACGAAGAATCCGTATTATATTATTTATAGTATTGCACCACACTCTAAATTTCCGCTGCATTGATTGTATTGGTATGTGTAACTCTGATATTCATTGTATAAGAAAAATAAATATTTTGTAAACAGTTATCATGAACTGTATATTGATTATTATATTTTATCCTTCCGCTGTGAGATTCTATTTTGTTTTATTTCTTCTTTGTTTTTTCTTATTTACCTAATAACAATCCGCCCTTGCGTATGCTTTGAATTGGCACGTGTGTCGGTTTAAATTGTGCGAAAAGGCGGGATGTTACATCCAGGGTGGGTGCCAACCCCCCAAGGTGGGGGTGCGGGGGCAACGCCACCGCTACGGTGTTCGACACGAGGCCAGCGACCTACAACCTAGTGTTCCAGCGACCTAACTCTCCCCTTTGAAGGCGACTTACCGACCTAACGAGTTAAAGTGTTGAGAGACCTAACGGCACAGTATGAAACAGCTTAAGCGAGTTACAGGAAGCCACGACTTAACGACTTAAGAAGTGCCGCGACTTAACGACTTAAGAAGTGCCACGGCTTAACGACTTAAGAAGTGCCACGGCTTAACGACTTAAGAAGTGCCACGACTTAACGAATTAAGTACTTCACGACCTAAAGAGTTGAAGCGGCAGCGACCTAATGCTTTCATGACTTACTTTAAGTCGTTCACGACTTAGCACTTAGTGATTAAACTATGTCGCTTTCCCCCTAAGTCGTTAGAACCTACCAGTTAGTTCAGATGGCGAGTGCGAACCAGTTAGGTCGTAACTCATATCTCCTTAACTTGCTTTTTAACTTGCTTAAAACGACCTATGACCTATCTTAGGTCGTAGCCTACGACTTACGACTTACTTTAAGTCGCTCAGGACTTAAGGGCCTGTCCAGAATTCCTTATAAATACGGCCTAAGCTCCAACATTAAGGGGACTTTTGGATCATTCTCCGAAGCGCCGATACTCTGTCATTCTCCCGACCTAAAAAGTACTTCAACCACTCCAAACACCAAAGAGGCTACAACAAACTCCAAGAGCAAATCTAGATCATTCAACGTGAACTTAAGAGATCCTTTTACATCGAAGTTTGAGCTACTAGTCGAAAAGTGTGTTGTAATCGAAGTGCATTGTAAAGAATTGTAATCGAATCATCAATAAAGGAAATTAAAGTGGACATAGGCTCGATCTTAAGCCGAACCACTATAAAACTGTTGTCTTTTACTTCTTTTCTATAATTTCTCTGCTTATACTTTGTTCCCGTACCAACGGGTGGTGCTTTCACATTAATTCTATACTCACCGGGGTATTAGCGTCTGATTTTTACGTTAACAATTAATAAATAATTATATCTAATTTCAAACCATATTAATAATTTAAGTGAATAGCTTTTTTAAATATTAAAATATTGATAGCAACTCTAAAACAATATTAATATAAATTAATAAGTTTTAGAACATAAATATATATTTCTTTGATAAAAATCCATACTTAACTTTCAACATAATCCTTCCTATATTTAGAAACTATATTTAATAATCTCTTTCTAGTTTATAAATTTTCCTTTATATAAAATCCCTTTATTTGTAAAGCCCCATTTATAACTCTATCCCCTTATAAATCTCACTTATTCATAAAATCCAATATAAAAAAGTAATTACGACCCATTTTAACATTGCTTCCTTATTCGTGAATTTCTTAAATAAATTCATTTCTGTTTATAAAATATTGTTTAACATCCCCTAGTTTATCCTCTCTTTTTACTTCCAAAATAGAATCAACTATTTTTCAAAAAAAACATCCCATATCTCATTATAAATCCACAACTATGATTTATTTTCCCAATTTATCCAATGATAAAGTTTCCTTCATTTTTAAACACCACTGACAAATTTATCCTTTTATTAATGAAATACTATTTTTTAAATCATCAATTTATTTGTAAAATGTCACTTTGATACATTATCACATCTATAATTTCCACATTTATAAATAAACCTTAATACATACACACACACATACACATATGTATGTATATATAGACACACACACATCACTTTATATAAAATGGTTAACGGATATTTATACCAAAATACTCCTATTTTCTTTTTTAAACCACATCCCTTTGGTATAAAACGTGAAATTATTTTTAAAATTTTAAAAATCTTTAATCACAGCTCAAAATCTCCATTTAAAATTATTTTTTAAACTATAAATTTATAATCTCTAAAAAATGGTACTTTTTATTTTAAAATAAATATCCTCTTTTAATAATTCAAGAAAAATTATTAAACATATATAATTTCCAAAATCACATTAAAATCCCTTTTTAAGTCAAATCAAACTTCCGAAAGGGCAGCTGACGTCTGCCCGGCGAGGCCTCTGAACGATGAGGAGTACCTATCAGGGATGGTTCGCTCAATTATGAAAGAAAGCATGCAGAGGAAAGAGGATGAAAAGGATTGGGGGTATTCTCCGAGCAAGACTCCGTTCACCGAAAAGATCTTAAAAGCAGAGTTTCGAAAGAAATTTGTACCTCCTACTATCCCGGCCTATCGAGGGACAAGTGACCCTAATCAGTTCCTGTACAAGTACGATTGGCATATGACTGGGGCACGAGCAACAGATGAAATCAAGTGTCGTTACTTTCCGGTATACTTAGAGGGAATGGCCTTACTTTGGTTCACAAAGCTGGCAGTTAGATCCGTGGATCAATTCTCTGACTTAACAAGAAAGTTCAAGGATCAGTTCAGGCTATATGCTACAAAGGCCAAGGACATAATGTCACTCTCCAGTCTAGAACAAAACCCCAGGGAATCTATCAGATCATTCTTAAATCATTTCAATATAGCCCTAGCTGAAGTCGACAACGCAGAGCCACGGATGGTTTTGACTTATCTGATGCGGGCTATTGATAAATCGAATGAATTTGGCAAATGGCTAAAAATGAAGTAGCCAAACTCACTTGAAAAATTCTATAAGAAGGCCGACGAATTTATGCGTTTGGAAAGCTTTCCTGCACCATCAAAAGCGATCGTGGCCGAAATTCAGAATGTCGGTGTTGCTTCTGATAAAAGAGAGTCTGGAGGACAGAAGAGGAAGAACGATGGTGGAAAAAAGCAGAGAGACTTGAAGAAAGCTTGCCGCTTTAAACCTTCAGACTTTACTCCCTTAACTGATACTGTAGAGAACATCTTTCTCGCAACCAAGGATGCTATTGATTATCCTAAGCCACCTGAGTCGAAGATTGGGAAAAATGCAATGCATAATGGAAGATTCTGTCAGTTCCACAATCAACCTGGTCATGACACCAATGAATGTCGCCATCTAAGGAATTTGATTGAAGAACTATTGAAACAGAATAAACTTCAACACTATGTAAAGAGAAACAAGAATGACCCATCCGCATCGACTCAAGGGCAAATACTTCTCCCTCATCAATATGGCTCAAATGAAAGAACTGCAGCACATGGATCAGGGAAGCTTATCATTAATGCTATCACAGGAGGCCCTCACCCAGCGGGCGGAAGCTGGGATGAGATGGAAAGATACGCTCATGCCCTAAGAAAAGCCCCGGAGGGAGGAAAAGTTCCTGTTCTGAAAGATGCTGCCATTTAGTCCCCTCACACTGGAGAATCAATTCCGAAAGCTTAGGACAACAATAACTTGCATCCATTTTTTACTTTAAGGCTTTATTACAAATTTGTAAAATAATGATGGATGTATCATTCTCATATTAAAAGCCATTGTAAAAACATTGCAAATTAGATATAGACAATCAAAGCAAAGCTTACCTAGTCAGCACATCACAAAGCTAAGCGATTCCTATAAATCATTCGGCAAATAAATGTCAAGCCAGAAAAGTTCCGAATTCAATTCCTACATAAGAAGTGCTCCTCACAAACAGTTGATTCTACCAAAAGGGCACCTTCCCAACGCGAAGATTCCAGTCCCTTGCTAACCGACGGAGATCATTTGTGCAAACAGACATCCAGTTGGGTAGTTTGGGTCTTCCTTATGGATTCACTTAACAATGAAGAGCATTTCTCTGGAAAAGAAACAAATAACTGGCAAAGAAAAGAACATGGGTTTGGAAATAATAACGAGGAATCGCTGAGGAGCAAATGGTGGAGAGGCATGGGCAAGCAGACAGAAAACACACAAGACCTCTTCGGAGGCACATTTCACCAGAGCTGAAATGCCAAATAAAGACCTCTTCGAAGGCACAAGCCCTCTTCGGAGGCACAACTCTTCGGAGGAAAAAGTCCTCCAATGAGGCACACTTCCCAAGTTTGAAGTGCAAATTAAAGCCCTCCAATGAGGCACACTTCCCAAGTTTGAAGTGCAAATTAAAGTCCTCCAATGAGGCACACTTCCCAAGTTTGAAGTGCAAATTAAAGTCCTCCAATGAGGCACACTTCCCAAGTTTGAAGTGCAAATTAAAGCCCTCCAATAAGGCACACTTCCCAAGTTTGAAGTGCAAATTAAATTCCTCTAATGAGGCACATTCCCCAAGTTTGTAAAAAAAACCCTCAAATGAGGCCCATTTCACCAAGTTGAAGCGCCAAAGCCTTCTTCGGAAGCCCGCTTCACCGCGCAGGAGAATCCACTTCTCAAAAAACAAAAGTGACCATCTCTGAAGGATGAAGTGTAAAAGAAAAAAGATAAAAAACTTCCCAAATACAAGGCCCACTCTACTAAAGCAGAATAACATTTCCTCAAAAATGGAAGAATTATTCTCTAAAGCAAGAGTGCAAGTCTTCTTGAAACGGAAGAATTATTCACTAAAATAAGAGTACAAGTCTTCTTAAAACAGAAGATTTGTTCCCCAAAGTCTCCGCAAAATGGAGAATATTACAATGAGCTGTGGTATGGGAGCAATATAATATTGCTACATTAGTAAAAAGCAGTACCCAAGCAACACACCACAAGCTCACTGCAGTATCATGCAGAGAAAAATAAAGAAACTTGTATGAAAATGAGGGATAAATACATTCTCAAATACAGACAAAAGTCTGTACAAGTAGGAAGAATCATCTCATTCTATACTATAAAAAATTCCATACGTATGCAGGTCCCCTAGATGCAAGTTCCTTTGCGGGAACTGGGGCACCTGAAGTCTCTGCTTGAAAATCTAGGGCATCATAAAGCTGAGTCAATTAAAAGAGGGCAAAAGTCCGAATAAAGTGCATAAATTCGTCTTTCAGCAGAAATTTAACGCTCCTCTCCTTAACCACCACAACACTTAGTCTTTTAAAAATTGACTTATGACTGGAATATTCAGAAAGAGAGGGATGCTGCAAAGTAAAGAACGAAATTAGCACACAACAACTCGGATTTTGAAAATCTAAGAAATGAAAAATTCCAGCTTGCTCCACTATTTCTTCTTATCAAGAAGACATTCTACATAAAGAACTGAATATTCAAAAGTAAAGGTACACGTTTCCTAAAAGTGTGTGAAGTGTTGTGAAAAGCTACTTAAATAACAAGTAAATAAAGTAATACTCGAAATAATACTGGTTGGCAAGTATGTCAATTCAGAAAAATTCGAGGCTTGTTATTTGAAAATAAGTGCGGTATCAATGCAGATAGCAGTTATAACTGTGTAAATTTTGTGTTGATACTTTGTTCAAGATAGTTGATTCGCAACCTAATGCTTTCACGACTTACTTTAAGTCGTTCACGACTTAGCACTTAGTGATTAAACTATGTCGCTTTCCCCTAAGTCGTTAGAACCTACCAGTTAGTTCAGATGGCCGAGTGCGAACCAGTTAGGTCGTAACTCATATCTTCTTAACTTGCTGACGACCTACGACCTATCTTAGGTCGTAGCCTACGACTTACGACTTACTTTAAGTCGCTCACGACTTAAGGGCCTGTCCAGAATTCCCTATAAATACGGCCTAAGCTCCAACATTGAGGGGACTTTTGGATCATTCTCCGAAGCTCCGATACTCTGTCATTCTCCCGACCTAAATAGTACTTCAAGCACTCCAAACACCAAAGACGCTACAACAAACTCCAAGAGGAAATCTAGATCATTCTACGTGAACTCGAGAGATCCTTTTACATTAAAGTTTGAGCTACTAGTGGAAAAGTGTTTTGTAATCGAAGTGCATTGTAAAGAATTGTAATCAAATCATCAATAAAGGAAATTAAAGTGGACGTAGGCTCGATCTTAAGCCGAACCACAATAAAACTGTTGTCTTTTACTGCTTTTCTGTAATTTCTCTGCTTATACTTTGTTCCCGTAACAACGGGTGGTTCTTTCACGTTAATTCTATACTCACCGGGGTGTTAGCGTCTGATTTTTACGTTAACAATTAATAAATAATTATATCTAATTTCAAACCATATTAGTAATTTAAGTGAATAGCTTTTCTAAATATTAAAATATTGATAGCAACTCTAAAACAATATTAATATAAATTAATAAGTTTTAGAACATAAACATATATTTCTTTGATAAAAATCCATACTTAAGTTTCAACACAATCCTTCCTATATTTAGAAACTATATTTAATAATCTCTTTCTAGTTTATAAATTTTCCTTTATATAAAATCCCTTTATTTGTAAAGACCCATTTATAACTCTATCCCGTTATAAATCTCACTTATTTATAAAATCCCATATAAAAAAGTAATTACGACCCATTTGAACGTTGCTTCCTTATTCGTGAATTTCTTAAATAAATTCATTTCTGTTTATAAAATATCGTTTAACATCCCCTAGTTTATCCTCTCTTTTTACTTCCAAAATAGAATCAACTATTTTTCAAAAAAAAACAGTCCATATCTCATTATAAATCCAGAACTATGATTTATTTTCCCAATTTATCCAATGATAAAGTTTCCTTCATTTTTAAACACCACTGACAAACTTATCCTTTTATTAATGAAATACTATTTTTTAAATCTTTAATTTATTTGTAAAATGTCACTTTGATACATTATCACATCTATAATTTCCACATTTATAAATAAACCTTAATACACACACACACATACACATATGTATGTATATATAGACACACACACATCACTTTATATAAAATGGTTAACAAATATTTAAACAAAAATACTCCTATTTTCTTTTTTAAACCACATCCCTTTGTTATAAAACGTGAAATTATTTTTAAACTTTTAAAAATCTTTAATCACAGCTCAAAATCTCCATTTAAAATTATTTTTTAAACTATAAATTTATAATCTCTAAAAAATCGTACTTTTTATTTTAAAATAAATATCCTCTTTTAATAATTCAAGAAAAATTATTAAACATATATAATTTCCAAAATCACATTAAAATCCCTTTTTAAATCAAATCAATAGTTTGTAATATTTTAAAATGCCAAAAATTATGCCCAATGCTACTAAAGCGCTAAATAAGCTAAATCATATCCATGTCATCAAATATGTCATCCAACAAGTTATATATCAAAATATATATGAAAAGTAAAATCAACAGAGTGTGGAATCCTATTGGATCCATAAAACTTATCCCCCTACATCACACATAGTATATAATCCGTAATACAAATCAGTCGCTTTAAGGCAAAATTGTATATAGATGGTCAACCACTCTTACACGGGTACGTAATAGAGCCACATCTGCTCAAAGAGCGGGAATATATCCAAACCAAAAATGTAAAATAATAAATCATCCAAACAATTAATTGGGAAAAAAATTTTATCAACTATATATCATGCAAGTTAACCAAAAGGTTAGTTTAACTCACACTGATTCCAATTGTCACCAAAACGTTCTGGTTTGAATTAAAATTGAACAGACGTTCAATTTTAGCCAAAATTTCTACAATATCCAAATCTGTCCAATCCAACTCTATTGCGTAGTATTCGTCGATACGATCACAATTCTACTTGCCATGCTTAATTTGGCCTTATATAGAAAAGTTGTGAATTCATAAATGATTGAATTAATTAAATTATAATTAACTTTTAATTGATAAATAAAAAATCACCCTTCCCTTTCACTTTCATCATTTCAGGCCATAACTTCTTCCATTATTTTTTTATTATATTTTTTATCGCGATAAAACGATGTTGTCGCTGCCATCGCCGGCACGCCACCGTCACCAACGCCACAGCGCCGTTGCCGCCATTTGCCAGAATCGACCAAACCCGAACCCAAATTGCCCACGAACGCGACCAAATTATGGTCCCCGCGACACAAATTTCAATGATCCCATCATTGATTTGCTATATTTCAATGAGCTCTACATTTTCCAAGCGGATGTCGAGAGCCAATAAGGCTTGTGGTGGTGTCGATTGGTCATGGTCGTTGGATGGGAGGAAGGTTTAAATTTAAATATAAAAAAGAAAGACCCAACCTTCAGATAAACGCGATTCATATATAGGGGAGAATATTATGGCTGGGTATGGGCATGCTTACAATAGGTATAGGCTATGTATGGTAGGCATGCTATATATATATATATCTATGTATATTATTTTAATTAGAGAATATCTTACTTTTAAACGTCTAAAATTCTCAAGCTCCAAACAAAGCGTGTCGCCTAGTGTTCTATATGTAATACCCCTATTTCGAACATAATGGAACCAATCTCGAGGCCTAATTCAATCATATACAGAATATATCCTTTTTAACCCAATTATTATAAAAAATAGTTTCGGTCATTTTGATCTCGCAAGCCCAAACGATACGTCCAATAGTCACGAAATTCAACGGCATATTATAATTTACTATTATGGATCTAATAAAACTAGTTTCATCCAATTCCAAGACAAGACCCTAGAAGGCTTTTTTGACTTGTTAATTAAAATGAATTATTATAAAACCAGCTTATTCACCTTTAATTCCAATTTAAAAGTTTACTATCTTCATTCATATTAAACAGAATTTAATCAACTTTCAAAATCATTTTTAGTTACATTAAATTCAAGATTTAATAACTTAAACAATTCCAGTTGTTCAAATAACAGTTTTATTTGAAATTCAAGTTATTTAACTTATAAAATTAAATTTTCAATAATTAAAATCGATTAACTATTTCAAATTCAAATGACTTAAATTCTGGGTCGTTACAACTATGGAATATCCTACAGTTATAACAATCCTCTTAGTTTCTTCTGCACCATCTTTACCTTTCGTAAGTTAGAAAATAGACCATATACTTTGCCTTATGCTTTTTTTATACCGGGCAGTAAAAGATTCTGCTAATGACATGATATATTT
Source organism: Allium cepa (assembly GCA_030765085.1). Lineage (NCBI taxonomy): Eukaryota > Viridiplantae > Streptophyta > Magnoliopsida > Asparagales > Amaryllidaceae > Allium > Allium cepa. Next base: position 857,436,650 of record CM060943.1, read on the forward strand.
TGTCTCCATTATGATGAATGGCCATCCTAGAATGATGAGACTTAGTAAGTACCATGCCAATCAAATCCATAATGAGAGGAACACATAATTTATCATCTTTTTGTAACCACTCCTTTGAGTCAATAGTATAACGCCTCAAATGACTCGACTGCGTTCCTCTACTAAGCATACTATAAATGTCCAATAGCACGTAATCTTGCTTCTGACTTACTCTAATACGGACTATAAGTGTAGGCTGCACATCAAAAGATGCTAACAATCCTAGAGTGATGTCTAGAAATGGTCAAAAATCGAACGTAGAGATGAACTCCAAATGCTTCCATAATAAGAACATAAGACTCAATATTGTGCATGATTCCTACCCAAGGTATCAGCTACAACATTTCCATTGCTGGTAGAGTAGGAGATATCAAAGTCATGCAATGCTAAAACTTCCATCCACCTCTGTTGCTTTAAATTCAAATCCTTTTCGAACAATAATTGTAAATCCCCACCTTTATACCCATATTACTTAAGAATATTACAAGTAATTTTGTTGAATAATATGTAGAATAGGGTTAGATAGAAGCGACTATCTATGTTTATTCCCTTAGGCTAACAGTGTCACGAATTTACCTTTCTATCAAAAGGAATATAATGGCACGACCAGTCTCGGCACAAAGCAATAGACACATTGGCTAACATAAATCAGAATAATATATTACATAATACCATATGCATAGAATTATAGATCATGGTGGAAAATATAATACATGCCAAATATAATACATAGAGTGAGTCTACAAAAGAGAATAGTTGACCAACATATATACATACACATATTGACTATGATATGTCTCAAAATATTGATGACTTCATGAGTCCACATCTCATATAAAATATACAACATGCATATAGGACTAGTATCAAAATAACACACATAATATATGTAGGACATAGCATATAACTCCTCAAGCTATCACATATCCAAAGTCAAAGAGTCCCTATACCCGTCAAGACTCGGTCTAGCCCGAGTATTTATAAATTAAGAGGGTCAAGCTATCTTTAAATAAAACTAGGCGAGATATCGTAATAAGCATGCATAGGATAAGATAATACGTTAAACGCTATAAAGTATGCAAAAGATCTCATCAAATAGATATCACAAATAATCACCATGTCACAAAGTCATCTCATGCCCAACATCGGCAATCATCTTAAATATGGTAGACGGGTATATCAAACCTAATCAAAGGACTAAAAGATAGGAAGTTATCGTCGAGGACATCAGATATGCATGATAACGAGTCAATTCATAAAAGCATAAGGCTGCACGACAACAAGTCAAAACATAATAGAACAGATTGCATGACATCAATTTTACATGAAAAGATATGCACAAAGCAAGTTGGGATAAAATAACAATCTTATAGATATCTTGACTATGAATTCTTAGTGCGAAATGCTCTATGCTAAGGGGAGTTTGATAGAACATGTTCAAGGAGTTTAAGAATGACTAGCACAAATAAGCTCCTATGATCCTCATAACACGAGTCTTTTCAATGATACCAACTGCTAGCTTTTATGGTATTGGGCTAATAACTTACAAAGATACCACGACTCGGTGTGTGACCACCGTAGTTAACCGCTGGGGTTGTTACTAATCTAAATGCTCAAGAGAAAGAATGCACTAACGAACATGGCAAACAATAGAAACAACAAGCTTTCGTTAAGATACTATTTAATCATAAGTTGTTACCAACTCTTCAAATAGTAATCCTAAAGTAACACCGCGTGTCCCACACCACTCGAGGTTGCTAGAGTATTTACTATATGTTAGTAAATTTCACTCACTTGAGTATTCTGCACAAAAAGTCATATATTTAAAAACAAAGTGATATTGAATGTCCTATACCACTTGTTACTACTAAACTGTTTAATTATTTTCCTTGTTTCGTCAAAAATTAATTCGAATGAAAGCAATAATTGAAATATCATTAAAACCATATAGAAGGGGCAAATAGCCTAAAGGCCAAACTCAATATATTAAGTAAAGAGAAGTTATTATATATATAAACATATTTTAGAACACTATTATTATTATAAAAAACTCCATAATAATCTGTCTTCATCAGATACTTTTAGATATATAATTCATATCTATATTTCGAAACCTGAATTTTGAAACCAATGATATATTTTGTACAAACTCTAAAAGTAATTTTCAAAGATTATATTTTAATATAATCAATTTGAAGATAATTCCTATTTATATTATATGAATTTAATATATACACACACTATTCTAAATAAATTAGAATAATAAAATACCCTAAATTAAAAAGCTATCAAAATTCTAGGAATCATGGAAATCAAGAAAGCGGAAGAAAATAGAAGAAACACAAAATCAAAACATATGTTATTTGGTGTAACAACCCAGAATCTCATTCATTCAAATTTGGAATATTTAATTGCTTTTTAAAATTGGGAAGTTAATTTTATAAGTCAAATAACTTGAATTTCAAGTAATAATGGTTATTTAAATATTTGAAATGGTTTAAAGAAGTAAATCTGGAATTTTATATGAATGAAAATGATTTCGGAAGTTGATTTAAATTCTATCTGAATAAGAATGAAAATAGTAAACTTTCGAATTTGAATTAAAAGTGATTTGAAGTGTTTTAATAATAATTCGTTTTAATTAACATAATAAAATAGCCCTCCAGGTCACTATCTCGGATTTCGATTAATCTAGTTCTATTGGATCTGTAATAGTGTATTATTGTATGTTACGAATTTTGTGACAATAGGATGTATCATTTGGTCATGCACGCTCAAAACGTATATAGATTAATTGTAAAATTTTATATAATATAAATGAGCTTGAAAAGCTATCTTTTGTATATGATCGAATCAAGTCTAAAGACTAGTTCCATTATGTTTGGAATAAGGATATTTAGCATAGAATGCTAGACGGCACGTCTCGAAAGGAGTTTGAGATTTTCGGATGTTTAAACCTTGATATTTTTAGTTAAAATAATATATATATATATATATATATATATATATATATATTAAGCCTATGCCCCATCACCATGCCTCACTGTCCATAGCCATGCCTTTCCCCATTTCTTTACCATTCCCCTCCCACTATATTATCGCATTTTATCTGAGAATGGTTTTGCAAAAAATTTCAAATTTAAATGGACTAAATCGAACATCCATGGATCAGCAGAGGCAATCGTGGTGTTTTCAGGCAAAGTTTTCAACTAGGAATATGTTTGCGGCATCAAAATATGGAAGTTTAATGGTTGGATTGGGCTAAAACAAGGCGAGGTGGTGGCTGTGCTCAATTGAACAGTGATTTCATTTTTCACCAATTATGGCATCGTGGGTGATCTAGAGGCGAGGGGTTCTGAAAGGTAATCTTGGAGGATGGTGAGGGTCACCTTCGGCTGAAGTTTGGTGGCATGAAATCACCTATAGCAGTGGCAATCCTTGGTTGAAGGCGATTGTATTTTGGGTTTCGACGGCGCTATGGTTGTCAAGGGAAGTCGAAGCCAGTGTAATCGAGTTTGTCGTGGACTAGGGAATTAACGACGAAGTCACGGCAGCGTGGATTGGCATTTGGAGATGGTGAAGGGCGAATATTGAAGTCGGTTAGAGCGTTTGAGTGAGCGGGAATTTGATTTGGAAGGGAAAGGATTGGAGAAGCGATTAAGTTAATTTGATAGGTAATTATAGAATAAAGTTTCTAATTAAAGAAAGTTAATTATATTGTAAAAATCAGTTTCTTACAAATGTGATAACTAATTCATACAAGGTCGGAATTAAGTATGACGAGTAGCACTGCACGTGTATCCATGAATGCTACATATGGAATTGGTTTGGTGACAATTGGAGTTTGTCGAATTTCATTTCGGATCCGAATGTCATTCGAGTTTAGATGGAACCAGAACGCACAAGTGATGACTGGGATAATGGTGAGTTAGACTCACCTTTTTGGCCAACCGGTAATATTATATAATTGATAAAAATTGTTGATTGGTCGTTTGGGTGATCAATTGTTTTATCAGTTGGTTTGGATTTATTCCCACCACTAGAGCGGATGACCCTTTTTTTATATACCCGCCTAGTAGCAGATGACCCATATTATATAATTCTATATTGTTTGTGAAGCAAGAGGACAAGTTACGGGATCCAATAGCATTCCTCATGATTGTTTAGTTTTATTTATATATATGTGTGTTCATATGCATATGAGTTGTGATGCGGGAGATATGTTGGAGGGATCCAATAGGACTCCTCACCCCTGTTTTGTTATATATATGTATCTATGTGTGTGTGTGTTGATATCTATATGAGTTGTGACGGAGGGGTCAGATTGGAGGGATCCACCAGGATTTCTCGCCATTGTTTAATTTTTTCAATAATATTCCAGCTATATAATTTTTGAATATGAAACCCGATTTGTGGACATTATTTGGCACGACATTGTTATATATTCAAAACTTAAATTCTATAGTGAGAGAAAATCAATATATATAATGGTTAAGTGTTGAGTGGTTATTGGCCTTAAATTGGTGTTTTGAAGTACTATAAATTACCATTTTAGTTGGGATTGATTTGAGACGAAGAATGACTTAAAATCTGAATTTAGGTTTCAGAAATATTTTGTTTCTAAAAGGATTTAACTTCTATTTTATTCCAACCTATTTATCTATCTTTTTCTAAGGTATTTATTTATGTACAGTATTATTCTAAAATTCATTAATTTATATTTAATATCGTTTTAAAGATTATTCGTTTATATTTAAGATCATTTTAAAAGTTATTTATTTATATTTAATATTACTTTAATGTTATTTTTCAATATTTTAATATTTTGAAAAGTTAATTATTTAAACTATTAATATGGTATGAAATTAATAATAATGATTATTAATAATATTTTGGAAATTAATTATTTATAATAATGATAAAGATTAATTATTATTGTTTTATTAATAATGTTTCGAATTATTAATTATTATTTTTAAGATGTTTCAAAGTTAATAATTATTATTTATTTGTAATGTTTATTATTAACAATTACTACTATATAATAGTGTTTTAATGTTAATGATTAGGAATTATTTATAATGTTTTCGGGATTTATAAATGGAGTTTAATAAACAGATTTGGGTTTTATATGAGTAATTTTATAACATGGTTTGGAAAACTTAAAGGATTACTAGCTAAGGGTGGAATGAGTTTTATAAATGGTTTGGATATTTATAAAATGAATTATAGAAATGGGTTTATAGATTTATAAGAGGAATATTGTAAGTTTTATCGATTTATAGATAGTTTATAAATTATTTGAGAAATGATTTATAGATGTTTATAAATGATTTTTTTAGATTTATAAAATATTTATAAATGGGTTTAGAAATTACAAAGGAATTTATAAATGGTTCTAGAATTTTGTAAAAAGGAAATTGCCCTCCATTTTGCGAGTATGCTTATACCATTGAGATAAGTATATGGATATTTTTTTCCAAGTATAGAAGATATAGGGATTTGTGAATATATTTGTGTAAAGGTATTTTTATACAAGCATTTACAAGGTGATTTAATCAATGAAAAGATTAATTAAGGAGGCTTGTGGTTACTAATGTGCTTAATCAATGTTGATTTTCCATATGGAATTAAATCCTTGATTTGGATGTGTATTTATTGGTTGTTAAATAACCAACTATCAAATAAGGACCCAAAACGTAACTTTGGAAATATCTAGGAGAAAAACACGAGTCTTATGGCACAATCATCTCCGATGATGTTATATTGTGCGTATAAATCCTGTTTCGTTATCATAGGATAAATGATAGGGAAATCCATCCACTAACGGTTAGGAGATTATCTCTGCTCTTATCCTTGATTGTTTATTTCCTGAAAATTCAGGATTGATTTTACCGAAAACCATCGAATGTTATTTTAAAGGGACCCGGATCGGACATGTCACTCAAAAACCACTTCGATCCATCTCAAAAGTTTCAAAGTGAAAATTTCTTAAAGATAATGGAGTTGAAGACGAAGCTCTCAAGCATTTGGTTTAATCCAAAAATGGACTTGTATGAATGAATGCTAGCATTGCATTGTTGCATGGAGGGCAGTTTTAGCATTCCATGTGGGAAGTTAATTTAAAAGGTAAAACGTTGCCTCAGGCCTTATTAATCGAGAATGACTAAAACAAGGGAGATACAGCAGGGCTAAATTGGTTGCTCCCAAGTAGGGCATGATTATTCCTATCTAGATTCAATATTATCTCTTGTTTGTATGCTTCGGGGCCCATTAACGGAGGGGTGATCATATTCGGTACTATCAAGTGAATGGTAGGTCGGTTCTGCGTTAGTAGGGGTTCCTGGCTAGGTCCTTGGTGTTATTTCATCTAGATTTGTACCATAACGGGCGTTACCTTAGTAGCCCAGTCATCGCATCGAATCCTCCTCCAATAAGCACCGTACGGATTTAGTTCTACCAAAATATGTTGAAATGTGAGATGCAAGCATTTTAGCTATATCATATTTTACTTTGAAACCTAGATATTATTATAATATAAATGGATTTTCTATAGAAAATATTTTGTATATCGCATAGTAAAAACACATCTGCGTTTATGTGTGATGTGGTCTTATGAGATATCTTTATTTGAATGGTTTTTGATAAACATTAAAATTCAACCGGGTGTGTTTTTCTCATACTGGTTTACCAAACTGTGTCAGGTGTTATTTTATTATAATGCTCGGGTCAAACCGAGCATATTACGAATTTAGTTCAGATAATTTGTGTGATATCCCGGAATTTCGAGCAATATCAATTTAATAATCCATATAAAATATTAAATTGATTTGATATATCTTTGTTAATAAGATATGAATTGATTTAATAATTTTCTTTTAAATGAATATTTAACTGATAAATTATCTTTTAAAGGCTAATAAATTGTTTTCTATTTATTTATATATATATTTGTATATATTGTAAATAGTCAATGTCTGTTTTAAATTTGATTTAAATTCTATATTAAATAAATAACCATTTGGCTTTAAAATATACTCAAGATTTAAGTTAAAATTTGTCTAAATGATTTTAGCCTAAATTTAAATTAAATAAAAGGTTGTGTTTTTTTTAAAAAAAAAAGTATAGCTTGATAAAATAAGTGATAAAGTGATAATTTCTTTTATATATTATTTTAATGTAATGATGAGCTTTATTTATAATATAATGTCTATACAAGTAGATTTTATTATAAATGAAAATTGTTATATATATTTTTAAAAGAAGTTATGGTTTTCAAATTTATATAAATCTCTCATAAAATTTTATATACATTATAAATATTTAAAGTAGGTATAAAATAAAATAATAATAGTGGGTAATTATATATTTGATAGTTTAAGTCTTAAAATAAAAATAAACACATTTATTGTTAGAGATAGAAATAAATAACAAGCTAACAATAACAATAACCATATCAATTTTATAGTAAAACTTAAGTAAAATATTTATACACTATAGCAAGGTGTATGTTGCAGGCAAGAGAGAAATCACATAAGTACCTGGTAATAGATAAGGCAAGTAAAAAAAAAATCACTTCAGTACATTCAAATAGAATAGGGTAAGTATGCTTAGCATCTAAGTTAAACAAAAATAAACATAAACCTGACATTGTAATACTTTTGCCTGCGAAATAACATACAAGGCAAGAACAGGCAAGGATAGTACAAGTAAGAAAACAGGTAAGAAGCTTAGATAGGAAGTTTAGATTATCTGCTTAGTTAAGTTCAACATGTACTAATTAGACAAGAGTAAACAAAAAAGTACAAAAGGCATTTAATACTTTCATTTCAGCATACAAATAAGTCAATTCAAAATCTAGTAAAGCATATCAGCCTCCCTTTGAAACATATCTGCCTGATAAAACAAAAACTAAATCCATGATTAAATATAATATTTTACCAGTATAGAGCATACCAGTTAACACCTTCCTCTGAAATCTGTCCTTATAAGTATACATATCTTCCACTTCTTTTTGTTTATAAAACATAAACAAAATCAGAAGAAAAAAAAAAACATAAGTAAATTCTTATTTTTACAAACCTAAACTACTTCTATAAACTAAAACAAGGAGGTTAAAGAAAAGCAAAGCAAGTTATGGTTTTTATGTTAAATCTGTTGCAAGCTTTCATGTTTCAAATACGAGTCTGAAATCAAAACAAAGCATGCAAAGTTTCATTCCAGTTCAAAAGGCCTCTACATTTTCAGGTGAGTAACACTTCTAAATTTTACTAAAGTTTTAAAACTATTGCATGTTGATATTTAAATGCTTAAATATATGGTGTGAATATTTATTTCTTCATTATTCTATGGTTGCTTTGTGATGAAACTCTGTTATTTCAAAACCTGCAAATTCTAATTTGCCTGCATAGAACTTGTTCTGTTTTGCTTTGCGGTGAGTAACATCACATCTATAAATGTGAAGTATATTTATTCTGCTATATATTCCCTCTGAAATTTAGTTATTGGTGAGTAAACTTTTAAACAAAAACTTAAATACTCTGAGAATTTCTGTGATTATGTTTGTTTATATGTATGTGTATGTGCAATGCTTTGTGAACTTATGTATGTGTGCATATCTGTTGATACTAAAATTTCTCTGATCTTAGATAAGTCTCTGCCTTTAAACTGTTAACATGAGACACCTCTTCATTTTGATGCATACGACCTATGATTGAAGTAACTTGTGATGTATGCTTGAAACTATGATTATATGATGGTTTTTAAGCCTCTGTAAACTGTGAGTATGTTAGATAATGCTTGTGACCATCTCTGTTTTAATGTTCCAGGGATTTAAACTTAGATCTAACTTCAAAAATACTTCACACTCTAATTTCATTTTGGCTTAAGTATTTAAAACAAAGTTAGTTGTTTTAACTTAACTGAGCTTTAGAAGAATAAGTTGCAAGAGTTTTAGTTAGAAGCATTGTCTGGCAGAAGAAAACACAGTGCAAACATGAAATATGTCAAAAATCAAATCTTGTAAATTGTTGATATAATTATATACCTGAAATCATCTATGGAAGATATGATTTTTAATAACAAATTTATAATTTTTAATGTAACATTGGATGTGTTACTTTGTGATGACTGGAAATCAAGTTTTTGGGCTTCTCTGGTGATCTAGACGATCTGGAGAGTTGTAATTCTTTCTGGAGAGGGGTGAACGATCAGGGCCTTCGGCAAAACTGCCTGATGGTGTTTTACATCAGTGGGGAAGTGGTGGTTGGCATTTGAAGTCTAGAACCCTTATTTTTTCTAAGCTAGGGAAAAACGATCACCGTGATACCTATTGTTGATCGAGTTCGACGAGTCTTTGGTAATTGGTAGTAGGCGTGAAGGGGAAGTCGAGGCTGGAAGGGTTGACTTTCAGGTGGTCGGAGGTTGGCGAACGACGTGTTGACAGGTTTGGATGTGGAGGGGGTCGTGCTGTTTCCAGGTTTTGACTGTCGCAATTTGTGGGTGCAGGGTTTTGACCTCGGGACGAACTCGAGTCACTCGAGCAGATGACTCGAAGCAAGGGGGTTAAAGTCTCAGAGCACTTTGGGTTTGCGTCGAGTCTGTTTTGTTCAGGTTTTGTAAAACTGGAAACAGAGTTCTGTTCTAAAATTTAAATGAACTTGAAATAAATAATAAATTTAAACATGTAAAAAAAAAACCAGTTTTATGTTCGAATTCTAGTTTACCTTTGAATTCAAATTTAAATTAAAATAAAGTTTTAAAACAATTAAAATATGGGTTTCCTGTCAGGTTTACAACCTGATAGTTTCAGATTTAAGATTTAATTTAAAATCTGAATCAAACTTAATTTGTGTTTGAAAATTTAAAAGTTCAAATATTGATCCAAGTGAACTTTTGAATATAAGATTTTAGAAACAAATTTGGATTTTAAATAAAAAAAATTAAAAACCAAGTTTTTCAAAGCAAGTTAAAACCAAGTTTAAAATTTAAATTAAACTAATGAATTTAAAATCTGAAAATATAAATCAGTTTAAAATCTAAATGTATAAATCAAGGATAAATTCAAATAGTTCGTTTTAAAAAGAATTTGTCTGCAATTAAATGTTTACATTGGGATTTTACAAGTTCTTTTGAAAGGATGTTAAATAAAATTGTTTAACTTGAAATTACAAGTTAAAAATTAATGTATTTTGGAAATTTAAATTAGAGATTAATGTTATTTACAAGATTTTAAATTGAATTTAAATTTGAATAATGTTTAATAAATAATCTTTTTGAATCATAAATTCAGAATGGAATTTGGATTTCAATTTAAAGTGTAATGTTCTGATATACTTTTATATTAATTAAGTCATTAAATAACAAATAAATTGTCCTAAGAATAATTAATGTATTAAATGATTTGATTAATAAGATAATTAAGGAATGGTAATTTATTAAATTTATAAATTAATAATTTAGATTAATTTATAAATAAAGATAAAATAAAAAGTAATTTAAGTAATGTTATCAGTTAATAAAGATAATTAACTAAAGATTACTAATTAATTTATTTATGAGATTAATTTTGATAATTAATCAGATTTGTTAGATAATCTATTGTAAATTTGTTAAATGTAATTACTTGATAAAAGTAATTAAGAGATTAATTACCTATTGTAATTAATTTGATAAATGATTAATTTAAGTTAATTAATTTAGTTTAATTAATTTAAGAAAATCATTTGATAATTGATAAGTGCATGCAATGGAGCACAATTACTTAAGAAAGTAATTAATGTTAATTACTGAATGTAATTAATGAAAAATGTTGAGATAATAAAGTAATTTGGATAATTACTTTTATAATTAGTCTTGGGATTAGTTAGTGGAGATAATTAATTATGGGAATAATTAAATTATTAATATAAGTAATTAATGATAGTTAATTATTGGTTGATATTAATCAAGAGTGATTAATAATTGAGTTTGATTAAAGATGAATCATTTAATGTAATTTTAATGAAGTAATTAATGTAAATATAATTAGAAATCATTAATTAATATAATTAATGATGAATTAATTAAGGAATAACTAACAATGCGGTGATTAATTATTGTAATTAATTAAGAATAAATGTAATTAATTATATTTAATTAATAATAAAGTAATTACATGTTAATTACTATGAATGATGTAGGATAATTAATTTGTGAAATTAATCAAAGACTAATTACCTACTGTAATTAGTAAATGATTAATCAAGGCGATTAATCAAGGTGAATATTTAAAGGATGAATAATTAATTTGATTTATAATTAATTAATGGTTGTATAAGCAGGATTTATAGATGAAGTAATTAATTTAATTTATTTAAATTAATTAGATATAGAAGTAGTTAATTTAATTCATTTTAAATTAATTACAAATGGTATGATTATAAATCATTGCTTATGGATGAATGATATTGATATTTCATTTAATGATTGTGAATTAGCATGAATTATATCTATGTGTCATGGATGCTTGGTTTAAATATGATAATATTAGTTATCTGTTTAGATGATAATATTGGTTATCTGTTTATGAGGTTATCTGTAACTATCTATTATAATATTGTGAATTATCCATCTGTGTGTATGTTGATTATATTGAATTAAACTTTTAAGACTAAATAGACAACTTGGCCTTAAAAGACAAGTTTTGGATTTCGATGAGACCGGGATCGGTTTTCCTTATTTGGAATATCCGAAAACCACATTGATTCCAAATTAAAGATAGGTCGTGAATCTAAAGTGAAGATGAAGATTCAGAGTGCAAGGGTTATCGTCGTTAACTCTGAGGGTGATTCCAAAATGAGTGTAACGAGATAATGCCTTCGGTTTCGTTCGAACCCGGAACGAACTTGTATGGATTGAATGCTTTCAACACATCGTCAGGCGGACGATGAGCATTCTAAGAAATATGTTCTCTAAAGGTAATCGCAGCCTCAAGCCTCATCAACCGGGAATGGCTAAAACAGGGGAGGTGCAGCAAGGTTAGGTGGGTCATGCCCAAGCAGGACAAGGATATTCCCCTGTCTAGATGTCCCTTATTTTCGGCTGTGTGGGCGGTTGGTCATGACAACTGCCGGGGTTTGTCTTGTTCGGGACTGTTCAGTAAGGAATGGTTCCGGCCTTGTGTTGCAGTGGATGAAGGGAGTAATCCTCGGTATGGTGATCTAGGCCCCGTAATGTGACGGGCGGTACCCCAGTAGCCCTGCCATTGTATGGAATCCAAAATCCAATAAGTGCCGTACGAATTAGTTGTGCCCAACTATGTTGGAATGTGAGATGTAAGCATTTCAGCTATTTCTGTATTTTACTTGAAAACCCTAGACACTATTATAATATCACAGAATTTCCTATCAAATGTTTTGGTTAGCGTAAGGTAAAAACTTTTCCATGTTTATGTGTGGTGAAGTCTTACGTGATACCTTTTGTTTTCAAAAGATTTTTAAAGTTAAGCAACTTTAACCTGTTACTCATACCAGACCCATGTCTGACCCGGAGTTTATTTTTTTGTTTTTCATAAACTCTCGGGTACCCAAATTTTTTTACGGGTAGCCAAGGGATTCAGGTTAGCTTTGACGCATTCTGAAGGAGCAATGGAGCAGGAGGCTTCAGCGCCATAGATATATATATTTATAGTTCCGCTATAGGTATCTTTGAGTTATTTGTTTGAGTTGTGTTGTATTAACTAGGCAGGTGTTTATAACTGTCTAGTATGTGATGTATTATCTGTATAACTCTGATTGAAGTTGGATATTATGTAAATACTTATGTGATTATTAAAATTTATTCGTTCCGCTGTGAGATTCTGATGTTGTTGTTTCTTCTTCTCTATCTTTTCTACTTTCTCACCTCTTTCTTTTCTTAAAAACGATACGGTTTCCTGGGCATAGGAAGCTGGGTCGTGACAATTTGTGGCTTCAAGAGACAAGTTGGACGCCCAGAGAAGTATTAACATTTATGGTTTATTTTCTACTGCTTTCATTGTTATATTCATTAGAAATTGTAAGGACAGGTTGTTATAACAGTTCGGGTTAAAGTAGATTAGTATACTCTGATCGATGTCTGTATATACATACAGTACAGTTTGTTTTGTGTAAAGATTTATTGCACATTATAGATTAATCGTTCCGCTATGTTTCACGACCCGCCCTTTATGACCCTCAAAAATCGACATAAATATGCCCATTGTATAACATGTCAAACGATCGAGTGCCGAAAAGACGGATTGTTAAGGGAAACGAAGGGAGGTAGAAGAAGACACTAAAGCAAAACAGAGAATCTCACAATGGACTGAGTAACGTATAATATAAACAGTTCATTACATAAATCAAAACTGTAATATACATATCTCACATCAGAGTATACAAATCTATAATTCCCAGCCTGGATAGTTATAACGACCTGCCCTCACAATTTGCTGGTAATTTCAAACAAACACTGCAGCGGAAATAAATAAATATGAGTAATATGTCTTCACCATCCAGCTCTTCTCCTGAGCTCCATAGCATCCTAACCTGAAATACTCGGTCTGACCCAAGCATTATAATAAAATAAAACCTGAGTCAATCTGGAAAACCAGCGTGAGAAAATACACTCAATTTGAATAATTAAAGTTATCAAATCTTTTGAAAATCAAAAGTATCTCGTAAGACCACACCACAAATAAACACGATGGATTTTTACCTTACGATAACCAAAACATTCATATCAAAATCATCTAATATTATAATAGTGTCTAAGTAAAAATATTTATTCGAATAGCTGAAATGTTTACATCTCGCATTCCAGCATAGTTGGGCACAATCAAAACCGTACGGCGCTTATTGGAGAATGGATTTCAGCTGAATGACTAGGCATTGTGGTACCACTTGTCACTATACATGTCTAAAAACACCAACCGAGGACCATGCCAAGATCCCTTACTACACAAGACCAGACTATCGCTGACCTGGATAGACTGAATACGCTACCACCTCGGGTGTTTCAACCCTTTTCTAAGCTCCTTCCACATGTACTGAAAATATCCGAGGTTATCTAGAAAGGTGACTGACATACCCTACTTAGGTGCTACCCACTTAGCCAAGCTGCATCCCTCGATTTTTAGTCATTCCCGGTTGATGAGGCTAGAGGCTACGATTACCTTTTTAGAAATATTCACTTAGAATGCTCATTGTCCTCCAATGATAGTGTACTGGTAGCATTCATCCATACAAGTCTATTCCCGGTCCGAACGGAACCGAAGGCACTATTCCTACTACATTCATTTTGGAATCACCCTCAGGGTTAGTAGGATTACCCCTTGCACTTCACTGCTCCATCTTCGACTCCAAACTATTTTCCTCATTTCGAAAACATACTCGTGGGATCGAAGTGGTTTTCAGATAACAAATCCGATCCTGATCTCTTCGAAACAACATTCGCAATTTTGGTAAACTCAACCCCGGTTCTCTAGGAAGAAAATAGACGAAGATAAGATCGGAGATCACCTCCCAACCATTAGTGGGTGGATTTCCTTAAAAGCGTCCTAGAAGAACGAAACGAGTTTATACGTACAGTACCATTATAAATCACATTGAATTTATATTCGTATTAATCATTCCGATTCATTTTAAATCAAAATTCAATTATTTACACTATTACTCTATAATATATTAAATTTCACTATTAAGTTAATATATAAATTTCAAAATTTTAACTTATTGTCTTTTAGTTCCATTCAAAAGTCCATGTTATAATTCTAATCCAAATAGAATTTAAATCAACTTAGAATTCATTTGTAGGTCCTATTATTTCTAGATTCACCTATTATCCCAAATTTTCAGTATTAAATTTATATTTACCAAATCCAATTAAATCGCTAAATTTGGAAGTTAGACCCATTTTAGAAATTCTTCCACATTCAAAATCAATTAATAATTCAAATTTAATATTTAAAATAAGTTAAATGTTTAAAACTAAACGACCAAAATTCTGGGTCGTTACATTCTTCCGCCCTTATAAAAATTTCATCCTCAAAATTACTAAGGTAGGAAAAATGCTCCCAAACTCGTTAACTTTTTAAAAACCCACTTTTTTAAAACCCACTTTTTTAAAATTCAATATTCACTTCCCTAAAGCTTTTAGTTTTTATCCGAAACAATTTTCTTCATTTCTATTTCAAAACCATTGATTTCTAATATGATTCAAAAATTAACTTTTCTAGTTAACAAAAAATTTCCAAAAATTTCAAAAAAAATCTAACACTCTAAATTTTAGAATTTTTTTACAGCGTCTCCTTTGTACGGAGAGCCTTTTACAATATCACAAGAGAGATAAATACATATACATCGACCGACATGGTCCGGAAATAAAATATATATCAGTATATTATCATTTCTGAATTTTATTGCGTAGGCGTACCTAATTTTTGCGTATTTTAAGCAAGCGGCTTATTTATATGCATTTACGCAACCCGAACAGCTCCCTGTATGTAACAGCCTGGTATTTTCAACCATTGGCATCCACAAATTTCAGACTTGAATTGCTCAATATTTCATATTTTTAATTTATATTTGGCAAATCTCAACATATACAGTAAATAAGTAATCATAGAATCACAAACACAGAGTAATATAACAATAAGCAGCGAAAACAAAAGAATAGTAGTTCATGAAGCTACTATATATATATATATAACAAAGTTAAACAAGATACAACAAAAGAATCGAATACATCAAAGTCTCAATAAAATAGTCAAATACAAGATCAAAATATATCACTGGAATCGAATGAATAACTGAAAGCTGAATCGACAGTTGGATCTCCAAGCGAAGCTCCAAACTCCAAAGGTGAGTCTCGAATGTTGTGACACTCAGTCTGACCCTAGCGTAAAGCAAAACATAAAACACTCGAGTGAGGACTAACATTATTATATCAATAAATCCAATTCGAGTGAAATATCAACTGAAATACAAGTAATTCAAAGGATGTTTTGTGTAGCCATCCTCTAAGGATCCATTAAACTATCTACTATGTAGTAATATACGCTATTATAATAATGTCTGGTAAAGTAAATTATTAAAATAGCGTTAAGGCGTTACCCATACACCCCTTAACATATTTTATATATTCCCATAGTCTATACAGTACCGTAATCTCCCCGTACTGGACGTCGTCAGAGGGCACTCCATAGGCATGGTACAAAACAAACTCGTAGTGGGCTCGATATGGTGGTGACACGGTACAACTAGGAAATGCCAAGGTGGATATAACAATTACACTTCCGGGCTGGTGCTAACGCATAGCAACCACTACCGTCCACCTCAGAACACACTCCTAAATCAAAATCAAGTGTGGCCACCAAATCATTCACAAAGTCGGAATATAGTACCGATGGAATGTGCCCGATCGGAGGAGCTACCTCACTTGGCCCGTCGATTGCTCCTGTTTTAGCCACCTTATGCCTAGTCATGGGAGTCTGGTCCATGTATTACCATGTATAGGATCGTCACCACCATCCTGCTTCATTTTGGAATCTCCATCGCGTACAGGGTTGTTAAAGTGGTTTTCGGCATTGGCAGAGAGTATGACAATGACCGATCCTGGTCTCTTTAACAACCCAACATTATTATAACACCACGGTCATTTCGAAATAGTTTATGCTTTAAAACCAAAATATCATTTCCATTTCAAAAAACCATATCAGTACGATATCATTTTTCACTTCAGATATATCCATTTTCAAAAATAATACCCTTTCAAAGTTATAACACTTTTGAAATCAAATCACATGGAATTATAACTCTTTGGAAATCATAACACTTTGAAATTATAACACTTTGAAATCAAAATACTTTCCTTTAAACAATTTAGATATTAATAATAGTATATATAATAAAATAGTTTATAAAATAAATAGTTTATATAAAATAGTTATAAGTTAAAATAGTTTATATTAAAATAATTAGTATACTAAAATAGTTTACATTAAGAGTAGTTTATATTAAAAAAGTTTATATTAAAAATGATTTATATTAAAATAGTTTATATGAAAATAATTTATAAAGTAAAATATATAAATAGTTTTAAGTATAATTTAAAAATACTTTATATAATACAATAGCTTCCTCAAATTTCACAAATTGATTCCAAATCAACTCGAGTTCCAAAATTCAAATTTAATTAAATCTCAATTCATAAATTTCAACTCAAGTCGGTTTCTTAATAAACCATTTCAAACTATATCGACTTCAAATACAGATTTGAACCACAAATAAACAATTTCAATTTCAATATATTTCAAAGCTTTAAATATTCCACATTTTCAAAACTAAATTTGATAATTTCGTATATATCTTAATTTAACTTCATTATTCTTTAGTTTTGAAATAATCAATTAATAAATCCAATATCATTTAAACAAACCTCAAATTTCAACTCACTAAATATTTCATTTAAACATGAAATATTCATTAAATCACCTTAAGACAAAATCTAGTTATAAAATCATATCATTTAAAAGTCTCAAATTCAATAAATTTCAAATCGATTTAATTAAATAAAATTCTTAATTAGACACAACTTCAAATAAATCAAAATTTATCCCCCCAAACTTAAATTATAAAATCATTATAAAATCTATTTTAAAATATAATCTTATATAAATACTTAAACATCTTATTAAATTTATATATTAAATCTATTTATATATTCTAAAATAGTAAAATTATAAATAAGTTCTTAAAATTTGAAATTTCAAAATCAACTTATAACTATACAATTTTCAAAACATTTAAATTTAAAAATCTAAATGTTAAAACTTTATAAAAATTCATTTATATATAATATCTTAAAATCAATAATT
Source organism: Allium cepa (assembly GCA_030765085.1). Taxonomy (NCBI): domain Eukaryota; kingdom Viridiplantae; phylum Streptophyta; class Magnoliopsida; order Asparagales; family Amaryllidaceae; genus Allium; species Allium cepa. The sequence continues at coordinate 857,454,564 of CM060943.1, forward strand.
ATAAAACCATACATTTCTTTCCAAAACCATAGAAATAAATTTTCAAAATATTTATATATATAGACCAACGGCATCTGTATATAATTTTCTATTCTATGATCAAGTGATACAGATATTTATCATTTCAATCCGAAATTTAAATATACGTACATGTATATATCATTTCAACCCACAATCCCAAATCCAATTCAATGAAAATCGTTTGGTTTTATCATTTCAACCCTTAACGATTTGCCTCTATTCTATAGATCGTTCGGGTATGTATCATTTCAACCCATAGGGAATTCTATACTAAAAGGGAACTTGCAGAGTGATAATAGATATGATAATAACTTAACAGGCATATATCATAAATATAAATAACAAATAATGGTGTCAGATGTCATAAGTGAACAGATACAGATAATATCATATATATAGCAATGTAAATAACTAACAGTAGCATACTTCAATTGACGTTGCAATTGAAATCAAATTCAATAGATATAAGAACGTTAATCGTGAGTGATTGCTCACCTTTCGAGGCTGGGGCTGATAGGCAATGAAGTTGAGTTATGAAAAGCAAGCTCGACTTCCAAAGCAAAGCTAGATTTTGCACGAATCGATGACAAAGCTGATAGATGGGAAATCGATGCAAACTAATCATAAATAGTTTTGATATAAACTAAAAGTGTATGAATTATTATTATTACATACACACACATATATATATAATATCTTCAATATTTAATACACACACACACACACACACATATATATATATATATATATATATATATATATATATATATATATTCTTTTCTTACTGAAACTCATATAAAATCCTAAACTCCAACTTATGTATACTTTCTATATAAATTAATATATAAGTATATGCAACTCACATACATTGAAATCAACATATATATATTTTTATAGAACAATCAGAAACAAAACTTTATCTTTATCATATATACTTTACAAAATATAAACTGTATAAACAAAATATATTTAATACTATTATAACCCATACAATCCTATACTTAAGCCTTTATATAAACAAATTTTAAATTTCATCATATAGTTTATACACACATAGATATACTCTAACACATTTACATACACAAAATACTTTAACTCAAAATATGAAACTAAACATATGTAAATCTTCTTTTAAAATATAGCATACTACAAACATAAATACTTTATACCTATATCCAACTGTCAACAACATTTTTGTAACCCAACAGATTTATAAGCTAAAGATCAAAATATATACATTTATAACTGGTAGGTTGTATTACATATATCATACAGAAATATATAGCTAATACTTATCGAAAGGAAAACTTTACGTACATATATATATATATATATACACACACACACACACACCTTAATATATATACAAACTCACCCAAACGCGGGAAGAAGGCTGCCTCTTGGAAATGAGTGAGCACGGTTGTGTGATTGGATGTGGCTGCACTAGCGAAGCATGGCCAGGAGAGACAAGAAAGGAGTTTGCTAGGGTTCGGCACTTGCATGGGTTTTGTAGAAGCGGCAATCGGGGAGGGGCTGCTGTTGGGTTTCGGCTATGGCGGCGCTCGAGTTTGTTGAAGGAAGGAGGCCGCATGAGTTTTGGGCGAGAGAAGGAGGAGATGGCTTGAGGAGGCGGTTGCATGGTGTGCGAGGTATGGTGATGGGGTTCGGCAAGAAGGCCGGCTACAGGAATAATTCCATACTTTTTTTAGAAAGTATGGTCAGAGAAACAAAAGCGTAGGGGATAGGATGAACCAGATCGATGAAATAGCAATTTTATTACTGAAGCGATGGGATAACAAAATTCAAAACATTGTTTCAGGGAATACAAAAAGGTTAGAATTTGAATAGTTGAGAATATTAAAAGTTGCAGACCATTGGTTATCTCAGGAAGCAAACAAATGTGCAAGGAAACAAAAAGGTAGAAATTTGGTACCGATACGGTTCTTTGTTTTATTGATTTTACAGTGTATCGGAAAACAAAACAAACAAACGAATATACTATGAAGATCAACATGACAAGATGATCAAAATGGTATACAAATATCAGCGATGCGATCATCCTATCAAATGTAGATAATTGGTACCAAAAATGCTGCTAATCTATCGAAAATTAGATAAATGGAGCAATAGTATTCAAAATTTGAAGAAACAAAATATGACGTCTCACTCAGTAGATGATTTACAAATTTGTTGTATAAAATTATTCAGATTTGGAAAACATTTTACTATCATTAAATATTAACTGATTTGAATTTAAGTAAAATTACAGAAGAAAATAAATTTCAATATTATCAGATGAAAATTTACCATTTGCTACATTAAAGTAGATGTATTCCAAATATTAAATTTCATTTCAAAATTTTATTACTTAAAATTTCACAAAAATTCAGTTAATTACGTAAATAAAACCATAGAAATGTATAGGTTGTTACACTGTACCTGTACTTACTAAAACAAGCACATAAGTTTTCAAAATCATGAAATTTTAATAACATTTCATTTTTTTTAACTAGCTTAACAAATAAATTTCATAACCCGAACATGCCAACACAAGAAAATTTAAGGTTCCACAATCAATTTAATCCCTTTCCATGGACCATGTATCATTTCATTCAATTCGAAATGATTTACAACCAAATTCATTGTATTCAATTTATATTTACAACAAACAATCCCATATTCATTTCAAATTTATTTGTATGTGCCTTACTTGCAATCATTCACTTTTATTCAATTCCAAATTGATTCACAATCAATTTATTTGCATTCCATTTATTATTCACTTTCATTTTACGCAAATTCCTTTTTATCAGCTTCAGTTTATTTCTTTTTAAATTGACTCTAAACCAATTTATCTAATTTCCATTTGATTCCTATTCAAGTTATTCACCAAACCCTGTTTGCTTTATTTTACATTCACACACATTCCAATTCGTGTTAATTTTATCTATGAATCATTTCATATATAATCGCTTAAGTTAAATTTCCATAGCAACCAAATTCTAATTCCTTTTAAATTGATTCATTCAATTTATTCACTTCCATTTACTTAGTATGTCCAATTTATACTATAATACTTTGGAAAACATTCATAAAATTATTTCAAATGTTTGTTATAACATTCCATATCGTTACTTAAGTTCACATTCATTTTATAACTTAAGTTCATATCCCATCTTACTCCAAAGTCATATTTCAAATCATATTCAATTTATTTAACCTTATATTAAGTTCATTCCTTGTTATCGATTTCTTAACCATTTGACTTGGTTGTACTTTTCCACTCCCTTAGTTTAATAAGTCATACCACTTATTTATTCACAATTCCCTAAAAATTTTCCACTCAAGTTTATTCACATTCTAGATTTATAACAATATAGTTATATAAGTACTTCACAATTCATATTTACATTCAATTTACTCCATTTTAATTCACTTTCCATTTAGGTTTACTATTTTATTTCTCAATTCATGAGTTCAAGACTTATTTACTTAAAATCTCATCTTACCGACTTAAGTCTATTTACATCTTATAATCATAACTCTGGATAATCTATATCACTTAATAGCTTAAGTATATCCATTTCATTCGATAATTATAACATACAGTTATACAATCATCTTACATTTCAACTTTATATTCTATTCAATTCAAATCCAATTTCAATATTATTTAGCTTATTTCATGTTAAACTCCAACATACCTTATTCACTTAAATTTGCTCAAGTTAAATTTTAATTCGAAGATTTAAAATTTTCACTTTCCTTTCTTATCTATATCAACTTTAAATTACAAGTTCAATAATAAATTTCTCTTAACATTACAAATCTTTAAATGGAAGTCCCAGAATTTAATCACCCATTTTTTTATTTCAAATCATTTTTAAATTATAAATAACGTATACCCATTTGTCATATCAAATCATACTTTTGAAATCTCAAAGCCTCTTGGTTTTTCCAAAACAATTACCCATTACAAGTTTTAAAACAAAACTTGTTTATCAAACAAGCCCAAAACAAATATTCATAACCAATCACCATGGTGGCAATCCATCACTTAGAAACTCGAAAATGAATACTGATGATATTTTTCAACGACTGAAATGAGTTCAATGTGATGTCCCACCTCTATGCTCACAATAGCAAAGAGTATTAAAAGGAAATATTGTCTGTTATTACGAAGAATAAGGCTGGACAGGAGCGGCCATCCGTAGTTAGGCCTTACACTAGTATTGATTATCTCGATAGGAGTGGTATATATATTTATTTTTCATCTCTTTGTTTATGTACTCCCATCGACATATTCAGTTCCAGTATAAAACGAACTACGATGGTTCATAATAGTTTAGGACAACATATATAATAATAATAATAATACAGATATGCTAAACACAGAACATGGATAATATCAAATCTCATATATATATATATATATATATATATATATATATATATATATATATATATATATAACTGAAGTTAGTTACAATACATGTGATACAATACAACTATCGACACTAGATAATACATATACAAGTACATTATTGTAAATAATATACATGAATACATATCATCCTATAAAATGACAACGACTACTCCAAAAGATATAAAGAGACTTCATAGCTCAATCAGCATCCCAAAGCGAGATATCAACAGCCTGTAATAACTCAGTCTGACCCGAATATTAATTCAAAAGAAAATAATACACGGGTCGGTCTAATTCAAACTCAATTATTAATGCATGGAAGCAATAATAATTAAATGACATATAGATGACGGTTATAATAAATCTCGCATATCCAATCCTTCAATAAGAGAATCGGATAACGGTAGATATAACACATAGCAGCAATAAGCAGCGAATCAGCAAAGTCAAATCATCAACAAAGATAAATAAAAGGATTATCAATGAAGATAATTTAGAAAACAACAGAATTGCCTAAACAGGAATTAACAGCAAGTGGCCAAAGCAAAACTCAAGCCAGTGAACAACATAAACCACAAAATCTAATTATCGATACGATAATTAGAAAACACATAGCTTAATTATCAAGTAGATAATTAGACAACAACAAAATAATCAAATTAAACCAAATCAAAATACAATTTAAAAATATATTGAATTGAACACACGAAACAATTCAAGCAATTGAAATTATCAATTAAAAAGTCAATTCTGTTTGGCTGCAGTACACGCTCACGTGCACTGCCTCGCTACTACAGTGCTGACATATGCAAAAGAACAATGAATCAGAAGCAAATGGCTCCAACTCGAGATCGAGCTCAAGTTATAGAAACAAAACCCAAAACTGCATAATCAAACAGCAAATGACACAAAGACTGAAAGGCAACTCAATTGCACAGTGCCATCAAAATGACATGACAATGCAGAGTCGAAGCAGTGCAGTGATATGCACAGTGCACGGCAAAACTCAATACAACATGACAAAAATACACAAAGGCACGAGACCATCAAACACACAGGGAAAAATATGATTGCATATTCCTGTGTGGACACAAATATGAGGACACAAATATATGCACACTGCAAATATGAGTGCAGACGACTATAATGAACAGAGACTTCGAAGAATTAAAGGTCAGACAAATTTAAGATGCATTCATGTACAACAAAGATTGAAGAGCAACTCAATTCAAATGCAAAGCACAAAGGCTCGAATGACCAAGTGCACAAAGGCAGTGGTACAAACATGAAGACACAGCAAAATGAAGGTGAAAGCAAACAAAGATAAGGCATATACCTACCGGATAGTGCCATCAAAATGACATGAACAATGCATGCTACAAAATCAAGCATGTGCACCAAAGATAAGGCAATACCACATATAGGAATGCAAGTAGATGCAATCAGCTACACGAGTGCACAAAGGCAAGTGATAACAAATAGATCAAGTGAAAAGCAAAAGATCAAGTGAACAACATATGTGTACATATGGTGATACGGCCACAAGTATATATGCAGTAAATTGGATGCAGTAGTTATTCTCTCACAAACACATATGTATACATGCATACATGTCATGAAAAATCAAAACCGAGACAATGCTCAATGCACAGCAATACAATGAGACCGACAATATGCAAGCTGCCTGAAGAATACAAGTTAAAACTGCAACAACTACTACAAGTGACAATGCCAGGCTCATGTCAATAATACAACATGATTATCAAGTGAATACATGATGAAGCAACCAAGTTAAGTGGCCGAAATCAACAAATAACAGTGATTCAACTTTATAACAAAGTCAAGTGTATCAAGCCAGAAGCAATTGAGTAACCGAAGTCAAAGCCGTGTTTTTATCAAAATCAAACAAGTCCAGGCTGACACAAATGGCCAAAATCCACAGAGTACAGTTAAATATCAAAGCAATGGTGATGGCCTAAGTCATGGAGTCGCATACACAAAGTCAAAACCAAAGACAACGTAAATTTAAATACCAGTGAATTCGAAACCGTGGTAAGCAAGGAAAACAGTGTCAACCAAGTAACACGAAAATAAACGAATTGAATAAGTCAGTGAAATCGTCAACATCCAAACGAAATCGAATGGCCGAAGCTAAACATTGAAAATCAAACCGAGTCAGAAAAATCATCAACATCGAAACAAAAATCGAACGGCCAAAGCACAGAATTGAACTAGAGGCGTGAGTGAAAATCACTCACCTTTTCGAAGAGCACAGATCGGAATCGAAGCCGAGATCCCCCTTTTGCTCGCCTTTGCACGGTACTCGAATCGAAACAAAGACGAACTCAATCAAGCGGCCGAAAGCATCTCAAGAGATGATCAACCAACAGCGCAAGGAAATCGAATTGAATCTAGCATTTGTAATCGGCATCATCGAATTACCGAAAACCCTAATTTTTGAAGATAGAGGAACGAGCACTGCCATTATCAAAACAAAAAGGGAACGGCCAAATAAAATAAAAAGGGAACGGACCAAATAAAATAAAAGAGAGAGTGTTTTTAGGCCAAGATTTCATTTAAAGCCCGTATAATCCCTTAACAAATTTTGAAAAGAATTCCAACCCGATTAAAAACACCCAATAGCAATTAGCTAGCAACATTAATCATTTAATGATGATAATTAATTGGTGTGAAACCCCGGGTTGTTACAGACTCCCTCCTTATAAAAATTGCGTCCCTGCAATTTTCATAAATAAAGTCGTCGATAACAATTATTTTTCTAACATAAACTGGTTAAGCTAGAAAATTAAAGGTCAAAAATACAAACGCCAAAGAAATTTTTTAATTTCATAAAAGAAATTCACAAATTCTCAACAAAATCTAATTATTAAATAAATAATCAGAAACAATAAAACTGAATAAATACAATTATCAGCAATATTTAATTATCAATTAGATAATTAGAATACAGAAATCAGAAAACAGCAATATCTAATTATCGATACGATAATTAGAAAACAGCAAAATCTAATTATCAACAAAGATAATTAGAAAACACAAATCACAAATCGCAAAACCGCAAATATCTGGTTACCTAAAACGATAATCAGAAAACAATAAATATCTAACTATCAAAAACGAAAATCAGAAAACAACAAAGATCTAATTATCAAAAACGATAATCAGAAAACAACAAATATCTAATTATCAACAAAGATAATTAGAACTCAAATCAACAAATATTAATTATCAACAAAGATAATTAGAACTCAAATCAACAAATATCTAATTATTAACAAAGATAATTAGAGCTCAAATCAACAAATATCTAATTATCAAAACGATAATCAGAAAACAAATCAGCAAATATCTAATTATCAACAAAGATAATTAGAACTCAAATCAGCAAATATCTAATTACCAAAACGATAATCAGAAAACAAATCAGCAAATATCTAATTATCAACAAAGATAATTAGAACTCAAATCAACAAATATCTAATTACCTAAACGATAATCAGAAAACAACAAATATCTAATTATCAAAACGATAATCAGAAAACACAAATATCTAATTATCAACAAAGATAAAGAGAACTCAAATCAGCAAATATCTAATTATCAAAACGATAATCAGAACTCAAATCAGCAAATATCTAATTACCTGTAGATAATTAGAAACAACAAATATCTAGAAATCAGTTAAGATAATCTAGAAAATCAACATAAAAGGTGGATCGATCCCAGCAGACGGCGATTTTTAGCTATGCCGCACGTGCATCTCATATGGCCGAAGCGTACCAAGTACTATAATTTTTGGCGCCATCATATGACCCGAAGGTCTAGTATTGGTATTTGACCTGAAGGTCCATCAGATGACCCGAAGGTCCAACAAGTGACCCGAAGGTCCAGCAGAGAGGCTCGAAAGCCCAACAAAATCATCACAATCATCAAACAGCAGACGTTTCAATTAACGAGTCCGGAATTAGCCGAAATAGTAAAAGTGAGGTTCCATACTCCGCACTTTTTCTAAATCATTTAAATCTCTTATCCTAGAAAGTGCAAAATTGTGTATTTTAAATAAATAACATTTTACGTTCTCAAACGGACTAGTACGGAATTAAGAAAATCGGTAAAAGTGAGGGTTCATAGTCCTCAATTTTGCTGAAGCGTTTAAATTGCTTACTCATTCTTTTGAAAGCGCAAACTGTAAAAATTTTGAAAACAATTTTATTTTAAAATGATTTTTAAAACACGTGATTAAAACAGAAACATTTGTAGCAATTTTGATAAGGAAATTGCACTTCTCAAAACACCATAAAAACGGATATTAAATCAGCGTTGCGGGATAACCGCTTGAAAATTTACTTTAAATTGACGGTTACTGAAGTCAAAGTGACAGTAATTTTTATACGTCAAAATCTCATCAAAATAATTCGCATCAAAATGTAATACCGGTGTAAAAATCCCGTTATAAAAATAATGGCGACAAAATACGTTTTATAACCAAACACCGGTTCAACATAAAATTAATGTAGTAACGAGAAACTCATATTTTCACGCACACTACAAGATGAACAAAGAAATCATTCCATTATATCTTCAATGAAGATAATTTAAAATAGCAAAAATCTCAAAAAAATCATATAACTGCAATCGCTTCAGATCCTCAAATCAGATTCGAAATTTTCAAAGAAAACAAAATAAACACATCTATGTAACAACACAATGAAATTAATTACATTTCCATATTTTGATTTTTAAATCAGGAGGGTTATCATCTGTACTCAGCGAAGGCAGTCTCATTGTTTCCGCTGCGCACTCTGATAAACAGAACACAGATTAATCAATCATCAAAACACAATTTCGCTTTTATTTTTAAATAAAGATATTTAAAAATTTCATCATAGTTTCAAAACTTTAGTTTTGACTCAAGGCACAATTAAAAACATCAACAAATAGTTGTAACACATGTTCCATCTACATTATGTTCTATTATGTCCATATACCCCTCGCTCTGATACCAATTGTGACGCCCCACCTCTATGCTCACAATAACAAAGAGTATTAAAAGGAAATACTGTCTGTTATTACGAAGAATAAGACTGGATAGGAGAGGCCATCCGTAGTTGGGCCTTACACTAGTATTGATTATATCGATAGGAGTGGTATATATATATTTATTTTTCCTCTCTTTGTTTATTTACTCTCATCGACATATTCAGTTCCAGTATAAAACGAACTACGATGGTTCATAATAGTTTAGGACAACAATATAATAATAACACAGATAAGCTAAACACAGAACACGGATAACATCAAATCTGACGCAGCGGATTAATCAAACAAAACTTCAATCGATGAAATGTAGCAATCGGTGAGTTGAAGATACCAAAATGCCCAAGTTCGTTGATCCAAAGATACCGAACTCTAGCTATCTCAAACACGTTGATAGCGCACTATACCGTGTTTAAAGATCTACGATTCTTCGCACGTTGATCTAGCGCACTAGATTCCGTGAATCGGCTTCTACGATCGTTGAATCGAGCGCACTCGATTAACCGAAAGAGGAGATAGGAGATTACACTCAACTACCAATTGGTATGAAAGCACAAAGCTAACAAAAGAGAAATTTTATTCAAAATCAACCACCTCAAAAATTACAACACACACGCTATTTATAGGCATTACACTCAACACAACATTCGTCACCCAACTCTTAGGTCGGCACCGACTCAACATACACGACTCATCTCGGCCGACTCATCATAAGTCGTTACCGACTCAACACACGTAACTCCAACCCTTTACAACAGAACACAAAGCCAACGACTCATGTAAGTTCCGCCTCCGACTCAAGAACAATTTACGACTCAACTTATAAACGACTTAAGTCTCAACCGACTCATGGTTACAACATATCAGTCATAGTACACGACTCATCATTTCATATGAACGACTCACGACTCATACTAGGTCGGCAACGACCTACGACTCACGACTCAACATCCTTCCTTCGACTCAAGTTCCCATCAGTTGAACCCTTCTCCTTCTTGATGCTATCTCGGCCACGACTTATGGATACGTTGTTAAGTCGTGTACGACTCATCAAGTATGAACACTCCAAGTTTCCCTTGAGTCGTAACCCTGTTCCATTATCCCGTATACGACTCAAGCTCGAACGACTCAAACCCGATGCCTCTTTTATGCGGCTTAAATTGTTGTTAACTCGAAACTTGCTATCCCGTGCACCATTAAGTCGGAAACGACTTAACCCTGCCTTCCTAAGTCGTGTACGACTTAACCTCTCTATGAGTCGTGTACGACTCATCCTTGTTAGAAATTTTGGTTGCATTTCTTCTCTGTTCTGAGCTGCATCATCCTCCCCTGGTTGAGAAAAATTCGACCTCGAATTTGTAAATTCTTCCTCAACAATCTCACCTCCATGATATGGAATTAAATGTTTGATGTTAAAAACATCAGAAGTATAGACATCATCTGGTAATTTTAATCGATAAGCATTTTCATTGATTTTCATTAAAACTTCAACTGGACCAATTTTTCGCGCTTTCAACTTGTTATAAGCACCTACTGGAAAACGATCCTTTGTCAATATAGCATAAACCAAATCTCCTTCTTTAAATTCAACATTTCGACGTTTCAAATCTGCAGACTTCTTATACTTCTCATTCGATTTCTCCAATCGTTCCCGAACGATTTTATGACATTCAGTCAGCTCATCAACAAAATCAGCAGCTCGTTTAACTGTTCTCTTTGACTGTGGTACAACTGCTAAATCCAACGGCCCCCTGGGTAAATTTGAATACACAATCTGAAACGGACTGAATCCTGTGCTTCGATTTACTGCATGATTATGAGCAAATTCTGCCTGGCATAGCTTCATGTCCCAACTTCTCAAATTATCTTGTACAAGACAACGCAACAAATTTCCCAATGACCTGTTAACAACTTCTGTCTGCCCATCAGTTTGTGGATGATAAGCACTGCTAAATTTCAGTTTCGTTCCCACCATCTTCCACAAACTCAACCAAAAGTGACTCAGAAAACGAGTATCTCGATCAGAAACAATAGATTCTGGTAAACCATGAAGTCGATAAATCTCCTTGAAAAATAACTGTGCCACTCGAACTGCATCTGCTGTCCTTTTGCAAGCAACAAAATGTGCCATCTTTGAAAACCTGTCCACCACAACAAATATCGAATCATTTCCCCTTTGAGTTCGCGGCAAACCCAAAACGAAATCCATGCTAATATCAACCCATGGCTTAGTCGGTACAGGTAATGGCATATACAACCCTGCATTTGTTGCTGTCCCCTTTGAAACTTGGCAAATATGGCATCGCTCCACAAATCTTTCCACCTCTTTCCTCATCGACGGCCAAAAGTAAGATTGCGAAATCAACTGCAAAGTACGATCACGGCCTACATGTCCTTCCTCGTGCAACTCCTTTACAATCTTCATCCTCAAACTACAATCCGGAATACATAAACGATTTCCCTTAAACAGAAAACCATCAACTATCATAAATTCATCGGTACTCCCATCCTTTACTTTCTCAATATATTTTACAAAGTAAGGATCTTCATTAATCATCTCCGGCAACATCTCAAAACCCGTCACTTCAACTTTCATTGTCGTTAATAAATGACTCCTCCTACTCAAAGCATCAGCTACTCGATTTGTCACCCCTGATTTGTGCTTAACGACAAAAGTAAACTGCTGTAAATATGCAATCCATGATGCATGTCTTGCTGAAATTTTATCCTGCCCCTGTAAATGCTTCAATGCTTCATGATCAGTATAAAGAACAAATTCCTTCTGAAACAGATAATGTCTCCAATGCTTAACAGCCTGAACAACAGCATAAAATTCAACGTCATATGTACTGTATCTCATCTTCGCCCCTGACAACTTTTCACTGAAATATGCAACTGGCTTCCCATTCTGACTCAGAACTCCTCCAATACCAACCGTCGATGCATCAGTATGCAATTCAAACAATAACTGAAAATTAGGTAGAACAAGAATTGGTGCAGACGTCAACAATTCCTTGATCTTCTTAAAGGCAACCCCCGCTTCTTCTGACCACACAAATTGTTTCCCTTTCATGCAATCAGTCACTGGAGCCATCACGCTACTGAAGTGTGGGATGAATCTTCGGTAGAATGACGCTAGCCCATGAAAACTTCTCACTTCTGTAATTGTCTTTGGCTGTGGCCAATTCCTGACTGCTTCAACTTTGCTCTGGTCAACTTGAATACCTTTCCCTGAAACAACATAACCCAGGAATAAAACACTAGGTGTCATAAACACACATTTCTTGGTAGCAGCATAAAATTGTTCTTCACGAAGAATAAGCAACACTTCCCTCAAATGTAGAACATGTTCTTCCGTACTCCTGCTATAAATTAGAATATCATCGAAGTAAACCACGACGAACTTCCCAATGAATGGTCTAAAGATTTGATTCATCACCCGCATGAATGTACTAGGTGCATTTGACAAACCAAACGGCATAACCAACCATTCGTATAACCCTTCTCTTGTCTTGAAAGCTGTCTTCCATTCATCTCCAGGTCTGATTCGAATTTGATGATAACCACTCTTCAAATCAATCTTCGAAAATATAGTTGCCCCACTCAACTGATCCAACAAATCATCCAACCTCGGCATAGGAAATCTGTAACGAACAGTGATCTTATTCAAAGCTCTACTATCTGTGCACATCCTCCAAGTTCCGTCCTTCTTGGGTACCAACAATGCTGGCACAGCACATGGACTCAAACTTTCCTGAATACGTCCCTGTTCAAGCAACTCTTCCACCTGCCTTCGTAATTCCTCATGTTCCTTTGGACTCATTCGGTAATGTGGTCGATGTGGTAACACTGCTCCTGGAACAAGATCAATCTGATGTTGAATGTCTCTCAGTGGTGGTAACTCCTTCGGTAACTCCTCTGGAAAGACATCTTCAAACTCTTTCAAAACTGGCTTTGCTTCTTCGGGAATCTCAACTTCTTCACTACTCTCTCTCCCAATCAACAAAAACACTTCCGGTTCTTCCTCCACTTCTTTAACAAACTCCTTCAAAGTCAACAGAGTTTTCAATTCTTCAATCTCTTCTAGCTTGCTCTCCTTCTGCTGCTGTTTCTTAGGAACCAAAGTGATTTTAGTACCCTCGAACATGAAACTGTAACTGTTGGCACGACCGTCATGTTGTACTGCTCTATCAAACTGCCATGGCCTGCCCAACAATAAGTGACAAACATCCATATCTACGACATCACACCAAATTTCATCCTTGTACTTCTTCCCAATAGAAAAATGAACACAAGCTCTTCGACACACTTTCACTTCACCACCCTTCCTTAACCATGCAAGCTTGTATGGTTTAGGATGCTTCTCGGTCTTCAAGTTCAACTTTCTCACTGCCTCTGTAGAAATAATATTATCACAACTTCCCGCATCAATAACGAACTTGCAAACTTTCCCCAGAATAGTACATGTCGATTGAAAAATATTGCTTCTCAACCAACTACAATCCTCCTCTTGCTTTGGTGTCAAACAACTTCTCCTCATCATAAGATTACAACCTTCATCTCCAAACAATTCTTCTTCCTCTTCAACATATGGTACATTTGAATACTCTGCCTCCTCACCATCATCTGCTTCAACCTCTGCAACCATGGTTCTCTTCTTCGGCTTCGGACATTCGTTGCTTTTGTGACCCAACTCTTGGCAATTATAACATTTGAAAACACTACTAGCCTTCGCCTTCTCAACCTCCTTCACCACTGGCTTTGAAACAGGTTTAGGAACATTAGAACTTCCACCAACACCCCTTGCTTGATTATTGGAATTAGTAAACACACCACCTCCACGCCTTCCTTGTTTCTCCCAAGCTAACGCTTTCTGATGTGCCTCTGCAACGGATCTAGGATCAAACATATTAACCATATCCTGGATCTGCATTCTCAATCCCCCAATGAATCTAGCAGTCAGCTGTTCTTCTGTCTCCATAATATCATTCCTGGCAATGAGTTGGTAAAATTCATCAACATAATCACTAACAGACTTTGTCCCCTGCCTCAGATTCTGCAACCTTTGGTACATAAGTGACTGGTAGTTGTAAGGTAAGAAAGTAGATCTCATCAACTTCTTCATCTTCTCCCAAGATTCTATCTTTGACTTCCCCATTCGTTCTCGAGTAAGTTTAGTTTGCTGCCACCATGCCAATGCTCTTCCCCTCAGCCTTGTAGCAACTAACTTCACCCTTCTATTCTCCGGCACCTCCTTGAAATCAAAGATTTCCTCCACATTAGACAACCAATCTAAAAACTCCTCAGCAACCATCCCGCCTTTAAATTCTGGAATTTCCATTTTCATACCCGACTCCCAACGACGATCATCCTCCACATCACGGTAAGAATTTCGAATTTGGTCTCGATCTCTATAATGAATACTTGCTCTATCACCCTCTTCAACAAAATCAAAGGTACGCCTACATCGATCTCGACTAACATCATCCCTTCTCTCATGCATGCTTCTTTGACTATGTCTCTCTTCATCTCTATATGCTTCATGGTCAAATTCTCGATGACTTCTTCTTTCTTCATGTGCATAGTCATGATGATCTCTTCGTGATGAAATTGATGTTTCTCTTCTATCTCTACAAGAATGTGGTGATACCCTCCTCGCTTCCGTAACCAATGGCGAAACTCGGTTTCCTCCATGGTTCGAGTTTGGTGATCTCCTCCTTTGATTCAAATCAGTCATCAATCTCTCCAATTTACCAATGCCTTCATCAAATTTATCATTAATACGTTGTTCCATAAGCTCGGCTTCTTCTCTACGATACAAAGCTTCAACGTTTTGATGTCGGTTAGCTCTCCTAGGTGGCATGGTTGTAAACTTCACAAACTTCAACAAATTGAACACAATACTTCAAAATTTCACACAATAAAGCAATCTAGGCTCAACCTTAGATCGGCAATAGATGTTCACGGCTCACACTAACTCGGTTCAAGTTAGGTCGGCTCTACCTTGACTCGCTATGACTTGCCTCGGTACAACTTGTCTTGGCCACCTACTACAAACACTTCAGTGCAATCAACAAGGCACGGCTACTCCCAAGTATACACGGCCTTCTTCAAATTCAAACTCCTTGGCGCGCAAAAACTCCAAGTCAAAATCCAAACAAAGTCCAACTCCTCGATCCAAAATGAAATGGATCAAACACTCCTAACTTGATGCAACTTCAATATGAACACGATGAACTCCTTCAACTTCAAAAACTTCAAAAACTTGGCTCCAAGAATCAAACTTAGCTATGATTGGCTAAGAATGGCTCTGATACCAATAAATGACGCAGCGGATTAATCAAACAAAACTTCAATCGATGAAATGTAGCAATCGGTGAGTTGAAGATACCAAAATGCCCAAGTTCGTTGATCCAAAGATACCGAACTCTAGCTATCTCAAACACGTTGATAGCGCACTATACCGTGTTTAAAGATCTACGATTCTTCGCACGTTGATCTAGCGCACTAGATTCCGTGAATCGGCTTCTACGATCGTTGAATCGAGCGCACTCGATTAACCGAAAGAGGAGATAGGAGATTACACTCAACTACCAATTGGTATGAAAGCACAAAGCTAACAAAAGAGAAATTTTATTCAAAATCAACCACCTCAAAAATTACAACACGCACGCTATTTATAGGCATTACACTCAACACAACATTCGTCACCCAACTCTTAGGTCGGCACCGACTCAACATACACGACTCATCTCGGCCGACTCATCATAAGTCGTTACCGACTCAACACACGTAACTCCAACCCTTTACAACAGAACACAAAGCCAACGACTCATGTAAGTTCCGCCTCCGACTCAAGAACAATTTACGACTCAACTTATAAACGACTTAAGTCTCAACCGACTCATGGTTACAACATATCAGTCATAGTACACGACTCATCATTTCATATGAACGACTCACGACTCATACTAGGTCGGCAACGACCTACGACTCACGACTCAACATCCTTCCTTCGACTCAAGTTCCCATCAGTTGAACCCTTCTCCTTCTTGATGCTATCTCGGCCACGACTTATGGATACGTTGTTAAGTCGTGTACGACTCATCAAGTATGAACACTCCAAGTTTCCCTTGAGTCGTAACCCTGTTCCATTATCCCGTATACGACTCAAGCTCGAACGACTCAAACCCGATGCCTCTTTTATGCGGCTTAAATTGTTGTTAACTCGAAACTTGCTATCCCGTGCACCATTAAGTCGGAAACGACTTAACCCTGCCTTCCTAAGTCGTGTACGACTTAACCTCTCTATGAGTCGTGTACGACTCATCCTTGTTAGAAATTTTGGTTGCATTTCTTCTCTGTTCTGAGCTGCATCAAAATCTCATATATATATATATATATATATATATATATATATATAACTGAAGTTGGTTACAATACATGTGATACAATACAACTGTCGACACTGGATGTTACATACACAAGTACATTATTGTAAATAATATACATGAATATATATCATCCTATAAAATGACAAAGACTACTCCAAAACATATAAAGAGACTTCATATCTCAATCAGCATCCCAAAGCGAGATATCAACAGCCTGTAATAACTCGGTCTGACCCGAGTATAAATTCAAAAGAAAATAACACGTGGGTCAGTCTAATCCAAACTAAGTTATTAATGCACGGAAGCAATAATAATTAAATAACAAATAGACGACAGTCACAATAAATCTCGCATATCCAATCCTTCAATAAGAGAATCGGATAATGGTAGAGATAACACGTAACAGCAATAAGCAGTGAATCAGCAAAGCCAAATCATCAACAAAGATAAATAAAAGAACTATCAATGAAGATAATTTAGAAAACAACAGAATTGCCTAAACAACAATTAACAGCAAGTGGCCAAAGCAAAACTCAAGCCAGTGAACAGCATATACCACAAAATCTAATTATCGATACGATAATTAGAAAACACATAACCTAATGATCAAGTAGATAATTAGATAGCAACAAAATAATCAAATTAAACCAAATCAAAATACAATTTCAAAATATATTGAATTGGACACACGAAACAATTCAAGCAATTGAAATTATCAATTAAAAAGTCAATTCTGTTTGGCTACAGTACACGCTCACGTGCACTGCCTCGCCACTACAGTACTGACATATGCAAAAGAACAATGAATCAGAAGCAAATGGCACCAACTCGAGATCAAGCTCAAGTTATACAAACAAAACCCAAAACTGCATAATCAAACTGCAAATGTCACAAAGACTGAAAGGAAACTCAATTGTACTGTGCCATCAAAATGACATGACAATGCAGAGCAGAAGCAGTGCAGTGATATGCACAGTGCACAGCAAAACTCAGTACAACATGAAAAAAGTGCACAAAGGCACGAGACCATCATAACACAGGGCGAAAGATGAATGCATACACCTGTGTTGACACAAATATATGCACACTGCAAATATAAGTGCACACGACTACAATGAACAGAGACTTCAAAGAATTAAAGGTCAGACAGATTCAAGATGCATTCATGTACAACAAAGACTAAAAAGCAACTCAACTCAAATGCAAAGCACAAAGGCTCGAATGACCAAGTGCACAAAGGCAGTGGTACAAACATGAAGACACGGCAGAATGAAGGTGAAAGCAAACAAAGATAAGGCATCTACCCACCGAACAGTGCCATCAAAATGACATGAACAATGCATGCTACAGAATCAAGCATGTGAACCAAAGATAAGGCAATATCATCTACAGGAATGCAAGCAGCACCCTATAGATGCAATCAGCAACAGGAGTGCACAAAGGCGAGTGTTAACAAATAGATCAAATGAAAAGTAAAAGATCAAGTGAACAACATATATGTACATATGGTGATACGGCCTCAAGTATATACAGTAAATTGGATGCAATAGTTATTCTCTCACAAACACATATGTACACATGCGTACATGTCATGAAAAATCAAAACCGAGACAATGCTCAATGCACAGCTATACAATGAGACCAACAATATGCAAGCTGCCTTAAGAATACAAGTTAAAACTGCAAAAAATACTACAAGTGACAATGCCAGGCTCATGCCAACAATACAACATGATTATCAAGTGTATACATGATGAAGCAACCAAGTTAAGTGGCCGAAATCGACAAATAACAGTGATTCAACTTTATAACAAAGTCAAGTGTATCAAGCCAGAAGCAACAGAGTAACCAAAGTCAAAGTCGTGTTTTTATCAAAATCAAACAAGTCCAGGCTGACACAAATGGCCAAAATCCACATAGTACAGTTAAATATCATAGCAATGGTGATGGCCAAAGTCATGGAGTCGCATTCACAAAGTTAAAACCGAAGACAACGTAAATTTAAATACCAGCGAATTCGAAACCGTGGTGAGCAAGGAAAACAGTGTCAAAGAAAATCAAAACCGTGTCAACCAAGTAACACGAAAATAAACGAATTGAATAAGTCAGTGTAATCATCAATATCCAAACGAAATCGAATGGCCGAAGCTAAATACTAAAAATCAAACGAGTCAGAAAAAGCATCAACATCGAAACAAAAATCGAATGGCCGAAGCATAGAATTGAACTAGAGGCGTGAGTGAAAATCACTCACCTTTTCGAAGAGCACAGATCGAAATCGAAGCCGAGATCCCCCTTTTGCTCGCCTTTGCACGGTTCCCAAATCGAAGCAAAGACGAACTCAATCAAGCGGCCAAAAGCATCTTAAGAGACGATCAACCAACAGAGCAAGGAAATCGAATTGAATCGAGCATTTGTAATCCGCATCATCGAATTACCGAAAACCCTAATTTCTAAAGATAGAGGAATGAGTGCTGCCATTATCTCAACAAAAAGGGAATGACCAAATAAAATAAAAAGGGAACGAACCGAATAAAATAAAAGAGAGAGTGTTTTTCGGCCAAGATTTCATTTAAAGCCCACATAATCCCTTAACAAATTTTTAAAATAATTCCAACCCGATTAAAAACTCCCAATATTAGTTAGCCAGCAACATTAATCGTTTAATGACAATAATTAATTGGTGCGAAACCGCGGGTTGTTACATTCAGTGTTTCCTTACTTCCAAAATTCATTTTAAAACAATTTTTTTTACTTCAAAGACATTTTCAAATACTACCTTATTTTTCCTCGCAAACCATTTTTGAAAGTACTTCCAAAATTCTCAAGATTTAAAAATCCTAAACACTTAGTTCAAATTCAATTTAAAACATTCTCCAAAATTTTCGATTTTTTAATTCTGCTTTAAATCAAATTTTAATTATACTCCATAGTATAAATTATTCTTATACAATTTTTCTATTTGGTTATATATATAACCATTTCCAATTTTTATAATCTTATTTGATTTTAATATTAACAACCAACATTCCACGCATATACAACTATTATAACTTTAGAAAATTATTTCATTTATATCAAATACATAATTTTTTGTGTAAAACTATTCCATTTTCCCACTTTAAAACAATGCTATGTTGGTTTACCTTGTTCAAGAGTTTAGAAACCCTTATCGATACGGTTACTTCCCGTATCAATACTCAACCGATAAGTCAACCCAATATAAAAACATTTTATATTCACCAACAATTACGCGCTCATAACTATTAGTAAAATCAACTCATTCTACAGTGTTATTGACTCTATCTCTAATTAAGTAATCCCCACCAAAGCCTAGTTATACTGCCAACCTAAGCTTTGATACCAACTGTCACAGACGATAGGCTTTTCAACCATCCCGTTAGTGGAAATTTCCGCCGTGGCATACATTGGTACCTCGAATTTGCTTTAACAGCTAGCCACTCTCCACTTTAACTACCCACTTTGGGACATGTAGCGGTAAGATTCTCCTGCTCGCCACTAGACACGAAGTGAGAACCCCCTATCATGTTGTAACGAAGCAAATCCGATCCTAGTCTCTTCGAAACAACGTTCGCTATTTTCGATAAACTCAACCCCGGTTCTCTAGGAAATAAATAGACAAAGATAAGATCGGAGATCACCTCCTAACCTTTAGTGGACGGATTTTCTTATAGACGTCCTAGAAGAACGAAATAAGTTTATACGTACAGTATAGCACCTCGAATGGTAACTGTACCATATAATCCCCGTACTTCTTCTAGATATTTCCAAAGTTATATTTAGGTCCAGATTTGAAAGCCAGTTATTTAACCATCAAATAAACAATTAATTCAACCTAACACTTCATTTTCACTGAAAACACCAAGTCTTATTTAAATTAAGTTTTAAATAAATTAAATCCCTTTATCCAAAGTTTGTACTTATCTTATCGAATTCAATATATTCACAAATTATCCTTTTCAAAGATATTTGAAAAAACCTTTTAAAATAATGTGGAAAGTACCATTGAGGTATCAAACCATGGATCATAGCTCAATGGTTCGTCTCTATCCCAGAGAAATCCAACACTTAATGTGGGCACTCACTGCCTCCGATTTACGCCACACGAGTATACCATTACTTTTCGAAAACTTTATTTACGAATTATCTCAAAATAATGCTTGTAAATTCTAAAATAAATTTCAACTTAAATCTAGTCAAATATACTTAAATAAAAAGTTATTATACGAAGCCAAATTAATATTTAACCATTTATCTGTGATGTCCCGGAAATTTGGGCAATAATTATTTAATAATTTCATTTATAATTATTTTAAAATTTTGAAACATTTATTTAATAATTTAACTCAAACAGAAATTCTCTTTTTAAAATTTATAATTATTTAGTTTGTTAAATGATATTCTTATCAAATGTTAAAAATATTTAAGTAATAATTTATCTTTCTAAACTGATTTAAAAATATTTTATTTATAATGTATAATGTTTATACATTGTAAATAGAGGATTTGGTTTTAATTTTAATTTATATTAAATAAAGGATATTTTCTTATTTTATATATAATTGTATAATTTGTAAATTGATTAATTTAATTTAAATTAGTATTGTAAACCTTTCAAAATTTTGTTTTAAAAATCTATCTTATATTTTCATAGAAATATAAGTAAGTATTTGTTTTATTTATAAAAATAAATATAGTTTAATTTTTTTTATAATAAAAGTTTATTTTGTTTTGTTTTAAAAAAATTATTTTTTCTTTGAAATAGATTTAATTCATTCTTGTTAAAGTATAATATTTAGTTTGAAACCTTTTGAAATAAAATCGAATTCAACCTTTCTTTTCTTTTAAAAATCTTTCCTTTTGAAATTTAGTTTCATAAAGAATATTATTTTAAAAATAATCAAACAAACATTAAAATAAATGTTATAAGAAGGTATAAACAAACATGTAATTATTTCAAGGCTAATGTTAAATAAACATTTGAAACATGCTAGAAATAAATTAGAAATGGTTTAAGATAAATTCAAATACCTTTATAAATTTAGAACTCTCTTTTAAATATTGAAATGAACATGTGTTAAATCTTAAAACATAAAGTGAACACTTGTAAAACATTTAACATAATAATACAAAAAGTGGCAAGTTAATTTATTTTTGATTTTTAATTATATTAACAATAAAACATAGCTAAAGCATTTTGTTAAAAACACATTTTCTCATTTGAAAACCTGAAATCATATTTCAGTAAATCAAAAACCCCAAAACAAATGGATGTTTTAAAATCTGCAAATCAATTTCTACAAACTTCATATCTGCAATTTAAATCTGCAAATTTATCTTCGAATTTGTGCATTTGAAATTGGATTTGCATGAGATATTACAACATCAAATTGGAAGTTCAACTTTAATTTGAATTTGAGCATATGAAGTTTTGGGTCTGCATGCATCATCAACAAGAAAAGCAACTTCAATAATCTTCTACAACTAGCAAATTGCATCCAGATTCAATATGCAGTTCTTGGAAATTGAAATCTGCATCTCTGAAATTTGATCTCTACATCTTCATAAATCAAGTGAGTAAATTTTTGTTTTCAAAAACAGTTCTTTTCTTTTAAAATCAATCCTAAAAGTAAATTTCCAGAACTTAAGCTTCAAATGCAAACTGTTTGTTTTAAAAAAATCAAAAACTGCTGTAGAAAAAAAGAAGGAAATGACTCTGTCTTCTTTCTTTTAGTGAGTAAGCTCACAATTGAAAAGTTACTTAGAATTTTCTGTTGCATGTGAATAAATTGGACTAAGTTTGCTTCTATGTTTTCTATTGTGATGGATATTCTGTAAGATTATAGATACAAACACATATATATGTGTTACACGTATCTTATAACTTGATTCTGTTTTTAGAAACTAAACCTTTAAATGAAAAAAAAAACCCATGACCTCTTGAATTGATTCTCTGTTGTATTTGTTATGAAAATGAGGGATGTTTGTTCTGTATAGGTTAAATTTTATAGGTTAAATTTATAAATCATAATTAAGGTTAAATTTGAAATCTGTTTTTACTGTAAACTATAAGGGATAGTTAACATAGAAATTTCAAAACAAGAATCTTAAACTTCTTAAATTATTAAAACAAGTTTATCACACGAATGCATGTTTAAAAACATGAATTGTAAAACATAAATCACATTTCTAAATAAACCGGGGTAAGAGCAATTCTATTTTGAAAAGAATTGGGAAATTTGGTTCTATCTAAATTTCTAGTGATTGTGGAATGTTTTTGATATGTCTGGAGATAGAGGATTGATTGGAGAATGAGTGAAAAATGATCATAAGTTGTTTCAGAGGAGGTGGTGATTGTAAATTGAGATTTCCAGGTTTGAAGCATAGTATCTGAAGGTAGGGGTTTTTGAAGATTGTGATTCATCTGTTGCATCGAGTGATTCGATAGTTAAGAGATGGAAAGAGGGGTTATAAATGGATCATTTGCTGGAATTTCAGCAATGATGATGGTCAGTGGCATGTCTATAGAATGTTGACAGGTTTTGCAGTGGTTTCTCAAGGTCTGGTGAACTTCTGGGATGTGCAGGGTTTTGACTCGGGTAATCCTTGGGTATTTTTGATTTTGACTCGGAGTAGATGGTTTGAGCACTCGAAGTAATAGGATGGGTTACTCGGGTATTTGGTTGTAGGTTTTAGAATCTGTAATTTTACAGTTTTTAAAATTTTGAATGAAACTCTTATTTTAAAGATTGTAAATTGATTCAAATGTAAGATTAAACGGAATTCAAATAAAGTTTGAAATTCAAAGTTTTTAAAAATGAAATCTTAAATTTAAACAAGATTTAAATATGGGTTTAAATCAAGTATAAAACAGTTTCAGGTTTGTTTGAAAACCCAGATTTTTATTTCAAAAAGATTCTGCAAGTTTTTAAAATTTTGAACAGATTTGAATGTTTTAAGCAAGACTTAATCCTAGTTTGAAATCAAGTTAAAAACTGTTTCCAATGTTTCTTTGGAAATCAGTTTTGATTTCAAAACCAGTTTGTAAAAAAAAATAAAAAAAATTGGAAATGAACATATTCAAATGTTTTAAATGAAATTTGATTTCAAGTGAGTTTTAAAACTTGAAAGAATTTATTTCTTTAATATTGAAATTAAGATATGAACTGTTAATTTAAATTTGAAAGTTAAATTAATCAATTTATTTTCAAAAGATTAATTTATTTTAATCAAGTAAATTTATTTTAGATCTTTCTTTTATATTTAGGTAATGAATGTTCTTAAACATTCATTTTATTTTAAAGTTTATAATTATTTAAAAGTTGGATTAATGTTTAATAGTTGAACATTTTAAATATTAAAATTTTAAATGGAATTAGAATTTAAATTTAGAAAATGTATTGTTTAAATAAATTTTGAATATAAATGAGGTCATTTGATAAGTAATTAAATTATTTTGAAAAATAATTAAGATAATTAAGAATTTACTTAATTATTTGGCTTTAATTAATGTTTCACATTAATTTTAATTAAAAATGATTTATCAATAATTAATTTAATTCAAATTTCCTTAAGTATATAATTATTGAAAAGTTGATAATTAATAAATGGTGATAACTATTTGAGGATAATTTAGAAATTAATTAATGTAATTATTTTGATAATTAACTTAGATTAATTAATTGAATATAATTAATTGAAATTTGTTAAGTATAATTAATTGTTAAAGTAATTAAGGAATTAATTACTTATTGTAATTAATTTTAATATTGTGAATTGTTAAGTTAATTAATTTAGTTTAATTAATTTTAATAAATCATTTGATGATTTTGAGAGAGTAATTACTTAATGTAATTAGTGGAGCAGGATTACTTAGAGAAGTAATATTGATAATTACTAGAATGCAATTAGTAATTTGGATAATTACTTTTGTAATTAATTAAGGAATTATTTATTAATTATTTATTGGATAATTAATTTGATTAATAAGTAATTAAAGATAATTAATTATTAAATTTAATATTAATCAAGGTGATTAATAATTAGAATAATTACTAAATGTAATTAATTTTAATTAATTAATTAATTTAAATATTAGAGATCGTTAATTATAGTAATTAATGATGTAAATAATGATTTGTTTAATTAAGAAATAATTAATTAATTAAGTGATTAATTAATTGTAATTAATTAAGGATAAATATAATTAATTATAATTAATTTATAAATGAGTAATTAAATGTTAATTACTTATGATTAAGGTTAATTAATTTATGAAATTAATTTAAGACTAATTACTTATTGTAATTAGTGAATGATTAATCAAAGATGTTTAATCAAGTTAACTACTTAGTGGATAATTAATTAACTGGGTTAATTAATTAAAGGATATTAAGCAGGATTTTAATGAGTAATTAATTTAATTTAATTTAAATTAATTAGAGATGGTTGTAATTAATTTAATTCAATTTAAATTAATTATAATTGATGATAATTAAATCATTGCTTATGGATGTTATTGATTGAATGGTTGTGATCTCAGTAATGAGATGAGTCGTATCTATATGATATGGATGCTTGGTTTAAGTATGCTGGTTTGTGATGGATTATTTGGTTGTGATGATTATCTGTTTATGGATGATACAGATTATCTGTTTATGATATGAATGTGATTATCTATTGTGAGATGTAGTTTATCTATCTGTGTGAATTAGATAATAATGAAATAAGTTATTTGTTTAAAACCCTTAACTACAACTTGGGCATTAAAATGGCGTTTGGTTTCGATGAGACCGGGATCGGGTTTCCATATTTGGATATCCGAAAACCACATCGATTCCAATTAAACGTTAGGTCGTTAATCCGAATGGAGCAAGTGAAGACTCGAGGTGTAAGGGCTATACGTCAGTATAACTCTGTGGGTGATTCCGTAATGAGTTGACGGAATAGTACTTATAGATTCGAAATGGAGATTTAGAGTGCAAGGGTTATCGTCGTTAACTCTGAGGGTGATTCCAATACGAGTGTAACGAGATAATGCCTTCGGTTTCGTTTGAACCCAGAACGAACTTGTATGGATTGAATGCTTTCAGAACATCGTTAGGTGGACGATGAGCATTCTAAGATTTATATGTCCTATAAGGGTAATCGTAACCTCAAGCCTCATCAACCGGGAATGGCTAAAACAGGAGAGGTGCAGCAAAGCTTCGTGGGTAGCCCCCACTGGAGAGCAAGATTTACTCCTGTCTAGAGGTCCCTTTATATTCGGCTGTGTGGCAGTTGGTGACGACCAATCTGCGGGGTGGTCTTGTTCGGAACTGTTCAGTAAGGAACGGGTCCGGCTTTGTGTTGCAGGGGAGTTAGGGTGGCTCCTCGGTACGGTGATCTAGGCCACGTACTGTGACGGGCGGTACCCCAGTAGCCCTGCCATTGATGGAAATCCATTTTCCCTACGAGACCCTACGGTTTTGATTGTATTACCCACTTTTGTGGCTAGTAGCTGGAATTTAATAGATGTAACAATTTCGTCTATTTCTTATTTACTTGAAAACCCTAGATACTATTATAATATCACTGGATTTCCTATCAAATGTTTTGGTTAGTGTAAGGTAAAAACTTTTCCATGTTTATGTGTGGAAAGTCTTACGTGATACCTTTTGTTTTCAAAGGATTTTCTAAAGTTAAGCAACTTTTATCCCCGTTTACTCACACCAGACCCCTGTCTGACCTGAGTGTTTATTTTCTGTTTTATTAAACTCTTGGGTACTCATATTATGTATGAGTAGTCAAGTGATTCAGGATTGCTTTGACGAGTTTCTGGAGGAGATAATGGAGCAGGAGGCTTCAGCGTGTAGATATATGTAGTGATTCCGCTGTGTTGAGTTATATCTGTTTTCTCTGATGCACTTGAATTGTAATTGCTAGACAGAAGTTTATAACTGTCTAGTTTGTGTAGTATTAGTTGTTTAACTCTGATGTATATGATACTATGTAAAGTTTTATGTGATATATTATAATTTATTCGATTTCGCTGTGAGATTCTGATGTTGTCTGTTCTTTCTTTCCTATCTTTTCTCTTTTCTATCCCTTTCTTTCTTCTTAGCGATGCGACTTCCTGGAGTTTGGAAGTTGGGTCATTACATTATCCTTTAAAATAAAAATACCGGCTAGTTCTTAAATAATAATATCTTTAAAAGTCATTATAAGGTAACTATTAATAATTAAATATGCTTTAAACAATTTAAAATAATTAAACAGCTAATTTTCCAGAATATTTTTAGCACTTTTAAAGTTACTGCATTAATATTTAAAAATTCTCTTTATAAAACAAGCCAATTTCTCGATTCCAATTTCACTTCGTAAATTTGAAAATCTTACTTGAATCCATTATAACCACTTTTATACTTATTTCCCAATTCGCTTTTATCCTTCAAAAATACTTTAAATCTTGATTTTAAAACCTTTTATTTTTAAACAAGTACCGTTTAAGGATTTATGTTTTAAAAATCCTTTTATATACTTTTATTCCAAAAATCCCTGTTTACAATCCTTTACCAGTTTAAACCATATATTTATTGGTATTTAAAAACACCAAAAATCCAGGTTAACTGCCATTACATTCAATCAATTCAGAACACACAATAACCTGTCATAAATTATTCAACAAAAAACATATATCACTATATATGCAATTTACATTCAACATTTTTGAGGAATCCACTTGGATCCCTCCAACTTGTTTCCCTGCATCCACAGATGTTAGCACATCATAACAATACCAATTCGACTTCAAAGGGGAATACCGCGGTATATAGGGTCATCCGCAATTATGTGGGGAGCTTAGGGTCCCATCCGCTATATATATGCAGGAATATCAATCGCTCCAATTTATATATACTACTATGTGTAATATCGCATCCAATTAACTTAAAATGCATCAATTTAACCAATCAATCATTTACTAATTTTAACTATTTAAAATTAACCGCTAGCGGTCCAAAATTGAGTGAGACTAACTCATCATGAGTTTTTAATTTTCCAAACGCTCCAATTTTAAATTTAGTCGAACACGTTTGATTTAACCTAAAATTTTCGCTAGCTCCAATCGACTCCAGATCTTCACCACAGCATAGTGCTCGTCGTTGCAATTCCGACGCACGCCTCTTGTTTCGTCCAATTCCGACCTTGTACGACAAAGTTATGTTATTACAAAGTTTTCAATATAATTTGAAAAAAAAACAACTTCTTTTTTATACCAGACGAAATTTGGGCCGTTCGTTCTGGTGGAGAAAATCTGGCCATGTTTTTGTTCATCTCCTTCTCACTCTCTCGCGTTTGTATCCAAAACCCACGCCACTTTGACCTCATGTCGCTGCCCCTCCGTTTCATCTAGGGCATGATTGAACGTCGCCATCAGACAGCCCTACGCGCGACATGCCTTTAGCCAAGGTCTAGTCAACTATGGAGCTGTCATTCCTCATACATCTTGGTCGAACGCAAGCGTTTGAACATGATTTGCTGCCACGTCTTTCCACTACACGTAATCATCGCCGTATAGATCGTTAGAGTTTGTCAAGCTCTTCGATCTTGTAGTTGGGAAAATTTTCAAAAACTTGAAGGATTTGGAGAGATTAGAGGTAGAAGATAAACAATTTTCGGCCATTAATTACGAATGGAGGTGCGGCTGCACTGTTACTAGGGTTTGGCAACTGTTGCATGTATTTACATATGTATATCTATATTATTTTAATATTATTTCCAGTTTTCACATTCTTTTTCAAACGAACTCCAAATGAAACATGTCTCCTGGCGTTTATAATGGTTTTGCCCTATTTTGAACACAATGGAATGTGTTTGGGGCCTAATTCGGTCGTATGTGGAAGATAGCTTTTCAAATCGAATTAAAATATTAAATTTTTGATATTTAGTTTCAACGCGTTCCTATTTCGTACGACCAAACGGTAACTTCAAACGCTACGAAATTTGAAATACGATAATAATATACTATTTTGGATCCAATGGAACTGGTTTCGTTGAAATTTTAAACCCATTTTCAAAATCGTCGAAATCATTTAAAAGCTGAACTTTTGAAAACTTAATAACTTCATTATAAATCACATTGAATTTATATTCATATTAGAAATCATTCTGCTTCATTTTAAATCAAAATTCAATTATTTACACTATTACTATACATATTAAATTTCACTATTAAGTTACTATATAAATTTCAAAATTTTAACTTATCGACTTTTCCATTCAAAAGTCCATATCATAATTCTAATTCAAATAGAATTTTAAATCAATCTAGAATTCATTTCTATGTACAATTATTTCAAGATTCACCTATCATCCCAAATTTCCAATATAAAATTTATATTTACCAAATCCAATTAAATCGCTAAATTTGGAATTTTAAACCCATTTTAGAAATTCTTCCATATTCAAAATCTATTAATGATTCAAATTCAATATTTAAAATAAGTTAAATGTTTGAAACTGAACGACCGAAATTCTAAGTCGTTACACTATGAAACTCTGTGTTATTTATTTTTCCTTCTTATCTTCTTCCTTCCTTCTTTTCCCTAACTATCCGCCTTTTTATTCAATTTGAGTCGGTAATGCGTGGTTGATTATCCACTTAAACTGTTCGAAAAAGTGTGTCATTAAACCTAGAGCTAAGTAGACTCCAGAATATTCTACCAGTCAACTATGGACCCCTACTAATCGACCGCGGCCGGTGCCGTTGTTCGAAGCTTGAATGGTCCAGGCATCATCTTTGTTGTTGATGTTTTTAATTTTGGCTACTATATCTTTACTAAAGCTTGAAATTGCTAATAAACATACATACAACATATATTAATCAATCAAGTACGAAAACACTATAGTTTAAGCTTCTTTAAGAAATTTTTGACTAGGTTAAATATTCAGGTTTACTGGAATTTATTCAAATAGACAGTACATCAGTTAACAATGATTCAGGTATCACTCAATCCATTGAGCAATAACATGCAATACTAATCGAAGATAAATGTGAGGATTACTTACCTTATCTCCTCAAATTCAAAGACAAAACAGCACCCAAACTCTCTGCTTTCTCTTATTTCAGCTAAACCCTTAAACCAAAGATACACATCAATAAAAAATAGGATTGAAACATTGCATAAACTAAAATCAAAGAATCTTAAAGCTAGAATAGAGCATGAGAACCTTACCATAAATTTACTAGAATTTTTCAGAGTTTATTGGAATTGATTTTCGAAGATCCGACCCAAGTTTAGAAATAATTAGAAAATTTCTCATTTCTGGTTTTCTTTATTTTGAGCATACTATAGACAAGAGAAGTGAGAACTTCTCTATTTTAATGTTTTAAATGGGTTGGGGTTAGAAACAAAACCCAATAAGAAAAGAATCAATTTTTATTTCCTTTCTTATTTTCTTAAGGCCTCTTTTTTTTTAAAAAAAAAATTTGTTAATAAATCATGAAACAAAAGGTCCACTCTCCAAATAGATAGTTTCTCTCATGGTCATCGGTAGGATAGTTTCTCTTATGGACTTTTAATTATGGACTAGCATAGCTCACCTATAACGACCCAAAATTTAACTGCTTTGATTTGCGAATATTTAATTAATTTTAAATATTATTATAAATGGTTTTATAATGAAAATAAAACTCTTTTTAATAATAAATAATAATTTTGGAATAGTTTTTATAATTTGTTTAAAAAAATATACAGTTCGATGAAAAACAGAAAATGTGACCGCGAAATTGTTTTTCGAATTTTCGATGTTTAATCGCATAAAGTTGTTTGTAATGTTCTGTAAACTTATATATATATATAAATATATACATGCACACATATATTAAGTATATAATGTGGGATTAATGATATATATTAAGGTTAAAAAACTTATTTAAGTTAAGATAATCACTGATGTGACACATTGGCAATTAAAATATTAAAAAGCATGTCATTAGAGACATGAATTGACATAATGACAACCTCAGGCACTTATATTCATCAATGCGTGTAGTGTTAGGAGGAAACATAGATGCATGCATGGTTGAGGGGGCGTGTAATGAAATGAGGGTAAAGTACAAGGATATTTTGGCAATCCCACTTGTTTACATATTATAAAAACTATTTTTTCCAAATTCGCTTTCCACTTTCTCATTTTATCTCTTCCATTTTCTAATTTCATAAGCTCTAAGGTAATTTTAGTGGCTTCTCTTACATATTCTAAGTTATAAAAATCTTTTTTTTTATTTAAATTCTTAGTAGAAACTTGTTTAAACTTCTCTTTTCAATTTCAAAATTCCTCCATGTTTACCCCATTTCATTCGGCCATAACTTGCTCCATGATTCACCAAACTAAGATTTTTTTTAAAGCATGTTAAATACCAGTAGCTAAATTCTCTTTTAGATCAGATATTCAAATATTTTCATAGATGGGCCAAAATTCAATTTTTTGTAGAGTGTTTTCGGACTCATAAATTCAAGTCTGAAAATACCTCTTGTTGTTTTGGCCACAACTTCCTCAAAAATTATTCAGTTGAGTGATTGATTTATTGAAATGATAGAGGAAAGAATTATCTAAAACTTGACTTTTGACAACTTTACCAATATCTGAAGAAGAAGAAGGCCCAAAAGTAGACTTGAAGTCGATCTATTTTTGAGTAGAGTTTGTGGTTTTCCAAGCTTTTCGAATTTCAAAGTGGGTCAAGTTTTCAAAGGATTTCCGGTGAGTAAACTATGAATTTTTTGGAAGGTTTTTACTTTTATGTTACCTAATATATTATATGATGCGATGGTAAGTATTGGTTAATTTATCATGTGATGGTTATACACATGCACACAAACTTGTTGCTTGGATATGTAAGGACATTAGACTTGAATGAATTCTAAATGGTTAAATATTAGGTCTTTCTTATGTTTATCCTGGATGTTATGGTAGTGTATGGACTTGGGTATATAATGTATAAGCAAAGAAGAAGTTGGTACCTTCATAGAGTATTGAAGAAATTCGAACCTTACGTAAGAAAGTTATGGTTTCAATTTTTTAAAATCGAATATTTGGTTGGATTTAAACTTGTTTTAGTTTTTAATACTTATTTTTGTTTTGGAAAGTTAGTAAACTTTAAGGTAAAGTATTCAAAAGAAGAATAAAAACAAGTTAAATCTTACGGCTATCCATGGTGATAGTCGCTATGGATGAAGTTCGCTTGAAATTTTAATTTTTGCAAAGTTTTATTTTGTTATATTTCAAATTGTTTTGTGAATATTTTATAGACTAAATAATAATGTTTTAGAAGGTTAATTAAGGATTTAATAATTAATTTTTAATTAACTATGTTTTAGTAATTGATAGTTAGTTAAATGTTAACAAGTTTTATTTACTTTAATTAAATAAAGATTAGTTCTTAGTTAATTGCCTTTTGAAGTTAAGATTTATTTTAATTAATTATTAGTTAAGTTAATTAAGTATGGGTTAAGTAAATTATATATACTTAATTTATTATTAATTAAATATAGGATTAATTATTAATCAAGGGTTAACTATTTGATTAAAGATTTAATTTATAATTAATTATTAATCAAGGGTTAACTATTTGATTAAAGATTTAATTTATAATAAATTATTTATTAAAGGTTCAATTTATTGTTTAAGTTTAATGAAATTTTATTTAATTAATTAATTGAGATTAATTAAAATATAATTATTAATGATGTTTTATTAATTATCTAATAATTAATAAAGGATTAATTTGGGTTTAATTAATAGTTAATTATTGTTTAACAATTCAATTAAATTAAGTTAAGATTCGATCAAAATTAATTATGATTTAAATAGGGATTTAACTTTTAATTAATTATTTTTATAAGGGTTTAATTTTTTTAATTCCTTTGGTTTTTAAAAGTAAAATGGTTCAAAGGTACTTCTTTTTCAATGATGGTTTTGAATACAAGTGATTCAAATGTTAATACCATTAAGGAACCATATTATTGTGAATGACTTATAATGTAGATTGTTAGGTTGTTTGTACATGTGTTAGAAAAATAAAACCCTATTCTACTGTAATTGATTATTTATTTATTGGGTTATTTGGACATGTGTTAGCAAAATAAATCTTCGTTCTGCTATAAATTGGTTGTTTGTTTGTTGGGTTGATTGGACATGTGTTAGCAGAGTAAATCTGCATTCTGCTATAATTTATTTGTTTGTTTGTGTGGACATGTGTTAGGAGAATAAATCACTGTTTTGTTATGAATTTGTTGTATTGTTTCGACATTTATTTAGTAGGACAAATCATCTCCCTACTATTATGCTATTTGGATATGTATATACAAGTTAGTTCATATTGACATGTTATTCCTTGATTTGGATATGAGTGTATTTACGTATATGTTGATCTATGTAAATAACAGTTATGTGAATTGAAATGGAAACTAAATGGTAACTTAAAATAGCACCATTGGGATTGCTAAGCCTCTTTTCGAAATACTAAAGTATGTTTTTGAATTAGCTTTAATTCTTTAATCAATTTAGGTTTAAAGGTTATGATTGATTTAAATTTTATTTTATTTTATAAAGTTATTTTTAAATAATATATTTTTTCTAAAAATAGGTTTATTAAATAAAAGGTTTTACCTAAAATAATTTACAGATGACACCTTGAAAATGATATTTTATAACGGAGATTCTACTAATGAACTATGAAGAAAGATTTTTAAACAGTTGTAAAAATAGAAAGATATTTTATAAATCATTTTAGATATTACAGATGTTTTAAATCAAGTTTAAAAAATAATAAGGAGGTTTGAAATGTGAAGTGAACTTGTAAAAGAATGTTTGTACGGAATAAGTGAATGGGTTTTAGTTGGGTCCAATTATGCTGAAACGTGAGATGCAAGCATTTCAACTATATTTATATTTTAACCCCTAGACATTATTATAATATCAATGGATTTTCTATAGAAAAGGTTTTGGTTATTTTATGGTAAAAACCCATTTGTGTTTACTTGCGGCATGGTCCTGCAAGATACTTTTGATTACAAAGTTTTTGATAATTTCAAAAATCAAATTGGGTGTTTTTTCTCATGCTGGTTTACTGGACTGACTTACGCGTTATTATATTATAATGCTTGGGTCTGACCGAGCATATTATAGATTTAGTTTGGATGCTTTTGGAGATTCAGGAGATGAGCTGGAGGCCCAGACACATATTCACATATATGGTTATTTTTCTATTGCATTCACTGTGGTACATATCAGCAATTGTGAGGACAGATTGTCGTAACTGTCCGGGCCGAAATAAGTTAGTATAATCAAATTGATGCCTATATATACATACGTTACAGTTTGTTTTGTGTAAAGATTTGTTGTATATTATAGATTATTCGTTTCGCTGAAAGATTCTTGTTGAATATGCAAGTAAATGATTTTTTATTTGATGGTAATAAACATATATATATTCATTTAAATGTATTTTTTAATGTACTATTTTATTTTTCACAGAATTAAATAAATATTTACTGAATAAAATAAATTACACAGAATTTAAATTCAAACAGATATTTTATTCAAACAAATATCTATTACACTTTTGAATGGTACAAATTTGGGCTCTCACTATATATACACAATTTCACTTACAATACAATTTTGATTACATCATAATTTTCATTTGTAATGTGCACCTCACTACATTTAGCTCATTCACTCGTATTTTTATCTTAAACTTCATTCCAGATTGAATCCAACATCTGAGTTATTTGCAAAAATATACACCGACGCGGTAAAATTGAAAATGAACTATTTTTGTAGTGTAAATAAAATATATTTTGAAAATATTATTTGCCTCAATTATTTAGGTTGTTCGTCATCATTTAATTTTGAATTCACCATACATGAACAACTTGTGACATGCACAGTGTATCACTGTACATGCCACAACGCCGTACGCATCGATATACACTTGATAGAATTACAGGGACACGTGAGCACAAGGTCAAACCCAATTAAAAGCCGAGTTCAACTAAAGTGAAATCACGATACGAGCACAAGGTCAAACCCGAGCTATAAGCTGGATTCAAAACAACTGCAGTCCAATATCAAAGTAACCAAAGTAAACAGAGAATAACAGTGTACAAGTCCAGAATTAATGCACATGTTAGTAGTGATGTACACATGAAGCCAACCTGCACAGGTTCAATATAACCAAGGCCAAAGGTGATATCATATACAATAGTGGGCAGAGCTCAATGCAACTCATCACAATATCATATATACAAATATAGTACAACTACTGTAACCACCCGCAAAATTTCTAAAATATATTAAACGAAAATTCATTGAAATGTTGAATATAATTTATTTAAAATTGATAAATTTTGAAATTTAATGTATAATTTTGGGATTTGATGTGAAATGTTCTTTCAAATTTAGTAAAATAAAGGCTTTTCTTAAATTTTAAATTTTGGTCAACTTTGGTCAAAGTTTGACTTTTGTTGAAATTTTGAATTTTGAATTTTTTAATTTTTTTTATAAAGATGAATTTAATTCTAACATTTTCTTTGTTTTTTGTTTTGTTAAATTTTGATTCCTACTTCTCAAAATTTAAAACTTTTGGCATATTACACAGTTATTTTCCCTTAACATTCATCTTATTTACATGACTTTGGGCTTGTACTAATGGGCTAGCAATTCCTTTAGCAGTTGAGAAGCTACCTGTTGAGTAGACTGTATAATATCCTAGGATTTTGGTTAGACTCCTCATTCTTCATTTGTGCCTCCACAGAAATTGATGTAAGTTCTTCTTCCTCCTCCTTCTAAAAACCTTAGACCTTCTTCTTCTCTAAATTTTTATTTCTCCTCTACAATTTTTCATCCTCCTCCCCTCCACAAATTCGACCACACCTATCTCCTCTTCCTCCAACCACAAACCCTAGCCAAAACCCACTTCTCGTCCTTCCTTTTTTCCCTTCACCTCTTCGCAAATTTCTGCCTCTAACTCCTCTGCCCCAACCAAAGACTATAGCCAAACTTCCTCAAACCCTTCCCCTTGCTTTGCCTTGGCTGTGATCACCTTCACCATCACCAAACCCCTAGGCCGAGCCTCCACTACCAAAACCCTAACACGAGCCTTCTCCACCAAAACCTATCCTAACCTAGTCAAAACCCCTACGGCTGAACCCACCTAACCCGAAACCTAGCCATGGCCGAGTCTTTGCCACCCAAACCCTAACCCTAGCCTATCGCTGAACCCAAACAACCCCTATGGCCGAGCTTATTTGCTCCTTTGACAAGCTCTTTCATATGTTTACAAAAATACAATTTTCTACTTTTATTTTTCTATGTGAATTATTTGTTTACGTATGGAATTTATTGTATTTTTCAAAGCATCGGATTTGGATTCTTCTCTCACTCAAGCTTGTCCGTAATTTTCATGCATGTCATAGTCGTTGTTTTGCGTTTTGAATCACTTCTCTAACCAAAGAAGTTGAGTAATCACTCTTGACAACATACTTATTGTTAATCCCTTTCTGAAGGGCGACTCAATTACTCAAGGAAAGCAAGCGACCTAACGTGTTAAAAGACAAGCGACCTAACGATCTAAACGTCCAAGCGAGCTAACATAGATATAAGACCTGTAGTGAGTTAACGATCTAAGCTACTCAACGGGTTACGACCTAGTGACTTAATGAAAAACAACGACCTAACGAGCTAAGGGAAGAGCGACCTAGCGACTTAACGATCCAAGCAGACCGACGGCATAACATAGCAGTGGAATGATCACCACAGCGCCTCAGCGACCTAAGTATCTCGACGACCTAAGCGACCTAAGCGTCTCAGCGACCTAAACATTTTAGCGAGCTAATAGGCCCACGACTACACCAATGCAAGCCGCATATTCTTATGTCGTTTGATTATAGGTCGCACCAGCATTAGGTCGCTGCTACTCCAAAGCCTAGCCTAGGTCGCTCCACTTTATGCCTCAATATGTTTAAGTCGCTTTCCACTCCCATAGGTCGCTACGACCTACCAACCAAAGCAGTTGATCAAGCATAAACCTTAACCCGTCCCTGTTAGGTCGCCTGCGACCTACGACCTAACTCCTATGCGACCTACGACCTACGACCTACCTCCAGATTTTCGCTATAAATACCCCACCTGCTCTACCTAGAAAAGGACTTTTGGATCATTTCTGGAAAGGCAATACTTTATTGTTTTTTCGACTCCTTCAACACTTCAAACACCGAAGACGCTTCAACGAACTTTGGGAAAGATCTAACTCATTAAACATGAATTCAAAGAGCTTTTCTATATCGAAGTTCTAGCTACTCGTCTTAATCGTGTTGTAATTGAAGAATCATTGAAAAAGTTGTAACCGAATCAGCAATAAAAGAGATTAAGTGGACGTAGGTTTGACTTTAAGCCGAACCACTATAAAATATGTTGTCTCTTTATTATTTCTCTCCTATTTTCTGCTTATGTTCAGTTCCCGTACCAACGGGTGGTGCTTCACTATACTACAACTTACACCGGGGTATTAGCATACATTTTTAGCGTTAATATTTTTGGTGCTTTCATTGAGAATTGAACTCGGGGTGCTCTAACCATTGCTTCAAAAAGATTTGTTGAAAGACTCTCTTCAAGGACCAGAAGTCTATCCAAGATTATGGCTCCTGGAAGAAAAGGTAGATCTGCTAGATCTGGAAGTGCTTATGACAACACCGCTACTTCTCCCCCATCAAATCAAGCAGCTCCTAGTGTTGGAGTCACAAGGGCGGAGTTGGATGCTGTAGTGTCTGGGTTGTATCAACAGATGGAAGCCTAGAACACTCTGATGTTGGACATGTTAAATGCTTTGCTTGGAGTTAACCGTCAACCAGAAAACAATGAAGAAACCTTTGCCGAAGATGCACATGACCCTCAAGGAAAGAGTATTCCTCAAAGGGCAGCTGGCACTGGCGAAGGGTCACCTCCCCAAGCCGGAGGTTCAAGGCCGTAGCCAATTCTTCGTGAACGTTTGTCCAAGCAAACTTCCAAAAAGGTAGCTGACGTCTGTCCCGCGGGGCCTCTAAACGATGAGGAATACCTCTCGGGAATGGTTCGACAAATTATGAAAGAAAGCATGCAAAGGGAATAAGATGAAAAAGAATGGGGGTTCGCTCCAAGCAAGACTCCATTTACTGAAAGTATCCTAAAGGCTGAATTTCCAAAGAAGTTTGTTCCTCCCACTATTCCAGCTTATCAGGGAACAAGCGATCCTAACCAATTCTTATACAAGTACGACTGGCATATGACTGGTGCCAGAGCATCGGATGAGATTAAGTGCAGATGTTTTCCAGTGTATTTGGAAGGAGTGGCTCTACTTTGGTTCACGAAGCTACCAGTTCGTTCTGTGGAACAATTCACTGACCTCACTCGGAAATTCAAAGATCAGTTCAGGTTATATGCTTCAAAGGCCAAGGATATAATGTCACTTTCCAACCTAGAGCAAAGCCCCGGAGAGCCAATGAGATCTTTCTTAAACTACTTCAACATAGCCTTGGCTGAGGTTGACAATGCAGAGCCTAGAATGATTTTGACCTACTTGATGCGAGCCGTTGACAAATCTAGTGAATTTGGAAAACGGCTGAAGTTGAAAGAGCCAAATTCACTTGTGAAATTCTACAAGAATGCCAATGAATTTATGCACCTAGAAAGCCTTCCTGTGCCGGCAAAAGCAGTCGTGACTGAGGTTGAGAATAATAATGTTGCTTCAAACAAAAAGGAATCTGGTGCACAGAAGAGGGAGGGTGACGGTGGAAAGAAGCAAGGTAATGCGAAGAAAACTCGTCTTTTTAGACCCCCAGACTTCACTCCCTTAACTGATAGTCCCTAAAATATTTTCTTTGCAACCAAGTATACTGTTGAATACCCCAGACCACCTAAGTTGAGGCTTGGGAAAAATGCTGTGCAAAATGGAAGATTCTGTCGGTTCCACAATCAACCCGGCCATGACACTAATGAATGCCACCATTTGAAGAGTTTGATTAAGGAGCTGTTGAGAGAGAATAAACTTCAGCAATATGTGAAGAGAAACAGGAACGACCCAACTTCATCTACTCAGGGGCAAAAAGTTCCTGTTCATCAACCCAGTTCAGGTGAGAGGGCTGCGGCGCATGAATCTGAAAGGCCTGTCATTAATGTCATCATGAGGGCTCCTCACCCAGCAGGCAGAAGTTGGGGTGAGATGGAAAGATATGCTCGTGCTTTGAGATATACTCCAGTTGAAGAAAGTGTTTTTGTCTTGGAAGATGCTACACCTATAAAACAGTAAAAAACTTTCAACGATGACATCATATTCCGGGCTAGAGACTGTTGGTGTGGAGGCCCCCACCATCGATCCTTTGGTGATATCTGCTGGCATTGGACCAGCCATTGTAAGAAGGGTGCTTGTTGATTGCGGTGCCTCTTGCAATGTCCTCTTCAAAAAGACATTTGATCAAATGAAATTTCCCATGGCTGATGTCCAAGCTTCTTCTTCGAATTTTTTTGGGTTCATTGGAGAACCAAAACAGCCTGTTGGGACTATTGACCTATTTGTGGAACTTGGAGAAGGGGAAAAGAATGTGGTCCGAAAGCAAACTTTTGTGATTGTTGACGAATTCTCTGCTTACAACGCCATCTTGGGTCGACCAATTCTTGCTGCATTCAAGGCCTTTGTCACCCCATGGTGCTTGACTATGAAGTTCCCCACTGATAATGGCATCGGTGTTGTGAAAGGGGACCAAAATGCCGGGCGAGAATGCTATCTTACAGAGTTGCGAGAGGCGAAGAAGAGAGAAGTGGGAAAGGGTGCGGCAGCTCCGCTCCGCATCAAAGAACCCACCTTGTAGCAATTACAAGGTGGACCCTGCACTGGTGAGCATAGTGGTGCACGAAAAGAAATTGATCCCAGAAAAACAAGTGCAGGGGAGAGTAGAGTGGTGCCGGTGGAAGTGACGGTGCCAATTCCTGTTGACCCGAAAGATCCAAACAAGGTGCTAAATGTGGGTTCACAACTCGGTGTGACGGTTCAGAATATGTTGATATCACTATTAAAAGCAAACTTGGATGTATTCGCTTGGAGCCGTGCTGACATGTGTGGAATATCTCCAGAAATCACAGTGCATGCTTTGAATATTGATCCGAAATTCACACCCGTAAAGCAGAAAAGAAGAACCCAGGGTCCTAAAAGGTCGGCAGCATTGGAAGAAGAAGTATATCGGCTTATGGTAAATGGCTTCATCAGAGAATCCACTTATCTAAATTTGGTTTCTAATCCTGTGTTGGTTAAAAAAGCAAATGGAAAGGGGAGAGTATGCATCGACTTTTCAGATTTGAACAAAGCATGCCCAAAAGACTGTTTCCCATTACCCAGGATCGAGCAGTTGGTGGATGGAACAGCTGGGCATGAATTATTGTCTTTTATGGATGCTTACTTGGGATAAAATCAAATCATCATGCATGAGCCAGATCAGGAGGACACGAGCTTCATCACTGATGTTGGTCTTTACTGCTATAAAGTCATGCCCTTTGGACTGAAGAACGCAAGGGCAACTTATCAAAGACTTGTTAATGCCATGTTCAAGCCCCAAATTGGCAAGACTATGGAGGTATATGTTGATGATATGTTGGTAAAATCGTAGAAGGCAGTAGACCATATGGATCATTTAGCAGAAATGTTTGCAATCCTCCGAAAGTACGGGATGAAGCTAAACCCTCTGAAATGTTCATTCGGGGTGGAGTCCGAAAAATTCTTAGGTTTCATTGTGAGTGCTAGGGGCATTGAAGCTAATCCTGCTCAGATTACTGCTTTAAGGGAAGTCAAAGCCCCTAGAACGAAGAAGGAATTGCAAAGCCTCAATAGAAAAGTCGCTGCTTTGAGTCGGTTTATTTCCAAAGCTGCTGATAAATGCATTCCCTTCTTTGACGCTCTAAAGAAAGGAAAG
The DNA here is from genome assembly GCA_030765085.1 of Allium cepa. Taxonomy (NCBI): domain Eukaryota; kingdom Viridiplantae; phylum Streptophyta; class Magnoliopsida; order Asparagales; family Amaryllidaceae; genus Allium; species Allium cepa. Next base: position 857,495,465 of record CM060943.1, read on the forward strand.
AAAAACTTTGAATGGACTCCTGAATGTCAGAAAACTTTTGATGAATTTATTCGTCACATGGAAACACCTCCAGTACTTTCTAAGCCTAGTAATGGTGAAGATCTTTTCGTATATTTGGCAGTTTCATCTCATGCTCTCAGTGCAGCATTGGTACGGGAAGACGCAAAAGTTCAACGCCCAGTTTATTACATCGGCAAAAGATTCACTGGGGCAGAGATGAATTATTTAAAACTGGAAAAGCTTGCCTATTGTCTGTTGATTGCATCCAGGAAGTTGAGGCCATATTTCCAAGCTCATCCTATCAAAGTCCTCACTGATCAACCTTTAAAGCAAAACCTATTGCGCCCTGAAACTTCGGGTCGTCTTCTGGAGCTGGAGCTGTGCTTGAAACCCCCGAAGGGCGGTCATTGTGTTGTGCATTGAGATTAGAATTTCCTTCGACAAATAATGAAGCAGAATATGAAGCTCTTATTGTCGGCTTGAAGATTGCTAAAGAACTGAACGACAGAGTATTGCAGATCTTCGATGATTGTCAGCTTATTGTATGCCAAGTCAAGAAAGAGATTCAAACTAAGGGAGGAAATCTGCCTAGTTACTTGTCAAAGGCCTTGGAGCTTCTTGATGATTTTGACCATTACACAGTAAGCCATATACCCCGGGAAGAGAACATGAAGGAAGATTCTCTCACAAAGTATTCAAGCTCTGGCGAAGCTCAATTATTGGGATTGGTCCCTGTGGAAGTCTTGTCAGCTCCAAGTACTGATGAGTGGATATTGACTGGATCATGGATGTATCTCAAGAGCAGGAGTCGTGGGTGACTCCGATCAAGGAATATCTACTTAACGGCTCCCTGCCAAAAAACTCAAAAGAACGCTAGAAGCTGTTAAGAAAAGCCCCGAGATATGTAATTCAAGACGGCCGGTTGTACAGATGGGGATTCTTGATGCCATTACTCCGATATGTAACCAAAGAAGAGCCTAAGACAATTTTAGCTGAGGTGCACGGAGGAGAGTGTGGGGATCATTCAAGTGGCCAAACTTTAGCAAAGAAATTTCTCCGCTATGGGTATTTTTGGCTAGATATTAATCGAGATGCTGCTAGCTATTCTCGAAAGTGTGACAGATGCCAGAGATTCGCAAAAATCACAAGATCACCTTCCACCGAACTAACACAGATGGTCATTCCATGGCCATTTTCCATTTGGGGGATAGATCTCATTGGGCCTTTACCGACTGCTAAGTCCGGAATCAAATATGCTATTGTTGCTGTTGACTATTTCACTAAATGGCCTGAAGCTGAACCATTGGCTACTATTACCTCTAAAAAGATGATAAATTTTGTGACTAAAAATATCATTTGCAGGTATGGTGTGCCTCAGAAGATAATCACAGACAATGTTACCCAATTTGAAAGCGAAGAATTCCAGGACTTTTGCAAGCGATTCATTATCCAAAAAAGCTTCTCAGTAGTGGCTCATCCGCAGGCAAACGGGCAAGTGGAAGCAGTAAACATAATTACGAAATCAACCATCAAAAAACAGCGGGAAAAAGCAAAAGGTGGTTGGGTCGATAAGCTGCCACTAGCATTATGGGCATACAGAACTACCCACAAAATTGCGACTGGGCACACTCCATTCTCATTAGCGTATGGATTAGAGGCAATGATTCCGGTGGAAATAGAGGTCCCCTCACACAGAATAATCCATTTCAACCAAGCTGAAAACGAAAAGCTGCAACTTGAAGCACTTGACTTCCTTGATGAAAGAAGGGAAGAGGCTATGCTCAGAATTGCAGCCCATCAATAAAGGATAGCTAGGCACTTCAATTCCAAAGTTCGCCAACGCAGCTTTGAAATTGGGGATCTAGTATTGAAAAGGATCATGACAGCAACAGGAGCGTTTGGGCCTAACTGGGAAGGGCCGTACGTCATAGTCAAAAACTTCTTGATGGCACTCTCAAACTAACAACTGTCGAAGGAGATCTAATTCCAAGAGCCTGGAACAGCAATCACTTGCGTCCATATTTTACTTAGAAGCTTTGCTTAAAATTGTAAAATGATTATGGATCTATGATTCTCGTATTGTAAGCCATTGTAAAATCAGTGCAAATGAATAATAAGAACTATAAAGTGGATGTAGGCCTAGTTCTTGGCCGAACCACTATAAATCTTGTGTTCTCTGCTACTATAAAATGCCTGTTTCATTTCGATATGCAAAATATCTTAAATGTATTGCCAAAATGTTGATTTAATATTGCAGGCTATAATAGCAAAGCTTACCTATTCAACGCATCACAAGGCTCAGCGATTCCTACAAATCACTCAACAATCGAATGTTAAACCATAAAAAATTCCAAATTCAATTCCTACATAAGAAGTGCTTCTCACAAATGGTTGGTGATTCCACCAGAGGGGCACCTTCCCGAAGTGAAGGTTACAGGCCCTTGCTAACTGATTACGATCGTTTGTGCAAACGGACATCCGATTAAATAGCTTGCGTTTGCCCCGTGGAATCACTTAACAATGAAATACACTTCTTTGGAAAAATAAAATAACTTGCAAAGGAAGAGAACATGCGCTTGGAAACAACAATGAGGAATCGCTGAGAGGCAGATGGTGGAAAGGCATGGGCAAGTAGACAAAGAAACAACCAAAATGGAATCTTGCCTCTAAACCAAGTTGGTGGAACCACCGGAGGGGCACCTTCCCAAAGTGAAGGTTCCAGGCCCTTGTTAGTTAATTGTGATCGTTTGTGCAAACGAACATCCAGTTAGGTAGATTGCGTCTGCTCCGTGAACCCACTTAACCGTGAGATTCAACTTTCCTGGCGAATGCAACAAAAATGCCATCTTCGGAGGCCCACTTCACCAGAGTTGAAGCGCCAAAGCCCTCTTTGGAGGCCTACTTCACCAGAGTTGAAGTGCCAAATCCCTCTTCGGAGGCCCGCTACCCGCGTAAAGGGGAAAAACAAAGCCCTCTTCGGAGGCCCGCTACCCCGCGTAAAGAAAAAAAAGAAAGCCCTCCTCAGAGGTCCCCAAACAAAAAAAAAGAGAAAAGAAAGCCTTCTTCGGAGGCACACTTCTACTCTCAAGGGAAGATCAATTTCTCCATAATGAGAATATTCTTCCCCGAAAGTTGAAGTGCCAAATCAAAGCCTTCTTTAGAAGCCCACTTCACCGCGTAAGAGAATTCACTTCTCAAAAAGTGACCATCTCCGAAAGTTGAAGTGTAAAAAACTCTTTCTGAAAAGAGAGAGAAGACTTCTACTAGAGCAGAGTAATATTTCCTCAAAATGGAAGAATTATTCTCCAAAGTAAGAGTATAAGTCTTCTCAAAGCGGAAGAATTGTTCTTCAAAGTAAAAAGTACAAGTCTTCTCAAGACGAAAAATATTGCAATAAGCCATGGTATGGGGGCAATACAATATAGCAGTATTAATAAAAGCAAAGCTCAAGCAACATACCACGAGCTCACTACAATATCACACAAAGAAAATAAAGAAACTTGTGTGAAAATAAGGACTAAATGCATTCACAAATACAGTCAAAAGATTGTACAAGTAAAAAGAATCATTTTATTCCATACTTAAAAGATTTGTACACATGTGCAGGTTTCAAAAAGCGGGGGCCGGTACCCGCACAATCTCCGGTCGATACAAGTCTCTAAATACAAGCAAAAAGCAAAGAAGCAAAACAAGAAAGATAAAGCCGGACCCATTACTTCTTCCTCCCGCCTTTGGAGCCCTCACCCGGCCTAATGGTTAACTTCTTTCGGCTTGAACGAGTCGGGGAAAGAGGTGAAAGAGGTGTAATTGGGTCCTCTTCTGCTTTCTCATCACCAGAAGAAGTCTCCTTCCTTTTCTTTGAAACTCCATGCTTTCCCCTCTTCTTCGAAGAAGATTCGCTGCCCAGAGCCATAAGATCAATCAACTTTATATCATCGGCGGTGAATTCCTCCGGGGTCCTCTCACCCTCCTCGAGTTCTTCGGCTTTCTGCTCTTTTGAAGAGGCCGGGTCATCTAAGCCTTAAAGAGCTTCTATTTGTTCTTCTTGTGACCCTGGTTGAGAAGCAGAAGGAGTAACTTGGAGAGATGGAGGAGCAACAGCGGGAAGAGGCAAAGCCTGTTCAACGCTTGTTATTTTCACTACAGAAGAAGAAAAGTTAAACATCAGCGTTTCTCGCAAAGAGAGGAGATAGTGGCACATCGAGATTTAAGTAATAAGCAAGAAGTTCATTGAACTCATGTGAAGCAAATGAGTAGTCCACTTGAGCAAGATCAGTGTTGAAGTTACCTGGAGAAGTTGGCTTTACCACATCGATTTCAAAATCGTGGGCTTCGGTGTCTTCCTGGGACTTGGTGTGGGCAGTTGTAATTCCAGTCTCAGCTTTTGCAGGAGGCGGAGAATGAGAACTAGAGACAATAATGTTGATGTCAACCGAAGTCCAAGGATGAGTCGGGTCGGGTTGGTCAAAGGCGCCTTCCCTAAATGCTCTCCTTCCACCGCTTCGGCTCGTTCTTTGGCGAGTTGTTCCTTCCCTCTGGCAAGGGCGGCTTGACCTTCATGTTCCAAAAAATGAGCCTCAAGACCCACCTCAACGTTGTTGGCACCTTTAAGCATTTCAACCGCTGCCTCCCACACTTCAGCCATGGTAATTTCATACTTTAGGCCCAAAAATGAGAGACTGCCATGCCCTAAGACGCTGTGAATGTAAAACTCAAATAAAGTAGAACTAATGTTGGCCTTCGTCTCCTCATGAGATTGTTCAGTTGCAGCCTTTCCAGCAATGGCCTCGTCGTGCTCTTTTTCAACTTCAGAAAGCTGAGCCTTTAACATTTCAATCTCCAAGTCTTGGGAGCTAGTCTTTTCCCGCAGCTGAGCAACATCACTACGGTAGCTTTCCACAATTCTCTGATGTGCCTCATGTCTAGCCTCAGCATCTCATTGAGTAGAATGGGCATCTATTACTTGCTTTTGAAGCACCTCTTCCTTTTGAGTATAAGAAGTGGAAGAGGTAGCAAGGTCATCTTTAAGTTGCTTGACTTCAGCCTCGAGTTTCTCATTATATGCGGTGACGCTCTTCATCTCCGTGTCGTGCTGATCAAGAACTTTTTGCAATTCAGATTTATCACTCTCCATGGTCAGCATAGCTTCGAGATTTAGACGGTTCGCTCGTTGAAGCTCATCGACTAGCTTTTGCCACCTAGACATTCTTTCAATGTCAAGCTTAACGGCATCAATATTTCTTAGCATAGCCTGTTTGTCAATGGGGACCAAGTCCAAATCGAAGCGTACTCTTTTTAAACACCAGTTTGGAAACCGGCTTTGGAGTGCAGGCGGAGCATTCTCAACTTGATACGTAGGCCTATTGATGATCGTTTGAATCTCAGCTCTTTTGAGGGTAGGGGAGCTAGAAGTAACGTCCAAAGAAATAAAAGTAGCGGGCATTTTAAGAGATTTCAGCTGAAGTTCTTTCTCTAGGCTTGGCCCGCTTGCTGGACTCTTCAGCTTCATAACTCCTCCCCATGTCGTCGTGATACTTTCTTTTATGGGAGTCATCATCCCTTTGGTGAGAATCATGGCGGTCATCCCTTCTTCCATACCACTCCTCATAAGCCTGCCTCTTATGAGCTTTCTTGGTAGCTCTTTCCTCATCGGTTTCTCTGGAAACAGGAAAATAACGCTTGGGGTCGTAAGAATCACGCCTCCCATAGCGTTAAAAGTCGCCGTAATTTGAACAGCTGCGTCCCAAAGGAGAACCTGAAAATGAAGAAGAGACAAGTTTAGAAATCTTCGAAATAAAGAAGCTAAGTGCACATAATTGCCAAAATCCTAAGTGTGTATAACGTGTGAACTACGCGCATCAAGCTACAAACCACTCTTCAGCTTAGGAGTGATGTCAGTTTTTGCAGGAAGAGTCAACTCTTGAGCTGAGGGAGTTGATTGCAAAATGGATGTTGCTTCGATTGATGGAGAAGCGAGCTTAGAGGTGGTGGTGTCATCTTTAAAAAGCTCTTGGGAAGTCACCATAAGGTCACACAGTCCCCCAAAGACATCGTCACCATCGTGCTCAACAGAATGAGTCATGCCCTCTTCAACACACTTTGCACACTTTATAACAAGACTTTCTTTCTCAGTTCCAGATTCTCTAGTAGCTTTCCCAGAGCGTTGAGGAAGTTCCTCGTCTTCAATAACCAGAAGAAGTTCAGATTTGCCAGATAATCCTGCACCGTCGACGGAACTGGAGCATTTTACTAATGAAGCCTCTACAATAGGTTCCTTCGATGCGGACTCCTTTATAGGGGCTGGGGCATCTGATGCTTCTACCTGATAACTGGGGGCATCACGAGGATGAATGGATCGAGAAGAGTGCAAAAGTCCGAATTGGTGCAAAAACTCATCCTTCAGTAGGAATTTAATGCTTCTCACATCAATAGCTACGGCATTCAGTCTATCAAAAGTCAGTTTATGGCTAGAATCTCCTGATGGAGGAGGAATTGCTGCAAAAGTAAAGAATGAAGTTAACACTTGATGACTCGAGTTTTGAAAGGCTCAGAAATGAAGTAAACGGAGATAAGTAGTCTTACTTCCTACTCTCCAGATGCCGTAGAATCCCAAGGGGCAGCGAACAAGGAAGAACTGATTCAAAAACCCGTGGGCACTGTCAGGAAGATCAGTAATCAGTTTACGGTTTCTTGCGCCCCTCACAAGTGTAATAGAAGGATGATCTTTGTTCTTCACAAATGTGCATAAATAGCAAATCTCTTCAAAGCTCGGAAGACGGTCGAGCGTCCTCCTGAACAGTATGCACAATCCCATCAAAATGGCGTAGCCATTAGGGTGTAACTGGAAAGGAGAGATAGCTTATCGAAGAAGGAGCATTTGAAGAAAATCATTGAAACACGGAATAGCTCCGTTCAGGCACATTTGACGATTAACTGTAATAAAACCAGGAGGTGGCCTGTCGGTAGTGTCATTTACCCCAGGGAGCAGGGCGTCCGCTTCAACAATGCCGAACTGAATGCATAACTGACTGAAAACCCGTTGATTCAGAGTGGTTGAAGCTATTTCCGGGGGACTCTCCAAGGGGTTAGCTATTGGGAAAACCGCTTCGGCTCGCCCTACCATCTCTTCTTGTGCTTATTGAGAAGTCATTCTACACAAGGAACTGGATATTCAAATATGAAGGTGCACGTTTCCTAAAAGTGTGTGAAGTGTTGTGCAAAGCTACTGAAATAACAAGTAAATAAAGTAAAACTTGAAATAATACTGGTTGGCACATGTCAATTCAGGAAGATTCGAGGCTTGTTATTGGGTTAAAACTAAGTGTAGTATCAATGCAGATAATATTCAGCAATAAGCAGTTATAACTGTGTGAATTTTGTGTTGATACTTCATTTAACACAGTTGATTCACAACACTTCATCTTTAATCAAATTCATATGATTTTACTTAAGTAAAATTTTGTCTCTTTGATCTAATCGATCACTCGATGTGGGCAGTCGATGATGAGTATATCCATCCTATTTTTTTTCTCTCTACAAATGTTGTGTTTGACAGGTTGTTAGCTTAAAAGTTAATTCAATCTGTGGGAAAATGAAACATGTGCAAGCGGTTTATCCTGGCAGTTCAAGTTGAAAATTCAATTAAGTGCTGTCAAATTTTACAAGTGATCAAGTCCAAACGGCTTAGCATAGGTCGAAGCTTCCTTAAGTCGCTCAGTGCAAGTTATGGAGTTCATTATTCATTCTCCTGCGAGTTAAAGTTATGCTGCAGGATAAGGCATAACGCTTCGGGTCAAGACAGGGCATATTTGTTTAAGTGTTAACTCATTCGAATACACCCGCGACCTAAAGGATATGACGCAAGAAGTTAAGTCGCCCAGATCGCAGTGCGACCCAATAATAGGTCGTTAAGAGGGTTATCCCATCCAAAGAAGTATGTTATGCAAGTTAAGTCGCAAGTTCGAAAGTCGTTCAGCTTCCTTTAAGTCGCAAGGCTCTTAGGTCGTTCGATTCATTAGGTCGCTCTTCAAGTAGCTCGGAAATACCAAACTTTCGCCCATCAAAAAACCCTAAGACCTGCTCTCCATTCACACGTTGCCACGCGTCCACCGCCCTTGCATCACCAGTAGCACTACGGCTTAACTTAAAATCCTCTAACCCGTTAACCAAACATCCCTTCGTCTCCTTCGAGCACCTAAAGCCACATCGTCTCCTCCAAATTTCCAGAAACCGTCGTTAAACTCCACAAATTCAAAACACTCACCAAACAAATCTGTGAAATCCTAGGCTGATTCATTTTTAAAGTGATTACCAACGATTCAATGGTGATCGGAGGGCGAATCAGGAGGTAATCTTACAGCAGTGTAATGAAAACTGTGTGAAATTGGTTATGGAGAAATCGATGGTAGAAACAATGGATAGAAGATCAATTTACCTAAGTTTGTTGTTGGGAATGATGATCGAAGCAACAAGGAAAGGAATTTTTCTTTGAAATTCTTAAGCTCATGCACGGCAATGGAGGCAAAGTGTAAGCAATAAAGTGAAGAGGACAAAGCGAGTTAATGGCTTATATAGGAGAGAGAGGAGAAGACGAATAGGCGCACGAGTTAACGAGCTTCTTGAGTCGCCTATGACCTAGCAAAGTTGAATCGATGCACACGACCTATAACATAGGCGTATACTTCGAGGGGCAAGTGTTAACCCTTTCTGAACTGTGACTCAATTACTCAAGGAAAGCAAGCGACCTAACGAGTTAAAAGACGAGCGACCTAACGATCTAAACGTCCAAGCGAGCTAACATAGATATAAGACCTGCAGCGAGTTAACGACCTAATGACTCAATGAAAAACAACGACCTAACGAGCTAAGGGAAGAGCGACCTAGTGACTTAACAATCCAAGCAGACCAACGGCATAACATAGCAGTGGAATGATCACTACAGCGCCTCAACGACCTAAGTATCCCGGAGACCTAAGCGACCTAAGCGCCTAAGTGACCTAAGCGACCTAAACATTTTAGCGAGCTAATAGGCCCACAACTACACCAGTGCAAACCGTATATTCTTATGCCGTTTGATTATAGATCGCACTAGCATTAGGTCGCTGCTACTCCTAAGCCTAGCCTAGGTCGCTCCACTTTATGCCTCAATATGTTTAAGTCGCTTTCCACTCCCATAGGTCACTACGACCTACCAACCAAAGCAGTTGATCAAGCATAAACCTTAACCCGTCCCTGTTAGGTCGCCTGCGACCTACGACCTAACTCCTATGCGACCTGCGACCTATGACCTACCTCCAGATTTTCCCTATAAATACCCCACCTGCTCCACTTGGAAAAGGACTTTTGGATCATTTCTGGAACGTCAATACTTTGCTATTTTCTCGACTCCTTCAACACTTCAAACACCGAAGACGCTTTAACAAACTTTGGGAAAGATCTAACTCATTCAACATGAATTCAGAGAGTTTTTCTACATCGAAGTTCTAGCTACTCGTCTTAATCGTGTTGTAATTGAAGAATCATTGAAAAAGTTATAATCGAATCAGCAATAAAAGAGATTAAGTGTACGTAGGCTTGACTTTAAGCCGAACCACTATAAAAACTGTTGTCTCTTTACTATTTCTCTGCTATTTTATGCTTATTTTCAGTTCCCATACCAACGGGTGGTACTTTCACTATATTACTACTTACACGGGGGTATTAGCGTACATTTTTAGCGTTAACACTTATATTTTGGTGAATTGACGACAATTGAATTGTATGGACTTGTATATGCAAGTTGAGAATTTCACCTATGTTATATTATGTTATTTCATATGATTTATTATGTTATTTCATATCATATTATACCTGTTGTGATCATATCCTATGATATGTTATTTATTGTTTATTTAATATTCTGTTCTCACCCTGCAAGTTCCTTCACTATGTGTTGAAATGATACATACCCAAACGATCTTTAGATTAAGGAAAATTGTTATGGGCTAAAATGATAGGCCTGAGCAATTTTATTTGACTTGGGATTGCGGGTTTCAAATGATATAAAATCCGAAAAAAATTAATAAATTGCGGATAGAAATGATATATGTACGTATTTACTTGACCCTAGGGAAGAGAATTTAATACAAACTTCGTGGTTGATTTAAAATGATTTTTTTTTCTAATTTTTTTTATGTATTTTGGATTTTTATATATGAATCTCAACTAAAATTTAATGTAATGATTTTTGTAAATTTGTATATATGGGTTAAGATTTTTATAGGAAATAAATAGTTGGAAATGTAATTTTTGGAATATAATTTACCATATGAAGGTTAATTGAAATTTAATAATCCGATTTGACTTAATAATGGTATTTTATTCTAACCTATAAATTGTGAGTTTTAATTCATGCAATAATGATTTAAATAATAAATGTTAGTTACTGTAATGATAAAATGTAAGTTAAAATACTTTTAACTTAGCATAAGGATTTTTGCTTTAAAATTTGATATTTAGTAACAAAGTTATTTAACTAAAGGTATGGTTTCATTAATGACCGAATAGCTAAATTTGAGTAAAATAATGGGAATGATAGAATGACTATGATAAAAAATGCAAATATAAGTACTATTTGATTACATAAACTATGGTAGTAGGAAGTATTACAGTAACAATTCAAAACTGTTGCGATTTCTTATGGTAACAATTCAAAACTGCTGCGATTTCCTACTGTAACAATTCTGCATTGTTGCGGATCCTTACTGTAGCAATTCTGCAATGATGTGGAGTCTTATAGTAAAAATTCTGCACCGTTGCGAATTCTTAAAGTAACAGTTCTCCACTACTACGAATTCTTACAGTAGCACTGCTGCGTTTTCTTAAAAGTGACATTTCTAGAATTCATCAAAATTTTCCAAAAGGTTTTAAATGATATGATTTTTAAGGTTACATTTTTAAAGTGCTATGATCTCGAAAAAAATTATGTTCCAAGATAATTAAATGAATTGGAAGTGTTACTTCTATGGAAAAATGAATATTATGTTAAAAAGAATAATGATATGGAACTTATATGGTTTTGAAAGGAAAATGTTTGATATGAAAGATAAACCGTTTGAAATTTATATAACCATGGGTTATAATAATGATTGGTTGTTAAAGAGACTAGGATCAGATATGGGCATACTCTCTGTCGATACCGAAAACCACTTTAACAACTGTGTACGCAGTGGAGATTCTAGAATGAAGTAGGATGGTGGCGACTGTCACGACCCGTTTTTTGATGCCCGAAAGTCAACATCAATACGTCCATTGTATTAAATGCCGAACAATCGAATGCCAAAAAACAGACCGTAAGGGAAAAGAAGAAGGAGTTAGAAGAAAGAAATGGAAAACAATATCAGAATCTCACAATCGCAGCGGAACAACATATAATATATAACAATAGTTTTTATACAAAAGAATCTGTAACTGTATATTACTTACAATCATCAGACTACAACATAATCCATATCACATAACTGGACAGTTATCATAACTCGTCCTCACAAAAGCTGACTATGTAGCAAACCATACACAGTGGATAATACATCAATACATGTGATACGTCTCGCCATCCAGCTCGTCTCCTGAGCTCCACGGCATCATATCCTATATTCTATAATACTCGGTCTGACCCAAGAATTATAATAAAATAACACCCGAGTGAGCCTGGAAAACCAGTGTGAGAAAACACACTCAATTGGATTGTTAAAGTTTTCAAAATCCTTTGAAATCAAAGGTATCTCGTAAGACCATGCCAGAAATAAACATGCCGGGTTTTTACCTTATGATAACCAAATCATTTTTATCAAATCTGTCTGATATTATAATAGTGTCTATATAAAGTAAAATAGAATCTAGCTGAAATGTTTGCATCTCACGTTTCAGCAATAGTTAGGCACAATCAAAACCATACACGCACTTATTGGAGGTTGGATTCCATACAATGTCAGGGCTACTAGGGTACCACCTATCACAGTACCTAGCCTAGATTAGCGTACCCAGGATCCCTCCCAATCCCCTGTAATACAAGACCGGAGCTACCCCTATTTGGATAGTCCGAATGAGATCACCCCGCGGTTGGGATCAGCAATCGCCCACACAGCCGAATAAAAGGGACATCTAGACAGGGATGACCTTACCCAAATAGGTTGCCAGCCACTTAGCCTTGCTGTGCCTCCCCTGTTTTAGCCATTCCCGGTTGATGAGGCACGAGGCTATGCATTACCTTTTTAGCACACATTCACTTAGAATGCACATCGTTCCCCTGACGATGTTCTGATAGTATTCATCCATACAAGTTGCCTTGGGTCTAGACAAACCGAATCACCGTCTTCATCGTCTTCATGGTCTTCATTCGCAAACGTCCAAACTGGATCAAAGTTGTTTTCGGATAATTAAATCTGATCCTGGCCACTTCGAAACGATTAGTTCATTGGCCAATATTGATAGTCGATTATTTAACTATCAAATAACATCCACAAACAACCATCGGTCCTTAAAAATTTCCCAAATTATTTATTTCAAAATATCTTCGCAGGATATTTTTCTACACTTCAACCCTTTGAAAATAGTTTTAAAATCACTTTTTCTCTCGTGGAATAAATTTCCACCCAATTGTTTTATTTCCACTGAAAATGACCAAGTCTTAATACTTTAGATTTTTAAATAATTTAAATCACTTTATCCAAAAATATATACTTTACAACACTTAAAATAAAAACTACATATAACACTTTATTTAAAATACTAGTAATGAAATTTTATTATAATTTCTTATGTAAAATTTAAGCCAAAACTAATTTAAAGTAAAAGTTGTTCTATAAGGTATAAATATTCAATAATTATCTTTTAAATCATAATACTAGTTAAACCTTTAAAATAATTTACTTATATAATTAACTTAATAAATATTTACTTTTAAAAAATTTAAAACCACTAAATAATAATTTCTTTCTAAGACATTCTTTTAAAACCACTTTAAAACCTCTAACTTATACTTGGGAATCTTTCTTTGAAAATATACTTGGCTTTTTAGGGAAATACACTTTCCATTTAAATAAAGCCATCTAATCATTTTTAAGTATTGCTCGATTTATTCCGGTTTAACTTATGCCCCAATCCCATAAATTTTCTTTTCCAGACTTTTAAAAATAAACCACTATTTATTTTTAAAACAAATCGCCCTTTCCTTACAAATTCCCACCGTGAATTTATACTTCCAATTTATCCACTAATAAATATTCACTTTACTTATAAACCCCGTTTATAGATTCCATAATCTCATTCTCTTTTTAATCACAGTTTCAACACTTAATCGATTCCCAAATCGATTTTCAAAATTAACTCCATTTTAAAATAAATTCCTTTACTAACCCTAATCTATTCTTAAACCCATTAATTTCAGATTCATCCTTAAATTATGATTTAAAATTTTATTTAAATCTGAAATATCAATTTCATACTTCATTTCAAAAATTTCACTTTATTTCACCCAAACCATTTGAAATCCTGAATTTAAATTGTTTTCTTTAATTTTTGAACAATATAACTTAAGTCCTCAAAAATTCATTATTCCCATTTATTCAAAAATCTTTTTTGCCATACTCGAAATTTATTCGATAGGGTTTTAAAATCAAACTTTTATCCTTTCCCAAATTCATTCCTTTAATTTATCCGATTTCGCTATATTTATTTTACTTAGAATTCCCTCCTTTATTTTCCTTTAAAATCCAATCTTTATATTTTTAATATCTCAATATACCAAATTATATTCAGCAAACCTAAAGCATTCAATATTTTCAATTCCCAATATAATCATCATAATCTATCACAGATTATCAAATAAAACATATCACCGAATTTGAAAATAAATTCCAATATTTTGAGGAATCCAGTTGGATCCCTTTAACCTGTTTCGCTGCATCCATAGATGCTAGCATGATATAAAAATACCAATCCCATTTCGAGGGGATATCACGGTATATAGGGTCATCCGCTATTATGCGGGGCGCATAAGGTCTCATCCGCTATATAATGCGGGAATACCAATCAATCTAATAAATATATATATATATACATACATATATATATAACATATATAATATCACATCCAGACTGATAATGAATCATCAATTCAAGTAATCAACCAATAATTTAAACTTTAGCTATTTAAATTTAGACAGTAATCCAAATGAGTGAGATTAACTCACCTTTGATTTTTAATTTGTAATCCGATCCACACCGGCTTGATTGCCCACGATTTTAAACCTTGTATAAACATCGTATGGTTTATTAATATTTGAATAAATCGAATAATTAAATTCCCATTTGATAAATTTAATTAACCAATGATTTATTTTAAACTAATAATTTAATTTTAAATTAATTTCCTTTTTAATAAGATATTTTTAGCGATTAAAATAATTAAATAATTTTATTGAACAGATCTATCTCTATAATATATTATTTTAAAAATAAACTAGTAAATGAAAATAGATATATATGTATATTTATTCTCTTTTGAAACTACATGTATAATGGAAAAAAAATTATAGATGTCAAAAATCTAATTTTATATAACTTCCAACATTTTCAAATTCCTCTTTTTTTTCAAACCTTATCTATATAAAAAAAATCTGTTAACTTCTATATATCAAAACAAGCATGAGTGTTTATATGGTATATTTACATTTATATTATACTCTTTTGTTTTCTGCATATATGCATATATATATACTTATATGTTAATATTAAGTTGACAAAATGAATTGAAAATATACCTCACTATAGACGATAGCACTGCCTACTGCCATCTACTCACTGACGTCGACACCCCCGCCACCAACGATCCCGACGTCCTACAGTTGCGATTCGATCGCAACCCCTTCCTCGTTGGAAGCCTTGCACGCACTCCATACTCGTTCATGATTTCATCGTGAATCCTTTCCCTAGTCGACTGCCGAACCACCTTCTTAGCCACACCGCCGCGCGTCGCTCACCATCACTATCATGATTCGTGAAGATTTCGATCTCTCCTCTTTTTATTTTTAAATCGGCTGATTCGATAGGAAGAAAGGGAAAGTGCGTGTGGTTAGGGTTTTGAAGGTGATGCCGTTGCGTTAAATTTTGAAATTGAATTTCAAATTTACGGCCATTACATTTATTTTTCTGGATTTTGGTATTTCGTTGCCCTGATTTGAATCAAATGAAGGTGAAGAGGAAGATGGCTCGCGAATTCACTTATACCCTTTTTTCTGCTTAAAGTCAAATGTTCTTCGTGTATTTAAAAAAGAAGAGGGAGGGAACAAGAAAAAGCACGATAAGATGCTCGCATGCCCAAATTAACTTGCTACAGTGACTTGAAAATAAATTACTGATGTGAAGCATTTTTACCAATTCAAAATATACCTTTCAAATTTAAATTGTTAAATTTAAATCGTCCTGAATTCATAGCTTCAAATCATGACAACCTTTCAAGACGTGCCACCGGGCGTTTATAACGTTATACCCCTATTCCGAACGCAATGGAATAGGTTTCGAGTCGTAATTTGATCGTATGGAGAAGATAGCTTTTTGGACCCAGTTGTTATATTAAATTTTTGATATAAATTTGAGCATGTTTACCTATACTATGATCACACGGCAATTCCAAATATTACGAAATTTGAAATCCGATAATAATACACTATTACGGATCCAATGGAACTGGTTTCGTCGAAATCCGAGACAATGCCTTGGAAGGCTATTTTTAAATATCCATTTAAACGATATATTTTTAAAACTGAACAAAACACTTTCAAAGTCAATTTTAAAACTTCTATTATCGTCTGTATTATCAATATAACTTCTATAAGCCTTTAAAATATTTTTAAGCTTGAAACTCCAAATTCCCTATTTTTTACCCAATTTCCAATTATTAAATTCAATATTTAAATTATCCAATAACCCATGATATTTGAAATTCAAGTTAGAATTTAACTTTTAAATATTTAAAATTAATCAAATATTCCAATTTCAAATATCCAAAAATTTCCAAGTTATCACAGTCCTCCCCCTTAAAAGAAACTAGCCCCCAAAATTACTAATAAAGAAGAATGATCCATAACCCGTTAACTATTTCCCAATCCAAATAATTTTTAAGAACTTACCAAAACCAAACAGTTTAACAACACCCAAAACAATTTTTTTATTAAAGACACTATCACTCTTACTAACTTCCTTAACTTATACATAGGTTCCAAACAATATCGCTTACTCAACCATTTCAAAATTTAGCTGAAAACCAAATTTTAAACTATCAAAATTTTCTCAAAATTTTCTAACTCTCTAAATTTTCGAAAAATTTCGCCAGCGTCTCCTTTGCGCAGCTAAATCAGTACGACTACAAAGTTTCCTTTACGGGGCCCCTAATTTCAAAAGAAAGCAAAAGCCAAGTGGCTAGATCAGAAAACCATCAAATTTCACACGTCAATTTAAATACATACCTTTTTGTAGGCAATTCAAATTTTATCTTCTGAATCAAAAACACCAATTTATCATTTGCTTCTAATTACCTATATCCTGCTTAGCAATAACATCGAATCACAGAATTCAAAATCATTTTATCTACTTTTTTTTCAGAGTTTTCACATCTATTTCATTCAATCCCATACGATGGGCCTATATCATCCGTACGCAATATAAAATCTGATCGCTCACTCGATCACACAATTTCATTTTCGAACTTGTCTCATCGACCCGACTCTCTAGTGCAGACTCAGTTCTGGATTCTTGATCAGAAACTGTCATTCTCCTTGTATAGCCACAACTGTGATAGAGAATTTCAAGAATAAATCAAAAATCCATAACCAGGGTTCACCGTCGAAAATCTAGTGAAAAATCCCAACTCGGATGGATATTAACTACCTCTAAATTCTATGCTCGAATCTGGATCAAATCACTATGCGAATAAAATAATATATGTACATCATACGTACTTCTCTCAATTGATTATTAGTTATGTCAATTCTCTTTTAAACACCTTTATTTTTGATTTTCTTCCACTTATCCAAAGTTTCCATTTTCACCACTTTTATTAAATCTTCATTCAAATATTAACTTAGAATATTTTTCCAATTCCAAATTTTTACTTAGGAATCTTGCCATCCACTTCTTAAGTTCAACATAAATATTTTACACACTTAAATATTTATTTTCACTTCACCACTTTAGTTTATATCTACTTCAATTTAAACTGGATCTCCAATTTCCATATGAATTAAATTTACCTTAATCATTAAATATTGAATTTTAATCATCTTGTCTTAAACCATATCTTTAATTAGTTCCACTTACTAATTTATTTTAAATCTCAATGAATTTTATTTCCAAACCTTTCATTTATTATCTTTAGTTTACTTTGAACTAATTTTTTTCATCTTCTCCTTACTTTACATTAAACAATTTAAATTAAATATCACTTTAACATTCAATTTCAATTTATTTGCTTACCCACTCAAATCAATTAGCTTCCTTACTAATTTTATTTTCAATCTTTTGTTCATTTACAAATTTATTTCCAACTAATAAAGTTTATTCCATTCCATTTAGTCTACTAGACTTTTCCTCAAATTCCCTTTTATTTACTAGATTCAACTACATTCCACTTCCGTTCAAATTTTTAAACTTCCATAAGTTTTCCACTTATTTGAATTCCATTGCTAACTTCTTTTAATTTACTTCAATTAATTAGCTTACCTTCCAACTTATTTTTCTTTCACACTTACTTTTATTTAACTCTTTTCAATTTGAATATTATTCTAGCAAATTTCAAAATTTTATAAGTTATCAAACTTATTTATATTTCGTAAACATTTTAAATAAGATTCTATAGTCTTTTAAACAATTACTCAACATTTCAAAAATCATTTTTGAAATCATTTATATATACATAATTCATTTTCATATCAAATTATCCTTTTATTTTTAAAACCAAACCCAGTTTTGCAAACAATTCCAATTTAAAACATTTAGGTAGCAATTCCTCTCTTGGAAACTCGAAAATGAACATCGATGATGCTGCAGGCATCACCGAAGTTATTTTCCAGCGACCGAAAAGAGTTCAATGCTTTTACTCTTTTATAACCCTTTTCAAATATTTTAAATTCTAAATCCCACAAGATTTCATATCCAATTCAAAAACATTTCCGAAATAATATCACTATTATTTCTCGAAAACCTTTGAAAATCATTTTCAAATCAAAGGAATTTAATTTCTAAAATTTCAAATTCCAAATCCTTCCAATCCCTATTCAAAAATTACTCCGGCATCTTATTTCAATTTGTAAACCACATTTATAAATTACATTTCAAATTCCATTCTGTTTATGAATTTATTTCCTTACCCTTTGGTTATTACCTTAATTCCTTATTCAATTTCCATACAACAATGATAATAATTTAATATTATAACTTCCTAACAACCAAGCAACCATATATACTATAATAATTCTCTGAAACTTATTCCTTTTATATATAAAATTAATTTGGCAAAATTATTTCATTTACCCTATATAAAACAAAACTATGTCGAGTTGTTATATTAAAGTGTTTAGAGATCCCTATCAATAAAGTTGATTACACGTATTGACCAGAATCTATAAACTACTCAATAAACCAATCAACAAAATATAAAAAAAAATTATATTCACTAAAAAATACGCACTCATATCTATTAATACACTAAAACTCATTCTATAGTATTACGGACTCTATTTCTAATGAATAATCCCCACCAGAGCCAAGGTTCTCACTTAACCTTCAGCTCTGATACCAAATGTCACGACCCAATTTTTTGATGCCCAAAAATCGACAACAATATGTCCACTGTATTAAATGTTGAACAATCGAATGCCAAAAAAACAGACCGTAAGGGAAAAGAAGGAGGTAGAAGAAAGAAATAGAAAACAATATCAGAATCTCACAATCGCAGCGGAACAACATATAATATATAACAACAAAGTACAACACAATCCATAGCACACAACTGGACAGTTATCATAACTCATCCTCACAAAAGATGACTATGCAGCAAACCATACACAACAGATAATACATCAATACGTGTGATATATCTCGCCCTCCAACTCGTCTCCTGAGCTCCACAGCATCATATCCTGTATTCTATAATACTCGGTCTGACCCGAGCATTATAATAAAATAACAGCCGAGTCAGTCTTGAAAACCAGTGTGAGAAAACACACTCAATTGGATTATTAAAATTTTCAAAATCCTTTGAAATCAAAGGTATCTCATAAGACCACGTCACAAATAAACATGTCGGGTTTTTACCTTACGATAACCAAATAAGTTTTATCAAATACGTCTTATATTATAATAGTGTCTATAGAAAGTAAAATAGAATCTAGCTGAAATGCATACATCCCACGTTTCAGCAATAGTTGGTCACAATCAAAACCGTACAGGCGCTTATTGGAGGTTGGATTCCATATAATGGCAGGGCTACTGGGGTATCGCCCGTCACAGTACCTGGCATAGATCAATGTACCCAGGATCCGTCCCAATCCCTTGCAATACAAGACTGGAGCTACCCCTTACTGGATAGTCCACATAAGATCACCTCGCGATTGGGATCAGCAACCGCCCACACAGCCGAATAAAAGGGACATCTAGATAGGGATGACCATATCCTAATTGGGTGCTAGCCACTTAGCCTTGCTGCACCGCTCTTGTTTTAGCCATTCTCGATTGATGATGCTCGAGGCTATGCGTTACCTTTTTAGCACACATTCACTTAAAATGCTCATCGTCCTCCTGACGATGTTCGATAGCATTCATCCATACAAGTTTCCCTTGGTCTGGACAAAACGAATCACCGTCTTCATCATCTTTACAGTCTTCATTCGCAAATGTTCAAACCGGATCGAAGTGGTTTTCGGATAATTAAATCTGATCCTAGCCTCTTCGAAACGATCAACGCATTGGCCAATATTGATAGTCGGTTATTTAACTATCAAATAACATCCACAAACAACCATCGGTCCTTAATAATTTCCCAAATTGTTTATTTCAAAATATCTTCGCAAGATATTTTTCAACACTTCAACCCTTTGAAAATAGTTTTCAAATCACTTTTCCTCTCGCGGAATTAATTTCCACCCAATTGTTTTATTTCCACTGAAAATCACTAAGTCTTAATGCTTTAGATTTTTAAATAATTCAAATCACTTTATCCAAAAATATGCTTTAAAACACTTAAAATAAAAACTACTTAAAAAACTTTATTTAAAATACTTGTTATGAAATTTTATAATAATTTCTTATGTAAAACTTAAGCCAAAACTAATTTTAAAATAAAAGTTATTCTACAAGGTATAACTATTAAATAATTATCTTTTAAATCATAATACTAGTTAAAACTTTAAAATAATTTAAATATATAATTAACTTAGTAAATATTTCCTTTTAAAAAATTTAAAACCACTAAATAATAATTTCTTTCTAAAACATTCTTTTAAAACCACTTTAAAACCTCTAACTAAAACTTGGAAATCTTTCTTTGAAAATATGCTTGCTTTTCAGGGAAATACACTATCCATTTAAATATAGCCATCTAATTATTTATAAATATTGCTTGGTTTATTCCGGTTTAATTTACGCCCCAATCTCGTAAATTTTCTTTTCCACACTTTTAAAAATAAACCACTATTTATTTTTAAAACAAATCACCCTTTCCTTATGAATTCCCATCGTGAATTTATACTTCCAATTTATCCACCGATAAATATTCACTTTATTTATAAACCCCGTTTATAAATTCCATAATCTCATTCTCTTTTAATCACAGTTTCAACACTTAATTGATTCCCAAATCGATTTTCAAAATTAACTCCATTTTAAAATAAATTCCTTTACTGACCCTAATCTATTCCAAAACCCATTAATTTCATATTCATCCTTTTATTATGATTTAAAATCTTATTTAAATCCAAAATATCAATGTCATACTTCATTTTAAAATTTTCCCTTTATTTCTCCCAAACTATTTGGATTCCTGAATTAAAATTGTTTTCTTTAATTTTCAAACAATATAACTTAAGTCCTCAAAAATTCATTATTCCATTTATTCAAATATCTTTTTTCCCATACTCGAAATTTATTCGATAGCATTTTAAAATCAAACTTATATCCTTTCCCAAATTCATTCCTTTAATTTATCCAATTTCACTATATTTATTTTACTTAGAATTCCCTCTTTTATTTTCCTTCAAAATCTAATCTTTATATTTTTGATATCTCAATATACCCAAAATATACTCAGCAAACCCATAGCATTCAATATTTTCAATTCCCAATATAATCAATATAATCTATCACAGATTGTCAAATAGAA
Organism: Allium cepa; assembly: GCA_030765085.1. NCBI lineage: Eukaryota > Viridiplantae > Streptophyta > Magnoliopsida > Asparagales > Amaryllidaceae > Allium > Allium cepa. Next base: position 857,516,877 of record CM060943.1, read on the forward strand.
CATATCACCGAATATGAAAATAAATTCCAATATTTTGAGGAATCCAGTTGGATCCCTCCAACCTGTTTCCCTGCACCCACAAATGTTAGCACAATATAAAAATACCAATCCCACTTCGAGGGGCATATCGCGGTACATAGGGTTATCCGCTATTATGCGGGGCGCATAGGGTCTCATCCGCTATGTAATGTAGGGCGCATAGGGTCTCATCCGCTATGTAATGTGGGAATATCAATCACTCCAATATATATATATATATATATATATATATATATATATATATAATATCACATCTAGACTGATAATAAATCATCAATTTAAGAAATCAACCAATAATTTAAACTTTAGCTATTTAAAATTAGACGGTAATCCAAATAAGTGTGATTAACTCACTTTTGATTTTTAATTTGCGATCTGATCCACACCAGCTTGATTCTCAATGATTTTAAACCTTGTGTAAACATCGTATGGTTTATTAATATTTGAATAAATCGAACAATTAAATTCCCATTTGATAAATTTAATTAACCAATAATTTTATTTTAAACTAATAATTTAATTTAAACTAATTTCCTTTTTAATAAGATATTTTTAGCAACTAAAATAATTAAATAAGTCTATTAAACATATTTATCTCCATAGTATATTATTTTAAAAATAAACTAGTAAATGAAAATAGATATAGTTGTATATCTATTCTCTTTTGAACTGCATGTATAAATAAAAATAATAATTTATAGATTTCAAAAATCTAATTTTATATAACTTCCAACAGTTTCAAATTCCTATTTTTTTAAACCTTATCTATATAGAAATAATTTCTGTTAACTTCTACATATCAAAACATGCATGAGTGTTTATATAGGTATATTTACATTTATACTATACTCTTCTTTTTTCTACATAATTGCATATATATGTATATATATATGTTAATATTAAATTGACAGAATGAATTGAAAATACACCTCACTGGAGACAACAGCACTGCCTACCGCCATCGACTCACTGACGTCGACACTCCCTGCCACCAACGATCCCGACGTCCTACAGTTGCGATTCGATCGCAACCCCCTGCCTCACTGGCAGCCTTGCACGCGCTCCATACTCGTTCGCGATTTCATCGCGAATCCTCCCCCTAGTCAACAGCTGACCTACCTCCTCAGCTACACCGCCGCGCATCGCTCATCATCACTATCGCGAGTCATGACGATTTCGGTCTCTCCCCTTTTTATTTTTAAATCGGTTCATTAGATAGGAAGAAAGGGAAGTGCATGAGGTTAGGGTTTTGAAGGGGAGGCCGTTGGGTTAAATTTTGAAATTGGATTTCAAATTTACGGCCATTACATTTATTTTTCCTGATTTTGGTTTTTCGTTGCCCTGATTTGAATCGAATGAAGGTGAAGAGGAAGATGGCTCGCGAATGCGTTTATACCCTTTTTTCTGCTTAAAGTCCAATGTTCTTCGTGTACTTAAAAGAGAAGAGGGCGGGGACAAGAAAAAGCACGATAAGATGCTCACGTGCCCAAATTAACTTGCTACGGTGATTGAAAATAAAGTTCTAATATGAAGCATTTTTACCAGTTCAAAATATATCCTTTAAATTAAAATAGTTAAATTTAAATTGTCCTGAATTCATAGCTTAAAATCTTGACATCCTATCGAGACGCGCCGCCAGGCATTTATAATGTTATACTCCTACTCCGAATGCATTGGAGAAGGTTTTGAGTCCTAATTCGATCGTATGGAGAAGCTAGCTTTTTGGACTCAGTTATTATATCAAATTTTCGATATAAATTTCAGCGCGCTTACCTATCGTATGATCACACGACAACTCCAAATGTTACGAAATTTGAAATCTGATAATAATACACCATTAAGGATCGAATGGAATTGGTTTCGTCGAAATCCAAGAAAGTGCCTTGGAACGCTATTTTTAAATATCAATTTAATCGATATATTTTTGAAACTGAACAAAACACTTTCAAACTCAATTTTAAAACTTTTATTATCGTTTATATTATCAATATAACTTTTATAAGCCTTAAAAATATTTTTAGCAAGCTTGAAACTCCAGATTCCCTATTTTACCCAATTTCTAATTATTAAATTCAATATTTAAATTATCCAATAACCCGTGATATTTGAAATTCAAGTAAGAATTTAAGTTTTAAATATTTAAAATTAATTAAATATTTCAATTTCAAATATCCAAAAAATTTCGAGTTATCACAGCGAAGATCATAAAGGTATATTTACGTGGACCTAACTCTCATGAGTTAGCATAAGGTGGCTAAAACAGGAGCAATCGACTGGCCAAGTGAGGTAGCTCCTCTGATCGGACACACTTCATCGTTAGCTATTCTATTACATTATGATTGATTTGGTGCGCACTTTTGATTCGGGAGTGTGTTTCGAGTTGCGCGGTAGTTGCGGCTATATGTTACCAACAGTCCAGAAGTGTAATTGGTATATCTACCCGGGCATTGCCTAGTTGTGTCGTGTCACCTACCCTAGAGCGCCTTCTACAAGTTTGTTTTATGTCGTACCCATGGGGTATCCTCCAACAGCCTCAATTTACGAGGAGTTACGGTACTATATAGACTATTGACATTATAAAAATGTGTTAAGGTGGAAAATGTAAAGCCTTAATGCTATTTTAATAGTTTACTTTACCTTAGTCATTATTATAATAGCATATATTACTACATAATAGATAGTTTAACGGATCCTTAAAGGATGGGAGATCCCATACATCCTTTAGGTTACTGATGCACTTCTTTTTCAGTTCACTTGAGTTGATTTACATTTTGTAAGTATGTATGTCCTGACTCGAGCGTTTTTTGTTTTGCTTTAGGCTGGGGTCAGCTTGAGTTTCACAGCTCAGCTTTGGATTCATCCTTTTGGAGCTAGAGATCCGCCCGAGATTTAGCTGTCTACCTGATATTTCCATTCCAATTATTTCCACTCAGCTTTTGTTTTTGTAGTAGAGAACTTACGTATCGAACTTTCCATTTTATTTTATTTTCATACTGGGTATTATGTATTAGTTTGAGACTATGTATCTAGGAGCTTCATGAACTCCTATATTTATTTTATTCCACTGCGATTTATTATGATATTCTATGTTTGTGATACTGTGATTGATTTTATTTGCCTTAAATTTTATTAACAATCTGTTGTTTTGAATTATTCAAGTTCGACGTGTGTGGTTTTATTGTCGATTTGAATGGTCCAAAATGGCAGGATGTTACAGTTGGTATCAGAGCTTTGGTTTTAGGCAAACCTTAGCCTAAGGGGCAAAAATTCATTAGAGATAGGGTAGAAATACCGTAGAATGTGTAAAATCAATCTTAGAATCATTCTTTGTTAGAGATCGTATTTTTAAGTATAAAATGATTTTAAATATGATTTTTAAATGATCTTTAAAAGAATATTTTTGGATATAATTTTTTTTTTGTTCAAAATCAAATTTTCCTTAGAATTTTCCTTCCTTTCGAATCCACCTTGTTTTGTAGAATTCTTCGATTAGGATTTCCAGTCTAGTTGGGTCATTTCTTCGATCTTTACCTTTATCTTAATCCTAAAAATTAATTTTGGAATTTCTAGGATGAATCGTAGGAATGCTAGAGGTTAGGGTCGTGGTGTTGCCCCAGTTCCAACACTAGTTGCACCCATTAGGTTTTTGTGACGACCCGGAATTTTTAAGCAATTTAAATTGGGATTTTAATTGATTTGAAATAAAAAAATAAAAAAAATTAACTTGAATTCAAATATCACTAATCAATTGTTAATTAAAATTTTGAATTAAATGATTTAAATCGGGTAAAATATGAAATCTGGGATTTTAAGCCTGTTCAAAAAAATAATTTGAAGGCTTGCAAAATTTATATTGATAACATTGAGGATAATAGAAGTTGTAAAATTAAATTTAACAGTGATTTGTTCAGTTTTAAAATTTTATTGTTTAAATTGAATTTAAAAATAGCCTTCTAAGGCGCAGTCTCGGAATTCGACGAAACCAGTTCCATTGGGTCCGTAATATTGAATTATTATCGGATTTCAAATTTCGTAGTGTTTGGAGTTGTTGTGTGAGCGTACGATATATAAACGCGTTGGAAATTTACATCGAAAATTCTATTTAAATTTATATTTATTTATTCACGTGCTAATCACCATCAGTTGCCTTTCCTTCATATCGTTGTCTCCTCTCGTACGTACCATCATCATCGTCTCTCCATTCTTGTTTTAAAATCTCACGAAAGAAAATCTGAAGCATATCTTCTTTTTATCTCCAGTTCGAACGAAAATCAAAATCAATTTATCAAAGGAAAATGGCCGCTCCTTTTCCTCTTTCCCTCTTCCGTCCCTTAATTGACAAACTGCTTTATACTCCTCCAAAATCCAAATCGTACTCCCCTCTTTCTCTTGTTCGTTCGAATAAAAAAAAAGGGGAATCGGCGATTGAGGATCTCGCTTGAAGGAACGACAACCGCGGGGTGATACTCGCGCGAGGCTTCAGGAGGACGGCTAGACGCGGCTTTGTCATGGAGCGGTGGTCGCGAATGAAATCGGTCGCTGGCTTGAGGATGGCGTGATTTCGTGGATGTTCGGTGACGAGTCGCGCGAGGAGGGGGGCGCCGTTCGCCATTTGGGAAAGCGCGGCTACGTGCGCAACCTAAGGCGGCGGTGGTATTGGGGTTGTGCTCGGTGGTCGCGAGTCTGGTAGCGTAGTGAGGTATTTAGCTATGTTAATTTTTGTTTATGTATATATATGAATAAAATATATGCAGACACTTATTTTATTACATATAGGAAAAACATAAAATCTAGTTATAGATAAAGTTGGGAAAAAGGGGAGGGGGTTTTAAAAGGTTATAGAGTTTATATAAAAAAACTGAATTTTTGTAACGAATATAGGTTTGGAAGAGAATATTAAATTTAAAACGTACATATATATATATATATATACACACACACAGTAAACAAAGAAAAATTTATAAATAGTTAGTTAATTTGATTTGTGACGGTTTCAAATAATTTATAAAAAAGAAAATTTGTTTGAAATTAACTTATGTGATTATTTTAGTTATTAAAGGATTTTTTTAAAGGAAAATGGTTTAATTAAATTCTTAATTTATTAAATTAAAGATGGAGATTAGTTTGAAATTAATCTACTTGTTCCAATTAAATAGATAAGTGGTAATTAATTGGAAATTAATTGTCCGGTTATTTCAAATATTAACAAATCCATATTATATCTATACAAGGTCAATAATCGTGGAATCAAATCGAGAATAAAGCGGATTTGCAAATTTAAGGGAGCAAAGGTGAGTTAATCTCACTCAGTTAATTCAAATTTAAATTTAAATGATTAAATTTAAATAATTGTTTGAATGGTTGAAATTGATTGATGTGCTATAGTTTGGTATATTCTGGAATTGACATATTATTGTGCTAACATCTGTGGATGCAGGGAAAAAAGGTTGGAGGGATCCAACTGGACCCCTCAACGTTTATTATTTAATATTCTCTATTGTGATTACTTGATATTCTATGACGAATATATTGGAATATTGAATGTTATGAATTTATTGGATATATTTGGGTATAATGAATTACCAAAATATATAAATTGGGTTTTGGAAAGAAAATAATGGAAGTAAATTTGTAAACGAAATATCTTGGAAAATTAAATAAATTCAGAATGAATTGAAAAAGAAATAAAAGTATGTTAAATACAAATAAATAACTTTGAGTATGAAAAGAAAAGGGTTTGAATAAACAGTAATTAATGAATTGTAAAATTATGTGATTAATTTAAATGAATAAAGAATTATTTTAAATCTTAAAGTTTTAAATTTATTTAAAGGAATAAGAAGTAAATTGAGAAATCTAAATTGGTATTTCAATTAAAAGTATTTTATATCATAATTAAGGAATGAAATCTGAAATTAAAGGATTTTTGAATAAATGAAGTAAATTGGAAATCTATTTGGAAATTGATTTAAGTGTTTGAAATTGGATATTTGGAAGAATAAATTTGTTAACTCCGCTTTGAAAATAACCTCACGACCTAAAAATGTGACGACCTAACGACTTAAGAGATGGCACGACCTAACGACTTAAGGATTGGACGACCTAACGACTTAAGGATTGGATGACCTAACGACTTAAGAGATGGCATGACCTAACGACTTAAGGGATGGCATGACCTAACGACTCAAGAGGTGAAAGACCTAACTGCTTACAGGAAGCCAAGACTCAGCGACCTAAAAGACCTGGCGGCTTAGCGACCTAAGGTAAGAAGCGGGTTAGCGACCTAACAGGCAGCGACCTACCGACCTAAGAGGTCCGCGACCTAGCGACCTAATGGGCTATGCGACATAGTGGGTTAACGAGTTAGCTTAGGTCGCTACATCGGATATCTTAGTGCTATAAGGTTGCCAACCATTCCCCTAAGTCGTCCACGACCTAGTACTTCATCTAGGAGAGACCAGTGTTACCAGGGAGAGCCGAAGCTTCCCTCTGCTAGGTCGCTCACATGTGGTCTACGACCTACTTTAAGTCGTTATCTCCGACCTACGACCTACCCATCGGCGGCCTAACTCTGAAAAACTGTTATAAATACAGCGTGAGCACCAACTTTCGGGGGATCTTTTGGCTCATTCTCGAAGCGCCGATACTCTGCCATTTTCTCAACTCGAACAGCACTTTAAGCACCCCAAACACCAAGGACACTACGACAAACTTCAATAGAAAATATACATCATTCAACATGGATTCGAAAGATTATTCTCCATCAAAGTTTGAACTACTAATCTAAAGTGTGTTGTAACTGAAGAAAGTTGTATAAGTTGTACTTGAGTCAGCAATAAAGAGATATAAAGTGGATGTAGGCTTGACTATTAGCCGAACCACTATAAAAACTGTGTCTTTTACTGTCTTTTTGATATTCTCCTGCTTATTTCTGATTCCCGTATCACCGTGTGGTGCTTTCACACTTGCTTAACTTGCACCGGGGTGTTAGCGTCAGATTTTTACGTTGACATTTTTGGTGCTTTCACTGAGAACCCAACTCAGGATACTGTCATCATAGCTTCGTAGAAATTTGTGGAAAGGATCTCTCTAAAAACCAAAAGTTTGTCGGAAATAATGGCTCCTGGAAGAAAGCGCAAGTCTGTTAGATCCGACGATGTTCGCGAGACTACTTCCACTTCTCCTCCTTTAAATCAAACAACTCCAACTGTTGGAGTAACGCGGGCAGAATTGGATGCCGCGGTTTCTGGGCTATATTAGCAGATGGAAGCCCAAAACAATCTGATGTTGGAAAGATTGAACACTTTTCTTGGGGCTAACCGTCAACCAGTGAATACGAACCAAACTTTGCTGATAATGTTAATAATGTGGAAGAAAGAGATGTTCCTCAAAGGGCAGCTGGCCCAGTCAAAAACACACCTCCCCAAGTTGGAGGATCGGGACAACAGCCAACTTTCCGTGAGCGCCTGTCAAGGCATACTTCTGAAAAAATGGTTGATGCATGTCTTGCTGAGCCCCTTAATGATGAGAAATATTTCTCAGGGATGGTCCGACAAATCATGAAGGAAAGTATGGAAAGAGAGGAAGACGAAAAAGAATGGGGTTTCGCTCCGAGCAAGACTCCATTCACTGAAAGGATTTTGAAAGCAGAATTTACTAGGAAGTTTGTTCCTCCTACCATTCCGGCTTATAAGGGGACAAGTGACCCTAATGAATATCTATACAAGTATGATTGGCACATGACTGGTGCTAGGCTTCAGATGAGATCAAATGCCAATATTTTCCAGTATACCTAGAAGGAGTTGCTCTTCTCTGGTTCACAAAATTTCCGGCCCGGTCGATAGACCAATTTTATGATTTGACTCGAAAGTTCAAGGAACAGTTCAGATTGTACGCTTCGAAGGCGAAAGATATAATGTCATTATCCAGCTTGGAGCAGAATCCTGGAGAATCCATTAGAGCTTTCTTGAATCACTTCAATATAGCTCTGGCTGAAGTAGACAACTCAGAGCCGAGAATGATTTTGACGTACTTGATGAAGGCTATTGATAAGGCAAGTGAGTTCGGGAGGTGGTTGAAAATGAAAGAACCGGATTCGCTTGACAAGTTTTATAAGAAAGCCGATGAATTCATGCGCCTGGAAAGTCTCCAAGCACCGGCTAAAGTGGTATCGATAGGGGCTGGAAATAGTAATGTTGTCCCGAATAGGAAGTAATCAGGCAATCAGAAGATGGGAAATGATGGTCAGAGGAAGCAAGGGGATGCAAAGAAAAGTCGTCCTCTCAACTTCACTCCTCTGACAGATACCCCGGAAAACATCTACTTTGCAAACAAAGACACAGTCGAGTTCCCCGCACCAGCTAAGCAAAGGGTTAATAAGAAAGCCGAGAAGAATGGAAGGTTTTGCCGGTTCCACAACCAACCCGGGCATGATACCAATGAGTGCCGTCACTTGAAGGAATTGATTGAGGAACTATTGAAAGAAAACAAGCTCCAGCAATATGTAAGGAGGAACAAGAATGGCCCAACTTCGCCAACTCAAGGACAACAGGCTCCTGTTCATCAGCCTAGCTCAAGTGAAAATGCAGCAGATCATGAATCAGAGAGGCCCGTTATTAATGTGATTACAGGAGGACCTCACCCAGCTGGCAGAAGCGGGGGCGAGATGGAACGGTACGCTCATGCATTGAAGTGTGTGCCAGCAGAGGAGAATGTTTTTTTGTTGGAAGATGCTGAACCCCTGAAGCAGCAGAAAACTTTTAATGATGACATTATCTTCAGAGTCAGGGATTCTATGGGTGTTGAAGCTCTACCATAGATCCCTTAGTTATTTCTGCTGGCATTGGGCCAGCTATTGTAAGAAGAGTACTTGTTGATTGTGGTGCTTCTTGCAATATTCTTTTCAAGAAGACTTTTGATCAGATGAAGATCCCAATGGCTGATGTTCAAGCGTCGTCGCAAAAGATCGTTGAGTTTACTGGGGAACCCAGGCAGGCGGTTGGGACTATTGACCTGTTCGTGGAACTTGGCGAGGGGCAGAAGAAGGTCGTTCGAAGGCAGACTTTTGTAATTGTTGATGAATTTTTTGCTTACAATGCCTTCCTAGGCCGTCCAACTATTGCAGCCTTTAAAGCAATCCTCGCCCCGTGGTGCCTTAACATGAAATTCCCCACAGATAATGGAGTTGGTGTTGTTAAAGGGGATCAAAATGCAGGGCGGGAATGTTATCTAATAGAACTGCGTGAAGCAAGAAAGAGAGAGATGGGAAAGGATGCGGCAGCCCTAGTCCGCATCAAAGAATCAACCTTGTAGCAATTACAGGGCGGACCCTGTACTGGCGAATGTAGCGAAGCACGAAGAAAAATGGATCCCAGAAAAGCCAGTGCAGGGGAGAATCGAGTGGTGCCAGTGCAAATAACGGTACCAATACCTGTTGACCCAAAAGACCCAAACAAGGTGCTAAATGTGGGTTCACAACTTGGTACGGCAGTTCAGAATATTTTGGTATCGTTCCTGAAAGCAAATCTGGATGTATTCGCCTGGACCCATGCTGATATGTGTGGAATATCACCTGAAGTTGCAGTACATACTTTGAATATTGATCCGAAGTTTGCACCTGTGAAGCAGAAAAGAAGAACCCAGGGTCCCGAAAGGTCAGGAGCATTGAAAAAAGTGGTGGATCGGCTCATGGAGAATCACTTTATTAGAGAATCGACTTATCCGAATTGGGTTCAAATCCGGTACTGGTTAAGAAAGCTAACGGAAAGTGAAGGGTATGCATCGACTTTTCAGATTTAAACAAAGCCTGCCCCAAAGACTATTTTCCGCTACCTCGGATTGACCAGTTGGTTGACGGAACAACGGGACATGAATTGGTACCTTCTATGGATGCTTACTCCGGATATAACCAGATCATGATGCATGAGCCAGATCAAGAGGACACAAGCTTTATTACCGATGTTGGTCTTTACTGCTACAGAGTCATGCCTTTCGGACTGAAGAATGCAGGGACAACTTACCAAAGGCTTGTTAATGCGATGTTCAAGCCACAGATTGGAAAGACCATGGAAGTTTATGTTGACGATATGTTGGTTAAATCAAAGAAAGCAGTAGACCATATGGACCACTAAGCGGAAATGTTCGCCGTCCTACGAAAGTATGGAGTGAAGCTTAATCCTTTGAAGTGTTCATTTGGGGTGGAGTCTGGAAAGTTCTTGGGTTTCATTGTGAGCGCTAGGGGCATTGAGGCTAATCCTGCTCAGATCACTTCCTTAAGAGAAGTCAAAGCTCCTAGAATGAAGAAGGAACTGCAAAGTCTCAATGGAAAAGTCGCTGCTTTAAGCCGATTCATTTCCAAAGCTGCTGATAAATGCATTCCATTCTTTGATGCTCTAAAGAAAGGAAGGAAAAACTTTGACTGGACTCCAGAATGCCAGAAAGCCTTCGATGAGTTAATTTGTCATATGGAAACTCCTCCGATACTTTCTAAGCCCGACGATGGCGAAGATCTCTTTGTATACTTGGCAATCTCAGCTCGTGCTCTTAGTGCGGCATTGGTGCGAGAAGACGCCAAAATTCAGCACCCAGTCTACTATATTAGCAAAAGGTTTACTGGGGCAGAAATGAATTATTCAAAGTTGGAGAAGCTTGCCTATTGTCTACTGATCGCATCAAGAAAATTGAGGCCAGATTTTCAAGCTCATGCAATCAAAGTCCTCACTGATCAGCCGCTAAAGCAAGTCCTCCTTCGCCCTGAGACTTCGGGTCGACTTTTAAAGTGGAATATTGAACTCGATCAATATGACATCACTTATCATCCCCGGAGAGCAGTCAATGGACAAGCTTTGGCAGATTTCATCGCCGAATGTACAGACAAAGGTGATAGTAGGGAAATAGTGACCGATAATCCCCCAATTCGATGGAAATTGTATGTTGATGGCGCAAGAAACGATTACTGTTCTGGGGCTCGGGTTGTGCTTGAAACCCCTGAAGGGCGGTCATTGTGCTATGCTTTAAGATTGGAATTCCCTTCGACAAACAATGAAGCAGAGTATGAAGCTCTTATTGCTGGTTTGAGAATTGCTAAGGAGTTGAATGTCAAAATGTTGCAGATCTTCAACGATTCATAGCTTATTGTGTGCCAAGTCAAGAAAGAGTTTCAAACCAAAGGAGGAAATCTGCCCACTTACCTGTCAAGAGCCTGGGAGCTTCTCGATGACCTGGACCATTATACGATAAACCATATACCCCGGGAAGAAAACATGAAGGCAGATTCGCTCGCAAAGTATGCAAGCACCGGTGAAGCTAAATTACTGGGATTAGTTCCTGCGGAAGTCTTGTCAACTCCAAGCATCCATGAAATGGATATTGACTGGATCATGACTATATCGCAGGAGCGAGAATCATGGATGACTCCGATATTAGAATATCTGCGTGACGGTTCTCTACCAGAAAACTCAAAAGAACAACAGAAGTTGTTAAGAAAAGCATCTAGATATGTAATTCAAGATAGCCGATTGTATAGGCGGGGATTCTCAATGCCATTACTCCGATGTGTGACCAAGGAAGAAGCTGAAACAATTCTAACTGAGGTACACGGAGGAGAGTGTGGAGATCATTCAGGTGGTCAAACTTTAGCAAAGAAAATTCTCCGTTATAGATATTTTTGGCCAGATATTAATCGTGATGCCGCAAGTTACGCCCAAAAATGTGACCGATGTCAGAGATTTGCAAAAATCCCAAGTGCACCTTCCACTAAGAAAACACAGATGGTCAGTCCGTGGCCATTTGCTATTTGGGGAGTAGATCTCATCGGGCCTTTGCCGACTGCAAAATCCGGAATCAGATATGCTATTGTTGTTGTTGATTATTTTACTAAATGGGCTGAATCTGAACCCTTAGCTACTATTACCTCTAAGAAAATGATAAACTTTGTAACTAAGAATATCATTTGCAGGTATGGTGTGCCTCAAAAGATAATCACAGACAATGGAACCCAATTCGAAAGTGAAGAGTTCCAAGATTTTTGCAAGAAATTCAAGATCCAGAAAAGCTTCTCAGCTGTAGCTCATCCGCAGGCAAACGGGCAAGTGGAAGCAGTAAATAAAATTATCAAATCGACCATCAAAAAACAGCTGGAAAAAGCGAAAGGTGGTTGGGTCGATAAGCTTCCACTAGCACTATGGGCATATAGAACTACACATAAAAATGCGACGGGGCACACTCCATTTTCATTGGCATATGGATCAGAGGCAATGATTCCGGTAGAAATAGAGGTCCCTTCACATAGAAGAATCCATTTCAATCAAGCCGAAAATGAAAAGCTGCAACTTGAAGCCCTTGACTTCCTTGATGAAAAAAGAGAAGAAGCTGAGCTTAGAATTGTGGCTCATAAGCAAAGAATAGGCAGGCACTTCAATTCCAAAGTTCGCTGACGCAGCTTTGAAGTTAGGGATCTACTCTGAAAAAGAATTATGACACTTACAGGCGTGTTTGGGCCAAACTGGGAAGGGCCATATGTCATAGGCCAAAAACTTCATGATGGCACATTCAAACTCATAACTGTCGAAGGAGACCCAATTCCAAGAGCTTGGAACAGCAATCATTTGCGTCCATATTTTACTTAAAGGCTTTAATGAAATATTGTAAAAGAATGATGAATGTATGATTCTTGTATTGAAAGCCATTGTAAAGCCAGTGCAAGTGAATAATAAGAACTATAAAATGGATGTAGGCCCAGTTCTTGGCCGAACCACTATAAATCTTGTGTTCTTTACTATTATAAACTGCTTTGTTTTATTTCGACATATAAAATACGTCAATTGTGTTACTAAAATGTCGATTTAATAATGCAGGCCATAAAAACAAAGCTTACCCATCACAAGACCAAGCAATCCCCGACATCACCCAACATGCAAACACTAAGCCGTTCAAAATTTCCATACTCAAATCCTACGGAAGAAGTGCTTCAAACAAAAAGTTAGTGATTTTGCTGGAAGTGGGCCCTTGCAAACTAATTGTGGATTTTTGTACAAACTAGCATCCAGTTAAATAGCCTGTGTCTGCCACCACCAACTCGCTTAACTATGAAGTATATTTCTTTGGATAAAGGAAATTGTTGGCAACTAAAAGGGAAGTGTATTTCAAAAAGATAACGGGGATCGCTGATATGAATAGATGGCAAAGAGATATGGGCGAGCAAGCATCAGACAGCAAAAGACCTCTTCGGAGGCACAAGCCCTCTTCGGAGGCACAAGCCCTCTTCGGAGGCACAACTCTTCGAAGGATAAAGGCCTCAAACGGGGCATGCCAGAAGACTTTCTCAACAAAAAAGATTGGTATGGAATGACCGGGAGCACCTTCCCGACTGGAAGGCAAGGCGCTTGTTCACTAGCTGAGACAGTAACTTGCGTCCGCCCCGTGAATCCATACGATGATCGGAGGCACCTTCCCAAGTGGAAGGCAAGGCGCTTGTTCACTAGTTGAGACAATCTGCGCAAATAAGCATCCAAGTAACTTGCATCCGCCCCGTGAATCCAGCCAGCCATGAGGGAGAAACTTCCAGGCATACTCGGAGGCACGCATTCCACTGAGATTTGAAATAAAACTTCACAAGTGCTGGAATGTGAAAAGCCCTCTTCGGAGGCCCATTTCACCATAGTTGAAATGCTTAAAGATCTCGAGCGGGCCTCGCCAGAAAAAGAGAGTTCTTTCTCGAAAAAAAGTTGCGGACCGATCGGTGGCACAGAATACTCGTGTCCGCCCCGTGAATCCATCCAACTAAGAGAAAGAAACTCCAAACTTCCAGGCAAAAGCCCTACTCAGAGGTACACATTTCACCGTGATCTGAAATAAAACTTCACACGAGTCGAAATGTGAAAATCCCTCTTCGGAGGCCCGCTTTCCATCGAACAGGGAAAGGATAAAAGCCTCTCCCAAGAGGCAGAAACAAAAAGACCTCTTCCCAGAGGCACAACCAAACAAAAAGACCTCTTCCCAGAGGCGCAATCAAACAAAAAACTCTCTTCGAGGCTCAAGCAGGTTGAAGCCCTTTTTTGGAAGGTCCGCTGTACTATGAAGCAAAATTCACTTGCCAAAGCAAAAGTGACCTTTTTCAAAAAGTGAAGGTAAAAACTTCGCAACAAAAAAAAAAAAGAAAAACTCCTCCAATATGAAGTGCATTCTACTAAATTAGAAAAATATTATCTTGAAACGAAAATATTATCCTATAAAGTACAAATGCAAACTTCCTTCAAATGAAAGAAGTGTTCTCTAAAGGAAGAGTACAAGTCTTCTCGAAACAGAAGAGTTGTTCTTCGAAACTTTGCTAATGTGAAAGAGATTGCAATAAACCATGGTATGGGGGCAATATAGTCATCACAAAAATGAAAACAATGCTCAAGAAAAATACCATAGGTTTACTGCAACCTCACATAAAGAGGATAAAGAAACTTGCATGAAAACAGAAAATAAAAGCATTCTCAAATACAGACAGAAATTTGTATAGGTAAAAGAACCATTTTATTCCATACTATGAGAATTTTATACATATGCAGGTTTCAAAGTAAAAGAGAGCGGGGACTGGTACCCGCACTATCGCCAGTCAACACAAGCTTATATACGAGCAAAAAACCAAAGAGCGAGATAAAAAGCACAGGACCAAAGCCATCATTTCTTCTTCCCTCCACCTTTTGAGCCTGCACCTGGCCGGATGACCAACTTCCTGCGCCGGCTTGAAAGAGTAGGGGAAGAAGGAGAAAGGGGAACAATCGGACTTGTTCCTGCTTTTTCCTCGCCAGCTGAAGCTTCTTCCTTCTTTGAGACTCCACGTTTCCCCTTTTCTTAGGAGAAGACCCGCTTCCTGGAGTAAAAAGTGTGGCTAACGGCGTATCGTCGGAGCCAGTTAGTTCCGGAGTCTTTTCTCCCTCCTCAGTTTCTTCTCCCTTATGTTCTTGAGAAGCAATGGGATCGTCTAAGTCTTGGAGAGCTTCTATTTGATACTCTTGTGATCCCAGTTGAGAGGCAGAAGGAGGAGTGACTTGCAGAGACGGGGGAGGAATAACTGGAGGAGGGGAAGTCTGAACAATGCTCAGTACTTTCTCTACAGAAGAAAAGAAGTTAAAATCAGTAAAGAGGGGAGATAAAGGCTCATTGAGATTCAAGAAATAATCAAGAAGCTCATCAAACTCATATGAAGCAAATGAGCAGTCTACTTGAGCAAGATCAGCATTAAAGTTACCTGGTGAAGTTGGCTTTCTAACGTTAATTTCGTAAGCTTGTGCTTCAGTGCTTTCTTCGCGTTCGTCTCCGCCCTGTGCGCATCTAATCTCAGTTACGACTTTAGCCATGGGCGGAGAATGGGAAACGGAGCCTATGATATCAATGTCGGCCGAAGTCGAAGAAGGGACAGGGGCAATTAAAGGTGCTTCTTTCTCTTGATGCTCCCCTCCCATCATTTCGGCTCGTACTTGGACAAGCTGCTCCTTTCCTCTGGCAAGAGCAGCACGTGTTTCATCATCAAAGTAATGCGCCTCAAGTTCATCTTCGGAATAACCGGCGCCTTTGAGCATATCCATTACAGCCTCCCACACTTCAGCCAAAGCGATTTCATATTTAGTCCCCAAAAATGCAAGGCTGCCACGCCCCAAGACGCTTTGGACGTAAAAATCAAACAAAGTAGAGCTGATGTTGGCTTTTGTCTCTTCATGAGATTGTTCAGCGGCGCTCCTTCCAGCCATGGCCTCATCACGTTCTTTCTCAGTCTTTAAAAGTTGAGCTTTCAACCTCATGATTTCTAAGTCCTGAGAGTTAGCTTTCTCCCGTAGCTCTGCAAAGTCAGCACGATATTTTTCCACTGTCTTCTGTGTAGCTTCAAACCGGGTTTCAACATACCGTTGAGCGGCATGAGCATCTCGAACTTGCTTCTGAAGCACTTCTTCCTTTTGAGTATAAGAGGTGGAAGAAGTAGCAAGCACGTGCTTAAGTTTCTCGACCTCCGCGTCAAGCTTTTTGTTGTACTCAACGATGTTTTTCATTTCTGTGTTGTGCTGATCAAGAATTTTCTGCCATTCAGACTTGTCGTTCTCCATCGTCAGCATAGCTTCAAGGTTGGCACAGCTTCAAGGTTGGCCCGGTTTACCCTCTGAAGCTCGTCGACGAGCTTTTGCCACCGTGACATTCTCTCAATATCAAGTTTAACAGTGTCAAGATTTCATAGCATGGCCTCTTTGTCGATGGGAACCAAGTCAAGGTCGAAACGGACTCCCTTTAAGTACCAATGCGGGAACCGACTTTGAAGGGTTGGCGGACCTCTGTCAACTTGGTATGAGGGTCTGCCGAGAAGTGTCTGAATGTCGGCTCCTTCAAGGGCAGGAGACTTTGAAGGAATTTTAAGAGAAGTGAGAGCAGCGGCTTTTTCTGAAGTTGCAGATGTGGTCTTTTCATCAAGCCTGGCCCGCTTGCTTGGGTCTCCGATGTCATGACTCTTTCCTCTATCATCATAATTTTTCTTTTATGAGTGTCATCGCCTCTGCGAGAAGAATCGTGTTGCTCATCCCTTCTTCCGTACCTTTCTTCAAACGCTCTTCTTTCTTGAGCCGTTCGAGCAGCTCTCTCTTCATCAGTTTCCCTGTGGGTGGGAAGATAGCGCCTATAATCATATTGACCGCGCCTTCCGTACTTTTGAAAGTCATCATAATAGGAACCGCTACGCCCCATTGGAGAACCAGAAAATGAGAAAGAGGCAAAACTTGAAGAATCCTGGAAGTAAACTGCATGAGAGTACATATACGTGCTGAAAAATCCTAAGTGTGTGTAACGTGCAGACTACACGCGTTAAACTATGAACCACTCCTCGGTTGCGGGGAAATGATGGGTGTAGTAGCTAACGTCAACTCTTGAGTCGACGGAATCAGTTGCAAAATAGAAGTTGCTTCAACTACTGAAGAGGAAACCCTACTGGTAACAGGGTCATCTTTAAAGAACTCCTGTGAGGTGATAAACAGGTCGCTCAACCTTTCAAAAGTGTCATCCCCGCTCTGCTTGACAGGACTTGTTTTCCCAGCTCCTTCATCACCGGACTTCCCTGAATGTTAGGGAAATTCTTGAGGCTCTTTTTCTTCAATGACCGGGGCAAGTGCAAATTTGCCAGATGACCCCGCAACATCAGTAGAAGTAGAGCACTTCACCAGAGAGGCCTCAGGAGCAGGTTCTTTCAGTGTAGGCTCCTCAGCAGAAACTAGGACATCCGGTGCCACGGACGGAGAATCAGGAACTTCATAAGGGTGAGTAGAGCGGGAAGGGTGTAAAAGTACGAATTGATGTAGGAATTCATCCTTTAGCAGAAATTTTATACTTCTCTCCTCAGCAGCCACAGCGTTCAGTCTTTCAAAAATCTGCTTGTAGCTTGGATCTCTACAAGGAGGAGGGAGGACTGCAAAAGTAGAAAGCAAAGTTAACATTTAGAAATTTGGACCTCGCAAAGCTCAGAAAAGAATGAGGATAAGTAAGCCTACCCGCTACTCTCCAGATAGCGTAAAATCCCTGGAGGCAACGGACAAAGAAGAACTGGTTTAGGAAACCATGAGCGCTATCAGAGAGATCAGTGATAAGCTTGCGATTTCTGGCGCTTCTCATATATATAATGGAAGGATGGTCTTTACTTCTCGCAAATGTGCATAAATAGCAGATTTCTTCAAAGCTTGGGAGGCGGTCAAGCGTCCTTCTGAAGAGAATGCATAATCCCATCGAAATGGCATAGCCATTGCGGTGCAATTGAAAAGAAGAAATAGCAAATCGACGAAAGAGTTGTTGAAGAAAATTGTTGAAAGGTGGAATGGCACCACAAACGCACATTTGGCGGTTAACGGCAACAAAGCCAAAGGGAGGACTATCAGCAAAATCATTTGGCCTACGGAGAATAGCATCTGCTTCTACAATCCCAAATTCGGCGCGTAACTGATTGAACACCCGGTAACTCAGGGTAGTTAGAGTACTTTCTGGTGGATTTACCAGTGGACCAGCCATCGGGAGGACCTCTCCGGTTTGTACTACTTCTTCCTCTTGACGAGAAGACATTCTACACAAGGAACTGGATATTCAAATATGAAGGTGCACGTTTCCTAAATGTGTGAAGTGTTGTGTAAAACTAATAAAGCGATAAGTAAATATAACTGAAATTAAACTAATGAACATGTGTCAATTGTAAAATTTCGAGACTTGTCGCTCTAAGTCCTAGTACAAGTGCAGTATTAATGCAAACAAATTAGCTTTAGTTGATTAACATTGCTTTACTACTTCACTTGAATTTGTTGACTCACAGCATTTCATGCAATTTCCTTAAGTTGAGTTAATTATCTTTTATCGACTAATCTGTCATTCAGTGTGGGCGGTCAATGACAGTATATTCGCCCTAGTTTTCTGAAAGTGTTGTATTTAACAGGTTATTAGCGTTAAATTTGGTATAATCTGTTAAGAAGGCATAGCAAGGTCTTACAAGTTATCTCGGCAGTTCAAAGTTTAGGTTTGGAGTGCAATCAATTTCTATCAAGATTTTGAAGCTCTCAAGTTGTTCAAGTCCTAGGTCGTTCACAACCTAACAGGAAAGTCGAAGTGGATCTAGGTCGCAAGAAGTAGTTTGACAGTGAAAAATTGTTCAAGTCTTAAGTCGTTTACACGGCTTAAAGCCTAGCTCGCTCACACGACCTAAAGGGCAGGTCACAAAGCTTCAAACCAAGACAGTATAAATCTGATTAAGTCCTAAGTCGTCAGGAAACTAACATGACCTAAAGAGTTAAGTCGTGTGCAATTAAGGTCGCAGAAAGTTCTTAGGTCGGTCGATTCGAAAACCGTGCAAATCAGCTAAATCACAAGAATTTCAAGGTCATCCAAGATCTGTTAGGTCGCTTCTGGTGATTATTCGGCAATTTCAAGTTATCTCCTTAACCCACTAACTCTTCTCCAACCCGATAGCCCGTTATCACCTAAATAAAGAAAATTCATCATCCTCTCCGCTAAGTCCGTTATTCATACCACCACCTCACCGAACTCCGATTCAAATCATCTCGAATCCATCTCACCGCTTTGCTCCCACGAATCGCAACAGAAGCATAGCTCATCACGATCGATAGTGAAGCGAGGCACATGAAGTTGGATCGGATCAGACGATGGGAGTTTCAAGGTTAAAAGGTGATCGTGGCTGGATAAAAGTTGAATTCACTTACACGACGTGAAAGTAGGGATGAATCAACAACTTGAATGGAGAAGATTTGCCTTTGGAGAATTGAGAAATCACTAATGGCAGAAAGGGTTGTGGGAGCAGTTAAGTAAGGGGAAAGAAACAAGTTAATATTTATATAAGGCAGAGGCAAATGGATATGCATCTTAAGCTATCTCTTAGGTTGTTAGCGACCTAACAGAGTTAAGTCGAAGCACACGACCTACGACCTAGGCATGTACTTTGAGGGGCAAGTGTTAACTCCGCTTTGAAAATAACCTCACGACCTAAAAATGTGACGACCTAACAACTTAAGAGATGGCACGACCAAACGACTTAAGGATTGGACGACCTAACGACTTAAGGATTGGACGACCTAACGACTTAAGGATTGGATAACCTAACGACTTAAGAGATGGCATGACCTAACGACTTAAGAGATGGCATGACCTAACGACTCAAGACGTGAACGACCTAACTGCTTACAGGAAGCCACGACGTAGCGACCTAAAAGACCTGGCGGCTTAGCGACCTAAGCTAAGAAGCGGGTTAGCGAACTAACAGGCAGCGACCTACCGACCTAAGAGGTCCACGACCTAGCGACCTAATGACCTAATGGGCTATGCGACATAGTGGGTTAACGATTTAACTTAGGTCGCTACATCGGATATCTTAGTGCTATAAGGTTGCCAACCATTCCCCTAAGTCGTCCATGACCTAGTACTTCATCCAGGAGAGACCAGTGTTACCAGGGAAAGCCGAAGCTTCCCTCTGCTAGGTCGCTCACATTTGATCTACGACCTACTTTAAGTCGTTATCTCCGACCTACGACCTACCCATCAGCGGCCTAACTCCGAAAAAATCCTATAAATACAGCGTGAGCACCAACTTTCGGGGGATCTTTTGGCTCATTCTCGAAGTGCCGATACTCTGCCAATTTCTTAACTCGAATGGCACTTCAAGCACCCCAAACACCAAGGACACTACGACAAACTTCAAGAGAAAATCTACATCATTCAACATGGAATTGAAAGATTATTTTCCATCAAAGTTTGAACAACTAATCTAAAGTGTGTTGTAATTGAAGAAAGTTGTATAAGTTGTACTTGAGTCAGCAATAAAGAGATATAAAGTGGACGTAGGCTTGACTATTAGCCGAACCACTATAAAAACTGTGTCTTTTACTGTCTTTCTGATATTCTCCTGCTTATTTCTGATTCCCGTATCATCGAGTGGTGCTTTCACACTTGCTTAACTTGCACCGGGGTGTTAGCGTCAGATTTTTACGTTAACAAAATTCAAGGTGGGAATTTATTAAAGGAATGAGAAAAATTATTTAAAAATAAATAGTGATTTATTTTTAAAGGTTGTGAAGAGAAGTATATTTCTCTGGATATCCAAGTACATTTCCAAAGTAAGTTTTTAAAATAAAATAAAGGTTTTAATGTTGTTTTACAAAGTATGTTCTCGGGAATTTATTATTTCTAAATGTTTAAATTCTAAAGTAAATATTTATTCAAATTTATTACCGTATTAATAATTTATAAAGAGTGACTTAGTAATTCTGTTTTAAAGGTGAGAACCTAGTTTATATTTATAAAGTAACCTTATTTTCAAAAATTCATATAGTATATATATTTTTAATCAATTATTGAAGTAGTTTTAATTTGAATATTTTAAAGTAAATTCTAAAGTAAGTAGTTTGTTAATCTATTATCGTAATAATTATTTAAAGAATGATTTGGTGTTTTGTTTAAAGAAGAAATCTAATGTATAGTTATAAGGTAACCTTATTTTAGTTACTTCTAGAGTTTTATTTTAAGTTAAGTACTAAAGTAATTTTTCTATATTAAATGTTAAATATATTTTACAATAAAGTGTTTTTAAATTATTTTAAAAATCTAAAGTTTTGTGCTTGGTGATTCCAGTGGAAATGGAAATACTCAGAATTTATTCTGAGTAAAGGAAGATAGTTTTGAGAAATGTTTTCAAAGGGGTTTGAAAGTGGAAATATATCTTGTAAAGATATTTTGAGATAAATAAATAATTTGGGAAATTATTTATTGTTTGATGGATGTTTGTGAATATAAATTGATAGTTAAATCACCGACTATCAATATTGGACAAATGCGCTGATCGTTTCGAAAAGACCGGGATCGAGATTTATTTCTCGAAAACCACTTCGATCCGGTTTATACGTTTCGTGAGAACGAGTTTGGATTCGAAGATGGAGCAGTCAAGTGCAAGGGCTAGTCGCTACTAATGCTGAGGATATTTCCAAAATGGATGTAGTAGGAATAGTGCCTTCGGTTCCGTTCGAACCCGGGACGGACTTGTATGGATGAATGCTTGCGAAACATCGTCAGGTGGACGATGGGCATTCTAAATGATATGTTCTAAAAAGGTAACGCTTAGCCTCAAGCCTCATCAAATGGGAATGACTGAAAATCAGGGGTTATGCAGCAAGGCTAGGTGGGTAGCACCCAAGCAGGGAGAGGTCATTCCTGTCGAGATATCCCTTTTTATTTCGGCTTAGTAGGCGGTTGCTGATCCCAACCGTGGGGGATATCACTCGGGCTTATCCAGTAAGGGGTAGTCCCGGTCTTGTGTTGCAGGGGAGCGGGCGTACTCCTCGGTACGGTGATCTAGGCCCCGTACTGTGACAAGTGGTACCCCACTACCTAGTCATTAGTTGGAAATCCATTCTCCCTACGAGCCTTGTACGAGTTTTGTTTGTATTACCCACTCTGTGGCTAGTAGCTGGAACTTAATGAATGTAACAATTTTGGCTATTTTATAAGTATTTGTATATAGACCCTATTATAATATCAGAGGATTTCTATAAAAATTGGTTTAGCTATCGTAAGGTAAAAACCCGACATGTTTATTTGTGGCGTGGTCTTACGAGATGCTTTTGTTTTCAAAGGATTTTTGAAACTTAATAATCAATTGAGTGTGATTTTCTCATGCTAGTATTCCAGACTGACTCGGGTGTTATTTAACTATAATGCTCGGGTAAGACCGAGTATTATAGGATACAGGATATGACGCTGTGGAGCTCAGGAGACGAGCTGGATAACGATACGTACTCTCGTACTTGTTTACATATGTATCCCGCTGTGCTGAGTTGCTGTGTATCCATTTGTATGTTATAGATATTGAGCTATGATCGATGTACTCTAACGATGTTAGTATAAAACTGGTATATTTGATTCTTGAGTAAAGATTATTTATTATCTATTATATTTTATTCCGCTGCGATGGTTAAATTCTGTTGTTGATTTCTATTTTCTTCTTCTACCTCTTCTTCTTTAATCCAAAATGGTTCATATTTCTGTACAACTTGAGTTGGTTTAGGTAGAATAGTGTTGACTCAAGGGGTATGGACTTACGGGCTGTTACACTTGGTATCAGAGCTTAGGTTGGTGATAACCTTGGCTCTGGTGGGAATTACTCATTTAAATTATAGTCCGAAGTACTCTAGAATGAGTTTGAGCGTATTAATAGTTATGAGCGCATATTTGTTAGTGAATATGAATGGTTTTAATATTGTGTTGATTGGTTTATTGAGTGGCATATGAACCTTCGTCGACACAGTCTGCAAAACTGTATTGAAGGGGTTTCTAAACACTTGAATAGAACAATTGACACGGTATTGTTTTAAATGTGGGTGGATGCAATAATTTTACCCAAAAATATATTTTGATATAAAGAAAAGTTTTTGTAAACTATTTTAGCTAATATATGGTTGCTTGGATATTTGAAATGATAATATTAAATTATTATCATCGTTGTGTAAAAATTTAACTAGAAATTGAAAATATAACTAAAGATTAAGGAAAAATAACTTCATAAAAAAAATCTATAAATATAAATTAACAACGTCATTTATAAATTGAAATATGATCAAATGGAAATTTATACAAATGAATTATAGTTAAAATTTATTTAAGCAGGATTTGGAAATTTAAAATTCCGGAGATTTGGAAGTATATTGAAGATAAATAATAGCCTTGTTATTTTAGGTATTTCTGAAAGGAAAATTGTTTCAAATAAATTTTGTGAAAGGACATAGCATTGAATTCACTTCCGTCGCTGGAGAATAACTTCGGTGATGACTGCAGCATCATCGATGTTCATTTTCGAGTTTCTAAGTGATGAATTGCTGCCAAATTGATTTGTTCAGAAGAACTAGTTTGTTTTTGAAATTTCAAAGGAAATTTGTTGGGGATAAAACCTGGATTGGTTTAAATTTTTGAGAAATGCGATTGGAGATGTTGGAAATTTCAAAATAAATTGAAACTAAAAGTCGGGTGTTTAAAATCTTGATGAGATATGTTGTAAGCTTATAAATCGGGATGATTTTTAAATCATGAAGGAAATATAAGCTTTGAATGTTGGAAAGTAAATCGAAAGTGAGAAGTTAAAAATGAAAATTTAACGTGGATTAAGATTAAATTTTTGAAATTTAATTATGAAGGAAGAAATAAAATAGTAAATTTTGTGTGTAATTGAAATGAGGAAATGAAAAAAAATATATAAATAAATATAAATGAATTAGTGAAGTAAATATAATTAATAAAATATGAATGAATTGGATTGAGAAATTTAATAGAACTTTAAATGGGATTGGAATTGATTTAAGCTCAGAAAATGGAAGTAAGTAAAATTAAACTGAAATAAAAATCCAGTTGTATTGAATTAAGTTGAAATTTGAATTAATGGTGGAATTTCGAAATGAAGCCGAATTTTAAATAGAAATTCAATTGAAATTGTAGTGAATCAAACATGAATTAAATTGTTATGGAATTGGCACAAAATAAAGGTAATTTGAAGTGCAAATAAAATCCAATTCAAGTATGGATGAATTAAATTGGCCTTGGATATTATTTTAACAAATTGAGAATGGAGTTATGTGAATGGCTAAATTAATTAAATGAAATTTGATTTACATAAGAATCAAATAATAATGGAAATGAATTTAAGTATGAAAGTGAAATAAGTAAATCAACTAAAGATAAGATCTTGAGTAAAAACTAAAAGTGAATGCGATTAAGGGTAAATGGATGTAAGTGGGGAAAAATAAATGAATGTGTGGCTTATAAATTTTGAAAGGGAGATATAAGTCAAATAAAATTGTTTGATATTTTGGGAAGTGAATAAAAATCCAAACCTGAATTACAAAATAGAATTGAACCCAAGAAAATTTAATTGAAGAGATTTTTTGAAGCTAAAAATCAAGTATTGAATTATAAATTGGGAGTAAACTAATTTGGAATAAATTAGTAACTTGAATATGTGGATAAAAATTGAATTGGTTAAATAGAAGTTGAATTGTGAATTAATAAAATTTGATGGTGAATTAAACTGAATGGGAGAAGGAGACTTTGAGTTATAAATATGAAATTCATCTTGGATTGGTTAGCAAATAAAATGAAATTGGATTAAAATGAAACGGTTTGAATTGCAAACAAAATCTAACTGAGTATAAATAAAGTGAAAATGGTCTTGTAATTAATTAAATAAGTTCGAGAATGAATCGAACATGGAAATTGAAATTTTTAAATGAATTGAATAAATTAATTAATTGAGCTAAGTAGTAAATGGAAGAGATTTGATTTAAATAGAATCAAATTAAATTGGAAGAGAATTTATGGGCAAATGAGAGTGAACTTAAGTTATGAAACTGGAATGATTTGAAGTAATTAACTTAAATATAGAATTGAATGAAGCATGGCTTACATGAAATTGGGGAAAAGATTATTAAATTTTAAGCATGGAGGTTGTTGAGCTTATTAATGAAATGGTTTTGAATAAAACCAAAGTGAATGTGAAGTAAAATGCAATATACAGTTTGGGAATAAATTGGAACGAAATTAAATATAAATTGAGTTGGAATCAATTTTAAAATGATTATAAAAATAAAGAAATTGTTTGTGTAAATGAATATCGTTGAATTGCTAAAATTTGCATATATTTTTAAAATATGGCTTTGTTGTTACTATAATTTGATAAGTAACAAATAATGATGATTGAAATCAATTAAATTGAAAATGGGACAGTTTGGACATAAAAATGAACTAGAGATAAGTAAAAGGGATGTAAATCACCTAAGCTGAATGTAAATGGTATATGAATCGGCGAAAACAAATTGAGTTAGTTTGAAAACTTCGCAAACGGCTTATGGAAGTATTTATATTGTATTTCATATGTTATTGATGTGTTGTACCTGTTAAATGAATAAAATGCTACAAATTTCATAAATATGTTGCTTATGTGTTTAAATTGAGTAAGTACAGGTACCAGAAGACCGCTTAGCGAGAGTTTGGGCACACAAATGCTTAAATAATTACGCCGCTTGATTAAAATGCTAAATAAGGTACGCCTACGCAATACAAACTAGGAAATATGAATTGTTTTTGGTTTTTCCGGCCGTGTGGGTCGATGTATATATGTTTATATCTATTGTCAAATTGCAAAATCTCCTCCATACAAATTGAATTCAAATGGAAATGGAAGAATCAATTTGAATAGGAATGGATATAAACTAAAGTGGTAAGATGAAAATAAATATAAGAAACACATAAATGCTTATACTAGCTTAAGTAAGGAATGATGCATTCTCAATTAAAAATTGATATTTCAAATATAATCTAAGTTAGTGTTTGAATTAATAGTTATTGACATTTGTAAGAAAGTCGATGAAATGTTTTTGAATATTGTGATTGGACATATTGCTGTGTAAGATGTGCAGGTAATATAAAGGTAAAGAGAATTGATTTTGATTTCAGAAGATAAATTTGAAATGCTCGACAAAAAGGTATGTGTTTAAGTTTCTATATGAAATTTGATTAGGATTTTGGATTGAGCCACTTGGCTTTTTGTTTTCTTTTTGGATTTGGGAGGCCCTAGAGCCATTTTGTAGTTGTACCGAGCCAGCCGCGCAAAGGAGACGCTGGCGAAATTTTTCGGAAATTTAGAGAGTTAGAAAAAATTTGAGAAAATTCCGATAATTTTAAATTTGATTTAGAATTGAAATTTGAGTGCTCGAGCAAATAATATGGTTTGAAAACTATGGGGAAATTTGAGAAGTTAGTAGGATTGATAATGGGTCTTTTATAAAAGATAGTTGGTGGGATGTGGGATTGTTGATTTTTGGGGAAAATAATAAACGGGTATTGGATCATTCTTTCGAACTAGTAATTTCGGGAACAAAATTCTTTTAAGGGGGGAGGAATATGACGACCCGGAATTTTTAAGAAATTTAAATTGGGATATTTAATTGATTTGAAATAAAAAATAAAAATAAATTTTTAACTCGAATTCAAATATCACTAATCAATTGTTAATTAAATTTTTGAATTAAATGATTTAAATCGGGTAAAATATGAAATCTGGGATTTTAAGCCTGTTCAAAAAAATAATTTGAAGGCTTGCAAAATTTATATTGATAATATTGAGGATAATAGAAGTTGTAAAATTAAATTTAACAGTCGTTTGTTCAGTTTTAAAATTTTATTGTTTAAATTGAATTTAAAAATAGCCTTCCGAGACGCAGTCTCGGAATTCGATGAAACAAGTTCCATTGGGTCCGTAATATTGAATTATTATCAGATTTCAAATTTCTTAGTGTTTGGAGTTGTTGTGTGAGCGTACGATATACAAACGCGTTGGAAATTTACATCGAAAATTCTATTTAAATTTATATTTATTTATACACGTGCTAATCACCATCAGCTGCCTTTCCTTCATATCATTGTCTCCTCTCGTACGTACCATCATCATCGTGTCTCCATTCTTGTTTTAAAATCTCAAGAAAGAAAATCTGAAGCCTATTTCTTTTCATCTCCAGTTCGAACGAAAATCAAAATCAATTTATCAGAAGAAAATGGCCGCTCCTTTTCCTCTTTCCCTCTTCCGTTCCTTAATTCACAAATTGCTTTATACTCCTCCAAAATCAAAATCGTACTCCCCTCTTTCTCTTGTTCGTTCGAATAAAAAAAGGGAATCGGCGATTGAGGATCTCGCTTGAAGGGACGACAATCGCGGGGTTATGCTCGCGCGAGGCTTCAGGAGGACGGCTAGATGCGGCTTTGTCAAGTAGCGGTGGTCGCGAACGAAGTCGGTCGCTGGCTTGAGGATGGCGTGATTGCGTGGATGTTCGGTGACGAGTCGCGCGAGGTAGGGGGCGCCGTTCGCGATTTTGGAAGGCACGACTACGCGCGCAACCTAAGGCGGCGGTGGTTTTGGGGTTGTGCTCGGTGGTCACGAGTCTGGTAGCGTAGTGAGGTATTTAGCTATTTTAATTTTTTTATGTATATATATGAATAAAATATATGCAGACACCTATTTTATTACATATAGGAAAAACATAAAATCTAGTTATAGATAAAGTTGGGAAAAAATGGGGGGTTTTAAAAGGTTATAGAGTTTATATAAAAAACTGAATCTTTGTAATGAATATAGGTTTGGAAGAGAATACTAAATTTAAAACGGACATGTATATATACGGTAAACGAAGAAAATTTGTAAGTAGTTAGTTAATTTGATTTGTGATGGTAAATGATTTATTCTATTTGTTCAAATAATTTATAAAAAAGAAAATTTGTTTGAAATTAACTTATGCGATTATTTTAGTTATTAAAGGATTTTTTAAAGGAAAATGGTTTAATTAAATTCTTAATTTATTAAATTAAAGATGGAGATTAGTTTGAAACTAATCTATTTGTTTCAATTAAATAGATAAGTGGTAATTAATTGGAAATTAATTGTCCGATTATTTCAAATATTAACAAATCCATATAATATCTATACAAGGTCAATAATCGTGGAATCAAATCGAGAATAAAGTGGATTTGCAAATTTAAGGGAGCAAAGGTGAGTTAATCTCACTCAGTTAATTTAAATTTAAATTTAAATGATTAAATTTAAACAATTGTTTGAATGGTTGAAATTGATTGATGTGCTATAGTATGGTATATTCTAGAATTGACATATTATTGTGCTAACATCTGTGGATGCAGGAAAAACAGGTTGGAGGGATCCAACTGGACCCCTTGTTAACGCTAAAATTGAACGCTAACACCCTGGTGTAAATAGTAAAAATATGAAAGCACCACACGTTGGTACGGGAACTAGAGATAAGCGGAGAATAACAGAAAAATAGTAAAGAGACACAGTTTTAATAGTGGTTCGGCTTAAAGTCAAGCCTACGTCCCCTTTAATCCTCTTTATTGCTGATTCGATTACAACTTTACAACGATCTTCAACTACAGCACAACTAAGACAAGTAACTTGAGCTTCAATGCATAAGAGTTCTTTGAATTCATGTTGAATGTGTTAGATCTCTCTTGAAGTCCGTTCAAGTCTCTTTGGTGTTTGAAGTGTCAGATGAGTCGAGAAAACAACAGAGTATAGGCATTCCAGAAATGAGCAAGAAGGTCCCCTCTTCGGTGATGTAGGCATGGTATTTATAGGAGTTTTCTGGAGCAAGTCGTAGGTCGCGGACGACCTAAGAGTAGGTCGTAGGTCTCCAGCGACCTAAGGGATATGAGTTACGGCTTATCCGTGCTGCACTTGGTTGACTTGAGCGGGTTAGTAGGTCACAGCGACTTAGGGAGAAGCGGCATGTTGTTTAGGTCGTGGGCGACCTAATTGAAGAGGGATGTTTCTAGTAGAAGGTTACTAGGCCACAACCTATTAAGTCGCTAACTGATTAGCTCGTTGACTCGCTTCATGCTCTAGGTCGCTAGCCTGCTTCAATAGTCAGGTCACTAACTCGCTTCAGCAGTTAGGTCACTAGGTCGCTTAAGCAGTTAGGTCGCTAGGTTGCTTAAGCAGTTAGGTCTCTAGGTCGCACCCCCTCATGGAATCACCAGAGCCTTTAGCCGTTAAGTTGTAGGTCGTTGAGTCCTTTAACAGGTTAGGTCGTTAGGTCGCTTGGGGTTTTAGGTCATTAGGTCGCTTGGGGTTTCAGGTCGTGATAACTTTAGGTCGCTGTTAGCTTGTTCACACTTTAATTCCTTCGGCCGCTTACTTCCTTAGGTCGTCGAGTCATGAAATTGAGGAGTTAACATTTGCCCCTCGAAGTACACTCCTATTTCGTAGGTCGTGTGCTTCGACTTAATTCCACTAGGTCATGAGCGACCTAAAAGTTTTGCTAACATGCATTCCCATTCATCTTCTTTCCTCTGCCTTATATAAATTGTTAAGTCGCTTCATCCCCCTCACTCTACTACTTATCACCTTGCCGACCGCCATTGTTGGATTCAAGCTCTGAAGCTAAAGCGAAATCCCCTACTTTTCATCTCCAATTGTTGATTCCAACAGTAAACTTAGGTAATTCCGATCATCCTTTCGCCATGTTTATCATTGATCCCTCCAGAATCCTTTCAACACAACTTTCGACCATGTTGTTAGATTATGTTCCGATTCGGCCTAGGGTTTTTATGGAGTTATTTTGGTGAGTGTAAAAGCTTTTGGAATCGATCATGGGTTTTTGAGGAGGTTTCGGGTGTTTGGAGGAGACAGGGAGATGATTAACGGGTTAATGGATTTTAGGCTATGCCGTTGTATCTCTGGTGATGTGAGGTGGTGGATACGTGGCAGCCTTGAGTGGAGGACATGCCTTAGTTTGTTAATGGGAGATGATGTTATACTGCCGAGCTATTAAATCGAACGACCTAATAAATCAAACGACACAAGTGCCTTGCGACCCAAGAGAAACTGAGCGACTTACGTATTTGTGACTTACGAAAATCGAACCTACCAATCTTAACCGACTTAGGAACTTTGTGACTTAACTCATAGCGACTTAATCTTTAGGTCGTGTGAGCGACTTAGAACTTGAACAAATTTTTACTGCCGAATTGCTTCTTGCGGCCTAAACCGTTTTCGACCCAACATTTTAGGTTGCGAGCGACTTAGGACTTTGCCAGATTCACACTGCCTTGCCTTGAAGCATTACTTTAACTTGTAGGAGCATGAATAATTAACTTTTTGACTTGAACAGAATGACTTAATGGAACTTCAACCCATGCTAAGTTGCTTTAGCTTGAAAACTTGTAAAAATGGGGCAGCATTCAACTGAATCTTTAACTTGAACTGTTGAGATAGACTGCCTGAACTCGTTGTACTTCTTTATATTAACTTGTAATGCTAACAACCTGTTAAAAACAACATTGGCAGAAAACTAGGGCGAATATACTGTCACTGACTGCCCACATCAAATGACAGATTAGTCGATAAAGAATAATCAACTTTAATGAAATTATATGAATGAAGTGCTATGAATCTACAAACTCAAGCGAAGTATTAATGCAAAACACAATTAATTAACCAACCAAAGTTGACCTGTTTGCGTCAACACTGCGCTTGTATTTAGACTTAAAATAATAAGCCCTGAAATTTTATAATCGACAAATGTCTATTAGTTTAATTTCAGTTATATTTGCTTGTCTTTTTATTAGTTTTGCACAGCACTTCACACATTTAGGAAACGTGCACCTTCATATTTGAATATCCAGTTGCTTGTGTAGAATGACTTCTCAAGAAGAGATAATAGAGCAAGATGAGGAAGTCTTCCCAATAGCGACTCCTTTGGATAATCCCCCGGAACTAACTTCAACTACTTTGAATCAACGGATGTTCAATCAGTATGCTCAGTTCGGTATTGCTGAAGCAGACGCTTTGCTTCCAGGGAAAAATGACACTGCTAGCAGACCACCTCTCGGTTTTATTGCAGTTAACCGTTAGATGTGCTCGAATGGAGCTATTCCTCCTTTTAATGATTTTCTTCAACGGCTCCTTCTCCGACTAACCATCTCTCCCTTCCAGTTGCACCCCAACGGCTATGACATTCTGATGGGGCTATGTGTACTATTCAGGAGGACATTCGATCGTCTTCCAAGCTTTGAAGAAATTTGTTACTTATGTACATTTTCAAAGAATAAAGATCATCCTTCAATTACACTTGTGAGGAGCGCGAGAAACTGTAGATTAATTCTTGATCTTCCTGAAAGCGCTCACGGGTTCTTGAGCCAATTCTTCTTTGTTTGATGCCCCCCAGGGTTTTACGGCATCTGGAGAGTAGGAAGTAAGCTTGCTTATCTCCGTTCTTTCTTTCTCTGAGCTTTTCAAAATTCGAGCTGTTAAGTGCTAACTTCATTCTTTGCTTTTGCAGCGATTCCTCCTCCATCAAGAGACTCTAGCCATAAACGGACTTTTGATATATTGAGTGCTGTAGCTGTTGAGGAGAGAAGTATTAAATTTCTGCTAAAGGATGAGTTTTTGCATCAGTTTGGACTCTTGCATCCTTCACGATCCACTCAACTTCAAGATGCCACTAGTTCTCAAGCAGAGATATCCGATGCCCCAGTTTCCGCCGGAGAACATTCACAAAGGAAATTATTGCTGAGGCGTCGCTGGTGAAATGTTCCGCTTCCGTTGGCGTTGCAGGGTCATCCAGCAAATTCACACTTCCTCCGGTTATTGAAGAAGAGGAAGCTTCTCAACACTCCGGGAAAGTTGCTGATGAAGGAGCTGAGAGAAAGAGTCCCGCCAAGCATGATGGAGATGATATTTTTGAAGTACTGAGCGACCTGGTGGTCACTTCGTAGGAGCTCTTCAAGGATGAAACAACTGCTTCTAAACATGCTTCTCCAGTAGTCGAAGTGACATCGGTTTTGCAATCAACTCCATCAGCTCAAGAGATAATTCTTAAGCTAAAGAGTGGTTTGTAACTCGACGCGCGTAGTCCACACACCACACACACTTATGGTTTTTGGCAATTTTGTGCACTTAACTTCTTTATTTTAAAGATTTCTGAACTTGTCTCTTCTTCATTTTTTGGTTCTCCAATGGGACGTAGCGTCTCTTACTATGATGATTTTCAGCGTTACGGAAGACGTGGCTCCTACGATCCCAAGAGGTATCTTCCTGCCTTTAGAGAGACCGACGAAGAAAGAGCTGCGAGAAAAGCTCATGAGAGGTGGACGTACGAGGAGCGCTACGGGAGAAGGGATGAACGACATGATTCTTCTCAGAGAGATGATGATTCCCACAAACGAAAATCTCATAATGACAAAGGGAAAAGTCATGTCGCCGAAGATCCAAGTAAGCGGGCCAGGCTTAGTGAAAAGCCGGAGTCTGCAATTTTTGAGAACACGCTGCTCCTATCTCTTTGGTAATCCCCCCCCAGCTCTCCTGCCCTTGGAAGAACTGATATTCAAACAATCATTAGTAGGCCCTCGTATCAAGTTGGAAAGGGTCCGACTACTCTACAAAGCCGGTTTCCGCACTGGTGCTTAAAAGGAGTGCGTTTTGATCTTGATTTGGTCCCAATCGACAAGCAAGCTATTTTGCGAAATCTTGATGCCGTCAAACTCAATATTGAGAGAATGTTTGGTTGGAAAAAACTTGAAGACGAGCTTCAAAGAGTAAACCGCGTAAATCTCGAAGCCATGTTGACTATGGAAAACAATAAATCCGAGTGGCAGAAAACTCTCGACCAGCATGATGCAGAGATGAAGAGCATCGCCGCTTATAATGAGAAGCTTGAAGCGGAAATTGAGAAACTCAAAGAAGAGCTTGCCACTTCCTCCACTTCTTATTCTCAAAAAGAAGAAGTGCTTCAAAAACAGGTGAGAGATGCTCATGCCGGACAAAGAGACACTGAAGCTAAATTCGAAGCACAACAGCAAGTTGTAGAAAGCTACCGTACTGACGTTGCTCAGTTGCGAGAAAGAGTTAGCTCCTAGGACATGGAGATTGAAATATTAAAAGCTCAGCTTTCCAAAGCTGAAAGAGAGCGTGATGAAGCCATCGTCGGTAAGGCAGCAGCTGAAGTAGCTCATGAGGCGACTAAAGGCAACATCAGCTCTACTTTATTCGAATTTTACTTGCATAGTGTCCTGGGGCGCGGTAGCCTTTCTTTTTTGGGTCCGAAGTATGAGATTACTTTGGCCAAAGTGTGGGAGGCCGCACTTGATATGCTTTGAGATGCTGGCTATGCTGAAGTAGATCTTGAGGCACACTATCTGGATGATGATGCGCATGCCGCCCTTGCCAAGGGGAAGGAGCAACTTGCTAAATAGCGAGCCGGAACGGTGGAAGGAAAATTTTAGGGAAGTCACATTCGACCGACCCGACTCTTCCTTCGGTTTCGGCCGACATTGATGTCATTGGCTCCAGTTCCCATTCTTCGCCTCCTTCTAAAGCTGAAGCACAAGACTTTGAAGTTGACATGATAGAGCCAATTTCTCCAGGTAACTTCAACATTGATTCGGCTCGAGTAAATTACTCGCTTGTTTCGACTGAGCTTGACGAACTTCTTGCTTATTTCTTACGTCTTGACGAGCCATTGTCTCCTCTTTTTATGAAGAATACTGATTTTAACTTTTCTTCTTCTGTAGTGAGGACACCAAGTACTGCGCAGACTTCTCCTCCTCCAGCAGTTCCTCCTCCGTCTCTTCAAATTACTCTTGCCTCTCAGCCGGGTCGCAGGAAGAACAAATAGAAGCCCTTCAAGGCTTGGACGACCCGGCCCCTTCACAGGAACAGAAGGTTGAGGAGCTTGAGGAAGGTGAAAAGACTCCGGAGAAATATCATACTGATGACACAAAGTTGTCTGAACTTAGAACTCCAGGCAGCGAGTCTTCTTCAAGGAGGAGAGGCAAGTGCACAACATCAAGGAAGGGAAAGAAAAGCACTTCTGTTGGTGAAGAGAAAGCGGAAGTAGATCTAGCTGTAGCTCTTTCTCCTTCCTTCCCTACTCGTTTAGGCCGGCTCCCAAAGCTAACTATTAGGCCAGGTGAGGGTTCTAAAGGTGGCGGGAAGAAGAAATAGCGTGCCTTGTTCTCCCCTTCTTGTTTTGCTTTTAGCTTGTATCGACCGGAGACTGTGCGGGTACCGGCCCACGCTTTTTGAAACCTGCACATGTACAAAATTATTTATAGCATAGAATAAAATGTTTCTTTTTACTTGTACAATCTTTTGACTGTATTTGTGAATGCATTTATTCCTCATTTTTGCACAAGTTTCTTAATTTTCTTTGTGTGACATTGCAATAAGTTTGTGGTATGTTGCTTGAGCGTTGCTTTTATTAACGTAGCCATATTGTATTTCCCCCATACCACGGCTTATTGCAATTTCCTTCATTCGATAAAAATTTGGAGAATAGTTCTTCCGTTTCAAGAAGACTAATACTCTTAAGTTGGAGAACACTTCTTCTGTTTTGAGAAGATTTGCACTCTTAAGTTGGAGAACACTTTTCCATTTTGAGAAGGCTTACACTCTTACTTTAGAGAATAATTTTTCCAATTTGAACAAATGTTAATCTGCTTTTAGTAGAGTGTGCCTTGTATTGGAGAAGTCTTCTCGCTCTTTTATTTATTTATTTATTCATTTGAAAAAGTTTTTACACTTCACTTTCGGAGAAAGTCACTTTTATTTTTGGCAAGTGGATTATCCTACACGGTAAAGTGGGCCTCCGAAAAGGGCTTTGACCTGTTTGTGCCTCCGAAGAGGGCTTTTGTTTGATTGTGCCTCTAGGAAGAGAGGGCTTTTTTGTTTGTGCCTCGAGAGAGTGTTTTTTTTGTGTGTGCCTCTAGGGAGAGGGCTTTCTGTTTGTGCCTCTGGGGAGAGGGCTTTTGTTTTTCCCCTGTTCACTGGGAAGCGAGCCTCCGAAGAGGGATTTTTGTTTCTGCCTCTGGGGAGAGGCTTTTGCTTTTTCCCTGTTCGCTGGGAAGCGGGCCTCTGAAGAGGGCTTTTTGTTTCTGCCTCTGGGGAGAGGCTTTTGTTTTTTCCCTATTCGCTGGGAAGCGGGCCTCCGAAGAGGGCTTTGGCACTTCAACATTGGTGAAGTGGGCCTCCGAAGAGGGCTTTCCATATTTCAACTTTTGTGAAGTGTGTCTCCAAAGAGAGCTGTTTGCACTTCAAATGCTGGTGAAATATGTGCCTCCGAAGAGGGCTTTTGGCATTTCAACTCTGGTGAAATGGGCCTCCGAAGAGGGCTTTCCACATCTCAACTCTTGTGAAGTGTGTCTCCGAAGAGAGCTGTTTGCACTTCAAATCCTGGTGAAATGTGTGCCTCCGAGGGGGGCTTTTTCCTGGAAGTTACTTTCTCATGGTTGGATAGATTCACGGGGCGGACGCAAGTTACTTAATTGGATGTTCGTTTATACAAACGATCGCAACAAGTTGACAAGGGCCCTGTGCCTTCCACTTGGGGAGGTGCCTCCGGTCATTCCACCAATCTCTTTTGGTTGAGAAAGAGAACTTTCGTTTTCTGGCATGCCCCGTTAGAGGTGTTTATCCCCCGAAGAGTTGTGCCTCCAAAGAGGGCTTGTGCCTCCGAAGAGGTCTTTGATTGATTGGATGTTCCCGGTCTTCTCGCCCTTGTCTTTCCATCATCTGCCTCTTAGCGATTCCTGATTATCGTTTCCAAGCACATGTTCTTTTCCTTTGCAAGTTTTTTGCTTTTTTCTTTTTCCAAAGAAGTGTATTTCATCATTAAGTGAATCCACGGGACAGACACAAGCTACCTAATTGGATGTTTGTTTGCAAAAACGATCGCAACCAGCTAGCAAGGGCCTAGAACCTTCACTCTGGGAAGGTGCCCCTTTGGTGGAATCACTAACTGTTTGTAAGAAGCACTTCTTATGTAGGAATAGAATATGGAATTTTTCGTGGCTTGACATTTTCTTGTTGAATGATTTGTAGGAATCGCTTGGCCTTGTGATGTATTGAATAGGTAAGCTTTGCTTTGATGGCCTGCAATGTTAAATCGACATTTTAGCAATATATTTAAGATATTTGCATATCGAAATAAAACAGGCATTTTACAATAGTAAAGAACACAAGATTTATAGTAAAATCAGTGTGAATCAATACAAGAATTGTACATCCATAATCATTTTACAAATTCAAGCATCGCTTTTAAGTAAAATATAGATGCAAGTAATTGCTGTTTCAGGCTCTTGGAATCGGATCTCAATGATGGAGTTTTGCCAGAGCTTGAATACTTTGCAAGAGAATCTGGCTTCAGTCTGAAATTCTTTCTTGACTTGGCATAAATCGGGGCATATCTCAAAGCGTGAGAATATCTTTCCATCTCATCCCAACTTGTGCCCGCTGGGTGAGGACCCCCTGTGATAACATTGATGATGGGCCTCTCAGACTCATGCGCCGCAGCCTTCTTATCTGAGCTGGATTGATAAGAAGGAACTAGTTGCCCCCGGGTTGATGAGGTTGGGTCGTTTCTATTTCTCTTCACATATTGTTGAAGTTTATTCTGCCTTAACAGCCCCTCAATCAAACTCTTTAAATGGCGGCATTCATTAGTGTCGTGGCCCGGTTGATTGTGAAATTGACAGAATCTTTCATTATGTGTAGCATTTTTCCCAAGCCTTAACTTAGGTGGTTTAGGGTATTCAACAACATCCTTAGTTGAGAAAAAGATATTCTCTGGAGTATCAGTCAAGGGAGTAAAATCTGAAGATTCAAAGTGGCGAGCATTCTTCACATCTTTTTGCTTTTTCCCGCCATTATTCTCCCTCTTCTAGCCATGAGATTCCTTTTTGTTAAGAGCAACGTTGTTATTCCCAACTTCATTCACCACTATTTTGCTGGCACAGGATGGCTTTCTAGATGCATGAATATATCGGCCTTTTTGTAGAACTTTTCAAGCGAATTTGGTTCTTTCATCTTCAGCCATTTCCCGAATTCACTTGATTTGTCAATGGCTCGCATCAAGCAAGTGAGAATCATTTAGGGCTCCACATTATCAACTTCGGCCAAGGCTATGTTGAAGCGGTTTAACAAAGACTTGAGTGGCTCCCCAGCGTTTTGCTCGAAGCTAGATAATGACATTATATCCTTGGCATTTGAAGCATATAGCCTGAACTGATCTTTGAATCTCCGAGTGAGGTCATAAAATCGATCTACAGATCGAACTGGAAACTTTGTGAACCAAAGTCGGGCCACTACTTCCAAATACACCAGAAAGTACCTGCACTTGATCTCATCCGATGCTTGGGCACCAGTCATATGCCAATCATAATTATACAAGAACTGGTTAGGGTCACTTGTGCCTCGATAGGCTGGAATAGTAGGAGGAACGAACTTTCTTGGAAATTCAGCTTTCGGGATTCTTTCAGTGAAAGGAGTCTTGCTTGGTGCAAAACCCCAATCATTCTCATCCTCTTCCCTTTGCATGCTTTCTTTCATGATTTGCCGAACTATTCCCGAAAGATACTCCTCATGTCCAGAGGCCCCGCGGGGAAGACGTCAGCTATTTTTTTGGAAGCTTGTCTAGACAATCGTTCACGAAGAGTTGGCTGCGGCCTTGAACCACCAGCTTGGGGAGGTGCCCCTTCGGCGGTGCCAGCTGTCCTTTGAGGAATACTATTTTCTTGAGAAACATCTTCAGCAAATATTTCTTCGTTGTTTTCTTGCTGACGGTTAGCTCCAAGTAAAGAACTTATTCTTTCCAACATCAAAGTGTTCTGGGCTTCCATCTGTTGATACAACCCAGACACAACGGCATCCAACTCCGCCCTTGTGACTCCGACACTAGGAGCCGCTTGATTCGATGTGGGAGAAGTAGCGGTGTTGTCGTAAGCACTTCCGGATCTAGCAGATCTACCTTTTCTTCCAAGAGCCATAATCTCAGATAAACTTCTGGTATTTAAAGGAAGTCGTTCAACAAATCTTTGCGGAGCAATGGGGAAAGTACCCTAAGTTCAATTCTCAATGAAAGCACCAAAATGTTAACGCTAAAATTAAACGCTAACACCCTGGTGCAAATAGTAAAAATGTGAAAGCACCACCCATTCGTACGGGAACTAGAGATAAGCAGAGAATAACAGAAAAATAGTAAAGAAACACAGTTTTTATAGTGGTTCGGCTTAAAGTCAAGCCTACGACCACTTTAATCCTCTTTATTGCTGATTCGATTACAACTTTACAACGATCTTCAATTACAGCACAACTAAGACAAGTAACTTGAGCTTCAATGCATAAGAGTTCTTCGAATTCATGTTGAATGTGTTCGATCTCTCTTGAAGTCCGTTCAAGTCACTTTGGTGTTTGAAGTGTCAGATGAGTCGAGAAAACAGTAGAGTATAGACGTTCCAGAAATGAGCCAGAAGGTCCCCTCTTCGTTGGTGTAGGCATGGTATTTATAGGAGTTTTCTAGAGCAAGTCGTAGGTCGCAGACGACCTAAGGGTAGGTCGTAGGTCGCTAGCGACCTAAGGGATATGAGTTATGGCTTATCCTTGTTGCACTTGGTTGACTTAAGTGGGTTAGTAGGTCGCAGCGAATTAGGGAGAAGCGGCATGTTGTTTAGTTCGTGGGCAACCTAATGGAAGAGGGATGTTGCTAGTAGAAGGTTACTAGGTCGCAACCTGTTAAGTCCCTAACTCATTAGCTCGCCGACTCGCTTCATGCTCTAGGTCGCTAGCCCGCTTCAACAGTCAGGTCGCTAACTCGCTTCAGTAGTTAGGTCACTAGGTCGCTTAAGCAGTTAGGTCGCTAGGTCGCACCCCTCATGGAATCACCAGAGCATTCAGTCGTTAAGTTTTAGGTCATTGAGTCCTTTAACAGGTTAGGTCGTTAGGTCGCTTGGGGTTTTAGGTCGTTAGGTCGCTTGGGGTTTTAGGTCGTGATAACTTTAGGTCGTTGTTAGCTTGTTCACACTTTAATTCCTTCGGTCGCTTACTTCCTTAGGTCGTCGAGTCATGAAATTGAGGAGTTAACACCCCTCAACATTTATTATTTAATATTCTCTGTTGTGATTACTTGATATTCTATGACGAATATATTGGAATATTGAATGTTATGAATTGATTGGATATATTTGGGTATAATGAATTACCAAAATATATAAATTGGGTTTTGGAAAGAAAATAAAGGAAGTAAATTTGTGAACGAAATAATCTTAGAAAATTAAATAAATTCAGAATGAATTGAAAAAGAAATAGAAGTATGTTAAATACTAATAAATAACTTCGAGTATGAAAAGAAAAGGGTTTGAATAAACAGTAATTAATGAATTGTAAAATTATGTGATTAATTTAAATGAATAAAGAATTATTTTAAAACTTAAAATTTTAAACTATTTAAAAGAATAAGAAGTAAATTGAGAAATCTAAATTGGTATTTCAATTAAAAGTATTTTCAATCATAATTAAGGAATAAAATCTGAAATTAAAGGATTTTTGAATAAATGAAGTAAATTGGAAATCTATTTGGAAATTGATTTAAGTGCTTGAAAATGGATATTTGGAAGAATAAATTCAAGGTGGGAATTTAATAAAGGAATAAGAAAAATTGTTTAAAAATAAATAGTGATTTATTTTTAAAGGTTGTGAAGAGAAGTATATTTCTCTGGATATCCAAGTACGTTTCCAAAGTAAGTTTTTAAAATAAAATAAAGGTTTTAATGTTGTTTTACAAAGTATGTTCTCGGGAATATATTATTTCTAAATGTTTAAATTATAAAGTAAATATTTATTCAAATCTATTAGCATAGTAATAATTTATAAAGAGTGACTTAGTAATTCTGTTTTAAAGGTGAAAACCTAGTCTATATTTATAAAGTAACCTTATTTTCAAAAATTCATATAGTATGTATGTTTTTAATCATTTATTGAAGTAGTTTTAATTTAAATATTTTAAAGTAAATTCTAAAGTAAGTAGTTTGTTAATCTATTATCGTAATAATTATTTAAAGAATGATTTGGTATTTTGTTTAAACAAGAAATCTAATGTATAGTTATAAGGTAACCGCGGGGTGATCTCACTCGGGATTATCCAGTAAGGGGTAGTCCCGGTCATGTGTTGCAGGGGAGCGGGCGTACTCCTCGGTACGGTGATCTAGGCCCCGTACTGTGACAGGTGGTACCCCAGTGCCTAGTCATTAGTTGGAAATCCATTCTCCCTACGAGCCTTGTACGAGTTTTGTTTGTATTACCCACTCTGTGGCTAGTAGCTGGAATTTAATGAATGTAACCATTTCAGCTATTTTATAAGTATTCGTATATATACCTTATTATAATATCAGAGGATTTCTATAAAAATAGGTTTAGATATCGTAGGGTAAAAACCCGACATGTTTTTTTGTGGCGTGGTCTTACGAGATGCTTTTGTTTTCAAAGGATTTTTGAAACTTAATAATCAATCGAGTGTGATTTTCTCATGCTGGTATTCCAGACTGACTCGTGTGTTATTTAACTATAATGCTCGGGTCAGACCGTGTAACGACCCGAAATTTTCGAAGCCGAAAATTCCAGATAGTTGAGAAAAAGAAGAAAGAGATAGAAGAAGAAGAACAGAACCACCATACATCTTACAATCGCAGCGGATAAAATATAATAATAAATAATAGCAGTTTACAAAGAATACTATATCTGACGATTACATTTAATATACATCAGAGTTTCACATATATACACAAAACTGAATATTTACAATTATCATGACTGAGATTAACAATAATATAAATACAGCGGAATACTCTATACGATATCGCCATCCAGCTCGCCTTCTGAGCTCCAGAACGTACCTACCTGAAAATCTGTAATACTCAGTCTGACCCGAGTATTACACCAAAGTAACACCCGGGTCAGGCTGGAAACCAGCGTGAGTAAACCCAACTAATATGTAAAACCAAAGTGATCAACTTATATAAACCTGGGGTAACATATATCAATTTATCCAATTCTTAATTTACTATAGATAATACTTCACATAAAATTTTCTAAGTACTAAACTTAGATAAAATAATCCAATTCACTTAAATCGTTTTATCTCATCGTATTGATTTCACAAATCAATTCATATAAATTGGAAGTGGTTTCGGGTATTTCTCAATACCCGATCCGGCCTCTTCGAAACTCATGTTATTCTAACCCAAGTTATTCAAATGAAATACACAACATTTCATATCAGAGATATCTACTTATTCAAAACATCCAATACCATTCAATCACCCATACACAAAACTTAATCGCATACAAGCCAATTCAATTATTTCAATTGAATTGTAAACCTAAATTACTTAGATTTCTTCATTTATTATTTCCCAATCCAATTAATTAATCAACTCTTCTATATTCATTCATTTAATTATGTTTAATCAATTTCACGTTATTAATTATCTTTAATCCCAAACAATAAGAAATCCTGATTATTTCATAAATTAATTAACAATATTAATTACATTAATCCTTGATTACTTACATAAATTAACTCTCATAAGTCTCTTATTATTGATTGATTCATCTTAATTAATGAATCTTTGATTACATCATTGATTTTATAAATTACAAATTTTCAATTATATTTAAATTTATCCTAATCAAATTCAATTATCTTACTTCAAACCACCTTATACTATTTTCGATTAATCCAAAACTATAATTTAACCATCTTTTATTTTTCCCATTAAATAAATCAATTACCCTTTTATTAATCATATTAATCAATCTCTTGATCAATTCCGCAAGTGATTATATTCTTATTAATTACATTTAGTCATTACTTAACAACTATCCAATAATTATTCTGAAATACTTACTCTTGATTAATTAAATTAAAACTTAATAAATTACTAAATTCAACCCTTTGATTACTAAATTCAATGATTAGGGTTCAAAACTATTTAAAACCCAAATATTTCGAGTCAAACAACAATCAATTCATGAATCATCCAAAGCCAAAATCGCCCGATCATTAGTTCACAGTGCATATCAAATCAATTCAATCATTCCATAAATTATTTAAATTAACCATTAAAATTTAAATAAAACACAGCTGAGTGAGGTTTACTCACATTTGCCTCGCAATTGGCATTCCACTTCCTTCAATTAATTTCATGCAATGATTATTAATTTATTACTTCCCAAGAGATTTTTAATTCATTATCCCCTAGCTATTAATTGTTAACCTTCATTGTTAATTCCTAAAATCTAATTCCCATTCGTATATTCCTAATTATAAATTATTCAATCAGAAATTTCGAATCAATTACTTAATTAATCTTTGACTTATTTCATAAGTGACCAAATCTTACATATACTTAAGATAAACATGTTCTTTGCTAAATACTAATCATGATAACATTTAACTTAATTTGTACAGTAATTAAGTTTAAGTATCCTTTATGTACATACCTAATTTAACAATAAATCAACAGTCTTAATTTAAGTTTGAAAAGCATTTAACTTACAGGATTCATAAATGTTTTAAACAATTCTAATTTTCTTATCTTAATTTTTTTTTTATTAGCCTCAGTTTAAAACAAACAGCTAAAATAAATAAATAAAATGAAAGATTACTCACTGTAAATTATCG
This sequence comes from Allium cepa, assembly GCA_030765085.1. NCBI lineage: Eukaryota > Viridiplantae > Streptophyta > Magnoliopsida > Asparagales > Amaryllidaceae > Allium > Allium cepa. The sequence goes on from CM060943.1 coordinate 857,559,482, forward strand.
AGAGAGAATCCAGTCACGGCCTCAACATCGCCGCCTCCAACGACGTCGCATCCACCTCCAACAATCGCTACCCCTTCGGCAGTCACGGCAGCACCCAAACATAATCGACGCTTCTTCCCTCAACCTTGCCAGTGCCTGCTCGTGCGACCCAATTCGAATCATGGCTTTGGCCGCTTCTCTCTCTTTTTTTTCAGGCGGAAACTGGAAATCGCGATTTATGGCTAGGGAATGGAAGCGTGGATTCAAAAGAGGAGGAAATGATTGATTTAGGGGTTTTTATCTGAAAATAGAAGGTCGGTCCCCCTTTTTTTTGAATCGATTTCGTTTATGAAATGGAAGAAAGAATGGACGCCATTTTTTTTTTTTGAGGTTCGATTTCTGCTTGAAAAATAGAGAAGGGCCGAAAATAAAGATAGATTTGGGGAAGCTTCCAGTGTACGCTGGTTTACTTGTAAAAATATCTTGTATGGAAAAAAAATTATTTTACTATTTAGATTTAACCTTTATTATATTATAAATCTTTCAAAACCTCTCGTAAATCGCTACTTAAATTTTCGAACTCCTCTTAAGGAATGTCGCGAGGCGATTATAAGGTTTTATCCGCGTTCCAAACACAATGGAATTTGCTTCGGAGGCTAATTTGCTCATATGCGCGAGTTACAGAAGAAAACGATTAATTTTAAATTAATTTGATTAAAATAGTTTCAAAGCGTTTCGAGTTGCCAGGGTCAAATGACAACTCCGATTGCCACGAAAATTGAAATCCGATAATAACTAACTATTACGGATCTAATGGTACTGGTTTCGTCGAATTCCAAGACTGCGCCTCGGAAGGCTATCTTTAAATATCGATTTAAACGATATATTATTAAAATCGAATAAATTATCTTCAAATTAAATTTCAACCATTTTATTATCTTCGGTATCCTTATTATAAATTTTTAAGCCTTCAAATTATTTTTACCAGGCTTAAAACTCCAGCTTCAACCTTTTATCCAATTTTCAGTTTATATGATTCAAGAAATTAATTATCACGTAAATATTAATATCTTAAATTCAAATTAAAATTAACCTTAAATGTTTAAAATAAATTAAATATTCCAATTTAAATTGTTAGAAATTCCGGGTCGTCACATTCCTCCCCCTTTAAAAGAATTTCATCCCCGAAATTGCTAGTTAGGAAGAACGGTTCGAAACCCGTTTATCTTTTCCCAAAACTCCCAATTCAACATCCTACCAACTATCTCTTATTAAAGACCCACTATCCTTAACCAACTTCTCAAAACCTTCTATGGTTTCAAACAATACCCTCTTGCTCAATCATTTAAATTTCAATTTAAAACTAATTTTGAATTATCAAAATTTTCTCAAAATTTTTCTAACTCTCTAAATTCCCGAAAATTTTTGCCAGTATCTCCTTTGCGCGGCTAGCTCGGTACAACTACAAAAGGCCTCTACGGGTGCCCAAATTCCAAAAGAAAACAAAAGCCAAGTGGCTACATCAAAACCCCATTCCAATTCCATACAGAATTTTAAATACATACTTTTTTGTCGGGCAATTCGAATTTATCTTTTGGAATCAAATCCAATTTTCTCTTTTCTCTTTATTACCTGCATATCTAACTTAGCAACAATATCCAATCGTAACCTTATAAATCATTTTTATACATCTCTTTACATAAGATTCATACCCACTTCTATTCAAATTAGTTTTCTCCGTTTCATATGAATTCAATTTATTTTCGATTTCTAATATTGAGTTTTATCTTTCATTTAAACTGATTCATATTAGTTTCATTTACTAGTTTATTTTAAGTTTCCCATTTGAAATTGTTTTGTCGTTAACCAAAATTTTCCAAAAATTTTCTAACTCCCAAAATTTTCAGAAAATTTTGGCAGAGTCTCCTTTGTACGGAGGAGCTTTTGCAATTTGACAATAGATATAAATATATATACATCGACCCACCCGGTCGGAAAAAGCAAAAACAGTTCATATTTCCTATTTTTATTGCGTAGGCGTACCTTATGTAGCAATTTAAGCAAGCAGCTTATAAATTTTAGCAATTAGCATACCCCAAATCTAGCCAAACGGTTTCCCTATACCTGTACTTACTCAATTTAAATACGTAAGTGTCATACATAGAAAATCTATTAACATTTCACTTACTTTTAATAGCTAAACACGAGCATTACATAAATAACAAGCACCAAAGACTTCCAATAAACAATTTATATGTTTTAAAGCGCATCTAATTGTTTCCAACCAAATTTATATGCCTTTTCATTCAATTTTAATGGTTTTCGCACAATTACTTGCATTCAACTCATTTTAAGTGAAACAATCTCATATTCACTTCAATTAACTCAAAAAAAATCAATTATATCGCTTCCCCTAATTCATAAAATTTAATTAAATCCAGTTTACGTTAAACAATAATTATTTCTACGTAATTTGATAACATCCATGTGAATAAATAATTACTTAAGTTTTATAACCTATTAAAATTGATTCCAACTCAATTTTATTTACTTCAATTCCAATTTAATTTATTCACAATCATTTTATTTAGCTCGACACATTCCATTCTTGTATACTACTAGCCATTCCCAAATTAATTCAATCCAAGCTTTATTTAATGGCCTTCACTCTGATTCGAAGCCAAACTTCCATAATTTTAAGCTTAAATTAATTTACTTTAATTTATTCCAACATTAAACTTAGGTTTGCCTCTATTTGATTCTCATTTAAGCAATTTCCATTAAATTTAGATTCTCATTAAATCAAATACCATTTAATTCAGTTAGCCCATCTCCTTCATTGTAAATTTAATCCACCTTCCCAATTTATCAAAACAATATCCAGGCACATATGCCACCGAACTTAAGTCCAGTCTGATAATCCAATTCCAATTAAAGTTTGATTCAATTTTTTTTTATTCATCAGGCTTCATCCATTTATTATATAATGCCAGTGATCCCATTAAAATTTTTAATTTACTTGTTTATTTCGAATTTATTTTATTAATACCAGACCATCTCAATTTATTTCTATTCACTTGGATTTTGCTTTGCAACTCAAACTATTTCTATTATAATCACTTCTCTTATGTCCAATCCACTTGCAAATCTCATTAAATATTGTTCAAATCACCCTTGAATTTTATTTATAATTCAAACAATCACATTTCTTTTTCAATCCAGCCCTATTTTATTTTTACAACATCTCTTCTAATTTATTTCATTATTAAATCCAAGTCGAGTTCTATTTACAATTTGAATTTATTTCCAAACTCCATTATTAATTTACAATTCATTTATTAACCAAAGTTAAATTTTATTAACATACTCCATCAAGTAATTATTTTGTTAATTAGCTTACTTCCAACTTTCAAATCAATATGCGATTTTATTTCAAAGAATCGCTTCATTGAAATTTCCCGAGTCCAATTTTTAATTTATAATTCCAGTTTGAAATCCCCTTTTTACTTTAAAATTTAGGAATGCCTTCAAATTTAGACAATACAATGAAAATAGCTTTTTATAAAAATATTTCTTATAACTCGATGTCTCAACTAGTCCATCCTTGTTCTCACAGAAATTCAGTCATACGTTGATCAGGCGTAGGACTGAAAATCTATAAGTACTTGGTAAACCCGTTTTCAACACCCAGTGAAAATACGTGGAAAATAATTTTATTGAAAATATAGAAAACAATTTTGAAAATAGAGGAAATATATTATTATTATTATTATTATTATTATTATTATTTAGTGAGGATGCTCTGGAAATCATCACCCCCATTCCATGGTCACAGGTACATACCAGGGTTACGTTGCAGTCGCAACAAAAGTCCATGTAACTGCAGGCTCTCCGCGGCACTCTCGATTACGCCATGGAACCCACACAACAGATCACAGTTACATCCAGGGTTACGTTGCAGTCACAACAAAAGTCCATGTAACTGTTGGCTCTCCGCGGCCTCTGTTCTCGCTATCAAAATGAAACTTCTCCACTCCTACATAGGTCGCAGTCTACCGAGATAAACTCAAACGCAGACTGTTGGCTCTCAGCGGCACACACGACTTTCGCAATGTTACCATAGGTCGCAGTTACATCCTGGGTTACGTTGCAGTCACAACAAAAGTCCATGTAACTGTTGTCTCTCCGCGGCACACACGACTTACGCTATGGTAAACTCAACTCATAATCCCTAGGAACTAGTTTTGTCCAGACTCCTCACAGGATCAACTTTAGAACCCCCTCGGGCTCCAGGCAGCACCACCTAGTGGCACTCCTGAGAAGTTCATTTCAGGGGAACGCCTTTTTTCCCAGAGCCATCATCAAAATATTTTATACTATACACATATAGTATCTTCAAATCATACAAAGCTCCTTTACACAAAAGCGATTATCCCGAAATCGATAATTCTCAAAATAGGCTTTCCAAAACTCAATATTGATTTTTCCCAAAAATCAAAAGCCTTTCCCAAAATCCTCATTAGATCCTTTATATATATTCAGATATATATATATATATAAATTTTTAAAACTTTGGATCCTTACTTTCTTGTATAAACCCTTTTATACTCCAAACACTCTCAAAAACCATAGAAATATCCAATTTCCATCTTTATTCATTTCATATTTCTCTAAATATTCTTTTGGTTCAAAAGAACCATTTCATATTCCTTATTCACCTTTACATTAATCCCCATTTGGATTATTACTTCAATTCTTTTCTCAGTTGAGTTTTTAAATCAATAACAGTTTGAACTCCGGCCAGTTTATTTTTAGAAAATAGCTTGAAAATTTTAAAAATAGGTAAGTAGTTGAAAAATAATTATTAGTTTGCAAACTAACTGTAAAATAGGTAACAAATTATAAAATATATGAAAAATAGTTAAATAGTTATAGAAATCTTAAATAATTGCAAGATAATTGTAAAATATAAATTAATTCGTAACTTAGTTGAACATTAGTAATTAGTGTATAAAACAGTTGTAAAATAGTTAAAGAGTTCCAAAAGTAGTGGCAAAAACCAGTATAAAATAGTTTGGGTTTAAAAAGAAAGTTGTATAGTAAGTAGATAAGAAAATAGATTTAAAACTACTTATATTAAAACAATTTACATTGAAAATGGTCTAGAGTCAAAACTGTTCACTTCCCGAACAATTCAATTTAAATTTCCACTCCATTTAAATTGACCCAATCCTAATTTAATTAACTCCAATTTCCATTGGACTTGATTCATCCCCAATTCAAATTAAATTGATTCTCAATTTCCTTCCAACTTCAAATCAAATTCCATTTGATCTTTAGCCAATTCCACTTTAGTTACAATTCCAAATTATTCAGATAAATATGGACTAATATAAATTGAACTCTCTTCAAGTTCAATAACCCTTTCAAGTTAATCCAATACAAATTTTCCCATTTGAATTTTAAACTTGTACAACTTTAATTATAATTTAAATTTTACAACTTCTATTTATAATCAATTACATTCACATTTTGTTTGTAACTTGGAGTTATACATTTTATTTATCGAATATATTTTTATTATTCCATAAACATTTTAATCAAGATCCCAGAGTTTAAACAAATTTCCAAAATTCTTTGGAAAATTCATTCATCCCTTTGAATTTCAAAACCAAACCCGGTTCACAAACAATTCTAATTTAAAACAATTTGGTAGCAATTTCTCCTCTAGAAACTCGAAAATGAACATCGACGATGCTGCAGTCATCACCGACGATATTTTCCAGTAACCGAAAGAGTTTAATGCTTTTATCTCTCTAAAAACACTTCCAATATTTTTGAAATAATGCTATTATTTCTCTAAAACCTTTTGAAACCACTTTCAACCCAAAGGAATTTTAGATTCTCCCAAAAATTCCAAATTCCCAATCCATCCAATTCATAATTAAACATTACTCTGGAATTTTCATCCTAGTTTATTTTCAAATATTCTCTAGAATTCTATTCCAAATTATAATCTCATTTATTTATGAAGTTTATTTCAGTTTATAAATTACACTTACAATCTATATTTCAAATTCCTTTTTGATTTTAAACCAATTCCACTTCAATTTCAATCATTACAATTCTATCCAAATCTTCCATTTAAATTTTTGAACTTATACATCTTCAATCCCAAATTCAATTAATTCAAATCGGGTTCAGTTTGAATGAATTTAATTCCAACTTCAAATTTAAATCATCTCGAATTATATAAATTCAAGTTAAATTCTCAAGGATTGGTTTAACCTTTTTAAACCAAATTAACTTTGTTTATTTTAAAGTTTCAAACAATTCTAATTTCTGAGTTCTAATTCTAGAATTTCACTTTTAATTAATTTAATTTAATTTGGTTGCATCTTATATTACTTCGTAACTTAATTCCAATAATTTAACAACCAATCGCCTAAATATTTCATTAGAAGAGAATATTGCTTTATATATCAAAATATACTTTTATATAAAATCATTTAAAACCTTTATATAAGAAAATAACAAGTACGCGCTCATATATATATACACTCAACTCATTCTAGAGTTCTACGAACTTTATTTAATGAGTAATCCCCACCAGAGCGAAGGTTCTCGCTTAACCTTTCAGCTCTGATACCAACTGTAATGACCCGAAATTTTCGAAGCCGAAAATTCCAGATAGTTGAGAAAAAGAAGAAAGAGATAGAAGAAGAAGAACAGAAACACCAAACATCTCACAATCGCAGCGGATAAAATATAATAATAAATAATAACAGTTTACAAAGAATACTATATGTGACGATCACATTTAATATACATCAGAGTTTCACATATATACACAGAACTGAATATTTACAATTATCATGACTGAGATTAACAATAATATAAATACAGCGGAATACTCCATACGATATCGCCATCCAGCTCGCCTCCTGAGCTCCAGAATGTACCTACCTGAAAATCTGTAATACTCGGTCTGACCCGAGTATTACACCAAAGTAACACCCGGGTCAGGCTGGAAACCAGCGTGAGTAAACCCAACTAATATGTAAAACCAAAGTGATCAACTTATATAAACCCGGGGTAACATATAGCAATTTATCCAATTCTCAATTTACTATAGACAATACTTCACATAAACTTTTCTAAGTACTAAACTTAGATAAAATAATCCAATTCACTTAAATCGTTTTATCTCATCGTATTGATTTCACAAATCAATTCATATAAATTCGAAGTGGTTTCGGGTAATTCTCAATACCCGATCCGGCCTCTTCGAAACTCATGTTATTCTAACCCAAGTTATTCAAATGAAATACACAACATTTCATATCAGAGATATCTACTTATTCAAAACATCCAATACCATTCAATCACCCATACACAAAACTTAATCGCATACAAGCCAATTCAATTATTTCAATTGAATTGTAAACCTCAATTACTTAGATTTCTTCATTTATTAATTCCCAAACCAATTAATTAATCAACTCTTCTATATTCATTCATTTAATTATCTTTAATCAATTTCACGTTATTAATTATCTTTAATCCCAAACAATAAGAAATCCTGATTATTTCATAAATTAATTAACAATATTAATTACATTAATCCTTGATTACTTACATAAATTAACTCTCACAAGTCTCTTATTATTGATTGATTCATCTTAATTAATGAATCTTTGATTACATCATTGATTTTAAAAATTACAAATTTTCAATTATATTTAAATTTATCCTAATCAAATTCAATTATCTTACTTCAAACCACCTTATACTCTTTTTGATTAATCCAAAACTATAATTTAACCATCTTTTATTTTTCCCATTAAATAAATCAATTACCCCTTTATTAATCATCTTAATCAATCTCTTGATCAATTCCGCAAGTGATTATATTCTTATTAATTACATTTAGTCATTACTTAACAACTATGCAATAATTATTCTGAAATACTTACTCTTGATTAATTAAATTAAAACTTAATAAATTACTAAATTCAACCCTTTGATTACTAAATTCAATGATTAGGGTTCAAAACTATTTAAAACCCAAATATTTCGAGTCAAACAACAATCAATTCATGAATCATCCGAAGCCAAAATCGCCCGATCATTAGTTCACAGTGCATATCAAATCAATTCAATCATTCCATAAATTATTTAAATTAACCATTAAAATTTAAATAAAACACAGCTGAGTGAGGTTTACACACATTTGCCTCGCAATTGGCATTCCACTTCCTTCAATTAATTTCATCCAGTGATTATTAATTTATTACTTCCCAAGAGATTTTTAATTCATTATCCCCTAGCTATTAATTGTTAACCTTCATTGTTAATTCCTAAAACCTAATTCCCATTCGTATATTCCTAATTATAAATTATTCAATCAGAAATTTCAAATCAATTACTTAATTAATCTTTGACTTATTTCATAAGTGACCAAATCTTACATATACTTAAGATAAACATGTTCTTTGCTAAATACTAATCACGATAACATTTAACTTAATTTGTACAGTAATTAAGTTTAAGTATCCTTTATGTACATACCTAATTTAACAATAAATCAACAGTCTTAATTTAAGTTTGAAAAGCATTTAACTTACAGGATTCATAAATGTTTTAAACAATTCCAATTTTCTTATCTTATTTTTTATTTATTTATTAGCCTCAGTTTAAAACAAACAGCTAAAATAAATATAAAAAATGAAAGATTACTCACTGTAAATTATCGAGAGAGAACCCAGTCATGGCCTCAACATCGCCGCCTCCAACGACGTCGCATCCACCTCCAACAATCGCTACCCCTTCGGCAGTCACGGCAGCACCCAAACATAATCGAAGCTTCTTCCCTCAACCTTGCCAGTGCCTGCTCGTGCGACCCAATTCGAATCATGGCTTCGGCCGCTTCTCTCCTTTTTTTTTAGGCGGAAACTGGAAATCGCGATTTAGGGCTAGGGAATGGAAGCGTGGATTCAAAAGAGGAGGAAATGATTGAAGAGGAGGAAATGATTGATTTAGGGGTTTTTATATGAAAATAGAAGGTCGGTCACCCTTTTTTTGAATCGATTTTGTTTATGAAATGGAAGAAAGAATGGACGACATTTTTTTTTTGAGGTTCGATATCTGCTTGAAAAATAGAGATGGGCCGAAAATAAAGTTAGATTTGGGGAAGCTTCCAGTATACGCTGGTTTACTTGTAAAAATATCTTGTATGGAAAAAAATATTTTACTATTTAGAGTTAACCTTTATTATATTATAAATCTATCAAAACGTTTCGTAAATCGCTACTTAAATTTCCGAACTCCTCTTAAGGAATGTCGCGAGGCGATTATAAGGTTTTACCCGCGTTCCAAACACAATGGAATTTGCTTCGGAGGCTAATTTGCTCATATGCGCGAGTTACAGAAGAAAACGATAAATTTTAAATTAATTTGATTAAAATAGTTTCTAAGCGTTTCGAGTTGCCAGGGTCAAACGACAACTCCGATTGCCACGAAAATTGAAATCCGATAATAACTAACTATTACGGATCCAATGGAACTGGTTTCGTCGAATTCCAAGACTGCGCCTCGGAAGGCTATGTTTAAATATCGATTTAAACGATATATTATTAAAATCGAATAAATTATCTTCAAATTAAATTTCAACCATTTTATTTTCTTCGGTATCCTTATTATAAATTTTTAAGCCTTCAAATTATTTTTACCAGGCTTAAAACTCCAGCTTCAACCTTTTATCCAATTTTCAGTTTATATGATTCAAGAAATTAATTATCACGTAAATATTAATATCTTAAATTCAAATTAAAATTAACCTTAAATGTTTAAAATAAATTAAATATTCCAATTTAAATTGTTAGAAATTCCGGGTCGTCACAGACCGAGTATTATAGGATACAGGATATGATGCTGTGGAGCTCAGAAGACGAGCTGGATGACGATACGTACTCTCGTACTTGTTTATATATGTATCCCGTTGTGCTGAGTTGTTGTGTATCCATTTGTATGTTATAGACATTGAGCTGTGATCGATGTACTCGGATGATGTAGTATAAAACTGGTATATTTGATTCTTGAGTAAAGATTATTTATTATCTATTATATTTTATTCCGCTGCGATGGTTAGATTCTGTTGTTGATTTCTATTTTCTTCTTCTACCTCTTATTTTTTAACCCAAATGGTTCATATTTCTGTACAACTTGAGTTGGTTTAGGTAGAATAGTGTTGACTCAAGGGGTACGGATTTGCAGGCTGTTACAGTTTTGCACTCTCTATAAGAAGTTCGCTCAGTTAGGTAGTACTAAGTTTTCAGGATCAGAGGCCATCATTGAGGCTCAGCAGTGGCTGAGGAGTTTGGAAAGGATTTTCGCTGGTTTGGAGATCACCGACACTCAAAAGTGCCAGTTTACAGCTTGGCAGTTGAAGGAGGCAGCCCTGGATTGGTGGAAGTCTGTTACAGCCAACACTATAGAGGCAGATATTTCTTGAGAATGGTTAAGGTATTATCTTAAGTTACTCCTTTTGAATTTGGTTTAGGTTATCCATTTGAAATCTTTCTTAAGTTTGGATATCTTGTTTAGGGAGGCTTTTGTGACAAAGTGGATGCCAAAAGGCTGGAAATCTTAGCTATATGGGTGGTTTATGGATCTTAAGCAAGGGGATATGTCATTTGCTAAGTATGAGCGGTAGTTTGACGAACTTTCCAAGTTTGGTCCTAGCTTGATTCATACCCCTCTTAAGAAGAATGAGAAGTTTATTGCTGGAGCTCGACCAGAGTTTTATGATCATCTGATTTCTCATGTGTACATCCCTTTTACTGGATTGATGGATATGGCCATTAGATATGAGAACCCCACTTCTAAGGAATCATCTGTTGCATGTACACCTTCGTCTCAACCTTCTTCTGGCAACTCTAACAAGAGGAAGTCTAATTTCCATCGTCAGAAGCAGAATTGGCTTAAGAATCCAGGATTAGGATCTTCTTCTCCCCGGAGGCAGCCTACTGATCTTTCTTCCGTCATTTGCTTCGAATGTGACCAAAAGGGGCACAATGCCAATAGTTGTCCTACTTTAGCCGGAGCTGCTGTTCCACCTGTTCAAATGACTAGTCATGATCTTTGCCATATTTACTTGCAGCCTGGCCACTTCAAGCAGGATTGTCCTACTTAGAAGAAGGGCAAGCCATCTGGTATCTTTGCAGTTACTTCATCTACTCCACCTGCTCATAGTGATACCCAAGGTACTCTCCAGAACACCTTTACTTTGTTAATCTTCCTATTCATGTTTTATTTGACACTTGAGCTTCGCATAGTTTCATTTCTGTGCATCTTTTTGATAAGTTTGAGCATATCCTTTCACCTAAGTTTGCATCCGAACCTTTGTGTGTTGCTAATCCTATGGTGGTCCTACAAACCTTAGTAGGATTTGTAATAATGTGAAACTCTTCCATTCTGGCTATCGTTTTTCTGGTAATTTCTACGTTCTTGGTTTCGATGCTTTTGATCTATTGCTTGGAGGAGGTTGGCTGAAGAATCATGAAGCTATTATTTCTTGTAAAGCCTGAACCGTTTCTCTTGTTGGTGATAAGGGTGACACTTTGGTGATTCAGCGCTGTATGCCTCAGGAATATGCAGGCAGTTTTATTTATTCTCTTGATTCTTCCCCTAGTAATCTTGACTCTACTCCTGTGGTCAAACTTTATTCTAATGTATTTGGTGAATTCACTTCTTTACCTCCTAAACGAAAAATCAAATTCCGTATTGATCTCATTCCTAGAGCTTGACCTGTAGTTCTTCCTCCCAAAAGAATGGCACCCTGTGAGATGGTTGAGTTGAGGAAGCAAATGGAAGACTTGTTCTCCAAAGGTTTGATCAGACCCAGTCATTCCAAATGCGGAGCAGCAGTGGTTTTTGTCACTAAGTTTGATGGTTCTTTGAGGGGGTGTGTTGATTATAGGGAGCTGAATAAGCTCACTATGAAAAACATATATCCAATGCCTCGTATTAATGATATGATCAATCAGCTTTATGGAGCTACTGTATTCTCTCAGCTTGATCTTGCCACCGGTTTCCACCAGCTCAGAATTGTCGAGGAAAGTATTCTCAAAACCGTTATCCATTCTGAGGATGGGTTCTTTGAATGGTTAGTTATGCCTTTTGGTTTGAATAACGCCCCATCTTTCTTTGTCGATCTTATGAACCGTGTTTTTTGTGATGTTCTTAATAAGTTTGTTCTAGTCTTCATCGATGATATTCTTGTTTTCTCTAAGTCTAAGGTGGAACATGAAATCGATTTAAATTTTGTTCTAAAGACCCTTAGGAATCATAGGTTGAAAGCCAAATTCTAGAAATGCCATTTCTGGAAAGATGAAGTCCGATTTCTTGGACATATTGTTTCTGGTAACGGAGTTTCGGTTGATCCAGTTAAGATCATTACGATCAATGTAAGTCTATCTTATCTTCTTTCCTTTGTACATTAATTATTCTACCTCTTTCTCCGTTCTTATTCTCCCTATTCTATTTTAGAATTGGGAAACTCCTATGACTCCATCTGATATCTGTAGTTTTCTAGGCCATGCCGATTATTATCGAAGATTCATTGAGAATTTTGCTCGGATTGCTGCACCTCTCACCGGTCTAACTCTCAAGAATGCTAAGTTTACAAGGAATAATAAGTGTGAAGCTGCATTCAATGAGTTGAAGCACAAGCTTACTTCCGCACTAGTCTTCCCGTTCCAAATGGAAATGAGGGATTAACGGTATACACCGATGCCAATCGTGAAGGTTTAGGAGCTGTTCTGATGAAGGATGGGAAGATTATCGTTTATGCCATTCGTCAGTTGAAGACTCATGAAGTCAATTATGCAGCCCATGATTTGGAATTGCTTGCCATAGTTTTTGCTTTGAAGCTTTGGAGACATCATCTTTTGAGAACAAAGTTTGAGCTCTTTACGGATCATAAGTCTTTGAAATATATTTTCACCCAAAAGGACTTGAATCTGAGGCAAGTTAGGTGGCTTGAGCTTCTAGCTTCTTATGACCTTGACATCAACTATACCCCCAGGAAAGCTAATGTTGTAGCCGATGCTTTGAGTCGAAAGAAGGCGATGTTGTGTCAGCTTGTTGTTTCTTCTCCTCTTCTGGATCGTATTGTTGCTAAGTAAGATGAGCATAGGAAATTAGGCTTATTAAGGAGAATTTTCGTAATAGAGTTGGTGGTAGTATCCAAGATGGAAGTGGAGCTCAGATCGATGATAGAGGGATTTTGAGAATTAATAATCGGATTTGCATCCCGAATGTCGATGGATTGAGGCAAGAGTTACATCGGGAAAATCATCGGTCCAGACTTTCTATTCATCCAGATGTGACGAAGATGTACCATGATATGAATAAGCTATATTGGTGGAGTGGTATGAAGCGTGATATCTCCCTTTTTGTTAATAGATCTACGACTTTTCAATAGATTAAAGCTAATCATCAAAAAACTGTTGGATTATTATAACCCCTTGAGATTCCCAACTGAAAATGGGAACAAGTTTCTGTGGATTTTATTGATGGATTACCAAGGACTAGGAGAGGTAATGAGAGTATTTGGGTTATTGGGGATAGATTGACCAAGTCAGCCCATTTCATTCCGGTTAGATCTAACCGTTCTGCTTCTAGTTTGGCTGAGATTTATATGAGAGAGATTGTCATCTTCATGGTGTTTCGATTAGTATTATTTGTGATAGAGACCCCATCTTTACCAATCAGTTTTGGAAAGCTTTTCAGGACTCTTTAGGTACTCGTCTGAATCTGAGCATCGCTTACCATCCATAGACCAACAGTCAAATGGAAAGAGTGAATTAGATTATGAAAGATCTTCTCCGTGCATGTGTCCTTGATTATGGAGGATCTTGGGAAGATCATCTTCATCTTGTTGCATCTATAACAGTAGTTAAAAGGCAGTATCGAAAATGGCTCCTTTTGCTGCTATTTATGGACAACCTTGCAAATTTCCATCTTGCTGGATTGAATCTGGTAATCGTTTGGTTCTTGGTCTGTATATGATTAGAAGCATGTGAGGAGGTTAAGGAGATTAGGAGAATGATGAGGATTGCTCAGGATAGATAGAAGAAGTATGCTGACAGGCGTAGGAGGAGTTTGGAGTTTTCTGTTGGTGATCAAGTTTTCCTTAATGTCTCTCCATTAAGAAATGTGATTCGTTTTGGTCGGATAGGGAAGCTTGCTCCTAGGTTTATTGGTCCTTTTCGCATCTTAGAGAGAGTTGGTTCCTTAGCTTGTCGTTGGATTTTCCTGAGAAACTTTCTGAGGTGCATAATGTGTTCCATGTTTCGCATTTTTGTCGGTATCTTCATGATCCATCTTTGATTGTCCAGCTTTCTTCTCTCGAGAGTTTGGACGTTGAGCCAAACCTTGCTGTCGAGAGGAAGCCACTTCGTATTATCGATAGAGGTACGAAGCAGCTTCGAAGAAAATCTATCAGCCTAGTTAAAGTGTAATGGAGCACTGATGATCGGGATTGTACTTGGGAAATGGAAGAGAGCATTCGTGCTTCGAATTCAAAATTGTTTGTTCTAGGTACTATTCATTTTCCTACCTTATTCTTCTTTGTTTTCTAGGTCTCATTCCTTTTCGAGGATGAAAAGTTTTGAATGGAGGAGAGTGTAACAACCCACAAAATTTTTGAAATATTTTAAATGAAAATTCATTGAAATGTTGAATATAATTATTTTAAAATTGATGAATTTTGAAATTTAATGTATAATTTTGGGGTTTGATGTGAAATGTTCTTCCAAATTTAATAACATAAAGACTTTTCTTAAATTTCAAATTTTGGTCAACTTAGGTCAAAATTTGACTTTTTTGAAATTTTAAAATTTGAATTTTTAACTTTTTTATGAAGATGAATTTAATTCTAACATTTTCTTTGTTTTTCGTTTTGTTAAATTTTGATTCCTACTTCCAAAATTTACAACTTTTGGCGTATTACACGTAGTTATTTTCCCTTAACATTCATCTTATTTACATTGTGACTTTGGGCTTGTGTTAATGGGCTAGGAATTCCTTTAGTAGATGAGAAGCCACCTGTTGAGTATACTAGACAATATCCTATGGTTTTGGTCAGACTCCTCATTCTTCATTTGTGCCTCCATGGAAAGTGATGTAAGTTCTTCTTCCGCTTCCTTCTAAAAAACCTAGACCTTCTTCTTCTCTAAATTTTTATTTTTCCTCTACAATTTTTCATCCTCCTCCCCTCCACAAATTCGGCCATACCAATCTCCTCTTCCTCCAACCACAAACCCTAGCCAAAACCCATTCTCCTCCTTCCTTTTTTTCCATCTCCTCTTCACAAATTTCGGCATCTACCTCTTCTCCTCCAACCAAAGCATATAGCCAAACTACCTCAAACCCTTCCCCTTGCTTTGCCGCCTTGGCCATAGCTACCTTCACCATCACAAAACCCCATGAGCCTCCACTACCAAAACCCTAACCCTAGGCCGAGCTTTCTCCACCAAAACCTAGCCTAACCTAGTCAAAACCCCTGTGGTCGAACCCACCTAACCCAAAACCTAGCCATAGCCGAGCCTTTGCCACCCAAACCCTAACCCTAGCCTATGGCCGAACCCAAACAACCGCTATGGCCGAGCCTATTTGCCCCTTTGACAAGCCATTTCATATGTTTAAAAGTATACAATTTTCTACTTTTATTTTTCTATGTGAATTATTTGTTTACGTATGGAATTTATTTTATTTTTCAAAGCGTCGAATTTGGATTCTTCTCTCACTCAAGCTTGCCCGTAATTTTCGTGCTTCTCATAGTCGTTGTGTTGCATTTTGAATCACTTCTCTAACCAAAGAAGGTGAGTAATCACTCTTAACAACATACTTATATTTTGGTGAATTGGCGACAATTGAATTGTATGGATTTGTATATGCAAGTTGGGAATTTCACCTATGTTATATTATGTTGTCTCATATGATTGTATTATGTTATTTCATATCATATTATACCTGTTATGATCATATGCCATGATAAGTTATTTATTTTTTTGTTTATTTAATATTCTATTTTTACACTGCAAGTTCCTTCACTATGGGTTGAAATGATACATACCTGAACGATCCTTAGATTAAAGAAAATTGTTATCAGCTAAAATGGTAGGCCTGAGCAATTTTATTTGACTTGGGATTGCGGGTTCGAAATTATACAAAGCTTGGAAAAAAATTAATAAATTGCGGATTGAAATGATATATGTCCGTATTTACTTGACCCTAGGGAAGAGAATTTTATACAGACTCCATGGTTGATTTAAAATGATTTTTTTTCTAAAAATTATTAAGTATTTTGGATTTTGATATATGAATCTCAACTAAAATTTAATGCAATGATTTCTGTAAATTTGTTTATATGGGTTAAGATTTTTATAAGAAATAATTAGTTGGAAATGTGAATTTTGGAATATAATTTACAGTATAAAGGTTAATTGAAATTTAATAATCCGACTTTACTTAATAATGGTATTTTATTCTAACATATAAATTGTGAGTTTTAATTCATGTAATAATGATTTAAATAATAAATTTTAGTTATTGTAATGATAAAATGTAAGTTAAAATACTTTTAGCTTAGCATAAGGATTTGTGCTTTAAAATTTGATATTTAGTAACAAAGTTATTTTGCTAAAGGTGTGATTTCTTTAGTGACCAAATAGCTAAATTTGAAGAATATAATAGGAATGATAGAATGACTATGATAAAAACTGCAAATAGATGTACTATTTGATTACATAAACCATGTTAGTAGGAAGTATTACAGTAACAATTCAAAACTGCTGCGATTTCTTACGGTAACAATCCAAAACTGCTGTGATTTCCTACTGTAACAATTCTGCATTGCTGCGGATCCTTACTGTAATAATTCTGCACCGCTGCGGATTCTTACGGTATCTATACCATTGTGGATTCTTACAGTAACAGTTCTGCACTACTGTGAATTCTTACAGTAGCACTTCTGTACTGCTGCATTTTCTTAAAAGTGATATTTCCATAATTCTACAGAATTTTCTAAAAGGTTTTAGTGGCAAATGATATGGTTTTTAAGGTTACATTTTTTAAGTGCTATGATACCTAAAATTTTATGTTCCAAGGGGTTATAATTAAATGAACTGGAAGTGTTTCGACTTTGGAAAAATGAATATTATGTTAAAAAGAATAATGATATGGAATTTATATGGTTTTGAAAGGAAAATGTTTGATATGAAATATAAAACGTTTGAAATTTATATAACCACTGGTTATAATAACGATTGGTTGTTAAAGTGACCAGGATCTGATATGGGCATAATCTTGGTCGATACCAAAAAACACTTTAACAATTGTGTACATGGTGGAGATTCGAAAATAAAGTAGGATGGTGGTGACCATTGTAACGACCCAGAATTTTTATTAATTAAAATTTGAATATTTAATTAATTTTAAATATTAATAAGTGAAATTTATAAGTCGAATAAATTTTATTTCGAATAATTGGATTTAATTGAATAATTAAATCGATAATTTAATATGTGAAAATACAGAAATAATTGAAAATTGGGTTAAATATGATTGAAAATGATTTGTAAAATTTTATTTTATCATATTAGAGTTAGAATGATGTTATAGAACTTTTAAAATCGAATTAAGAGTTTATTTGTGAAAATTGAATATTTTAATATTAAATCGACTAGTGAAATTAGTCAATTTTCGAACAGTCTCAGATTTGGACGAAACTAGTTCCATTGGATCCGTAATAGTTTGTTATTATCGGATTTCAATTTTCGTAGCAATCGGAGTTTTCGTTTGACCGTGGGAGCTTGAAACGCATCGAAATTGTTTTAATATTAATTTGGCGAGTTAAAATAGTCATTTTCCAAACAGTCTCGGATTTCGACGAAACTAGTCTCATCGGATCCGTAATGTGATATTATTGTATGGTTTCAAATTTCGTGTCAATTGGATTTACCGTTCGTCCGGGGCAAGCTAAAACGCCTAGAAATTTGATTTACCGATTTAATTTTAAATTGAACGTTTATTGCCATAACTCGCACAGATGACCGAATTAGCTCTCGAAACACGTTCCATTGTGTTCAGAACGCGGGGTAAACCTTAGAAACGCCAACCGGCACGCTCCGTTTGGAGTTCGGAAAATTCGGGATGAATAGTGTTCGTGATATTTTCTATATAAGCCCTCTTATTTCTCATTTTTGCAAAAAAATACAACCCCTAGGGTTTCATCTTCAGGCCGCCACTTTCTGAAACCGATGGCCGAAAATCATAGTTCTTCTTGCCTCAATCTCTCCCAATCCACACCTTTTTAGAAAAACTTGTCAACACGAAAGTTGTAGAGGAATGCAAGAGCTTCAATTTCATACGGAGATGATCGAAAAAGGCGGGACGTGGAGGGACCTAGGAGGGGCCGATGGCCTGTAGTTGCGCACGTAAATCGAGGTTGTATAGGGGGCCGAGCTCCACCCCATGGCAGCTGAGTGTAGCTTGCTTGATGCTCTTCAATATGGCACTCTCTGTTCGAATTTTAAGCAAGTGATTTGGTCGCAAGATTCAACCCTAATTTGAATGAGATGGGTTCTTTGTTGCGTTCATTTATTGGAGTAGTACGCGTGAATGAGAAAGGAGAAGAGAAGGGGAGCGGCTCAGATGTGGATGGCTTGGATCTAGTGGCTGAGATTGATTTAGGTTTAGAATTTACAAAAATTATGTTGTAAATTATATATATAAATTCGTGTAACTTCTAAAATTCATATCTTTTTCATACGAGGTCGAAAACGCACGAAACCAGTTGAGTTGGAATCGTACGGACGAGCACTACGCTATGGAATTGGATTGGAGTCATTTGGAATTAGCGAGAATTTCAGGTAAAATTAAACGCGCGTTTAATTTTATTCAAAATAAATCGCTAAAACAAAATTGAAATCAAGGTGAGAACTTCTCACTCAATCGAATCAGTTTCGATTTTAATTTTTAAATAGTTATATTTAAAATACTTGAATGTATGTTGAATGATGATTCTTATCTATTGATTGTTAAAATAGACATTATACGCCGTTAGTAAGTGGATGTTATTTATTAAAAACATATACCGCGAATATTTCATAAACAATGAAATTGGTATTATTTATGTACTTGGAATTGATTTCCCACAGTATATAGCGGATGAGACTCTATTGCGCCGTCTATTAAGCGGATAATATTTTAAATCCCATATACCGCGATAATTTCGTACTGGAACGGAATTGGTATTGTGCTAACATCTTTGGATGCAGAAAAACAGGTTGGAGGGATCCAACTGGATTCCTCAACAGTATTAATTTGATTTCAAATATTTTGATATTTGATGGATTATCATATCGATATATGATTTCGTTGTTGTCGTGATTGACTATTTGGTGTGTAGCAGCACTAGGCCAATTTTGGAATTTTAAAAGGATTTAAATTGATTTTTTGAAAGTATACGTTTATAAAATAATTTTGGAATTGATTCGTTTTAAATAAATAAACGTATAATTTTAATGTTATAAAATTTTGAGTTTTGAGAAATATAGTTAAAAGTTGATTTTTGAAAATATGGGGTTAAGGATTTTATAAAATAGTTTAAATTGGGATTTTTGAATTTATTGTAAAAAGTTTGAAATATAGGATTTATAAAATTTGATTATTTTATAAATCAAAATGGTGAAATTATAAAGGAGTTTAAAGACGTTTTTATAATAATAATACAAATTGATTTGTATAAAAGAATTATAAGATTGATATTTATAAATTAAAATATTTGAATTATAAATGAGTTTTTATAAGTGTTAGAATGAATTGCAAATGAATTTCATAAATGAATGAAATTTATAGAATTATAAACGATGAAGTTATAAATGGAATTTTATAAGCAGTAGGTTTATAAAATTTGTAAAGTTATTTGAAGAATAGATATGGGTAAATAAATGAATCTTATAAGTTATAAGATTTATAATTTGGGAAGTTAAAGGAACGATTTTGTAAACAAATAAATTGTAAGTATTTAACTTATAATATGAACTTTTGGTATATAATTGAGTTATAAATTGAAATAGCTTAATAAAGGAGATTTATAAAAGGAAGTTGTTATAAAACAAATAGAAATGGAATTTATAAACATTGTTTTATAAATCCGAAAAATGACTTATTTTGATAAGTAAATTGTTATAACTTATTTATGGAGTTATATTCACGTTTTAGACAGTGAACAATCCTTTAAAATAAAATGTATAGAAATGATGAAATTGGTTAACGAAGAATATTCACGTTTTTGAATAGTGAATGATGTGTTAAATAAAATGTTTTGGATGTGATGTTTTAAATAAAATTAAAACGATCTAACGATGTTTTTAAAATGTGTTAAGATTCGAAACAATAGATTTCAACATTCATTGTTGAAATAGACGTTTTCGAGAAATAGAAGGAAATGGTGGACTATAACACTGTTGTCATAGTAAATGATTTCCGAAAGGAAATGTTTTACATAATATTGGGATTTATATATCTATCTTAAATTCGAATCCCTATACTAGTGATTTCGGGACGTTGTAACGATGTTTTACGCAACATTCGTTTTGGCCCAAATAAATATGTTTAAGAGAATGATTTCCTTAAAGAATGAAATATATACTTAATTTTGATTTAAGTATATTGAATATTTTCCAACTGTTGAAAATAAATAGATTTGTGAATTACTTATTAATAAATAAGTATGGAAATGTTTTCCAATGTGAAATGAAACGTTTTGAGAATTTATCTTTTTGAAGATAAATTGAAAATGAATAATTGAAATCGTGTATTCATAAATATTTTGGAATATAAATTCATTATGGAATTTATAAAAGAAAAGGGGAATTTGTTTAAAAATAAATATTGATTTATTTTTGAAGTATGGGAATAAATTTATGGATTTGGAATGTAAATATAAAGTAAATCGTTAAGGATTTATTTAATTGGTTTAAATGAACCATGTTGAAATGAAAGTATATACGCATAAGGAAAATGATTGAAATTTGTTTTCAAAAGTGGTAAAGAAGAAAAGTGATTTGAAAATTTTTTTCAAATGGTTGAAGTGTGAAAATTATATATCTTGTAAAGATATTTTTGGAAAATAAATAATTTGGAAAATTATTTGGAATCTGGTGATGTTGTGCATATCCATTGATAGTTCAATAACCGACTATCAATATTTACCTTTGAATGGGTATTTGTGGTGATTGCTTGAATTTGAATGCCACACTTATTTTTGAATAAGCGCTCACTATTCGGGTTAGCCGGGAAAGGACCTTGGGGTCGTATAACCCATTCCGAATATGTGATACGTCGTTATGAATTGCATTTGAAGACCGGTGTTGAAGACCGGATATTTTTGAAAGCGAAAGGACAACTCGACGAATGTCTTTTCATCGACTGGTCCCGGGTATAGAGCTCCATATGTGATGGGAAGTCCGAACGTGATTAGTGAATATTAGGATTGCTAGGACTTCTTTGTAAGTGCCTTCGGTTATGTTCGATCCCGGAACAGACTTGTATGGATAGTATGTCTGACATTACAAATTGAGATATAAAGCTAATTTCTTTCAAATATATTTCTGTTGGTGGTGGAGAATTTATTCTCTTAGCTTAACACCCTTCTCTGAGACGTACGAGCTCAGAGGTTATGTAGTTGAAGGTTATCAGCGATATATTCCCAATTTGGTAATGTGACATGCTGAGTGTTGCTGTGAAATGATCGTTGTTTGATCATTTGTGATATGATCATTTGTTTGATCACTTATCTTTGTGATCATTTCTTTGATCATTTGTTGACCCAAAGCATGGCTTTGTACCAAAGCGTGGCTTTGTGGACGAGACTTCGTCGAGCCTCACACCCCGGAATGGTCAAAACAGGAAAGATGCGGCAAGGTTATGAGGGGTAGCTCCCTTTAGGGTATGTGCATTTCCTTCTGGAAAAGGGTGGTATCACGGTATGGAGCCCAGATACTTACTCATGTTGAAACACTTTATTTATTTTGGTGTGATGTTGGTTACGAGCGCTCGGATAAACGTCCCAAAGGACCGGGGTATGGCATACTCGTGTCAGTTGTTACCTAGTTTGAAAGGTAACCCGGCCTTTTGTTGGCAGAGATCCGGTTAGGTTCTCGGGGACGTCCTTCCAAAGGCGTTCTCATGTGACAATGGGAAGTTCATTGGCCTGACCATTTGTTGGAAATCCAAAGAAACAATACGATCTTGTACGGTTTTAGTTGTAGAACCTATCATTCACTTATGGTGGCGCCCCACTGTTTGGATGGTAGCTATAGTAGGCATAAGTGCGGAATGCCTATGCTGGCTAAGATTTATATCTTTACTTTCGAAATATTTCCTACACTATGCACTAGTAATAATATCAAATGTCTTTTTAATGTCTATCAAGCATCTTTGACTATCATAAGGAGAAATCTCCTCCGATTCTGCGTTTGCATTGTGTGTGTGTGCGGGAGGCCTTATGGTAGTCTCATTTTTAAAAAGCATTGCGAATTGACTTTAAAAATATTCCTCTATTCTTTGTTTTAAAAATAAACTGTTTTGAGTTCTCACACCAGTCA
Organism: Allium cepa; assembly: GCA_030765085.1. NCBI lineage: Eukaryota > Viridiplantae > Streptophyta > Magnoliopsida > Asparagales > Amaryllidaceae > Allium > Allium cepa. The sequence goes on from CM060943.1 coordinate 857,582,140, forward strand.
CATGACTGACTCGGAGTTTATTGTTTTCCTTCCTAAACTCTAGGTGCCCACAAATTTCCACACGGGCAGTCAAGAGTTAAGGTTTATCAGGATATTCTGGAATTTAGGAGTTGCTGGAGGCAAGCTGGATGGCATGGCGTATTCACTAGTATATAGTATTTCTTTTCCGCTGTTTGTTGTTGTTTTGTTGTTGTACACTCTCATGATGATATAATGTAATGTGATGTGATGTGATGTAATGTAATAACTGATATAGTTATTTGTTTAAAGATTATTCATTTATCTATTATATGTTGTTCTACTGCGATTGTGAGATTCTGATATTGTTCTGTTGTTTTCTGTTCTGTTCTATCTTTTCTCTGTTCTTCTCTCTTCTTCTACCTTTTTCTTTTCTTAAAACCCTAAGTGTTCGGTTTTCCGGCATTCGATTGCTCGGCAGTTGATACAGCGGACGTATTGATGTCAGTTTTCGGAAGTCGAAGAATCGGGTCCTTACAATGTGGTATCAGAGCATATGGCTAAGCGACAACCATGGCTCTGTTGGGTATTACTCATTAGAGATAGAGTCAGTAGTACTCTAGAATGAGTTTGAGTGTAATAATAGCTATGAGAGCGTATTTGTTAGTGAATATAAAATTGTTTTATATTGTGATGATTGGTTTGTTGAGTGGTATATGGATCCTGGTTAATACGAGTAATTAACGTTGTTGATAGGGATCTCTAAACACTTGTACAGAACAATTCGACACGATATTGTTTTAAATTGGGTAAATGAAATAATTTTACCTTGACTATATTTTTATATATAAAGGAATAATTTTTCAGAATTATTAAAGTGTATATAAGTTGATTGTTTAGTTGTTTGAATAATCTAAATTAAAGAATTATTATATAAGTAAAAAAGATTTATAAAAATTGAATTATAATTAATGTGATTTATAATTGTGAAATAAACTTCTATATATAAGAAGTGAAACTATATGAATATATTTATGAATATGAGTTGTAAATAAAAATGAATTTAAAGTTAAATGGAAACTTACTTTAGAATTTATAATCTGAATTGATTTATAAGTGGGAATTTAAGTTATGTAAAACCAAGTGATGTTTGTAAAATGGAAGTATAACTTAAGTGATGTTGAATGAAGTTGATTTTGGTATCAAAGTAAATTAATAAAGTTAAGTGATAAATGTGAACTTGAGTTATATAAATGAATTGGAAATTGAATTGAATGAATGAATTGAATTTTAATCAAATTGAATGTAAATAAAGTTGATATGAAATAATGGATGAAGGTGTTAGTTCATTAAAATCTTATGTTATTTAAAGTTGAATAATTGAATGAAAATCAATTTAATTAAACCAATTGAAAGCAAAGGTGTAAAACAAAAATGAATATAAGCAAATAAATTTGGTTGTTATATGATTGTCAGTTGATTGTATATAATTCATTAAGTGTTAATGAAATTGGAAGCTAAAGTAATTGAAATCCAATTGGAACTTAAGTGAATCTTAAATAGAATTGAATTTGATTTGGGAGTAAACCAACTTGAATATGAATTAGTGAATATAAACTAATTAAAAATGAATGTTAGTAAAAACAACCACTGTTAATAAATCAAATGTGATTAAATTGAAACCCATTTCATTGAATATTAATGAGAATATGAATGAATATTTGTTGGTTATGAATGCTAGTTGGATGATAGTTGGTTGAATATATTGCTTTTACTACATTTGCTATGTTGGCATATATAGTTATTATGTTGCTATATGTTGTATATTGATACTATTGTCTATATACATGTTCTCATGTTGTTTGTTGAGTGTTTAGTAGGTGCGGATCGCGTTTGCTTCGCATTTGGAGCTCGCTTCCGCGCTATATTAGCCGTATATGCTCTCTAATAAAATATAAGGTACATATCTCGGATTAAATATCAAACTTTTACACTTTTTTCCCTGCGGGATGCCTCATCACTTGATGAGATGTATATTTGTGATATATATACTATCATTTTTTTCAGATCGAGCCGCGCAAAGGAGAATATGGCGAATTTTTTCGAAAATTCAAGGCCGTTAGAATATTTTTGAGAAAAATTGGAAATTTTTTGAAAACTAAATTTTGATTTAAAGATTGAAAGTTAAACGATAGTAGTTGTTTTTGAAAAGATAACTAAGTATGATTTGAAAACTTAGTAAAGTTATTGTAAGAAGTTTAACTATGAATTTTGGTAAAGTTAATAGATTCAGTAACTTTTCTTACTTGGTAATTTTGAGGAAGAAATTCTTTTAAGGGGGGAAGTATGTAACGACCCAGAATTTTTATTAATTAAAATTTGAATATTTAATTAATTTTAAATATTAACAAGTGAAATTTATAAGTCGAATAAATTTTATTTCGAATAATTGGATTTAATTGAATAATTAAATCGATAATTTAATATGTGAAAATACAGAAATAATTGAAAATTGGGTTAAATATGATTGAAAATGATTTGTAAAATTTTATTTTATCATATTAGAGTTAGAATGATGTTATAGAACTTTTAAAATCGAATTAAGAGTTTATTTGTGAAAATTGAATATTTTAATATTAAATCGACTAGTGAAACTAGTCAATTTTCGAACAGTATCAGAATTGGACGAAACTAGTTCCATTGGATCCGTAATAGTTTGTTATTATCGGATTTCAATTTTCGTAGCAATCGGAGTTTTCGTTTGACCGTGTCAGCTCGAAACGCATCGAAATTGTTTTAATATTAATTTGACGAGTTAAAATAATCATTTTTCAAACAGTCTCGGATTTCAATGAAACTAGTTTCATCGGATCCATAATGTGATATTATTGTATGGTTTCAAATTTTGTGTCAATTGGATTTACCGTTTGTCCGGGGCAAGCTAAAATGCCTAGAAATTTGATTTACCGATTTAATTTAAATTGAACGTTTATTGCCATAACTTGCACAGATGACCGAATTAGCTCCCGAACACATTCCATTGTGTTTGGAGCGTGGGGTAAACCTTAGAAACGCCAACCGGCACGCTCCGTTTGGAGTTCGGAAAATTCGGGATGAATAGTGTTCGTGATATTTTCTATATAAGCCCCCTTATTTCTCATTTTTGCAAAAAAATACAACCCCTAGGGTTTCATCTTCAGGCCGCCACTTTCTGAAACCAATAGCCGAAAATCAAAGTTCTTCTTCCCTCAATCGCTCCCAATCCACACGTTTTTAGAAAAACTTGTCAACACGAAAGTTGTAAAGGAATGCAAGAGCTTAAATTTCATACGGAGATGATCGAAAACGGCGCGACGTGGAGGGAGCTAGGAGGGGCCGACGGCCTGTAGTTGCGCACGCAAATCGAGGTTGGATAGGGGGCCGAGCTCCACCCTATGGCAGCCGAGTGTAGCTTGCTTGATGCTCTTCAATATGGCACTCTCTGATCGAATTTTAAGCAAGTGATTTGGTCGCAAGATTCAACCCTAATTTGAATGAGATGGGTTCTTTGTTGCGTTCATTTACTGGAGTTGTACGCGTGAATGAGAAAGGAGAAGAGAAGGGGAGCGGCTCAGATGTGGATGGCTTGGATCTAGTGGGTAAGATTGATTTAGGTTTAGAATTTATAAAAATTATGTTGTAAATTATATATATATATTCATGTAACTTCTAAAATTCATATCTTTTTCATACGAGGTCGAAAACGCATGAAACTAGTTGCGTTGGAATTGTATGGATGAGCACTACGCTATGGAATTGGATTGGAGTCGTTTGGGTTTAGTGAGAATTTCAAGTAAAATTAAACGCGCGTTTAATTTTATTCGAAATAAATCGCTAAAACAAAATTGAAATCAAGGTGAGAACTTCTCACTCAATCGAATCAGTTTCGATTTTAATTTTTAAATAGTTATATTTAAAATACTTGAATGTATGTTGAATGATGATTCTTATCTATTGATTGTTAAAATAGACATTATACGCCGTTAGTAAGCGGATGTTATTTATTAAAAACATATACCGCGAATATTTCATAAAGAGTGAAATTGGTATTATTTATGTACTTGGAATTGATTTCCCGCAGTATATAGCGGATGAGACCCTATTGCGCCGTCTATTAAGCGGATAATATTTTAGATCCCATATACCGCGATAATTTCGTACTGGAACGGAATTGGTATTGTGCTAACATCTTTGGATGCAGGAAAACAGGTTGGAGGGATCCAACTGGATTCCTCAACAGTATTTATTTGATTTCAGATATTTTGATATTTGATGGATTATCATATCGATATATGATTTCGTTGTTGTCGTGATTGACTATTTGGTGTGTAGCATCACTAGGCCAATTTTGGAATTTTAAAAGGATTTTAAATTGATTTTTTGAAAGTATACGTTTATAAAATAATTTTGGAATTGATTCGTTTTAAATAAATAAACGTATAATTTTAGTGTTATAAAATTTTGATTTTTGAGAAATATAGTTAAAAGTTGATTTTTGAAAATATGGGGTTAATGATTTTATAAAATAGTTTAAATTGGAATTTTTGAATTTATTGTAAAAAGTTTAAAATATAGGATTTATAAAATTTGATTATTTTATAAATCAAAATGGTGAAGTTATAAAGGAGTTTAAAGACGTTTTTAAAATAATAATATAAATTGATTTGTATAAAAGAATTATAAGATTGATATTTATAAATTAAAATATTTGAATTATAAATGAGTTTTTATAAGTGTTAGAATGAATTGTAAATGAATTTCATAAATGAATGAAATTTACAGAATTATAAACGGTGAAGTTATAAGTGGAATTTTATAAGCAGTAGGTTTATAAAATTTGTAAAGTTATTTGAAGAATAGATATGGGTAAATAAATGAATCTTATAAGTTATAAGATTTATAATTTGGGAAGTTAAAGGAACAATTTTGCAAAAAAATAAATTGCAAGTATTTAACTTATAATATGAACTTTTGGTATATAATTGAGTTATAAATTGAAATAGCTTAATAAAGGAGATTTATAAAAGGAAGTTGTTATAAAACAAATAGTAATGGAATTTATAAACATTGTTTTATAAATCCGCAAAACGACTTATTTTGATAAGTAAATTGTTATAACTTATTTATGGAGTTATATTCACGTTTTAGACAGTGGATAATCCTTTAAAATAAAATGTATAGAAATGATGAAATTGGTTAACGAAGAATATTCACGTTTTTGAATAGTGAATGATGTTTTAAAGAAAATGTTTTGGATGTGATGTTTTAAATAAAATTAAAACGATTTACGATGTTTTTAAAATGTGTTAAGATTCGAAACCATAGATTTCAACATTCATTGTTGAAATAGACGTTTTCGAGAAATAGAAGGAAATGGTGGACTATAACACTGTTGTTATAGTAAATGATTTCCGAAAGGAAATGTTTTATATAGTATTAGGATTTATATATCTATCTTAAATTCGAATCCCTATACTAGTGATTTTGGGACGTTGTAACGATGTTTTACGCAACATTCGTTTTGGCCCAAATAAATATGTTTAAGAGAATGATTTCCTTAAAGAATGAAATATATACTTAATTTTGATTTAAGTATATTGAATATTTTCCAAGTGTTGAAAATAAATAGATTTGTGAATTACTTATTAATAAATAAGTAGGGAAATGTTTTCCAATGTGAAATGAAACATTTTGAGAATTTATCTTTTTGAAGATAAATTGAAAATGAATAATTGAAATCGTGTATTCATAAATATTTTGGAATATAAATTCATTATGGAATTTATAAAAGAAAAGGGGAATTTGTTTAAAAATAAATAGTGAATTATTTTTGAAGTATGGGAATAAATTTATGGATTTGGAACGTAAATATAAAGTAAATCTTTAAGGATTTATTTAATTGGTTTAAATGAACCATGTTGAAATGAAAGTATATTCGCATAAGGAAAATGATTGAAATTTTCTTTCAAAAGTGGTAAAGATGAAAAGTGATTTGAAAATTGTTTTCAAATGGTTGAAGTGTGAAAATTATATATCTTGTAAAGATATTTTTGGAAAATAAATAATTTGAAAAATTATTTGGAATCTGGTGATGTTGTGCATATGCATTGATAGTTCAATAACCGACTATCAATATTTACCTTTGAATGGGTATTTGTGGTGATTGCTTGAATTTGAATGCCACACTTATTTTTGAATAAGCGCTCACTATTCGGGTTAGCCGGGAAAGGACCTTGGGGTCGTATAACCCATTCCGAATATGTGATACGTCGTTATGAATTGGATTTGAAGACCGGTGTTGAAGACCGGATATTTTTGAAAGCGAAAGGACAACTTGTCGAATGTCTTTGCATCGACTGGTCCCCGGTATAGAGACTCCATATGTGATGGGAAGTCCGAACGTGATTAGTGAATATACGGATTGCAAGGACTTCTTTTAAAGTGCCTTCGGTTCTGTACGATCCCGGAACAGACTTGTATGGATAGTATGTCTAACATTACCAATTGAGATATAAAGCTGATTTCTTTCAAATATATTTCTGTTGGTGGCGGAGAATTTATTCTCTTGGCTTAACACCCTTCTCTGAGACGTACGAGCTCAGAGATTATGTAGTTGAAGGTTATCAGCGATATATTCCCAATTTGGTAATGTGACATGCTGAGTGTTGCTGTGAAATGATCGTTGTTTGATCATTTGTGATATGATCATTTGTTTGATCACTTATCTTTGTGATCATTTCTTTGATCATTTGTTGACCCAAAGCATGGCTTTGTACCAAAGCGTGGCTTTGTGGACGAGACTTCGTCGAGCCTCACACCCCGGAATGGTCAAAACAGGAAAGATGCGGCAAGGTTATGAGGGGTAGCTCCCTTTAGGGTATGTGCATTTCCTTCTGGAAAAGGGTGGTATCACGGTATGGAGCCCAGATACTTACTCATGCTGAAACACTTTATTTATTTTGGTGTGATGTTGGTTACGAGCGCTCGGATAAAGGTCCCAAAGGACCGGGGGATGGCATGCTCGTGTCAGTTGTTACCTAGTTTGAAAGGTAACCCGGCCTTGTGTTGGCAGAGATCCGGTTAGATTCTCGGGGACGTCCTTCCAGAGGCGTTCTCATGTGGCAATGGGAAGTTCCTTGGCCTGACCATTTGTTGGAAATCCAAAGAAACAATACGATCTTGTACGGTTTTAGTTGTAGAACCTATCATTCACTTATGGTGGCGCCCCACTGTTTGGATGGTAGCTATAGTAGGCATAAGTACGGAATGCCTATGCTGGCTAAGATTTATATCTTTACTTTCGAAATATTTCCTACACTATGCACTAGTAATAATATCAAATGCCTTTTTAATGCGTATCATGCATCTTTGACTATCATAAGGAGAAATCTCCTCCGATTCTGCGTTTGCATTGTGTGTGTGTGCGGGAGGCCTTATGGTAGTCTTATTTTTAAAAAGCATTGCGAATTGACTTTAAAATTATTCCTCTATTCTTTGTTTTAAAAATAAAGTGTTTTGAGTTCTCACACCAGTCATATGACTGACTCGGAGTTTATTGTTTTCCTTCCTAAACTCTGGGTGCCCATAAATTTCCACACGGGCAGTCAAGAGTTAAGGTTTATCAGGATATTCTGGAATTCAGGAGTTGATGGAGGCAAGCTGGATGGCATGGCGTATTCAATAGTATATAGTATTTCTTTTCCGCTGTTTGTTGTTGTTTTGTTGTTGTACACTCTGATGATGATATAATGTAATGTAATGTGATGTAATGTAATAACTGATATAGTTCTTTGTTTAAAGATTATTCATTTATCTATTATATATTGTTCCGCTGCGATTGTGAGATTCTGATATTGTTATGTTGTTTTCTGTTCTGTTCTGTCTTTTCTCTGTTCTTCTCTCTTCTTCTATCTTTTTCTTTTCTTAAAACCCTAAGTGTTCGGTTTTCCGGCATTCGATTGCTTGGCGTTGATACAGTGGACGTATTGATGTCAGTTTTCGAAAGTCGAAGAATCGGGTCCTTACAACCATCCTAAGGGTATATTTACGTAGACCTAACTCCCATGAGTTAGCATAAAGTGGCTAAAACAGGAGAATAGATGGACCAAGTGAGGTATCTCCTCCGATCGGACACACTTCATCGTTAGCCATTCTATTAAACTGTGATTAATTGGGTACGCACCTTTGATTTGGGAGTGTGTTTTGAGTTGGGCGGTAGTTGCGGTTATGCATTACCAACAGACTGGAAGTGTAATTGGTACATCTACCCTGACATTGCCTAGTTGTGTCGTCTTACCTACCCTAGCGCACCTCCTACGAGTTTTTTTTATATCGTACCTGTAGGGTATACTATGGCGGCTCCAGTTTACGGGGAGTTATGGTACTGTATAGACTATTGACATTATAAAAATGTATTAAGGTGGAAAATGTAAAGCTTTAATGCTATTTTAATAGTTTGCTTTACCTTAGACATTATTATAATAGCATATATTACTACATAGTAGATAGTTTAACGGGTCCTTAAAGGATGGACGATCCCAAGCATCCTTTAGGTTACTGATGCATTTCTTTTGCAGCTCACTTGAGTTTATTTACATTTTATTAGTATGTATGTCTTGACTCGAGTGTTTGTTATTTTACTTTATGCTCGGGTCAGCCTTAGATTCACAAATCAGCTTTGGATTCATCCTTTTGGAGCTAGAGATCCATCGGAGATTTAGCTATCTACCTGATATTTCCATTCTAGTTATTTCCACTAAGCTTTTGTTTTTGTAGTGGATAACTTATGTATCTAACTTTCTTTTGTATTTGTTTTTAGACTTGGGTATTATGTATTAGTTTGAGACTATGTATCTAGGAGCTTCATGAACTCCTATGTTTATTTATTCCGTTGCGAGTTATTTTGATATTCTATGTCTATGATTCCGTGATTGATTTTATTTGCCCCAAATTTTATTACAAATCTTTTGTTTTGAATTATTCAAGTCTGACATGTGTGGTTTTATTGTGGATTTGAATGGTCCATAATGGCGGGATGTTACAACTACCAAACAAAATAATGGAGCACCAGCATGAATGTAATAAAGTGGCCAGAACTATATCTACACCATACTTCGAAGCATGCACAAAGTAGCAGCAATATGCATATGGTCAAGCACAAAACTCGAAGTGGTCAGAGCATAAGCAAGAAGACTCAAAGCCATATGCAATGATCAGAGGCAGTAAACAAGTGGATATGGCAACTATATCAAAATTCAGTGTCGACCATGACTGCATCAAGAAATAAATACTAGAGAGCTAGCTCAATGAACCGACTAAGTACACATGAACTACAAATGTAACAAGAACTAGTACTGTAACCAAATTGAGCTAGCATATCAAGCATATGGAATCAATTACAATACCACAGCATATCAAGCATACAAGTCCAATGCAGACAATGTCAACAACACCACATACAAGTAGCATGATCAGACCACTGAGCAGTGCACATGTATACCAGACCAAACGTCAAGGGGACAGCAGAGTATCAAGACAACCAAAGCTTCACACGAAAACAAACATATACAGTGATGTAGCGTTCAAAGCTGAGACAAAATCAAGCAAAGTAGCAGTTTAAAACAAAGTCATAATATCATCACAAAATTACCATAACAAAAGTCACCAGCAAAATCAACGTCGTGATGACCAAGGCAAAAAGAAAGAACCAAATAAGAAATCAAACAAGCCGTGGTAGCCATGAATGTTACGACCCGGGTTTTTGACCCCAGAAATCCGTTTCATCATGAAGAAAGAAAGGGATGAGAAAATAGAAAAGAAAGAGAAGAAAGAACAACAACATCAGAATCTCACAGCGGAATGGAACAAAATATAATATATCACATAACTATTACATGGTTTTACATATATCAGAGTTATACAGATCTTACAACACATACTAGACATTTATAGACACCTGTCTAGTTAATACAACTCGATACAACTCAAAAAAATAACTCAAAGATACCAACACAGCGGAACTATATACATATATATATATATATACACACATACATATATATATATATATATCTACAACGCTGAAGCCTCCTGCTCCATTGCTCCTCCAGAATTCGTCAGAGCCAACCTGAATCCCTTGGCTACTCGTAAAAATTTGAGTACTCGAGAGTTTAGGAAAAACAGAAATAAACTCCGGGTCAGACATGGGTCTGGTGTGAGTAACATATTAAAGTTGCTTAATTTTGAAAACATTTGAAACAAAAGGTATCACGTAAGACTTCCCACACATAAACATGGGTAAGTTCTTATCTTACGCTAACTAAAACATTTGATAGGAAATTCAGTGATATTATAATAGGTCTAGGGTTTTCAAGTAAATAGAAAATAGCCGAAATTGTTACATCTATTAAATTCCAGCTACTAGCCACAAAAGTGGGTAATACAATCAAATCTGATGGCACTTATTAGATCTTGGATTCCATACAATGGCAGGGCTACTAGGGTACTGCCCGTCACAGTACGTGGCCTAGAACAACGTACCTAGGATCACTCCCGACCCCCTACAACACAAGACTGGAACCATTCCTTACTAAACAGTCCCGAATTAGATAACCCCGGCAGTTGTTGCAATCAACCACCCACACAGTCGAAAAATAAAGGGACATCTAGACAGGGGTATATCTCATCTTGCTTGGGCATGACCCACCTAACCTTGCTGCACCTCCCCTGTTTTATCCATTCCCGGTTGATAAGGCTTGAGGTCACGATTACCTTTAGAGAATACATTTCTTAGAATGCTCATCGCCCACCTGATGATGTTCTGAAAGCATTCAATTCATACAAGTTCGTTCCGGGTTCGAACGAAACCAAAGGCATTATCTCGTTACACTCATTTTGGAATCACCCTCAGAGTTAACGACAATAACCCTTGCACTCTGAATCTTCATCTTCACTTCAGATTCACGACCTATCGTTAATTTGGATCGATGTGGTTTTCGGATGTCCAAATATGGAAACCCATCCCGGTCTCATCGAAATCCAAAACGTATCTTTTAAGGCCAAGTTGTTTTAGAGTTAAAACAATTCAATTCAATATTATCAATATACATATAGATAGATAATACACATCTCATAATAGATAATCACATTATCATCATAAACAGATAATTAATATTATCATCCAAACAGATACTTACTATTATCAAACATAAACCATACATCCATATCACATAGATATTACTCATCTCATATCTGAGATCACAATCAATCAATGAAATATGAATATCAATCATCCATAAGCAATGATTTATAATCATACCATTTATAATTAATATAAAATGAATTAAATTAACTACTTCTATTTCTAATTAATTTAAAGTAAATTAAATTAATTACTTCATCTATATATCCTGCTTATACAATCATTAATTAATTATAAATCACATCAGTTAATGATCCATTAAGTATTCATCTTAATTAAACACCTTTGATTAATCATTTCCTAATTACAATAACTAATTAATCTTTATTTAATTCCACAAATTAATTATTTTAAATCATTCATAGTAATTAACATATAATTACTTCATTTATTAATTAAATATGAATAATTACATTTATCCTTAATTAATTTCATAAATTAAACACCACCTTATTAATTATTCCTTAATTAAACAATTCTTAATTACATCATTAATTATATTAATTAATGTTCTCTAATTTAGATTTAAATTAAATTACTTTATTTAAATTAATTACATTAAGCGATTAATCTTTAATTAATCACAATTATTAATCACCTTTGATTAATAACAAACCAGTAATTAACTACCCTTAATTACTTATTAAAAAATTAATTATCCCATAATTAATTATCTCCATTACTTAATCCTTTGATTAATTTCAAAAGTAATTATCCAAATTACTTCATTTACAAATCATCTTGTATTAACTACATCAAGTAATTATCACTTAATTACTTCCTTAAGTAATTATGCTCCATTAATTACACTAAGTAATTTTACATTCAATTTATCAAATGACTATCTTAAATTAATTAAACTAAATTAATTAACTTAATTTAGTCGTATTATTAAAATTTATTACAATAAGTAATTAATCTCTTAATTACCTTTATCAAGTAATTACACTGAACAATTTACAATAGATTATCTAAATTAATTAATCTAATTAATTATCAAAATTTATCACATTAATTAATTAATATCCTTAGTTAATTATCTTCATTAACTAATAACATTTCTTAATTTACATCTTAATTAATCTCCAGTTATAAATTAATCTAAATTACTAATTTATAAATTAAATACATAAGTCATTCCTTAATTAACTTATCCATTAAATCATTTTAATATCTAAATTATTTCTAAGATAATTTATTTCTTTATTAATGACTCCCTTAATATTAAAGTGTATTAGAACATTACATTTTAAATTTTAAATTCAAATTCCATTTTGAATTTAAGATTCAAATTGATTATTGTTTAAACATTTACCAAATTTAAATTCAATTTATAATCTTTTAAATAAATGTAAATAACATTTATTACTTACATATGAACATATATAAGAAAAGCCCTTAAATTCAACTACCTAAATCTTTACTTAAATTTAAACTTCCAAAATACATTAAAATTTTAACTTGCAAATTCAAGTTAAAACAATTTATTTAACTTCCATTCAAAAATCCCTTTAAAAAGAACTATGTCAAAATCAATTCAAATATTTATTTGAAATAAATTACCTTTAAAAAAAACTATTTGATTTAAACTTGTTTTATATATTTAGATTTAAAACTGATTTAAATTTCAGATTTGAATTGAAGAAAAACTTGAATTCATTATTTTAACTTTGAATTTAAAACTTTGGTTTAACTTGCTTTTAAAAACTAGGTTTTAAATTCTTGATTTAAAATCCAAATTCATTTTTAAAAACTTAGATTCAAAAGTTCATTTGAATCTATACTTTGAACTTTAAATTTTAAAACACAGTTTAAATTTTTGTTTCAGATTTTAAATTAAATTTTAAAATCTGAAACTGTCAGGTTTTTAAACCTGAAAAAAAATCCACATTTAATTGTTTTAAAACTTCATTTTTATTTCAGATTTGAATTCAAGAATAAATTAGAATTCATACTTCAACTGGATTTAAACTTGTTTAAATCTATTTTTTTTTTTAGGTTTTATTGAATTTATTTAAAAAAAAATTCTTCTAGGTTTTTACAAAAGCCTGAACAAGCACTGACTCGACGTGAACCAAAAATGCCTCGAGTCTTACCCTCCTTCTGCTTCGAGTCACATACTCGAATGCCACGAGTATGCCTCGAGTCAAAATACCCTACACCCATCCAAAAATTTCTCAATTCTTCAATAGGCACGGTGCACGTGCACCGTGGCTCCAGCCACCTCTGGGCACCCACTAGAACTTCAACACGACGCCGACCATCACCAGATACGATCACGATCTCCCAAAGCCATCATGGCAACTCGAATCGAAAACGAGTTCGAAACTCAAACCTGGAAACTCGACATGGCCTATCACCCATCACCTGGAAAAATGTCACGCATACCCAATGCCGATCACCAAAAAATCAGTGACTCCGGCCAACCCCTCGCCTACGACTAAGCTTCCACCCCTCAAAAACTTAAAGCACTCAATCAACTGTAGAGAGAGAGCTGATCGAATTTCCTAGCCTTGTTAAAACTAGGGCACCAAACAAAAATCCACAACTGCTACCTCCTCAATGAAATGCATCCCCATTAGGCATTTTACCTGTCAACACTGATCACTCCTCCATCATCAAGCAGAGCCCGACCCCTCCAGTCCCAAAGATCAACAATGAAACCCAAATTTTAATATTTTGTTCAACCCAAGACTACTCTTCTAATTCCAAACTAAAAATTATGATGTTTAGTTCAAAAATCATATTATAGTTGTTGTTTCCAATTTATAATACTGAATCTATAAATTACAAAGTTTGAGATTTTACTTTGTTTATCATACACTGTTGTTTTTATATTCCTCAGACACTCAGACTAGAAATTTAACTTAATCAAGCTTCTAAACATTAATCCATAAAAATAAATCAAACAGCTTTTGTTTTATAGCTAAGTCCTAATAACAATTAACAGAAGAGAATATGAATTTAAATCTAAAACAGGAAACTGGAAACTAAACAGAGAATGTTCATATGGAAATAGACATGCACAAGCTGATTTCATTTTCATATATACATACTAAATATTTATCACAAAAAGCATGTAACCATATTCATTCTTAGATTTAAAAAATAATAATGATGTTACTTACCTTAGATTGATGAACACAGAGCCTCTGGTTTTGATTTTGAAAAAGCTTGAAACTGATATGAAGTGCTTTGTCTCAGATTGAAAAAGAATAATGCACAGGCTCTTGATTTTGCAAATGATTACAGGCTAATGGCTTGATAAAAAGGAAGTCTTTGATCTGGTCTTAAGGAAGTTGTTCTCAGATTTGAAAGAATGCAGTCTCAGGTTTGCAAAGTTGATTGAATTGTTGTATGATGTTGTTTAAGTTCGTAAAAATGAAAATGTTTGCTACTTGTATATTTTCAGGTTTGCTATGTCTTGAACGAACTAAAATAAGAAGGCATGTATATAAAGAAGTTTACAGGGTAGGTGATATCTGGGTTAGCAAATTTGCAGGTACAATTATGTGTTTTTTGTTTGTATCAGGCAAGATTATATTTGTTAGGGAGGCTGAAATGATCTTTATACAATTCGAAATGACTTTGTTAGCTGCTAAGAAATGGAAGCATTTAATGCTAATGTACTTAATGTCTCCTACATATCTTATTAGTACATAGATATTTTTCTTTTACCCCTTTTTTTATGTTTGATAGATATTTATTTACTTTGATCTTGCCTTCATTTCTAAGCTTTACAGTCAACATACAAATATACAAAGCCTGGTTTGTTTTTACTTTATGTTTTCATATTTGCCTTCCTTTCTATTCTTGACTGCATACTACCTTACAGTTTCATTCATTTCCTTTTGCATGGCTTATTACTTTACATAACTATGTGTTTGTGGATATAAACCTATTTTTAGTTATGTTTGTATACTTTATTACTTTGCCTTAGTTAGTAGTTATTTGTTTATAAAGTTTTAACTTATGGATTTAGTTTTATCTCTAATACAAGTGCTTGTTATTATTTCACTTATAATTTTAAAACTTAAATTATCAATACTAAATTTACTTATTATTATTTCAAACTTATGTTAATTTTTTTATAAGACTTATTTTATTTTAAATTTACAATCATAGCTTTCCAAAATATGTGTATATATAAACATAAATTTAAAATAACAATTCCTATTTATTTAAAATCCATTGTAAAGATATTACATTATTAATATTGTTTAAAAATAACTCATTGTTAAATTAAAATAATTTATAAAAGAAATCATCTCTTTATTACTTATTTCCATCAAGCTATATAAAAATAAACCCTCTTTGTTAATCTTATTTAAATTCAAACTTAAGCTAAAATAAATTTAAAACAGTCAATATTTATCTTAAGTATTTAAAACCATACAGTTATTTATTTAATAGTTTAATATCAAGTTTCCTAATTACTAAAAATATTAAAATTAGAAAACATGTTTTACTTGTTAAATTTAAAACAAAGCTTACCTATTTACAATATATGCAAATATATATATGTATATACATTATAAATAGAAACAATTTAAATTAGCTTTTAAAAGATAAATTATCAGTTAAATATTTATTTAAAAGAAGATTATTAAATCAATTCAAATTATTTACAAATATTACCAAATCAATTTAATTTTAACGCAGATTATTAAATTTATATTGCCAAAATTTCCGGGATATCACATTCCTCCCCCTTAAAAGAATTTCATCCTCGAAATTTAAAGCAAACGTAATTTAAGAATTCAATTAAAGATTTAAATTTTAAGCACGAGCATATATCAATCAGATGCTAGCAATCATAGCAACCAATTTATCCAATCAAACAAATCTCTCTATCTAGACAAAATTAGGATAGATCTATCTAGAGTCCCCCAGGTATAATACCGGGATACTCGCTCTATAGAATCCAAACAATCAATGCTACTAAGCTACAGAGCTTCCACTCATCTAGATTTACAAAACAAGACAGGATATCAGACTACAGACAAGTCTGAATCAACAACCAAAACTCCCTGAACTACTGGTTCTACAACCAAAGATAGATCTTACACGTACTCCCTCAGAGATACGTGAAACACAACGAATTCCAGTTATCCAAACTGACAATTCAATCCTAAAGACCAAACACTTATCCAAAATCAAATCTCTGACTTGGGAATCCAAATTCCTCCGTCTCTTATCCACAAAACTCTTCGGACGATCCTGTGTTGCCTACATCTTTCCTGGTCAGCTCAACCCTTGCTGATGTCCTTAGAAACAAATTGAACCAAAGACAATCCAACGAAATGATCTTGTCAATATCAACCAAAATGAGAACATAACTCTATTCCAAAATCAGAAGACAGATCTCACTTCTCACGTCCGAAAAAGATAAAACAGGTGCACTCCAATCTGGCCTTAGATCCTGATAAATTTCCTGTAGAACTCTCCAATTCAAACATTGCAACATCCAATTGCTTCCAAACTAAAACAGCTGCCACCATGCTTCCACTGCGCAACTCTGACTGAACAAATGAAAATGCTGAAGTCAAACATAGACTGGACAACACATTCCAACATTAGGGTACCACAGATCAAAAAAAAGAAAACTCAGAAGTTCCTCCAAAACCTGAGCTACTTTACCAAACTCAATAACCATCCTATTACTAAGTTGATCCATCGGTACCACTTATGAAATCCAGTCGATACTAAACTCAATCTTCAGATGTGGACAAAACTCTGACTTCCTAAAGACATCCAGAAAAATTCTAAAAATCCAAGAGAACACTCAAACTATCGCAAGTCACTTTTTTGATCAATCCAGCCTAATTCCAAAAATACTGCTCTCTCTTTACAAATCAGAACAGCTTACACTTAGCTAGTCAATCCATCGAAGAAATGGAATCACTCTGCAGCTTTTAAACTCCACTGTTGACTCAGAAGCCAAAGACTACCTAATCCAAAGCTCTTCGAGAAACTCGGGCCTCAAACTAAGTAGAACCACCTTGCTGAACATAGCCACAACACCGAGCAGATACACTTCCTTAACTTGTTCCAAAGAAATATCTTCGGAGACATCCATAGTCACTGTGTCTCATCACACAGCTACTACCTCTCGAGGTATCAAGATATCATGACTTGCTTCTGTCCAACCGACAGATCCAAACTCTTACACTTCAAAAATGAACTCCGAACCTTAACAGATTTCCTTCAAAGATCGATGAAATCCTTACACCACCCAAAGCTCACTCGAGATGGTATTAGGTCTACAGTCTCGACAAATACACTTCCAACCTCAAACATTCAAACCCAACCATTGGTAGTCGTGTTACACACACCACTACCCTATCTATCTTTATAGCTCATTGGAAAACCGGATCTGGTAATCCAATAAATAGGTAGAAATATATATATATATATATATATATATATATATATATATATATATATATATATATCAAAATTACAAATACGCTCTCTCAAGAAAGGAAACACTCAAGAGCCTAGGCATTCACTCAACCTAGCGCTCTGATACCAACTGTGACGACCCAGGTTTCTGACCCCAGAAATCCATTTCATCATGAAGAAAGAAAGGGATGAGAAAATAGAAAAGAAAGAGAAGAAAGAACAACAACATCAGAATCTCACAGCGGAATGGAACAAAATATAATAGATCAAATAACTATTACATAGTTTTACATCTATTAGAGTTATACAGATCTTACAACACATACTAGACATTTATAGACACCTGTCTAGTTAATACAACTCGATACAACTCAAACAAATAACTCAAAGATACCAACACAACGGAACTATATATATATCTACAACGCTGATGCCTCTTGCTCCATTGCTCCTCCAGAATTCGTCAAAGCCAAACTGAATCCCTTGGCTACTCGTAAAAATTTGAGTACCCAAGAGTTTAGGAAAAACAGAAATAAACTTCGGGTCAGACATGGGTCTGGTGTGAGTAACAGGTTAAAGTTGCTTAATTTTGAAAACCTTTGAAACAAAAGGTATCAGGTAAGACTTCCCACACATAAACATGGGTACGTTTTTACCTTACGCTAACCAAAACATTTGATAGGAAATTTAGTGATATTATAATAGGTCTAGGGTTTTCAAGTAAATAGAAAATAGCCGAAATTGTTACATCTATTAAATTCGAGCTACTAGCCACAAAAGTGGGTAATACAATCAAATCCGATGGCACTTATTGGATTTTGGATTCCATACGATGGCAGGGCAACTGGGGTACCACCCGTCACAGTACGGGGCCTAGATCAACGTACCGAGGATCACTCCCGATCCCCTACAACACAAGGTCGGAACCATTCCTTACTGTACACTCCCGAACAAGATAACCCCGGCAGTTGTTGCAATCAACCGCCCACACAGCCGAAAAATAAAGGGACATCTAGACAGGGGTATGTCTCATCCTGCTTGGGCATGACCCACCTAACCTTGTTGCACCTCCCCTGTTTTAGCCATTCCCGGTTGCTGAGGCTTGAGGTCACGATTACCTTTAGAGAATACATTTCTTAGAATGCTCATCGCTCACCTGACGATGTTCTAAAAGCATTCAATCCATACAAGTTCGTTCCCGGTTCGAACGAAACCGAAGGCATTATCTCGTTACACTCATTTTGGAATTACCCTCAGAGTTAACAACAATAACCCTTGCACTCTGAATCTTCATCTTCACTTCAGATTCACGACCTATCGTTAATTTGGATCGATGTGGTTTTCGGATGTCCAAATATGGAAACCCGATCCCGGTCTCATCGAAATCCAAAACGTATCTTTTAAGGCCATGTTGTTTTAAAGTTAAAACAATTCAATTCAATATTATCAATATACACACAGATAGGTAATTCACATCTCATGATAGATAATCACATTATCATCATAAAAGATAGTTAATATTATCATCCAAACAGATACTTACTATTATCATACTTAAACCATACATCCATTCACATAGATATTACTCATCTCATATCTGAGATCACAATCAATCAATGAAATATGAATATCATTCATCCATAAGCAATGATTTATAATTATACCATTTATAATTAATTTAAAATGGACTAAATTAACTACTTCTATCTCTAATTAATTTAAAGTAAATTAAATTAATTACTTCATCTATAAATCCTACTTATACAATCATTAATTAATTATAAATCACATTAGTTAATGATCCATTAAGTATTCATCTTAATTAAACACCTTTGATTAATCATTTCCTAATTCTAATAACTAATTAATCTTTATTTAATTTCACAAATTAATTATTTTAAATCATTCATAGTAATTAACATATAATTACTTCATTTATTAATTACATTTATCCTTAATTAATTTCATAAATTAATCACCACCTTATTAATTATTCCTTATTTAAACAATTCTCAATTACATCATTAATTATATTAATTAATGATCTCTAATTTAGATTTAAATTAAATTAATTTATTTAAATTAATTACATTAAGCGATTTATCTTTAATTAAACACAATTATTAATCACCTTTGAATAATAACAAACCAGTAATTAACTACCCTTACTTATTAACAAATTAATTATCCCATAATTAATTATCTCCATTACTTAATCCTTTGATTAATTTCAAAAGTAATTATCCAAATTACTTCATTTACAAATCATCTTGTATTAATTACATCAAGTAATTAACATTTAATTACTTCCTTAAGTAATTATGCTCCATTAATTACACTAGGTAATTTTACTTTCAATTTATCAAATGACTATCTTAAATTAATTAAACTAAATTAATTAACTTAATTTAGTCATATTATTAAAATTTATTACAATAAGTAATTAATCTCTTAATTACCTTTATCAAGTAATTACACCGAACAATTTACAATAGATTATCTAAATTAATTAATCTAATTAATTATCAAAATTTATCACATTAATTAATTAATTAATAATCCTTTGTTAATTATCTTCATTAACTAATAATATTTCTTAATTTACTTCTTAATTAATCTCTAGTTATAAATTAATCTAAATTACTAATTTATAAATTAAATACATAAGTCATTCCTTAATTAACTTATCCATTAAATCATTTTAATATCTAAATTATTTCTAAGATAATTTATTTCTTTATTAATGACTCCCTTAATATTAAAGTGTATTAGAACATTACATTTTAAATTTTAAATTCAAATTCCATTTTGAATTTAAGATTCAAATTGATTATTGTTTAAACATTTACCAAATTTAAATTCAATTTATAATCTTTTAAATAAATGTAAATAACATTTATTACTTACATATGAACTTATATAAGAAAAGCCTTTAAATTCAACTACCTAAATCTTTATTTAAATTTAAACTTCCAAAATACATTAATATTTTAACTTGCAAATTCAAGTAAAACAATTTATTTAACTTCCATTCAACAATCCCTTTAAAAAGAACTATGTCAAAATCAATTCAAATATTTATTTGAAACAAATTACCTTTAAAAAAGACTATTTGATTTAAACTTGTTTTATATATTTAGATTTAAAAACTGATTTGAATTTCAGATTTGAATTCAAGAAAAACTTGAATTCATTATTTTAACTTTGAATTTAAAACTTTTGTTTAACTTGCTTTTAGAAACTTGGTTTTAAATTCTTGATTTAAAATCCAAATTCATTTTTAAAAACTTAGATTCAAAAGTTCATTTGAATCTATACTTTGAACTTTAAATTTTAAAACACAGTTTAAATTTTTGTTTCAGATTTTAAATTAAATTTTAAAATCTGAAACTGTCAGGTTTTTAAACCTGAAAAAAATCCACATTTAATTATTTTAAAACTTTATTTTTATTTCAGATTTGAATTCAAGAATAAATTTGAATTCATTCTTCAACTGGATTTAAACTTGTTTAAATCTCTTATTTATTTTTAGGTTTCATTGAATTTGTTTAAAAACAAATTTTACTTCTAAGTTTTTACAAAAGCCTGAACAAACACTAACTCGACGCGAAGCAAAAATGCCTCGAGTCTTCCCTCCTTCTGCTTCGAGTCACATACTCGAATGACTCGAGTATGCCCCGAGTCAAAATACCTTGCACCCAACCAAAAATTTCTCATTACTTCAATGGGCACGGTGCACGTGCACCGTGGCTCCAGCCACCTCCGGCCACCCACTAGAACTTCAACACGACGTCGACCATCACCAGATACGATCACGACCTCCCAAAGCCATCATGGCAACTCGAATCGAAAACGAGTTCGAAAATCAAACCTGGAAACTCGACATGGCCTATCACCCAAAATCTGGAAAAACGTCACGCATACCTAATGCCGATCACCAAAAAATCAGTGACTCCGGCCAACCCCTTGCCTACGACTAAGCTTCCACCCCTCAAAAACGTAAAGCACTCGATCAACTGTAGAGAGCGAGCTGATCGAATTTCCTAGCCTTGTTAAAACTAGGGCTCCAAACAAAAATCCACAGCTGCTACCTCCTCAATGAAATGCATCCCCATCAGGCATTTTACCTGTCAACACTGATCACTCCTCCATCATCAAGCAGAGCCCCGACCCCTCCAGTCCCAAAGATCAACAGTGAAACCCAAATTTTAATATTTTGTTCAACCCAAGACTGCTCTTCTAATTCCAAACTAAAAATTATGATGTTTAGTTCAAAAATCATATTATAATTGTTGTTTCCAATTTATAATACTGAATCTATAAATTACAAAGTTTGAGATTCTACTTTGTTTATCATACACTGTTGTTTTTATATTCCTCAGACACTCAGACTTGAAATTTAACTTAATCAAGCTTCTAAACATTAATCCATAATAAATCAAACAGCTTTTGTTTTGTAGCTAAGTCCTAATAACAATTAACTGAAGAGAATATGAATTTAAATCTAAAACAGGAAACTGGAAATTAAACAGAGAATGTTCATATGGAAATAAACATGCACAAGCAGATTTCTTTTCATATATACATGCTACAATATTTATCACAAAAAGCATGTAACCATATTCATTCTTAGATTTAAAAAGAAAATGGTGTTACTCACCATAGATTGATGAACACAGAGCCTCTGGTTTTGATTTTGAAAAAGCTTGAAACTGATATGAATTGCTTTGTCTCAGGTTGAAAAAGAATAATGCACAGGCTCTTGATTTTGCAAATGATTACAGGCTATTGGCTTGATAAAAATGAAGTCTTTGATCTGGTCTTAAGGAAGTTGTTCACAGATTTGAAAGAATGCAGTCTCGGGTTTGCAAAGTTGATTGAATTGTTGTATGATGTTGTTTAAGTTTGTAAAAATGAAAATGTTTGCTACTTGTATATTTTCAGGTTTGCTATGTCTTGAACGAACTAAAATAAGTAGGCATGTATATAAAGAAGTTTACAGGGTAGGTGATATCTGGGTTAGCAAATTTGCAGGTACAATTATGTGTTTTTTGTTTATATCAGGCAAGATTATATTTGTTAGGGAGGCTGAAATGATCTTATACAATTCGAAATGACTTTGTTAGCTGCTAAGAAATGGAAGCATTTAATGCTAATGTACTTAATGTCTCCTACATATCTTATTAGTACATAGTTTTTTTTCTTTTGCCCATTTTTTTATGTTTGATAGATATTTATTTACTTTGATCTTGCCTTCATTTCTAAGCTTTGCAGTCAACATGCAAATATACAAAGCTTGGTTTGCTTTTACTTTATGTTTTCATATTTGTCTTCCTTTCTATTCTTGCCTGCATACTACCTTACAGTCTCATTCATTTCCTTTTGCCTGGCTTATTGCTTTACATAACTATGTGTTTGTGGATATAAAGGTATTTTTAGTTATGTTTGTATACTCTATTACTTTGCCTTAGATACTAGTTATTTGTTTATAAAGTTTTAACTTATGGATTTATTTTTATCTCTAATACAAGTGCTTGTTATTGTTTCACTTATAATTTTAAAACTTAAATTATCAATACTAAATTTACTTATTATTATTTCAAACTTATGTTAATTTTTTTATAAGGCTTATTTTATTTTAAATTTACAATCATAGCTTTCCAAAATATGTGTATATATATAAACATAAGTTTAAAATAACAATTCCTATTTATTTAAAATCCATTGTAAAGATATTACATTATTATTATTGTTTAAAAATAACTCATTATTAAAATAAAATAATTTATAAAAGAAATTATCTCTTTATTACTTATTTTCATCAAGCTATATAAAAATAAACCCTCTTTGTTAATCTTATTTAAATTCAAACTTAAGCTAAAATAAATTTAAAACAGTCAATATTTATCTTAAGTATTTTAAACCATACAGTTATTTATTTAATAGTTTAATATCAAATTTCCTAATTACTAAAAATATTAAAATTAGAAAACATGTTTTACTTGTTAAATTTAAAACAAAGCTTACCTATTTACAATATATGCAAATATATATGTATATACATTATAAATAGTAACAATTTAAATTAGCTTTTAAAAGATAAATTATCAGTTAAATATTTATTTAAAAGAAGATTATTAAATCAATTCAAATTATTTACAAATATTACCAAATCAATTTAATTTTAGCACGGATTATTAAATTTATATTGCCAAAATTTCCGGGATATCACAACGAAAGAAATCAAGTCCTGAGAAACAAGCAAATAAAATATACGAAGTGGAACAAGTCAGTGATCAATCTCATGCATTCAAGCAAAATCAATGGCTGAGCTAAATTAAATGACAAATTAAAATTAAAGAAATTGTAGCAATTCGATTCCTATTTAACCCTAACATCATCGGAAGACCATTGATTTTAACCAAGCTAAACAGTAAAGCAAAAGTAACAAATTATATACCAATTCATAGTCGAACACGATCAAATTGAAGGAGCCGTGTTCGAATTGAATAAATAGTTGATTGTCGAAGAAAATCAGAGGAATAGCAATTGTAATCGACAAACAATCAGTCGGCTTCATCAATTTTTCACAAGCCCTAATTTTCGCACAGAGGAACGAACGAGCAAGAAGCCATTTTCGCAAATAAAGAAGAAAGCAAGCCGACATAACATAGTAGAAAGAAAAAGGGGGTTTCTTTTAAATTTAGGTAGGCATTAAATTTTCACTGGGCTTCTATTTTTAAAATTAGGGTGTTTGTTTTTAAATTGTTTTTCATTTAAACCGTTGTAAATTCTAGTCATGTGAGTAGGGGACGAACTACGACGGTGTAGTTCGAGAATTCACAACTCAGTGGCTAAATTGTGGTAGGGTTTTGAGCGTAGAGTTAGGTTAGTCAATAGTGGGTATCGCGAGTTTACGTGTATAAGCATCTGACTACTTAATTTCTAGTAGAAACCTTGGGGGCAGCACGTAGGCAGGGTTTTGCCGAAGCTGGGTAAATCTGTATGTTCTATTTCTGCATTTATTATTCTACTATTATCTATGCTGCTATTACTGCTATATCTGAGTTGAAATTGTTTTATATAAACTTCCACAATAATTTTTATAATTAATAGTATCACCCTATTCTGCCCCCCTCTAGGTTGAAATCAATCCTATAAATGGTATCGGAGCTAGGAATAAAAGCCATTTTTTTTAAAAAAAATTAATTTTTTCAACGACCAATTTTCATTTTACAAGTTTGAATTTTAAAAAAGGCTTCTTTTAATAATGCTTTTACAGAGGGTAGGTCTAATATTATTCCTCCTATTTTTTATGGATCGGATTTTTTGAATTGGAAATTAAAAATGGAATTTTATTTAAAATCTGTTAATATTAAATGTTGGGATATTATTGAAAATAGGTGTGGTATAATAGACGAGAAAATTACTTCGATTAATGCTCTTGCTATGCATATTCGATATAATAGGTGTATTTTCGACCATTTATCGAGCCACAAGTTATAAAAGGGTGTAATACATTTGTTATACTTTAAAAACAACATATGAAATGTTCAAGGAAACACTTTTATGTTGGAAATTATTAAATAAGTAAAAGAACAATAATAATAATTTTTATATTTGAAAATATGAAAAGATGGGTTAAGTACATAAGTGAACAAAAGTACCAAGAATGCCCAATAATCCACCATTTTTTTATATGGATTTACACAATGGAGGTTTAGATAAGATGATAGAATGAAAATGGAGGTTAAGGGTATTTAGGTCTCTAGAATTTTCACTCATTTATAAAAGAAAAGTTTTTTTAACTTTTCATTTATTTTCATCTTTATTTTTATTTCCTATCTCCGTTTTTACTTCTCTTTCTTCATTTTAATATCATAAAAATCTTGTATTTTAGTCTAGAGTTGGAGATCTAGTAGTAAAAATGATTTGTATATAAAGAATGAGGATGTTCGACCCTCAAAAATCAACATTAATATGTCCACTGTATTGCACGTCGAATAATCGAATGTTGGAAAACCTGATTGTTAGGGAAAAAGAAAGAAGAAAGAAGATAAGAAGAATACTACACAACAAGAATCTCACAGCAGAACGAAAAATCTATAATATACATCAAGTCTTTACACAAAAGAAAAACTATAATATGTATGTACTGTAACGACCCGTAAATTGTAGTAGTTTTATTTATGTAATTAATTGAATTTTGATGGTTTATTTATTCAATAAACTGAAATTTTATGAAAATTAAATAATAAGATTTTGAAGTAAAAATTTAATAACTGGATTACGTCTACTTAAACATAGCAACCAGTAAATTTTCATCGGATAATGTTAAAGTTTATTTTATTGTGCAATTCTATTTAAATCGGTTAAAGTTGATGATAATAAAATATTTTTCCAAACCTGAATATTTTTCTATAGAAATTTTTTAAAGCATCTTCTGACTAAGACGTCATTTTTCATTTTCCCAAATTCGGGCTTCTTTAGCTCCGTCAGGCTTATTTTTCTGCGTTTTGTTGCATTTTCCACTAGTAGAAAATTAGAATTTTGATAATTCAATCATACCACTGATATCCGTATGCCATTTTGATCATCTCGTCGTGCTGATCTCTGCGGCATATTCAACTCCGTGTTTTGAAGTTTAAAACGCTACGGGATCTGTAAACGTCGGCAATCGTATCGGTAACTAGTCGTGTTTATTGGTTCTTGTACCCTTCCATTTCCTACTGTATAAACCCAATAGCCGTTGTTATTATTTCTGGTCCAACTTCCAACTTTTATTATTCCCAAAATTGCAGCCTTTCTGTTGCTTTTCCCAAGTTAATTTATTCCAGTCTGCTTACAATTTTCTTCTCTATTCATTACTATTCTTGCCAAACAAATAGGTTATAAGTATATTATATGATTCACTATTCCCTGAGACAACTCATTTTCTTTCCTCTTCAAATTCCTCCCCTCGACCAGATCTGGCCTCACCCGCATCTTTCTCTTCCCCTTGAAATTCGTCGCCACGCAACCACTCAACACACCCTGTACCAAACCGACCTCCACCTAATCAACTATGCTCGCCTCCCCTAACCCGAACATCTCTGCCGCTGTTCCGCAGCCGAACACGCAAGCCGAAGCTTACGCCTCCTCTCCGCACCCAGTTACCGAGCTTCCCTTGTTCGCTTGTGCCACTACTGCCGCCCACCACCATGTGAGACAACAACCCTCATGCGGCTTTCCATACTCAGATCTGACCGTGACAAGCACCTTCCACAACCCACCGAATGTTGCTCGCCTTCATCTCCTCTGCTCGAACCAACGTCCGCCCATCCACTCATGTTTGGCCACCTCAGCTCGAGCCCATCACCGAGCTGCGGCACAAACTCATCGACCACCACAACCGTTCTCCCTCCGATCTCCGCCTTGCTTCCTCCCACCGCCCGTGCCACGCAGCTTAGGCCGAGCTTAGGAGCTTGCCCAAACTTCCCTCTAGGCTCGTAAACTCCAACTTTTATTTTTCTGTACTTTGAGTTGTGCCTTACCGAGCCTCTTCAAGTTTTGTAAGTACATATACATCCGGTTGTTATGGTTAACTATATATACATATTAACTGTTTCATTTATATTTTTTTAGTTATAAAATATTAACAGTTTCATTTATATGTTTGCATTGTTGACCTAAATTTTTTAAAATGAAATATAGTGTGAGTTGTCATCTAGTGTATGTATATGTTATAGTGTTCCAGATTTTAAATGAAGTATGGTATGTCGATTTTAAATAATGTACTTAGTCTATTTATATAATAGTATATTATGGCATACGCCTGTAAATTTTATTGTATGTATAAAGGGTTTTCATGCGCATATTTATAATATAAGTTGTAAAAGAATATTGGTGTTGATTTTTGATGTTGTGTGTATATCATTGTGTACGTATAAAAGATTTGAAATAAATGTAATATGTTTTGTTAAGTATACATGTTATGTAAGTCTGGTTTATATTTTTATGGCTACAGTATTTTAAATATATAAATATTTCTTACGCAAGTTTGAGTTATACAGTGTTTTTAAAGTATACAATATAATATATGTATAAATTTTTACTGTTTATGAAAATATATAAATTTTTAAGTGTTGTTAAAGTGTTGCTATATATAGGTTGGAATTTTTGCTTACAGTACACTTTAATGTATTGGGTTATTAATAGTTAAATATTTTATACATTATAAAGTTGTTCTGTGATTTTATAAAAATAAATAGATGTCAGTTTTTATATGTGTTACTAGTTATATAATCTTTGGGTTTGGTTATATATTGGTTGCGTAGAATAGTTATATAGGCTGTTTACGTAATTGTTTACAAGTAATATTCATTTTTTTAATTATTACTATACAGATTCTCTATTTTATATGTGTTTATTATTATTCAAAATAATATGTGTTTAAATTAATATTGATTTCATGGAAATAATAATAATAATATGTTTAGCGTTGCTGTTCTATCAAATTTATTCTGATTTGTTTTATCGATCCTGTTATCAGCCTTGTCCGTCGTGCCTGTTCTCTCCGTCGAATCGTGTCCAATTTGCTTTGTTACGAAGTTCGTGTTCGAATTCGTAACTCACTTCATTGTCCATCCTCTCTAGCCTCGGAAGGTGAGCAATCACTCACGATTAATGTTCTTATATTTATTAAATTTGATTTCAATTGGAACAACAATTGAAATATGCTGCTGTTAGTTATTTACATTGTTATATATATGTCATTATATGTTATCTGTTCAACTGTGACATCTGACGCCTTTATCTGTTATTTATAATGATGATATATGCCCACTATATTATTATCATATCTGTTATCACTTTGCAAGTTCCTTGTTGGTATAGAATTCATTATGGGTTGAAATGATACATACCCAAACGGACTTTAGAATATGAGAAAATCATTATGGGTTGAAATGATAAACCCAAGCGATTTAGATTGAATTGAATTTGGGATTACAGGGTGAAATGATATATACATATATATATACATATATATATATATAGACACACACACACACACACCCTTATATATTTAAATTGCATATTGAAATGATAAATATCTGTATCACTTGATATAGGATAGAAAATTATATACGGTCACAGTTGGTCTATATATAAATAATTTGAAATGATTACTATGGTTTTGGAAGGAAATATATGGTTTTATATAAATATTGATTTAGATATTATATAAATACTATTTTATATATAGTTAATTTCTGATTTTAAGCTATGCATAAATTTGTTTTAATATAAAATAGGCATAATAATAAAGTTTGATTTTATTAAAATATAATATGGTTAAGTATTTGTTTAAATTATATTTTAATATAGAGTTTATAATGATTTAATAAATTAAGGTTGAGAAGATAGATTTGAAATTGATTTGAAATTGTATTTAACTAAGAAATATATTTAATTAGAAATCGATTTGAAACTTAAGAAATTTGAGATTTGAAAGGATATGATTTTTATAACTTGAGTTGGTTCAAGGTGATTTAACGAATATTACAAGTTTAAATGAATTGTAGAAAATATTTAGTCATTTGAAATTTGGGGTTTTATTTTAATGATAATGGATTTAGTATGTAAATATTTCAAAATAAATAATAGTAAAGTGAATTTGATATATATGTGGAATTATCAAATCTAGTTTTGAAATGTTTGAATATTTAAAGCTTTGAAAATATTGGAATTTAAATGGTTTATTTTGTGGTTCAAAATCTGTATTTGAAATCGGTATAATTTGAAATGGTTTATTGAGAAAGTAAAATAAATTAAAATTGATGATTTGAGATTTGATTAAATTTGAATTTTGGAATTTGAGATGGTGTGAATCAATTTGTGAAATTTGAGGAAGCTATTTTATTATATAAAGTATTTTTAAATTTTATTTAAAACTATTTATATATGTTACTTTATAAATTTATTTCATATAAACTATTTTAATATAAATTATTTTGATATAAACTATTTTAAATTATAAACTATTTTATTATATATATTATTATTTATATTTAATACAGTTAAGTGGGAAGTGTTATAATTCCAAAGCATTATGATTTCTAAATTTTGATTTCCAAAGAATTATGATTTCCAAAGTGTTTGATTTAGAAAGGGTTATAACTTTGAAGTACGAAGATTTTGTAAATGGATATATTTGAGATGGATATATTTAAATGGAAATGATATCGTATTTGATTTTGAAATGAAAGTGATATCATATTGATATGGTTTTGAAATGGCAATGATATTTGGTTTGAAATATAAACTATTTTGAAGTTTATTAAATGACCAATCTGTAATATCCCGGAATTTATGGCAATATAAATTTAATAATCTGTGTTTAAATTTAAATTAATTTGATATTTTTTGTTAATAAATTGAATTGATTCAATAATCTTCTTTAATAAATAATTGATTAGTGAATTTATTTTTAACAAGCTAATAAATTATTTTCCATTTATAATATGTGTATATATTTATACATATTTTAAATAGATAAGTTTAGTTTTTAAATTTAACTGATAAAGCAAATTTTCTAATTTTAATATTTTGAATTTGGAAAATTATGATTTATTTTTGAATTAAGCTTTTCAAAAACTATTTCAATAAAATAACTATATGATTTTATATATATATAAGATAAATGTTTTATTTGTTTAAGATATTTTGACTTAAGTTGTATATTAAAATAAGTTATAAAAATGTTTATTTTATTCTTTTTAAAATAGTGATTAATAATCATGATTTGTAAATTAAATATGAGAATTTAAATTACAATTTACAAATGAAACATTTATTCATTTAAATAACAAATAAATTACAATCTCTTTTATAAATTTATTGTAAATGATTAAAAATATTATTTTCAAGTCATTCATTTGTATATTGTTTTTATTTATAATAATACTTTTTTTGTTCTTTAAAAATTATTTATATATTTAACTAAGTATTAAAGAGCTAATTAATTAAGTTAAACTTTCGTTAACACTTAGTTAAAAATACTAATTATTTAAAATGACATGTGTAAGTATATTAAGGCATAAGTTAACATGTGTTGAGTGATTAAATAGGTAAATTAACAAGTGTTTAAATACAAGACATGTGTCAAAATTCAATTTTTATTTTCTTTAATTTTAATTTATCATAAAAAAAATTATATAAACTTACAATTTTTCTCATTCCTTTCTTTTCTCATTTTCATTTCATAAACAAAGAAAATTTGTAACATTTTCAAGATTTTCAGATTTAAATCAAATGAAACCTGAAAACCACTCTTCATACTCATAATCCAAACACAAACCATCTTCAAAAACATCATGCATAGCAAATCTGTTCCAAAAGCCTGGATTCTCCTCTTCAAAAAGCAAATTAAAGCATCTGTATTTCCTTCTTTAAAATCAGGAAATAATGCAAACAAACCTGCATGCATTTCTTTCTGCAATCTGCAACCTGGGAAATTTGCCTCTGCATACAACTATCTTTCAGCAAGCAAGCATTTAAGTTTAAGGTTGATAAAGCAGCAATTAAAGCAAGTTAACAACATTCAAACAACTCGAGTCTTAAAGTTGTTTTCAAACAAGTTTGCAAAGGGTTCAGAGCTTTCAACTGTGCTCTGTCTGCATGATTAAAAAGGTGAGTAACTCAAATTTTTAAAAAAAATTAATTTAACAGGTAAAAGTTGTTTTCATGTTTTTAATAAGAAATGAATTTACAATATGATTTTGCTGTGAATACATATATGTGAATGTATTTCTGCGTGCATGCTATTATCTGTCATATTTCTGTTCCTTAAATTTCAAACTTCTGTTGGATTTAAAAATCCATTTCCTCCTATTGTAACCTTTGTTATGATCTAGAATGTAAACTAAAATTGATTGTTAGGGCATAGAGAAAGTTTTAAAATTTATATAAGTTGAATAAACTTTTGTTTTTCCTGGAAATATAATATAACAGAGTAATAATTTATATAAGATGGAAATTCAAACTTTACAAATCAATGTTTCAGGATTATAATTCAAAACATCGTTCAAAATTATGATTTTTAAAAGTAATATTACAAGTTATAATGCTTAATCCAATGTGCAGTTTTAAATTCATTGTATTTTACATATTGGATGAGCACTGTTGATTTATATGATCGTTTGGGTTAAAATTGTTTCTGGAAGAGTAGGAGATATTAGAGATGTTGGGAAAATTATTGGATTGGATTGAAATTCATTTTTGATGTTGTGACTTGGATTTTAAGTTTTGAACCCTAGTTTCATTGTGGCTAGAAAATTTGATCATTCCGGCAAGTATACTTGTTCGAGTTGCTTGGGGTCTTGGGCATTGGAAGATGGTGAGTTGCCGAAGGATTCGCCGGAGTTTGAGTGGTGATGGTGGTCGGAGATTCAGGGGGAAACTTGTTGACAGGCTTGGTTTTGAGTTCTGTGCCTGTTCCAGTTTGTTTTCAGGTTAGATTTTGACCTCGATTTTAATTTCGAAGGTGAAGCTGGGTAATGGCGATGTATATGGGATGCCTGGGTGATCGATGACTTGTTCTAGTCATCGGAGTTGATAGGAGGAGGTCGGCGTCGTTGTACAGGTGCACAAGGGGTGGTGATTGCAGGTGTATTGTTGAATTGGGTTACATTTTTGGTGCCTTGCATGTGTCTCGGGGAATTTGGGTTGTAGCTCGAAGCATATAGGTTACTGACTCGAAGTAAATAGAGGGTAGGCTCGAGTAAAAAATTTGTTTCAGGTTTTCAATATAAACAGAAACCTGTTTCCTGTGACGACCCGAAATTTCTAACAGTTTAAATTGGAATATTTAATTGATTTAAAATATTTAAAAGTTAATTTTAACTTGAGTTCAAGATATCAATATTTACTTGTAATTAAATCAATGAATTATCTAGTTCAAATATTGAATTTAATAAGTGAAATTGGGTGAATTGTTGAATCTCAAATTTCTAAGCCTGTTTAAATAATTTGAAGGCTTATAAAATTTATAATGATGATACTGAAGATAATAGAATGGTTGAAATTTAATTTAATGGTAATTTGTTCAATTTTAATAATATATCGTTTAAATTGGAATTTAAAAATAGCCTTCCGAGGCACAGTCTCGGAATTCGACGAAACCAGTTCCATTGGATCCGTAGTAGTTAGTTAATATTGGATTACAATTTTCATAGCGTTTGGATTTACCCTTTGCTCGTACGGGTGAGAAACGCGTTAAAATTAAAATCAATAATTTAATATTTTAAATCGACTAAAATGCTAACTTTGACGTACGATCAAATCAGCCTCTGAAACACGTTCCATTGTGTTCGGAATGTGGGTAAAACCTTATAATCATCAAGCGGCCTTCCTTAAGAGGAGTTCGAAATTTTTATTGGCAAATTACGAGACGTTTTGAAATTTTATAATATAATAAAATTTAAAGTCAGGGGTCAAAGATATTTTTTTAACTTGTACGCAAGAAGCTTCTCACCCGCCTATTTCTATTTCCTCGTCTACCTTACAAATCAATAAGCAGATCAAAAAGAAAAGAGAAAAAATGGCCGAAGCCTTCGTCAATAAAAAAAAAAGAAAACACATGGCCTCTCCTCTTTCCTCCTCCTTAGAACGAAATCGAATTCATGAAAAAAAATAGGAATGGCTGCTAAATTAAATCGCTCCCTCTTCCTTTCGTTTTTTATTAATCGCCCCAAAACATAATTGAAAATCAGAGCCGAGCCAGCTCGTACTCGCGCGCGCGGCAGGCGACTAGGGTTTCGATTTCGGCGGCTCGCCTGTAGCTCGCGTGCGATGGTTGGTGGTGGCGATGTCACGAAGGTCACGTGGGGGAGATGGGTACTGTGCGACAGGGGAGCGGCGGCACAAATCTGAGAAATGAGCTGGGGTTTTCGGCGATTGGTCGTTCGCGATTCAGTGATTAGTGTAGTCGGTGATGATTAATTTCGAGGCAGAGGCATTGTTCGAGCAGTAAGGTATATTTGCTTTATTATAATTTATTTTAGTTTCTATAGACATATTTTTATCAACTCACATATTTTATTTAAACAGTAAGAATATAATAGATGCATGATTTTTAAAATAGGAAACCTTAAATGTTGGTAGAGTTTGAAGAAAATTAGTGGATTCTTAAATAGGTATAAACTTGTAAATTAAATTGTTTACCAAAATTTAACGGTAAAGTTAAATTTAGAGTTTTATTATCCCAGTAGAGTTCATTTCAAAAATGAGAACAATTATTTAAAATTAGTTAATTAAAATTTATTTAAAGAAAAAATAATTGTCAAGTTAGATCAAGTTATTAATAAATTATAAAATGTTTATACTAGGTTGAAACCGTGAAGCCAAGCCGAGATTGGATCGGATTTGCAAATCGAAAATCAAAGGTGAGTAATCTCACGCTTCTGGATTTTGATTTAAATTTAAATAGTTAAATTTAAATATTTGGT
This sequence comes from Allium cepa, assembly GCA_030765085.1. Taxonomy (NCBI): domain Eukaryota; kingdom Viridiplantae; phylum Streptophyta; class Magnoliopsida; order Asparagales; family Amaryllidaceae; genus Allium; species Allium cepa. The sequence continues at coordinate 857,616,229 of CM060943.1, forward strand.
TGGATGATTGAATTGATTTGATGTGCACTGTAAATTGATGATCTGTTGATTTTGGTTTTGGTTGTTTCTCGAGTTAATTGTTGCGTAACTCGAAGTATTAGGAATTTCAAGTTGTTTTAAACTTAAAACAATGAATAAGAAAATGTTTCCGTTTTAAAAAGTTACTAAAGGCTTAATAATTTGTGATACATTAAATTAGTAGGGTAATTAAATGGATAAATAAATAATTCAATTAATTAATGATTTGGGTTATTTAATTCAGTAATTAAAGGGTTAAATAAATAATAAATTAAGTTGTAAGTTAATTAACTAAGTATAAGTAATTCAGAATAATCATTTGATGGTGTGATAAATAACTACTTAATGTAATTAATAAATTATAATTACTTTGTAAAATTAATCAACAGATTAATTAAGATAATTAATTAAGGAGTAATTAATGTATTAATGAAGTAACTAAAAGAATAATTAGTCACAGATTGAGATTAATCGGGAATGATTAATATTTAGGGTTGAATTAAAGTAATTAATGTAGACTAGAACAAATCAAAACATAATTGGAAATCATTAATTTATATAATCAACGATGTAATTAAAGATTGATTAATTAAGATGAATTAATCATAAGTGACCCATGAGAAATTAATTAATATAAGTAATTAAGAATTAGTGTAATTGATTATAGTTAATTGATTTGTGAAATAATTAAAGATTACTTATTGATTTGGTAAGAATAAATAATGTAGTGAAATTAATTAAAGTTAATTACTTGAATGGAGTTGGTAGATAATTAATCCAAGGTGATTAATTAAGATGAATATGGAAGGGTTGATTAATTAATTTAGAATTAATTAATGAAGGAATCTAAGTAATTGAGGTTTGAAATCCAATTAGAATCAATTGAATCAATTTGTGTGATTAAGCTTTGCTTATGGATGATTGAATGGTTGTAACGACCCCGGATTTTTATGAATTTAAATTGATAATTTAAATGAATTTTTTTGAATTAAAATTGTAAAATTGATTTTAAAAGGCAGCGGGTTTCCCCGATTCAAGTAGAAAATATATTAAGTCGTATGAATTTGAAAATTTGTATATATGAGAATATATATATGTATATGTTGGATTTGAAAATATAATCTTAAATAAATGGGTCAAAGACTAATTATAATAATAACAATTAAAATATAAACTAGAAATACAAGACAATAAAGATCAAGTTAAACAAATAAATAAATATAGATATATATATATATTCCAGTGTACAATATGAAAACAAGATTTAAGAAAATATATATGTTAGTACAAACAAATAAACTAAGTATGTTTTAGCTGGCAAAAGAAGGCAGCAAGTAATGCAGCCTGCAGGTTTGTAAAAGAAAAAGATAAAGTAAAGCAAAAGTATGCACACATAAAAATATAAAACAAAAGAAAAAAATAAGTTGAGTGTACAGGCACAAAGTACATCAATCATCATTAATGTTTTCATCTTAACCACCATCATATAAACATACAAAAAAAAAAGAATATGTACAAACACAATTAAATATAAGAATCATCTCTGCCGAGACAAGTAGGTATGGCTGAAGTAAACATAAGTAATGCAAGCCTTAACATATCACTTCAGCCAAATACAAAGTATATATATTTACACAAGTATAAAATCAAATCAAGCAAAGTAAGAAAATGTATAAGTATAAACTGTAAAACAATACAAGTACCTTCATATTATAAAGCAAAGAATGTATAACCTATCCATACCTCTGGTACACCAAGCTAGATAGTATCAGCCGAGATTTTGTTGATAAAACAAAGAAAATAAAATAACATTCCCTGTACAAACATGATATCAACCAGTAAACTTGTTTTAATAAATATCAAACTTCACCTCAGTTTTGTTTATTCAAGCCAAGAAAAATATCATCAAAAAAAAATCTGAAAAAAAGAAGAAAAAAAAACTTCAGCTTATACAAGCTCAAATTCAATTCAACAAGGAACAAAACCAGATCAAACAACCAAGTGAAGTTCCAGAGCAAACCTGGAAACAGAGATAAAATAATTGAATCAAAGGCAACAATTTAAATTAGATGAAGATCAAAACAGAAAAACAATAAGCAAAATACAAGCTCCAGTTTGGAAGCTTGTCCTCTGTCTTCATCCCACAGGTGAGTAACATCACCATTTTAAATTGTTAAGTATATAATTTGGTTGCTTGCTTATCTTTGAAGTATAATATGCTTGTGAATATATTTTAAAAATCTTTGTGTTTATATATGTGTACTGGTGTGTGCAATAGTTGATCTGAATTCTTCCCCTCTGATTTTAGTTCCCAGGCTCAACTACTAATCAAACTTTACATTCTCTTATTCAATCTTTATTAGTACTTAAGTTCGAACAAAATATGTTTGTGTATCTTTGTTTTAAGTTTAAAAGTTTGTTTAAGGTAATCTAATTTATTTTGGCTTCTGGAAAAAAAATGAAACAACAGGGGAGAACTTAAATAAGTAAAAATTTAATTTTTATGATTCCTAGATTCAGGTATATGAATCAAAAGTTAAAACTTAAACTTGATTTTCAAAACAAAAATGAAAATTTTTAGTTGAGAAATAAAGAAGCAGTTTACAAACGAACAAAAATCACCTTTTTACAAAATTTTGTTGATTAAATGAATTATTGATGCTGAAATTTGTTGAGGAGCTAGATTTTTGATTCAAGGATATAGGAAAAATGTTGGAAAATTTTTCTAATGCAAAATTTTGCAAGTCGAATCGCATTTAGGGTTTAAGTTGTGGTTTTGAAGAGGTCGCATGTTTTGATTCGTTCTCGGTCTAGAAGTGATCGAGTTCAACGTGGTTTGGGGTAATGGTGGAGGAAGGGTGGACGTGTGCGTGGCCGGGGTTGCTCGAATTCCAGTGGTCAGAGCTGCGTGGACGAGGCATTGCCAGGTATGGGTATGGAGGAAGATGCAATTTCCAGGTTTTGGAATGGGAAGCTCGTTTTCGATTTTCGGTGATTGAACGCATTTCGATGATCGAGGTGAGATGTTGAGGCAAGTACTGATGTGTGGCGATCGGTGTTGATGATCAACGGTGGCTGGAACCACCGTGCATATGCACGGTGGTATATTTGTCTGATGATGTTAGTTTTTGGGAAGCAGAGGAGAGACTCGAATTTTACTCGAGTAATTCGAGTGTTTACCCGAAGCGATGGGGTTTTTTTTCTTTTTCTCGAAGCTAGTTTGTGTTGGCTCGAGACAGTGGAGCATTTCAGATTTTTGCAAACCTGACTGTATCAGGTTTTAAAACTCAGTTCAATTTTTTAAAGTAGGATGTAAACAGTGTTTTGAAATTTAAATTCAGAATTTGATCTAGGTTTTAAACAGCGTTTGAATTCAAAGTTAAAGTAAAATTTGAGATGAAACTTTTTGAATCTTAAAATTGAAAAATAAAAATTTGGAATTTGAAACAAGGTTTTAAAACAAATTATCAAATGTTTAAACCTTGAATTTACAAGTTAAATAATTTATCTATTTTAAAAATCTGAATTTACATAGTTAAATAAGTTAATTTAAAAGCAATTGAATGTATGAGAAAAAAAATTTGAATTTAAAATAGATTAAAAATGCAAAGTTAAATTTGCAGTTATTTTAAATTCAAATAGTTTGAAATGGAATTTAAAAGTGAATTTGAAACAAAATGTTTTCAAAAGTGTTTGAGAAATGATAATTGAATCAATTATAAAAAATTATGATTTTATCTCAAAGATAGTTCATTAAAATGTTAAGTTAAATTAATTAATGATTTGGATTTAATTAATTAAGAAAGTAAGGGTTTAATTTAATAAATTAAAGGTTTAAGTGAATAAATCAAGAATTAATTAATTTTAATCAAGAAATCATTAATTAGATAGGATTAATTAATGGATTATTTATAGTTAGTAAATTTTTATAAAATACGGTTAAAGTTGATTAATCAAGTGATTAAGCAATAATTAATTCAAGGAAAATGTAATAAATTAATTAAGTAATTAATTTGAGATTAACCAATATAAGTCAAAGGTTAACTAACTAATGAAAATGATTAAAGGTTTAATTTCTAAAATGAAATTGAAATTAAGGTTAAAAGATTATGAAATCAACTTTAAGGTTAATCTAATTAATTTATTAATTAAGAAGAATTAATTAAAGTGTTTGATAAATTAATTTATATCAAATTATTTGTAATTAATTAATAAATCAGGATTAGATAATAAATTCATAAGTAATCAATTTACTAGGAAATAAATTGAATTGATTGGGATTAAACAAATAATTAATCCTGCTTATAAATGTTTATTAAATGCTTGACCTTAATACTTATGAATGATTATATTGTATGTGATGCCTTGAATTAATTACCCTATCCGATTTGTGATATTTTGTTCTGTGGATTGAGTTGTGTATGATTCATTCATTTATTTATATTTGTATATTATCTGTGAATGGACGATGAACGTTATAGTTATATCGCTTATCAACTATATTCTGTGTTTGATCTGTGATGATTGAATGATGTTGCACTATTGTGTTAAACCCCTGGACCACACCATACACACACAATTATGGATTTCACGAGGAAATCAGCTAAGTCGCAGATTTTTGAAATAGTTTTAAATTTGAATTTTTAAGTTCAAAAGTTTTGGAAATGGAATCGGAATAAATGTGAAAAGCTTTTAAAAATGGAATTTCAAGTTAAAATTTACTTTAATTAAGTTTTGAAATTTAAATAATTTGATTTAAATTTGAATTCAAAATTAGGAATTGAATTCTATGATTTGAAATTAGGGATTAAAGATGTTAAGTTAGTTTGAAACCATATTTAAAGTATTGTTTTGGGAATTCGAATTAAACCATTTTTAAAGTGTTGTTTTTGGGAATTTGAATTAACCCAAAAGATTTAACTTGTATAAATAAGATCGAATTTCTTCGAAACGAAAACTACTTGTTTACAAATAATAAAAGCTTTCATTTTAAAGAAAGGATCTCCCAATTATGTTGAAAAGGTTTCAAGCTGAAATAGAATTGAAATGTTTTGAAAGCTATGAAATAAATCTTCGATTCAAAGACCGAATGAGTTAATCCAACTTGAATTGAAATTGTTTTTGAAAGGCTATGAATGAATCTTTGGAAATGATTTTGAAAGCTATAAGTTGAATCTTTGATTTAAAGATTCAGCAAGTTAATCGAATTTTGAAAGCTATGAGTTAAATCTTTGATTTAAAGATTTAACGAGTTAATCCAATTGAAATGAAAATTGTTTTGAAATCCATAAATGGATCTTTGTGAAACTGGGTGAACTTTGTGAAATAAATCTTTTTGTTTAAAAGATTTGAAATGGTAATTTGTTTAAAACCATTTGAAAGAAAAGTTTTGGATTATTAAGTTGTGACTTAATTGAAATTCCTTATCCATATGTTTTAAATGTTGCGCTCACTATTCGGGTTAGCCGGGAAAGGACCTTTGGGTCGTATAACCCATTCCGAATATGTGATACGTCGTTATGGATAGCATTTGAAGACCGGTGGTAAAGACCGGGTATTTGCAAGAATGATAGTATGACCTATCGATTGTCTCTGCACTGAGTTGCAACGGTATAGAGACTCCCTAAGTGATGGGAAATCCGATCAGGATTGTGAATATCCGGATTTGCAAGGACTTCTTTGGAAGTACCTTCGGTTCTGTTCGAACCCAGAACAGACTTGTATGGATTGTTATGCCTGACATTACAATTTGAGATATAAAGCCGATTTCTTTCAAATACATTTCTGTTGGTGACGGAGAATTTATTCTCATAGCTTAACACCCTTCTCTGAGACGTACGAGCTCAGAGGTTATGTAGTTGAAGGTTATCAGCAATATATTCCCAATTTGGTAATGTGACATGCTGAGTGTTGCTGTGAAATGATCATTGTGTTGATCATTTGTGATAAGATCATTTGTTTGATCGTTTATCTTCGTGATCATTTCTATGATCATTTGTTGACCCAAAGCACGACTTTTGTATAAAGTGTGTCTTTGTGGACGTGACTTCGTCGAGCCTCACACCCCGGAATGGTCAAAACAGGAAGGATGCGGCAAGGTTATGAGGGGTAGCTCCCATTAGGGTATGTGCATTTCCTTCTGGAAAAGGGTGGTATCATGGTATGGAGCCCAGATGCTTATTCATGTTGAAACACTTATTATTATAGTGTGATGTTGATTAGAGAGCTCTCGGATATAGGTCCCAAAGGACCGAGGGATGGCATACTCGTGTCAGTAGTTACCTAGTTAGGGGTAACCCGGCCTTGTGTTGGCAGAGATCCGGTTTGGTTCTCGGGGACGTCCTTCCAGAGGCATTCTCATGTGGCAATGGGAAGTTCCTTGGCCTGACCATTCGTTGGAAATCCAAATAAACAATACGATCTTGTACGGTTTTAGTTGTAGAACCTGCCATGGAATGTGGCGGTAACCTGCTATTGAACATGGTAGCTATAGTAGGCATACGATAATGGTCGTATGTTGGCTAAGATTTATATCTTTACTTTTGAAATGATTTTTACTACACTTTGCACTTATAGTAATAATATCAAATGTTCTTTTAATGCGTATCAAGCATCTTTGACTATCGTAAGGAGAAATCTCCTCTGATTCTGTGTTTGCATTGTGTGTGTGTGCGGGAGGCCTTATGGTAGTCTCATTTTTAAAATCATTGCGAATTTACTTTAAAATTCTCTTGTTGATTGTTTTTAAAGATATACTGTTTTCGTTGCTCACACCAGTCCCACGACTGATCCAGAGTTTATTGTTTCCTTCCTAAACTCTGGGTGCTCATTATTTTCTACACGAGCAGTCTAGAGTTGGGTTTTTCAGATAGCTAGGTTCAGTAGATTATCTGGAGTTAGTTCAGTCTTTGGACCACACCAGTCTTGCTGAGCTTTAGGGCATCGTTATTGGGGGTTCGAGCTATTGCTGGATTGATTCTTGGAAATGGAGTTGCAGTTCTCGGAGTTCTCTTTTGAAGACTATCTTAGAGTTATATTGTTCCGCTGCTAGATGTTATCTATTTTTCTTTTCCGCTGCTATTTATTGTATCATATCTCTGATGTATATTGATATCTACTGGATCATCTGTTGTATCAGATATTGTATCAAAGCTTTATATCAATGTATTATTCTTTTATTTCGCTGTGTTGTTTACTTAATGTTGTTATAAGCTCGGACGAATCGGATTTGAGCGGTCGAATCTATGGCATTCGAATACGATATGAAGTATGGATGTCGATTTTCGAGCGGGCAAAATTCTCGTCGTCACAATGGTATTGGATGTTTTGGATGAGTTAATATCTCTCATATGAAATGTCGTGTATTTCATTGTATGACTTGGGATAGGATGACATGAGGCTCGAAGAGGCCAGGATCGGGTATTAGAAGATACCCGAAACCACTTCGAATTCTTATAAATTGATTTGTGAAATCAATGAGCGAGGATGAAATGATTTAAGTGAATTGATTACTTTATCTATGTTTGGTACTTAGAAATTGACGTGTGGAACAAGTGTTGTCTATAGCAAATTGTGAATTTGTATAAATTGATATAATTTACCCGGGTTTATATAAGTTGTTTGCGTGGTATTCTATGTTAGTTGAGTTTACTCACGCTGGTTTCCAGCCTGACCCGGATGTTACTTTGGTGTAATGCTCGGGTCAGACTGGTTATTACAGATTTTTAGGTAGGTACGTTCTGGAGCTCAGAAGGCGAGATGGATGGCAAGATCGTGTAAAGTATTTCCGCTGTATTATATTCTTATTAATCTGAGGCATGATAATTGTAAACATTCAGTGACTGTATAAAATGTGAAACTCTGGTGTATTAGCATGTATCGACAGATATAATATTCTCTTGTAGACTGTTATTATTTATTATTATATTTTATCCACTGCGAATGTAAGTTGTTTGGTGTTTCTGTTCTTCTTCTTCTATCTCTTTCTTCTTTTCATAACTATCTGGAATTTTCGGGTATGAAAATTTCGGGTCGTTACATTTGGTATCAGAGTAGAAAGGTTAAGCGAGAACCTTGGCTCTGGTGGGGATTACTCATTTAATAGAGTCTGAAGTACGCTAGAATGAGTTTTGTATATGTACATGAGAGCGTACTTGTTATTTTCTTATATAAAGATTTTAAATGATTTTATATAAAATATATTTTGATATATAAAGCAATATTTCCGTCTAATAAATATTTAGGTGATTGGTTGTTAATTATTGAAATTAAAATTAAGAGGTAATATAATACAACCAAATTAAAATTTAATGGATTGAAAATGAAATTCTAAATCTGGTCCCAGAATTTGAAAATTTTGTTTCAAAGTAATGAAAAATAATAAATAAGTATTATTTGGATAACGGGGACTTGTTGCAAACAATGGTTTGTGGAAATTTGATTTGAATTTAAAACCAAAGGTGGTTTAAAATTTTAAAACATGGCTGGGAGGGCCAAGAAACAAATATGTATATATGTATGGATATATCTATGATATCAAAAATAATTTGAAATAAACTCTAAGAGGTTGAGTTTTGATTTTCCTTGAAGTGTGATGTAAAAACCCTAAGTGATATAAGTTTTGAACTTATAAGAGGGAAAGAATTTTGAAGTTTGAAGCGGAAATTGAAATTGAGTAAGGTTGATTGGACTAAGTAAATTGGAATTTAACTGTGGGAAGTTAAATAAGGGTAGAAAAAGGCAACGTGAATTGGAAATTTCAAGATGAAATTGGAATGGATGGACGTTTTAAAATAAATTGGATGATTTCATCCTATTATTAATAAAAATCTTTAAATTGAGAATGGTATTGTATAAATAAAATAAATTTGAATAATTGAATTGTAAAATAAACTTATTTAAGAACTGGCTTCAAACTGAAAGATAAAATTGAGTAATAAATTAAAATTTTAAAATAAAATTGTGTTGAATTCTTATTTGAACTTTGAGATACATAAGTAAAGATAATATAAAATGAAATTTTGAGAATTGGACCCAGAAATTAAATTGTTTAAAAACTTTAAATAAAAGTTAATTTGGTTAAAGAGTTAAACCAACCTTTGAGAATTTAACTTGAATTTATATAATTCGAGATAGTTTAAATTCAAGATTGAAATTGAATTAGTTCAAAATTGAATTTGGTTTGAAGTAATTGGATTGGTGATTGAAGATGTATAAGTTTAAAAATTTAAATGGAAATTGAATTGGATTAAATTGAAATGATTTGAATTTGAAATGGGTTCAATTGATAATAATTCAAATTGATTGGAATAATTTTAAATTATAATTAAAGTGAACAGGATTAAAATCAAATGGAATTTGATTTAAATTGGGAAGGGAATCAGGGTTGATTCAACTTGAATTGGGATTAAATAAATTTCAATGGAAATTGGAGTTTATCAAATTGGAATTGGATCAATTTAAATGGAAGTGTAAATTTACATTGAATTGTTGGGGAAGTGAACAGTTTGACTCTTGACTATTTTCAATATAAATTTTTTTGATATAAACTTATTTTTCTAAGCTATTAAATATATACAGCATTTCTTTCTTAAAGCCAAATTATTTTATACTTGGTATATAATTATTTTGGAGCAATTTAACCATTTTTCAACGTTTCTAAACTAATTACTATTTTTCAACTATTTCACAAACTAACTTCTATTTTACAACTATTTTGCAATTATTTGAAATTCTTGAAATTATTCAACTATTTTCCCACTATTTTACAATTAGTTAACTATTTTATAGCTATTTTGTAAACTAATAATTATTTTTCGACAACTTATCTATTTTTAAAATTTTCAAGGTATTTTTTTTATATGAACTGGTCGGAGTTCAAAGGTTATGGATTTAATACCCAGCTGAGATAAGAATTGAAGCGATAATTCAATGGAATTGAAGCGATTGTAAATAAGTGAATGGAAATTTAAAAGGGAATGTGAATAGAAAGGAAATTGATTTGGCTGATAATCAATGGAAATAAATACGTAGGATGTACGTATATTATTCTATTCTCATAGTGATTTGATCCAGATTCGAGCACAGAATTTCGTGATAGTTTATCGATCTGGGTTGGGATTTCTCACTCGATTTTCGGCGGCGAACCTGGATATGGATTGTTGATTGGTTCTAGAAATTCTCTATCATAGTTATGACTATGCAAGGAGAATGACGGTTTCTAATCGAGTAACCAGATCTGTGTCTGCAGTAGGAAGTCGGGAGGACGATGCTAGTTCGGATGTGAAATTGTGTGATCGAGTGAGCGATCAGATTGGTATAGCATACGGATGATAAGTGTACATCGTACGGAGTTGAATGAAATTGATGTTGAAAAGAGTAATCAAATTAGAACATTTGATTTTGAATAAACAAAGTTATATATCTTTGTTATATGTAAGATGAAACCCCCTTGTTAAATCTATTGTCGGAAGAAAAGGATTTTTAAAGGTGTTTGAAGTATAAAAGGAGTTTTATACAAGTTTGAAAAGATCCAAAGTTTTTAAAATTTTATATCTGAATATATATATATAAAGGAACTTAAGAGGAATTTGGCAAAAGGTTTTGGGAACCTTTGGATTTGGAAAGGCTTTTGATTTTTGGGTAAAATCAATATTAAAATTTGGGAAGCCTAGTTTGAGAACTATCGATTTTGGGATAATCAATTTTGTGTAAAGAAGCTTTGTTTATGATCATATTAGGTGTATGATTTGGAGGATACTATATGTGTATAGTATAAAGTGTTTTGATGATGGCTCTGAAGAAAAAGGCGCTCCCTTGAAATGAGCTTCTCAGGAGTGCCACCAAATGGTGCTGCCTCGAGCCCCAAGGGGGGGTTCTAAAGTTGATCCTGTGAGGAGTCCGGACAAAAACTAGTTCCTGGGGATTATGAGTAGAGTACACCATAGCGAAAGTCGTGTGTGCCACTGAGAGCCAACAATTACATGGACTTTTGCTGCGACGGCAACGTAACCCAGGATGTAACTGCGATCTATGGTATAACATAGCGAAAGTCGTGTGTGCCGCTGAGAGCCAACAATTACATGGACTTTTGTTGCGACGGCAATGTAACCCAGGATGTAACTGCGATCTATGGTATAACATAGCGAAAGTCGTGTGTGCCGCTAAGAGCCAACAATCTGTGTTTGATTTTATATCGGTAGACTGCGACCTATGCAGGAGTGGAGAAGTTTCATTTTGACAGCGAAAATCAGAGGCCGTTGAGAGCCTGCAGTTACATGGACTTTTGCTGTGACGGCAACGTAAACCTGCAATGTAACTGTGATCTGTTGTGTGGGATCCATGGCATAATCGAGAGGCCGCGGAGAGCCTGCAGTTACATGGACTTTTGCTGCGGTGGCAACGTAACTTTGGAATGTAATTACGACCATGGATGGGGGTGATGATTTCCAGAGCATTCTCACCAAAGATATTTCCTCTATTTTCAAAAACTGTTTTCTATATTTTCAATAAAATTATTTTTTCCAAGTATTTTCACTGGATGTTGAAAACGGATTTACCAAGTACTTATAGATTTTCAGTCCTACGCCTGATCAACATATGAATGAATTTCTGTGAGAACAAGGATGGACTGGTTGAGACATCGAGTTATAAAAAGTATTTTTATAAAGAGATATTTTAATAGTATGATATGAATTTAAAAGCATTTCTAAAAATTTTAAATAAAGGTGTTGGAATTTTAGGAAAATTAAAAAGAAATTCCAAACTGGAATTATAAAATAAAATTGAACTCAGGAAAATTTAATGAAGAGATTTTTGTAATAAAAACGAATATTGATTTAAAAAGTGAAAGTAAGCTAATCAGCTAAATAAATTATTTAATGGTGTATGTTAATAAAAATTGAACTTGGGTAAATAAAATGGATTGTGAATTAACAATGGAGTTTGGGGGTGAATTCGAATTTTAAATAGAATTCGACTTAGATTTGATAATGAATTAAATAAGAGGAGGTGTTGTAAAATAAAAATAAAATAGAGTTGGATTGAAAAAAAATGTGATGGTTTGAATTATAAACAAATTTCAAGTGTGATATGAATAGTATTTAACGTAAATTGCAAGTAAAATTAGATATAAGAGAAGTGATTATAATAGAAATGGTTTGAGTTGCAAAACAAAATCCAAATGAATAGAAATAAATTGAGAACGACTTTGTAGTAATAAAATAGATTCGATAATGAATTAAGTAAGTAAATTAAAATTTTAAAATGGGTTAATTGAATTAAATAATAATTGGATGAAGTTTGATTGGAAAAATAAAAACTAAATCAAAGTTGTGATTGGAATTGGATTATCAGACTGGACTTAAATTTGGTGGTATATTAATTTGAAGTATAAGCGAGTTAGGTATGTGCTTGGATATTATTTTGATAAATTGAGAAGATGAATTAAAATTAAAATTTAAAATTGATGGGCTAACCGAATTTAATGGAATTTAATGAAATTTGATTAAATGAGAATCAAATAAAAGTAAACTTAAGTGTGATGTTGGAATAAATTAAAGTAAATTAACTTAAGTTTAAAATTTATGGAAGAATAAGAGTGAAAGCCCATTAAATAAAAGCTTGGATTGAATTAATTTGGGAATGGCTAGAAGTATACAAGAATGGAATGTGTAGAGTTGAATGAATGGTTGGTGAATAAATTTGAAATGAAATGGAATTAATTATAAAATGAGTAGAAATCAGTTTAAAATAGATACTCTATTAAGCGGATATCGTCGAATTTACACAGAACGATTGTCGTTTGACGTAAACAGAAGTAATTAAAATTCTATAAAATTGATAGAGATTTAATAAATTGATTTTTGAATCATTGAAGTAAATATGAGTTTGTTTGGATTAAAAATAAATTGAACATAAGCAATTGAGTTGTAAACCACTAAAATTGAATGAAATGGCATATAAATTTGGTTGGAAGCAATTGGATTGGTTTAAATCATATAAATCGCTTATGGTAAGCGTTTGGTGTTTGATGCTTTTGTAATGCTTGTGTTTTGCTATTAAAGTAAGTGAAATGCTAATAAATTCTCCATATATGGCACTTACATATTTAAATTGAGTATGTACAGGTACCGGGAAGCCGTTTGGCCGGATTTGGTTGCGCTATTTGCTAGAATAAATAAGCCGCTTGCTTAAAATGCTAAATAAGGTACGCCTACGCAATAAAAATAGGAAATATGAACTGTTTTTGCTTTTTTCGACCAGGTGGGTCGATGTATATATATTTATATCACTTGTCAAAATGCAAAAGCTTCTCTGTATAAAGGAGACTCTGCCAAAAAATTTCCAAAATTTTGGGAGTTAGAAAATTTTTGAAAATTTTTGGGGAAAATTTTTGTTAACGACAAAACAATTTCAAATTGAAAATTAAAGTAAATCAGTAGATGAAACTAATATGAGTCGGTTATAAATGAAAGATAAAATTTAATATTCAGAAGTGAAGACAAATTGAATTCATATGAAATGGGGAAAAACTAGTTTGAATAGAAATGGATATGAAAACTTCTGTAAGGAAAAGTATGTAAAGATTTAAAAGGGCTATGATTGGATATTATTGCTAAGTAGGTTGTGTAGGTATTAAAAGGGGAAAAGAAAATTGGATTTGATTCTAAAAGATAAATGTGAATTGCCCGACAAAAAGGTATGTATTTTAATTTCTGTATGAATTGGATTGAGTTTTTGATCTAGCCACTTGGCTTTCTGTTTTCTTTTTGGAATTTGGGAGCCCGTAGAGGCCTTTTGTAGCTGTACCGAGCTAGCCGCGCAAAGGAGACACTGGCAAAAAAATTCGGAAATTTAGAGGGTTAGAAAAATTTTGGGAAAATTTTTGATAATTCAAAATTTGGTTTTAAATTGAAATTTAGATGATTGAGCAAAAGGGTATTGTTTGAAACTATAGAAGGTTTGGGGAAGTTGGTTAAGGTGATAGTGGGTCTTTAATAAAGGATAGTTGATAGGGTGTTGAATTGTGGGTTTTAGGGAAAAATAAACGGGAATTGGATCATTCTTCCTAACTGGTAATTTCGGGGACGAAATTCTTTTAGGAGGGAGGAATGTGACGACCCGGAATTTCTAACAGTTTAAATCGGAATATTTAATTGATTTAAAATATTTAAAAGTTAATTTTAACTTGAATTCAAGATATCAATATTTACTTGGTAATTAAATCATTGAATTATCTAGTTTAAATATTGAATTTAACAAGTGAAATTGGGTGAATTGTTGAATCTGAAATTTATAAGCCTGTTTAAATAATTTGAAGGCTTATAAAATTTATAATGATGATACTGAAGATAATAGAATGGTTTAAATTTAATTTAAAGGTAATTTGTTCAATTTGAACAATATATCGTTTAAATTGGAATTTAAAAATAGCCTTCCGAGGCACAGTCTCGGAATTCGACGAAACGAGTACCATTGGATCCGTAATAGTTAGTTAATATCGGATTTCCATTTTCATAGCGTTTGGATTTACCGTTTGCTCGTACGGGTGAGAAACGCGTTGAAATTAAAATCAATAATTTAATATTTTAAATCGACTTAAATGCTAACTTTCACGTACGATCAAATCAGCCTCTGAAACACGTTCCATTGTGTTCGGAATGTGGGTAAAACCTTATAATCATCAAGCGGCATTCCTTAAGGGGAGTTTGTCAATAAAAAGAGAAAAAATGGCCGAAGCCTTCGTCAATAAAAAAAAGAGAAAACACACGGCCTCTCCTCTTTCCTACTCCTTAGAACGAAATCGAATTCGTGAAAAAAAATAGGAATGGCTGCTAAATTAAATCGCTCCCTCTTCCTTCGTTTTTTTATTAGTCGCCCTAAAACATAATTGAAAATCAGAGCCGAGGCAGCTCTTGCTCGCGCGCATGGAAGGCGACTAGGGTTTCGATTTCAGCGGCTCGCCTGTAGCTCACGTGCGATGGTTGGTGGCGGCGATGTCACGAAGGTCGCGTGGGAGAGATGGGGTACTGTGCGACAGGGGAGCGGCGACTCAAATCTGAGAAATGAGCCAGGGTTTTCGACGATTGGTGTTTTACGAGTCAGTGATTAGTGTAGTCGATGATGATGAATTTCGAGGCAGAGGCATTGTTCGAGCAGTAAGGTATATTTGCTTTATTATAATTTATTTTAGTTTCTATAGACATATTTATATATTTTTATCAACTCACAGATTTTATTTAAACAGTAAGAATATAATAGATGTAAGATTTTTAAAATAGGAAACCTTAAATGTTGGTAGAGTTTGAAGAAAATTAGTGGATTCTTAAATAGGTATAAACTTGTAAATTAAATTGTTTACCAAAATCTAATGGTAAAGTTAAATTTAGAGTTTTATTATCCCAGTAGATTTCATTTCAAAAATGAGAACAATTATTTAAAACTAGTTAATTAAAATTTATTTAATGATAAAAATAATTGTCAAGTTAGATCAAGTTATTAATAAATTATAAAATATTTATACAAGGTCGAAACCGTGAAGCCAAGCCGAGATTGGATCGGATTTGCAAATCAAAAATCAAAGGTGAGTAATCTCACACTTCTAGATTTTGATTTAAATTTAAATAGTTAAATTTAAATAATTGGTTGGACGATTAAATTGATTTGTTGTGCACTGTGAATTGATGATCTGTTGATTTTGGTTTTGGTTGTTTCTCGAGTTAATTGTTGCGTAACTCGAAGTATTGGGAATTTTAACTTGTTTTAAACTTAAAACAATAAATAAGAAAATGTTTCCGTTTTAAAAAGTTACTAAAGGCTTAATGATTTGTGATACATTAAATTAGTAGGGTAATTAAATGGATAAATAAATAATTCAATTAATTAATGATTTGGGTTATTTAATTCAGTAATTAAAGGGTTGAATAAATAATAAATTAAGTTGTAAGTTAATTAACTAAGCATAAGTAATTCAGAATAATCATTTGATGGTGTGATAAACAACTACTTAATGTAATTAATAAAATATAATTACTTTGTAAAATTAATCAAGAGATTAATTAAGATAACTAATTAAGGAGTAATTAGTTTATTAATGAAGTAAATAAAAGAATAATTAGTCATTGATTGAGATTAATTGGGAGTGATTAATATTTGGGGTTGAATTAAAGTAATTAATGTAGACTAGAACAAATCAAAACATAATTGAAAATCATTAACTTATATAATCAACGATGTAATTAAAGATTGATTAATTAAGATGAATTAATCATGTGACCTATGAGAAATTAATTAATATAAGTAATTAAGAATTATTGTAATTGATTATAGTTAATTGATTTGTGAAATAATTAAAGATTACTTATTGATTTGGTAAGAATAAATAATGTAGTGAAATTAATTAAAGTTAATTACTTGAATGGAATTGGAAGATGATTAATCCAAGGTGATTAATTGAGATGAATAAGGAAGGGTTGATTAATTAATTTGGAATTAATTAATGAAGGAATCTAAGTGATTGAGGTTTGAAATCCAATTAGAATCAATTGAATTGATTTGTGTGATTAAGCTTTGCTTATGGATGATTGAATGGTATTGGATGTTTTGGATGAGTTAATATCTCACGAAATGTCGTGTATTTCATTGTATGACTTGGGATAGGATGACATGAGGCTCGGAGAGACCAGGATCGGGTATTAGAAGATACCCAAAACCACTTCGAATTCTTATAAATTGATTTGTGAAATCAATGAGCCGGGATGAAATGATTTAAGTGAATGGATTATTTTATCTAAGTTTGGTACTTAGAAATTGACGTGTGGAACATGTGTTGTCTATAGCAAATTGTGAATTTGTATAAATTGATATAAGTTACCCGGGTTTATATAAGTTGTTTGCGTGGTATTCTTGTTAGTTGAGTTTACTCAAGCTGGTTTCCAGCCTGACCCGGGTGTTACTTTAGTGTAATGCTCGGGTCAGACCGACTATTACAGATTTTCAGGTAGGTACGTTATGGAGCTCAGGAGGCGAGATGGATGGCAAGATCGTGTAAAGTATTTCCGCTGTATTATATTCTTATTAATCTGAGGCATGATAATTGTAAATATTCAGTGACTGTATAATATGTGAAACTCTGATGTATTAGCATGTATCGACAGATATAATATTCTCTTGTAGACTGTTATTATTTATTATTATATTTTATCCGCTGTAAATGTAAGATGTTTGGTGTTTCTGTTCTTCTTCTTCTTCTTCTATCTCTTTCTTCTTTTCATAACTATATGGAATTTACGGGTATGAAAATTTCGGGCCGTTACATTTCCAGTTTAAAAAAAAATTGAAGTAAAAGTTAAAATGCAAACTAAAATTTGAAACTAAGTTTGAAACCTAAATTTAGATATGAATTCAAATAATTTAAATCTTGGTCTTATAATAATTTGAATTTTTTAGATTTTAGTTTGGATTTAAAATAAAAGCAGGAAATCTGTTACTGTTTTTAAAAATTAAAAGAAAGTATAAAATGCAAATTGAATTTAAACTGAGTTTTGAAATCTGAAATTGAATATGATTCAAGCTAGTTTAAATCTGAAATTTGAAATAATTTAAGCTTTAAAATTTAAATTTGGTTCTAAAACTCATAAGTGTAAAAGCATATGTGTTTTGCATTTGAATTGGAAGTTTAAAATTGTAAAATTTAGAATTTAAAATTTAAAATGGGGTTAAATCTAGTTTTTTAAATCTGGAATTAAATTTAAACCTCAGTTTTTAAATAAAATAAGGTTTAAATTTAAATTGTTTAATTACATTGAAAAGATTAAATGATTTGAATTTCCAAAATGAAGATTTAAAATGTAAGTAAGCTTTTTAAAATTTAAGTTTAAATCAGGAATAAAAGATTCAAACTATATTTCAGTTTTGAAAATTAAAAACTAATTTTTTTAATTTGAATTTGCTTTTAAAATAATCTAGAATATTAGGTGTGTTTTTAAATTGATTTGAATTTAAATTGAATTGGTATTTAAATTCTCTAAAACTTATTTTATAAAGTGTATGTTTCTTTTAACATATGAGATAAAAAGGTTTTGAAATCTTGTTTAAGCTAAATTTGTATCTTAAGTTTGAAATGAAATTTAAATAGAAATTTAAGGTAGATTTGAAACAAGGTGTTTTTAAATACTTTAAATAAGTAAGAAATGTTTCTTAAATTAAGTTAGAGCTTTAGAAATTGGATTCATTTAAATTATTAAGTTAATTTAAATGGAAAATTAATTATTTAATTAATTAATATTGTGGATGATTAATTAAGTAATTAATAATTTTTAAGTTAATTAATTAAGTCTTAAGATTAATTAATTAAGGTTAATTAATCTGTAAATTAGTGATTATTAGTTAGATTTTAATTAATAATTAAGATTAATTAATCAAGCGATTAAGAATTAATTAAGATTTTAATTAACATTTAATTAACTTAATAATTAGGGATTAATTAATTGTTAATTAATATTAATTAATAATGGTTTATCTGAATTAATTTCTTAATAACGTAATTAAGAACAGTTAATGAAGGTCATTAACTAAGATTTTTTAACAATTAATTAATGTGATTAATTTTGATAATTAATTAGATTTATTAATTAATAATAATCATTTTTTGAAATTGTTTAATTTTAATTACTTAATGGAAGTAATTAATGAATTAATTACTTAATGTAATTAATTGGTTTAATGTGATTAGTTTATATTAATTAATTAAGTTTAATTAATTTAAACATTTGAGGATTGATTAATAGTTACTTTATGTAATTAATGGAATTGTAATTACTTAGGGAAGTAATGAACTGAGCTCAGAGTTAACGAAGATAACCCTTGCACTCTTAATCTTCATCTTCACTTCAGATTCACGACTAACGTTAATTTGGATCGATGTGGTTTTCGGATATCCAAATATGGAAACCCGATCCCAGTCTCATCGAAATCCAAAACGTGTCTTTTAAGGCCAAGTTGTTTTAAAGTTTAAAACAATTCCAATTCATTATCTATGTACACACAGATAGATAATTCACAATACAATAGATAATCAACTTTATCGCAACAGATAATCCATATCATTATAAATAGATAATCCATATCTTCATCATAATGCAATCAATGCATCCATATCATATAACATTACTCATCTCATAACTGAGATTACAAACCATACATGGCAACCAATATCAATCATCCATACATAAGCAATGATCTAATGATCACACCATCTATAACTAATTTAAAATGAATTAAATTAATTACTTAATCTCTAATTAATTGAAAATGAATTAAATTAATTACTTCCTCATTATAATCCTACTTATCTTAACCATCAATTGATTACAAATCAATTTAAATAATCACCATCTCATTAGTTATTTCAATTAATCATTACTGATTAACAATATTTCTAATTAAAATAAGTAATTAGTCTTTAAATTAATTATACAAGTTAATTATACTTAACACTTACAATAATTAACTTTTAATTACTTAACCAATTAATTAACTAAAGTTAATCACATTAATCCTTTATTAATTAATTACTTCATTTATTAATTATTCCTTAATTAATAAATTCCAAATTACATCATAAATTTTATTAATTAATGATTTCTAATTATAATTAAATTAATCTCTCTATTAAAATTAATTACATTAAGAAATAAATCTACAATTAAACCACATATATTAATCACCCTTGATTAATAACAAATCCAGTAATTAACTACCCTTAATTACTTCATTAATAAATTACTCCTTAATTTATTATCTCAATTAATCCCTTGATTAATTTCAGAGTAATTTAATCTAAATTACTTCCATAAATAAATATCTTTAATTACATCCAATAATTGATTCCAAAATGAGTGTAACGAAATAATGCCTTCGGTTTCGTTCGAACCCGGAACGAACTTGTATGGATTGAATGCTTTCATAACATCGTCTGGTGGACGATAAGCATTCTAAGTGATATGTCCTATAAGGTAATCGTAGCCTCAAGCCTCATCAACCGGGAATGGCTAAAACAAGGGAGGTGCAGCAAGGCTAAGTGGGTCATACCCAAGTAGGACGAGATTTACCCCTGTCTAGATGTCCCTTTATTTCGGCTTAGTGGTGCGGTTGCTGATCACAACTGCGGGGTGGTCTTGTTCGGAATTTTTAAGTAAGGAATGGTTCCGGCTTTGTGTTGTAGGGGAGCGGGCGTACTCCTCGGTACGGTGATCTAGGCCACGTACTGTGACGGGCGGTACCCTGGTAGCCCTGCCATTGTATGGAATCCAAAATCCAATAAGTGCCAATGGTTTTGATTGTATTACCCACTTTTGTGGCTAGTAGCTGGAATTTAATGAATGTAACAATTTCGGCTATTTCTTATTCACTTGAAAACCCTAGACCTATTATAATATCATCAGATTTCCTATCAAATGTTTTGGTTAGCGTAAGGTAAAAACTTTTCCATGTTTATGTGTGGGAAGTCTTACGTGATACCTTTTCTTTTAAAGGTTTTTCAAAATTTAAGCAACTTTAACCTGTTACTCACACCAGACCCATGTCTGACGCGGAGTTTATTTCTGTTTTTCTTAAACTCTTGGGTACTCAAATTTTTACGAGTAGCCAAGGGATTCAGGTTAGCTTTGACGAATTATGGAGGAGCAAGGGAGCAGGAGGCTTCTGCGCATAGATATATAGTTTTCCGTTATGTTGGTATCTCTGAGTGTTCTCTGTATTGTGTTTTGAGTTGTAATAACTAGACCGGAGTTTATAACTGTCTAGTATGTGTTGTATTGACTGTGTAACTCTGATAATTGTTGTATACTATGTAATATTTATGTTATTAATATAATTTATTCGTTCCGCTGTTGAGATTCTGTTGTTGTTTCTTCTTTCTCTTCTTTCTTTTCTCTTTTCTATCCCTTTCTTTCTTAAGGATGATACGACTTTTTTTGTGGAGAAAAAGCCGGGTCGTCTCACAATCGGTGTAATAATTACGTAGTTATTGAAGAGTCTGGGATTGGTTATGGACATACTCTCTATCTAAACCAAGTACCACTTTAATAACTATTATACGTGGAGTGTGATCCCGAATGAAGTGGTCGGAATGATGACGTTGCAGGATTTGAAGAAAGAGAACGATAATGGATAGCCTTGACACTTGTGTCAAATTTGAAATGACTTAAACAGGAGCTGTGCCGGGACAAATGAGACTAGCCACCTCTAGCGGACACACTTCTTCGTAAACTACTCATTACTTGTTTTTGATTGGTGCGCACCCTTGAATTGGGAGTGTTGTTTTGCGGTGTTGCGATCGTTGCAGCGATGCGTTCTCACCAGTCCAGATCAGGCAAACGGTAGTTTCACTACCTTGGGTATTGCCTTATGTGCCTTGTCATACTCGTATCCTTATGCGCGACCACTATGATTTTTTTGTGTTATACCTATGGAGTACTCCCTGATAGCCCACTAGCTTACGGTGGAGTTTACAGTGCTGTATAGACTATGACGCTTATATAAAATGTGTTAAGGGGGATAATGGTAACGCCTTAACGCTATTTTGGTACTCTACATTACTGATAGGCATTATCTACTTAGCCTACATATAAATGTTTAACGGATCCTTAGAGGATGGTTATCCAAACATATTTTGAGTTACTTGTATTTCAGTTGTTATTTCACTTGAGTAGGATTTATTGATATAAGAATGTTAATCCGGACTCGTGTGTTTTATGTTTTGCTTTACGCTCGGGTTAGACTGAGTGTACCAGTATTCGAGACTTACCTCTAGGGTTGGTGCTTCGCTTGGAGATCCAGCTATCTATTCAGCTTTCAGATATTCAGTTGATTCTAGTGATGTATTCTGATTCTTGTATTTGACTATTGTATTCGAGACTTCTGTTGTAACTTATTTAACTCTGTTATATATATAGTAGCTTCATGAACTACTATTCTTTTGTTTCCGCTGCATATTGTTATATTACTCTGTGTCTATGGTTCTGTGATTATTTATTTACTTTATATGTTGAGTTTTTCCAAATATAAACTTACAATCTGGTATTTTGAGCAATTCAATTCCGGCATGTTTGGATGTACTTTCGTTCGTGCTTGAATCTTTCATCTTTGATTTGAATTTCCTTTGAATATTCGGCAAATTCCTTCGGTTTCGAAATTCATTCTTGTCCCTCACTATTCATATTCTTCTGAATTTTGGAGCATCCCATAGCTCCACGATATGATTTGTAAAGGGGTGAAACTCCTTTACAATAGACATTGATTTACCAGAGATTTCTCTATCCTCGGTTTACGATGCAATCTATCTCCTACTTGCCTGAATTCTATCTCTTGCGATCGAATGTCGATTTGCCTTGGAATTCTACGTCGATCTTATTCGTGAAGTAACGGTCGACCCGATTAAGGTTGCCCGCGATTTAATAAACTTATCGATCTTCCTATTTTGTTATTTAATCATCTTATCTTTGTTTCAAACCTATTTTCGAATCAAAATCCTCTTTGATTTGATTTCCGTCAAATTTGAATCTGTATACTTATTTTGAAATCCATCCTTGTATCGTCGAGCGAGGAAGTGTATTTGTAATTAATATAAAGATGTTTTATATATATTGTGTTGTTTGAGTTGTTGATGTTGATTTGGATTTTCGATCGGTTCGTCTGATCAACGTTACAGATAAGATTTCCAAAACACTTGAACCGAGCAAACTGACACAATTTTTTTTTCAATTTTGGTAAACAAAATAATTTTGTATGATTATATATAAGTATAAATTTTTATGAAATTTAATTATTAATGAATTTGTTATAGAAATGATAATATTTGATTTTCATTTATTGTTTTGTAACCCGTTGACTATTGCATAATATAAATAAATGAATTTTTAAAATATGGTTTATAATTTGATTTGGAAATTTAAATGAATGTAATGGAGAATTTGAGAATTAATTTCCGATGATTTTAGACTTCGGGTTTTAGGTTTTAAAGTGTATACTATTTAAAGTATTTTCAAATAGAAGTTGTTTCCAAAGAAATTTTTTTAGTTTTAAATCAGTGCTCTCCTATTTTGTCGTTGGAAAATAATTTCGGTGATGACGGCCGCATCATTGACATTCGTTTTCGAGTTTCGAAGTAGGGAGACAATTCTGTAGCTTTGCTACCCTTTTGTTTTGGAAAATTAAATTGATTTGAATTTCTAAAGAATGATTTGATTTATAATATATATTGATATATGATTTTAAATTTGATTTGATATCTATAATATATATATAGTAACGATCCCGATTTTTTTTAATTAAATTTAAATTGATAATTAAAATAAATTTTTGAATAAAATTGTAAATTAATTTGGATTTTTCAAATTTAATAGGGTATTTATTTATTTGGACATTTGTTTTAAAATTCAACTATGGATTTGAAATTTTATATTTAATATCTTATAAATAGAAAATGACATCACAAATTTTATCAATTAAAATTTATAATATATTTTCAACTTTTGGAGTTTAATTTGAAAATAAATTGAAAAAAAAATCTCAAACAAATAAAATAAGTGATAATAATATATAAATAAATTCCAATTTATTTTGAGTTTGAAATTTTGAAAAAATAATGAGTATTTTAAAAAGTCAATTAAATTTAAAATTATATACATATATGTATATTGCATATATGAGTAAGATTGAATACATATTGAAGTTGCATTTACATTTGCAAGTGTATGTATGAATATATATAAATGGACAAAAATGTTTATATTTCAAGTTTGAATTGAAATTTGAATTGAAATTTAAAATAAATAATTTTAAAAACAAGTGGCATTAAAAAAATCACTAAGCAATAATGTACATAGTGAAAATATTGGTCAAATTCTTTTAACATTGTATATGCACATACAAATGAATAAAGAGGTGTATTCATTTATAAAGTAAATATGATAAAAAAATTATTTTAAAAATAAAAATAGAAATTATTTTGTCTTTTAAAATTGTAAATGCTAAACATATACTAAAGGGGATGGAGTGAAGGAATCAACAAACATTGAGATCTCATGGTCATTTTTTACAAATGGCATCCAATATATTTAATTGAATAAAATAATGAAATTTAAAATTACAAGAAAACTTTTCATCTCCCTATATGCAATCATATAATATTTCATCAAATCTGAAAACAACAGTAACAAGAGATTGAGCATTTCAAATCTCAACACCAAAGAAAAAAATAGAAAAAAAATCAGAAAAAAATCTGTAAATGGAAAACTGAAAGCAATCAAACTGCAGTCTGAAAGCATGCAAAAGATCAAGCAAAATTCCAGATTTAAAACAATCAAATCCAAATCTAAAACAAGCAAATCAAGTTCAACTAGGCAGATCAAGATCCAAGTTTCAGATCCAAATACAAAATCCTGAAGCAATTAAGGGTTCAAGCAAATTCAAGTGAGTAAGATTCTCTGAAAATAAATAAAGGCAAGTAAATTTTTTTAAAACATTTGAATTTAATGTTGTTGATAAGTAACAAAGCAAGGATCTAAGTAATTGTATCAATCTAAGTTGCAGAAAAACAAATCAAGTTTAAAGGCTTAAATAACTTCTGGGTTAGTCAGCGGATCTGCTCTCTATGCATATATAACAAAAATAAAAATTTCAAACTGTAAGTAAAATTAAAATTGTTGTTAGTGATGAACTGAATAAGTAAATATAACAAGAATAAGCAAAGTTTCTTTTTACAACTTGCAGAGCTAAGCTTCAAAAATTAAAGGAAATTTTTTTTACATGCCATCCTTATTTTGAAACTGTCAAGAGCTCTCTGTCAAATTTTTTCAGGTCAGCAAATCTATCTATAAACTTGAATCTGGATTATGCTTTGTTTTGTGAAATGAAATTATTTTGCATGAATATAAGTTTGATCGTATGCTTGATGTATTCAAGGATATGTGGGTGTGCATGAACTAGTACAAGCATATTCATTCTGTTAAAAAATATGCAGTCTTATGATAAGATTAAAACTAAATTCCTTTGCTTCTAATCCTTGTTAGGAT
This sequence comes from Allium cepa, assembly GCA_030765085.1. Lineage (NCBI taxonomy): Eukaryota > Viridiplantae > Streptophyta > Magnoliopsida > Asparagales > Amaryllidaceae > Allium > Allium cepa. Next base: position 857,641,323 of record CM060943.1, read on the forward strand.
TCGAGATACAAATAAAAAGCGATTATATTAACTAGATCTTGGATTTAAAAATACTGTTAAGCATAGTTCATAATTAATTTTAGCCTGGAAGATGAATTACAGTAAAATCAACTATGAGCATTTAAATATGTTTAATGTTGTTTATGAGTAAACTAATCCCTCTTATCCACTTATGCTTGGTGTGATGCTTTGATAATGTTTGTGTTGATTGAAAACATGTCTGTACATTTGCAAATACGGTATGCATGTTTGGTTCCAGGCAAACATGCCTCTGATATTCTTTTCATGACAGGGTTGATGAACCTGTTCAAAAAAAATACATATCTTCCCAGTACAATCAAAATTAGGCTCTGATCTCTAAAAACGAAATGTTTGAAACATTGTAATTTAAATTTTAAAAATAGTTTTCAAGCAAAAATATTAGTAATATTCTAGAAAAAATAAATATAACAGTAAAAAACATTTTCAAGTCAGAAATCAGTGATGATAATCTTAAGTTTCGAAGTTACAACTTGATTTGCAATGAAGAAATATGAATTTTGATTAAAAAAATCAAGATTTTTAGATTTGAAAATCGTAAGGAATTGTTTATAGAACGGAAATTATATTTTCGCTAAATTCTGATGACCAACGTCGAATTATGGGTCATTCTCAACATTGATGGTAGCTTGGTGGATGTTGATTAATGGAAAAAATAATAGGGGAATTTTCAGATGAACGTAGCGATGGGTTGACGTTGAACTAGGGTTCGACTACCCTTTTATGTGGATCAAGTTTGAGTTGTTACAGTTTCGAAGTCATGGCGATTTAGCGGATCACACCGGGGGGACTGAAAGTGGAAGCTTTGGCGAATGCGGGGACGGGTTGGCGTAGTTACAGGTGGTTGACAGTGGTCAGGCAAGGGGTTTCGTTGATCGGAGTTTGTTCCAGATTTAAACCGAGATGCTCGATTTTTTTTTCTTAATCGAATCATCGATCTGGGTTGTTAATTGGATTGAGAGGATCATAGGTGACAAGTGGGAGGTTGTAGTGTTGATCGGAGGCGCTTCGATCGTCGGTGCATATGCACCAGTATCATCGCGTACATGTGATTGTTGAGGGGGAAGAAAATGGGAAACTCATGTCGGTCTCGAGTAAGTGGCGTGAGTGACTCGAAGGCGAGAGGGGTGTGGGTTCAACCCGAAGTTGGCTTCGGGGAAATCCAGAAAAAAAGCTCGGGTCACTTAACATGTTTAACATTTTTTTCAAAATGTGAAGTAATATGTTACAAATCAGTTTAAAAATCTGAAAAAAAAAATATTGTAAGTCTCAAACAGTTTTATTTAGCCAAGTTTAAAAACATGCTGGAATGATCAAGATTGAAAAGGGTTTGAAATAAGAAGGTTTCAAAATGAACCAAGTTTTCAAATTTGCAAATAGGTTATTAAAACAGCTTTCTTTCCTAACTTAATTAATGTTTGTTTAAATTGAAATTACTTGAAGGGTTAAAAATAATCTGTTTCAAATTTATTAAGTTAAATTAATAACTTTTGGGTTGAAGTTTATAAACTAAATTTTTGAAATTAAGTGGATGATTGAGGGAATGAGATAGTTTTACAATCTTCAATCTAACTTAAAGATCTTAAGTTGATAAATATATTGATAACGGTCTATTTCCAAAGGATTATTAAATAAGAATCAAACGATAAGTAAAAAATATAATAATAATAAAGATAAATGGCTATCTTTTAATTGATGAAATTTTAAATAATTTAAAAACAATTGACTAATGGAGGTGATTAAGGAAGAATTGATTAATGAAGGTGATTAAAGGATAATCATAATTAAGAATAATTACTTAATTAAAGATTAATTAAGGTTAACTAATTAAAGGCTCATTAATTATAATTAAAATATATTTACTTAATTAATTGAAGGGTAATTAATTACTTAAAGATAATTACTTAATTAAAAATAATTAATTAATGATTAAAAGTGGATTAATTATTAATCAACTGATTAAGCAATAATTAATTGAGGATGATTAATTAAGGATTAATTAATTAATTGAGATAATTAATTAAAGGGAAAATTAAATAATTAAAGGTTAATTATTTAATAATTAAAGGTTGATGAATTATAGTTAAAAGTTAAATAATTTGTTATTAATGGTTAATTGATAAATGATTAAAGAATAATCAATCAAAATGGTTTGTAAATTCCAAGATTAGTAATTCATAAGTAATTAATCTGATTTGAATTAATCAGACAATTAACTGATCTCACTTATGAAAGTTTGGATTCTATTGGATGATTGTTTGATACCCTGATACGTTCTGTTTGATTTGAGCTTCTTTAATGTAATTTATTATCTGTGACATATATCTGTTGTTATCCCTCCTTTTTAGCAAGCCGTGATACCAAAAGGTCGACCGAGAAACCAAAGATAGTTCGTCTCAAAGATTGGTCAACTTACCGTCTCAACAAAGCAAGTCCTTGTTAGGTCGTTCTCGACCTACGACTTAAAACCTAGAGTAACTCAACAGTTAACGACCCAGCCTCTTCAAGTAGGTCGCTCACGACCTAACGACTTAGAGGATCCAGCGACCTAACGGGGTAAAGAAGTAAGTGCCTCAGCGACTTAAAAGTCTCAACGACCTAGCGACATAATAATCCTATGAAGGTAGCGACCTACTACTTAAAGGAAGAACGACCTAGCAAAAGCGACTTAGCGACTCAATTATTTAGCAACCTACGAGCTAAGAGCTTATAACTACATAGGCTACACCTCCTTAAACCGTAACACGTGCTCATTGGGTCGCCCACGACTAAACCCAACTCTTAGGTCGTTCACAACCAACGACCTACCTCTAGATCACTCCGCTTGATACCTCAACATATTTAAGTCGCTTACCATTCTCCCTTAGGTCGCTAACAACCTACCAAACTCTATGTCGTTGCTCCTTAGGTCGCAACTCCTCCACTGCATACACTAGGTCGCTCAAAGCTTATACCCTATCCAGGTTGACTCCATTAGGTCACCAACGACCTACGACCTATCCCTTAGGTCGCCAACGACCTACCCAACCTGCTCCAGATTTTCCCTATAAATACCTCACCTACTCCATATTCAGGGGGGACTTCTTTCCGGACTTAGAAGCGTCGAAACTTTGCCAACCTCCACAACACTTCGTTTGCCAATAACACTTCAAAGAGCCGAGAGAAGAGATCTACCACATTCAACATGAATTCGAAGAGCAATTCACCGTCAAAGTTCTAGCTACTTGTCTTGATCGTGTTGTAGCCAAAGATTCATTGTAAAAGTTGTAATCAAATCAGCAATAAAGAAGAGATAAAGTGGATGTAGGCTTGACGTTGAGCCGAACCACTATAAAAATTGTTGTCTTTTTTACTGTTTTTGCTATTTTCTGTTTACCTTTAGTTCCCGTGCAAACGGGTGGTGCTTTCACTTTGTCACAACTCACACCGGGTGTTAGCGTACATTTTCAGTGTTAACATTTTGGTGCTTTCATTGAGAGTTGAACTCAGGAGCGCTTTAATCATTGCTTCACAAAGATTTGTTGAGAGACTCTCTTTAAGAACCAGAAGTCTATCCGAGATTATGGCTCCTCGAAGAAAAGCAAGTAAGAGACAGAGACCAGAAAGAAGTCAGCACGAAGGGAGTCAAGGGGCTTCCTCAGGAGAGAACCAAACTTCGGTCTTCATCACCATGGATGAGATGGAGACAATGATGAAAAGGCAAGAGGAGTTGATCCAGAATTTGTTTCAGCAGATTGGGAAACTTGGAGCGCAAAATCAAGCAGCGACTGGAGTTCAGAACAGAGCAGGACTATCTGAGGCAGCACCAGAGCTTGGAGGCACTCATCTAGAGCACACTGACCCAATACCAAGGAAAACATCTAGTGGATTCGAGCAACATGGCATTGATAGAGGAACAGGAGCTCAGCCAGGAGACAGATTCCAAAATTCCCTCGTGAACTCGGGGGGCAGGCCGAAGGCAATAGACGAGGACTACAACTAGGGGATAACGACAGATTGGTAGAAATGGTCAAAAGAGCTACGAGAGGTGGCTTGGTAAACAAGGACTTGGAGGATGTGAATAGGAGTCCTTTTACCACAACCATCAGGCGAGCTAAGGACCCACCAGACTTTAAGCTACCATCGTTGGATATGTATAATGGAAGGACAGACCCTACAGTTCATCTGACAAAATATATGAGGCATATGGAGGCACTGGGGGCATTAGAGGAAGTTATGGGCTGGTGCTTTCCACTGTACTTGACAGATATTGCGGCACTTTGGTTTAGACAGCTGGAGAGTGGATCTATCAGAACGTGGAATGATTTGACTGAAAGGTTTATGAGGCAATAGAGGGTCCACATCTCGAGACCCAAGAATGTGATGAGCTTGGCAGCATTGAAAAAGAAAGTTGGGGAATCTTTAAGAAGTTTTTTGACACGGTTCAATGCAGCTGCAGCATCGGTGGATCGACCAGATCCATCCATGGTCTTGATGGCAGATGTGTCTAGCATAGGTGATGGTACAGAGTTCAAGAATTCGCTGACAAGAGATCCCCCTATGGATCTAGGGGAATTTTAGCACGAGGCTGAAGGATTTCTACGGTTAGAAGACGCAATAGCCGAGAAAGAAGAAGAAGGAATCGATGTTTATGTAATTAAAGGTGGAAATCCTCCTGAGAAAGGTGTAGAATCTAGCAAAGGTAAACGAAAGGCCGAAGATAACATCGATAGATCAGTACGACCACGAAAGGAACCAAGGTTCACCTCATACACGGAGCTGAATGAAACTTTGGAGCGGATCTACCAAGACACGAAGGGACAGGTTCCTTATCGAAAGCCGATAAGGAGAGATCCAACTAACAACGGGAGAAAGTCGGATAAGTATTGCTCATTCCATGAGTTGAATGGTCATAGCACAAATGACTGGAGACACTTAAAAGATGAAGTTGAAGGGCACATCCGGGATGGTTTGCTATCACAGTATGTGAAAAGGAGGATCACAATGGTGGAACAAGAACGACCACCACCTGCATCAACTGAAGACGGCTCAGGATCAAGGCATCGGCCTGTTATTGATTGATTAAGACGATGACGAATGAGCGGTAAACTCCACATCGACACAATTAGATTGTTCACACATGTACGGGACCACGAACGATCCCTAGGCATGCTCTGATACAACTCTAAATCTCATAGATGTAGGTGTTTGCACTCTAACGTCACTACTCTGCTTTTGTATTTTACTTCTGATGTTTGGATTTGACTTTGTCAGACATTTTTGCCTTAAAATTCACCAGTTGGATGAATATTGAATTTTGATAAATCTATAAAAAAAGAGTCTAAGCCACTTACACATGTACAGGGTCGCGAACGGTCCTTAGGCATGCTCTGAGTTGGCTAAGCATCTTACACATGTACGGGATCACGAACGGTCCTTAGGCATGCTCAGAGATGGCTAAGCTTCTTACACATGTACGGGATCACGAACGGTCCTTAGGCATACTCTGAGATGGCTAAAGCTACTTACACATGTACGAGGTCGCAAACGGTTCTTAGGCATACTCTGAGATGTCTAAAGCTACTTACACATGTACGGGGTCGCGAACGGTCCTTAACATGCTTTGGAATGACAATAAGCTCCTCCAGGCACACTTACTCGCCTTCAATAGGCACACAAACGATCCAGGAACTCACCCGAACGTGAACCTGGCATCGATAATACTAAGCCCCCCCCCCCCCCCCCCCGGGCACACTTACTCTCCTCGAACGGCACCCGACCTCGAACGGCCACAACTCGCCTCGAACGGCACCAGACCTCGAACGGTCAAAACTCGCCTCGAACGGCAAAAACTCGCCTCGAACGGCAAAAACTCTCCTCGAACGGCAAAAACTCGCCTCAAATGGCTCGATCCCGAATGGTCGTCATTTGGGGTCCACCCCCTGACCGCCAACGGTCGCACTTTACCTCGAATGGCTCGATCCTGAACGATCGTCATTTGAAGTAAGGCGTTTGACCACGAGCGATCACATTTCACCTCAAATGGCTAGATCCCGAACGGTCGTCATTTGGGGTCCACCCCCTGACCGCCAATGGTCGCACTTTACCTCGAACGGCTCGATCTCGAACGATCGTCATTTGCAGTAAGGCGCTTGACCGCGAGCGATCACATTTCACCTCAAATGGCTCAATCCCAAACGATCGTCATTTGAGGGTCCGCCCCTGACCGGACACGGTCGCACTTTCCTACGAATGGCTTGATCCCGAACGATCGTCATTTGAAGTAGGGCGCTTGACCGTGAACAGTCACATTTCATCTCACATGACTCAATCCCGAAGCCACTTGACCGCGCACGGTCGCACTTTACCGCAAATGGCTCGACCCCGGATGGTCGTCATTTGAAGTAAGGCACTTGACCGCGAACGGTCGCCATCTGAGCTCCGCCACTTGACCGCCCACGGTCGCACTTTACCACAAATGACTCGATCCCGAACGTTCGTCATTTGAAGTAAAGCGCTTGACCATGAACGGCACCTGACCACGCACGGTCACACTTCACCTCAAATGGCTCGATCACGAACGGTCGCCATTTGAAGTTAGGCGCTTGACCGTGAACGGCCGGATTTCACCCCAAATAGCTCGATCCCAAACGGTCGTCATTTGGGGCCACATAAAACTGTCAGTTCCATTGCAGGTCATCAACGGGATATGAACATCCAGCTTATGGCATTACAAAACACACCTTCCTACCGTAAGGCATGTTTTGGGAGGCAAGTGTTATCCCGCCTTTTTAGCAAGGCTGTGATACCAAAAGATCGACCGAGAAACCAAAGATAGTTCGTCTTAAAGATTGGTCAACTTAGCATCTCAACAAAGCAAGTCCTTGTTAGGTCGTTCTCGACCTACGACTTAAAACCTAGAGTAACTCAACAGTTAACGACCCAGCCTCTCCAAGTAGGTCGCTCACGACCTAACAACTTAGAGGATCCAGCGACCTAACGGGGTAAAGAAGTAAGTGCCTCAGCGACCTAAAAGTATCGGTGACCTAATAATCCCATGAAGGCAGCGACCTACTACCTAAAGGAAGAACGGCCTAGCAGAAGCGACTTAGCGACTCAATTATTTAGCGACCTACAAGCTAAGAGCTTATAACTACATAGGCCACACCTCCTTAAACCGTAACCCGTGCTCATTGGGTCGCCCACGACTTAACCCAACTCTTAGGTCGTTCACAACCAACGACCTACCTCTAGATCACTCCGCTTGATACCTCAACATATTTAAGTCGCTAACCATTCTCCTTTAGGTCGCTAACGACCTACCAAACCCTATGTCATTGCTCCTTAGGTCGCCACTCCTCCACTACATACCCTTGGTCGCTTGAAGCTTATACCCTATCCAGGTTGACTCCATTAGGTCGCCAACGACCTACGACCTATCCCTTAGGTCGCCAACGACCTACGACCTACCCAACCTGCTCCAGATTTTCCCTATAAATACCTCACCTACTCCATATTCAGGGGGGATTTCTTTCCGGACTTAGAAGCGCCGAAACTTTGCCAACCTCCACAACACTTTGTTTGCCAACAACACTTCAAAGAGCCGAGAGAAGAGATCAACCACGTTCAACATGAATCCGAAGAGCAATTCACCGTCAAAGTTCTAGCTACTTGTCTTGATCGTGTTGTAGCCGAAGATTCATTGTAAACATTGTAAAAGTTGTGATCAAATTAGCAATAAAGAAGAGATAAAGTGGATGTAGGCTTGACTTTGAGCCGAACCACTATAAAAATTGTTGTCTTTTTACTATTTTTGCTATTTTCTATTTGCCTTTAGTTCCCGTGCAAACGGGTGGTGCTTTCACTTTGTCACAATTCACACCGGGTGTTAGCGTACATTTTCAACGTTAACATCTGTGATCTGTGAATAAAAGATAAGCGTTATAGTTTATACCACTTATCAAATATAAGCGTTAAAGTTTATACCGCTTATCAAATATATTGCGTATTTGAATATGTACTGATTGATGGTGTTGCACTTTTATTGTGTAAAACCCCTGGACCATACTTATACATAACAAATATGGGTTGCACGTGGAGATTGGTTAAGTCACAGATTTTTGAAATAATTTTAAATTGAATCTTTGAATCCAAATGGTTTTGGAAATAATTTTAAGTTGAATCTTTGAATCCAAATGGTTTTGGAAATGGATTTGGTTTATAATAAAAAGCTTTTAAAAAGGGATTTCAAAGATAAAAGTTATTTTTGAATAACTTGATTTAGTTTTGAAATTTGATTTTAATTTGAATCCCAAATTTGAAATTGAATCCTATTTATGATTTTAAAAGGATCATACAAGTTTATATGGGTTTTAAACCATTTTAAAGGTGTTGTTTGGGAACTTGAATTTAACCTAAGATTTTAACTTGTATAGATATAATTGGATTTTTCTGAAAGAAAACTGTTTGTTTTCAAATAATAAAAGCTTTCACATAAGAAATGAACTTCCAATTTGTGTTAAAAGGATTTCAAGTCTAAAATGAAAAAAGTTATGAATAAATCTTTGGAAACGCGTTTGAAAGCTATGAGTTAATCCAAATTGAAATGGAAATCGTTTTGAAAATCTATGAATGGATCTTTGTGAAACTAGGCGAACTTTGTGAAATAAATTTTTTTGTTAAATTTTGAAATAGTAATTTGTTAAACCATTTGAAGAAATTTTTTGGATTTTAAAAGTTGTGACTTAACTGAAAATCCCATATCCATATGTTTTAAATATTGCGCTCATTATTCGGTTTAGCCGGGAGAGGGCCTTGTGTCATATAACCCATTCCGAATAATGATACAACGTTATAGATTGCATTTGAAGACCGGGTGCCTTCGAGAACGATAGGGTAACCTGTAGATCGACTCTGCACTGAGTTGCTCCGGTATAGAGTCCTCCATATGTGATGGGGAGTCTGATCGGAATTGTGGATGCCCGGATTGCAAGGGCTTCTTCCTTTATTGGACGAAGTGCCTTCGATTCTGTGCGAACCCAAAACAGACTTGTATGGTTGTATGTCCGACATTACACTTTGAGAGATTAAACTGATCTCTATCAAATACATTTCTGCTTGGTGGCGGAGAATTTATTCTCTTAGCTTAACACCCTTCTCTGAGACGTACGAGCTTATAGGTTATGTAGTTGATATTTATCAGTATATACTCTCAATTTGGTAGTGTGGCATGCTGAGTGCTGTTGTGTATCATTTGTTGATCAAAGCATGGCTTTTGTATAAAGCGTAGCTTTGTGGACGAGACTGCATCAGGACCTCACACCCCGGAAATGGTCGAAACAGGAAAGATGCGGCAAGGTTATGAGGGTCGCTCCCTTTAGGGTGTGTCTTATCCTTTAGGAAAAGGGTGATATCATGGTATGGAGCCCAGATACTTACTCATGTGGACACTGCAAATCTATTACTTTGTGATTGCTTTGTGGTTTTGAGGTGCCTCGGATAAAGGTCCCAAAGGACCGAGGGATGGCATGCTCGAGTAGTAGTTACCTAGTTACAGAGGTAACCCGGCCTTGTCTTGGCAGAGATCCGGTTAGGTTCTCGGGACGTTCCGCCAATGGCAAACCCATGGACAGTAGGAAGTTTCTTAGCCTGACCATTTGTTGGAAAGCCAATCTTCAATACGTGCCTTGTACGGTTTTAGTTGTAGAACCTGCCATTTACTTATGGTGGTCACCACTGTTTGGATGGTAGCTATAGTAGGCATAGATCGGAATGTCTATGCTGGCTAGGATTTATATTATACTTCCGAAATGGTCTTTGTACACTATGCACTAGTAATAATATCAAAGATGTTTTCTCGTATCAAGCATATTTGACTATCATAAGGAGAAATATCCTCCAATTCTGTGTTTGCATTGTGTGTGTGGCGGGAGGCCTTATGGTAGTTTCATTTTCATAAAAGCATTGCAGATTTATTTTTAAAATTCTTAACCGTTTGTTTTAAAGATAAAAAACTGTTTTACTTGCTCATACCAGTCCCACGACTGACCTGAAGTTCATTGTTCCTTTCCTAAACTCTGGGTGCCCACAAATTTTCCCACACGAGCAGTCTAGAGTTGGGTTTTTTAGAGAGTCAGGTTTAGTAGATTATCTGGAGCTAGTTCAGTCTTTGGATCAGGATTGCACTTGCTTATCTTTATGCATCGTCATTTGGAGTTCGAGCTATTTTCAGGATTGGTGCCTTGGAGGTGTAGATTACCGATACTGGAGTTCTTTCTTGAAGACCATCTTGGAGATATTATTCCGCTGCTGGTGTTATCTTTTCTTTCCGCTGCTATTGTCTTGTATAATGTCTCTGATGTATATTGATATTCATTGTACCATTCAGTTGTATCAGATATTGTATCAAATGTTGTATATCAAATGTATTATTCATTTCTTCCGCTGTGTTTTACTTAATGTGTTATAATCTTCGGCGAACCAGATTCAACGTTTGGATCTGCGGCATTTGAATAAGAGTGTCGTATTCGGGGCTGATTTTCGAAGGCCGAGTCAGGGTCGTTTCATATATATATATATATATATATATATATATATATATATATATATATATAATTTGAAGTTAATCGGAAATTTGATTCATAAATTTATGATAAAAGGTGATTCTAATTATAAAATAAAACCAAATTTTGAATAAATATTTAAACTGGAAATAATTGAATTAGGAAATTATACTTGTATAATATTCAATTGCATTCCAGTATAACTTACCTAAATTATTCAGAAGTTTAATATGTAATTGGAAAATATATAGTATAAATTATGTTAAAGAAATTTATAAATAAGTTTAAGTGGTTATAATAAGTGTAAATATGCTTAATATATGAGATAAAGTATATTAAGCGGAATAAATTTAACAATAATATTGAATGAAGAAGAATGAAAATTTTCCAATAAATATGAGTTTAATAAATGACTATTCAAATTTATAATTTTAGAAATTGCTAATTAAAGATAACCGGATAATAAGATAATCAATTTAGAATAGCGAAGATTGATTTAACTTAAGTGAAATCAAATGGATTAAAATCAATTAACGAATAGTAATTAATTTAAATTGGAATTGTATACGGTTTTAAATAAATTGTTTTATTTGTTTTCCAATCCATTTTCTTTCTGATTGTTCTATTCTCCTACCTCCTTCCTTGTTGGGGACGAAAAGTTTTGAGTGGGGGAGAGTGCAACGACCCGTAAATTGTAGTAGTTTTATTTATCTAATTAATTGAATTTTGATGGTTTATTTATTCAATTAACTGAAATTTTATGAAAATTAAATAATAAAATTTTGAAATAAAAATTTAATAATTGGATTACGTCTACTTAAACATAGCAACCGGTGAATTTTCATCTGATAATATTAAGGTTTATTTTATTGTGCAATTCTATTTAAATCGGTTAAAGTTGACGATAATAACATATTTTTCCAAACCTGAATATTTTTCTATAGAAATTTTTTAAATTATCTTCTGACTAAGACGTCATTTTTTGTTTTTCCAAATTCGGGCTTCTTTAGCTCCGTCGATCTTATTTTTTTGCGTTTTACTGCATTTTCTGCTAGTAGAAAATTCGAATTTTTATAATTCAATAATACCACTGATATCTGTTTGCTGTTTTGATCATCTCGTAGTGCTGATCTCTGTGGTATATTCGATCCCGTGTTTTGAAGTCTAAAATGCTAGGGGATCTGTAAACGTTGGCAATCGTATCGGTAACAAGTTGTGTTTATTGGTTCTTGTACCCTTCCATTTCCTACCGTATAAACCCAATAGGCATTGTTATTATTTCTGGTTCAAATTCCAACTTTTATTATTCCTAAAATTACAGCCTTTCTGTTGCTTTTCCCAAATTAATTTATTCCAGTCTGCTTACAATTTTCTTTTCTATTCATGACTATTCTTACCAAACAAATAGGTTATAAGTATATTATATGATTCGATGTTCCCTGAGACAACTCATTTTCTTTCCTCTTCAAATTCCTCCCCTCGACCAGATCTGGCCTCACCCGCATCTTCCTCTTCCCCTTGAAATTCATCGCCATGCAACCACTCAACACACCCTGTACCAAGCCGACCTCCACCTAATCAACTACGCTCACCTCCCCTAACCCGAGCATCTCCGCCACTGTTCCGCAGCCGAACACGCAAGCCGAAGCTTGCGCCTACTCTATGCACCCAGTTGCCGAGCTTCACTTGTTCTCTTGTGACACTACTGCCACCCACCACAATGCGAGACAACAACCCTCATGCGGCCTTCCTTACTCAGATCTAGCCGTGACAAGCACCTCCCACCACCAACCGAATGTTGCTCGCCTTCATCTCCTCTGCTCGAACCAACGTCCGCCCATCCACCCATGTTCGGCCACCTCAGCTCGAGCCCATCACCGAGCTGCAGCACAAACCCATCGACCACCACAGCTGTTCTCCCTCCGATCTCCGCCTTGCTTCCTCTCAGCGCCCGTGCCACACAGCCTAGGCCGAGCTCAGGAGCTCCCCAAACTTCCCTCCAGCCTCGTAAACTCCAACTTCCATTTTTTCATACTTTGAGTTGTGCCTTGCCGAGCCTCTTCAAGTTTTGTAAGTACATATATAGCAAGTTGTTATGGTTAACTATATATACATATTAACAGTTTCATTTATATTTTTTAGTTATAATATATTAACAGTTTTGTTTATATGTATGCATAATTGATCTGAATTTTTTAAAATGAAATATAGTGTGAGTTGTCATCTAGTGTATGTATATGTTATAGTATTCCAGATTTTAAATGAAGTATGGTATGTCAATCTTAAACAATGTACTTAGTCTATTTATATAATAGTATATTAAGGCATATGCATGTACATTTTATTGTAATATGAAGGCTTTTCGTACGCATATTTATAATATAAATTGTAAAAGAATATTGGTGCTGATTTTTTATGTTATGTGTATATCATTATATACGTATAAAAGATTTGAAATAAATGTAATATGTTTTGTTAAGTATACATGTTATGTAAGTCTGGTTTATATTTTTATGGCTACAGTATTTTAAATATATAAATATTTCTTACGCAAGTTTGAGTTATAAAGTGTTTTTAAAGTAACAATATAACATATGTATAAAGTTTTACTATTTATGAAAATATATAAAGTTTTAAGTGTTGTTAAAGTGTTGCTATATATAGGTTGGAATTTTTGCTTACGGTACACTTTAATGTATTGGGTTATTAATAGTTAAATATTGTATACACTATAAAGTTGTTCTGTGATTTTATAAAATTAAATAGATGTCAGTTTTTATGTGTTACTAATTATATAATCTTTGGGTTTGGTTATATAATGGTTGCGTAGAATAGTTATATAGGTTGTTTACGTAATTGTTTATAAGTATATATTCATTTTTTTCAAGTTATACTATACAGATACTCTGTTTTATAGGTGTTTATTATTATTCAAAATAATATGCGTTTAAATTAATATTGATTTCATGGAAATAATGATAATAATATGTTTAGCGTTGTTGTTCTATCAAATTTATTTCGATTTGTTTTATTATCCTGTTATCAACCTTGTCCGTCGTGCCTGTTCTCTCCGTCGAATCATCTCCAATTTGCTTTGTTTCGAAGTTCGTGTTCGGATTCGGAGCTCACTTCACTGTCCGTCTTCTCTAGCCTCTAAAGGTGAGCAATCACTCACGATTAATGTTTTTATATTTATTAAATTTGATTTCAATTGGAAGGACAATTGAAATATGCTATTGTTAGTTATTTACATTGTTAGATTTATGTCATTTGTTCACCTCTGACATCTAACACCTTTATCTGTTATTTATATTGATGATATATGCCCATTATATTATTATCATATATGTTATCACTCTACAAGTTCCCTGTTAGTATAGAATTCACTATGGGTTGAAATGATACATACCTGAACGGACTTTAGAATAGAAGAAAATCGTTATGGGTTAAAATGATAAACCCAAGCGATTTTAATTGAATTGAATTTGGGATTACGGGTTGAAATGATATATATATTCCCATGTATATTTAAATTGCGGATTGAAATGATAAATATCCGTATCACTTGTATAGGATAGAAAATTATATACAGATACCGTTGGTCTATATATAAATAATTTGAGATGATTGCTATGGTTTTGGAAGGAAATATATGGTTTTATATAAATATTGATTTAGATATTATTTAAATGTTATTTTATATATAGTTAAATTCTGATTTTAAGCTATGCATAAAAAAATTTAATATAAAATAGGCTTAATAATAAAGCTTGATTTTATTAAAATATAATATGGTTAAGTATTTGTTTAAATTATATTTTAATATAGAGTTTATAATGATTTAATAAATTAAGGTTAAGAAGATAGATTTGAAAATGACTTGAAATTGTATTTAATTAAGAAATATATTTAATTAGAAATCGATTTGAAACTTATGAAATTTGAGATTTGAAAGGATATGATTTTTATAACTTGAGTTGGTTTAAGGTGATTTAACGAATATTTCAAGTTTAAATGAATTGAAGGAAATATTTAGTCATTTGAAATTTGGGGTTTTATTTTAATGATAACGGATTTAGTAAGTAAATGTTTCAAAATAAATAATAGTAAAGTGAATTTGGTGTATATATATGGAATTATCAAATCTAGTTTTGAAATGTTTGAATATTTAAAGCTTTGAAAATAATGGAATTGAAATGGTTTATTTTGTGATTAAAAATCTGTATTTGAAATCGATATAATTTGAAATGGTTTGTTGAGAAACTGAAATAAATTAAATTGATTATTTGAGATTTGATTAAATTTGAATTTTGTAATTTGAGTTGATTTGAATCGATTTGTGAAATTTGAGGAAGCTATTTTATTATATAAAGTATTTTTAAATTTTATTTAAAACTATTTATATATGTTACTTTATAAATTTATTTCATATAAACAATTTTAATATAAATTATTTTTATATAAACTATTTTAAATTATAAACTATTATTTTGTATATACTATTATTTATATTTAAAACAGTTAAGTGGGAAGTGTTATAATTCCAAAGCATTATGATTTCTAAATTTGATTTCCAAAGAATTATGATTTCCAAAGTGCTTGATTTAGAAAGGTTTATAACTTTGAAGTACTAAGATTTTGTAAGTGGATATATTTGAGATGAATATATTTGAATGGAAATGATATTGTATTTGGTTTTGAAATGGAAGTGATATCATATTGATATGGTTTTGAAATGGCAATGATATTTGGTTTGAAATATAAACTATTTTGAAATTTATTAAATGTCCAATCGGTGTAATATTTACGTAGTTATTGAAGAGTCCGGGATTGGTTATGGACATACTCTCTATCTAAACCAAATACCACTTTAATTACTATTATACACGGAGTGTAATCCAGAATGAAGTGGTTGGAATGATGAGGTTGCTGGATTTGAAGAAAGAGAACGATAATGGATAGCCTTGACACTTGTGTCAAATTTGAAATGACTTAAATAGGAACCATGTCGGGCCAAACGAGGCTAGACACCTCTAGCGGACACACTTCTTTGTAAACTACTCATTACTTGTTTTTGATTGGTGTGCACCATTGAATTGGGAGTGTTGTTTCGCGTTGTTGCAATCGTTGCGGTGATGCATTCTCACCAGTCCGAATCAGGCAAACGGTAGTTTCACTACCTTGGGTATTGCCTCATGTGCCTTGTCATACTCGTATCCCTATGCGCGACCACCACAATTTATTTTGTGTTAAACCTATGGAGTACTCCCTGATAGCCCACTAGTTTACGGTGGAGTTTACAGTGCTGTATTGACTATGACGCTTATATAAAATGTGTTAAGGGGGATGATGGTAATGCCTTAACGCTATTTTGATACTTTACATCACTGATAGGCATTATCTACTTAACGTATATATAAATGTTTAACAGTTCCTTAGAGGATGGTTATCCCAACATCTTTTGACTTACTTGTATTTCAGTTGTTATTTTACTTGAGTAGGATTTATTGACATAAGAATGTTAATCCTGACTCGAGTGTTTTGTGTTTTGCTTTACGCTCGGGTCAGATTGAGTGTACTAGTATTCGAGACTCACCTTTGGAGTTGGAGCTTCGCTTGGAGATCCAGCTATCTATCCAGCTTTTAGATATTCAGTTGATTTTAGTGATATATTCTGATTCTTGTATTTGACAATTGTATTCGAGACTTATGTTGTAAATTATTTAACTCTGTTATATATATAGTAGCTTCATGAACTACTATTCTTTTGTTTCCGCTGCATATTGCTATATTACTCTCTGTCTATGGTTCTGTGATTATTTATTTACTATATATGCTGATTTTTTCAAATATAAACTTACAATCTGGTACTTTGAGCAATTCAATTCTGGCATGTTTTCATGCGAATGGTTGAAAATATCAAGTCGTTACATATACAGACATCAATAAGAGTATACTAACCTATTTCAGCCTGGACAGTTATACTAGATTGTCCTTACAATTGCTGATAAATATAATTAATGAATACAGTGGTAAATAACCATTTCATATGTCTTTGGGCCTCCAGCTCTTCTCCTAAAGCTACAAAAATCCAAAAAAATTTGTAATATGCTTGGTCTGTAATGACCGAGATTTTTGACCCTCGAAAATCGACACTAATACATCCACCGTATTTGGTGTCGTGCGATCGAATGCCTGAAAATCCGATTGTTAAGGAAAAAGAAAGATGAAAGAAGATAAGAAGAAATTAAACAACACAGAATCTCACAATGGAATAAACAATCTATAATATAAAACAAATCTTTGCACACGAAGAACTGTGCTATATGTATATATACAGACATAATTGGAGTATACTAACATATTTCAGTCCAAACAATTATAACAACATGTCCTTACAATTGCAGATAAATACAATAATGAATATAGTGGAAAAAACCATGTACGTAAATACGTCTCTGGGCCTCTAACTCGTCTCTTGAAGCTCGAAGGCATCCAACTAAATTATTAATATGCTCCGCCTGACCCAAGAAGTATAATAAAATAAGATTCGAGTCGGTCTGGAAAACCAGCGTGAGAAAACACACCTAACTGGATTTTAAAGTTATAGAAAACCTTTGAAAATCAAGAGTATCTCATAAGACCACACCGCAAATAAACAAAGATGGGTTTTTACCTTACAATAACCAATACCATTTCATATGATATTCTTTGATAATATAATAGTGTTTAGATACAAATACTTATTAATCATAGCCGAAATGGTTACATTAATTAAATTCCAGCGCAATAGTTATACAGCTAAAACCATAAAGGTTCGTATTAGAAAATGTATTCCATACACTGACTAGACTACTGGGGTGCCGCCCGTCACAGTGCATCTCTAGATAAAACAACATCAAGGACCTTGCCTGGATCCTCTACCAACAAAGAACTGGCCTACTCCTTACTGGATAGTACCGAATAAAATCCCTCCTCCGTTAATGGGCCTCGAGTATAAAAATGAGAGATAATAGAGACTCTAGATAGGGATGATTATACCACACTTGGGAGAGAACCACTTAGTGTTGCTGCACCTCCTTTGGTTTATTCATTCCCGATTGATGAGACTCAAGGCTACGTCTTACCTTTTATATAGAACTTCCCACTTGGAATGCTAATACTGCCTTCCAGGTAATAATGCAATACCAGCATTCATCCATACAAGTTCATTCCGGGACTGAACGAAACATTTGACAGCTCGGTCTCCAAAATTCCATCATCTTTAATATGTCTGCACTTCAAAACGCATTAGTTAGATCAAATTGGTTTTCTGATAATATATCCGATCCTGGTCTCTTTGAAACAACATTCTATAATTCTCGATAAACTGAACCCCGGTTCTTTAAGAAATAAGTAGTCAAAGATGAGATCAGAGATCACCTCCTACTGTTGGTGGACGGATTTCCTTATCATTGTCCTAGAAGAACAAAATGAGATTTATACGCACAGCACATCATCATCAGAGATAACTCTTCCATATAAATCATGTTTTTCTCCTTGATAATTCCAAAGTTACTTTTGAGTCCAAATTCAATAGTTGGTTATTTAACTATCGAATAACAACATTCAAACAAGGATTTATTCCATAGGGAACACCAACATTGGTTAAACACATGAGCGGTCACTAGCCTCCTTCTACAAATCGTTTATAAATAAGAACCAATTTGTATATAACTTCTATAAGAAAATTTTACAATGATATATCAACCAATTCCTATATTATCAATACAGGGAGAATATCCATATACTTATCTCAATGGTATAAGTATATTTACAACACTGAGAAAGATTTTCTATTATTCAATTCAAAAATCATTCATGGACTCCTTATAATTCCCTAAAACCATTTATAAACCGTTTTATAAAACTCCTGGAACCATTTATAGAATTTCTTTATACATTTCAGTCATTTATCAATTCTTCTGTACATTTCTAAAACTCATTTATAAATCCATAAAACCCTTTATAGAACTCCGTTTATAAACCTATAAACTCATTTCTTAGAACTCGTTTATAAATATCTAACCATTTATAAACTCTTTTACCTTATAAATATTCTTCCCTTAAGTCTTTAACTATTTATAAACTTCTCTTATAAAATCTAAGTCTTTCAACTCTATTCATGGGTCTCGGAAATAATTATAAATAATTGAAAAAAAATTACTTCAAAACACCATTATATATTAATAAGTATTAACAATAAACATTATAAATGAATGAAATTATTAACTTAAAAACATCTTAATAGTTAATAATTTCAAAATATTGTTAAATAAACAATAATAATTCATCTTTACCATTTTTATAAATGATAAGTTATTTTTAAAACCTTATTAATAATACTTAATATTAATTTCAAACCATAATTATTCTTGAAATAATTAACCATTGACATTTTGATAAATTCTTTAGAACAATATTAACTATAAACCAATAGTTTTAAAACAATACGAATATAATTAAATAACCTTAAAATAATCTTACTACAATTAAATAAAATTAAATTATAATTTAATAACTTTAAAAAAATATTAATATAATTAAATAATCTTACAATAATTAGATAACTTTAAAACATTATTAATTGAATTAAATAACTTTAAATCAATCTTAATATAATTTTAAGTAATCTTAAAATAATCTTAATATAATAAAATAACTATAAAATAATATTAATTTAATTAAATAACTTTAAAACGATATTAATATAATTGAATAATATTAAAACAAAATATTTTCGAAAACCAATTTTGAATTTGAAAATCATTTCTTGTCTCAAAAACCGATTCCAACTCAAATGGCAATTTATAATATTTTCAAAATACTAGCCAATAGCTGCCAAACGCTTACCAATATAACAAATCAGGTTTATTATCCCATAACTCGTCTAACTGGGATATTATAGAAACCAATTCAACAATAGTGAGGAATCCCATAAGATCCCTCCAACCTGTTTTCCCCTACATCACAAACATACATACATACATACATACATACATACATACACACATACATACATACATATATATATATAATCAACATTTGTGAGGAATCCTATTAGATCCCTCTGACTTGTTTCTTTGCATCACAAACGTTATATGATTATATAATATAAATCAACCATTTCGAGGCGTGATTCATATACAAATGGTCATCCACTTTTACATGGGAATGTAATAAGGTCTCATCCGCTCCTGGAGCGGGAGGAGCGGGAATATATTCAAACCAATAATATAAAATAGTAAATCATCCAAACAATTATTCAACGCTTTTTATCAATTATATATCCTAATAACTGACAGAAAGGTGAGTTCAACACATCGAAATTCTAGTTGTTGCTTGCGCATCTTGATTCCATTTGAATTCAAGCAACGTTCAAATACCATGTAAAATTCAACAAGCTCTAATATCCCCTAAACCAATTCCATCACTTAGTATTCGATGGTATGATCCTAACACGACTTGTTTCGTTCGAATCCGACCTTCTAATTTTCTATAATCCCAACCCAAACCTTCCATCCCCCAAATTTTCGTTCACGAATGAAACAACCCAGGCCAACTTCACTTGCTTTCCGCCTCCACCTCTGGCCATAGTTGGCCACCATACCAACCCCAGCAAAGTCCCCACATTCACCGCTCCTCCGGCCATCCAGGCGGCCATCCAAATTGCGGCCTCGGCCACCATTTTCCCAAAATGCGAATTTCGTTCAACCATCACCCGCCCCCATGACGCAGCGGATTAATCAAACAAAACTTCAATCGTTGAAATGTAGCAATCGGTGAGTTGAAGATACCAAAATGCCCAAGTTCGTTGATCCAAAGATACCGAACTCTAGCTATCTCAAACACGTTGATAGCGCACTATACCGCGTTTAAAGATCTACGATTCTTCGCACGTTGATCTAGCGCACTAGATTCCATGAATCGGCTTCTACGATCGTTGAATCGAGCGCACTCGATTAACCGAAAGAGGAGATAGGAGATTACACTCAACTACCAATTGGTATGAAAGCACAAAGCTAACAAAAGAGAAATTTTATTCAAAATCAACAACCCTTAAAAATTACAACACACACGCTATTTATAGAGTTTTCTGACCCAGCACCCTAAGTCATGACCGACTCAACATCCTTAGGTCGGCACCGACTCAACTTATAACAACTCAAGCCCTTTACAACACACGCCGACTCATCTGAGTACAATCTCAAACGCACCCGACTCAAGTATATACATGTGACCGACTTACGACTTAACTATATACAAGACCTTCGGCCGACTCAACTAACTCGGCAGCGACTTAAAGAAGTTTCAGCAACTAAAGCATGTCTCGGTGGCGACTCAAGTGACTTGGTGGATATGAGGGAACAGGAACTGGTCTGAGCCGTGTCTCGTGTCTCGGTGGAGTTGAAGGGATTAGGTCGGTGGGAATTGGGTCGGAGTTCTGTCTCCTGTGGCCAGTTAGGTCGGGACCGAGATAAGCTTTTAATACGGAGTTCTTTTTCCTTAGGTCGGATCTCTTCCATAACCCGTAGCTCTTCCACTCCTGCTTCCTTAGGTCGGAGACGACCCAATATACCTCTGTTAGGTCGGTGACGACTCGTTGCTTTGTTAAGTCGGCTTCCTTTTCCCCTTGGCTTGTTATCTCGTGGCCTTTCTTCCATAGCTCGTAACTCGTCATCTTTGACCCTGTTGACTCGGAAACGACTTAAAGTTACTTCATTAACTCGTGAATGGTTTAATTTCTGGACTTCTATAGGTCGTGCTACATCATCCTCCCCTGGTTGAGAAAAATTCGACCTCGAATTTGTAAATTCTTCCTCAACAATCTCACCCCCATGATATGGAATTAAATGCTTGACGTTAAAAACATCAGAAGTATAAACATCATCTGGTAACTTTAATCGATAAGCATTCTCATTGATTTTCTTTAAAATTTCAACTGGACCAATTTTCCGCGCCTTCAACTTGTTATAAGCACCCACCGGAAAACGATCCTTTGTCAATACAGCATAAACCAAATCACCTTCTTTAAATTCAACATTTCGTTGTTTCGAATCTGCAAACTTCTTATATTTCTCATTCGATTTCTCCAGTCGTTCCTGAACGATTTTATGACATTTATTCAGCTCATCAACAAAATCAGCAGCTCGTTTAACTGTTCTCTTTGACTGTGGTACAACTGCTAAATCCAACGGTCCCCTGGGTAAATTTGAATAAACAATCTGAAACGGACTGAATCCTGTGCTTCGATTTACTGCATGATTATGAGCAAATTCTGCCTGGCATAGCTTCATGTCCCAACTTCTCAAATTATCTTGTACAAGACAACGCAACAAATTTCCCAATGACCTGTTAACAACTTCTGTCTGCCCATCAGTTTGTGGATGATAAGCACTGCTAAATTTCAGTTTCGTTCCCACCATCTTCCACAAACTCAGCCAAAAGTGACTCAGAAAACGAGTATCTCGATCAGAAACAATAGATTCTGGTAAACCATGAAGTCGATAAATCTCCTTGAAAAATAACTGTGCCACTCGAACTGCATCTGCTGTCTTCTTGCAAGCAACAAAATGTGCCATCTTTGAAAACCTGTCCACCACAACAAATATTGAATCATTTCCCCTTTGAGTTCTCGGCAAACCCAAAACGAAATCCATGCTAATATCAACCCATGGCTTAGATGGTACTGGTAAGGGCATATACAATCCTGCATTCGTTGCTGTTCCCTTTGAAACTTGGCAAATATGACATCGCACCACGAATCTTTCAACCTCTTTCCTCATGGACGGCCAAAAGTAAGACTGCGAAATCAACTGTAAAGTACGATCACGGCCAACATGTCCTTCATCGTGCAATTCCTTCACAATCTTCATCCTCAAACTACAGTCCGGAATACATAAACGATTTCCTTTAAACAGAAAACCATCAACCAACATGAATTCATCGGTACTCCCATCCTTCACTTTTTCAACATATTTCACAAAGTAAGGATCTTCTTCAATCATCTCTGGCAACATTTCAAACCCCGTCACTTCCACCTTCATTGTCGTTAGTAAATGACTCCTCCGACTCAAAGCATCTGCTACTCGATTCGTCACCCCTGATTTGTGCTTAACGACAAAAGTAAACTGCTGCAAATAAGCAATCCATGATGCATGTCTCGCAGAAATCTTATCTTGTCCCTGTAAATGTTTCAAAGCTTCGTGATCTGTGTACAGAACAAATTCCTTCTGAAATAAGTAATGTCTCCAATGCTTAACAGCCTGAACAACAGCATAAAATTCAACGTCATATGTACTGTATCTCATCTTTGCCCCTGACAGTTTCTCACTAAAATAAGCAACTGGCTTTCCATTCTGGCTCAGAACTCCTCCAATACCAACCTTCGAAGCATCCGTATGCAATTCAAATAATAACTGAAAATTAGGTAGAACAAGAATTGGTGCTGACGTCAACAATTCCTTGATCTTCTCAAAGGCAACCCCCGCTTCTTCTGACCACACAAATTGTTTCCCTTTCATGCAATCAGTCACTGGAGCCATCACGCTACTGAAGTGTGGGATGAATCTTCGGTAGAATGACGCTAGCCCATGAAAACTTCTCACTTCTGTAATTGTCTTTGGCTGTGGCCAATTCCTGACTGCTTCAACTTTGCTCTGGTCAACTTGAATACCTTTCCCTGAAACAACATAACCCAGGAATAAAACACTGGGTGTCATAAACACACATTTCTTTGTAGCAGCATAAAATTGTTCTTCACGAAGAATAAGCAACACTTCCCTCAAATGTAGAACATGCTCTTCCGTACTCCTGCTATAAATCAGAATATCATCGAAGTAAACCACGACGAACTTCCCAATGAATGGTCTAAAGATTTGATTCATCACCCGCATGAAGGTACTAGGTGCATTTGACAAACCAAACGGCATAACCAACCATTCGTATAACCCTTCTCTTGTTTTGAAAGCTGTCTTCCATTCATCTCCAGGTCTGATTCGAATTTGATGGTAACCACTTTTCAAATCAATCTTGGAGAATATAGTTGCCCCACTCAGCTGATCCAGCAAATCATCCAACCTCGGCATAGGAAATCTGTAACGAACAGTGATCTTATTCAAAGCCCTACTATCTGTGCACATCCTCCAAGTTCCGTCCTTCTTGGGTACCAACAATGCTGGCACAGCACATGGACTCAAACTTTCCTGAATACGCCCCTGCTCAAGCAACTCTTCCACTTGCCTTCGTAACTCCTCATGTTCCTTCGGACTCATACGGTAATGTGGTCGATGTGGTAACACTGCTCCTGGAACAAGATCAATCTGATGTTGAATGTCTCTAAGTGGCGGTAACTCCTTTGGCAACTCCTCTGGAAAGACATCTTCAAATTCTTTCACAACTGGCTTTGCTTCTTCCGGGATTTCAACTTCTTCACTACTCTCTCTCCCAATCAACAAAAACACTTCCGGTTCTTCTTCCACTTCTTTGACAAACTCCTTCAAAGTCAACAGAGTTTTCAATTCTTCAATCTCTTCTAGTTTGCTCTCCTTCTGCTGTTGTTTCTTAGGAACCAAAGTGATTTTAGTACCCTCGAACATGAAACTGTAACTATTGGCACGACCGTCATGTTGAACTGCTCTATCAAACTGCCACGGTCTGCCCAATAACAAATGACAAACATCCATATCCACGACATCACACCAAATTTCATCTTTGTACTTCTTCCCAATAGAAAAATTAACACAAGCCCTTCGACACACTTTCACTTCACCCCCTTTTCTTAACCATGCAAGCTTGTATGGTTTAGGATGCTTCTCGGTCTTCAAGTTCAACTTTCTCACTGCCTCTGTAGAAATAATATTATCACAACTTCCCGCATCAATAACGAACTTGCAAACTTTCCCCAGAATAGTACATGTCGATTGAAAAATATTGCTCCTCAGCCAACTACAATCCTCCTCTTGCTTAGGTGTCAAACAACTTCTCCGCATCATAAGATTACAACCTTCATCACCCGACACTTCTTCTTCCTCCTCAACATATGGTACATTTGAATACTCTGCCTCCTCACCATCATCTGCTTCATCCTCTGCAACCATGGTTCTCTTCTTCGGCTTCGGACATTCGTTGCTTTTGTGACCCAACTCCTGACAATTATAACATTTGAAAACACTACTAGCCTTCGCCTTCTCAACCTCCTTCACCACTGGCTTGGTAACTGGTTTAGGAACATTAGAACTTCCGCCAACACCCCTTGCTTGATTATTGGAATTAGTAAACACACCACCTCCACGCCTTCCTTGTTTCTCCCAAGCTAACGCTTTCTGATGTGCCTCTGCAACGGATCTAGGATCAAACATATTAACCATATCCTGGATCTGCATTCTCAAACCCCCAATGAATCTAGCAGTTAGCTGTTCTTCTGTCTCCATAATATCATTCCTGGCAATGAGTTGGTAAAATTCATCAGCATAATCGCTAACAGATTTCGTCCCTTGCCTCAGATTCTGCAACCTTTGGTACATAAGTGACTGGTAGTTGTAAGGTAAGAAAGTAGATCTCATCAACTTTTTCATCTTCTCCCAAGATTCTATCTTTGACTTCCCCATTCGTTCTCGAGTAAGTTTAGTTTGCTGCCACCATGCCAATGCTCTTCCCCTCAGCCTTGTAGCAACTAACTTCACCCTTCTATTCTCCGGCACCTCCTTGAAATCAAAGATTTCCTCCACATTAGACAACCAATCTAAAAACTCCTCAGCAACCATTCCGCCTTTAAATTCTGGAATTTCCATTTTCATACCCGACTCCCAACGACGATCATCCTCCACATCACGGTAAGAATTTCGAATTTTGTCTCGATCTCTATAATGAATACTTGCTCTATCACCCTCTTCAACAAAATCAAAGGTACGCCTACATCGATCTCGACTAACATCATCCCTTCTCTAATGCATGCTTCTTTGACTATGTCTCTCTTCATCTCTATATGCTTCATGGTCAAATTCTCGATGACTTCTTCTTTCTTCATGTGCATAGTCATGATGATCTCTTCGTGATGAAATTGATGTTTCTCTTCTATCTCTACAAGAATGTGGTGATACCCTCCTCGCTTCCGTAACCAATGGCGAAACTCGGTTTCCTCCATGGTTCGAGTTTGGTGATCTCCTCCTTTGATTCAAATCAGTCATCAATCTCTCCAATTTACCAATGCCTTCATCAAACTTTTCATTAATACGTTGTTCCATAAGCTCGGCTTCTTCTCTACGATACAAAGCTTCAACGTTTTGATGTCGGTTAGCTCTCCTTGGTGGCATGGTTGTAAACTTCACAAACTTCAACAAATTGAACACAATACTTCAAAATTTCACACAATAAAGCAATCTAGGCTCAACCTTAGATCGGCAATAGATGTTCACGGCTCACACTAACTCGGTTCAAGTTAGGTCGGCTCTACCTTGACTCGCTATGACTTGCCTCGGTACAACTTGTCTTGGCCACCTACTACAAACACTTCAATGCAATCAACAAGGCACGGCTACTCCCAAGTATACACGACCTTCTTCAAATTCAAACTCCTTGGCGCGCAAAAACTCCAAGTCAAAATCTAAACAAAGTCCAACTCCTCGATCCAAAATGAAATGGATCAAACACTCCTAACTTGATGCAACTTCAATATGAACACGATGAACTCCTTCAACTTCAAAAACTTCAAAAACTTGGCTCAAAGAATCAAACTTAGCTATGATTGGCTAAGAATGGCTCTGATACCAATAATGACGCAGCGGATTAATCAAACAAAACTTCAATCGATGAAATGTAGCAATCGGTGAGTTGAAGATACCAAAATGCCCAAGTTCGTTGATCCAAAGATACCGAACTCTAGCTATCTCGAACACGCTGATAGCGCACTATACCGCGTTTAAAGATCTACGATTCTTCGCACGTTGATCTAGCGCACTAGATTCCGTGAATCGGCTTCTACGATCGTTGAATCGAGCGCACTCGATTAACCGAAAGAGGAGATAGGAGATTACACTCAACTACCAATTGGTATGAAAGCACAAAGCTAACAAAAGAGAAATTTTATTCAAAATCAACAACCCTTAAAAATTACAACACACACGCTATTTATAGAGTTTTCTGACCCAGCACCCTAAGTCATGACCGACTCAACATCCTTAGGTCGGCACCGACTCAACTTATAACAACTCAAGCCCTTTACAACACACGCCGACTCATCTGAGTACAATCTCATACGCACCCGACTCAAGTATATACATGTGACCGACTTACGACTTAACTATATACAAGACCTTCGGCCGACTCAACTAACTCGGCAGCGACTTAAAGAAGTTTCAGCAACTAAAGCATGTCTCGGTGGCGACTCAAGTGACTTGGTGGATATGAGGGAACAGGTACTGGTCTGAGCCGTGTCTCGTGTCTCGGTGGAGTTGAAGGGATTAGGTCGGTGGGAATTGGGTCGGAGTTCTGTCTCCTGTGGCCAGTTAGGTCGGGACCGAGATAAGCTTTTAATACGGAGTTCTTTTTCCTTAGGTCGGATCTCTTCCATAACCCGTAGCTCTTCCACTCCTGCTTCCTTAGGTCGGAGACGACCCAATATACCTCTGTTAGGTCGGTGACGACTCGTTGCTTTGTTAAGTCGGCTTCCTTTTCCCCTTGGCTTGTTATCTCGTGGCCTTTCTTCCATAGCTCGTAACTCGTCATCTTTGACCCTGTTGACTCGGAAACGACTTAAAGTTACTTCATTAACTCGTGAATGGTTTAATTTCTGGACTTCTATAGGTCGTGCTACATCATCCCACCACAGGTGGAGTTACTCCACCAAACTCCGACCGAAGGTAGACCTACACCCTACGTTTCAGCGATACAACTCATCACCCTAAAGCTTACCAATTCACTGTAATTGATCGAAAACGTTTTCGCCGACCATCTCCACCTCCTGGCCATCTCGCATTGTTAGATGACGATCCCATCGGTCATTTGCCTCGTCTTGATTCCATGCACATTTCTCCAGTTGATGACGTGACCTAAAACTGCCACGAGTAGCTCAAATGGATGAGAGCCTTTTGGATATGGCCAAGTTTTGTTTTTCTTAATTTGCATGTCAGATTTGTACGCAAATTATATTGGGGGAACGACATCGCAAGGTATCGGTATGCATGATGGAGGCATAAGCAAGAATAGGATAGGGTATGGGCAAGGTCATGGTTATTGTGACGCCATACCTCTTTGCTCACAATAACAAAGAGTATTAAAGGAAATATTGTCTGTTATTACGAAGAATAAAGCTGAATAGGAGCGGCCATCCTTAGTTAGGCCTTACACTAGTATTGATTATCTCGATAGGAGTGGTATATATTTTTCATCTCAGTTTATTTACTCCCATTGACATATTCAATTCCAGTACAAAACAAACTACGATGGTTCATAATAGTTTAGGACAACATACATAATAATAACACAGATAAGCTAAATGCGGAACACGGATAATATCAAATCTCATTTATATATAACTGAAGTCAGTTACAATACACGTGATACAATACATATGATACAACTACAACTGTCGACACAGGATGTTACATACACAAGTACATTAATATAATCAATATACATGAATACATATCATCCTATACTATGACATCGACTACTCCAAAAGGTATAAAAAGACTTCATAGCTCAAGCAGCAACCCAAAGCAAGATAGCTACAACCTGTAATAACTCGGTCTGACCCGAGTATTAAATTCAAAAGAAAATAATACGTGGGTCAGTCTAATTCAAACTCAATTATTAATGCACGGAAGCAATAATTATTAAATAATCAAATAGGCGACAATCACAAATATCTCACCTGTCCAATCCTTTAATAAGTAAATCGGATAATGGTAAATATAACACGTAATAGTGTTAAACGGCAAATTAGCAAATTCAAATTATCAACGAAGATAAATGAAAGGATTATCAATGAAGATAATTTAGAAAACAATAGGATTGCCTAAACGGCAATTAACAACAAAATCTAATTATTAAATAAATAATTAGAAACTCATAATTTAATTATCAAATAGATAATTAGACAACAACAAAATGATCAATCAAACCAAATCATAATACAATTCAAAATACTTAATTGGACACGCAAAACAATTCAAGCAATTGAAATATCAATTAAAACGTCACTTCTGTTTGGCTACAGTAGATGCACGCGTGCACTGCCTCGCCACTACAGTGATGAATTACACAAAAGCTCAATGAATCAAAATGCAAAAGAAACATCAATAAAATCAGTACTGTGTGGCTACAGTATACGCTCGCGTGCACTGCCTCGCCACTACAGTATATAATGTCATCACAACTCCAAATATTAACAGCATGTCATAACTGCAAAGCCAAATCATTTACAAAATGCAGAGGTCAAGTCACTGCTATCAGGACTCAACACAACTGCAAGGCCAAACCAAAGGTAACAGCAATACCAAGAAATCACACAAGGTCAAGACTGGGCAACACTGAATGACCAAATGCACAAGGGCGGTTGTACAAACATGAAGACACAGCAGAATGGATTATGCAACCTGAACCAACAGAGCACGAAGGCTCAAATGACCAAATGCACATGGCAGTGGTACAACATGAAAACACGGCATTTTGGAGGTGAAAGCAAACAAAGATGGCAACATGAAATGAATCAGAGGAAGTCCATATATAATGCAACAGCACTCTCAAAACAACACAATAGTTCTCCAATTTAACATGACAGTAAGCATCAGTGCACAAGGGCATTGACAACATACATATACATGAACCAGCATAGGCAAATGAAATGCAAGGGTCGACCAACAAATAGATGCACATCAGGAACCCACATGAAAGCAAACTTACTTATGCCCAAATACTACATGAAACAAATATGCAAACTGCCTCAAATAGTCAAGACAGCTACAATGAATGATCAAACTCGAGGTATACTTCAACTGCAAGTGAACAGTAAGGTGGCCAGGTGACAATACTGGATAGGCAAGTGCAGACGAATAAACACAGTGAAGTACAACCCAATGCAAACCACATGAATGATCATAGGCATAAACACCCAAATACATATATGCAGTTGTGAAACAAGATAATGCAAGTTAATGACATGAACGATGCACATGGGCTACTACTTCACATGAACCAAACAACGCACCAGTAAAGTTAACAAGCCTCGACAAAATCAAAATGTATAAGTGCTACATGAAACTGGACAGTGTAAACTCGACCAGAAGCAGTGGACATAAGTGCATTGGTGTAAACATCGACATGAACAAGGCTCAACTCGAGTCAATGCACCACAACCCAATTCAAACAACAGTACCGAACTAAGGCAACACGTGATGTACACATGAATGCAACAGTGGACGGAGCAATGCAAGACCAAGTCTTAACCAAATGTAGTGACAATATACACAAACAAGTGCAAAGAAATGACAATGAGCATCTTCAAAGACCAGACGAACAAGTCCAGATGCAATATAGAAAAGTGCACAAGAACAAGGTCGAAGGTGCTATCAGGGATGAACACGAAAATGGTCAGGGTTTCAACTTTATAACAAAGTCACGTGTATCTAGACCACCAAGAAATCAGGTTCGAGAATATAAACTAGGCACAGTAAAACACAGTGACTAAGTGTAAGTGAGAGTATCAGGTTTTAACAAAACAGTGAAGCATGAAGCAGTCCAATATCACAACACATAACAGGTACAACATGAAGTGCCGCCATGATATTCAAGCTGCGGGTCAAAGATATAAGGGCGAAGGTGAGTACACAAAGGAAATGCAAAGTCAACTCAAAGACATCTGCAATGACCAGCGATAATTCAAAGTAATGTCGAAGTCAATAAATCCAAACGAGTTCAAAAATCATAAAACAGCAGTCTCAAATCAAGACAGTGCTAAACCTAATTTATTTTAGCAAAATCAAGTTTGCAAACGAAGTCCAAAAACTACTGCAGTTTGAATCAAAGTCTGCCGAAGTCACCAGAAATCCACCGAACTAAAACTGTGAAACTTATAATCACAGGAATATACGAATTCGAACAGAGTCCACGTAAACAAAATTAGAACAAGTCGGAAATCACTAAAATTCAAAGCAGTAGTTGTCAAGAAATCAAAGCAACAAAAGTCATGAATTTAAACAAGTTAGAAACAACTAAAATTTGAATTAGATGTGAGGGTCACTCACCTTGACTCGACGAGCACAAACAATCGATCGGCAAGCACAATCCACCAGATCGAAGAACTTAACGTCAGCGTCTTCAAAACCCTAATTTCTGAAGAAAGAAGAACGAGCCTCCATTTTTAATTTTTCTTTTCGTTTATTTTTTTTTGATTAGGGTTGCGAACGAATGAATTGAGGAAGGCAACCGGTATTTTTTTCGATATAAGGCTACACCAAGTATGGTTAACGTAAAAATGGAAGTCGAATCCAAATTGAAGTTGAAAAAGTCAGAAGATTTCCATAGCATTAAAACAAAATCAAATGGCCGAGAATACTCAAGTGACAAATTCAATCAAATGGATACGAACAAAACCCCGGGTTGTTGCAGACTCCCCTCCTTACCCGCAATTTTCATAATTAAAGTCGTCAATACCAATTATTTTTCTAACACAAACTGGTTAAGCTAGAAAAATAAAGGTCCAGAATACAAACGCCAAAGAAATCTTTTAATTTCATAAAAGAAATTCACAAATTCTTACAAAATCCAATCATCAAATAGATAATCAGGAAACACGAATATCCAATTACCAAAAACGATAATCAAAAACAACAAATATCCAATTATCAAAAACGACAATCAGAAATCTCAAATCAACAAATATCTAATTATTACAAATAATAATCAGAAATCTCAAATCAACAAATATCTAATTATCACAAA
This sequence comes from Allium cepa, assembly GCA_030765085.1. Lineage (NCBI taxonomy): Eukaryota > Viridiplantae > Streptophyta > Magnoliopsida > Asparagales > Amaryllidaceae > Allium > Allium cepa. The sequence goes on from CM060943.1 coordinate 857,672,882, forward strand.
CGATAATCAGAAACAACAAATATCCAATTATCAAAAACGATAATCAGAAATCTCAAATCAACAAATATCTAATTATCACAAACGATAATCAGAAACAACAAATATCCAATTATCAAAAATGATAATTAGAAACAACAAATATCCAATTATCAAAAACGATAATCAGAAACAACAAATATCCAATTATCAAAAACGATAATCGGAAATATCAAATGAATAATATCTAATTATCACAAACGATAAATAGAAATCTCAAATCAACAAATATCTAATTATCAAAAATGATAATCAGAAATCTCAAATCAACAAATATCTAATTATCACAAACGATAATTAGAAACAACAAATATCCAATTATTAAAAATGATAACCAGAGACCACAAATATCCAATTATCAAAATCGTTAACCAGAAATAACAAATATTCAATTATCAAAAACGATAATCAGAAACAACAAATATCCGATTAACAAAAACGATAATCAGAAAAAACAAATATCCAATTATAAAAAATGATAATCAGAAATCTCAAATCAACGAATATCTAATTATCACAAACGATAATCAGAAATTTCAAATTAACAAATATCTAATTATCAAAAACGATAATCAGAAATCTCAAATCAACAAATATCTAATTATCAATAACGATAATCAGAAATAACAAATATCCAATTACCAAAAACGATAATCAGAAATCTCAAATCAACAAATATCTAATTATCAAAAACGATAATCAGAAACAACAAATATCCAATTATCAAAAACGATAATCAGAAACAACAAATATTATGACGACCCGACTTCCTAACTCCAGGAAATCGCATCATCTTGAAGAAAGAAAGGGATAGAAGAAGAAAAGAAAGAAAAAGAAGAAAGACAAAAACATCAGAGAACTCACAGCGGAACGAATGAAATATAATATAACACATAAAATATTACTCAGTATCATACTACATCAGAGTACATAACATATACAACTCATATTAGACAGTTATAAACATATGTCTAACTATACAACTCAAGAACAACAGATACAGACACCAAACAAACACAGCGGAACCATAATATATCTACACATGGAAGCCTCCTGCTCCATTACTCCTCCAGAATTCGTCAAGCTAACTTGAACCACTTGACTACTCATACATAATATGAGTACCCAAGAGTTTAATAAAACAGAAAATAAACACTTGGGTCAGACAGGGGTCTGGTGTGAGTAAACGGTTTAAAGTTGCTTAACTTTAGAAAACCCTTTGAAAAGAAAAGGTATCACGTAAAACTTCCCACACATAAACATGGAAAAGTTTTTACCTTACGCTAACCAAAACATTTGATAGGAAATCCAGTGATATTATAATAGTGTCTAGGGTTTTCATGTAAATAAGAAATAGCCGAAATTGTTACATCTATTAAGTTCCAGCTACTAGCCACAAAAGTGGGTAATACAAACAAAACCGTGGGGTCTCGTAGGAAGAATGGGTTTCCATCAATGGCAGCGCCACTGGGGTACCGCCCGTCACAGTACGTGGCCAAGATCACCGTACCGAGGAGTACTCCCACTCCCCTGCAACACAAGGCCGGGACCATTCCTTACTGAACAGTCTCGAACAAGACAACCCCGGCAGTTGTCCGGATCAACCGCCTCACACAACCGAATAAAAAGGGTCTTCTAGACAGGAGTAAATCTTGCTCTCCAGTGGGAGCTACCCACGAAGCCTTGCTGCACCTCCTCTGTTTTAGCCATTCCCGGTTGATGAGGCTTGAGGCTGCGATTATCTTTATAGAACACATCTATCTTAGAATGCTCATCATCCACCTGACGATGTTTTGAAAGCATTCAATCCATACAAGTTCGTTCCGGGTTCGAACGAAACCGAACGCACTATCTCGTTGCACTCATTTTGGAATCACCATCAGAGTCAACGACCATAGCCCTTGCACTCTAAATCACCATCTCGAATCTATAAGTACCATTCCGTCAAACTCATTAGGGAATCACCCATAGAGTTATACTGACGTATATCCCTTACACCTCGAGTCTTCACTTGCTCCACTTGGATTCACGACCTAACGTTTAATTGGAATCGATGTGGTTTTCGGATTCCAAATATGGAAACCCGATCCTGGTCTCATCGAAACCAAACACCATTTTAATGTCCAAGTTATACTTAAGGGTTTAACAATTAAACTTATATTTAGGATGATATAACATTATCATATCAGATAATTCATATCAACATTCATCTCACAAAGAAGCATATCACAAATATCATAGTCATCCAAATCATCCAGTATCAACCAATTACCCAGTATCAACCAATCAATATCATTCAATATCAAATATCAATCATCCAATATCAACCATTCAATATTAATCAATCATCCATAGCAGAATTGATTAACTCTTAATAAATTTAACTAACCACTAATTAAATTAAATACTATCCTTTAATCACTTGGATTATTGATTTATTACAAATCAAATTCATTATCATCTCTTAATGATCTTCCTTAATTAATCTTCCTTGATTAATTATCCTTTAATTACATTCAAGTAATTATCCTTAACCATATTCAGTAATTAACCTTTAATTACTATCATTAATTACAATAATTAATGATCCTTTATTAATTAATTAACTATAATTAATTACATTAATCCTTAATTAATTACAATTAATTAATCACACTTCAATTAAATCACTTATATTAATCAAACCTGATTAATATCATAAATCACATTAATTAATAATCCTTATTAATTAATAATTACTTTAATTAATTAAATAATTAACTTATAATTAATCATCTTATAAATCATAAACAGTAATTAACAATTTGTAATTACTTATCTTAATTAATTAACTTCTTAATTAATTAACTCTAATTTAATTATATTAATCCTTGATAAATTAATCCAATTAATTAATTCTTAATTACTTCATTAAGTATTTATTAATTAATTTAAATTAACAATTAATCCTTAATTAATTACTTTATTAATTAATTACATTTTAATTAATTATACTTAGTAGTTAATCTTAAGTTAAATTCATTAATTAATTAATCACATTGATTAATTAACTAAATAATTAAGTAATTAACTTTTAATTACTTACATAAGTAATTATCTCTAATTACTTTCATTAATAAATCTTAATTTCTCTCTTAACAATAATTAATTCCATCATTAAAGAAATCTTAGTTCATTAACTAAGTAATTACTCCATAATTAATTAGCTTTAAACAATTATATTAATCAATTCTTTAATTGATAATATTAAGTGATTCCATTAATCACTTCAATTAATTACTCCCATGAGTAACTTCTCTAATTACTTCCCTAAGTAATTACCATTCTAATTATATTCAAAAATTAACATTAACTACTTAATTAATCCATAATTAAGTGATTATTTAAAATTAATAAATAATTAACTAATTATTTAAAATTAATTAAACAATTAATTAACTAATTTCTTATATTTCAAAATCCTTAATGTTCGTCGACGGAAATTCTATCGAATTAGAAAACCGTCGAACGAATTTAGAAATAAAATTTATACCGCAAGCGTACGGTGTACGAATGTACCACGCGGCGAATACGGGTCGATCCACAGTGAATTGATGATTTTTAAAATTCTATTCAATCAAATTATACCAAAGTCGAAGAGGATTTGTTAACTAGAAATTATGAGGCTAACACTAGAAAATGTGATTCAAGAATTATTAGACTAAAGAACAATTTAGAGGCAAATCCACTCTCAAATTTTTGTAAGTCAACAAACACATAATTTATGATCTCTAACTTTGATATTAAGTGAAATAATCATCGTATTTATCATAAGTATGGTTTGTTTATGTTATTAGTTAACATAACTCAAACCATCAAACTATAATACAACAATTATACCACTTACAATTCTCATGAAAAAGAAGCCAAAGCAAAAACTATTTTAAGTATGATCAATTTACTATTGTAACTAGTAACATAGATCATCAAATTTCATTTTTACTTTCATTTCATAATCAAAAATTAATTAGCAAATGTTGATGTAAATTGTGTTTATGTTGAGTAAGAATAGCTCATTTGCATAAGCAATATAAGCTATCAAACCCACTTGTATAAACTTACATCAAAATTCACATTCATGAAGCATAAACAAAGAGATCATAAATCATAAAAAATGTTGAAATTACATAAAGTTTGAGAGCTTCATCACCCCTAAATTGAAGAGGTTTAGCTACTCATTTGTGGCATTGTAGCAACACAAATAAATTTCAACATTGAAAAGAAAAGAGAATAAAAATAAGCAAAGAAAGCAAAAGAGATTAGCTACTAACTACTTGCATAAATGTAAATCTAAGCTATGAACATAAAGAAGAAGAGAGCATAGAAATAAACATTAACAATAAAACACAGAAAAACATGTAGAAAAGAGAGAAGAAAGAGGCTTGGAAGCCATTTTATTTCATAGAACATTAAGCTTACACTTTGATTTCTTAATTTCCTAAGTAAAATGAAAGAGTAGATGATGATCTTCATGTACATAAGAGGGCTATTTATACATGCATAAAACCCTAATTCTCTTTTTAGGGAGCTTCCCAAAATACCCTTGAGGTGGTGTAGCCTCCAAGTAATCATTAACATTCACTAATCCCCCACTTAATATGTACATGAAGCTTTAAGTCCTTTTAGCATGTGCTTAGCTTCTAATTGGAAGTTAGGTAAGTGGGTGGGGTCCTCCATGATCTTCACTTTGAATTATTTCCATCTTCATTCCTTTATATCCATTCTGTGCATGTATGTTTCTTCATGAACCCACTAATATGAGAAGCTAAATTCCTACAAAATATTATAGAAATTTCCAATTAAATTCTTTCAAATTAATATACGCGCACAAATGGCCATTTTCCCCTTATATGAAGATGAATATGTGAAAATTTGGAATTAATATGAATTTTGGTTAAAATAAGTTAAAATACCCAATATGATCATTTATTTAATTTAAATAGAATAAATATGGTGGTAAAAATATGCACATTTACGTGCACATCAAATACCCCCACACTTATCTTTTTATTCGTCCTCGAATGAACTAAAACTAAGGTAAATCCGTTTTCGTATGGAGCACGATTGCATTGAGCGTATGCAATAAGCCGTTAAACCACAAAATCCAAATGCATGATGAAAATGTTTACAAAATGCAAGATTTATTTACAAAGGGATGAATGCACATTTTTGAAAATATTTACAAATGAAGGATTTATTTTTAAATTGACACAAATAAGTTAAATATAGGTTTTGGTCATTATCTTGAAAATTTATGTCATTTAATCGTCCAAATTTTCAACAAAAATCAAGTTATCATAACAAATAGACAATAGTTTAACTTGTTGTTTCGGTTGATAACAAAGTGTAATTATAAAATGTATCCTTAGTTGATTATCAAAGTTTATCAAAGTGGTATTTTCATTTCTTTTCAATAACAAATCAAATCAACTAAGTAAAAATAGTTCTAGGATTTCAATTTCTTGCTCTCTCATTATTTGCAAGAAAAATTACACACCTAGCTCAAGTAAACTGAGGCCAGATATACCACCCATGCACTGCCTTTCGGGCTTATGTGAGGGGAGTACAGAGCATGGCGAGTGCACACACTTTCGTGCATACACCTATCGACCGTAGGTGGTTTTTATTAAGTCTGTTTTTTTACATGTGTTCCATACATGCATAACCGTGAGGACTTTTAAATGAGCATGAAAACACATAATCAAAGATTCCAAGTAATTCACTCATGCATAACCGTGAGGACTTTTAAATGAGAGTGAATACTTTAGATATTATTATTCTTTATATTTTTTTAGAGAGAGAGAGAGTTTTGCAAAATCATCTTTGCACCATTTAACTTAGAAGACAAAAAAAAATGTTATATCCTTTACTTTAAATCAACCACTTTTTAAAACAAAGATTTTCAATTAGGATGTACTTCTAAATTAACACGTATAAATCTTCCTACATACTAGTTAAACCATTATTATTTGTAATCAAACTTCATTTTTATTTTTGTTAAGACAAATAAATTTTCAAAATTTCAATTTAATAAACCAAAACCATATATTTATCTTATTGTGTTTCTTTTAAAAATAAATCAAAAGAAAATTTGTTTTTGGGATTTTTTTTTTAATTTTTTGTTTTTTTTTGTTTTTGTGATTTTAAAGCAAAAATAAACCATGCAAAAAAAAATGAAGATGATTCTCCCCCCACACTTGATTTTGACTGTGTCCCCACAGTCAACCCAAGTGAAAGGGATGTTTATTATTATTTACATGAAAACGAACGGTATTTACACAAGATCAGAAAGTATATAGTCAAAAAGTGTTAACGCTTAAATTTGAACGCTAACACCCCGGTGTGTGAAGTGTAGTTGTGAAAGCACCACCCGATAGATCGGGAAAGAATTACAAGCAAGTAATAGCGGAAAAGCAGTAAACGACAGCAATTTTATAGTGGTTCGGCTTATGGGTATAGCCTACGTCCACTTTAAGTACTTTTATTGATGATCACGTTACAAGTTGATACAAATCTTCTCAAGTATAATACACTTTGAATTACAAAAGACTTAGAACAAGTAGCTTAAACTTCAATGGAAATGAGAGTCTTCGAATCCATGTTGGATGTTTACGATCTCTTTTTGAAGTTGTATGTAGTGTTCCTAGTGTCTCAAGAGCTTCAAGTGTTGAATTGGTTTGGAATGCAGCAGAGTATCAGCGCTTGAAGAGAATGTGCCAAAAGTCTCCTGAATGTTGGTGATGGTCGTGTATTTATAGGGGCTTTCGGTGTTTGGTCGGAGGTAGTGGCCGAGATGGGTTAAGTCGTAGGTCGGCTCCGGGTCAGGCTGAGTTATATGTCGCCCTCCTTCTCTCAGGCACGGTCTCCGGTCTAAGTGAAAGACGCGCGCTTCTCTAGCTCCAAACCTTAAGTGTTGGGTCGCCGCCGAGTTAGTGTGCCATGTGCTAAACTATTTCGCCACTTCATCCTTCACACCCTTAGACCGGTTACGACTTACCATAACCCATAAGTCGGCCACGACTCATAGGTGGGTGAGTTTGTGCTTAACAGTTAGGTCGGCATCCATGTTAAGGCATTAGGTCGGCATACTTCTTAACCAGTTAGGTCGGCATCGAGTTAGATCGGATCCTTCCCCGCATCCTTTAGGTCGGCAACACTCTTTGAGATGCTAGGTCGGCCCGCCTTTATCCATTGGGTCGGCAAGTAATGCGAATGGTTAGGTCGGCCTTCCTTCCAAGCTTTAGACCGGTGAGCCATAACCGAGATAGGGTTAACATTTGCCCCTCGAAGTACATGCCTTAAGATTAAGTCGTGTGCTTCGACACCTCTTAGCTCGGCTCCTCCTAGGTCGGTAGGTCGCGCACGACCTATCAGTTAGCGCCGTTTCGCATCTCTTCACCGTGGGATATAAACTGGCTCTCTTCCTTCTTCTTCTTCACTTAATTTCCTGCTCAATTCCGCCATTAAAGTACTCTTGAGTTCCTTAGGGCGATTTCATCCCACCTGATCACCAGTCACTCCTACTCTTTAGTGCGTAAGTGATTCTACTCCTCTTATGACTGCAAATTACTACCAAATCACGAACTATGTCGCTCAAATTCGAACCGCCTCTTCGCACGGTGCTTCATTACAGATCCTGCCATGCTTAGGTTGCTCTCTTAAATGATCGATGAAGTAATGAAGGTGGTTCGTCGTTTTTAGGCTGACCGTTCGGGATTATCATGTGATAAATTTGAGACGACTTCGATTTGGTTTAGTGGATGATCCGGCAGCATAAAATGGGATGAATGAAGTAGGGGTCCGTGTTGGTGGAGCGATTATCAGGCTATCGGGTTGAGTAAGAAGTTGGCTTGAATGTGATTCGGTGATTTTGGATGACTTCTCTTATGGCCGATCTGATTTGGGGGATGTAAGCTTTAGGTCGGGGCCGAGCCAACACATAGGGAAACCTACCGACCTAACTTTTAAGGCTTGAACCGCGACCGAGTTAATACTTGGAGAAACTTTTTCCTTTTGAATCAGGGCCTGCTTCCCCACCTTTCTCTTGCGACCTAGGGAACTGCCGAGTTAAAGGAGTAGGAACCCAACATTAATGTGCGGGAGATTCTTAAGGCATAACCGAGTTAGCACTTAAGCATTTAACCAAGCCTGCCGAATCGAATTGCTATGATTTTGGCCAACTTCAGACTTAGCCTTTCTTCTTTTTTTTTTTTTTTAGGTTGTAGCCGAGATACGACTTAGGCCTTGGACATGCTGACACTTGAGAGTGTTAACTAACTTTAATCATTTTGACTTGGACTGCCAAATTAAGTGGAATAAACTTTGAAGTATGATCAAACTTTGAACAGGGATTAAACTTTGAATTGCCCCAACTTTAAATTTGTTTAAACACATTATGTCACTTCACAGATCATTCTCACTTTTAAGCTACCAACCTGTTGAGAATAACAAACAAACAAAGGAAAACAAGGCGCACATACTGCCATTGACAGCCCATATCAAATGGCAGATTAGTCAAGACAAGATAAGCATCATGAATATAATGCATGAAATGTTGTGAATTAATCGACTAAAGTAGAATATTAATGCAAAGTATCAACAATTTGAACTTATTTGTTTGCATCAACATTATATTTGCATATTCAAACTCAAAACAAAGATTCCTGGTCTTTATAACTAACAAATGTTTGCTAGGTTTTATTCCAGTTGCCTTTGCTTATTGTTTGATTGATACTTGTACAACACTTCACACACTTTAGGAAACGTGCACCTTCATGTTTGAATATCCAATTGCTTGTGTAGAATGACTTCCCATCGAGAAGAAGAAGTGGTAACTCAAGAAGAAGAAACTTTCCCGACAACAGTTCCGATAGAGAATCCTCCGGAAAGAACTTCGACTATTCTATCTTTGAGATCATTTATTCAGCTGCGCACTCAATTTGGCTTTGCTGAAAACGATGTCCTATTCCCTGGGTCAAATGATACTGCTGATAATCCTCCCTATGGTTTCGTTGCAGTCAACCGCCACATGTGCTTAAGTGGGGCAATTCCCCCTTTCAATGACTTCCTTCGAACTCTTCTTCTTCGGTTGACGATCTCTCCATTTCAACTTCATCCTAATGGTTATGCCATCTTGATGGGGTTGTGTGTTTTGTTTAGAAGAACTCTTGATCGCCTACCGAGTTTTGAAGAAATTCGTTATCTGTGCTCGTTTACAAAGAGTAAAGATCATCCTTCACTCATTATTGTGAGAAGTGCTAGAAACCGCAAGCTCCTTTCCGATCTCACTGAAAGTGTTCATGGATTTTTGAACCAGTTTTTCTTTGCTCGCTGCCCTCCAGGGTTTTATGCCATCTGGAGAATAGGAAGTAAGACTAGTGTTTCCATTTTTTCGTTTTCGAAACTTTTTTCGAGATCCGAACTTTCAGTTGCTAACTTCATTCTTTGCTCTTTTCAGCACTTCCTCTCCCTTCTAGAGATCCGATTCATAAACAAGTTTTTGAGAGGTTGAGTGCCGTGGCTGCGGAAGAAAGGAGCATAAAATTTCTGCTGAAGGATGAATTTTTACACCAATACGGGCTTCTACACGCTTCTCGTTCTACGCATGCTCATGAAGTTCCAACAGAAGTTCCCGATTCTCCGATGAAAACTCCTGACGCCCCGGTTACTGTCGAACAACTTACATCAAAAGAGTCTAATATTGAAGCTTCATTGGTGAAGTGTTCCACTCCTACCGACATTATGGGGTCATCTAGTAAGACGGTGCTTGCCCCGATCGAGGAAGAAGAAGAACCTTCACGGCCTCTCGGGGGATTAGCTGATGTAGGAATTGAGAAAACAAGTCCCACCAAGCATGATGGTGACGATGTTTATGAGGGGTTGAGCGACATAATAGTGACTTCGCAGGAGCTTTTTAGAGATGACGTATCTAAAACTATCTCTCCTGTAATTGAGGCGACGTCTCTTCTTCGACAAACACCAACACAAACATCAACTCCTCATACCCAAGCTATCATCACCTCTGTACCAAAGAGTGGTTTGTAGCTTAATGCGTGTAGCTTGCACATCACACAACACTTAGGATTTTCCAGCACATTTATGCACTTATCTTCTTATACTTTAAAGATTTCTAAAGCTTATCTTTTCTTATTTCAGATTCTTCAATGACACGCGGCGGATCATATTATCAGGATTTCCAACGCTACGGGGGGCGTGGTCAATATGATTATCGGCGTTACTTTCCCTCCTATAGAGAGTCTGACGAAGAGAGGGCTGCTCGAAAGGCCCGTGAAAGGAGGGATGAGGAAGAGCGTCGTGAAAGAAGGGAGAGAGAAGAGCGCCATGATTCTCTGCAGAGAAGTGACGACTCTCACAAAAGGAAATCTCACGACGACCGAGGAAAAGGTCATGTAGCTGAAGATTCAGGCAAACGAGCCCGACATGGTGAGAGACATGTTTCCACTATTCCCGAAAAGCCTACTGCCCCTGCCCCTCTTGACATTACTTCCGACTCTCCTGCTCTTGGGAAGGAGGACATCCAGACAATAATAAGTAGGCCTAAATTTCAAGTGGGACCGGGCCCAGCCACTTTACAAAGTCGTTTTCCGCAGTGGTGTTTAAAGGGTGTGAGGTTCGATCTCGACCTAGTCCCTATTGATAAGCCTGCTATGCTACGAAATCTTGACGCCGTTAAACTTGATATCGAGAGGATGTCAAACTGGCAGAAGCTTGTTGATGAGCTTCAACGAGTTAACCGCGCCAACTTAGAGGCTATGCTCACCATGGAAAATGATAAGGCTGAGTGGCAAAAGGTCCTTGAGCAGCACGACACCGAAATGAGGAGCATTACTTCCTACAACGAGGAGCTCGAAGCAAAGGTTGAGAAGTTGAAAGATGAGCTTGCTGCTTCCTCTACTTCATACTCTCAAAAAGAAGAAGTGCTTCTCAGACAAGTTAGAGATGCTCATGCCAGTCAGAGGGACGCTGAGGACAGGCTTGAAGCACAAAAAAGAATCAGTGACGGCTATGTCTCTGATATTGCTGAGCTTCAAAAGAAAAACAACTCCCAGGAGGCGGAGATACAAATGCTTAAGCTTCAGCTTGCCAAAACTGAAAGGGAGCGCGATGAGGCTGTCGCCGGCAAAATCGCAGCCGAAGAATCTCATGAGGCGACCAAAAACAGCTTCGGCTCAACATTATTCGACTTCTACTTGCATAGCGTCTTGGGGCGTGGAAGCCTCGCTTTTCTCGGTCCTAAGTATGAAATCACTTTAGCTGAAGTGTGGGAGGCCGCCCTCGATATGCTTGGTGCTGAAGGTGCTGGTTATGACGAGTCAGCCCTGGAAAGGCATTATTTTGATGAAGACGCTCGCGCTGCTCTCGCCAGGGGAAAGGAACAACTTGCCAAACTAAGAACCGAAGTGACGGAAGGGGACCAGCTGGGGAAAACCACTTCAACTACTCTAGTCCAGCCACCTTCTTCGTCTGAAGTCGACATTATTGGTTCCAGTTCCCATCTCGCATCTCCCACCAAAGTTACTGCTGATATTACAAGCACACAAGGCGGAGACGAGGGTGAAGAGAGCGCTGACGCGCAAGCTTATGAAGTCGACATCAGGAAACCAGCTTCTCCAGGTAACTTCACTGTTAATCTCGCTACTGTCAATTCTGCTCAAGCGGGTTACTCATTTATTTCGCATGAGTTTCATGAGCTCCTTGGCTATCTTCTCAACCTTGATGAGCCTTCATCTCCTCTCTTTACTGACTTTAACCTCTTTTCTTCTGTAGAGAAAGTACCAAGCACTGCTCAAACTTCTACTCCTCCGGTCACCCTTTCTTCATCTCTTCAGGCGGTGCCTCCTTCTGCCTCGCAACCTGGATCACAGGAGGAACAAATAGAGGCTCTTCACGGCTTGGATGATCCCATCGCTTCACAAGAGCAGAAAGATGAGAGACCTGAGGGAGGTGACATATCCCCGGAACGGACTCCTTCTGACGACATTGTTCTATCAAAACTTGTCACTCCGGGGAGTGAGTCTTCCTCACAAAGGAGAGAGAAGCGTGGGACATCAAAGAGGAGGGGGAAGAAAATCACCGCCACTAAAGAGGAGCCGGAAGTTGAACCGGTTACACCTGCCTCTCCTACTTCCCTTATACCCACTGGCCGACCTGAAAAGCTGGTTATTCGACCGAGTAAAGGGTCCAAAGGAGGGAAGAAGAAGTGAAGATTTTAGCTTTTTGCCTTTTGTATGAACTGGCCGAGAGTTGTGCGGGTACCGGCCCCCGCTTTTATTTTGAAACCTGTATCTGCATTATAGTTGAATAAAATGATTCTTCGTTTGTACAAACTTCTGTTTGAATTTGAGAATGCATTTACTATTTATTTTTGCACAAGTTTGTTTATATAATATTGCAGCGGGCTTATGGTATGTTGTTTGAGTATTACTTTACTGATGCAGCCATACTACTATACCATGTTGTCCCCATACCTTAAGCTTATTGCAATATTTTATACTTCGAGGGGACTTGCACTCTTATTTGTTAAAGAATAATTATTTTATTCTTTAAAGAAAATTTTTATTGAGTACAACTCCCTTCGTATAAGTTTTTACGCTTTGTCGTTCGAAGAAATCACTTTTCTCTTTTGCTTATGTGCATATTTTACCAAGTGAATTCCTCTATGTGGTAAAGCGGACCTCTGAAGGGTACTTTAACTTCTTTTCTTTTTACGATCATTTTCCATTTGAAAGTTAAAGTACGCTTTTGATGAGGATTTTTTTTTATACAAAATTGTACCTCTGAGGAGGGATTTTTCACGTTTCAACACTTGGAAGTTTTATTTCAATCTCGGTGAAACGTGTACCCCCAAAGAGTTGTGCCTTCGAAGAAAGCCTTTTCACGTTTCAACACTTGGAAGTTTTATTTCAATCTCGGTGAAACGTGTGCTTCCAAAGAGGTCTTTTTTCTTGATTGTGTCCCCGGGAGGGGGTCGTACCTCTAAGGAGGGATTTTTTACGTTTCAACACTTGGAAGTTTTATTTCAATCTCGGTGAAACGTGTACCCCCAAAGAGTTGTGCCTTCGAAGAAAGCCTTTTCACGTTTCAACACTTGGAAGTTTTATTTCAATCTTGGTGAAACGTGGGCTTTCAGGAAGGTCTTTGTTTTTGCATTTCAACTTTGGTGAAGTGAAATTCCGAAGAGCGGTTGCTACACTTCAACTCCTGGCGAAATGTGCCTCCGAAGAGGGCTTTTATTTTGTTTACATTTCAACTCTGGTGAAGTGAAATCCCGAAGAGCGGTTATAACACTTCAACTCCCGGTAAAATGGGCCTCCGAAGAGGGCTTTTATTTTGTTTACATTTCAACTCTGGTGAAGTGAAATCCCGAAGAGCGGTTATAACACTTCAACTCCTGGTGAAATGTGCCTCAAAGAGGGTTTTCATCGCCTGGAAGTTACTTTCTCATGGTTGGAGGGTCATGACTCCTCCAATCTTTTTTGTTGAGTAGAGAACTTTCTTTTTTGTGGCGTATGACCCATTAGAGGTCTTTTATCCTCCGAAGAGTTGCGCCTCCGAAGAGGACTTGTGCCGCTGATGGTAGCTTTGGTTGTTCCTCTGTTCACTTGCTTATGCCTTTTCAGCGATCCTCTTTTTTTTTCTTTTCAAGTTTTCATTCCCCTTTTCCTCACAAGTGGCTTGTTTAATCCAAGGAAGTGTACTTCATTGCCAGGCAAGTTCGTGAGAACGGGCACTAGCTTCCTAATTGGATGTTTGTTTGTTCAAACAATCTCAATTTATCAGCAAGGGCTCGTTTCTATCGAAATCATTAGCCGTTCAATTGAAGTATTTCCTATCTAGGATTTGAATTCGGGGTCTTTGTGACTTGAAATTTGTTTGTTGAATGATGGTGAGAATCGCTCGGTCTTATTATGCGCAAGTTTTATTTCCATTGTCTGCAAAAATTTAAATCGACATTTTAGCAATACATTTTATGTATTTTTATATCGAAAACAAAGCAAACATATAATGATAATAAGGAACACAAGATTTATAGTGGTTCGGCCATGAAATTGGGCCTACATCCACTTTATATTCTTTCATTATTTACTTGCATCAGTTTCACAATTGCTTTCAATTACAAGAATCATACATTCATAATTCTTTTTACAATTTTTCAACAAAATTTTCAAGTAAAGTATGGACGCAAGTGGTTGCTGTTCCATGCCCTTGGAATTTGATCTCCATCAACAGTGGTGAGCTTGAATGTGCCGTCAAGAAGCTTCTGACCTATTACATATGGTCCTTCCCAATTTGGCCCAAACACACCTGTCGCGGTCATAATTCTTTTCAGGACTAGATCTCCAATTTCAAAGCTGCGTTGACGAACTTTGGAATTGAAATGTCTGGCTATCCTTTGCTGATGAGCTGCAACTCTGAGGTTAGCTTCATCTCTTTTTTCATCAAGGAGATCCAGCGCTTCAAGTTGCAGCTTTTCATTTTCTGCTTGATTGAAATGGATTCTTCTGTGTGAAGGGACCTCTGCTTCAACCGGGATCATTGCTTCCGATCCGTATGCTAACGCAAAAGGAGTATGCCCAGTTGCAGTTTTGTGAGTAGTTCTGTATGCCCATAGTGCAAGTGGTAGTTTATCAACCCAACCACCTTTTGCTCTTTCGAGTTGCTTTTTGACGGTTGATTTGATGATCTTGTTCACTGCTTCCACTTGCCCGTTTGCCTGCGGATGAGCTACTGCCGAAAAGCTTTTCTGGATTTTGAATCGCTTGCAAAAATCCTGGAATTCCTCGCTTTCAAACTGAGTACCATTGTCTGTGATTATTTTCTGAGGCACATCGTATCTGCAAATGATATTCTTGGTCACAAAGCTTATCATTTTCTTTGAAGTGATCGTAGCCAATGGTTCAGCTTCAGCCCACTTAGTAAAATAATCAACTGCAACAATAGCATATTTAATCCCTGATTTAGCAGTTGGTAGCGGCCCAATGAGATCCATTCCCCAAATTGCAAATGGCCATGGACTGACCATCTGTGTGAGTTCGGTAGAAGGTGCTCTAGGAATTTTGGCATATCTTTGGCACTTGTCACATTTTCGGGAGTAATCTGCGGCATCCCGATTAATTTCTGGCCAAAAATATCCGTATCGGAGAATTTTCTTTGCTAGTGTTTGACCACCTGAATGATCACCGCATTCTCCTCCATGCACTTCAGCTAGGATTGTTTTGGACTCTTCCCGGGATACACATCGAAGCAATGGCATTGAGAATCCCCGTCTGTACAATCGGCCATCCTGAATTACATAGCGAGAGGCCTTCCTTAGAAGCTTTCGTCTTTCTATCGAGTTTTCTGGCAGAGAACCCCTGAGTAGGTAATCCAGTATTGGAGTCATTCATGACTCTTGTTCTTGAGATACATTCATAATCCAGTCTATATCCATCTCGTCTATACTTGGCGCTGAAAGGACTTCTACAGGGACCAATCCCAATAGTTGAGCTTCACCAGAACTTGAATACTTTGCGAGGGAATCTGCCTTCATATTCTCTTCCCGAGGAATGTGGCTTATTGAATAGTGATCGAGTTCATATAGGAGTTCCCAAGCCTTTGACAAGTAGGAAGGCAGGTTTCCACCTTTCGCTTGAAATTCCTTCTTGACTTGGCATACAATAAGCTGAGAATCACTGAAAATTTGTAATGCTCGAATGTTTAGCTCTTTGGCGATTTTCAGACCTGCAATAAGAGCTTCATATTCTGCTTCATTGTTTGTTGAAGGGAATTCCAGTCTTAGTGCATAACATAATGATCGACCTTCAGGAGTTTCAAGTACCACTCCGGCTCCAGAACAGTAGTCATTTCTTGCGCCATCAACATACATCTTCCACTGGATTGGAGAATCATTGATCGCTTTTTCCTCACCATTATCTTTCTCTGTGAATTCTGCAATGAAATCAGCTAAAGCTTGTCCGTTGATTGCTTTTCGGGGGTGATAGGTGATGTCATATTGACTAAGTTCAATGTTCCATTTTAGAAGACGACCCGAAGTTTCAGGGCGAAACAGGACTTGCTTCAGAGGTTGATCAGTGAGTACTTTGATAGGATGAGCTTGGAAATATTGCCTCAGTTTCCTCGATGCAACTAGTAGGCAATAGGCGAGTTTTTCCAACTTGGAGTAATTCAGCTCTGCCCCAGTGAGTCTTTTGCTGATATAGTAAACTGGATGTTGAATCCTTTTGTCTTCCCGTATCAGCGCTGCACTTAGAGCATGAGATGATACTGCCAAGTATATAAGAAGATCCTCACCATTGCCTGGCCTAGAAAGTATCGGAGGCGTTTCCATATGACGGATCAACTCTTCAAAGGCTTTTTGGCATTCGGGAGTCCATTCAAAGTTCTTCTTTCCTTTTTTCAGGGCATCGAAGAATGGGATGCATTTATCAGTAGCTTTGGAAATGAACCGACTCAGGGCGGCGATCTTTCCGTTGAGACTCTACAATTCCTTCTTTGTTCTAGGAGCTTTGACTTCTTTCAAGGCAGTAATTTGAGCTGGACTAGCCTCTATGCCCCTAGCACTGACAATAAAACCTAAGAACTTTCCGGATTCGACCCCAAATGTACATTTCAGGGGGTTAAGCTTCATTTTGTATTTACGGAGGACTGCGAACATTTCTGCTAAATGTTCAATGTGATCCGCTGCTTTCCTGGACTTTACTAACATGTCGTCGACATAGACTTCCATAGTTTTGCCCAATTGCGGTTTGAACATAGCATTAACAAGTCTTTGGTAGGTTGCCCCTGCGTTTTTTAATCCGAAGGGCATAACTTTGTAGCAATAAAGCCCAACATCTGTAATAAAGCTTGTATCCTCCTGATCCGGCTCATGCATCATGATTTGGTTATAACCGGAGTAGGCATCCATGAAGGATAACAATTCATGTCCCGCAGTTCCGTCTACCAGTTGATCGATCCTGGGTAATGGGAAGCAATCTTTGGGGCAAGCCTTGTTTAGATCAGAAAAATCGATGCACACTCTCCATTTCCCATTAGCTTTCTTGACCAACACAGGATTTGAAACCCAATTCGGATATGTAGATTCTTTGATGAAGTTATTTTCCATGAGTCGATCAACTTCTTCTTTTAATGCTGCTGACCTTTCTGGACCCTGGGTTCTTCTTTTCTGTTTAACTGGCGTAAACTTTGGGTCAATATTCAGAGCGTGTACCGCAACTTCCGGGGATATTCCACACATATCGGCATGAGTCCAAGCAAAGACATCCAAATTCGCCTTCAGGAAAGATATCAAGATATTCTGAATCGAAACATTAAGCTGCGAACCCACATTCAACACCTTATTTGGGTCCTTTGGGTCAACAGGTACCGGAACTGTTGTTTCCACCGGTACTACTCTATTCTCCCCTGTACTGGCTTTTCTGGGATCCATTTCTTTCCGTGCCCCGCTGTGCTCGCCAGTGTAGGGTCCGCTCTGTAATTGCTACAAAGCTGGTTCCTTGATGCGGACTGGAGTTGCCGCATCCTTTCCCATTTCCCTTTTTCTTGACTCTCGCAGCTCTGTCCAATAGCATTCTCGCGCAGCATTTTGATCCCCTTTTATAACTCCTACTCCATTGTCAGTAGGGAATTTAATAGTGAGGCACCACGGGGCTAGGATAGCTTTGAATGCTGCGAGTGTTGGACGGCCAAGAAAAGCGTTATAAGCAGAATATTCATCGACGATCACAAAGGTTTGCTTTCGGACCACTTTCCTTTCTCCTTCCCCAAGTTCTACAAACAGATCGATGGTTCCTACTGGTTGCTTTGGCTCCCCGGTGAAGCCAACGATTTTCTGTGATGAGGCTTGCACATCGATCATAGGGATCTTCATCTGGTCAAATGTCTTTTTGAAGAGGATATTACATGATGCTCCGCAGTCAATGAGGACTCTTCTGACAATGGCTGGTCCAATACCAGCCGAGATGACCAAGGGATCTAAAGTAGGAGCTTCGATACCTGTAGAATCTCTGGCTCTGAAAATAATATCATCACTGAAAGTTTTCTGTTGTTTAAGGGGCGTAGTGTCTTCTAGAACAAAGACGTTTTCTTCGGCTGGAGCATATTTCAAAGCCCTGGAATATCTCTCCATCTCACCCCAACTCTTGCCAGCTGGGTGAGGTCCTCCGGAAATGACATTGATAACGGGCCTTCCAGATTCATGCCCCGTAGCTTTCTCACCTGCCCCAGGCTGATGAACAGGAGCCCGCTGCCCCTGACTCGATGATGCAGGATTGTTGCTATTCTTTTTCACAAATTGCTGCAACTTGTTTTCTCTTAGCAACTCTTCAATCAGATTTTTCAGCTGGCGGCATTCATCAGTTTCATGACCTGGTTGATTGTGGAAGCGGCAGAATTTCCCACTTTGTATGGCTTTTCTCCCAGTTCTCAAAGGGATAGGTTTAGGGAAATCGACGGAATCTTTAGTGGCCAGGTAGATGTGCTCCAGTGTATGTGATAATGGAGTATATTCTGATGGCTTGAAGGATCGGGGCTTCTTCATATTACCCTGTTTCTTCCCATTACTATTCTCCCTTTTTTGCCCCACCGATTCATTCTTGCGTGGAGCGACAGTGTTGTCTTCTGCTTTTTCCAACACTGTCTTTACTGGTAAAGGACGGCTTTCCAAGCGAATGAATTCGTCTGCTTTTTTGTAGAACTTCTCGAGAGAGGTTGGCTCCTTCATATTTAACCATTTCCCAAATTCGCTTGACTTATCAATAGCCCTCATCAGATAAGTCAATATCATTCGTGGTTCAGCATTGTCCACCTCAGCCAATGCTATATTGAAACGGTTCAAGAAAGATCTGATAGACTCACCAGGATTCTGCTCTAAACTGGACAATGACATGATATCCTTGGCCTTCGAAGCATATAGCCTAAACTGCTCCTTGAATTTTCTGGTCAAGTCTGAGAACTGATCGATAGATCGAACTGGCAGCTTGGTGAACCACAGTAAAGCCACGCCTTCCAGGTATACGGGGAAATATCGGCACTTTATTTCATCGGAGGCCCTGGCACCTGTCAACTGCCAATCATACTTATACAAGAACTCATTCGGATCACTTGTCCCTTTGTAAGCTGGAATAGTCGGAGGGACAAACTTCCTTGGAAATTCCGCCTTCAAGATTTTTTCAGTAAACGGAGTTTTACTTGGAGCGAAACCCCATTCCTTCTCATCTTCGACCCTTTGCATACTTTCTTTCATGATCTGCCGGACCATTCCAGAAAGATATTCTTCATCATGTCGAGTTCTAGATCCACTGGCCTCAGGTACTGCCTGCTCAAAGGGACTAGTAGGCCTTTCAGGAGCATTTCTTTCATTAACATCATGAATGTTGCCAGCATAGTTCCTTTCATTACCAGCCGGTTGATTGTTTGCCCCAAGTAAGTCGTTCAACTTATTCAGAATCAGAGCATTCTGGGCACTTTGAGCCTCTAGTTGTGCATTTTGGGCGTTTATCTGCTGGTTTAGCCCTAGAATCACAGCATCCAATTCCGCTTTTGTAACTCCAACAGACGGAGTGGGTAGATTAGGCACAGGGGAAGCGGAGGTTCCCTCTTGAATGTTCCCAGATCTGATAGATCTACTTTTCCTTCCAGGAGCCATAATCTCAGATATACTTCTGGTTTTTAAGGAAATTCTTTCTTCAAATCTCTGTGGAGCAATGATGACAGCTGTCCTGAGTTCAATTCTCAGTGAAAGCACCAAAAATGTTAACGCTTAAATTTGAACGCTAACACCCCGGTGTGTGAAGTGTAGTTGTGAAAGCACCACCCGATAGATCGGGAAAGAATTACAAGCAAGTAATAGCGGAAAAGCAGTAAACGACAGCAATTTTATAGTGGTTCGGCTTATGGGTATAGCCTACGTCCACTTTAAGTACTTTTATTGATGATCACGTTACAAGTTGATACAAATCTTCTCAAGTATAATACACTTTGAATTACAAAAGACTTAGAACAAGTAGCTTAAACTTCAATGGAAATGAGAGTCTTCGAATCCATGTTGGATGTTTACGATCTCTTTTTGAAGTTGTATGTAGTGTTCCTAGTGTCTCAAGAGCTTCAAGTGTTGAATTGGTTTGGAATGCAGCAGAGTATCAGCGCTTGAAGAGAATGTGCCAAAAGTCTCCTGAATGTTGGTGATGGTAGTGTATTTATAGGGGCTTTCGGTGTTTGGTCGGAGGTAGTGGCCGAGATGGGTTAAGTCGTAGGTCGGCTCCGGGTCAGGCTGAGTTATATGTCGCCCTCCTTCTCTCAGGCACGGTCTCCGGTCTAAGTGAAAGACGCGCGCTTCTCTAGCTCCAAACCTTAAGTGTTGGGTCGCCGCCGAGTTAGTGTGCCATGTGCTAAACTATTTCGCCACTTCATCCTTCACACCCTTAGACCGGTTACGACTTACCATAACCCATAAGTCGGCCACGACTCATAGGTGGGTGAGTTTGTGCTTAACAGTTAGGTCGGCATCCATGTTAAGGCATTAGGTCGGCATACTTCTTAACCAGTTAGGTCGGCATCGAGTTAGATCGGATCCTTCCCCGCATCCTTTAGGTCGGCAACACTCTTTGAGATGCTAGGTCGGCCCGCCTTTATCCATTGGGTCGGCAAGTAATGCGAATGGTTAGGTCGGCCTTCCTTCCAAGCTTTAGACCGGTGAGCCATAACCGAGAAGGGTTAACAAAAAGTAAATGAAACGGTCTTCCAAAGACCGATTCATTTGTCTCGTCAAGTATACGAGACACAACTTAAGCTCGAAAAACCAAACCGTAAAAGATATCGAAGTTGAATGTTGATTTGGAAAAACAAATGTTGTTTTATTGAAAATTGAATGAGTTGTTTTGTTTTCAATGATGTTTGGGGTTGATAAAACAATTGATTGAAATTCACATTTATTTTCACCAAATTGAAATTCAAGTTTATCAATGAAAACTTCTTCCAAATTATTGATTTCAAAATCAAAATGGTGATCGAAATTTTCCCCTTCAAAATTCAACAACTCGTTTTCAAAAAGTCCATAAAACTCATGTTCGTTAAATTCGACTTCCTTTGTTGGATTATCAACAACTTCATCATGTAAATCGAGTTTCAAAGTTGTCGTATTCAAATTTTTAGAAAAAGGAAGATCGAAGTTTAAATCGAGTTTCGCGCCTTCAAAAGAATTGAAATTCAACATAATTACCGTCTTTTCAACAACTTCGTTAAGATCATCATTTTCAGTTTCAAAAGTTGTTGTTCGAAAATCATCGATTTGGGTAAAAGATGGATTATCGTTTGACTCGTCACACATTGAAACTTGATTTTGTTGTTCACGTTGTTTCATATAAGTTTCAAACAACAAATCCGTGTGATCATCGTAAATTTCATTCATTTGTTCAACAAAATCCAATTCATAGTTATTAAATTGAGAATTTTCGATTTGGATTTGTTGAGAACAAAAATTTTCACACATAACATGGTTAAGATTATTCCCATTGCCAAATTCGTTTGAAAAGTTCCCATTTTCATGTTGAGTTTGGAATTCATTTTGGAGTTCGAAATTAGATTGGTATGGGTTATAATTCTAATCGTTTGAATTTTGAATTGAATTCAAATTTTGAAATCCTTGACTCGAGTTATTACATAAATCAGAATTACATAAATCATTTATCTCTTGATTTTGTCGTGTAGAAAGTTCGAGTAAAGATGAAATCATTTCAATGCTATTTTCAAGCGTCGAACGTTGGTCATCGTTTTGAAAATTTTGTTGTTCGAAATTTGAATTATTTACAAAGTAGTTGTTGTTAAAATATCCATACGAATTTAGACTGAAATCATATGGATTATATTGATTTTCACAACTATTGTAATATTCAAGTGGATATGGATATTCAGACATTTTCAAGATTTTTTTTTTTATTTTTTGTTTTTTTTTATAAACGAAAAATATTTACAAAGAAAATTTATTTTTGAAAAGGGAAATCGATTTTTGTTTTTTTTTTCAAATTTTTTTTCGAATTTTGGTTTTTCTAATTTTTTTTGGATTTTTTTTTTTGAAATTTCAAAGAAAAAGATTTCAAAAGAAAAGGAATATTTACAATTTTTTGGTTTTGAATTTTGAATTTTTTTGTTTTTTTTTTAAATATGCATGAACTAATGCAACTAAATGAATGCAGGGGTCTAATTACAAATGATTTATCCTAAGTTAACCCAAAATTGTATAATCACAAACTGTCTTAAATAAACAAGATAGTTCTCAGCCAGGTAACGGGCAGGATTTATCGGTGCACCACGAATCACCGTAGCTGCCGAAGGTTTAAGTACCTTCAGAGGAACGACCACTATAATATTTACGAATCACCGTAATATTTATAAATGGTTATTACTCTGCCGTAGCCTAGACACCAAGAAATTAAATTGTTCAAAGAAGACAAATTGTCGATATACAATTAAGTGTTGTCGATGTCTAACCGTTTTTATTAATCAAAATCTAGGATGAAATGCAGAACAGAAACTAAACGTGTATTAACAATGCAACTACGAATGAATTTTTTTTTTTTAAATGCAAATGCAAGCAACCAACAATTCAATTCAAATAAAACTAGAAATGAAAGCAGAATTTTTTAGCAAGCAGAGCAATTTATTTTGGCTAGCTAAGGAAGCAATTTTCAGCAAGCTATTCTTCCTTTATTTCCTGCTTTGGCAACCTGAAAATTAAAAACTAAGATATATACAATTTTTTTTTTTGAAAGGAAACTTAAAAGTAGGGTTTTACTTAAAAAAAAAAGTCTTTTGTATATCAAAGAAGAAACTTAAAACAAATGAAACCAATATCACCTGCCAAATGAAACTTAAAACAAATGAAAACAACTTTTTTTTTCTTTCTTCTTTTATCCTTTTTATTTTGAATAGAGAGAAGATGGAAAAACGAAAAGGCAAATGGACTAAAAAGAAAAAATATTGCAAACAGAACAAAACAAAATTATTTCTCTCTAAACCACTTCACAATACAAAACTAAAAACAAAAGAAAAGAAAATTGCTTTCACAACTTCACCAAACTAAACTAACTAAACTAAAAAAAAAAATGCAAACTAAACTAAAACTAAAAGAAAAATGAATAGAACCCAGCCGGCCCAAACCAGATGCACCCGACCCGCTTCAATTACTAGGCAACCTCTATTCTAAAACAAAAAAAAATATACGATGAACATCAAAATCCAATTAACAATTTCTCAAACAACACTTCTCAAATTCCAATCAGAACATCAAAATTCCACTGCGATGAATACCGTTATCTATTTCCAATTGAAATTCCAAAAGAAAAAAAAACAACTCGAAATCAAAAGCTGTTGCGACTAATTGTGCTCGAATAACGGTCACGGTTGAAGGTGATTCAGGCGCTGTTGAGGACGAGTTGTTCAACAAGGTGGAGCGTTGAGGTCAAATGGATTGCGGATCGTTGTAGGTTCGGCGATTGGATTTCGAGTTTTGGTTCGTGGTAGATGTGATGGTGATTCGAAATTGATGGATTCGATGGTTCGAAATTGCTGTGGTCGGAAATTGATGGAGTTGCGATGTTCGTTGACGAAGGTAGGGGTTTCGTTTTTTTTTTTTTTTGTGAAGTCTGTTGTAGTGCTTATTTCGGCGATTGATGGACAGTGTTATTGGGAGTGACAGGAATATGGTTCGAGGAAGAATGATGTGTAGGAGGTGACTGTGGACGGTTGTATGGGTTCAAGGCAGGATGGTGTTCAAAGGAGAGGGAGGTCAGTTGTGATCTTATGGTATGTGTTGATATGTTGCTGCAGTTCTTGGTTGCAGAGGTATGTTGAATGTCAAATGCTCGAGCAGGTAGCTACAGGGGATGACTGGATATCGGGTTGAAGGCTCAGTATGTGATGATTGGTAGTTTGGGAAGACCGTTTGTACTGAGGTGGATTTTGGTTGTGCAGGCAGTTGTGCGTTGTGAGGTTGAGGGTGTAACTCGTGGCGGTAGCCGGTACCACAGTGAAGAGAGGTATATGTCAGTGGTTTGGAAGTTCGGTTCGAATTGGCGTTGCTGTTTTGTTTGAGGTTATCGAATTCCAGAGTTCGATTGTGATGGCCGCGGAATTGTGGAGGGTTGCTGAATTGAAGTCGCGGGTTTCGATGGAGAAGATTTGGGTTGCGGAGATGATTGATGACTGGTGAAGGCTGCGATTGCTGGAGTTCGATTGGTGGTAAGGGAGATGAAATTTGGTGATGTGAAGTTGTAGAGAAGGTCAGAGGTGATTACTGAAATGCAGGAAAAGGATTTAGTTGATGGATTTGCAGAGGTAAGAAGTAGGGCTGTTGTTTTCAGGCGATGTATGCAGCAGAAATGATCACGAGGAAGGGATGGGTGATGTGCAAATGTATGCACAGGGTAGTGTGTTTTATGGAGATGAGCTGATGATGGTGAGGTGTGATGTGCACAGCAGTTGCACAGAGGTGATTATGTGCAGTTGTGCACAATAAGGCAGTGGACAGTTTTCGTGATAACTAGGTACTGTGTTTGACAGAGATGTTATATGCAGTGGTTATGAAGAGTGGTAAGATTTATGTTTGGGAAATGTTTGAAGTGTAGATGGTAAGGGGTATTGTGAGAAGTGGAATGTTGATGAGTGAAGAAGGTGGTTTGTGCTCCTTGGTTTGTCTTGAGTGATGCAGTAGTGTATTAAGGGGGACACTGTTGTAGGTGAGTTTGGAGTATTGGTTGCAGAGGAGGAGTATGGTGGATAGACGCAGCGGTGATGTTTATTGTAGGGAGGTTGAGTGATGATTGTCGGCACAGTTGAAGTTACTGTGGTTGAAGTTTCAGGGATGTTGCAGGTTGTAGGCCAATATGGTAGCAGTAAGTTGTAAAGATGATGATGTTTGTGGAGTAGGTGTTGTAGTGAAGTGTATAGAGGGAGGTGTGAACAGAAAATGCAAACAGAGAGAA
Source organism: Allium cepa (assembly GCA_030765085.1). NCBI lineage: Eukaryota > Viridiplantae > Streptophyta > Magnoliopsida > Asparagales > Amaryllidaceae > Allium > Allium cepa. The sequence continues at coordinate 857,697,955 of CM060943.1, forward strand.
AAGTTGTAACAGTGAAGAGGAGAAAAATGTATGTACAAATGAAAATATGTATGACAATGTAAAATATAAAATGTGAAAAAGAAATGGAAATTTTTTTTGTTTTCCAAATGGAATGGAATTGTAATTTTTTTTTTTTGGGAAATGCACTGCAAAATGAAACTAGAAAATAAGCAATAAACACTCAAACAAATGCACACACAAAAATTAAACAAACACACAAAAACAAAAATTTTAGAATGCACACACACAAAACAAAACACACGAAAATCAAACAAAAATAATTCGAAGAATGGAAAATCAAACTCAAAACAATTCCCCGGCAACGGCGCCAAAAACTTGTTCGTCGACGGAAATTCTATCGGATTAGAAAACTGTCGAACGAATTTAGAAATAAAATTTATACCGCAAGCGCACGGTGTACGAATGTAGCACGCGGGGAATACGGGTCGATCCACAGGGAATTGATGATTTTTAAAATTCTATTCAATCAAATTATACCAAAGTCGAAGAGGATTTGTTAACTAGAAATTATGAGGCTAACACTAGAAAATGTGATTCAAGAATTATTAGACTAAAGAACAATTTAGAGGCAAATCCACTCTCAAATTTTTGTAAATCAACAAACACATAATTTATGATCTCTAACTTTGATATTAAGTGAAATAATCATTGTATTTATCATAAGTATGGTTTGTTTATGTTATTAGTTAACATAACTCAAACCATCAAACTATAATACAACAATTATACCACTTACAATTCTCATGAAAAAGAAGCCAAAGCAAAAACTATTTTAAGTATGATCTATTTACTATTGTAACTAGTAACATAGATCATCAAATTTCATTTTTACTTTCATTTCATAATCAAAAATTAATTAGCAAATGTTGATGCAAATTGTGTTTATGTTGAGTAAGAATAGCTCATTTGCATAAGCAATATAAGCTATCAAACCCACTTGTATAAACTTACATCAAAATTCACATTCATGAAGCATAAACAAAGAGATCATAAATCATAAAAAATGTTGAAATTACATAAAGTTAGAGAGCTTCATCACCCCTAAATTGAAGGGGTTTAGCTACTCATTTGTGGCATTGAAGCAACACAAATAAATTTCAACATTGAAAAGAAAAGAGAATAAAAATAAGCAAAGAAAGCAAAAGAGATTAGCTACTAACTACTTGCTTAAATGTAAATCTAAGCTATGAACATAAAGAAGAAGAGAGCATAGAAATAAACATTAACAATAAAACAAAGAAAAACATGTAGAAAAGAGAAAAGAAAGAGGCTTGGAAGCCATTTTTATTTCATAGAACATTAAGCTTACACTTTGATTTCTTAATTTCCTTAGTAAAATGAAAGAGTAGATGATGATCTTCATGTACATAAGAGGGCTATTTATACATGCATAAAACCCTAATTCTCTTTTTAGGGAGCTTCTTAAAATACCCTTGAGGTGGTGTAGCCTCCAGGTAATCATTAACATTCACTAATCCCCCACTTAATATGTACATGAAGCTTTAAGTCCTTTTAGCATGTGCTTAGCTTCTAATTGAAAGTTAGGTAAGTGGGTGGGGTCCTCCATGATCTTCACTTTGAATTATTTCCATCTTCATTCCTTTATATCCATTTTGTGCATGCATGTTTCTTCATGAACCCACTAATATGAGAAGCTAAATTCCTACAAAATATTATAGAAATTTCCAATTAAATTCTTTCAAATTAATATACGCGCACAAATGGCCATTTTGCCCTTATATGAAGATGAATATGTGAAAATTTGGAATTAATATGAATTTTGGTTAAAAGAAGTTAAAATACCCAATATGATCATTTATTTAATTTAAATAGAATAAATATGGTGGTAAAAATATGCACATTTACGTGCACATCACTTAATTAATTAAGAATTCATTTATCTTAATTAACAAATCATAACTATTAAGTACTCTCAAATTCATATCAAAATAATTTAACATTATTTATCTTTATAAATAAGTTATTTGGAATTAATCAAATTTTAACAACTTAATTAATTTATCCAATTTAGTTTTCAAATTATAATAATAATAATAACCTTATTGGAAAATAAGGCATTTAGAATTCCAATTTAAAATTTAAAACAATTAAATTATCTAATTTAAACTTTTCATTTTCAATATAATTTTGAAATAGTTTTTAAGATATTACTAAAAACTTTTGATTTAATCAAAACACTCTTTTTTTTAAATTAAAATTCAAACTTTAATTAAGTTAAATTACTTTCATACAAATCATCTTAACACTTAATTTTGAAAGTACATTCGATTTACATTTTTAAAGTTTGATTAACTTAATTTCAAAACAAGAAGTTTAAACTTTGAAAATTTGTTTTCCTTTATAAAACTTGTTTATAATTTAAAGCTTACTTCTTATTTATTCAACATAGGTTTACTTTGCAAGTTTATCTCATTATACAGTAATTACCAGAAAAGCTTACAACCTAAACCCGAGTTACTTAGCAACCTTATCTTCAGTTTATACAACAACAAGTTGAATTAGTACTTTAGTAATTCACAGTACTAACCCGAAGCCCACAATCTAAAACACGCGAGCAAAACATGGCATCATCCCGAGCCTGCCCCAAGCTAATTTCCCAACCATCTCCCCGAGTCGTCTCCATGGAAACGCGATAGAATACCCGAGGAAACCATCTTCCCCAAACTCCCTCTCCTCAACCTGGTATGCCACTCACGCGTGCACGTTGCACGGTGATCCAAATGACGACGAGCTTGCCTCCGGTCATCCCCACGTCACCAACGACTACGTCAAGCATTCTCTCAACCCAGTTCCAAGAAAACTCACTCGAATCAAAATTTCGCTCTCGAGCACAAAACTGCACAGCACTCAAACCACACAACCCCTCATCGCCGGCCACTTTCTCACCGTTGACCAACGCAAACCCCACCACCGAGTCACCACACCCAAGCACAACGTCCACCCCAAAAACGAGCGAGCTCGATTCAACATACACGAGGCAATGCCTCACTATTCATGCCGAAAGAAAACTACGGTCATAAACCCTAATTGTTCCAAATTCGAACAAATTATACATAGGAAAATTTATTCAACATTTTTCCCTAATCCTACACTTCTATAGCTACCCTCGATCCAAATTTCAACTCGAATCATCGAGTAATTCGACTGCAGTCACCAAAAACTTGGAAAAGGGTCAAACTCAATATTCTCATCAAATACCTAGTTAAAAATTATGATTTCTTCTTCTAAAATCATGAATTCGTATAACAAACACAATTATACCCTTTTAAACAAAAATTAGGATAATTGATTTTTTTTGACTACAATTTGGTTTTACTGTAATTTTCCTATATTTACATACCTGCAGATTTAAAATAAATATGAGACTAATTTTAAAATTTTTATCAAATTATAGCATACATTTTTCATTTATACAACAGATTCAAACAAATTATAATTTTGAAGGATGTTGGATTTAAAGATAAAAAAAAATCAAAATCCTGCTTAACACAGAGTTTATATTTAATCTGCAGACACAAATAATCAATGTATTTACATAATCAAATATTATCAAACAAGAATTATTTGCATGCATTATTATTTAACCCAAAAACAAAACCAAATTTTTTTTAAAAAAAAAATTCCATTTACTCACCTGATTTTAAAAAATGCAGAGCAGAGAACAGAACTTGTTCCAGGTCTTGAATCCTTAATTTGAAAAGACTTTGACTATGCTTTGCTGATGGAATTTGCTCCTTTGCACGCTTACAATTGATTGATTAAAATGTTGAACAGATTGAATTGCTGTTGAGCTTCATTCCATTTTGTTGCAGATTGAACTTTATTTGGATTTACAGAAAACTTGGAGTTGCAGCTTAAATTTTTCTTTGCAGATTGAAGTTATAGATTTGAAATTGAATGTGAGGAACTTCATGAATTGCAGGTTGATTTTGCTGATTCAAATTTTGCTTTTGATTTTAATTTCAGGGTTTGAGAATAATTTCAGGTTTTGGAAATAAATTTCTGATTTGAACTAAGAAAGAAAACAATGGAGAAAGTGTTTTGTAAAAACAAGTTTTTCTTCTTAAAATTTTATTAAAATTTAAAATAAGAATTTTGCCACATGTTCTTAATTCAAACAAATGTCATTTGCATGCACTTCTTAATTTACAAGTGTTGTTAAGATGTATATATGTTTACACATGTCTTAAGTGTTTTTAAATTGGATTTTTTATTTAATTTTAAATGTAAATATAAACTAACATATTAATTTACTAAGTAAACAAATACTTACATATATGAATATAAATTAAATCCTTTAAATAAAATATTAGAAAATTAATTATAATATAAATAAATCTTATAAATGTATTTAAAAAAAATCAAAAACTTATACATATACTTTTATAACCATTTAAAATTTTAAACATTATAAAAGAAAACAAAACAAAGCTTGTTTAAATTTTTAAACTATCTTATTAAAAATAAATAACAATCTTATATTTGAAATAATTGAATTAAACTAAATTATCTTTTGAAAAATCTTATTGAATTTAAAACAAAACTTTAAAATTGCAATATTCATTCATACATAAATTATTAATATATTAAATTAAATTTCAAAACAATATCAAATTATAACATATGCTTGCATATATTACAATTTGAAAATTCGACTTTTAATTTAAAACAAAAGATATTCCCATTCACAATATATATCAAACATATATATTATAAATAGAATAAAATTATTAGCTTTTGAAAAATAATTCTAACCAATTTTTAAATTGTTAAAAGATATTGATCACACTTACCAGATTAAATACTTGTTATCCTTTAAAATAAAAATTTAATTTCACCAATTTAAATTAAAATTATAAAGAAAAATTATCAAACCAATTAAATTGTTATTGCAGATTATTAAATCGATATTGCCAAAAATTCCGGGTCGTTACAATCCTCCCCCTTAAAAGAATTTCATCCCCGAAATTTAAAAGCAAAGGTAATCTAATAACCCAACAAATATTTTAATTCAATCAGCAAAGCACACTTATCAATCAGTTACTAACAACCAAAGCAATTAATCACACAAACAAACTTAACTAATTATCCCGACATACGTCAGAATAAAATTCTAATATTATCTCGAGTTTCCCAAGTGTAAATAATCGAGAGACTCGCTCTTCAAAAGCCAACAAACTAACTACACTACCAAAATCCAGAGCTCCTCTCTTCTCTAGATCCACCAATCTGAACAGAACATCAGATTATACTCAAATCTAGCTCAACTTCCAAATCTAACCGAACTACAGATTCAACAAACAATCGATGAATCATACACGTACTCCTTCAGAGATGCGTGAAATATAATGAATTCCAGCTATCCAAACTGGCAATTCAATCTCATAGACAACAGATCTTATCTTATCAGAACACAGATAAGAAATCTCAAATGACATAGCACTAATAAACCAATCTTACTCAATTAATTGTTTCTCTTAACCAGAGAAATTTTCAATCACAATGAAGCCTCTAACTTCGAATTCAAAACTCCTTAACTCATATATGTATAACTCAACAGACAAATCTGGGCTGCCAATCTTCTTCCCGATAGCTCAACCTATACTGACACTTCCAGAAATAACTAGACCAAAGAAAACCAGCTTTTGGATCTTATTCAACAGAAAAGTTTTCCAAGATCCATCGAAATCCAGAACACAAACACTACTACTCAAGCAATGGCAAACATAACTTGCTTCCTTCCTTGCACAGCTGCTACCTCGCTTCCGCTACACAACTCTGATTCGGAAATAGATAAGAATACTATTGATGAACACGAATACAAACTTATCCAATATATGCCAGAAACTTTGTTCATCAAATCCATATAATCTTAGTGACACATCCGACTCGGTCACACAACCTTACTACAGAATCCAACACAAAAGCTAGATCTGACCAATCCAAATCCAGAAATTTCTGAGCTGCTACACCAACTCTACCTTCTCCAAGAACCATCCTACAACCAGGCTAGCTACCATAATCACTTCTGGAACCAAAACAATATGGAACTCAACTCCAGATGCAGACAACCTTCTGATTACTCCAGCAGCTCCTACTTCCTCATGAGAATCCTCAGTCTCAAACAAAAGAATGCTCAAGAAAATTCCAAATCAATCGCAAGTCACTTTTGCGATCCAACCTAATTCGAATTACAAAGAAACTTTTCTCTATTTACTAATTAGAACAGCTCTAAGATTTTCCAAACAAGGTTAACCTTCAAAAATATTCGCCAACTGCCTGGGCTACTGATAGAAGAACCACCCAGATTCCTGAACCATCGGAGAAACGAGCCACACTGCTGCTTCCAAACTCTACCTCAATGATACTACAAAGGCAAAAGACCTTCTCGTCAGCACACCTAACACCTCGAGCTGAAACTGCTACCACAGCTATCCAAAGACTTCTAATCCAAATGCTTCTCGAAAACCAAAACCATCTACAAACCACACAACAGAACCTTCGAGATGGCAGACATTCCAAAAGAAACTCGGACTCCAAACCAAGCATCAACACTTTACCCTCCTTAAAGAAATGACAAATGAGACCATGCCGAAGCGAAGCAACTCATAGACCTTAGTCTCATATTCCAGAACAGCCAATCTCTTTGCTGAAGATCCAAACAACTTATACACGGATGAATCATTTCTGTGGTAGGTAAAGACTGCTCCTCAACTACTACTAAAACTGCTTCAAGAGAAAACTTCTCCAGAAAATATCCAATAGATACTGCATCTCATCATGCAGTTATCAAGATACCATCACTTTTATCTGCACTTCCGACAGATTCAAACACAAGGAAAATTCGCTTACCCGAGCGAAATCCAAATTTATACTTCAAAGATAAACTCTAAATCTTTAAAAAGATTTCCTTCGGATACAAGAATAATCCTTACTCCAAAGAACAAAACTTACTCGAGACGGTATTAGGTCTACAGTCTCGACAAATACTTCAAACCTCAAACATATGGACCTCTTCCACCAGTGGTAGTCGTGTTACACACAAACACCACTACTCCACTATCTACCTCTATAACTTATGTTGGAAAATCCGAACAGATAGCCCAACAGATTAGGTAGATATATATATATATAGTTGTATATAAAAATTACAAGCACGCTCTCTCAAGGAAGACACCACTCTAGAGCTTAGGCATTCACTCAACCTAATGCTCTGATACCAAATGTGACGACCCGACTTCCTAACTCCAGGAAATCGCATCATCTTGAAGAAAGAAAGGGATAGAAGAAGAAAAGAAAGGGAAAGAAGAAAGACAACAACATCAGAGAACTCACAGCGGAACGAATGAAATATAATATAACACATAAAATATTACACAGTATCATACTACATCAGAGTACAAAACATATACAACTCATATTAGACAGTTATAAACATCTGTCTAACTATACAACTCAAGAGCAACAGATACAGACACCAAACAAACACAGCGGAACCATAATATATCTACACGTGGAAGCCTCCTGCTCCATTACTCCTCCAGAATTCGTCAAGCTAACCTGAACCACTTGACTACTAATACATAATATGAGTACCCAAGAGTTTAATAAAACAGAAAATAAACACTTGGGTCAGACAGGGGTCTGGTGTGAGTAAACAGTTTAAAGTTGCTTAACTTTAGAAAACCCTTTGAAAAGAAAAGGTATCACGTAAGACTTCCCACACATAAACATGGAAAAGTTTTTACCTTACGCTAACCAAAACATTTGATAGGAAATCCAGTGATATTATAATAGTGTCTAGGGTTTTCAAGTAAATAAGAAATAGCCGAAATTGTTACATCTATTAAATTCCAGCTACTAGCCACAAAAGTGGGTAATACAAACAAAACCGTAGGGTTTCGTAGGAAGAATGGGTTTCCATCAATGACAGGGCTACTGGGGTACCGCCCGTCATAGTACGTGGCCTAGATCACCGTACCGAGGAGTAATCCCACTCCCTTGCAACACAAGGCCGGGACCATTCCTTACTGAACAGTCCCAAACAAGACAACCCCGGTGGTTGTCCGGATCAACCGCCCCACACAGCCGAATAAAAAAGGGTCTTCTAGACAGGAGCAAATCTTGCTCTCCAGTGGGAGCTACTCACGAAGCCTTGCTGCACCTTCCCTATTTTATCCATTCCCGGTTGATGAGGCTTGAGGCTGCGATTATCTTTATAGAACACATCTATCTTAGAATGCTCATCGTCCACCTGACGATGTTTTGAAAGCATTCAATCCATACAAGTTCGTTCCGGGTTCGAACAAAACCGAAGGCACTATCTCGTTGCACTCATTTTGGAATCACCCTCAGAGTCAACGACCATAGCCCTTGCACTCTAAATCACCATCTCGAATCTATAAGTACCATTCCGTCAAACTCATTACGGAATCACCCACAGAGTTATACTAACGTATAGCCCTTACACCTCGAGTCTTCACTTGCTCCACTTGGATTCACGACCTAACGTTTAATTGGAATCGATGTGGTTTTCGGATTCCAAATATGGAAACCCGATCCCGGTCTCATCGAAACCAAACGCCATTTTAATGTCCAAGTTATACTTAAGGGTTTAACAATTAAACTTATATTTAGGATGATATAACATTATCATATCAGATAATTCATATCAACATTCATCTCACAAAGAAGCATATCACAAATATCATAGTCATCCAAATCATCCAGTATCAACCAATTACCCAGTATCAACCAATCAATATCATTCAATATCAAATATCAATCATCCAATATCAACCATTCAATATTAATCAATCATCCATAGCAGAATTGATTAACTCTTAATAAATTTAACTAACCACTAATTAAATTAAATACTATCCTTTAATCACTTGGATTATTGATTTATTACAAATCAAATTCATTATCATCTCTTAATGATCTTCCTTAATTAATCTTCCTTGATTAATTATCCTTTAATTACATTCAAGTAATTATCCTTAACCATATTCAGTAATTAACCTTTAATTACTATCATTAATTACAATAATTAATGATCCTTCATTAATTAATTAACTATAATTTATTACATTAATCCTTAATTAATTACAATTATTTAATCACACTTCAATTAAATCACTTATATTAATCAAACTTGATTAATATCATAAATCACATTAATTAATAATCCTTATTAATTAATAATTACTTTAATTAATTAAATAATTGACTTATAATTAATCATCTCATAAATCATAAACAGTAATTAACAATTTGTAATTACTTATCTTAATTAATTAACTTCTTAATTAATTAACTCTAATTTAATTATATTAATCCTTGATTAATTAATCCAATTAATTAATTCTTAATTACTGCATTAAGTATTTATTAATCAATTTAAATTAACAATTAATCCTTAATTAATTACTTTATTAATTAATTACATTTTAATTAATTATACTTAGTAGTTAATCTTAAGTTAAATTCATTAATTAATTAATCACATTGATTAATTAACTAAATAATTAAGTAATTAACTTTTAATTACTTACATAAGTAATTATCTCTAATTACTTTCATTAATAAATCTTAATTTCTCTCTTAACAATAATTAATTCCATCATTAAAGAAATCTTAGTTCATTAACTAAGTAATTACTCCATAATTAATTAGCTTTAAACAATTATATTAATCAATTCTTTAATTGATAATATTAAGTGATTCCATTAATCACTTCAATTAATTACTCCCGTGAGTAACTTCTCTAATTACTTCCCTAAGTAATTACCATTCTAATTATATTCAAAAATTAACCATTAACTACGTAATTAATCCATAATTAAGTGATTATTTAAAATTAATAAGTAATTAACTGATTATTTAAAATTAATTAAACAATTAATTAATTAATTTCTTATATTTCAAAATCCTTAATTAATTAAGAATTCATTTATATTAATTAACAAATCATAACTATTAAGTACTCTCAAATTCATATCAAAATAATTTAACATTATTTATCTTTAAAAATGGTAAAGATTAAGATAATCAGCTTGTGAACTGGTCGTAAGACCTAAGGTGCTTGCCTACTTTGGTCTACAGACCGAAGGTGCGTAGCAGTAGCCCCAGGTGAAGACTCCAGGTTTGTTAGACAAGTTATTTGGAATTAATCAAATTTTAACAACTTAATTAATTTACCCTCTTTGGTTTTCAAATTATAATAATAATAATAACCTTATTGGAAAATAAGGCATTTAGAGTTCCAATTTAAAATTTAAAACAATTAAATTATCTAATTTAAACTTTTCATTTTCAATATAATTTTGAAACTTAGTTTTTAAGATATTACTAAAAAATTTTGATTTAATCAAAACACTCTCTTTTTTTAATTAAAATTCAAACTTTAATTAAGTTAAATTACTTTCATAGAAATCATCCTAACACTTAATTTTGAAAGTACATTCGATTTACATTTTTAAAGTTTGATTAACTTAATTTCAAAACAAGAAGTTTAAACTTTGAAAATTTGTTTTCCTTTATAAAACTTGTTTATGATTTAAAGCTTACTTCTTATTTATTCAACATAGGTTTACTTTGCAAGTTTATCTCATTATACAGTAATTACCAGAAAAGCTTACAACCTAAACTTGAGTTACTTAGCAACCTTATCTTCAGTTTATACAACAACAAGTTGAATTAGTACTTTAGTAATTCATAGTACTAACCCGAAGCCCACAATCTAAAACACGCGAGCAAAACATGGTATCATCCCGAGCCTGCCCCAAGCTAATTTCCCAACCATCTCTCCGAGTCGTCTCCATGGAAACGCGATAGAATACCCGAGGAAACCTTCTTCCCCAAACTCCCTCTCCTCAACCTGATATGCCACTCACGCGTGCACGTTGCACGGTGATCCAAATGACGACGAGCTTGCCTTCGGTCATCCCCACGTCACCAACGACTACGTCAAGCATTCTCTCAACCCAGATCCAAGAAAACTCACTCGAATCAAAATTTCACTCTCGAGCACAAAACTACACAGCACTCGAACCACACAACCCCTCATCGCCGGCCACTTTCTCACCGTTGACCAACGCAAACCCCACCACCGAGTCGCCACACCCAAGCACAACGTCCACCCCAAAAACGAGCGAGCTCGATTCAACATACACGAGGCAATGCCTTACCATTCATGCCGAAAGCAAACTGCAGTCATAAACCCTAATTGTTCCAAATTCGAACAAATTATACATAGGAAAATTTATTCAACATTTTTCCCTAATCCTACACTTCTATAGCTACCCTCGATCCAAATTTCAACTCGAATCATCGAGTAATTCGACTGCAGTCACCAAAAACTTGGAAAAGGGTCAAACCCAAAATTCTCATCAAATACCTAGTTAAAAATTATGATTTCTTCTTCTAAAATCATGAATTCGTATAACAAACACAATTATACCCTTTTAAACAAAAATTAGGATAATTGATTTTTTTGACTACAATTTGGTTTTACTATAATTTTCCTATATTTACATACCTACAGATTTAAAATAAATATGAGACTAATTTTAAAATTATTATCAAATTATAACATATATTTTTCATTTATACAACAGATTCAAACAAATTATAATTCTGAAGGATGTTGGATTTAAAGATAAAAAAAATCAAGATCCTGCTTAACACAGAGTTTATATTTAATCTGCAGACACAAATAATCAATGTATTCACATAATCAAATATTATCAAACAAGAATTATTTGCGTGCATTATTATTTAACCCAAAAACTAAACCAAATCTGTTTTTTTTAATTCCATTTACTCACCTGATTTTAAAAAATGCAGAGCAGAGAACAGAACTTGTTCCAGGCCTTGAATCTTTAATTTGAAATGACTTTGACTATGCTTTGCTGATGGAATTTGCTCCTTTGCATGCTTACAATTGATTGATTAAAATGTTGAACAGATTGAATTGCAGTTGAGCTTCATTCCATTTTGTTGCAGATTGAACTTTATTTGGATTTACAAAAAACTTGGAGTTGCAGCTTAAATTTTTCTTTGCAGATTGAAGTTATAGATTTGAAATTGAATGTGAGGAACTTCATGAATTGCAGGTTGATTTTGCTGATTCAAGTTTTGCTTTTGATTTTAATCTCAGGGTTTGAGAATAATTTCAGGTTTTGGAAATGAATTTCTGATTTGAACTAAGAAAGAAAACAAAGGAGAAAGTGTTTTGTAAAAACAACTTTTTCTTCTTAAAATTTTATTAAAATTTAAAATAAGAATTTTGCCACATGTTCTTAATTCAAACAAATGTCATTTGCATGCACTTCTTAATTTGCAAGTGTTGTTAAGATGTATATATGTTTACACATGTCTTAAGTGTTTTTAAATTGAATTTTTTATTTAATTTTAAAAGTAAATATAAACTAACATATTAATTTACTAAGTAAACAAATACTTACATATATGAATATAAATTAAATCCTTTAAAGAAAATATTAGAAAACTAATTATAATATAAATAAATCTTATATATGTATTTAAAAAAAAAATCTAAAACTTATACATATACTTTTATAACCATTTAAAATTTTAAACATTATAAAAGAAAACAAAACAAAGCTTGTTTAAATCATTTTTAAACTATCTTATTAAAAATAAATAACAATCTTATATTTGAAATAATTAAATTAAACTAAATTATCTTTTGAAAAATCTTATTGAATTTAAAACAAAACTTTAAAATTGCCATATTCATTCATACATAAATTATTAATAGATTAAATTAAATTTCAAAACAATATCAAATTATAACATATGCTTACATATATTACAATTTGAAAATTCAACTTTTAATTTAAAACAAAAGATATTCCCATTCACAATATATATCAAACATATATATTATAAATAGAATAAAATTTATTAGCTTTTGAAAAACAATTCTAACCAATTTTTAAATTGTTAAAAGATATTGATCACACTTACCAGATTAAATACTTGTTGTCCTTTAAAATAAAAATTTAATTTCACCAATTTAAATTAAATATAAAGAAAATTTATCAAACCAATTAAATTATTATTGCAGATTATTAAATCGATATTGCCAAAAATTCCGGGTCGTTACAAATATCCAATTATCAAAAACGATAATCAGAAACAACAAATATCCAATTATTAAAAACGATAATCAGAAATCTCAAATCAACAAATATCTAATTATCACAAACGATAATCAGAAATCTCAAATCAACAAATATCTAATTATCAAAAATGATAAACAGAAATCTCAAATCAACAAATATCTAATTATCATAAACGATAATCAAAAACAACAAATATCCAATTATCAAAAACGATAATCAGAAACAACAAATATCCTATTATCAAAAACGATAACCAGAAACAACAAATATCCAATTATCAAAAACAATAATCAGAAACAAATAATATCCAATTATCAAAAACAATAATAAGAAATCTCAAATCAACAAATATCTAATTATCACAAACGATAATCAGAAATCTCAAATCAACAAATATCTAATTATCAAAAACGATAATCAGAAATCTCAAATCAACAAATATCTAATTATCAAAAACGATAATCAGAAACAACAAATATCCAATTACCAAAAACGGTAATCGAAAATCTCAAATCAACAAATACCAATTATCAAAAACGATAATCAGAAACAACAAACATCCAATTATCAAAAACGATAATCAGAAACAACAAATATCCAATTATCAAAAACGATAATCAGAAATCTCAAATCAACAAAAATCTAATTATCACAAACGATAATCAGAAATCTCAAATCAACAAATATCTAATTATCAAAAACGATAATCAGAAACAAAAAATATCCAATTACCAAAAACGATAATCAGAAATCTCAAATCAACAAATATCTAATTATCAAAAACGATAATCAAAAATCTCAAATAAACAAATATCTAATTATCAAAAACGATAATCAGAAACAACAAATATCTAATTATCAAAAACGATAATCAGAAATCTCAAATCAGCATATCTAATTATCAAAAACGATAATCAGAAATCTCAAATCAACAAATATCTAATTATCACAAACGATAATCAAAAACAACAAATATCCAATTACCTGCAGATAGTTGGAAACAACAAATATCTAGAAATCAGATAAGATGACTAGAAAATCAACATAAAAGGTGGATCGATCCCATCAGATGGCGAGTTTTAGCTACGCCGCACGTTCATCAACAAATGGCCGAAGCCTACCGAGTACTATATTTTTGGCGCCCAACAATTGACCCGAAGGTCCAACAAATGACCCGAAGGTCTAGTACTGGTATTGACCCGAAGGTCCAACAATAACCCGAAGGTCCAACAAAGTGGCTCGAAAGCCCAACAAAATCATCAAACATGATTCAATTAACGAGTCCGGAATTAATCGAAATAGCAAACGTACATGTCCCAGACCACGACTTTTACTAAATCGTTTAATTCTCTTCATCGTTTTCTTGAAAGTGCAAAATCGTGTATTTTAAATTAATAACATTTTACGTTCTCAAACGGACAAGTCCGAAATTAAGCGAATCAGTAATGTGAGGGTTCATAGTCCTCAATTTTGCTGAAGCGTTTAAATCGCTTCCTCATTCTTTTGAAAACACAAACTGTAGAAATTTTGGAAAACAATTTTATTTTAAAACGATTTTTGAAACACGTAATTAAAACAGCAACATCTGTAGCAAATTCGATAAGGAAATTGCACATCTCAAAACACCGTAAAAACGCTCAAAATCAACATTGTGGGATTAACGCTTGAAAATTTACTTTAAATTTGATGGTTACTAAAGTCAAAGCGACAGTAATTTTTATACGTCAAAATCTCATCAAAATAATTCGCATGAAAATATAATACCATTGAATTTTCATTCATAAAAAATGTCAACAAAACACCGTGCTTCAAAAATTTAGCACCGGTGTAAAAATCCCATTATAAAAATAACGGCAACAAAATATATTTAAAACCAAACACCGATTCACATAATTTAATGCAGTAACGTGCAACTCAAATTTTGCACGTACACTACAAAATGAACAAAGAAATCACTCGAATATATCTTCAATGAAGATAATTCAAAACAGCAAAAATCTCAACAAAATCACATAACTGCAATCGCTTCGGATCCTCAAATCGGATTCGAAATTTTCAAAGAAAACAAAATAAATACATCTATGTGAACAACAAATGAAATTTATTTCAGTTTCATATTTTGATTTTTAAATCAAAAGGGTTATCAATTGTACTCAGCGAAAGCAGTCTCACTGTTTCCGTTGCGCACCCTGATAAACAGAACACAAATTAATCAATCATCAAAACAAAAATTTCACTTTTATTCTTAAATAAAGATATTTAAAAATTTCATCATAATTTCAAAACTTTAGTTTTGACTCAAAGCACAAAATAAAACATCCACTAATAGTTGTAACACATGTTCCATCTAAGTTATGTTTTATATTATGTCCATAAACCCCTCACTCTGATACCAACTGGGACGCCCCACCTCTATGCTCACAATAACAAAGAGTATTAAAGGAAATACTATCTGTTAGTACGAAGAATAAGGCTGAATAGGAGCGGCCATCCATAGATAGGCCTTACACTAGTATTGAATATCTCGATAGGGGTGGTATATATTTTTCGTCTCTGTTTATTTACTCCCATCGACATATTCAATTCCAGTATAAAACAAACAACGATGGTTCATAATAGTTTAGGAAAACATATATAATAATAACACAGATAAGCTAAATGCAGAACACAGATAATATCAAATCTCATATATATATATATATATATATATATATATATATATAACTGAAGTCAGTTACAATACACGTGATACAATACATATGATACAACTACAACTATCGACACAGGATGTTACATACACAAGTACATTAATATAATCAAT
The DNA here is from genome assembly GCA_030765085.1 of Allium cepa. Lineage (NCBI taxonomy): Eukaryota > Viridiplantae > Streptophyta > Magnoliopsida > Asparagales > Amaryllidaceae > Allium > Allium cepa. The sequence continues at coordinate 857,713,972 of CM060943.1, forward strand.
ATATATGAATACATATCATCCTATACTATGACATCAACGACTCCAAAAGGTATAAAGAGACTTCATAGCTCAAGCAACAACCAAAAGCAAGATATCTACAACCTGTAATAACTCGGTCTGACCCGAGTATTAAATTCAAAAGAAATTAATACGCGGGTCAGTCTAATTCAAACTCTGTTATTAATGCACGAAAGCAATAATAATTAAATAATCAAATAGACGACAGTCACAAATTCTCACATATCCAATCCTTTAATAAGTAAATCGGATAACGGTAAATATAACACGTAATAGTGCTAAACAGCAAATTAGCAAATTCAAATTATCAACGAAGATAAATGAAAGGATTATCAATGAAGATAATTTAGAAAACAACAGGATTGCCTAAACAGCAATTAACAACAAAATCTGATTATTAAATAAATAAATAGAAACTCATAATTTAATTATCAAATAGAAAATTAGAAAACAACAAAATGATCAATCAAACCAAATCATAATACAATTCAAAATATTGAATTGGACACGCAAAACAATTCAAGCAATTGAAATATCAACTAAAACGTCACTTCTGTTTGGCTGCAGTACATTCACGCGTGCACTGCCTCGCCACTACAGTGATGAATTACACAAAAGCTCAATGAATCACAATGCAAAAGAAATATCAATAAAATCAGAACTGTGTGGCTGCAGTATACGCTCGTGTGCACTGCCTCGCCACTACGGTATATAATGTCATCACAACTCCAAATATTAACAGCAAGTCGTAAATGTAAAGCCAAATCATTTGCAAAATGCAGAGGTCAAGTCACTGCTATCAGGACTCAACACAACTGCAAGGCCAAACCAAAGGTAACAGTAATACCAAGAAATCACACAAGGTCAGGTCTGGGCAACACTGAATGACCAAATGCACAAGGGCAGTTGTACAAACATGAAGACACAGCAGAATGGATTATGCAACCTGAACCAAGTGAGCATGAAGGCTCGAATGACCAAATGCACATGGTAGTGGTACAACATGAAAACACAGCATTTTGGAGGTGCAACATGAAATGAATCAGAGGAAGTCCAGATATAATGCAACAACACTCTCAAAACAACACAAAAGTTCTCCAATTTAACATGACAGTAAGCATCAGTGCACATGGGCACTGACAACATACATATACATGGACCGGCATAAGCAAATGAAATGCAAGGGTCGACCAACAAACAGATGCACATCAGGAACCCACATGAAAGCAAACTTACTTATGCCCAAATACTACATGAAACAAATATGCAAACTACCTCAAATGGTCAAGACAGGTACAATGAATGATCAAACTCGAGGTATACTTCAACTGCAAGTGAATAGTAGGCCAGGTGACAATGCTGGATAGGCAAGTGCAGACGAATGAACACAGTGAAGTACAACCCAATGCAAACCACATGAATGATCACATGCATAAACACCCAAATACATATATGCAGTTGTGATATAAGATAATGCAAGTTAATGACATGAACGATGCACAAGGGCTACTACTTCACATGGACCAAACAGTGCACCAGTAAAGTTAACAAGCCTCGACAAAATCAAAATGTATAATTGCTACATGAAACTGGACAGTGTAAACTCGACCAGAAGCAGTGGACACAAGTGCAGTGGTGTAAACATCGACATGAACATGGCTCAACTCGAGTCAATTCACCACAATCCAATTCAAACAACAGTACCGAACTAAGGCAACACGTGATGTACACATGAATGCAACAGTGGACGGAGCAATGCAAGACCAAGTCTTAACCAAATGCAGTGACAATATACACAAACAAGTGAAAAGAAATGACAAAGAGCATCTTCAAATACCAGACGAACAAGTCCATATGCAATACAGAAAAGTGCACAAGAACAAGGTCGAAAGTGCTATCAGGGATGAACACGAAAATGGTCTGGGTTTCAACTTTATAACAAAGTCACGTGTATCTAGACCACCAAGAAATCAGTTTCGAGAATATAAACTAAGCACAGTAAAACACAGTGACTAAGTGTAAGTGAGAGTATCAGGTTTTAACAAAACAGTGAAGCATTAAGCAGTTCAATATCACAACACATAATAGGTACAACATGAAGTGCCACCATGATATTCCAACTGCAGGTCAAAGATATAAGGGCTGAGGTGAGTACACAAAGGAAATGCAAAGTCAGCTCAAAGACATATGCAATGACCAGCGACAATTCAAAGTAATGCCGAAGTCAATGAATCCAAACGAGTTCAAAAATCATAAAACAGCAGTCTCAAATCAAGACAATGCTAAACCCAATTTATTTTCGCAAAATCAAGTTTGCAAACCGAGTCCAAAAACAACTTCAGTTTGAATCAAAGTCTGCCGAAGTCACCAGAAATCCACTAAACCAAAACTGTGAAACTTATAATCACAGGAATATACGAATTGAACAGAGTCCAAGTAAACAAAATTAGAACAAGTCAGAAATCACTAAAATTCAAAGCAGTAGTTGTTAAGAAATCAAAGCAACAAAAGTCGCGAATTTAAACAAGTCGGAAACCACTAAAATTTGAATTAGATGTGAGGGTCACTCACCTTGATTCGACGAGCACAAACAATCGATCGGCAAGCAAAATCCACCAGATCGAAGCAATTAAAGTCGGCGTCTTCAAAACCCTAATTTCTGAAGAAAGAACAACGAGTCGCCATTTTTAATTTTTCTTTTCATTTTTTTTATTAGGGTTGCGAATGAATGAATTGAGGAAGGCAACCGGTATTTTTTTTTCAACATAAGGCTACACCAAGTATGGTTAACAAAAAATGAGAGTTGAATCCAAATCGAAGTTGAACAAGTCAGAGGATATCCATAGCATTAAAACAAAATCAAATGGCCGAGAATACAAAGGTGACAAATTCAATCAAATGGTTACGAACAAAACCCCGGGTTGTTACAATTATAATATATATATATATATATATATATATATATATATATAATTTAAAAAACGAATTTCAAAACGTCCTAAAATTTCAAACTCCTATCGAGACGTGTCGCCTAGCGTTCAACATGTCATATTCCTATTCCGAACGCAATGGAATTTATTTTGAGACCTGATTTGATCGTATGCAAAAGATAGGTTTTTAAACCTAGTTATAATATTAAATTTTCGATATAAATTTCAACGCGTTTCGATCTCGTACGTCCAAATGGTACGTCCGATGGCCACAAAAAATTGTCGGCGTACAATAACTCATTATTACAGATCCAACGAAATAGGCTTTATCGAAATTCGAGGCAAGGAGTCGAAAGGCTATTTTTATACGTTAATTAAAATGGATTGTTATAATAACCAAATTACTCACTTTTAAATCTAATATAAAAGTTTATTGTCTTCAGTCTCATTTAAATAAATTTTCAAAATCATTTTTATCCTACTTAAAACCAAGATTCAATTATATAAAAAAATTGAATTATTAAATTCAATAATTTAATTATCAAATACATCGCTATATTTGAAACTCGAGTTATTTAACTTATAAAATTATCTTTTCAATATTTAAAATCGATTAAATATTCCAAATTCAAGTTACTAAAATTATGGGTTGTTACAGTCTTCCACCTTTAAAATAATTTCATCCCTGAAATTGGCATGGTAAGAAAATGCCCAAACCCATTACTTTTTAAAACCAACTAGTTGAAATAACACCAAATCCTTTTAATCCTTTTACCTTTTCCAAAAATCAACTCATTGAAACCATGTTATTACATTTTACTAAGTTTCCAAATTCATTCATAGATTCGAACTAATATCATCCCATTTAATCATTTCAAATTATACTCAAAATCAAATTTTAGTTATCGAAAATTTCTTCAAAACTTATGAAAAATTTTCCAACGCCTTAAATTTGAAAAAAATTTCACCAATGTCTCTTTTGCATGGCTAGATTGAAGCAACTAAGACCTCCACTCCGGGCAAAAACAATAAAGAAAACATAAGCCAAGCGGCTCAATCATAAAATGATCAAATCAACAACATTTTTCAACATGTACCTTTTTAGTTGGGCAGCCGAATTCTACTTATGAAATCAAAGGCATCAAGTTAGCCCTTGCTTTTATATACATGTATCTTAGTTACCAATGATGTCCAATCATACAATTCATAATCCTATTACTTTGCATTTTCAATTGTCAATATTTGCTTTACCAAAACCTGTATATGTACATATATCATCCGCATGCAATACCAAATCTGATTGCTCGCTCGATCACACAATTTCACTTACGAACTAGTATCGTTCATAGGACCACTCTAGTGCGGACTCGGATCCGGTTCCCTGACTAAAAACTGTCATTCTCCTTGCATAGCCATGTACCATGATAGAGAATACCAAAATCAATCAAAAATCCGTATTCAGTGTTCGCCATCAAGCATCGAGTGAAAAATCCCAACTCGGACAAATGTAAATCATCTTGAATCATGTACTCGAATCTAGATCAAACCGTTATGCGAATAAAATAATATACGCACAACGTATATATTTATTTAAATAGATTCCTTATTTTTACCAAATCCTTTTTATTCACATTCATTTCATTTGTTAGTATATTCTTTCAATACTAATATTACTTAAGGACCATTCCATCATTTTTATGTTTAACAACATTTTACTCCATACCAAATTCATTTATGAACCATTTCATGAAATTTTACTCAAGTTTATAAACATTTCATACAAAAATTCTCATGTTTATTACCATTTCACAACTTAAGTCCATATCTATTCCACTATCCATTACAAATCGAATTCAATTCCATTTAACTTATTTAATTAGTTCATTTCATTAATTTATTTCAATCACAATCAATTCCTTTTCCCAAAAATTATTGCATGCAACCCAACTTAGGCTCAATTTCTTTTCAAAATTCATTTTATTTAACTTTACTTAAGTTATGTTCCATTTCAATTTTTTCTTTTCCAAACATTTATGTCTAACAAAATCAAAATTTTATTTTAACTTGCAAATACGCTGTTTTTATATGTTATAAAACTTATCTTCTCATATTTTCATAAACACTTAATTGAAAATCTTCAGAGTTTTAAACACCTTTTTTTTATTTATTTCAAATAAATTTGAAATCATATATATATATATGTATGTATGTATGTATGTATGTATGTATGTATGTAATCCCCTTGGTATATCAAATCATTCTTTTGAATTTTAAAACCAAAACAAGTTTTACAAAAACAAAGCTCCAAAGATAGCAATTCCTCTCTTGGAAACCCAAAAATGAACGTCGATGATGCTACAGTCATCACCGAAATTATTTTCCAAGATCGAAGTGATTTCAGTGCTTTCTATCACTTTAAAATCCATTTATAATATTTCGTTCAAAAATATTTTCCAAATAATAACATTATCATTTTCCAAAATTTGAAAATCCATTTCAAAAACCAGTAGGATTTAAATTTCTAAATTCCCAGCTTTTAAATCCTTTCTAATTTATAAACTGCTTTATTAACCATATATAATTCCACTTTGGTTATATAAAATCATTTCTTTGTTTCAATTATAATAATAATAACTTTTATTAGAACACAACAACAAATGATAATCATCAAATATTACCATTCACTAATACCCAAACATATCATATATATAATAATTTCTGAAAAATCATTCCTTTATATATGAAATATAATCAAGGTAAAATTATTTCATTTGCCCAATTTCAAAACAATACAATGTCGAATTGCTCTACTCAAGTGTTTAGAGACCCGTGTAAATAACGTTAATTACTCGAATTGACCAGAATCCATGAGTCACACAATAGATCAACTAACATAATATAAAATATTTTTTATATCACTAACAAATACGCACTTATATATATACACTCAAACTCATTCTAGGATGCTACTGAACCTATCTCTATTGAGTAACCGGCCAAAGCCAAGGATCTCGCTTAACCTTCAGCTCTAATATCAAATGTAACGACCGGGATTGTCGACCCTCAAAAGTTGACACTAATGCATCCACTGTATTGCATGCCGAGTAATCGAATGTTGGAAAACCCGATTGGTAGAGAGAAAGAAAGAAGGAAGAAGATAAGAAGAAAACTAAACAACACAGAATCTCACAGCGGAACGAATAATCCATAGTATAAAACAAATCTTTACACATGAAGAAATGTAATATATGTATATATAAAGACATAATCCGAGTATACTAACATATTTCTGCCCGAACAGTTATAACAACATGTCCTTACAATTGCTGATAAATACCATAATGGATACAGCGGAAAAAAATAACCATGTATGTGAATATGTCTCTAGGCCTCCAACTCGTCTCCTGAAGCTCCATGGCATCCAACTAAATCTGTAACATGCTCGATCTGACTTGTGCATTATAATAAAATAACTCCCAAGTCAGTTTGGAAAACCAACATGAGAAAACACACCCAACTGGATTTTAAAGATAGAAAACCTTTGAAAATCAAGAGTATCTTATAAGACCACGCCGCACATAAACACAAACAGGTATTTACCTTACGATAACCACAACCATTTTATATGAAATTCTCTAATATTGTAATAGTGTCCATATACCAATACTTATTAGTCATAGCCGAAATTGTTAAATTAATTAAGTTCCAGCATAATAGGTATACATATAAAACCGTAAAGGCTCGTATTGGAAAATGGATTCCATACAATGACTGGGCTACTAGGGTACCGCCCTTCACGGTGCATCTCCAAATAAATTAACACCGAGGACTATGCCTGGATCCTCTACCAACACAGAACCGGCGAACCCCTTACTGGATAATACTGAATATGACCACCCCTCGGTTAATGGGCCTCGAGCATATAAATGAGAGATAATAACAACTCTAGATAGGGATGATTATACCCTACATGGGAGCAACCATTTAGTGTTGCTGCATCTTTTATGTTTTAGTCATTCTTGGTTGATGAGGGTCGAGGCTACGTTTTACCTTTTATATAGCACTTCCCACTTGGAATGCTAATGTTTCCTCCCATGCAACAATGCAATACCAGCATTCTTCCATACAAGTTCGTTTTGGTACTGAGCGAAACACTTGAGAGCTCCATCTCCAAAATTCCATCATCTTCAAGATATCTTCAATTTGAACCACATTCGTTGGATCGAAGTGGTTTTTGAGTAACATACCCAATCTAGGTCTCTTCGAAACAACATTCGATAATTCCCTATAAACTCGACTCCCTATTCTTCAGGCAATAAGAAGTCAAAGATGAGATCGGAGATCACCTCCTAACCGTTAGTGGATGGATTTCCTTATCATTATTTTAGAAAATAAAATGAGATTTATATGCACAGTACAGCATTGTCCGAGATGACTGTGCCGTATAACTCACGTATTTCTCCTTGATGTTTCAAAAGTTACGTTTAGATCCAAACTCAAAGCCGGTCATTTAACTATCGAATAACAACATTCAATTAAGGATTTATTCCGTAGGGAAAACCAATATTGGTTAAGCACATAAGCAATCACTAGCTTCCTTTTATAAATCTTTTATAATAAAACCACTTTGTAAATTACTTGTATAAGAAAAATATTACAAAGATATATCCTCTAACTCCTATATTTTCAATATTTAAAGGATATCCATATAGTTATCTCAATGGTATAAGTATATTTACAAATCGGAGGATAATTTTCTTTTGTTTTGATTCAAAAATCATTCATGAACTCCTTATAATTATCTAAAACCATTTATAAATTTTATAAAACTCCTCGAACCATTTATAAAAGTTCTTTTGCACATTTCAATCATTTATAAATTCTTTTGTACATTTCTAAAAGCCATTTATAAATCCTTTATAAATCCATAAAACCATTTATAAAACTCCTTTTATAAATCAATAAACCCATTTCTTAAAACTCGTTTATAAATATCTAACCATTTATAAACTATTTTACCTTATAAATAATCTTCCATAAGTCTTTAACTGTCTTATGAACTTCCCTTATAAAATCCAAGTCTTTCAACTCTATTCATGTGTCTCGAAAATAATTATAAATGATTGAAAATCTTTTACTTCAAAACACCATTATATAATAATAATTATTAATAATAAACATTATAAATAAATGAAAATTATTAATTTTGAAACATCTTAATAATTGATAATTTCAAAATATTGATAAATAAACGATAACAATTAATCTTTAAAATTTTTATAAATAGTATAATTTATTTTCAAAACCTTGTTAATAATCCTTATTATTAATTTCAAACCATAATTAGTCTTGAAATAATTAACCTTTTAACAATTTGATAAATTCTTTAGAACCATATTAACTATAAACAAATAATTTTGAAACAATACAAATATGATTAAAAAACCTTAAAATAATCTTACTACAATTAAATAACTTTAAAATAATATTAATTTAATTAAATAACTTTAAAACAATATTAATATAATTAAATAATATTAAAATAATTTTACCATAATTAAATAACTTAAAACAATATAAATTTAATTAAATAAACTAAAAACAATATTAGTATAATTAGAGAATCTTACTATAATTAAATTACTATAAAACAATATTAATTTAATCAAATAACTTTAAAACAAAATTAATATAATTAAATAATCTTAAAACAAAATATTTTCGGAACCCAATTTCGGATTTGTTAATTATTTCCTGTAACGACCCAGAATTTTAGACATTTGAAATTCGTATATTTAATTGATTTTAATTATTCACAAGTTAAATTTATAAGTTGAGTAACTTATATTTCGTATATCTAGATTTAATTGGACAATTAAATTGTTAATTTAATATTGAAATTGTAGCAATAATTGAAATTTGAATTTAATGTGAATGAAAATGATTTATAAAGTTGAATTGATGTATATTTAAATTATAATAATGCTAGTAAACTTTTAAAATTAAGTTAAAAGTTAATTTGTAGAAATGGAATATTTTAATATTTAATTAACGTGTAAAAATAGCCATTTTTCAAAAAGTCTCAGATTTTGACAAAACCAATTTTATTGGATCCGTAATGTTATATTATTTTAGGATTTTAAATTTCTTGCCAATAGGGTTTACGGTTTAGTCGTGGCAAGCTGAAACGTATCAAAAACCGTTTAAGTAAATTTTAAATTTAAATATTAAATTCGAAAACCTATCTTCCAAATACGATCAAATTGGCTCTTTACATATTCCATTATGTTCAAAATAGGGGTAAAACATTATAAACGCCATGCGTCATGCTTCGTTTGGAGTTCGAAAAGTTTTCGGATGAATAATGCGCGTAAATTTTCTATAAAATGCCACAACATTTCATTTTTTTCACTCAAAACCCTAGTTAGGGCTAGCCACCGCTTGAAATTGAATGGCCGAAATGCTCGAAACTTCTTCCCTTAATCTCTCACAATCCATAAACAATTATAAAAAATGTTCAACTATGAACCTGAAGAGCTCGTCAAGCTCGACCAGTCCATACGGTGATGATAAATTTTCAAGCAACGATATGGCAGCAATTCAAGTTCAAAGTCGTATTGTTCGCGCACAAAAATCAATACGGTGGCGCAGTCGAGCTTGACCAGGTTCATGGTGATGGTAGGCGAGGGGATGGGCTTCGCGATGGTGGCACTCGATCGTCACATAGATGGTCGTGGAGAAAGAATAATTCAACGAAAAAATGGTAGCCATGGGTATTGTTCGCATAAGTTGAACAAAGGGGGAAGTAGAAGGAACGATCAGCAAAGATGAGAAGATGCAGAATCGACGACCATGATTGATTAGGTTTACAAAACAGAATAAAATTTGTAAATTATTATATTATAAATTCGTACAAACTTTAAAACATCGTAACTTCTTCATACGAGGTCCATTTTTGATGAAATGAATTGTGTTCGATTCGTATTAACGAGCACTACATAATAGAGCTAGTTTGGGGTTGATTGGAACTAGTATAAATTTTGGGTAAAATTAAACGTTCGTTTAATATTATTCAGAATAAAACACTTCAACGCTCGTTTAATATTATTGCAGATGATACCTTACTTTTTTCTTCTCATCTTCCTAGACACATTATTACTCTCAAATTTATTCTTTATAGTTTTGAGCTTTTATCTGGTTTAAAAATTAATTTTGACAAAAGTTCAGTTCTAGTTTTAAAAGATTTTGAAAACGTAGAAAACTTAGTAGCTAATACTCTAAATTGCAAAAGTATGAATTTTACTTTTGAATATCTTGGGTTTTTGATTAGACCTACAAAACTCAAGCATGATGATTGGCTTATTATTATTGATAAAAATAAAAATAAGATATCTAATTGGAATGGGAGATTTCTATCTAAAGCAGGTAGGCTTGTTTTAATAAACTCGGTTTTATCAGCCTTACCGATCTATTGGATGTCTATGCATCTGCTTCCAGATTGGCTTATTGATAAAAATCGATAAAATTAGAAGAGATTTCTTATGGAGTGGGGATAATATTAATAACAGTATAAAATGTCTAGTTAACTGGGAAACTGTTTGTAACGCTAAAAAGGAGGGTGGTTTAGGAGTTATAAATTTGTGCAACATGAATTTGTCTCTTTTAGGTAAATGGCTTTGGAAGTTTAAAGATATAAATGATAACGCTATTTGGAAAGAGATCATTTCCAAATATTATTATAACGGTAATATCAATTTACACCAAATTGATTATTCTTTTTCCCATAAATTTTCAAATTTTTGGAAAAACATTTTAAAATGTTATGAAAATTTTTTCACCTAGGAACTAAGAAAATAGTACATTCAGGAAATTGTACTTCTTTTTGGCATGACTGTTGGATTTCGATATTGCCTCTTTAGTTTGAATTTAAGGAATTGTATGATATTTGAAACTTTAAGTATGCTTTAATTAACGAATTTTATTCTTTGGCAAATGATCCTCCTTGGAATTTCAGTTTAACAGAATAAAATTTGTAAATTATTATATTATAAATTCATACAAACTTTAAAACATTGTAACTTCTTCATACGAGGTCCCTTTTTGATGAAACGAATTGTGTTTGATTAGTATTGAAGAGCAATACATATTAGAGCTAGTTTGGAGTAAATTGGAGCTAGTATAAATTTTGGGTAAAATTAAACGCTCGTTTAATATTATTCGGAATAAAACATTTCAACCCTCGTTTAATATTATTGCGGATGATACCTTACTTTTTTCTTCTCATCTTCCTAGAAACATTATTACTCTCAAGTTTATTCTTTATAATTTTGATCTTTTATCTGGTTTAAAAATTAATTTTGAGAAAAGTTCAGTTCTAGTTTTAAATGATTTTGAAAACGTAGAAAACTTAGTAGCTAATACTCTAAATTACAAAAGTATGAATTTTTCTTTTGAATATCTAGGATTTGTGATTAGACCTACAAAACTCAAGCATGATGATTTGCTTATTATTATTGATAAAATTAAAAATAAGATATCTAATTGGAATGTGAGATTTCTATCTAGAGCAGGTAGGCTTGTTTTAATAAACTCGATTTTATCAGCCTTACCGATCTATTGGATGTCTATGCATCTGTTTCTATATTGGGTTATTGATCAAATCGATAAAATTAGGAGAGATTTCTTATGGAGTGGGGATAATATTAATAACAGCATAAAATGTCTAGTTAACTGGGAAACTGTTTGTAAAGCTAAAAAGGAGGGTGGTTTAGGAGATATAAATTTGTGCAACATGAATTTGTCTCTTTTATGTAAATGGCTTTGGAAGTTTAAAGATATAAATGATAACGCTATTTGGAAAGAGTTCATTTCCAAATATTATTACAATGGTAATATCAATTTACACCAAATTGATTATTCTTTTTCCCATGAATTTTCTAAGTTTTGGAAAAACATTTTAAAATGTTCTGAAATTTTTAACTTAGGAACTAAAACTTAGTAGTACATTCCGGAAATTGTACTTCTTTTTGACATGACTGTTGGATTTCGATATTGCCTCGTAAGTTTGAATTTAAGGAATTTTATGATATTCGCAACTTTAAGTATGCTTTAATTAATGAAGTTTATTCTCCGGAAAAAGATCCTCCTTGGAATTTCAGTTTTAGCGGAATTTTAATAGGATCTACCCTTAGGCAACTTTCTTTGTTGTATGCCAGAATCTTTATAACATTGATAATGATAGTGATTTTATTAGTTGGGAATGGGATAAAAGTAAGAAATATACTCCGAATTCTTTTTATAGATTTATTAATTTTTCAGGTACCTTAGATAACTCTTTTAAATACATGTGGAAATCTAATGTTCCTCCTAAATCCAAAATTCACATGTGGTTAATGCTTCAAAGAAAACTTAATACAATAGAATTTTTAAAGAGAAAAAACATTCAAAATGATAATAAATGTTATTTTTGCAATCTGCATCTTGAGGACATAAACCATTTATATTATGATTGTTTGGACTCTAATTACATCCTAATTAATACTCTTAAATTTTTTAACTTTAATATAATAAATAAAATTTTGGATTGTGAATTCTACTGAAAAAATTATAGATTCAGATTCAATAAAAATATTAGATTTTTACTAGACACTTTATTTATTATTATTAGTTAGTTTATTTGGTTTGAGAGAAATCAAGGAATTTTTCATCATAATAATAGTCATCTTAACAAATTGATTTTTTCAATTTCTACATTTTGTTCTAATTGGTCTTCTAATCCCAAATATAAATTAGCTAAAAATATCCTTTTCAAACGGTATCTTAACAAGGTTAGTTATAATATTAACTTTTTTAAACATAACAATAACTTTTATAGCACTAATAGTAGTATTATTAATATTTTTTCAAATTTATACGATACTCTCAATTTAAATCATAGCTTACTTATGATTAAAGATAAATAAGTCTGATCCGTCTCAAATTTTGTTCTAGTCTCTATTTGGTTTTTGTTTACAGTTTATTCATTCCTTTAGTTTTTGTCCTATTAGTCTTATTTAGGTTTCAATTTCATTCCTTATAAATACATTTATATATATACTATATAAATATACATATATATGTAACACTCTAATTTTTCCCTAGTCATGTTTCAGGTATAAGTTTTGAGAGATAGGATATCAGGTTCATTTGCAGGTTTCTCCTGTCTTCAGATTGATGGATATCAGATTGTAGAGAGGTCATCAGAGGAGAGTTTCTTCGTCCAGGACTTCTTGCAGTTATCCCCTCAGATATACGATTCTGCTATCTTCATTATGGAGTACTTTTTCAAGATGTTCTATTCTCCAGTTTGGCACTCCTTGTTCAGAGCCTTCAGAGTGGTCTCTCTATTCAACAGATCCTATTTAGAGCAGATGCTTATTCACTTCTTCTGATTCAAACTTTTGGAGCTTTCTTATTAGTTTGAGTCGTCACTCAATGTTTTGTTTTTCTCTTTAGCCTTTTTGGTACTTCTAACATCTTAATATCGGACGGTGGCCATGCCGGAGCTTGATATTGAGGTGCGATGGGTGGTGGCCTTGCCGGAACTCATCATAGGAGTACCTAAGATTAGCTATATGTATTTTTGCTCTTGTTACCTGCTAGGCATGTTGGCAACTCCTTATGTTCGTGTTATATGTATATTCACATGTGTGCTCTCCTCTATGCGTAGAGGATCACATATTTTTTTCAAGAAAAAACACTTCAACTGCTATTGAAACCAATGTGAGTACAACTCACTATTTCTGTCTCACTGGTATTTTCATATAAGTGAGAATAAATTTATTTTATGCCAATTGATGATTGTTTGGATGTATATGATATATTATATATATTTTTTGGTATTTCGATATATTCGTACCAATTGGAGTAGATGAGACCCTATAGGTTCCCGTGTATGGGCGGACGTCCCTTTGTACGCGCATCTGCCTCGAAGCGGACATTGTACACACATTCTAACATGTATATTTGTTGCAGGTGATAGATTGGAGGGATCCAACTAGATTCCTCACCGGTATTGGTTTTAATTAAAAATATTGTGATATATGCTGTTATCGTATAATATATGATGTTTTGGATGCCGCGATCGATGCATTTAGTGCTATTCTAGCAATAGGCCTATTTTTGGTAATTTAAAAATGTTAAAGTGATGGTTTTCAAATTCAAAAAGGATTTTAAAGTTATTTTGAAAATAAATGTTTTACATAATTTCGAATTGTTAAAGGAATGAATTTATTTTAAACAAATAAATGTTATAACTTTTATGTTATAAAAATTTTGATTTTTGTGAAATATGATTGAAACATGATTTTTGAAATATGAAGATAACTATTTACAAAAAAGTTTAAATTTAGATTTTTGAATTATTATAAATGGTTTATATACAAGATTTATAAAATTGAATTTTTATAGTTCAAAATAATTGAATTATAAAGGAGTTTTTATAATTGTTAAAATGAAGTTATAGTTGGATTTTATAAGTGAATAAGATTTATGAATTGTTAAGTTATAAAATGAATGGATTTTGTCAAATAAATGATTTATAAGTAATTAACTTATAAATTGGATTTTGGCGTGTAATTGAGTTATAAACGGAATTTGTTAGCAAAGGGATTTTATAAATGGAAGTTTTATAAAATAGAAATGTGAATTTATAAACATTATTTTATAAATCCAAAATTAACTATATATTGAAAAGTTAAATAGCAGAAGCTTATTAAAGAAATTTCATCCATGATTTTGGACAATGGATAATCCTTTAATAAAATATGTAAAAGTAATGAATTTGATAAAGGAGATAGATTCACGATTTTGGACAGTGAATTATCCATTAAATTAAATGTTGCAATAATAATGAATTTTGTTAGGAAACTATGTTCACGATTTTGGACGGTGAATAATATTTTAAATAAAATGGATAAGTTTTGGAAAGTTGTCTTTTAAATTTAAAGATGGGTTTTGGAAATGGAATTTTAAATGAAGTTAAATGGTTTGAAGATATTTTAATATGTGTTATGTATCGAATGCATATATTTCAACATTCATTGTTGAAATAGACGTTTTCGAGAAGTAAGGAAATGATGGACAATAACATTATTGTTATAGTAAATGATTTTCGAAAGGAAATGTTTTTGTATAGTATACGGGATTAATATATCTATCTAATTTACGAATCCTATACTGGTGATTTTGGGTTATTGTCACGATGTTTTACGCAACATTTATTTTGACCTAAATAATTATGTTTAAGAGAATATTTTTCCTTAAAGAAAAAATAAATACTTAATCATGGTTTAAGTATATATAATATTTTCTAAGTGTTGAAAATAAATTGATATTTGAATTACTTATTATAATACAAGTATATTGAAATGTATTCGAATGTTGAAATGGTTTAAGATTATATCTTTTTGAAGATAAATTTGAAGTGAATATTTGGCAAATGAATTATATAGTAAAAGATTAATTAAAAAGGGCCTAGTGATTGCATATGATGCTAAATATTTGTTTGTTTGCTTGCTTTGATAGTTAAATAACCTATTATCAAATTTAGCCATTTTAGTTCCTCGACTTGATGTGGGAACTATTTAGTCGTACACTTAGTACGTAGCCTTCTGTGTTGGCTTGATTATTTTTTGTTGAGGATCTTGATTCGTGTAGTGCGGAGTATTACTCCAATCTATCGAGCTTCCTTCTTGGCCGAAGGATAGCAAGTTGAAAGTTGGAAACGTGATAAGTCTATGAGACTTAGTTTCTGTGTGAGGTTGAGAAACGCTTTTGCGTTGTTGGTGCGAAGAGACCGAGATCAAATTTTTCTGAAAACCACTTCGGACCGATGTATATGTGTTCGATTGTGCAGGTTATCGATGATATCGATATTTCGGATTTTCATAGTGGAGGACAGCTTGTTTAACATTTGGGGTTAAAATCCCAATATACATCCAGTAGTAGTAGTCTCTTCGTTATGAAATATCAAATGCAAGGACAATTCGCTACTAATCCTAGCGATTTCCCGATAGGATGTGGTAGGAAAGTACCTTCGGTTTGTCCTGTTCTTGGACAACTTGTATGGATGTTTGTTTGACATTGCATTTCTATAGATTACGTAAATTGGTTTTTTACAAACGTACATCAGTGGTGGCGGAGAAGGCAACTTCTCTTAGCTTATCACCCTTCTTGAGACATATGAGTTTAAGGGTTGTATTTTTGTGGAAGGCAATTACTAGTTAACGGAAATGGCCGTGTGGCATTTAAAGTGATATGATACGTGATTGTGAAATGTAATCGTTACCTCAGGCCTCATCAACCGAAAATGACCGAAACAGGGTTAGATGCAGTAAGGCTAAGTTGGTCGGTCCCAAGTAGGGTATGATCATCCTCTTCTAGATATATCTTTACACGCTATGACGTCGTGTATCAGATTATTGTGGTTTATATGCTTCGAGGGCCCTCGTGTGACGCCCCACCTCTATGCTCACAATAACAAAGGTTATTTAAAGAATAACGTCTGTTATTGCGAAGAATAAGGCTTGTTAGAAGCGACCATTTGTAAGTTATGCCTTAGACGAGTATTGATTACATCGATAGGAGTTGTGTAAATTACTCCCAAAGATATAAATTCAATCCAAATCTAAAACGAAACTACGGTGGCTAAAGAAAATTCAGAACAACTCATAATAACAGCAACACAGATAGTATAATCTCATCAGAACAGAAATATCAGATATATAGTGGAAGATAAGTATGGATACATGCTACAACAATCGGTGGTTCACATGAACCGTATGTACATATACAAAGACACCAACATACATGAGAGGATAGTCAATATTCCAAAAGTACTCCTCGAAGTCTAGACAAAAGATGATGTGAAATCCCAAAAGCTAAAGCAGCAACAAAATCAGAGATAGCGATTATCTTGAAATAACTCGATCTGAACCGAGTATTATTTAAAAGAAAATAATAAACGGATTAGTCTAATTTAAATTTAGAAGTGAATGCATCATAAACAACATCAAAGCAAAATAATCATAATCTCAAATGAGACTATTCAACATATATAATCAACATAGTTTAAATGAAGAAATCTCATTCAACTCCATCAAATTCAACTCATTAAACTCCATCAAAATCACTTTCAAATTCAAAATTGAATTCAAAATTGCAATTCACAAAATCTAGAAATCAAAAATAGATAACTAGAAAAATCAGCATAAAAGTGGATCGATCCCATCGTATGGCGAGTCTAAGCTATGCCGCACGTGCATCAACATATGGCCGAAGCCTACCTAATACTGTCATCATAATTTTTGGCGCCCGACAAATGACCCGAAGGTCCAACATATGACCCGAAGGTCTAGTACTGGTAATTGACCCGAAGGTCCATCATAGTGGCTCGAAAGCCCAACAAATCTCCAAAATCATCAAACAACAAATCCACAACAAATATTTCGATTAATGAGTCCAGAATTAACCGAATTAGTAAAAGCGTGATTCCATATTCCGCACTTTTGCTAACTCGTTTAAATCTCTTCATCGTTTCCTTGAAAGTGTAAAATTGTGTATTTTATATAAATAAAATTTACGTTTTCAAAGGGATAAGTCCGGAATTAAGTGAATCAGTAAAAGTAAGGGTTCATAGTCCTCAATTTTGCTGAAGCGTTTAAATCGCTTACTCATTCTTTTGAAGGCGCAAACTGTATAATTTTTTGAAATAATTTTATTTTAAAATGATTTTTAAAACACGTGATTAAAACAGCAACAACTATACCAATTTTGATAAGGAAATTGCGCTTCACAAAACACCGTAAAAACAGATACCAAATCAGCGTTGCGGGATAACCGCTTAAAAATTCACTTTAAAATTGACGGTTACTGAAGTCAAAACAATAGTAATTTTTATTCGTCAAAAATCTCATCAAAACAATACGCTTCAAAAATATAGCACCGGAGTAAAAATCCGTTATAAAAATAACGGCAATAAAATAGTGACGACCCGAAATTTTTAAGCATTTGAAATTGGAATATTTAATTGATTTTAAATATTTAAAAGTTAATTTTTAGATTGAATTCAAGTATCACTATTTATTTGATAATTAAATTTTTGGATTAAATAATTTGAAGTTGAGTAAAATGTTGAATCTGGAGTTTTAAGCCTATTAAAAATAATTTGAAGGCTTGTAAAATTTATGTTGATAGTGCTGAAGATAATAGAAGTGTTGAAATTGAATTTAATAGTGATTTGTTCAGTTTTGAAATTTTATCCTTTTAAATTGAATTTAAAAATAGCCTTCCGAGGTACAGTCTCGGAATTTGACGAAACTAGTTTCATTGGATCCATAATAGTGTAATTTAATAGGATTCCAATTTTCAGAGTGTTTGGAGTTGTGGTGTGAGCGTACGATATGTAAACGCGCTGAAATTAAATCGAAATTTAATATAATAACTGGGTTCAAAAGGCTATCTTCTCCCTACGATTTAATTAGGACTCGAAACCTTTTCCAATGCGTTCGGAATAGGGTTATAACATTATAGATGCCAAGCGGCATGCCTCGATATGATGTCAAGATTTTAAGCTACGTTAATCGAGGCGATTTTAATTTAAAATAAATATATAATTATATACATTGATTTATCTATATTCTCATATCAGCCGCCTTCTTTCATTTGTTAGCTTACCCTACACGACACCTACCACGTATGAAGGATACCTTTTCATCTTTTAAATCATGCCCATCCTCTTTATTTCAAATCACGCCTACCTCCTTTCTCTCAGTAAAAAAGCAAACACGAAATCATCTTCTTAAGCAAATCAATAAAATAATGGCCGAGCTTGATTTTCTTCTTCCTGTCGAAGTTGCGCAAACCTAATAAAAAATAAATAAATAAATAAATAAATAAATAAATAGAGGAAAGAGAACTTGAGTGCGCGCGACCGGAGGGAGGAATTTCGTTGTCGCGAACTACGGCTCCATCGTTGCATCTGTGGGTCGGCGATTCAGGGAATTTCGAGATGGAGGTGAAACCGACTGCTAGTGATACGCACCTTGGTGGTGGAGATTAGCGAGTTGATCTTCGATTTGGAGGCTTGGTTGTCGATTCGATGTCGGGGTGGGGTACTTTATGGAAGGAAGCGTCAGATTGGTGGGAGGTTTCGATTTGTGGCAGTAGTAGGGTGGCCGCGATCGAGATTCTTGATGGTGGAAGTGTATTGGCGGAGTCGAGTTGAGGAGGAGCAGTCGGATCCTAGTTGGCTGTGGCATCGCCAGCAGCGAAGGTGAGCAGCATCTCGTTTTTTTCCTTTTGTTTTAAAGTTTAAAAGTTGAAAGAAAAAGAAAAGGAAAAAAAACTTAATAGCCGTTTACTGTAGATTCTTTTTATTTCTCTCTTCAATCTAATATAGTTGTATATGAGCAGAGAATAAGGATAAGCATAAATATAAAAATATATATGGCTTAGATTTTTATTTACAGCAAGAATTAAAAGCAACTATATTTTAAAATTTAATAAAAAAATATAAGTAAACCCATATTTTTATCTGTACAGTAAAATAGAAATTATATATATATATACATACATGCAGGACCTTGGAAATATAAAAAAATTGTATAGAGATTAGTTTTAATATATATAGATTTTTCTTATGAGTATGTAAAATTTCAAAATAAAATAATACGCCTACACATCTTAATTTGCTTGTTTTAAATTAAAGGGATTTGGTGGATAAGTGTTAAATTCCCTTATTTAGTTATTTTGATTACTAAGATAATTTATTAAAGGAAAATTAGTTTAAAATCAATCTATTAGTCTAAAACCCAATGATCAGTTTAAATTAATTATGGGTCAATCCAATTTATCTATTGGTAAATTATTGGTAGATTATCTCAGGTGTTAATAAGCTATATAATATTTCTACAAGGTTTAAACTATGAAGAAAACGAGTCGAGTCTTGGATTGGGATTGCAAAAATCAAAGGTGAGTTAATCTCACTCATTTGGTTTAATTTAAATTTAAATGGTTAAATTTAAATATTGGTTGAATGGTTGGATTGATTGATGTGCTATATTATAGTATATAATATATCTTGGAATGATTGATTTCCCGCATTATATAGCGGATGAGACCCTTTGCGCCGCATAATAGCGGATGATATTATATTAATCCCATATACCGCGATATTCCACCTCGAAGTGGAATTGGTATTTTATATTGTGCCAACATCTGTGGATGCAGGGAAACAGGTTGGAGGGATCCAACAGGATTCCTCAAAATTATTTAGAATTGTTTGATATTTTGTGTTATGGATATTTGATATTCTGTGACGAATATTATTGTTAATTGGAAATATTGATTGCTATGGTTTGCTTGAATATATTTCGGTACACTGAGTTATCAAAATATATAAATTGGATTTTTGGACAGACAATAAAAGAGTGGAGTTTTAAGTAAAATAATTATAGTGAATGTGAATAAATTAAGAATGAATTGAAAAGGAAAGGAAGTGATTAAAATACTAGTAAATAATTTCAAGTATGGAGGAAAAAGAAATTTGAATAAACAGAAATTAATGAATAATAAACTAAAGTGATATCAACTAAAGGAATAAAGAATTATTTTAAAATTCAAAGTTTAAATTTATTTAAAAGGATAAAGAAGTAATTTGAGAAATCTAAAATTGGTATTTTCAGTTAAAAGTATGTTAAATCATAATTAAGGAATAAAATTTGAAATTAATGGATTTTGGAATAAATGGAGTAAATTGGAAATCAATTTGGAGAATGATTTAATTGTGCAAAACCGAGATTATTAAAAGAGAAATGGGACTTTGGGAATTTATAAACTGGGTTTATAAAAGTGAAGCAATTTTTCAGTGGATATTTGGAAAATAAATTCGCAGTGGGAATTTATTAAAGAAAGAGAAAATTTGTTTAAAAATAAATAGTGATTTATTTTTAAAGGGATGTGAAGAAAAGTGTATTTCCTTGGATAGCCAAGTACATTTTCAAAGTAAATTTTTAAATATAAAATAAAAGTTTTAATGTTGTTTTAAAAAAAAGCATGTTTTAGAAAATTTATTATTTCTGAATGTTTAAATTCTAAAGTAATTATTTTTCAAATCTATTGTTGTAGTAATTATTTAAAAGGTGACTCAGTATTTTGTTTTAAAAAGTGAAAACCTAGTTTTATATTTTATAAAGTAACATTATTTTCAAATATTCATATAGTATGTATTTTTAATAAATTATTGAAGTAGTTTTAAGTAAATGTTTTAAAGTATATTTCAAAGTAAAGTTTTTTTTTTAATTATTTAAAAAAATCTAAAGTTTTATGCTTGGGGATTTTAGTGGAAATAGAAAATACTAGGAAAATTATTCTGAGAAAGGAAGATAATTTTGAAAACTGTTTTCAAAGGGGTTTAAAACGTGGAAATATATTTTGTGAAGATATTTTTGGGATTAATAAATAATTTGGGAAATTATTTATTTTGTGATGGATGTTTGTGAAAGTTAATTGATGGTTAAATCACAGACTATCAATATTGGACCAATCCGCTGATCGTTTCGAAGAGACTGGGATCTGGATTAATTTCGCGAAAACCACTTCGATCCGGTTTGAACGTTTTCGTGAGGAAGACGAGTTTGGATTCGAAGGTGGAGCAGTGAAGTGCAAGGGCTAGTCGCTACTAATCCTGAGGATGTTTCCAAAATGGATGTAGTAGGAGTAGTGCCTTCGGTTCCGTTCGAACCCGGGACGGACTTACATGGATGAATGATTTCAGATCATTAGGTGGACGATGAGCATTCTAAGTGAAACGATCTAAAAGGTAACGCTTAGCCTCAAGCCTCATCAACCGGGAATGACTGAAAATCAGGGGTTATGCAGCAAGGCTAGGTGGGTAGCACCCATTCAGGGTAAGGTCATCTCTGTCTAGATGTCCCTTTTTATTTCGGCTTAGTGGTGCGGTAGCTGATCCCAACCATGGGGTGATATCACTCGGGATTATCCAGTAAGGGGTAGTCCCGGTCTTGTGTTGCAGGGGGTCGGGAGTGATCCTCGGTACTGTGATCTTGGCCATGTACAGTGACAAGTGGTACCCCAGTGCCAAGTCATTAGTTGGAAATCCATACTCCCTACGCGCCTTTTACGAGTTTTGTTTGTATTACCCACTCTATGTCAAGTAGCTGGAATTTAATAATGTAACAATTTCGGCTATTTTAATAAGTATTTGTATATAGATCCTATTATAATATCATAGGATTTTAATAAAAATGTTTTAGCTATCGTAAGGTAAAAACCCGACATGTTTATTTGTGGTGTGGTCTTACGAGATGCTTTTATTTTCAAAGAGATTTTGAAACTTTAATAGTCAAGTTGAGTGTGATTTCTCACGCTGGTAATCCAGACTGACTTGGGTGTTATTTAACTATAATGCTCGGGTCATACCGAGTATTATAGGATACAGGATATGATGCTGTGGAGCTCAAGAGACGAGCTGGATGGTGATACGTACTTTCGTACTTGATTATTATTCCGTTGTGTATCCAGTTGTATGTTATTGATGATTTACTCTGATGGTGTACTCTGATGATGTATGTATAAACAGATATAGTATTTGTTTTGGTGTAAAGATTATTGAATTTCTATTATATTTTATTTCCGCTACGATGGTAAGATTCTATTGTTGTTTTCTGTTTCCCTTCTTCTACCTCTTCTTCTTTAACCCAAATGGTTCGTATTTCTGTTCAACTTGAGTTGGTTAATGTAAAATAGTGTTGGCTCAAGGGGTACAGATTTAAGGGCTGTCACAAAAATACGCTTCAAAACTAAAAGCTGGTTCAACGTAGATTTAACAGTAGACTGCATTACTGAATACTCAACAAAATATTGCACTGTCTGGACTATTTACACTTTGCGAAACATGTCTAATGCAATACAACTTACATACAAATTTGCCTAAAAATGAATAACAAAAACTGATACGTGCATGTAAATATAATACATGCACGCAACAATTATAACGCCTGGATTTTCTTTCGAAGCAAGTAAACAAACTTTCGTGCAAAAACTCATTCATGTACGCACGAACCCAATTTTTCAACACATTTCATAATTTTCACGCACGCAAGTATGCAAGAATAAACAACTTGGACTAGGTGGTGTCATAAAACTTTGCACGCATAAATAATACACGCGCATGACTTGTACATGAGCCGAAAATGTTTGAAAAATATAACCTGGCCTTTGCATGCAATATGACACGCACGCAATAATTGATGTAAACCAAAAAATAATAATACACGCGAGTAAAGGCAATGCACGCACATTTTTTTTAAAGGCCTGGACTGAATAACGTTTTCACGCACTAATGAACCAAATGAAAAAATGATGCCAAAAAATAACAAGCAGCCCTGGAACGTACGTATGCATTTAAAACGAAAATTTCTGAACCATATTTTCATGGGTTTGAGCATGCAACAATTTGCCTGAGCTAAGTTTCATAACATATTATACACTTGAATATAGAAGGTTTTCTTGAGCTTAATATGCATGAAAGTAGAAAAATTTTATTTAACCTGACAATGGCCTCGTGTGTTTCAACTTGCACGTAAAAGAAATGTACCAAAAAAAATTTGATCTGAACTCATTATGCATGGATGAACTCAGTTGATAGCCTGGGCATATTTTCGTATATTGTAAGTTGTGCATACTTACAACAACCGAAAGTTTAAATGACCTGTCGTGCACTTATACTTCAACTCTGATGAAAATGTTTGCATGAAAATTTTTGGCCTAAACCACATACGTGCGCAAGAAAATATCAAAACAATGACCTGGGCAATGATTTTATCACGCACGCTACAATTGCACAACAATGAATTTAAGGAAACAAAATGATGCTGTGGCAAACACTTACACCAATATGCATGCACGACACTATACATCTGTATGCACTAATTTTTTTTTTTTTTGAAGTAAACCAAATATCAACACATCTGAATATATTAGAAATGTGAGTATAAAACTCACTAAAATATTTGCTTCAAATTTTTGTTAGCAACCAAGATTCAAGGAAAGGAAGCAAACATTTAAGAACCATCATTTACACTTTGCAGAGCAACTGAAAAAAGATGAGCAAAAGAATGTTTACTTGACAAATGAAAATGAAATGAAGGAGGCAGCTCACTTTTCTTCTCTCAAAAAAAAATTTCAAGTCAATGCAAATGAATGTGTGATGGCTATAATATGGTACAAAGCATTTAAGGCAAAACGTGTCTCAAAGAAATAGTACACGGCCTGTACATAATTGTGATGATGGAAACAAAGTAAAGTGTTCACTACTTTTGAATTAAGTGACAGCAAGGTTAAAATGTTCCACTATTGCTTCAGACTTGGATTTGTTGTCTTATTTGTGCTTTTAAAACTTTGTTGCAGCCAAATATATGTTCCTACTTGTTTTTTTATAAACTGAAAGTGATAGCACAAGCCAATTAGTTTTACATTGGACTCGTATTTTCTTTCACACGTAAAGGCTTATATGACCTTCATTTCAAATGTGCTACCCTAGCCAAGTATTCAACTAACTTTGAAATTATTTTGCACTATATTTTTTTCCAAATTTATATTTAAAAAATTTCTATTTTTATTTATTATTACGATGGTAATAAAATCATGGTTGTTACAAACTCCCCCTTGTAAAAATTGCGTCCCCGCAATTTTCATACTACAAGCAGTCTATAACACAAATTATTCACCTCAACAAAGATTTAAATAAATAGATGGATAATAATGCTCACCCCCACCAGAAGAGGAGAGAAAGTCGGGATAAGAACGCTCAATGAATTCTTTGGTTTCCCAAGTGCAATCCTTAGGATTGGCGGACCATTGAATTTTCACAAGCGGGACTTCTTTGTTCCGAAGCCGTTTGACCACCGAAGCTAGCACACGAATAGGATTTTGCATAAAAAACAAGTTGGGTGAGATCTTAAGATCTTGCTACATATAGGGATCAATAATAGAATCCGAATCTCTAAGGCATCGACGAAGCTGGGATACATAAAATACGTCATGAATTCCCAAAAATTGGATAGGTAGCGATACACGATATGCATTAGGGCCAATGCGTTCCTTAATTGGAAACGGTCCAATATATCGAGGAGCCAATTTTCCGAAGCTACTAAAACGCACCACACCCTTCATCGGAGAAACACGAATGAATACGAGATCGCCAACAGAAAATTGCAAAGGCTTCCTATGATGATCGACATAAGATTTCTGCCTATTCTGAGCCTCTTTCATTCTCAGTCTAATAATATCAATCTTCTCCGAAGATCCACGAATATAATCAAGGCCGAGAACTAACTTTTCCCTCGATTCCAACCAACAAGATGGTGATCGATACGGCCTTCCATAAAGAGATTCGAAAGGAGCCATACTGATACTGGATTGGAAACTGTTATTATAAGAAAATTCAACAAGAGATAAGTGGTCTTTGCAAATACCACCAAAATCAAGAATACAAGCTCGAAGGAAATCTTCTAAGACTTGATTCACCCTTTCAGTCAGACCATCAGACGGTGGATAATAAGCTGTACTGAGATTGAGCTTAGAGCCCAAAGCTTTTTGAAGGCTCTGCCAGAAACCACTAGTAAAAAGTGGATCTCTGTCACTAACAATAGAACTAGGCACACCATGAAGTCGAACGACTTCTTTACTAAAAAGCTTAGCCAACAAAGGAGCAGTCCGATTGGACTTGATAGGAAAAAAATGGGTTGATTTAGTCAATCGGTCAACAATCACCCAAATATTAGTATGGCTCGACCTCGAACGAGGTAGACCATCAATAAAGTCCATAGAAATCCTATCCCATTTCCATAATGGAATCTCAAAAGGCCGCAAAAGACCACTAGGACGATGGTGTTCTACTTTAACAAGTTGACAAGTCATGCAACGACTTACATAACTTGCAATATCACGCTTCATACCTTCCCAAAAGTATAAGCGTTTCATATCGGCATACATCTTACTACTACCCGGATGGATAGTATACTTAGAATGATGACAGTCCTCAAGAATGTCATTTCTAAGATTAGGAACATTAGGCACGATCAACCTTCCCTTCTTCCGAATACAACCATGAACATCAATATCGAAATCCTTTAGATCATCACTTCGGGATTCCGATTTACAACTCCGAATAAGATAAGAAAGATCTGGATCTTGCATCTGGGCATCGGCAACACGATCCAACAAACTAGGACGAGCTTCCATGCTAAATAAAAGCATGGGAGAATCAGAAACTAAAGGACGGTCTCTAATATCACAATGAGATAAAGCTTCCAACATATTCCACTTTGCCAGCATCATGGAAACAACAACTTTTTGCCTGCGACTAAGCTCATCAGCAACTCGACTACCCTTACCAGGGGTATACTGAATATCGAAATCATATGAAGCAAGAAATTCGAGCCAACGTTGTTGCCTCATATTAAGTTCTTTTTGAGTGAATAAATACATCAGAGATTTTTGATTGGTGAAGAGAATAAAACGCTCGCCTAATAAATAATGTCGTCAAATCTTTAATGCAAAGACTATGGCGGCTAACTCCAAATCATGGGTAGCATAACGAATCTTCTTAGGCTTTAGTTGTCTAGAAGCATAGGCAACTACTCTATCTTTTTGCATGAGAACAGCACCGAGTCCATAACCACTGGCATCTGTATAAACAACAAGATCATGATTCCTTTCGGGAACCACTAAGATAGAAGCATAAGTAAGGAGATCTTTTAACTTCATGAAAGATGTCCCACACCTATCAGACCAAATAAAAGGAACAGCTTTTCTCGTGAGAGTGGTAAGCGGTAAACCAATACGAGAAAAGCCCTTAATAAACTGGCAATAATAACCTGCCAATCCAAGAAAACTATGGATCTCAGTAATGGTCTCGGGCCTCTTACAATTTTGAATAGATTCGATCTTGGAAGGATCGATAGAAATACCATCGGAAGAAACAATATGACCGAGAAACTTCACCTTATTCTCCTAGAAGTGACACTTGGAGAATTTGGCATAAAGCTAATGCTGACGAAGAGTGCCCAAAACAATCTCCAAATGCTAAATATGATCGGCTCCAGATTTGGAATAAATAAGAATATCATCAATGAAAACCAAGACGAACTTATCGAGATATTCCCGGAATATCTGATTCATAAGATCAACAAAATACGCTGGAGCGTTCGTCAAACCGAACGTCATAACAAGCTATTCGTAAGAATCATAACGAGTATGGAATGCGGTAAGAGGAATGCTATCTTCCGCAACTCTTAACTGATGAAAACCGGTAGCAAGATCGAGTTGGGAGAAGATCTTAGTGCCACTTAGTTGATCGAACATGTCGTCGATCCTAGGTAATGGGTACCTATTTTTTATAGTGAGCTTGTTAAGCTTGCAATAATCAATGCAAAGCCTAAGAGTACCATATGGCTTCTTAACGAAGACAACGGTGGCACCCCAAGGAGATGAGCTAGAATGAATAAATTGCTTGGCTTCCAATTCAGATAATTGTTGCTTGAGTTCCTCATTTCCTTAACAGACATCCTCGTGGGAGGACGACTGACAGGATGAGCACCAGAGATACGATCAGTACAGAACTCAATTGCCCTCTTCGGTGGTAAACATGAAATAGGCTCAAAGACATCAGAAAAATCACAAAAAACCGAAATATTAACTATGACATCCTCCGATTCGAAGGAAGAAATGATAGCATTCGAAGTATGATCCATGCCTCGAAATATAATAGATAACTGCTCGATAGAATCGGGATGCTTGAAATACAAAGTTCTTTCGGGACATAGAATTTGAACTTCATAACAAACGAGACAATCCATACCCAAAATCATATCAAAACCAAGATGATCCATAACATGCAGATTCACATAAAAGGAAAACCACATAGAATAATCTCAACATCAACACATAACAAACCAAGAGTAGCAGATCCACCAATAGGATTTACAATCCTCAAAGGGTCACAAATACTAACAACATCCAAAGGAATAATATCAACAAGCTCCTTTGCCACGAATGAATGCGACGCACCTGTATCAAAAAGAACTCTAATAGAACGGCCATGAATTAAAATAAAACCTTCCAAAACAGAAGGAGTAATACCTTTGGGCTTAGAAGAATCACCAGAAGCTTTAGCAACATTAAGATTTCCAGATTTGAAACCCTTAGGAGCAGTAGGACAATCAGAAACCCAATGATCTTCTTTCTTGCAATAGCGACAAATGCGATGCTTAGGACAGCTACGAAGAAAATGATCCAAAGAACCACAATTATAGCACGCCCTTTGAATAGAAGGTGCACTACTAGGTTGAGAACTAGAGGTAGCTTGCTTCTTCTTCTTCTTGTTGGAAGAAGAATTAGGCATATGAAATGGAAACCTCTTCTTATTGGGGTTCTTAGAAATCTCAACCTCATCACAACTATCACGTTCCTTTTCAACAGCTTCAAGGCAAAGGGCCGAATCAACAAGTTCCTCAAAAGGAAGCTTATGCTGAAGCAAAAGAACTTTCTTCAAATACATGTTCAAACCATCAACAAAATGAAGATTCTTCTTACGTGGAGTGTTAACGAACTCAACTCCATACTTGGACAAAGCCTCGAAAGATGCAACATAATCAGAAACATAGGACTTTCCTTGCTTCAACTCAAGGAAACTACGAGCAAGACTAGCCTTTTCTAATTAAGGAATGAACTAAAGTTCGAATCGTTCCTTAAAATGAATCCACGAGAGAGAGGACTCGTCAACTTTCGAAATAAAAAACTCATACCAATCAAGTGCACACTCTTGCAACATACTAGGTGCCACGAGAACGCGATGATGATCAGAAAGATCCATCCGAGAAAATATGCGCTCACAAGCGCACAACCAAGTCTGAACCTCCAATACACTTTCCGATCCCTTGAAAGGCTTGCCTCCAAGGTGGGAATAGTCACTACACATGCGGGTGAAGGTAGACTTATGAGAGGGAACTACGAGAGTAGCAACAGAAGGCTGAGAACCCCGAAATAGCTCCATAAACTGATCATCTGACATATAGACTCCATCCGGATGAGAACCACTAGACGGGCCTATAGAAGAACGCTTCCCTCTACCTCTTCCAGCCATGGGCTGAGAGAACAAGAGAAGATAAGGATTAGTTAAACAGCACACAATTGATAAGAAATTTAACAAATGGAATACTACTGAATATGAAATTTATTCCTAGACATACTCCACATGTTAAAGTGGAAGGAATAGATTAGAAAGGCACGAATAAAACCTTCGAATAGTTGTAATGTACGTTCCATTCTACTTCTTCTCTGTGTTTATTATAATTTGTTCTGAATCTCAGCTCTGATACCAAGCTGTGACGCCCCACCTCTATGCTCACAATAACAAAGGTTATTTAAGGAATAACGTCTACTATTGCGAAGAATAAGGCTTGTTAGAAGCGACCATTCGTAAGTTATGCCTTAGACGAGTATTGATTACATCGATAGGAGTTGTGTGAATT
This sequence comes from Allium cepa, assembly GCA_030765085.1. NCBI lineage: Eukaryota > Viridiplantae > Streptophyta > Magnoliopsida > Asparagales > Amaryllidaceae > Allium > Allium cepa. The sequence continues at coordinate 857,743,514 of CM060943.1, forward strand.
ACTCCCAAAGATATAAATTCAATCCAAATCTAAAATGAAACTACGGTGGCTAAGGAAAAATTCAGAACAACTCTTAATAACAACAACACAGATAGTATAATCACATCAGAACGGAAATATCAGATATATAGCGGAAGATAAGTCTGGATACATGCTACAACAATCGATGATTCACATGAACCGAATGTATATATACAAAGAAACCACCATACATGAGACGATAGTCAATATACCAAAAGTACTCCTCGAAGTCTAGACAAAAGATGATGTGAAATCTCAAAAGCTGAAGCAGCAACAGAATCAGAGATAGCGATTATCCTGAAATAACCCGGTCTGATCTGAGTATTATTTAAAAGAAAATAATAAACGGATCAATCTAATTTAAACTTAGAAGTGAATGCATCATAAACAACATCAAAGCAAAATAATCATAGTCTCAAAGACACTACTCAACATATATAATCAACAAAGTTTAAATGAAGAAATCTCGTTCAACTCCATCAAATTCAACTCATTAAACTCCATCAAAATCACTTTCAAATTCAAAATTGAATTCAAAACTGCAATTCACAAAATCTAGAAACCAAAAATAGACAACTAGAAAAATCAGCATAAAAGTGGATCGATCCCATCATATGGCGAGTCTAAGCTACGACGCACGTGCATCAACATATGGCCGAAGCCTACCAAGTACTGTCATCATATATTTTGGCGTCCGACAAATAACCCGAATGTCCAACATATGACCCGAAGGTCTAGTACTGGTAATTGACTCGAAGGTCCATTATAGTGGCTCGAAAGCCCAACAAATCACCAAAATCATCAAACAACAAATCCACAACAAATATTTCAATTAACGAGTCCGAAATTAACCTAATCAGTAAAAGCGTCGTTCTATATTCCGCACTTTTGCTAACTCGTTTAAATCTCTTTCTTGTTTCCTTGAAAGTGAAAAATTGTGTATTTTGTATAAATAAAATTTACGTTTTCAAACGGACAAGTCCGGAATTAAGCGAATCGGTAAAAGTAAGGGTTCATAGTCCTCAATTTTGCTGAAGCATTTAAATCGCTTCCTCATTCTTTTGTAAGAGCAAACTGTAAAATTTTTGGAAACAATTTTATTTTAAAATGATTTTTAAAATACGTGATTAAAACAGCAACAACTATAGCAATTTCGATGAGGAAATTGCGCTTCACAAAACACCGTAAAAACATATACCGAATTAGCGTTGCAGGATAACCGCTTAAAAATTCACTTTAAAATTGACGGTTACTGAAGTCAAAACAACAGTAACTTTAATTCGTTAAAAATCTCATCAAAACAATATGCTTCAAAAATATAGCACCAGAGTAAAAATCCATTATAAAAATAACGGTAATAAAATACGCTTCAAAACTAAACGCCGGTTCAACTTAGATTTAACAGTAGACTGCACTACTGCATACCCAACAAAATATGACACTATCTCGACTATTTACACTTTGCAAAACATGTCTAATGCAATACAACTTACATACAAATTTTCCCAAAAATGAATAACAAAAACTGATACGTGCGCGTAAATATAATACATGCACGCTACAATTATAACGTATGGATTTTCTTTCGAAGCAAGTAAACAAACTTTCGTGCAAAAACTCATTCATGTACGCACGAACCCAATTTTTCAACACATTTTATAATTTTCACGCACGCAAATATGCAAGAATAAACAACTTGGACTGGGTGGTGTCATAAAACTTTGCAGGCATAAATAATACACGCGCATGACTTGTACACGAGCCAAAAATGTTTGAAAAATATAACCTGCCTTTGCATGCAATATGACACGCACGCAATAGTTGATGTAAATAAAAAATAATAATGCACGCGAGTAAAGGCCACGCACGCACATTTTTTTTAAAGGCCTGGACTGAATAACGTTTTCACGCACTAATGAACCAAATGAAAAAATGATGCCAAAAAATAACAAGCAGCCCTGGAACGTACGTATGCATTTAAAACGAAAATTTCTGAACCATATTTTCATGGGTTTGAGCATGCAACAATTTGCCTGAGCTAAGTTTCATACATATTACACACTTGAATATAGAAGGTTTGCCTGAGCTTAATATGCATGAAAATAGAAAATTTTTATTTAACCTGATAATGGCCTCGTGTGTTCCAACTTGCACGTAAAAAGAAATGTACCAAAAAAATTTAGATCTGAACTCATTATGTACGCATGAACTCGGTTGATAGCCTGGGCATTTTTCGTATATTGTATGTTGTGCATACTTACAACAACTGAAAGTGTAAATGACATGTCCTGCACTTATACGTCAACTCTAATGAAAATGTTTGTATGAAAATTTTTGGCCTAAACCACATAAGTGTGCAAGAAAATATCAAAACAATGACCTGGGCAATGATTTTATCACGCACGCTACAATTGCACAACAATGAACTTAAGGAAACAAAATGATGCTGCGGAAAACACTTACACCAATATGAATGCACGACACTATAAATCTATACTCACTAAATTTTTATTTTTTTTGAAGTAAACCAAATATTAACAGATCTGAATATATTAGAAATGTGAGTATAAAACTCACCAAAATATTTGTTTCAAATTTTTGTTAGCAACCGAGATTCAAGGAAAGGAAGCAAACATTTAAGAACCACCATTTACACTTTGAAGAGCAACTGGAAAAAGATGAGCAAAAGAATGTTTACTTGACAAATGAAAATGAAATGAAGGTGGCAGCTCACTTTTCTTCTCTCAATTTTTTTTTTCAAGTCAATTCAAATGAATGTGTGATGGCTATAATATGGTATAAAGCATTTAAGGCAAAACGTGTCTCAGAGAAATAGTACACGGCCTGTACATAATTGTGATGATGGAAACAAGGTAAAGTGTTCACTACTTTTGAATTAAGTGACAGCAAGGTTAAAATGTTCCACTATTGCTTTAGACTTGGATTTGTTGTCTTATTTGTGCTTTTAAAAATTGTTGCAGCCGAATATATGTTCCAACTTGTTTTTTATTATAAACTAAAAGTGACAGCACAAGCCATTTAGTTTTACATTGGACTCATATTTTCTTTCACACGTGAAGGCTTATATGACCTTCATTTCAAATGTGCTACCCCAGCCAAGTTTTCAACTGACTTTGAAATTGATTTGCACTATATTTTTTCCAAATTTTAATTTAAAAAATTTCTATCTTAAAATTTTATTACGACGGTAATAAAATCACGGTTGTTACACCTCGGTAAAGGTCGATAACGACCGGAGGATGATATATTCGGTACCATCTAGTTATAGAGGTGGGCCGGTCCTGTGTTGGAAGAGGATCCTTTGTAATGGTCCTCGGTAGATTCCTCTAGATATGTATTGCCGAAAGATAGTCCCTTTACTTGGTAGTTTGTATGAAAATCCAAACTCCACTACGTACCTGCCATTTTATTTGTAGAGCCTGGTATGCTGGAATTTAATAATAGTAACAATTTCGGCTATTTAAATATTATTTGTATACTAGATACTAGTATAACATAAGAGTATTTGATATGACATGTTTTAGTTATCGTAAGGTAAAAACATGTCTGTGTTTATGTGTGGGCATGTCTTGCGAGATACTTTTGTTTTGAAAGGAAAAGTTTGGTAATTTAATAAATTCAATTGAGCGGGTTTCTCATGCTGGTTTACCAGACTGATCTGGTCGTTCTTCCCTTTCAATGCTTGGGTCAGACCGAGTATATTTACAGGTTTAGTATTGTGCTTTTGGAGCTTCAACAAGAGAGCTGGAGATCTTCATTTCGTATACACGTATCTGTTTGGATTATCCGCTATGCTTAGTTGTTGTATATTATCGACAATTTTGAGGATAGGTTATTATAACTGTCCAGGCTGATAATGATTGTTTGATCGTTATACTCTGATTGATGTATGTACATACAATTTCTGTTTTGCAAAGATCATTGATATGATATTATATATTTTCCACTGCGATGTGAGATTCTGTATTGTTCTGTTTGGTTCTATATTCTCTCTTTCTTCTCTTCTCTTCTTCTCTCTTCTTTTCTTTCTCATGACTTTCCGTCAGTCTGTGCTTTTTGGGTCAGACATGTGTGGTTTATTGTCGATTCAAAGGCTAGGGATTTGCGGGTCGTTATACGTGGTATCGGAGCTTAGATTTTGCATATTCCTAAGCTTTGATGTGTACTCGGTATAGGTAGGGACAGTAGCACCCTAGATTGAGTTGAGTGTATTATATATATGAGCGCGTATTTGTTAGTTAAATAAAAATGTTTTATATTATGTTTGCTTATCCGTTGAGCTGTTTGTGAATTCTAGTTGGTATGTGTGACGCCATATTATCGATAGGTATTTCTAAACACTTAAAGGAGGCAAATCAACATAGTATTATTTTAAATTGGGTGAATGAAATAATTTTACCTCAATTATATTTTATATACAAAAGGAAGAATTTTTTTTGAAATTATTAAAGTGTATATAAATTGATGGTTTGGTTGTTTTGAAAATATAAATATAAATAAGTTGATAAAAAGCTGGTTGAATAATCTAAATAAAAACAACAATTGTAAGATGATAAATTATATAAGAAAATGAATTATAAAGTATGGAATTATAATTAATATAATTTACAATTGTGAAATAATATTATATGTTTAAAAAAATGAAACAATATGAATATATTTATAAATATGAGTTATAAACAAAAATGAATTTAAACTAATTATTTGAAAATTTGAATTCCATTGATTTTGAAAGTTGTTTTTTCAGCGATAAAAGGGGTTATATTATATTATAAATCTAAATAAGATAAGTGAATTTGGAACGAATCTTATGTAAGTAAAGTGAAAAGTGAAATTATATAAGTAAGAAGATTTGTAAATGTGATTTATAAATATAAAGAGAAATTTTAAAAAGAATTTGAAGCACTGAATTCACCATTGTTACTGGAAAATAATAACGGTGGTGACTATAACATCATCGGTATCATTTTCGAGTTTCTATGTGATGGATTTGCTACCAATTGAAAATTGAAATTGAAGTTTTGTTTTGATAAACGAATTTGAATTTAAAATCCAAGTTGAAATTGATAAATATAAGTGGAATTAGTTTTGAACTTATAATATGAAATAATAAAATTTAAATTGGTAAAGTAAAGAAATTTGAGTTAGTATAATAAATATATGATTTAAAATTCAATTTTAGTAAAGTTGAAATAAATTTGAGTTAGCATAGTAAAATGAATGATTTGAAATTTAACTAAAGGGAAGTTAAATAAATTGAATTGGATTTAAACTGGATTAGATAAGTTATTAAAATGGAAATTAAACTTAACTGGTAAAGTGATTATATAATATGAATTTGGAAGTTTGAATACATAAGTTGTACAACTTATAAGGTGGTAAAATATAAGTAAAACCAATTGTTAAAAGGGTTAAACAATTTTGTTAAGCAAAAACAAAATCTGAATTTCAATAGTGATATGAATTAGACTTAAGTAAAAGTTAAATAAAATAGAATTTGAATTAAATTAGAAGTGAACTTAAGTTGTATAGTGAAAGTAAATGTAAGTGGAAATTTAAGTTAAGATTAGTAAATGTTGTTTGAAAAGGAATTTAACTTAAGTAATGATGAATGAAGTTGAATTTGATAATAAAGTGAAGTGATAAAAATGAATTTGAGCTATATAATGAAATTCAACTATTAAAATGAATTATCAATCGAATATAAATGAATTGATATGGAATAATGGATGTAAGTGTTAATTCATTAAAAGCTAATAAAATCTGAAATTGAATAATTGAATGAAAGTCAATCAGGTATCAAGCCAATTGGAAATTAAAAGTGTTGAACCAAATTGGATGTAAACGAAGTAAATGTGAATGTTAAATGTAAATTAAATAAATTTGATGTTGGATATGCATTGGATGGTAGATGGTTGTTAATTGATTGTACAAAAATTCATATGGAATTGAATTAATAAAATTAAAAGCTAAATAATTGAATTCAAATTGGAAGTAAGTAAATCTAAAAAGAATTGAATTTAATTTGAATTGAAAGTGAACCAGCTTGAATGTAAATTAGTGAATGTAAACTAACTGAATATGAATGAATGAATGTTAGTAAAATCAAACGTTAATGAATCAAATGTGGATTAATTAAAAACCAATTTAATAAATATTAATGAGAAGTAAATATATATTGGTTTGGTTATGGTTTGGTTAGATAGATATTGGTTTGTTGGATATTAATTGGGATGACAGTTTTTTGATGGTTGGATTTGTTGCTTTTGATTGCATTTGCTATATTGGCATATATAGTTGTTGTATTGGTATATGTTGTATATTGATATTACTTTATATATACATGTTTCTCATTGTTTGTTGAGTGTTTAACAGGTGCGACTAACGTATGATTAGCATTTAGAGCTCGCTATCGCGCTATATTTGCAATATATGCTTGCTAATAATATATAAGGTACGTATCTCTGATTACATATCGTACTTTTATATTTTTTTCCATACGGGATGCCTCATCCTCGAAGATGAGATGTATATTTGTGATATATATATATATATATATATTTATGTGTGTGTGTGTTGTGATCCTACTATGATCGAACTGTACAAAGGAGTCTATAGCGAATTTTTTTGAAAATTTAAGGCGTTAGAATTTTTTGAGAATTTTGGATAAATTTTGATAACTAAAATTTTGGATTTTGAGTTGAAAGTTAAACGAGATAAGTTGGCTTTGAAAAGATAACTATATGGATTAGAAAACTTAGAAAGTTTTGTAAGAAGTTTAAATGAATGGATTTCGGAAAAGGTTAAAATGTTTAAATGAATTTGATATCTAATTTGAACAAATTGTTTTGGAAAAGTAAATGGATTTTGTGACATTTTCTTCTTGGTAATTTAGGGAACGAAATTCTTTTAAGTATGGGAGAATGTAACGACCCAGAATTTCGATAATTTGAAATTCGTATATTTAATTGATTGTAAGTATTCAAGTTAAGTTTATAAGTTGAACAACTTATATTTCGAATATCTTGATTTAATTGGATAATTAAATTGTTAATTTAATATTAAAATTGCAGAAATAATTGAAATTTGAATTTAATATGGAGGAAAATGATTTATAAAGATGAATTGAAGTATATTTGAATTAGAATGATGTTAGTAAACTTTTAAGATTGAATTAAATGTTAATTTGTAGAAATTAAATATTTTAATATTTAATTAACGTGTAAAAATAGTCATTTTTCATACAGTCTTGGATTTCGACGAAATCGATTTCATTAGATCCGTACTATTATATTATTAAAGGATTCAAATGTCGTGTCAATCGGATTTACATTTTAGTCGTGCCAAGCTAAAACGCGTAGAAATTCGTTTAATTAAATTTTAAATTTAATATTCGATTCCAAAACCTATCTTCTAGATACGATCAAATTGGCTTTCGATATATATTCTATTATGTTTGAAATAGGGGTGAAACATTATAAACGCTAGGCGGCACGCTTTGTTTGGAGTTCGAAAAGTTTTCAGATGAATAGTGCACTTAAATTTTCTATAAAAGGCCACAACATTTCATTTTTTTTCACCCAAAACCCTAGCTAGGGCTAGCCACCGCTTGAAATTGAAAGGCCAAAATGCTCGAAACTTCTTTCCTTAATCTCTCACAATCCATAAATAATTATCAAAAACGTTCAACTACGAACTTAAAGAGCTCGTCGAGCTCGACCTATCCATATGGTGATGATGAATTTTCAAGCAATGATGTGGCAGCAATTCAAGTTCAAAGTCATCTTGTTGATGCACGAAAATCGAGATTGTGGTGCAACCGAGCTTGACCAGGTTCACGGCGATGGTAGATAAGGGGCTTCACGATGGTGGCTATCGTCGCATAGATAGACGTGGAGGAAGAATAATTCAACGAAACAGTGACGACTATGGGTTTGGTTCGCGTGAGTTTAATGAAGGGAGAAGTAGAAGGAACGATCGGCCCAAATGAGAAGATGCGGAATCGACGGCCGTGATTGATTATGTTTTTAAAATAGAACAAAATTTGTAAATTATTATACTATAAATTCGTACAAACTTTAAAACATTGTAACTTCTTCATACGATGTATGTTTTTGACGAAACGAATTGCGTTGGGTTCGTATTGATGAGCACTACATTCTAGATCTGGTGAATTGATTGGAGCTAGTGCAAATTTGGGTAAAATTAAACGCGTGTTTAATTTTATTCTGAATAAAACACTGCAACTGCTATTGGAACCAATGTGAGTACAACTCACTCTTTCTGTCTCACTGATATTTTTAAACAAGTGAGAATAAATTTATTTTATGCTGATTAATGATTGTTCGGATGGTATATGATATTAATATATATATATATATATATATATATATATTGAGTCGTATTTCGATATATTCCTGCCTATTAGAGCAGATGAGACCTAATACGTTCCCGTTTATGAGCAGATGACCCTTTGTATGTGCCTCTACCTTGAAGCGAACATTGTACACATTCTAATATGTATATTTGTTGCGGGTGATGGGTTGGAGGGATCCAAATGCATCCCTCATCGACATTGGTTTTATTTACAGATATTGTGATATATGCTGTTATCATAAGATATATGATGTTTTGGATGTCGTGATTGATGTATTTAGTGCTGTTGCAACGTTGGGCCTAATTTGTAATTTAAAGATGTTAAAACGATGGTTTCCAAATTTAAAAAGGATTTTAAAGTGATTTTGAATTGTTAATGGAATGAATTTATTTTAAGTAAATAAATGTTATAATTTTTATGTTATAAAAATTAGGATTTTTGTTAAATATGATTGAAATGTGATTTTTGAAATATGAAGTTAACTATTTTGTAAATAGTTTAAATTGATTTTTGAATTATTATAAATGTTTTATATATAAGATTTATAAAATTGAATTTTTATAAATCAAAATAATTGAATTATAAAGGAGTTTTTATAATTGTCAAAATGAAGTTATAATTGGATTTTATAAGTGAATAAGATTTACGAATTGTGAAGTTATAAAATGAATAGATTTTGTAAAATAAATGATTTATGAATAATTAACATATAATTTATATTTTGGCATGTAATTGAGTTATAAATCGACTTTGTTAGTAAAGGGATTTTATAAATGGAATTTTTATAAAATAGAAATGTGAATTTATAAACATTATTTTATAAATCCAAAATTAACTATATTTTGATAAGTTAAAAGTAGAGGCTTATTAAAGGAATTTCATCCATGATTTTGGATAGTGGATAATCCTTTAATAAAATATGTAGAAGTAATGAATTTGATAAACGAGATATATTCACTATTTTGCAAAGTGAATTATCCATTAAATTAAACGTTGCAATAACAATGAATTTGGTTAGGAAACTAAACTCATGACTTTGGACATCGAATAATATATTAAATAAAATGGATATGTATTGGAAAGTGATCTTTTAAATTTAAAGACGGGTTTTGGAAATGGCATTTTAAATGAAGTTGAATGGTTTGAAGATATTTTAAAATGTGTTAAATATCGAAGGCATAGATTTCAACATTCATTGTTGAAATAGACGTTTTCGAGAAGTAAGGAAATGATGGACTATAACACTATTGTTATGGTAAATGATTTTCGAAAGGAAATGTTTTTGTATAGTATATGGGATTTATATATCTATCTAATTTACGAATCCCTATACTGATGATTTTGGGTTGTCGTAACGATGTTTTAAGCAACATTCATTTTGAACCAAATAAGTGTGTTTAAGAGAATGTTTTTCCTTAAAGAATAAAATGTATACTTAATCCTGATTTAAGTATATGTAATATTTTCTAAGTGTTGAAAATAAATTGATTTATGAATTTCTTATTTTAAATAAGTATATGGAAACATTTTCTAATGTTGAAATGGTTTGAGATTATATCTTTTACAAAGAAAAATTTGAAGTGAATAAATGGCAAATGATTTAAGTAATAAAAGATTAATTAAAAAGGGTATAGTGATTGCATATGGTGCTAAATATTTGTTTATTTACTATGATAGTTAAATAACCGACTATCAAATTTGGCCATTTTGGTTCCTCGACTTGATGTGGGAACTATTTTATCGTACACTTAATACGTAGCCTTCTGTGTAGGCTTGATTATCGTTTGTGTTGAGGATGTTGGTTTGTGTAGTGCGGAGTATTACTCCAATCTATCGAGCTTCCTTCTTGGCCGAAGGATAGTAAGTTGAAAGTTGGAGACGTGATAAGTCTACGAGACCTAGTTTCTGTGTGAGGTTGAGAAACTCCTTTGCGTTGTTGGTGCGAAGAGACCGGGATCAGATTTATCGAAAAACCACTTCGGACCAACGTATACGCATTCGATTTTGTAGGTTATTGATGATATTGATATTCCAGATTTTCATAATAGAGGACTGCTTGTTAATCATTTGGGGTTAAAATCTTAATATACATCCAGTAGCAGTAGTCTCTTCGTTATGAAATATCCAATGCAAGGACTATTCGCTATTAATCCTAGGAATTTCCCGATAGGATGTGTTAGGAAAGTACTTTTGGTTTGTCTTGTTCCTGGACAACTTTTATGGATGTTTGTCTGATGTTGCATTTCTAAAAATTACGTACATTGCTTTTTACAAACGTGCATCAGTGTTAGCGGAGAAGGCAACTTCTCTTAGCTTATCACCCTCTTTGAGACGTATAACATTAAGGGTTTTATTTTAGTGGAAGGAAATTAGTAGTCAATGAAAATGGTCGTGTGGCATTCAAAGCGATGTGATATGTGATTGTGAAAGGTAATCGTTACCTTAGGCCTCATCAACCGAAAATGACCAAAAATGGGTTAGATGCAACAAGGCTAAGTGGGTCGCTCCCGAGTAGGATATGATCATTGTGACGGCCCGACTTCCTAACACAGGAAATCGCATCGTCTTGAAGAAAGAAAGGGATAGAAGAAGAAAAGAAAGAGAAAGAAAGGAACAGCAACATCAGAGAACTCACAGCGGAACGAATGAAATATAATATATCTCATAAAATAATACATAGTATCATAATACATCAGAGTACACAAATTATAAAACACATATTAGACAGTTCTAAACATCTGTCTAATTCATACAACTCAAGTATATAAGATACAGATACCAAACAAACACAGCGGAACCAATATATCTACACGTGGAAGCTTCCTGCTCCATATCTCCTCCAGAATTTGTCAAGCTAACCTGAATCACTTGTCTACTCATACATAATATGAGTACCCAAGAGTTTAATAAAACAGAAAATAAACACTCGGGTCAGACAGGGGTCTGGTGTGAGTAAACGGGTTAAAATTGCTAAACTTTAAAAAATCTTTGAAAAGAAAAGGTATCACGTAAGACTTCCCACACATAAACATGGAAAAGTTTTTACCTTACGCTAACCAAAACATTTGTTAGGAAATCCAGTGATATTATAATAGTGTCTAGGGTTTTAAAGTAAATAAGAAATAGCCGAAATTGTTACATCTATCAAATTCCAGCTACTAGCCACAAAAGTGGGTAATATAATCAAAACCGTAGGGTCTCGTAGGGAAAATGGGTTTCCATCAATGGCTGGGCTACTGGGGTACCGCCCGTCACAGTACGTGGCCTAGATAACCGTACCGAGGAGTACTCCCACTCCTCTGCAACACAAGGCCAGGACTGTTCCTTACTGAACAGTCCCGAACAAGACAACCCCGGCAGTTGTCCGGATCAACCGCCCCACACAGCCGAATAAAAAGGGTCTTCTAGACAGGAGTAAATCTTGCTCTCTAGTGGGAGCTACCCACGAAGCCTTGTTGCACCTCCCATGTTTTAGCCATTCCCGGTTGATGAGGCTTGAGGCTGCGATTACCTTTATAGAACACATCCATCTTAGAATGCTCATCGTCCGCCTGACGATGTGCTGAAAGCATTCAATCCATACAAGTTCGTTCCGGGTTCGAACGAAACCGAAGGCACTATCTCGTTGCACTCATTTTGGAATCACCCTCAGAGTCAACGACCATAGCCCTTGCGCTCTAAATCTCCATCTCGAACCTATAAGTACTATTCCGTCGAACTCATTACGGAATCACCCACAGAGTTATACTGACGTATAGCCCTTACACCTCGAGTCTTTACTTGCTCCACTTGGATTAACGACCTAACGTTTAATTGGAATCGATGTGGTTTTCGGATATCCAAATATGGAAACCCGATCCCGGTCTCATCGAAACCAAACGCCATTTTAATGTCCAAGTTGTACTTAAAGGTTTTAAACAAATTTAACTTATATTCAGGATGATATAAACAGATAGATGAATAACATTATCACTATAGATAATTCATATAAACCATTCATCTCACAATGCAGCATATCACAACATAGATATCCAAATCATCCAGTATCAACCAATCACCCAATATCAATCATCCAATATCATTCAACATCCAATATCAATCACTCAATATCAACCATTTAATACTAATCAATCACCCATAGCAGAATTGATTAACTCTTAATCAATTTAATTAACCTCTAATTAAATTAAATACTATCCTTTAATCACTTGGATTATTGATTTATTACAAATCAAATTCATTATCATCTCTTAATGATCTTCCTTAATTAATCTTCGTCGATTAATTATCCTTTAATTACATTCAAGTAATTATCCTTAACCATATTCAGTAATTAACCTTTAATTACTATCATTAATTACAATAATTAATGAACCTTTATTTACTTCCATTTATTAATTATTTATAATTAATTACATTAACCTTAATTAATTACAATTAATTAATCATAGTTCAATTAAATCACTTATATTAATCAACCTTGATTAATATCATAAATCATATTAACAAATGATCCTTATTAATTAATAATTAAATAATTAAATTGTAATTAATTAACTCATTTATAATCAGTAATTAATAACTTGTTATTACTTGTTTAATTTAATTAACCCTTTAATTAATTAATTTCTAATTTAATTATATTAATTCTTGATTAATTAATTCATTTAATTAATCTTTAATTACTTCATTAAGTAATTATTATTCAATTAAATTAATTAACAATCCTTAATTAATTACTCTAATAATTAATTACAAATTTTAATTAATTACACTTAGTAATTGACCAATATTTAATCTCATTCATTAATTAATTAATTACATTAATTAATTAACTTAAATAAATTAAGTAATTACCTCCTAATTACTTCATTAACAACTCTTAATAAATTACTTTAACAAATAATTAATTCCATCATTAAATAATTCTTAATTCATTAAACTAATTAATTAATTACTCAATAACTAATTAACTTTAAAACAATTATATAAATTAATTCTTAATTAATAACATTAAGTGATCCTCCATTAATCACTTCCAATTAATTACTCACATGAGTAACTTCTCTAATTACTTCCATAAGTAATTACTATTCTAATTACATTCAAAAATTAACCATTAATTACTTCATTAAGTAATCACACTTAATTAATCCATAATTAAGTGATTATTTTAAAAATAAATAATAAATAAATAATTATTTAAAATTAATTAAACAATTAATTAATCAATTTCTTATATTTAAAAATCCTTAACTAATTAAGAAAACATTTATCTTAATTAAACTCTTTACTTATTAACAAATCATGTTAAGTATTCTTAAGTTCAAAACAAGATAAATTGATCATATTCATCTTCATAAATAAATTATTTGAAATTAATCAAATTTTTAAAACTTAAAAACCAATTATTCTATTTGGTTTTGAAACTCTTAATATTTATCTTATTTGGAAATAAACATTTAGATATCATCTTTAAAAGTTTAAAATACTTTAATTATCTAATTTTAACTTATTCATTTTCAAAAATAATTTGAAACTTTGTTATTAACATAACTTTTAAAATTTAATTTTAAATTTTGATTTAATATTTAAATTCAAAAACACTCTTTTTAAATTAAAATTCAAACTTTAATTAAGTTAAATTACTTTTAAGGAAATCATCTTAAACATTTTAAATTTGTAAGTAAATTCGATTTACATTTAAATTTGATTAACTTAATTTCAAAACAAAAGGTTTTAAACCTTCAAAATTTTGTTTTCCTTTATAAATCTTATTTATGATTTAAAGTTGCTGCTATTTATTCAATATAAGTTTATTTTGCAAATTTATCTTATTATACAGTAATTACCAGAAAGCTTACAACCTAAACCCGAGCAATACACGGCATCAACACGCGACCCTCCCGAGATAAACCCATCCTTATCCCCTTCGAGTCTATCACGCGACATCACGAAAGCTTTCCCGAGTTTCAACTCGTCTTCCTCAACATATTCCCAGCACCAAATTTTCAGTGCACAACAAACCTCGTGCACGTGCCCCATCAACTACGGCCAAATTTGATCGTCGCGACCATCGGCGTTGGTCACTCGAACGTGCGTGAACCCATCACCAAACTCAGAATCACGAAAGAGTACGCGAATCGAAATTTCGTTCTTAAGCTCAAAACTGCAGAAAAGTTCGACCGCCGAACTTTCCCCATTACCGACGTCTCGCCGCCGTTCAACCTCACCGATCCCACATAGAGACACCACACCCAAGAATATCATCACTCCCAAACGCGAACGAACTCGGTCCACAACCTAAGTCACAATGTCAAAACATTCAGATCGAACTAAAGTACAAGCTTAACCCTAATTCATTCGATTCCAACCAAATTGGTCAGTGGAAAAATCCAAAAGCATTTTTCCCAATATCCTCCACATCTAAGCGTGCTTCAACCAAAAATCTAGCTTCAATCCATGTGCCGATCAATGGCAATCATCAAAACCCCCAAAATCACACAAACCTAAATTTCTCATGATTTGTCAAACTAAAAATCATGAAACAAGTACTAAAAATCATGATTCTTACCCCCTACTTTATTCATGTAATCCCAAATCAAAATTTAATTAGTTGGTTTTTACCATATATAAATGTTTCACTGTGTGTTCTATTTTAAAAAATTTCTGTAAATTTAAAGATTATAGAAACTATTTTATATTCTTTATCAATCATTAACAAATCAATTTCATTCGAATACTAAAGTCAAATATGGATTTGAGTTGTTGGTATTGAAATTTTTTAGCAGAACTTCACAGAAATCAACAGAGAACAAATGAATATATATAAAAAAACATACATGCTCATAACATATTCATACCAATTCATTTAGATTTAAGCAAAAAAAAATACTTTGATACAAGTAGATATCATCACAGGCATGGCGGTAAAACATATCAAACTGTTTTTAAAATAGGATTTACTCACCTCTATACATGCAGAGCAGTTTAAACTTTCCAGATTCTTGAATCATTAATTCTGGAAAATACTTTAAATTCTTGCTTTGCTGATGAAGTGAATTGCTTTGCATGCTTTTGAATTGAAGTTGTACATCATGCAGGTTGAATATTTACTTCAATTGCAGGTTTTGATTGATAAGAAATTGCAGGTTGAAGATGCATGTTGATTTGCATACTGCAGATTTGAGTTGCAGTATTTTTTTTCCAAATTTGCAGGTTTTTAATTTGAACTCAAATTTGATTTACTTTTGGGTTTATAAAATTTCAGGTTGAAGAACAAATTTTCTGGTCTCCATTAGAATTAAGAAAAGAAACAAGAATGAAAGTGTTTGAAAAAAAATAGTTTCTTCTTTAATCATTTATTAAAAATATGTTGCCACTTGTTATTAACTTGAACAAATGTCACAAACATATTTTTAAAAGTTAACAAGTGTTATTGAGATAATTAATAGGGTTACACATGTCTTTAAGTATTTTAATAAATTTTTATTTAATTTAAATGTTAACATAAATTAACATGTTTAATTTACTTTATTAATGAATACTTACATATGTGAATATAAATTTACTTTTTAAAGAAAATATTCTAAAACTAATTATAATATAAATATACATTTATAACCATTTTAAAATTAAACACTTTAAAGAAACAAAAAATAAAACTTTAATTAAATCGTTTTTAACTATCATATTTTAAAACAACAATTATCTTATATTTTGAAAACAAATGAATTAAACTTAAATTAGGTTTTGAAGAATATTAATCTTTAAACAAGGCTTTAAATCATAATTTCATACATATTCAAATTTATCAACAAATTTAAATTATATTTCAAAATAACTCAAATTATAACATATACATACATATATATTACAATTTGAAAATTTAACTTTATTTAAAACAAAAGATATTCCCATTCACAATATATATCAAATATATATATATATATATATATATATATATTATAAATAGAATAAAATTTCATTAGCTTTTGAAAAACAAATCTTATCAATATTTTCAGATTAAAAATTTATTAACCTTTAAAAGATTAAATTTACCAATTTTAAATTAAATTTATAAAGAAAATTATCAAACCAATTTAGTTATTAATGCAGATTATTAAATCGGTATTGCCCAACATTCCGGGTCGTTACAACCCTCCCCCTTAAAAGAATTTCGTCCTCGAAATTTAAAAGCAAAGGTAATTTAATAATCCAACAAAGATTTTAATTTCAATTAGCAAAGCATACTTATCAATTAGTTACTAACAACCAAAGTAATCAATCATACAAACAAACTTAACTAATTATCTTGACATATGTCAGAATAAAACTCTAATACTATCTCGAGTTTCTCAATAAAAATCACCGGGAGACTCGCTCTACAAAAGCCAACAAACTAGCTACACTACCAAAATCCAGAGCTCCTCTCTTCTCTAGATCCACCAATCTGAACAGAACATCAGATTTCTCTCAAATCCAGCTCAACATCCAACTCCAACTGAACTACAGATTCATCAAGCAACAATGAATCATACACATACTCCCTCAGAGGTACGTGAAATAAAATGAATTCCAGCTATCCAAACTGGCAATTCAATCTCATAGATAACAAATCTTATCTTATTAGAACATAGATAAGAAATCTCAAATGCCAAAGCACTAACCAACCAATCTTACTCAATTTCTGCTCTCTTAACCAGAGAAATCCTAACAACAATGAAGTCTCCGATTTCGAGTTCAAAACTCCTTATCTCGTACCAGCATAACCTAACAGACAATCCAAGGCTGCCAATCTTTTCCTGATCATCTCAACCTATGCTGATATTTCCAGAGACAACTAGATCAAAGCAAACAGTTCCTGAATTCTATTCAACAGAAAAGAAATCTTCCAAGCTCCGTCGAAATCCAGAACACAAACTCTACTACTCAAGCAATAGCAAACAGAACTTGCTTCCTTCCTTGCACAGCTGCTAGCTCGCTTCCGCTGCGCAACTCTGATTCTGATATAGAGGAGAATACTGTTGATGAACACAAGTATAATTTATCCAATATCCGAAAAACTTTGTTCATCCGATCCTTAACAATCTGAGTAACTCATCTGACTTGGTCACACAACTTTACTACAGAATCCAATTCAAAAACAAGGTCTAACCAAATCCAAATTCCAAAAATAAATTCTTGAGCTACTACACCAATCTCTACCTTCTCCAAGGACCATCCTATAACCGGGCTAGCTACCAAAATCACTTCTGGAACCAAAACAATATGGAACTCCATTCCAGATGCAGACGAACTTCTGATTACACTAGCAGCTCCTACTTCCTCATGAGAATCTTCAGTCTCAAACAAAAGAATGCTCAAGAAAATTCCAAACCAATCGCAAGTCACTTTTGCGATCCTACCCAGTTTGGATTCCAAGGAAACTGTCCTCGCTTTACCAATTGGAACAGCTCTAAACTTTTCCAAACAAGGTTAATTCTTCAAGATAACTTCCACCAACTGCCCGGGCTGCTGCTAGAAGAAACACCAAGATTCCCGATTCATCGGAGAAACAACCAACACTGTAGCTTCCAAACTCAACTTCGAAGATACTGCAAAGCTAAAATATCCACTCGTCAGCACACCGATCACTTCGAGCTGTACTGCTACCACAGCTATCCAAAGGCTTCTCAAAAACCAAAACCATCAACAAACCATACAATGGACCTCCGAGATGGTAGACAACCCAAAAGAAACTCGGGCTCCAAACCAAGCATCAACATCTCACTCTCCTAAAAATGACAAATGAGACCATGCCGAAGCGAAGCAACCCATAGACCTTAGTCTCACATTTCCACAACAGCTAACCTCCATACTGAAAATCCGGATAACTACTACGCAGACGAGTCTTACCTGAGGCAGGTAAAGACTGCTCCTCAACCACCTCTAAAACTGTTTCAAGAGAAAACTTCTCTGGAAAATATCCAAGGATACTGCATCTCATCATGCAGTTATCAAGATACCATTACTTTTATCTGTACTTCCATCAAATCTAAACTCAGGAATAATTCGCTCACCCGAGCGAAACCCAAACTTATTCTTCAAAGATAAATTCCGAATCTTTAAAAAGATTTCCTTCGGATATCAGAGAAATCCTTATTCCAAACAACAAAACTCACTCGAGACGGTATTAGGTCTACAGTCTCGACAAATACTTCCAACCTCAACATATGGACCTCTTCCATCAGTGGTAATCGCGTTACACACACAAACCACTACTCCGTCTACCTCTAAAACTTATGTTGGAAAATCCAAACAGATAACCCAACAGATCAGGTAGATATAAATATATATAGTTATATATATATATAAATTACAAGTACGCTCTCTCAAGAAAGACACCACTACAGAGCCTAGGTATTCACTCCACCTAACGCTCCCTAAAGAAGGACACACTTCAGAGCTTAGGTATTCTCTCAGCCTAATGCTCTAATACCAAATGTGACGATGCGATTTCCTGGTATTAGGAAGTCGGGTCGTCACAATCATCCTCTTCTAAATATATCTTTACACGCTATGACGTGTGTATCTGACTATTGTGGTTTGTATGCTTTGACGGCCCTCGGTAAAGGTCGGCAATGACCGGAGGATGATATATTCGGTACCATCTAGTATAGAGGTGGTTCGGTCTTGTGTTGGTAGAGAATCCTTTGTAATGGTCCTCGGTATATTCCTCTAGAGATGTACTGCCGAAAGGTAGTCCCTTCACTTGGCCATTTGTATGGAAATCCAAGCTCCACTACATACCTCCCATTTTATTTGTAGATCCTAGTATGTTGGAATTTAATAATGGTAACAATTTCGGCTATTTGAATATTAGTTGTATACTAGACACTAATATAATATAAGAGGATTTCATATGAAATGTTTTAGTTATCATAAGGTAAAAAACATTTCCATGTTTATGTGTGGGCGTGCCTTACGAGATACTTTTTTTTGAAACGAAAATTTTGGTAATTTATTAAATTCATTTGAGTGTGTTTCTCACGCTGGTTTACCAGACTGATCCGGGGATTCTTCCCTTTCAATGCTCGAGTCAGACTGAGTATACTTATAGGTTCACATTGGTGCTTTTGGGGCTTCAGCATGAGAGCTGGAGATTTTCATTTCATATACACGTATCTGTTTTGATTACCCGCTGTGCTTAGTTGTTGTATATTATCTGCAATTGTAAGGACAGGTTATTATAACTGTCCAGGCTGATAACTATTGTTTGATTGTGGTACTCTGATTTATACATGTATATACAGTTTCTGTTTTGTAAAGATCATTGATACGATATTATATGTTTTCTGCTGCGATGTGAGATTCTGTATCGTTCTGTTTGGTTCTATCTTCTCTCTTTCTTCTCTTCTCTTCTTCTTTCTTCTTTTCTATCTCATGAATTTCCTTCAGTCTGTACTTTTTGGGTCGGACATGTATGGTTTATTGTCGATTCAAAGGGTACAGATTTGCGGGTCATCACATTTCTTATCTGAAAAACTAATTCTGACTCAAATGGCAATTTATAGTATTTTTGAAATACTAATTTAAGGCCAACAGCTGCCAAACACTTAATATTATCAATATTGATTTTCTACCATTATTGGGTTTTAGTTTTCAAACATATAACAATGTTATAACCCATATTTCCGGCAAATCAGTTTTATTATCCCATAATTCATATAACAGGGGTATTATTGAAACCAATTCAACAATAGCAAGGAATCCCATTGGATCGTCCAACCTGTTTCCCCCTGCATAACAACTCATATATATCAGCACACACACACATATATGTATTTATATATGTAAATGAAATCAACATTGATAAGGAATCCTGTTGAATCCCTCCTACCTGTTTCCCCGCATCAAAAAGTTATATGATTATATAATATAAACAACCGTTTCAAGGCGAGATTTGTATTCAATTAGTTATCCGCTCTTACATGGGAACGTAATAGGGTCTCGTCCACTCTAGGAGCGAGAATATATCCAAACAAATAATATAAAATAGTAAATCATCCAAAAAATCTGTCAACACTTTTTATCAATTATATATCATACTAATTGACTAGAGAGTTGAGTTTAACTCAACGAAATTTTAGTTGTCGCTTGCGCGTTCTGGTTACGTATGAACTCGAACGACGTTCGAATCTAACGTAAAATTCAACAAACTCTAGTCTCCACCAAACCAATTCCATCTCATAGTATTTGTTGGTATGATCCTAAAGTGATACGTTTCATTCGAATCCAACCTTCTAAATTTTCCTTAACCCCACCCCTAATCTTCTTCCCCCCAAATTCTCGTTCATGAATGTAACAACCCAGGCCAACTTCCCTTGCTTGTCGCCGCCGTCGCCGGCCATGGTCGGCCACCGCACCAACCCCAGCGATGAAACGACCCAGAATTTTTGTTAATTTAAAATTGTATATTTAATTAATTTTAAATATTAATAAGTGAAATTTATTAGTCGAATAAATTTTATTTTGAATATTGGATTAATTGGATAATACAATCGATAATTTAATAATTGAAATTACAGAAATAATTGAAAATTGAGTTTAATATGATTGAAAATGATTTTTAAAATTTTATTTAATCATACTGGAGTTATAGTGATGTTATAGAACTTTTAAAATGAAATTAAAAGTTTATTTGTGAAAATTGAATATTTTAATATTTAATTATCGAATGTAAAATAGCCAATTTTTGGACAGTCTCCGAATTGGACGAAACTTGTTCCATTGGATCCGTAATAGTTAGTTATTATCGGATTTCAATTTTCATAGCAATTGGAGTTATCGTTTGACCGTGGCAACTCGAAACGCATCGAAATTTGTTTTAATATTAATTTGGCGAGTTAAAATAGCCATTTTTCAAATAGTCTCAGATTTCGACGAAACCAGTTTTATCGGATCCGTAATGTGATATTATTGTATGGTTTCAAATTTCGTGTCAATCGGATTTACCGTTTGTCCGGTGCAAACTAAAACGCCTAGAAATTTGGTTAACCGATTTAATTTTAAATTGATCGTTTAATTCCATATCTCGCACAGATGATCGAATTAGCTTCCGAAACCTGTTCCATTATGTCCGAAACGTGGGATAAACCCTAGGAACGTCAGTTACCGCGTGAAATTCGGAGTTTGGAAAAGCAAGATGAATAGTATTCGTCGTTTTCTATAAATAGCCCCCCTTTCTTCACAAAAAAAAATTAAAAAAAAATAAAATAAAATAAAATTAGGGTTTAAAACCCTAGCCGCTTCCAATGAAACCGAAGGCCAGAAATTCGCACACTTCCTCCCCATTTTTCTTTCAATCCGTCAATCGTTTCAACAAACCGCCAACTACAATCTTGTAGAGAGCAACGAGATCTCCAGATCCATACGGCTGAGATGTTATATAGGTGTGTGAATCGATGGGAATTCATGCTCAAAGCTTCGCCGTTTGCGCACGAAAATAGAGAAGGAGGAGTGGCCGAGTGCCACGTGGTCATAGGCGTGGGTAGCTCTCGTCATGGCGAGTTGAACGACATCATCTGATCGGAGGCTAAACGTCATATGGAGGTTGCGAAATTAGATGAAGGTGGCGGCTCTTATGGGTAGCGTGCGTGTGTTTTACTAGTGATAGGGAAGAAGGCTCGTATGGCCTGGATTCATCAAAAAGAAATGGACGGCAGATGATGGTTAGGGTTAAAAATATAATAGAAATTTGTAAATTTATTTTATTTTAAATCGTGTGATCTTTAAAATACCATAACTTTTTCATACGAGGTCGAAAACGCACGAAACCAGTTGCGTTGGAATCGTATCGTCGATCACTACGCGATGGAATTGGATTGCAGCCGTTTGGAGTTAGTGAGAATTTCGGGTAAAATTAAACGAACGTTTAATTTTATTCGAAATAAATCGCTAAAACGAAATTGAAATCAAGGTGAGAACTTCTCACTCAATCGAATCAGTTTCGATTTTTAATTTTAAATAGTTAGATTTGAAATTGCTTGAATGTATGTTGGAATGATGATTGTTATCTACTGATTGTTAAAATAGACATTATGCGCCGTTAGTAAGAGGATGTTATTTATTAAAAACATATACCGCGAATATTTCACAGTACGGTGAAATTGGTATTATTTATGTACTTGGAGTTGATTTCCCGCATTATATAGCGGATGAGGCCCTATTGCGCCGTCTATTAAGCGGATAATATTTTATAAATCCTATATACCGCGATAATTCCGTACTGGAACGGAATTGGTATTGTGCTAACATCTTTGAATGCAAGGAAACAGGTTGGAGGGATCCAACTGGATTCCTCAACTGTATTGATTTATTTACAGATATTGTGATATTAGTTGATTATCATATCGATATATGATATTTGGATGTCGTGATTGACTATTTGGTGCTGCTGCATCATCGGATCCATTTATGAAGTTTTAAAATAATGATTTTTGGTTTTAAAAGGAATTTTAAAGTGATTTTCGAAAGTATTCGTTTTATTAAATTTTGAATTGTTAAAAATAAATAAACGTTAAAATTTTAATGTTATAAAAGTATGATTTTTATGAAATGAAAGTGAAAAGTGATTTTTGAAATAAATAGTTAATAAATTTATGAAATGGTTTAAATTGGAATTTTTGGACTATTACAAACAATTTTTATAAAAGATTTATAAAATGGATATTTATAAATTAAAAATATTGGAATTATAAAACAAGTTTATTAAGTGTTAAAATGAAGAATAAAATGGATTTCATTGAAAATTATAGATTTATAAATTGTGAAGATATAAAATAAATAGATGTTGTAAAATAAAAGATTTATAAGTAGTTAACTTATAAACTGGGTTTTAAGCATATAAATGGGATATTTATAGAAATTGTTAATAAAGGAGATTTTATAAGTTGAAGTTGTTATAAAATATAAAGGAATCTTATAAGTAATAAGATTTATGATTTGTGAAGTTTTGAAAGAACGATTTTGTAAATAAATGAATTATAAGTAATCAACTTATAATATGGACTTTTGGTATATATTGACATATACAAATGGAATGAGTAAATAAAGGAAATTTATAAATCGAAGCTTATAAATAGAAATAAGATTTATAAAAATTGTTTATAAATTCGAAATCAATGGAATTTGATAAATTGAATGTTGAAATTGGTTAAGGAAATATATTCACGATATTGGACAGTGAATATATTATTATAAATAAAATGGATATGCTTGGGAAAATGAATATTTTAAATTGAAGTTAATCGTTTCAACGATGTTTTAAAATGTGTTAAGCGTCGAAAACATAGATTTCAACATTCATTGTTGAAAATACGTTTTCGAGAAATAGAAGGAAATGGTGGACTATAACACTGTTGTTATAGTAAATGATTTCTGGAAGAAAATGTTTTATATAGTATTGGGATTTATATATCTATTTTAATTTCAAATCTCTATACTAGTGATTTTGGGTCATCGTAACGATGCTTTACGTAACAGTCGTTTTGACCCAAATAAATGTGTTAAGTGAATGTTTTCCTTAAAGAATGAAATATATACTTAATTTCAATATTAAGTATATTGAATATTTTCTAAGTATTGAAAATAAATGGATTTGTGAATTACTTATAAATAAATAAGTATGGAAATGTTTTTCCAATGTGAAATGAAACGGTTTGAGAATTATCTTTTTGAAGACAAATTGAAAAAGAATATTAGAAATCGATTTGGGAATCATATATTCATAAATATTTTAGAATTGTAAATTCACTATGGAATTTATAAATGGAAAAGGGAATTGGTTTAAAAATAAACGTTGATTTATTTTTGAAGTGTGTGAATTAATTTACGGATTTGGAACGTAAATATAAAGTAAATCGGTAAGGATTTATTTAATGGGTTTAAATGAACCATGTTGAAATGAAAGTATTTCCGAGTAAGGAAAATGATTGAAATTTGTTTTCAAAAGTGATAAAGGATTGAAAAGTGATTTGAAAATTAGTTTTCAAATGTTGAAGTGTGGGAAATTTTATATCTAGTAAAGATATTTTGGAAAGTAAATAATTTGGGAAATTATTTGTATTTGGTGATGTTGAACACGCCTATTGATAGTTAAATAATCCGACTATCAATATTTACCTTTAAATAGGTATTTGTTGTGATTGTTTGAATTTGAATGCCACACTTATTTTTGAATAAACGCTCACTATTCGGGTTAGCCGAGAAAGGACTTTGGGGTCGTATAACCCATTCTGAATATGTGATACGTCGTCACATTTGGTATCAGAGCTTATGGTTAAGCGACAACCGTGCCTCTGTTGGGTATTACTCATTAGAGATAGAGTCAGTAGTACTCTAGAATGAGTTTGAGTGTAATAATAGATACGAGCGCGTATTTGTTAGTGAATATAAATTGTTTTATATTGTGATGATTGGTTTGTTGAGTGGTATATGGATTTTGGTCGACACGAGTAATTAACGTTGTTGATAGGGATCTCTAAACACTTGTACAGAACAATTTGACACGGTATTGTTTTAATTGGGTAAATGAAATAATTTTACCTTGATTATATTTTATATACAAAGGAAATAATTTTTCAGAATTATTAAAGTGTATATGAATTGATTGTTTGGTTGTTGAATAAAAACAACAATTTTTAAAGAATAATTGTATAAGCAAATGAATTATAAGTATGGAATTATAATTAAAGTGATTTACGATTGTGAAATAATCTTATATACAAGAAGTGAAATTATATAAGTAAAAGATTTATAAATGTGATTTATATTCTGAAAGTAAAATTCCAGAGAAGTTTTTTGAAAGGATTTGATATTTTGGAAAAAAATTTGGAGAAATTAAAGCTCTAAACTCTTTTCGGTCGCTGGAAAATAATCCTGATGATGATGGCCACATCATTAGAATTCATTTTCGTGTTTCCAAAAGAGGAATTGCTGCCAAATTATTTTAAATGAAGTTGTTTGGAAAATTTTGAGTTGGTTTTGGGAATTCAAAAGATAATAGAATTGATTTCAAAAATGGTTTTGAAAGGTTGAAAGGACTCTGGAATCTTATTTAAAATATTATGAGAATGATAAATGAGTTGATAACTTATACAATTTGAATTTCGAAAGAATAAATTTAACTTAAAGGATGGAGTTAAATTAAAGAAGAGTTAAACAGGATTGGAACCGAAAATAATCCTAATGATGATGGCCACATCATTAGAATTCATTTTCGGGTTTCCAAAAGAGGAATTGCTGCCAAATTATTTTAAATGAAGTTGTTTGGAAAATTTTGAGTTGGTTTTGGGAATTCAAAAGATAATTGAATTGATTTCAAAAATGGTTTTGAAAGGTTGAAAGGACTCTGGAATCTTATTTAAAATATTATGAGAATGATAAATGAGTTGATAACTTATACAATTTGAATTTCGAAAGAATAAATTTAACATAAAGGATGGAGTTAAATTAAAGAAGAGTTAAATAGGATTGGAATTTGAATTGGATTTATAAGTGAAAACTTAAATTAAGTTAAACAAAAGGTGTTTGAAAAGGAATATAACTTAAGTGAAGTTGAATGAAGTTGAATTTTGGTATCGAAGTAAATTAATAAGTGAATTAATGAAGTGAAGTCATTAAGAATTTGAACTTGAGTTATATAAATGAAATTCAACATTATATTGTTAAAGGAATTAGCAATTGAATTGAACTAATGGATTAAATGTTAATCAATTAAATGTAAATAATTGATATGAAATAATGGATGTAAGTGTAAATTCATTAAAAGCTAATGTTATTGGAAGTTGAATAAATTGAATGGAAGTCAATTTAAATATGATCCAATTGGAATTAAAAGTGTTGAACCAAATTGAATGTAAATGGATAAATTTGGTTGTATTGAATAAACATTGGTTGTTATTTGATTGTTGATTGATTGTATATAATTCATTAAGTGTTAATGAAACTGAATTAGCAAAATTGGAAGCTATGTAATTAAATTCCAATGGATAATATGTAAATTTGAATAGAATTGGATTTGATTTGGATTGAAAGCGAATCAATGTGAATAAATTAGTGAATGTAAACTAATTAGAAATGAATGTTGATAAAATCCAATGTAAATGAATCAAATGTGATTTAAATTGAAAACCAATTCATTGAATATTAATGAGAATATGAATGAATATTGATTTGGTTATGGATGATAGTTGGTTGATGTTTGCATTTGTTGTTTTGTTGCATTTGCTATATTGGCACATGTAGTTATTATGTTGCTATATGATGTATATTGAGATTATTTTCATATATGCATGTTCTCATGTTGTTTGTTGAGTGTTTAGTAGGTGCGGATCGCGTTTGCTTCGCATTTGGAGCTCGCTTTCGCGCTATATTAGCCGTATATGCTCGCTAATAAAATATAAGGTACATATCTCGGATTAAATATCGTACTTTTACACTTTTTTCCCTGCGGGATACCTCATCACTTTATGAGATGTATATTTGTGATATATATACTGTCATTTTTTTTTCGGATCGAGCCGCGCAAAGGAGAATATGGCGAATTTTTCCGAAAATTTAAGGCGTTGGAATATTTTTGAGAAAATTGAGAAATTTTTGAAAACTAAAGTTTGGATTTGGAAACTTAGTAAAGATTTTGTAAGAAGTTTAACTATGAATTTTGGAAAAGTTAAATACTTAAGAGATTTGAAAAATCTAATTTGAATGGTTTGTTTTGAAAAGTTACTGAATTCTGTAACTCTTTCTTACTTTGTAATTTCGAGGACGAAATTCTTTTAGGGTGGGGAAGTTTGTAACGACCTAGAATTTTTGTTAATTTAAAATTGTATATTTAATTAATTTTAAATATTAATAAGTGAAATTTATTAGTCGAATAAATTTTATTTTGAATATTGGATTTAATTGGATAATTAAATCGATAATTTAATAATTGAAATTACAGAAATAATTGAAAATTGAGTTTAATATGATTGAAAATGATTTGTAAAATTTTATTTAATCATACTGGAGTTATAGTGATGTTATAGAACTTTTAAAAGTAAATTAAAAGTTTATTTGTGAAAATTGAGTATTTTAATATTTAATTATCGACTGTAAAATAGCCAATTTTTGAACAGTCTTAGAATTGGATGAAACTAGTTCCATTGGATCCGTAATAGTTTGTTATTATCGGATTTCAATTGTCGTAGCAATTGGAGTTATCGTTTGACCGTGGCAGCTCGAAACGCATCGAAATTTGTTTTAATATTAATTTGGCGAGTTAAAATAGCCATTTTTCAAACAGTCTTGGATTTCGACGAAACCAGTTTCATTGGATCCGTAATGTGATATTATTGTATGGTTTCAAATTTTGTGTCAATCGGATTTACCGTTTGTTCGGTGCAAACTAAAACGCCTAGAAATTTGGTTAACCGATTTAATTTTAAATCGATCGTTTAATTTCATATCTCGCACAGATGATCGAATTAGCTTTCAAAACCTTTTCCATTGTGTCCGGAACGCGGGATAAACCCTAGGAACGTCAGTTACCGCGCGAAATTCGGAGTTTGGAAAAGCAGGATGAATAGTATTCGTCATTTTCCATAAATAGCCCCCCTTTCTTCACAAAAAAAACTAATAGTAAAATAAAAAAAATTAGGGTTTAAAACCCTAGCCGCCTCCAATGAAACCGTAGGCCAGAAATTCGCACATTTCCTCCCCATTTTTCTTTCAATCCGTCAATCGTTTCAACAAACCCCCAACTACAATCTTGTAGAGAGCAACGAGATCTCCAGATCCATACGGCTGAGATGTTATATAGGTGAGTGAATCGATGGGAATTCGTGCTCAAAGCTTCGCGTTCGCGCACGAAAATAGAGGAGGAGGAGTGGCCGAGTGCCACGTGGTCATAGGCGTGGGTAGCTCTCGTCATGGCGAGTTGAACGGCATCATCTGATCGGCGGCTAGACGTCATATGGAGGTTGCGAAATTAGATGAAGGTGGCGGCTCTTATGGGTAGCGTGCGTGTGTTTTACTGGTGATAGGGAAGAAGGCTCGTATAGCCTGGATTCATCAAAAAGAAATGGGCGGCAGATGATGGTTAGGGTTAAAAATATAATAGAAATTTGTAAATTTATTTTATTTTAAATCGTGTGATCTTTAAAATACCATAACTTTTTCATACGAGGTCGAAAAAGCGCGAAACTAGTTGCATTGGAATCGCATCGTCGAGCACTACACGATGGAAATGGATTAGAGTCGTTTGGATTTAATGAGAATTTTGGATAAAATTAAACGCACGTTTAATTTTATTCGAAATAAATCGCTAAAACGAAATTGAAATCAAGGTGAGAACTTCTCACTCAATCGAATCGGTTTCGATTTTTAATTTTAAATAGTTAGATTTAAAATTTCTTGAATGTATGTTGGAATGATGATTGTTATCTATTGATTGTTAAAATAGACATTATGCGCCGTTAGTAAGCGGATGTTATTTATTAAAAACATATACCGCGAATATTTCACAATACAGTGAAATTGGTAATATTTATGTACTTGGAGTTGATTTCCCGCATTATATAACGGATGAGACCCTATTGCGCCGTCTATTAAGCGGATAATATTTTATAAATCCTATATACCGCGATATTTCCGTACTGGAACGGAATTGGTATTGTGCTAACATCTTTGGATGCGGGGAAACAGGTTGGAGGGATCCAACTGGATTCCTCAACTTTATTGATTTATTTACAGATATTGTGATATTAGTTGATTATCATATCGATATATGATATTTGGATGTCGTGATTGACTATTTGGTGCTGCTACATCATCGGATCCATTTCTGAAGTTTTAAAATAATGATTTTGGTTTTAAAAGGAATTTTAAAGTGATTTTCGAAAGTATTCGTTTTATTAAATTTTGAATTGTTAAAAATAAATAAACTTAAAATTTTAATGTTATAAAAGTATGATTTTTATGAAATGAAAGTGAAAAGTGATTTTTGAAATAAATAGTTAATAAATTTATGAAATGGTTTAAATTGGAATTTTTGGACTATTACAAACAATTTTTATAAAAGATTTATAAAATGGATATTTATAAATTAAAAATATTGGAATTATAAAACAAGTTTATTAAGTGTTAAAATGAAGAATAAAATGGATTTCATTGAAAATTATAGATTTATAAATTGTGAAGATATAAAATAAATAGATGTTGTAAAATAAAAGATTTATAAGTAGTTAACTTATAAACTGGGTTTTAAGCATATAAATGGGATATTTATAGAAATTGTTAATAAAGGAGATTTTATAAGTTGAAGTTGTTATAAAATATAAAGGAATCTTATAAGTAATAAGATTTATGATTTGTGAAGTTTTGAAAGAACGATTTTGTAAATAAATGAATTATAAGTAATCAACTTATAATATGGACTTTTGGTATATATTGACATATACAAATGGAATGAGTAAATAAAGGAAATTTATAAATCGAAGCTTATAAATAGAAATAGGATTTATAGACATTGTTTATAAATTCGAAATCAATGGAATTTGATAAATTGAATGTTGAAATTGGTTAAGGAAGTATATTCACGATATTGGACAGTGAATATATTATTACAAATAAAATGGATATGCTTGGGAAAATGAATATTTTAAATTGAAGTTAATCGTTTCAACGATGTTTTAAAATGTGTTAAGCATCGAAAACATAGATTTCAACATTCATTGTTGAAATATACGTTTTCGAGAAATAGAAGGAAATAGTGGACTATAACACTGTTGTTATAGTAAATGATTTCTGGAAGAAAATGTTTTATATAGTATTGGGACTTATATATCTATTTTAATTTCAAATCCCTATACTAGTGATTTTGGGTCGTCGTAACGATGTTTTACGCAACATTCGTTTTGACCCAAATAAATGTGTTAAGTGAATGTTTTCCTTAAAGAATGAAATATATACTTAATTTCGATATTAAGTATATTGAATATTTTCTAAGTATTGAAAATAAATGGATTTGTGAATTACTTATAAATAAATAAGTATGGAAATGTTTTTCCAATGTGAAATGAAACGGTTTGAGAATTTATCTTTTTGAAGACAAATTGAAAATGAATATTAGAAATCGATTTGGGAATCATATATTCATAAATATTTTAGAATTGTAAATTCACTATGGAATTTATAAATGGAAAAGGGAATTGGTTTAAAAATAAACATTGATTTATTTTTGAAGTGTGGGAATTAATTTACGGATTTGGAACGTAAATATAAAGTAAATCGGTAAGGATTTATTTAATGGGTTTAAATGAACCATGTTGAAATGAAAGTATTTCCGAGTAAGGAAAATGATTGAAATTTGTTTTCAAAAGTGATAAAGGATTGAAAAGTGATTTGAAAATTAGTTTTCAAATGTTGAAGTGTGGGAAATTTTATATCTAGTAAAGATATTTTGGAAAGTAAATAATTTGGGAAATTATTTGGATTTGGTGATGTTGAACACGCCTGTTGATAGTTAAATAATCCGACTATCAATATTTACCTTTAAATATGTATTTGTTGTTATTGTTTGAATTTGAATGCCACACTTATTTTTGAATAAATGCTCACTATTCGGGTTAGCCGGGAAAGGACCTTGGGGTCGTATAACCCATTCTGAATGTGTGATACGTCGTTACAAGCGAAGTCCCTACTCTGGTCGCTCCTCCGACCACCATGTGGCCATCCAAATCACTGCCACCCACTCTATTTCCTCGAAATGCAAATTTCTTTAAACCACCTCCTAGCGTCGCCATAGGTGGAGTTACCCCACCTATCTTCAGCCAAAGGTAGCGCTGCCCCTCGGAAAAACATTTCACTTTACAACTCCTCACGCCAAAGCCCACTAATTCGTCATAATCGATGAAAACATTTTCACTGATCATCTCCACCACCTGGCCATCTCACGTCATTAAACGACGATCCCACAGATCATTCGCCTCGTCTTTATGTCGTGCACATTTCTTCAGTTGATGACGTGACCTGAAACTGCCTCAAGTGGCTCCAATGGATGAGAGCTGTTGGATATAGCCAAGTTTTTCCTTTTTTTAAATTTGCTTCTTAGATTTGCACGCAAATTATATAGGGGGAACATCATGGTCGGGGTATGGGCACACGTGATGGAGGCATGGGCAGGAATAGGATTGGGGATGGGCAAGGTCTTGGTTATATATATAATTTAAAAAAAATGAATTTAAAAATGTTCAAAATTTTCGATCTCTTATCGAGACGTGTCGCCTAGCGTCGATATGTTATACCCATGTTCCGAAGGCAATGAAACTTATTTCGAGACCTAATTCTATCGTACGCAGAGGATAGGTTTTTAAATCTAGTTATAATATTAAATTTTCGATATAAATTTCAACGCATTTCGATTTTGCATGTCCAAACTATATGTCAGATGGCCACAAAAATCGTCAGCATATAATAACCACTATTACAGATCCAATGGAACTAGTTTCGTCTAAATCCGAGACAGTGCCCTAGAAGGCTATTTTTATATGTTAGTTAAAACAAATTATTTTAAAAACAAATTAATCACTTTTAAATCTAATTTAAAAGTTTACTATCTTCATTCTTTTTTAAATAGAATTTAAATAAATTTTCAAATCATTTTTATCCAACTCAATACCTAAGATTCAATTATTCAAACAATTTCAATTATTAATTCAACAATTTAATTATCAAATACATTGCTAAATTTTAAACTCAATTTATTTAACTTATAAAATTCTTTTCTATATTTAACATCTATTAAATATTCCAAATTCAAATAACTAAAATTCTAGGTCGTTACAGGTTTGATTGCTAAAAGAAAGCTTTAGTCTTGCATTTTAGTGAGAACAATAAACCCTTGTTACGTAACCTAGAAATCAATAATGTAGTGAAACTCTAAATCTTAGTCTTATATTTTTATGAAAATCAATGTTGTATTGTTAGTAGCTTGGTTTGTTTTTTACTTATGTTGCGTAATTGGTCAAATCTTAATTTGTTAAAATTTGATTTGGAATGGAGGGTAATGCTTGCTGCAAATGGGAAACAATGTACATTAACAACCGTGAACACAGATGCGGGAATTATTCATCTTCTTCCTCTCTGTTTTTTTATTGTAAATGAAATAATCACCTTCATCCTCATTTAAAAATAAACAACTCATAATCCATCGACGTTTAGCCATAATGTTCAACATGGGAGTTTTTCATTAGGGTCTCTAGTATATCTGGAAATTGATCACTAGAGATTTCATCAAGCGTGGTGGTCGCAGTTGAAAAACGTCAATAAGTGGGAAAGTTTGTCTCTAAACTATGAAAAAGTATATCTCTCGCTCTGCTTTGAATTAGAAGGTGGCTTCAGTGCTGTCTGGGTCGCGGGATGATGTATTATTTTTTATAGTGTTTCAATGAGATTTGAAGTGGTCGACGATGGTGGTCGTGAACTTTGATTTGTGTTATAAGGAGATTTGGTCAATGATAGATTAAACGGAGAGTGGAGTCAGGTTTAGCTTGGAGATATATATCTTATGACCGAGTTTGGTGGTGTCAAGTGCTAGGAAGAGGGTCATGACTTGATGAGTCAGAGTACCTAGACGGGACTTTTGGTTTGGGGCTTTCATGGCTGGTTTTTGTTGGTGGCCGTCGGAGATAAGGTAATGGGGTGCAGTTGGATAAGCTCGGTAGGGTGGGTGGTCTTGTTTGGCTGGATGGTGGACGGGGCGGTGCATGCACATGCACGGATATGCATGAGTTGGCTTTAGGCATCTATCGAATTGGAGAAGTAGATTTAGGGAGATAGAGATATTATTCATGATGTCTGCAGGTTGGTATTGATTTTGGGTTTGGCCCATACGCTTTGTGGAAAGGAATCGTTTTACTTAATTTAATTTTAAGTATTAATGTGTTAATTTTTAAAATGTGATATCTTGGTCATTTTAAATCCGTTTGACCCATAGATTTTTGCGTTATACTCATATTGATGAGTGTTATGCTTTGTATAAATAGCCGACAGTTTTATTGTAGCTTAATTTAATGATAAAATAATACTGATTGAATATAATTATGTTAATGTAGTTAATTACGTAGTTAATTTATTATACTTCACTGTTGACACCTGTTTAGCAGCATAAAGCATCATTCTGCTATGTTTAAATTGTATAGATTATTTGAATATCCATTAAGCAGAACAATTCCTCGTTATGCTATTATAATAATTTTGACACCTTGATAGCAGAATAAAGTACCATTCTACTATTATATATATATATATATATATATAGACATCTAATTATATGATGTTAATTGATATGTGGATTAGTTGATATTGAGTAAGTGATGTGCTAACCAATGATGGATAATTGATAATTTTATTTAAATATACGTCTGCTTCTGTAAATACCAGCAAAATAACTTGGAAAATTAATATTGAATTAAATGCTAGGTTGTCTAAGTACCATTGCGATCGCTAAGACTCGTTCTATCTAAAAGGTTAACTAATTGTTTTAAAAGTGTTTAATTATTATAGTAATTGTTTTAATTTTTACATTAATATTGTTTAAAGTGTTTAATTATTATATTGGTAAATGTTTGAAGTTAGTTTATTATTTTATTAATATTACATAAAGTTAATTAATAATTATGTTAATAATGATTTAAAGTTATTTAATTATTTTATTAAAGATGTCGAAAGTAAATTAATTATCTTATTAATGATGTTTATAAATTGCTAATTAAAAGTGCTTGTAAAAATTAAATGGTTTTATTAAAGGTGTTTATAAATAATAAAATTTTTTAGTAAAAGTATTTATAGATAATTTATTAATTTATAAAAAGGAGTTTTATTTAAAGGAAAAGGGTATTTATTAAAAAGAGTCTATAAATTGGAAAGAGACCTTGGAAATTTGGAATGAAGTGGGTGTAAAAAAACTTGGATCATTTATGCAAAAAAATTCAAGTTATGAAATTAATAAATAATCCTTCTTAATTTTGGTGGTGTGGAGATATCTTTTTCATACTTAACACCGAAGGATTAGTGGCTTGGATTTACAGTAACGATGTTTTAATTGACTTTTGTTTTAATCCATTCAATATGTTTTGAAATAAGAAACCTTTCTTAAATGTTTATGAATATACTTATACCATTGTATAGGTTTATGGAAAGGTTTCCAAAGTATTGAAATGAAAAAGGTTTGTTATTATACTTATATCGATGAGATAAGTATATGAACATTTTTAGGAAGTAACTAAAGAGATTTTTATTAATACATGATTAATGAATAAAGGCCTAATGGATCCACATGGAATTTAATCGATGTTTGTTTGTTATTTGATAATAAAATAATTAACTATCAAGTCTTGGCCAAAATATAACTCTGGAAATATCTAGGAGAAACACGTAAGATATATGGCACAGTCATCTTCGATGATGCTGCATTGTACGTATAAATCTTGTTTTACTCTCCTAGGATAAATGATAAGAAAATTCATCCATTTAAATGGTTAGGGTGTGATATTCGCTCTTGTGTATTGTTCGATTATTTCCAAAAGAACCGGGGTTGAGTATACTGGAAATATCAGTTGGTATTGGAGCGACCGGTAAGCGGGGAAGTGTACTTATATGAGAGGACTCGAAACCATAGCCACTGCAAAACCATATACGTATTCATTGCTTTGGAAGAGGTTCAAGATGGGTTCGGGATGGTCTAAGACAGAGTCCTTTGAAGTGAAAGAGCTATGTGCTACTAACCTTGGGAGTGATTCTAGAATGGATGTAGTAGGAGCATTGCCTTTAGTTTGTTCTTATTCTTAACAACTTATATGGATGGTTGCTAGCATTAGATTGGTGCTTGGAAGGCAGTATTAGCATTTCAAGCAGGATTTGCTAAGAGAGCAAAAAAGTAACCGTGACCTCACAAGCCTCGCAACCCAGTAATGACTAAAACAGAGAATATGCAATAGATCTATGTAGTTTTCTACCATTAGAAGCATTATTTCTTGATCTAGATTCAATATTGATTTATTTCGGTATGTGTGCGCGTGGGAAGAGTAGTGCTAGGTGCAAACGTATTGTAGCCTTAGTGCTCGGGAGATGATGTAATTCGGTATGCAATGTTAAAGGAGCAACCAGCTCTATGTAGCAGGAGTGCAAGAAGTTTTTGTTGACCTCGGTACATTTTGTCTAGAGGTGTACTGTAACGGGCGGTACCCTAATAGCCCAGTCATTGATGAAAATTCAATCTCCAATACGTGCCCCTACGGATTTAGTTGTATACCTATTATCCTGGAATTAAATTAATGCTATAATTTTGGTTATGATTCTATATTTATTTTGAACGCTAGACATAATATCACTGGATTTTTGAACCAAAATGATTTGGTTATCGTAAT
The DNA here is from genome assembly GCA_030765085.1 of Allium cepa. NCBI lineage: Eukaryota > Viridiplantae > Streptophyta > Magnoliopsida > Asparagales > Amaryllidaceae > Allium > Allium cepa. The sequence goes on from CM060943.1 coordinate 857,779,382, forward strand.
ATAAAAATCCGTCCATGTTTATTTGTGGCATGGTCTTACGAGATGTATTTATTCTTGAAAAAATTTCATTTACATTAACTAATCCAGTTGATTGTGTTTCTCACATTGGTTATACGTGACTAATACAGACATTATTTTTCTTATATTGCTTGAGTCAGCTCGAACATATTTTCCAGATTTAGTTGGACACTTTGGAGTTTTTGGGAGACCAGTTGGATCCTTCAAGGTGTATTCACATATTTTATCTTCCGTTGATTTGTTCTTGTTGTATTTATCATCAATTGTAAGGCCATGTTGCTATAACTATCCAAGGGCTGATGATAGGATAATTGTACTCTGATTTGTGTATGTATATAAAAGTTTTCATTTGTAACGATCATTGGTATATTATATATTGCTCGTCGTGTTTGTGAGATTTTATTCTGTCTTTTCTTTCTTTCACCCTAATAATTTGTTTTTCCACCACTTGGATGTTCGACATATGAATACCGTGGATGTATTAGTGTAACAACCCGCGTATTTTACGATTGTATATTTAAATGTTTTATTTAAATATAGCATCATTAGTCGGATTAAAGTCCAAAATGCTATTTTTTTTTGTAAACTATCGAATTAGGACTCGAGACTACTTCCATTGAGTTCAAAATAGCATTTGCGAACTTTTTGAGTATAAACATCGATATGTTTGGAGTTGAGTTGCATTTTGCTATTTTTCTATTGGGCTTTGGGTTTCAGCCCATTAACCCAACATAACATGCTAACTCCACCCCCTCTCCTCTTCATTCATTTTCATTTCCTAACACTTTCAAGCTAAATAAAAATGGGGGAAGAGAAAATAAAAAAAAATTCCTAAACCCTAGTTTTGCTAGGAAATTCAAATTTAAGCTCCAAAATCAAAGACAAACTTAGGTAAGCATCCTCCTCATCTTCTCCATCTCAATCTCTCTTCAATTTACAGAATATCCTAAACCATAACTTAGGAAAAACTTCATCTTTGATAATAGATTGAAGATTCTAGAGGTGTATTGAAGAGGAATTGATCTTGCCTTATTTTAGAGCTCCTCATTCCTTGTTTTTGGGTTTAAAGGTGAGTTCTTGAACTCACATCTATGTCTATACCTTTGATAGTTGTTAGGTATGAATTCCAAACACCTATTTCATGTTCATTTTCTTTGAATTGAATTGGATTTGTGAATTTTCCACTTTTTGATATTTTGAAGTCAAAATCTATGAAATCCTACATTGGATGTTTTGACATGTTGTTTAGAGTGTACTGAAGAGCCTATAGGGCTGGATTGTCGTTTGGCATAAATCCCAAACCATCGTCTCTCGTTCGATCGCCTCCGAGACAAATTGGCCATCAATGGCCTAGGAAAATATAGCCCTAAGCTTCAGCTAGGACATCTGGTAGTATGCTCGGACATCTAGAGCTACGGGAATAAAATTCCAAATACTCTGCTCAAACGTCTTAGCTTACTTCCCAAACGTCTAGGCGATCTGGAAGAAAATACCAGACCTTCAACGCAGAAGTCTAGGGAAACCACCAGACGTCTAGCACTGTTTAATTGAGGGAATTTACCTATTATCATGTGGATTTCTGTTTTGATCGATTTTTGTTGATCCGGTTCGTTGTTGTGACTTACTATCGACTTTAACGACTTCTTTTTCTAGATTTTTAGGAATATCCATTTGATGGATTTGATATCGATTTTTATGGTTTTGTTTCACGTCTTCGAATGTGAATTTTTGGTGATCGATTGTTTTTAAAATCGTTTTCTGTGATTTATCACTTTAGAATACAAAGGTTTCTATACTAGTAGTAAATATTCAAACTCTTTCACAAAAATGATTTCAATGTTACTTTTAATACAGAACTCGTTTTCAAATCCGTTTTCTAATCTACTAGTATATACAAACATTTACCTCATTTGTATGAGAAATCTAATTAAACAACTTAGTAAAACAAGTGGTATGAAACGCTTGCGTTTTCTTTGTCGGTTAATTCTTAGACTTGTTCGACTGAAATCTTGTGACAATTTTCGAGTGAAAATCTACAATTTGTTCGTAAATATTTAAGTTAAGCCAGTGGTTATGGGGTATAAAGCTAAACTCATTTATTTACTAGCTTGGTGTAATTCACACTTTTTATTGATCAAGGGTGATCATTTTATGGTTTAGACTAGCGGTATTGTTCGGACGGGTAAATATCTATGAATTAGAAAATAGCTGAACGGATTTTATAATAAAAATAACTACAAGCGCACAGAGTACACTTGTAGTACATGGCGAATACGGGTCGATCCGTAGGGAATTGATGATTTTAAAAATTCTATTCAATCAAATTATATCAAAGTGAGTGAAAGTTAAGCTAGAGAATTAGAAAATTAGCTAACTAACTAAAAGAAAAGAGATGCAAATACAAGAGTTAAATGATAGTTTAGGGAATAAATCCACTCTTTAGATCACATAGTTCAACATATATGTAATCATGATCTCTCTTTTATAGTCATTGGTGCTTTAACTGATGCGCTTACCATAAGTATGACATATTTGTGCTATTGATTAGCCAACATAAGCCATCAAACTATAACATATCCATTAAAACACTTACTAACTTTCATGAAACTTGACAAATAAAACGAAAATGCAATATATTTTATGTATGGCCTATTAACTATTGATTAGAAATATAGACCATCAAATTTGAATTTCAAATCACTTTCTTATGCCATAATCATATTTTGATGAAGAGGCATTTGTGTTAGTGATTGTTTAAGCATAGCCTATTTGGTGTCAACAATATAGGCTAACAACTCAAAGCAATAACGATAAATAAAGCACTTCATTTATCATCATTAAGCACAAAAGGAGAGCATGAATTAACAAATAGTTGAAGCTACATAATTATAGAGCTTCATTACCCTTAAATTGAAGGGATTTAGCCTCTTATATTTGTCATTTGATTAACAAATGTAGCTAGCAACATAAAAGAAAAAAGAAAGTAAAATAAAAGCTAATGGAAAAGAGAAGCTAATTAAAAAGAATTAAAACTAATCTACTTTGCGTGAATGTAAATCTACACTACAACATGAAAGGAAATAAACAAGAAAAGGAAAAGAACATGAATTAAATTGCATAAAAAAGTTACATGAAAAGAAGAAATAAATGGCTAAGTAGCCATGAAAAGAAAGAAGAGAGCTTGATTTATTTTTGAGCCTTAAACTAAAACTAAGAGAGACTAAGTAAGAAGAGTGTTACATGAAACAGAAGGGTATATATGTGTGTTAAACCCTATTCATATTTTTGGAGAATGCCCAAAATGCCCTTGAGAAAGTGTGAAGGCCAAATAATCATTAGCTTCATCATTTAAGTGTACATGAAGCCATAAACTCCATAAGCGTGTGCATTAGCCTCTAATTGAAAATCAAGTTAAGTGGGTGGGGTCCTCCATGTCTTCACTTTGAATTATTTCCATCTTCATTCTTTTGTATGTTCTTTGTGCATGCATATTTCATCATAAAACCACTTGTAAAATTCACCAAATATCCTACAAAACAACATAGAAAATTAAAAGTAAATTTTCACAATTTAATAAATGCAGAAAAATGATCATTTTACCCCTGTATAAAGATGAATATGTGATAATTTGAAAATAATTTGAATTTTAGTTTAAACAAGTTAAAATACCAAACATGATCATTTATTCAATTTAAATAGATTAAATATGGTGGTAAAAATATGCATATTTACGTGCACACAAATACCCCTACTGTAACAACCCGGGGTTTCGTAACAATTAATTATCATCAATAAACGATTAATTTTGATAGCTAATGTCTATTTGGAGTTTTTAATTGGGTTGTGATTCTTTTAATAATTGGTTAAGGGATTGTGTGGGCTTTAAATGCAATTTGGCCCACATTTTTGTTTGTTTGATGCCATGATATTTATCAATACTGTTCCCCCTTTTTTATTCATTGGCAAACCCTAAAATAAATGATCGAAAAGAATAGAAATGGCGGCTCGCTTGCAAATTAGGCCTTTCGTGAAAAATTGAAGAGGCCGACTTGAATTACTTCGATCAATTGGATTTGCGCTCGTTAAACAAGGTGAGTGATTTTCTTCACTCGCGTCTAATTCGAATTTTAGATGATTTTTGACTTGTTCAAATTCGTGACTTTCGTTGCTTGATTTTTCGGCCGCTCGATTTTTGGTTTAATGTTGATGATTTTTCTAACCTAGTTCGATTTATGGATTGCCAATGCTCTGACTTTATTGTGACGATGATTTCTTCTTTGGGTTTATTGACTTGATGTTCTGCTGTCACCATTACTGTTAGTTTGGAAAAAAAATTGATGACCCACAGCTTTGGCTAAAACTGTAGCATTTACAAAGTTCGGCCATTTTGGAATTTTTGATAATTTGGTCCTTCTCTGTGTCTTCGTCACTGATTTGGTTTGAAATTGTTGATCCATGATTTCGACCACTTTGAAACTGTAATTAATAGTTGCTTGTTCACTCCGACCAGTTGACACTTTTGTAAAAGCACTGCCTTTGTTTGAAAACTGGTATGTAAAAATGTTCGACTTTGAACTGGTTGCCTATGAGTATTGAGTTCATTTTCATGGGCAGTATAGCTTGATGCTTTGTTCGAAAGTGATTTTTGTTTGACTTTAGCCATACAGTTCACTGTCTCTGGCAACACTTATTTGTTGTCACCTGCTGGCTTTACTATGAATTTGTTTGAACTTGCATCCTGACTTGATTTTTGTAGTCGTTTGCGCTTATATTATCACTGATCTTTTGGCACTGCCCTTATAGTTGACTTCAAAACTTTAGTGTTGTATTGAGTTATGATCATCCATTCGATGACAGTTGGCACTTTGCATGTACGCTTGCTGTCTGGTTCAAGTAGCAGTGATACCACTTGCATTCTGGTGTCTCTGTACTTGAACTTCGGAGTGTTTGTAGTAGTGTTGGCTTTGTTTGAAGTTTTACTCTTGTTTGGTTTGGATTTTGCCTCTTTGAGTTTGGCAGTTTGTATACTTTGTGTGTACTAGTGCCTTATGTTGTACCTGTTTTTACAGTATCACTGTTTTGGGTTTTTTGAACATTTGATGTTCAGGTTGCGTGCACAATTCATGTGTTGCCAACCTGGGTCCGTTGTACCTTGTTGTTCCACTTGGTGGCATTTGTTTGCTGTTATGTTGGTTTAGACTTGCATTATTGGTTCAACACTTACATTTCATTTGTTGCCATACCTCTGTTGTTGTGTGCCATATTCATTATGTGGTTCACTATATCATGAGTGGTGGTTAGCTTCATTCTTTGTGCTTGTTAGAAACTTATATTTGCACATGCTCTCTGGAGTCGTGGCACTGATTCTTCGATCGCTCTCCTTGACTCTCCGTATTTTGAGGTTTTCTTGCTTCATTTTGATAATTGCAGTTTCATTACTGCCACTGTAACTTGAACTGGTCGAGCACCTGTTGTTTCCATTCTGGTACATGATATTTGAGTTCCTCCAGCATGTTGTATCTGTTAGCACTTGGATACTGGACTGCTTCATGTAGTCTGGTTATCCACTTGTTGCTAGTTGACATTTTAGCCTTGTTAGTCATCGGGTCCAGTTTCGTGTGGTCTTCTGCACCATTGTTGTCATCTGGCTCGTTGATCTTTTGTGTATTTCACGCTGTAGTGGTGAGGCAGTACGCGCGTGCGTGTACTGCAGCCGTACCAAAATTGATGTTTTTTTAGTGATATTTCAATTACTTGAATTGTTTTGTCTAATTCAATATTTTGAAATGGTATTTTGATTAGGTTTGATTTGATCATTTGGTTGTTGTCTAATTATCTTTGCGATAATTAGATTATGAATTTCTAATTATTTGTTTAATAATTAGATTTTGTTGTTAATTGTCGTCTAGGCAATCCTGTTGTTTTTTAAATTATCTTCATTGATAATCCTTTCATTTATCTTCGTTGATAATTTGAATTTGCCGATTTGTTGTTTAACACTGTTAAGTGTTATATTTACCGTTATCTGATTCCTTATTAAAGGATTGGATAGGTAAGATTTTTGTGACTGTCATCTATTTGATTATTTAATTATTATTGCTTTCGTGCATTAATAACTGAGTTTGAATTAGACTGACCCGTGTATTATTTTCTTTTGAATTTAATACTCGGGTCAGACCGAGTTATTACAGGTTGTAGATATGTTGCTTTGGGTTGCTGCTAGAGCAATGAAGTCTCTTTATACCTTTTGGAGTAGTTGTTGTCATAGTATAGGATGATATGTATTCATGTATATTATTGTCAATAATGTACTTGTATATGTAACTTCCAGAGTCGACAGTTGTAGTTGTATCATATGTATTGTATCACGTGTATTATAACTGACTTCGGTTATATATATATGAGATTTGATAGTATCTGTGTTCCGCATTTAGTTTATCTGTGTTATTATGTATGTGGTCCTAAACTATTATGAACCATCGTAGTTCGTTTTATACTGGAATTGGATGTGTTGATGGGAGTAAATAAATAAGAGATGAAAAAAAATATACCACTCCTATCGAGGTAACCAATACTAGTGTAAGGCTTAACTACGGATGGTCGCTCCTATCCAGCCTTATTCTTCGCAATAACAGACAGTGTTTCTTTTAATACTCTTTATTATTGTGAGCATAGAGGTGGGGCGTCATAGTTGGTATCAGAGCGAGGGGTTTATGGACATAATATAAAACATAACTTAGATGGAACATGTGTTACAACTATTTGTTGATGTTTATTTGTACCTTGTGTCAAAATTAATGTTTTGAAATTATGATGAATTTTTAAATATCTTTATTTGAAAATAAAAGTGAAATTGTGTTTTGATGATTGAGTAATTTGTGTTCTGTTTATCAGAGTGCGCAGCGGAAACAGTGAGACTGTCTTCGCTGAGTACAGCTGATAACCCTTTTGATTTAAAAATCAAAATATGAAAATGAGATTAAATTCATTATGTTGTTACATTGATGTATTTATTTTGATTTCTTTGAAAATTTCAAATCCGATTGAGGATCCGAAGCGATTGCAGTTATGTGATTTTGTTGAGAATTTTGCGGTTTTGAATTATCTTCATTGAAGATATATTCAAGTGATTTCTTTGTTCATTTTGTAGTATGTGTACAAATTTGAGTTCCACGTTACTGCATTAATTTTATGTTGAACCGGTGTTTGGTTCTAAAACGTATTTTGTTGCCGTTATTTTATAACTGGATTTTTACACCGGTTGTAATAACCCTGATTTTGGGGATAAATGAGAAAATAAAGTTTTGGGAACTTTATTATAATAATTTGAGTTAATAATAAGTGGAAGATGATCTTTATTGGATGATAAAGCAATAATTTTATTAATTATTGTTATAGCTTCTTTTAATAAATTTTAAAAGAAGTAGTTAATTCTTAAAAGGTGTTATATTTAATAAAAAGGTGAAATTGGGTTTAAAAATATGTTTTGATATGAATTGAAGTTTAAAGTGGTTTGCCATTTTTTTTTCCAAGTAAGAAAACAATTTTTTGTTGTATTTTAGAAGTTAAAAATGTGAACTTTTGCATTTATTGGTGAAAATGGTGTATTTTTGTAAATTAAGGTTTATGATAACATAATGTCTTAAAAATAAAGATTAATTTTTTTTTATATGATAGAAAATATTCTATTTTGTATGTACATAAATCTACATATTTTATTTGAGTGAAAACTTGAAAATATTGGTTGGTTGGATCCATTGCATTAGTGTTCATATGTATTAAGTGTTAAAATAAATAAACATTGGCTAATTATTCAATTTAGGTCCAAACTTATTATTTCTTAGCCCAACTTGTTAGTAAACTAGAAAAGAAAAAAAAAGGTACGTACATTCCTTTTTCTTCCTGCTATATATTCCAGAAAGCTTCAGAGAACAGAAACTCATTCCCTCTTCAAACCCTAGCCAAAATCTTCAAATTAAAACTCAAACCTTGTGTTTTTAAAATCAAATTGAAGCTAAATCTATAGTTTTACAGGTTGTAGAAGCTTAAATTCGTGCCAAACTTCTTTCTTTCAGCGAATAATCGGGTTGTTGTTTCGATATAGCAAGGTGAGTTGAAAACTCACAATCTCTAGCATAGATTGAGATTTCAAGGTAAGAAATCTCAATTTTATTTTTATTGCATGTTCATTTGCAAACCACTGTCAGTAAATTGGTATAACTTTTTCGTTTTCCGTCGGAATTTGATTTTTTTTGAATTTCTGGAAAACTTGAAGAAAGTGTGATAACTTATATGTTAAACACTTTTGCAAATTTTGGGCATAGACAGTCTGAAAATCTAATACAAATTCCTTGTCCTGTCATTGTAAAATTGTGACTTTCTGTGTTATATGTTGTTGGTAATTTGATCATAACTTGTTCGTTTGATGTCCAAATATTATGATTATCGAAGTTCTGGAAATCCGGGACCATGTTCTAAAACTTTCATGTTGTATGTTTTTGAAAATTCTGTGATTTAAAGGACCAAAATTGGGTTTGAAACTGATACATGCTTTGCTGTGTCAATTTTCTAAGTTGAAATCTGAAATAAAATTGATCATAACTTTTTATTGGTAAGTCGTAATTGAGTGAGGATTTTTTCATTTGAAAGGAATTTTTATAAGAAACAACTTTTATGTTTTGTGTTTTGCATAATTTTGAAATTTAAATGTTCAAAAACTTGTTTTTTTTGTCGCTAGTCTGTTGATTAAATGACAGAATTAACAAACTCAAATCTGAGAAATTGTTTCAACCGTAACTTTTGAACCATTTTTCCGAATTAAATGAAATTTTATTTTCTAAAAAGCTAAATCATTTATCTACAATTTTCATGTATTGAGTTTTCTTTAATTTTGAACTTAGCTATGTTAAAATTGAATTTTCTTTCAGCTATTCCGAGAGCAAAATATATATTTGATTTGTGTTTGAAGCTGAAATAAAATTAGACATAACTTCTTCGTTTCTTAACCGAATTTAATAATTTTGGATGTTCCGAAAAGCTTAGATCATGTGCTATAAGTTTCATTCTTTTTTTTTCTATAATTTTAAATTTTTCTTGGTCGAAATTATGGTTGTATGTTGTTGTCCGGAGAGCAAGATGACAGCAACAAACATTCATTGAACTTAGAATTGTATCAGCTTAATTTTGCTCCCATTCTTATTCGATTTTAATTTTGTTTTGAGATGTTTTAAGAGCTATGATGCCAATCAATAGGATAGCTATATTTGGAGAATTTGAAACCCAAATTTAAATAAAATAAAAATTGATTTTGGGTTTAATTTGAATTGAATTCGTATTGAATTCAAGTTATCGGTCTTGAGTTATCTTTGTTGTTTTTCATTATTTTCGAGCATGCTTTTCACTAAACAATTTTGAAGTGATTTTTTTGAAATAAATGGAAAATTTAAATTATTATTATATAATATTTTAAAATTATTTTCTAATAAAAAATCTATTTATTTCCTATAATAAAGGAATCTCAAATATTGGATTTATTAATCTTTTTGGGAAAAAGTTTTAAAAATTCTTTTCTCTAGTAAACTATTTTAAATATAAAACACACAATTTTGCACTATTCGAACGTATGAGAAAGAGAATTAAACGATTTAGTAATACACGTGGTATGGGACATGTGCGTTTACTATTTCGGTTAATTCCGGACTTGTACGATCGAAACTATCTGGGTTATGATTTCTGAGTTACTTAGCCAATTTATGGCGGGTATTTGAGATTATAATTCCTATATTTAGGAATTATTTGGGAAGGCCAATATTTGGGGAGTTTTATGGTTTGAGATTTCTACTTTGAGATTTACGGTTTACGAGGAACCATCACGATGTTTTCGTTTTTCGATGAGATAAGATGAATTACGATGCCATTTAATACTTGTCGATGAGATGAGACGAGTATTGTGTCTCTTTATCATTCGCCAATGAGATGAGGCGAGATATGATTTTCTGAGTTTTATGATGTTTCAGTGTGGCATCGACTAGCGGCTAGTAAACCGCTAAGTGCGAACGTGTGGTATGAGACACACGTTAACACTTTTTGGGTTTCTATCCGTGAGTTTATGACACATTCACGATGTTTACCTAACAGAACTGCTTTTAGAGGTGTTAGCGACCTTGTCATGAGGACGAACTGCTTTGGAAGGTGTTAGCGACCATGTTAGGGCTGACAAAACAGCTTAGAGAGGTGTCAGCAACCTTGTCATGAGGACGAACTGCTTTGAGAGGTGTTAGCGACCTTGTCTGAGGCTTCGGCCGTCTGAGTTTAGCACGTGCAGCATTGCTTCAGCATTGCAATCGGGGATTTGGCAAATCTGGGTTTTCTGTTTTATTGTGATTTCACCGTTTTAAGATGTTTTATTACATCGATAACTTAGTGCTATATGAGATGTTATGTATATGCTGATTTCATTTATGATGTTTTGAACTCTTATCGAGTTCCTTGAGTTATGTGGTTAGATGATTTCATGATTTTGTAGGATATTTTGGGTTTTGCCAGTTTGGCGAGTTGAGATTTAGATTTATATAAATTTATACCGAGGAGAAGAGGTATAATTGAATTTGGTGATTCTTCTATATTTGAGTTTTAAATCATCTTATATGAGAATGTTTTATGTTTGCCATTTTGGTGAGAGTTTGTATTGATGTTTCTCCTTTTAAAGAGATTTGGTTCATGGAAACCATGTATACATTTTGGGATGTCGTCGATGATATGAGGCGAATGTTTATATTATTTAAGTATTATTGTTGAGTTTACCTCTTTTGAGGCCTTTGTATACTTAAGTGACATTATTTCACTTAAGTCATGAGTATTTGTTCTTTCTTTTGCCTCTTCTCATTTGGGAAGAATTATTACCTTGTACCTTATGCTTCATATTATCGCCTATCCTTACTAACTGATTGTTTTAGGTAGAATGACCCGTGTATTTTATACTCGGGTCAGACCGAGTTATTTCAGGTTAGATATCAGTTTCGGGACATAGCTTTGATGCATCTGCTTGGATATCAGCCTAGCATTTTTGTGTAGTATACATTTCTTTCCGCTTGGCTCTGATGTGTATTTTGAATCGATGTAGATAGTGTGGTCCCTGAACCACTTTTGTATATCGTTTTGTATTATACTGGGATGTATCCATGTATATGTATTTATATATATGACGATTACTGTTCTGTGATATGATATGCATTCTATTATTATATTTTGTTCTGATAGATCCATTAGCCACCTATAGTTTTGTATTAAGTATTTATTGGATATGTCGATCCACTTGAGTATCAAAAAAAAATAGAAAACAATTGTCGACGTATTCAATAGTCATTTAAGACAATGCTATAGATGGTCGCTCCTAACTAGCTCTATTCTCTGCAGTAGCAGACAGAATTATCCAGTAATTCTCTTTGTTAATGTGGGTCTCAAGGTGGGGCGTTACAGCTTGGTATCAGAGCTGAGTTCAGAACAAAGTATGATAAACATAGAACAGAAACATATATTACGGTACATCTAAGTGTAATACAAGTATTATGAATCCCTTAATCATCGTGTCCTTTACCTTATCCTGTCTTTTGGAGTAGATAATTTTAGATATGTCTAGGAATATATTTTATTCCATAATATTCCCAAATTTAATTGATGATATTTTATCTTGGGAGTAATCCAAATCATGATTGTTTATTCGAGTCCTCTTCAAAACGGGTGCTTGATACCCACCTGTATCGGAGGAGTTTGTTGATGCTTTTCGATATCCTCCTCTTGTTCTTTTGTGAGGATTGCGAATCCTATTGAGTGGGTCCGCAATATTTAGCATGATGTATGAGGATTTGGGATTATTGCTTATATCTTATCTTTTCATGCGAATTAGCACGCTCTGTCTAGAGTTTGGAGCGTTTGAGATGAAGTGGTTTGCCTATTATCAAGCCATGTTCTATGATTCGAAGAATCCTATATTAGGTATCCTAGTTCGGCCGATTCGTTGTTTCTTATCCTTTGAAATATTAATAATGATTCCAAAGTCTCTATATTCACTCTTGAGTTCGAAGATGTTGATGATGTATCTCGAATTCCAATCCTTGTGACTTTGTTGATTTCTATGAGTCTGCCTTGGGTATGAACCCAATCGGGCAATCGAGTATTGTATTGACCTCCTTTCCTAATCTTAGCCTTTAGATCATCCTTCCATGAGGGTGTCCACTAAGGAATGAGGTGATTCGTTGAATTTATTTGTTATTTCCATTCTTACTCCTTTTTGAGAAGAAGTAATAAATTATGTTTTCAAATTTTTCAAAAAAAATTAAATATATGTTTCTAAGGGAAATTGGATTATATTTTTAAGAACAACAAAGAATATTTTGAGTATTATATGTGAGGTTTTTCTTTTAAAGAGGATGATTTTTGTGTTGGGTTGTCCATCAAGTGCTTTAAGAGTTCTGGTCGAGGCATCTGGCCAACGTTATCGATAGGAATTTCCTAAATGCTATGATGAGACAATCAGACATGGTAAATTGAGTTTTAATAAGTAAAGTTTGAAAATAATTAATATGGTGGAGTATTAATCTTATTTTAAATGTATAATGAAACCATTGAACCATAGTGAGTATTGGAGGAGTAGCGAGGCAGTTTTGATCATTTGATTAACTTTGCAGCCAATCGATGGGGTTATTCACTATAAACCAATGGCGATGCAATACCCATATATTATTTAGAATTTGAGAAATTGAATATGTTAATTTGGGTAAGTAAATTGAATAATTCTAACTAAGGGGATGTCTTAGTTAGAAGAAAATATCATTTGATGCTTCGATTAATAAAATGATGTATTTAAGGTAAAAGAATACTTTGGTTTGAAAATTAAAATATTAATTGAATATTTTAGTACAAGTAATTAATGATGACTATAAAAACTTATTTTGATGGATGATTAATAATCATTTGTTGATAATGGAAGAACTTAGTTATCTCTTCCAAAATGATGTTTCATAGTTAACTGTTTTAAAAGCTAGATTTTGGAAAGCAATGAAAGTATTTCCACTTAATGAAATGTTTTATGATAATTATGTAAGGTTGATCATAATTTTATATGTCTTAGCTTTCTAAGGAAAAAGAGAATCGTTAAATAAATGATTTAGCAAAAAGCTTTTTTTAATTTGTAGTTCGAAATTAAAATGGTTTGGGAGAATTTCAAATCTTAAATTGATTTTAAAGGCTGAAATTTCATTTAGAAAAATGCTGTACTGGAATAGCGATAACTTGAGACTTGTAAATCCAAATGAGATGAATCTTTATGCAAATGAAAGATCATTCAGTAAGAAATAAAATTTGTTTTTATCACTTTTAAATATTTTGCTTTTTACTAAGTCTAAAATGAGTTGGAATATGGATAGGCAGTTCTGCCCTATTACAAAATTCTCTAAGATTAAGCTGAAAGTAAATTTGACATAACCTTCAAACCGTAAATCCGATTTTGATAATCTTTACATTTATGGAAATAATAAACTGAGTAGAACAACTTTTCTTTTTTAAAGTTTTTCAGATTTTGTAATTTACTGGGACAAAACGGGACTTCTTTACAGCAGGTCTGAAATAAAATTGTTCTATTTCCCTCAATAGTTAAGTGTAGCATTTCTTATTTATGATCATGAACTAACATCATATATTTGAGTTAAGTACAGGTGAAAAGAAGATTGTTGGACTATATTTTGAGCAAAAAGTATATATATAAGTTTGTGCAAACTAGCTAAAAAGGAAGGTATGTTTTCGAATTAATTTCAAAGTGTTAAATAATGATATATATTGTGTTTCTGACCTAATGGTCGATGTGTATTATATAAATCATTTTTATAATACTGTATATGGCTTCGTACAAAGGAAACTCTGTCGATTTTTTTTTCAGAAATTTCTAACACTTAAAGAAAATTGAGAAACAAATTGAAAATAATAATAATATGTATTGCAAATTAGAGGATGAACAACTTAAACTTTATTTACTCTAATGAGGAGTAATGAAGTTAAATTTAAAAATCTAAGTAAGAAGCTTTGCAAATTTTCGAGTGTTGAAAATTAGAATTTTAAATCTTGCAGATAATGTGTTGGAAAACTTTAAGAATATTCGATTAGTAAGAGAGAGTTTAAAAATCTATTCCTTGAGTCTTAACTTGCCTTTTCGCAATAATTTTACGATTTGCAATTATGCAATTCTTTGAGTCTGGTGGTATTGGTGGGAAAACTACCTACATCTTGTTTGTTTTGTTTTTTCGTAATAGTGGCCAATATTATATCGGTATGACTCCATTCGTAGTGTTATAAGGAAAGTCGTATTGATTATCATCTTGCAGGCTGTAGTTCGGGATAAAATTATGACTAAATCCCGATTCTGTTCCTAAAGCTTGTTAGGAATCAATCTCACACGATTTACTGGTTGCGTAACATCCTATCCATGTTTTTTTTTCAAATGTGAAATGCCTTCGAAATAGGGATGTATTGCTCGTAGAAATTCAATGGTTCGTATATCCTGGTAATTTCACTTGGGAAACCTTAGAATTAATCGAGCAATCTTATCTTAATTTTCTATCATCTTGTTTATAGGGTGAGAAAATTTTAAACTCAAGCTTATCTATCTTCCTTTGAGTGTTGAAATAAATGTGTTAATACAAACTCTTCTCTAAAAATTGCGAGGATGTAATTTTTATAAGGGGGGGTAGTCTGTAATAACCCTGATTTTGGGGATAAATGAGAAAATAAAGTTTTGGGAACTTTATTATAATATTTTGAGTTAATAATAAGTGGAAGATGATCTTTAATGGGTGATAAAGCAATAATTTTATTAATTATTGTCATTGCTTCTTTGAATAAATTTTAAAAGAAGTAGCTAATTCTTAAAAGGTGTTATATTTAATAAAAAGGTGAAATTGGGTTTAAAAATATGTTTTCATTATGAATTGAAGTTTAAAGTGGTTTGCCATTTTTTTTCCAAGTAAGAAAACAATTTTTTTTGTATTTTAGAAGTTAAGAATGTGAACTTTTGCATTTATTGGTGAAAATGGTTTATTTTTGTAAATTAAGGTTTATGATAACATAATGTCTTAAAAATTAATATTAATTTTTTTTATATGATAAAAAATATTCTATTTTGTATGTATATAAATCTACATATTTTATTTGAGTGAAAACTTGAAAATGTTGGTTGGTTGGATCCATCGCATTAGTGTTCATATGTATTAAGTGTTAAAATAAATAAACATAGGCTAATTATTCAATTTGGGTCCAAATTCATTATTTCTTAGCCCAACTTGTTAGTAAACTAGAAAAGAAAAAAAAAAGAGTACGTACATTCCTTTTTCTTCATGTTGTATATTCCAGAAAGCTTCAGAGAACAAAAACTCATTCCCTCTTCAAACCCTAGCCAAAATCTTCAAATTAAAACTCAAACCTTGTGTTTTTAAAATAAAATTGAAGCTAAATCTACATTTTTACAGGTTGTAGAAGATTAAATTCATGCCAAACTTCTTTCTTTTAGCGAATAATCCGGGTTGTTGTTTCGATATAGCAAGGTGAGTTTAAAACTCACTATCTCTAGCATAGATTGAGATTTCATGGTTAGAAATCCCAATTTTACTTTTATTGCATGTTCATTTGTAAACCACTGTCAGTAAATTGGGTAAAACTTTTTCGTTTTACATCGGAATTTTTTTTTTTTGAATTTCTGGAAAGAATGAAGAAAGTGTGATAACTTTGATGTTAAACACTTTTGCAAATTTTGAGCATAGACGGTCGGAAAATCAAATGCAAATTCGTTGTCCTGTCATTGTAAAATTGTGACTTTCTGTGTTATATGTTGTTGGTAATTTGATCATAACTTGTTCGTTTGATGTCCAAATATGATGATTCTTGAAGTTCTAGAAATCGGGACCATGTTCTAAAACTTTCATGTTGTATGTTTTTGAAAATTCTATGATTTAAAGGATCAAAATTGGGTTTGAAACTGATACATGCTTTGATGTGTCAATTTTCTAAGTTGAAATCTGAAATAAAAATGATCATAACTTTTTATTGGTAAGTCGTAATTGAGTGATCTTTTTTAATTTGAAATTATTTTTTATAAGGAACAACATTTATGTTTTGTGTTTTGCATAATTTTGAAATTTAAATGTTCAAAAACTTGTTTTTTTGTCGCTAGCCTGTTGATTAAATGACAGAATTAACAAACTCAAATCTGAGAAATTGTTTCAATCGTAACTTTTGAACCATTTGTCAGAACTAAATGAAATTTTTTCGTTAAAAATTTAAATCATTTATCTACAATTTTCATGTATTGAGTTTTCTGCAATTTTGAAGTTAGCTATGTCAAAATTGAATTTTCTTTCAGCTATTCCGAGAGCAAAATATATATTTGATTTGTGTTTGAAGCTGAAATAAAATTAGACGTAACTTCTTCGTTTCTTAACCGAATTTAATAATTTTGGATGTTTCGAAAAGCTGAGATCATGTGCTATAAGTTTCTTTCTTTGTGTTTTCTATAATTTTAAATTTTTCTTGGTAGAAATTATGGTTGTATGTCGCTGTCCGGAGAGCAAGATGACAGCAACAAACATTCATTGAACTTAGAATTGTATTAGCTTAATTTTGCTCCCATTCTTATTCGATTTTAATGTTGTTTTGAGATGTTTTGAGAGCTATGATGCCAATCAATAGGCTAGCTATATTTGGAGAATTTGAAACCCAAATTTAAATAAAATATAAATTGATTTTGGGTTAAATTTGAATTAAATTCGTATTGAATTCAAGTTATCGGTCTTGAGTTATCTTTGTTGTTTTTCATTATTTTCGAGCATGGTTTTCACTAAACAATTTTGGAATGATTTTTTTGAAATAAATGAAAATTTTAAATTATTATTATATAATATTTTAAAATTATTTTCTAATATAAAATCTATTTATTTCCTATAATAAAGGAATCTCAAATATTGGATTTATTAATCTTTTTGGGAAAAAGTTTTAAAAATTCTTTTCTCTAGTAAACTATTTTAAATATAAAACACACAATTTTGCACTATTCGAACGTATAAGAAAGAGAATTAAATGATTTAGTAATACACGTGGTATGGGACATGTGCGTTTACTATTTCGGTTAATTCTGGACTTGTACGATCGAAACTATCTGGGTTATGATTTCCGAGTTACTTAGCCAATTTATGGCGGGTATTTGAGATTATAATTCCTATATTTAGGAATTATTTGGGAAGGCCAATATTTGGCGAGTTTTATGGTTTGAGATTTCTACTTTGAGATATATGGTTTGCGAGGAACCATCACGATGTTTTCATTTTTCGATGAGATAAGACGAATTACGATGCCATTTAATACTTGTCGATGAGATGAGACGAGTATGGTGTCCCTTTATCATTCGCCAATGAGATGAGGAGAGATATGATTTTTGAGTTTTACGATGTTTCAGTGTGGCATTGACTAGCGGCTAGTAAACCGCTAAGTGCAAACGTGTGGTATGGGACACACGTTAACACTTTTTGGGTTCCTATCCGTGAGTTTATGACACATTCACGATGTTTACCTAACAGAACTGCTTTGAGAGGTGTTAGCAACCTTGTCATGAGGACGAACTGCTTTGGGAGGTGTTAGCAACCTTGTTAGGGCTGACAAAACAGCTTGGAGAGGTGTCGGCAACCTTGTTATGAGGACGGACTGCTTTAGGAGGTGTTAGCAACCTTGTTAGGGCTGACAAAACAGCTTGGAGAGGTGTCAGCAACCTTGTCATGAGGACGAACTGCTTTGAGAGGTGTTAGCGACCTTGTCTGAGGCTTCGGCCGTCTGAGTTTAGCACGTGCAGCATTACTTCAGCATTGCAATCGGGGATTTGGCCAATCCGGGTTTTCTGTTTTATTGTGATTTCACCAATTTAAGATGTTTTATTACATCGATAGCTTATTGCTATATGAGATGTTATGTATATGGTGATTTCATTTATGATGTTTTGAACTCTTATCGAGTTCCTTGAGTTATGAGGTTAGATGATTTCATGATTTTGTAGGATATTTTGAGTTTTTCCAGTTTGGCGAGTTCAGATTTAGATTTATATAAATTTATACCGAGCAGAAGAGGTATAATTGAATTTGGAGATTCTTCTATATTTGAGTTCTGAATCATCCTATATGAGAATGTTTTATGTTTGCCATTTTGGTGAGAGTTTGTATTGATTTTCTCCTTTTAAAGAGATTTGGTTCATGGAAACCATGTGTACATTTTGGGATGTCGCCGATGATATGAGGCGAATGTTTATATTATTTGAGTATTATTGTTGAGTTTACCTCTTTTGAGGCCTTTGTATACTTAAGTGACATTGTTTCACTTAAGTCATGAGTATTTGTTCTTTCTTTTGTCTCTTCTCATTTGAGAAGAATTATTACCTTGTACCTTATGCTTCATATTATCGCCTATCCTTACTAACTAATTGTTTTAGCTAGACTGACCCGTGTATTTTATACTCGGGTCAGACCGATTTCAGGTTAGATATCAGTTTCGGGACATAGCTTTGATGCATCTGCTTGGATATCAGCCTAGCATTTTTGTGTAGTATACATTTCTTTCCGCTTGGCTCTGATGTGTATTTTGAATTGATGTAGATAGTGTGGTCTCTGAACCACTTTTGTATATCGTTTTGTATTATACTGGGATGTATCCATGTATATGTATTTATATATATGACGATTACTGTTCTGTGATATGATATGCATTCTATTATTATATTTTGTTCTGATAGATCCATTAGCCACCTATAGTTTTGTATTAAGTATTTATTGGATATGTCGATCCACTTGAGTATCAAAAAAAATAGAAAACAATTGTCGACGTATTCAATAGTTATTTAAGACAATGCTATAGATGGTCGCTCCTAACTAGCTTTATTCTCTGCAGTAGCAGACAGAATTACCCAGTAATTCTCTTTGTTAATGTGGGTCTCAGGGTGGGGCGTTACACCGGTGCTAAATTTTTGAAACACGGTGTTTTGTTGACATTTTTTATGATTGAAAATTCTCTGGTATTATATTTTGATGAGAATTATTTTGATGAGATTTTGACGTACAAAAATTACTATCGCTTTGACTTCAGTAGCCGTCAAATTTAAAGTGAATTTTTAAGCGGTTATCCCGCAATGCTGATTTTGAGATCCATTTTTACGGTGTTTTGAGAGGTGAAATTTCCTTATCGAATTTGCTTCAGATGTTGTTGTTTTAATCACGTGTTTTAAAAATCGTTTCAAGAAGAAAAAAATTTGTTTTCCAAAATTTCTACAGTTTGCGCTTTCAAAAGAATGAGTAAGTGATTTAAACGCTTCAGCAAAATTGAGGACTATGAACCCTCACTTTTACTGATTCTCTTAATTCCGGACTTGTCCGTTTGAGAACGTAAAATGTTATTAATTTAAAATACACGATTTTACACTTTCAAGGAAACGATGAAGAGAATTAAACGATTTAGTAAAACTCATGGTATGGGACATGTGTGTTTGCTATTTCGATTAATTCCGGACTCGTTAATTGAAATATTTGTTGTTTTGATGATTTTGATGATTTTGTGTGCTTTCGAGCCACTTTGTTGGACCTTCGGGCCATTTGTTGGACCTTCGGGTCAATACCAGTGCTAGACCTTCGGGTCATTTGTTGGACCTTCGGGTCATTTGTTGGGCGCCAAAAATATAGTACTTGGTAGGCTTCGGTCATTTGTTGATGCACGTGTGGCGTAGCTAAAACTAGCCATTTGTTGGGATCGATCCACCTTTTATGTTGATTTTCTAGTCATCTTAATTGATTTCTAGATATTTGTTATTTCCAATTATCTGCAGGTAATTGGATATTTGTTGTTTCTGATTATCGTTTTTGATAATTGGATATTTGTTGTTTCTGATTATCGTTTTTGATAATTAGATATTTGATGTTTTCTGATTATCTGTTTGGTAACTGGATATTTGTTGTTTCTGATTATCGTTTCTGATAATTGAATATTTGTTGTTTCTGATTATCTTTTTGATAATTAGATATTTGATGTTTTCTGATTATCTATTTGGTAATTGGATATTTGTTGTTTCTGATTATCGTTTTTGAAAATTGGATATTTGTTGTTTCTGATTATCGTTTTGGATAATTGGATATTTGTTGTTTTTGATTATCATTTGTGATAATTAGATATTTGTTGATTTGAGATTTATGATTATCGTTTTTGATAATTAGATATTTGATGTTTGCTGATTATCTGTTTGATAATTGGATATTTGTTGTTTCTAATTATCATTTTTGATAATTGGACATTTGTTGTTTCTGATTATCGTTTTTGATAATTGGATATTTGATGTTTTCTGATTATCTGTTTGGTAATTGGATATTTGTTGTTTCTGATTATCGTTTTTGATAATTCGATATTTGTTGTTTTTGGTTATCGTTTTTGATAATTGGATATTTGATGTTTCTGATTATCGTTTGTGATAATTAGATATTTGTTGATTTGCGATTTCTGATTATCGTTTTGGTAATTGGATATTTGTTGTTTATGATTATCGTTTTTGATGATTAAATATTTGTTGATTTGAGATTTCTGATTATCGTTTTGATAATTAGATATTTGTTGATTTGAGATTTCTGATTATCGTTTTTGATAATTAGATATTTTATGTTTTCTGATTATCGTTTTTGACAATTAGATATTTGAGTTTTTTATTATCGTTTTTGATAATTAGATATTTGCTGATTTGAGTTCTAATTATCTTTGTTGATAATTAGATATTTGTTGATTTGAGATTTCTGATTATCGTTTTTGATAATTGGATATTTGTTATTTCTGATTATCGTTTTTTGATAATTAGATATTTGAGTTTTCTGATTATCGTTTTTGATAATTAGATATTTGTTGATTTGAGATTTCTGATTATCGTTTTTGATAATTAGATATTTGAGTTTTCTGATTATCGTTTTTGATAATTAGATATTTGTTGATTTGAGATTTCTGATTATCATTTTTGATAGATATTTGAGTTTTCTAATTATCGTTTTTGATAATTAGATATTTGTTGATTTGAGATTTCTGATTATCGTTTTTGATAATTAGATATTTGTTGATTTGAGATTTCTGATTATCGTTTGTGATGATTAGATATTTGTTGATTTGAGATTTCTGATTATCGTTGTTGATAATTATATATTTGTTGATTTGAGATTTCTGATTATCGTTTTTTGTAATTAGATATTTGTTGAATTGAGATTTCTGATTATCGTTTTTGATAATTGGATTTTCTGATTATGAGATTTTCTAGTCTCTAATTGATTCTAGATTACGTTGATTATATTGAATTGCTGTTTTCTATCTATCTCTGTTTATAGTTAGAGTTAGCTGATTATGAAGTTCGTGTTTTCTATTTATCTGTTGGATAACTAGATATTTGAGGTTTTGCGATTTGCGAATTATGTTTTCTAATTATCTTTGTTGATAATTAGATTTTGCTATTTTCTAATTATCGTATCGATAATTAGATATTGCTGTTTTGTGATTTCTGAATTCTAATTATCTAAGTGATAATTAAATATAGCTGATAATTGTATTTATCCAGTTTTTTGTTTTCTGATTATCTACTTAATAATTAGATTTTGTTGAGAATTTGTGAATTTTTTTTATGAAATTAAAAGATTTCTTTGGCGTTTGTGTTCTTGACCTTTATTTTTCTAGCTTAACCAGTTTATGTTAGAAAAATAATTGTTATTGACGCCTTTAATTATGAAAATTGCGGGGACGCAATTTTTATAAGGAGGGGAGTCTGTAACAACCCGGGGTTTCGTAACAATTAATTATCGTCATTAAACAATTAATGTTGATAGCTAATTGCTATTTGGAGTTTTTAATTGGGTTGTGATTCTTTTAATAATTGGTTAAGGGATTGTGTGGGCTTTAAATGCAATCTGGCCTACGTTTTCGTTTGTTTGATGCCGTGATATTTATCAATACCGTTCCCCCTTTTTTATTCATTGGCAAACTGTGACGCCCCACCTCTATACCCACGCTAGCCAAGAACACTACGGTGTAGTGCTGTCAACTAGCACGGAGAATAAGGCTGTTGAGGAGCGACCATCCGTGTAATTTTTTTGTGCGAGCACCGATATGCCAGATAGTAAAAACGTGCATTTCATTTCAGGAGGAAATCCGACATGCCGATGCAAACTCAAAGCTACTACACAGTGGCTATAATAGTCTAGGACAAAAATATAAAATAATAACACAGATAATATAAATGCGGAACACAGATGAAACAGAAAGTCTCATATATATATATATATATATATATATATATATATATATATATATATATATAATAACTGATGTCAGTTATAATACATTTGACACGGTACATGTGATACAACTACAACAGTCGACTCGGGAAGTTACATATACAAGTACATTAACATATATAATATACATGAATACACATCTTCCAATACAATTACACTGACTACTAAAAATGACGACGACAACTCCAAAAGATATGAAAGGACTTCATAGCTCAAGCAGCATCCCAAAGCAGAATATCTACAACCTGAAATAACTCGGGTCTGACCCGAGTATTACATTCAAAAGAAAATAATACCCGGGTCAGTCTAATTCAAACTCAGTTATTAGTGCAGAGAAGCAATAATAATTAAATAATGAATAGACGACAGTCACAGAAATAAATTTACCTATCCGATTCTTAAATAAGAAATCGGATAACGGTAAATATAACGCGAACCAATTCAAATCAATTGGAACATCAATTAAAAGGTCAACACGAGTAGGGCTGCAGTATACGCACGCGTATACTGCCTCGCCACTACAACATATGGAATACGAAATAGATCCATAAATCAAAAGAAAAAGAAATAACAATAAAAGCAGTACCGTGTGGCTGGAGTTCACGCCTGCGTGCACTGCCTTGCCACTACAGTGATGATGTACCCAATGAATACCGTGTGGCTGCAGTTCACGCTTGCGTACACAGCCTCGCCACAACAGTGATGATGTACCCAATGAAAATTCACAAGCATCGCCGTGAATGTCATAAGGCCGGGTGTCGATTAAATTGCAAAGACAAATGCGAGGTCAAGCCCGATGAATTTTAGGCTCAACCCAAGGAACAGGCTATGCAACATATAGAAGATTCAAAGCCATATGCAGTGAAACCAAAAGAACAAAATGAAACAGAGAAGGCACATGGATGTGCAGGCCAAAAGAGGCTGCCTCAACAGGGCATCAATAGTGAACTGCACATACAAGTATAGCAACAACATGAAAATATCACGAAGGTGCACAAATGCAACACACCCAACATGTACTCAAACAACATGTTTTACAAATTTTCAAATCACGTGAAGACGCAATGGAACTGCACTGGACAAGTGCAGACTAATAACACGGTGCTACCAGAGGTCAAAATGCAACAATCAACACGTTGCAAGTGTACTTGAAGACAATGCACAGCATACATATAAAAGAATAGCATCAAGGCACAAAGGCAGTTGTACCAAAACAAGTGCACAATAGAAGTAGTGCACCAGACATGATGACAACAAACCAAGTATACATGAATGCACATATATACATGATGATGGAATGCCTAAATGTTACAACAGTTCGGTGAACAGGTAAACACAAAGGCTACAGATTCGAAATCACAAGGTAGTGAAAAAATAGAACATATCAGAATGAAAGTAGCGCACAGCATGAATATGAATCAACTCATATATATACTGCATGTAGCATTGTTAAAAATATGCAATTGCACAACTGGAAATATGGATAAAGACTTCAGGTATACAGTCAATCCAAATGCCCCAAACAAGTTCAAATCTCACGAAAATAAATCAATGCAGTATGCAACATAATGCAACAGTGGACAGGGATACAAATAAAAGCCCATGTGCAAAAAGAAACAGGCAGTGAAAAATTGCACAACCAAGCACAAATGTGCTACAGAGAATATGCATCATGAAAGACATGAAGGCAGAGCCCAAACTGTTGCAAGGAACTCAACAATTCACATTGCAGTGGCAATATTCAAAAATGAACCAGAGCCAGGGATGCATGAACAATACTCAAGTGAAAGTGCCAAATATGTCAGGAATGAACTATCAAAACATATTTCCAGTATTGACCCAAATATAGCCAGAGACGAGACATCAACTACAATGCTCTAAACTAACCCAAATTCAAATATGCATTGAACAAACAGTGACTGCATCAGGCATGTACAAGAGAAACATAGGCAGTAATATAATATACAGAGGGCTTGGTAACTGCATACTACTCATAAATGAAGACTACGCAAGCTCGATACATCAGTAAAACAAGCTCGAGACTGGTGGTAACAAGTTCGACCAAGAAACAGTGGTCAGTGCAGTTGTAAAAAAAATAGTGTGACAAAGGTAAACGAAGACACAATAATGTATCAACCCAATCAGAGACCAAAATCGAGCATCGCATGGTTAGGTCAGTGAACACAAAAGAATCAAGTGAAAGTCGAACTCAATCAGAAATTCACAAAATCAATGAAACAGGCGAAGTCAAAGGAAATCAACGTCAAACAAAATAATAAATCAAATCGAAGCCAAAGACCCCGAAAACAAACAAGCAAACGAATTTTAATAGTTTGAACAAGATGTGAGTAACATAAATTACTCACCTTGTCGACGAATTGAAGCAGAGACGATTACAAAACAAGCGGCCGCGAGCACCACAAGAGCGAGCAACGATCGAGCGAGGGAACAGGCGAGCCCCCAATTTTGGAACGAAGCCCTAATTTTGAGGAGAGGGCGAACGAGACCGCCATTGTTTTCTTCGTTCGATTTTGTTTAGGGTTACGAACGAATAAATGAAAAATGGTAAAGGAACGGGTTATTAGCTAAGGAGATTATCACGGCCCAAATAAAAACATGGGCTACTATTATATTTTTTAAAGCCCTTTAATTTTACTAAAAATTTGTAAAAGAATTTTTAAATTCAAATTTAAAAACTTCAAATGGCAATTTGCAACAATATTAATCGTCTAGATATCGATTATTAATTGATGCGAAAAAACCGGGTTGTTACAGACTCCCCTCCTTAAAGAAATTGCGTCCTCGCAATCTTAAGTAATAAATGGACAAAAGGTAACAACCATAAAGCATGTCATCATAAAATGACAAAATTTGAAAATAAGAAGTTCACCATATAGAGCATGAAAGTGTAAGCATGAACGTGTTTGCTCGATGAATTCTCTGGATTCCTGAAAGAAATCCATAGAATTTGAGAACCACAGAACTTTCATGAGAAGAACATCTTTATTTCGAAGGTGCTGAACCCCCGAAACATTGATGTGAATAGAATGTTGCTCAAAGTCAAATCTGGTGAAACTTCAATTTCTTCAATAATACCGGGCTCAAGAATAAAATCAGAATCCCTAAGGCATTTCCGTATAAGGAAGACGCGTGAAACACGTCATGAATAACAGAAAATTGAGCCGGTAATTAGAGGCGATAAGCCAAGAAACCAATACGTTCAGTGATAGGAAATGGCCCAATATATCGAGGCGCTAACTTTCCCGGTCGACTGGAACGTACAACACCTATCATAGGTGAGACATAAATAATTTGGAACAACAGCGTAGTACAATAACGATACGCCAGATGAATCAAAGCTTCATTAATTCGGAACGCCGACGTAGTACAAAAACGGTACGTCCAATGAACCGATCAACATAAAAGAACATCATACGCTAGTCCATAAAGGAAATGAGACGAGCTCCATAAAATGAAATACATCAAAACGTCCGATGAACTTGGTAAAAAGATGATTCTATTCGGACATCATCAAAGAAACAACCACTTGTTGCCTACGACAAGTGCATTGGTAACAAGATTTTCCCTTTCCGGGAGTGTACAGAATATCAAGATCATAAGATATAAGGAACTCGAGTCAACGTGGTTGACGCAAATTTAGTTCCTTATGAGAAAATGAATATTCCCAAGATTCATGATCAGGGTAGAGAACAAATTTCTCACCCAAAAATAATGATGCCAAATTTTTAAGAGCGAAATCAATAGCCACGAGCACTAGATCATGAGTGGCATATCTAGTCTCAATAGGCATTAATGATTAAGAAACACAAGAGACAGAACGTTCTCTTATGCAAGAGAATGGCATGCAAACCAATACGATTAGCATTGGTACAAACGATAAAGTCTTGGTTCCCTCGGGAATCACAAGAATAGAAGTATCGGAAAAGAGTTGTTTAAATAATATTCTTTCCCGAAAAGCTAAAACTTTCGAAATTTACGATTTACTTTACGTAATTATCTTTTCAAACAAATTTACATTTTAAAATTCAATTTACTGTGTCTGATTGTCTCATCAAAGCGTCTAGGAGATTCCTATGGATAACGTTGATCAAGCGCATCGACCAGAATTCTTAAAGCACTTAATGGGCAATACAATCACAAAATATTCGATTATCAAAAACGATAACCAGAAATCACAAATATTCAATTAACAAGTCCGGAATTAACCGAAATAGCAAACGCACATGTCCCATAACCACGAGTTTTACTAAATCGTTTAATTCACTTCATCGTTTCCTTGAAGGTGCAAGAATTGTGTATTTTAAAAATAACATTTCACATTCTCAAACAGACAAGTCCGGAATTAAACGAATCAGTAAAAGAAAGGGGTCATAGTCCTCGATTTTGCTGAAACGTTTAAATCGCTTCCTCATTCTTTTGAAAGCGTAAACTGTAAAAATTTTGAAAACGATTTTTATTTTGAAACAATTTTTAAAACACGTGATTAAAACAGCGATATCAGTAGCAACTTCGATAAGTGGATTTTCATTCATCAAAAATGTCACAAGAATCTTCTCAAAGATAGAAAGGGGTATCATACCCTAAACTTGTATTCATAACAAGTTAATGACACACGAATTCACCAATGCACAAAAATTGATAAAACTTATCAATAGAAATCACGAAAATTGGTGAAGCACAAATTCTAGAAATCTACACAAGAAATCCAGAAATCACAAGATGAGAGTATGAAAACTCGAATGGGAGTATGAAAACTCGAATGGGAGTATGAAAACTCAGATGGGAGTATGAAAACTCACCTACACGCGAGCATGAAAACTCATCAGCACATGTAACGCAAAGCGAGAACGGGAGCATGAAAACTCACCTACACGCAAGCATGAAAACTCATCAGCACATGTAATGCAAAGCGAGAACGGGAGCATGAAAACTCACCTACACGCAGCATGAAAACTCATCAACACGTGCAACGCAAAGCGAGAACGGGAGCATGAAAACTCACCTACATGCGAGCATGAAAATTCATCAGCACGTGCAACGCATAACGAGAACGGGAGCATGGAAACTCACCTACATGTGAGAATGAAAATCATCAACACGTGCAACGCAAAGCGAGAACGGGAGCATGGAATCTCACCTACACGTGAGCATGAAAAATCATCAACACGGGCAACGCAAAGCGAGAACGGGAGCACGGAATCTCACCTACACGCGAGCATGAAAAATCATCAACACGTGCAACGCAAAGCGAGAACGGGAGCACGGTGTTAACGCTAAAAAATAAACGCTAACACCCCGGTGTATAGATGGAAATTGTGAAAGCACCACCCGTTGGTACGGGAATAAAGTATATGCAAAGAAATCACAGGAAAGCTATAAAAGACACAGTATTTATAGTGGTTCGGCTTAGGATCAAGCCTACGTCCACTTTAAAGCTCTTTATTGCTGATTTAGTTACAATTCTTTACAATCAACTCCGATTACAACACACTTAGACAAATATCTCAAACCCCGATGTAGAAGAATCCTTCGAATGCATGATGAATGAGTTATTTTTCTTCTTGAGATTTGTCGAAATGTCTTTGGTGATTGGAGTGATAGAAGTGTTGCTTGAATGTTGCTTGAAGTCGAGACAATAGCAGAGTAATGGCGCCTAGGAAGTCAGTCCCCCCAAAAGTCCTCTAAATGTTGAATATGGCCATGTATTTATAGGCAAAATGTTAGGCTGAAACTGTCAAGTCATGAGTCGTGACCGACTCATGATGAGTCGTGACCGACTCATGATGAGTCGTGAGTCATCTACGAGTCACCCCTTTGCAGCATGACTCTGAACTTGCCTCTGAGTCTTGTGTCGTGCGTCGACTTATCTTTTGAGTCGTAAACCTCCCTGAGTCGTGCCATCCTTAACTCATAGAATCTCCTTAACTCGCCAGGTTCCTTAGGTCGTAGGTTTCTTGAGTCGTTAGCCTGTTGAGTCGTGGACTTTTCCTGAGTCGTAGCTCCAATGAGTCGGTAAGACCTTAAGTGGATGAGTCGTGATCAGATGAGTCGGTCTTTGATGAGTCGGAGCCAGGTCAAATGAGTCGGTACTTTCCCTAAGTCGTCCTTTCAATGAGTCGCTAATGCTTTAACTTATTAGGCTCCTTAAGTCGTGAGTCGCTGAGTTTAGAAACTCCCATGAGTCGCATAATAGTTGAGTCGGGGATTCTTTGAGTCGGTCCTTGATGAGTCGGTGAGTCCCTTAAGTCGCGCAGTTGGGTCATTGAGTCGTACACGAGTTGACTGTTAGCTTATACACTTGAACCGCCAACGACTTATGGTAAGTCGTAAGCCTTCTGAGTCGCTAACTGCTTTGTCTGATGAGTCGGCTCAAGCTTCAGCAGGGTTAACATTTGCCCCTCGAAGCACACGCCTAAGTCGTAGGTCGCGTGCTTCGACTTATCTTAACTCGCGCATGTCGACTCATCTTCCACTACTCCGAGGTATAAATGGCTTAAGTCGTTTTCTTCTCACTACTTCTTTTACCATTTTCGTGAGTCGTGTTCCGCCATTAACACATCTCCAAGCTCCCAAAAGCAATTTCAACTCAAATCTCCTCCGATCATCTCTGAATTCATACCACGTAAGCAATTTCGCCTCCTTTCTGATTGTCGATCACTATTAACCTGTGCGCTCCGTCTTTATCTTCAATCCACCCTTCTGAGCTTTGCGAGTTTGATCGTCTTAATCATTGATGGGTTGAGGATTGTTTGATCCAACGATTTGTGATCCGAGGCGATCTACTGATGCCATGAAATTGGGGTTGTAGGTTGAGAGTTTCTTGGTTTAATGGGTTAGATGTTGGAAGATCAACGGGTTAGGGGTTAGGAGCGAGATGGTTTATGGGTTAGAAGGCCACCTGATTAGGAGTTAGGTGATTAGTTGGTCAGATTGATTCGAATATCGCCATAGGTTTGACTCGACTCAATCATGCCTCACGACCTAAACCCTTGAGTTGTGGCCGAGATAAGACCCTTGAGTCGTAGCCGGGACAAAACTCTTGAGTCGTGGCCGAGACGAAACCATTGAACCTGAGCTTTTTTAACATACTCCACGGCCTAAGCCCTGAGTCGTTGCCGAGACAAAACTTGGAGAAAATCTCCTTATTTCCATGACTCATGACTTAGGACACTGCCAACTCAGAACCTTTGAACCGTTGATGGGTTATGACTTGTGTGAACTCTGTTTGAACACTGGACCATTGCATTAACTTTGAACTGTTGAATTTTATTGCGTTCATTGACGGGTTACCTTGACTTGCAGGCTAACAATCTGTCCAACACAATATTTACAGAAAATTGGGACGAATATACTGCCATTGACTGCCCACATCAAATGACAGATTAGCTTATAGCAGATAATCAATTTAAACAAAATTATGTGAGAGAAGTGCTCTAAATCAACAAATCCAAGTAGAATGCTAATGCAATATTGAAACAGTCAACTGAAATTAACCGGTTTGCACTAACACCACACCTGAACTTTTAAGTTAATAAGTCCTGAAATTTGGTAGTCAACCAACTGCCAACTAGCTTAACTTCAGTTATATTTACTTGTTTATTTTCATTAGTTCTGCACAACATTTCACACTTTTAGGAAACGTGTACCTTCGCATTTGAACATCCAGTTGCTTGTGTAGAATGACCTCTCATCAAGAAGAGCCGATGGACCAAGCTGAAGATGTCTTTCCAGTAGCCATCCCTATAGACAACCCTCCGGAGAGGACATCCACAACTTTGAATCAGCGGGCATTTAACCAACTGCGCGTCCAGTTTGGCATTGATGATGCCGACATCTTATTTCCGGGGCCAAATGACACTGCTGACAATCCTCCCTACGGCTTTGTTGCAGTCAATCGCCAAATGTGCTTAAGTGGGGCGATTCCTCCTTTTAACGACTTTCTCCAACAGTTCCTGCTTCGGTTGTCTATCTCTCCATTCCAATTACACCCCAATGGCTACGCCATTCTGATGGGGTTATGTGTTCTATCCAGGAGAGTTTTGGATCGGTTACCAAGCTTCGAGGAGATCTGCTATTTTTGCTCATTCACGAAAACTAAAGACCATCCCTCCATTGTGGTTGTAAGAAGCGCTCGAAATCGCAAACTTATTACTGATCTCTCCGAAAGCGCTCACGGATTTTTGAATCAGTTTTTCTTCGTTCGCTGCCCTCCAGGGTTTTATGCCATCTGGAGAGTGGGAAGTAAGATTTCCTGTCTCTACTTTTTCCGTTTTGAAACTTTCTCGAGATCTGAACTCTCAGCTGCTAATTTCATTCTTTTCCTGTTTTTAGCACTTCCTCTCCCTACTAGAGATCCGATTCATAAACAAGTTTTCGAGAGGTTGAGTGCCGTGGCTGCGGAAGAAAGGAGCATAAAATTTCTGCTGAATGATGAATTTTTACACCAATACGGGCTTCTACATGCTTCTCGTTCTACGCATGCTCACGAAGTTCCAACAGAAATTCCTGATTCCCCGACGAAAACTCCTGACGCCCCGGTTACTGTCGAACAACTCGCATCAAAAGAGTCTAATATTGAAGCTTCATTGGTGAAGTGTTCCACTTCTACCGACATTATGGGGTCATCCAGTAAGACGGTGCTTGCCCCGATCGAGGAAGAAGAAGAACCTTCACAGCCTCTCGGGGGATTAGCTGATGCAGGAATTGAGAAAACAAGTCCCACCAAGCATGGTGGTGACGATGTTTATGAGGGGTTGAGCGACATAATAGTGACTTCGCAGGAGCTTTTTAGAGATGACGTATCTAAAACTATCTCTCCTGTAATTGAGGCGACGTCTCTTCTTCGACAAACGCCAACACAAACATCAACTCCTCATACCCAAGCTATCATCACCTCTACACCAAAGAGTGGTTTGTAGCTTAATGCGTGTAGCTTGCACATCACACAACACTTAGGATTTTTTGGCATTTGTTCACATTTAACTTCTTTTCTCTGGAAGTTTTTAAGACTTGTTATTTTTGCCTTTCAGATTCCTCTATGGGGCGCAGCGGCAGCGGTTCTTATTACAAAGACTTTCGACGCTATGGAGGGCGTGGCAGCTATGATTACAAGCAATACTATACCGATTCCAGAGAGACCAATGAGCAGAGAGCTGCGCGAAAAGCTGAAGAGAGGAGAAAGTATGAAGAACGCCACGAGGGAGCAGGCATGCGATACGAATCCTTCCCAAGGGGTGATGATTCCCATAAACGTAAAACGCATGATGATAGGGGGAAGAGCCATATTGAGGATTCGAGAAAGCGGACCAAACTTGGCGAGGAACACGCGCCTGTGACATCTGAGAGACTTGGCGCCTCAGTTTCTACTGACATCCCTTCCAAATCTCCTGCTCTTGAAGGAAGTGCCATTCAAACACTCCTCAACAGGCCTTCATACCATGTTGAAAGGGGCCCCCCGACTTTGCAGAGCCGATTCCCGAATTGGTGTTTGAGGGGGGTACGCTTCGACCTTGATTTGGTCCCCATCGACAAAGAAGCCATGTACAGAAATCTCGATGCTGTCAGGCTTGATATTGACAGAATGTCTGGATGGCAAAAGCTTGTTGATGAACTTCAAAGAGTTAATCGGGCTAACATCGAAGCAATGCTGACCATGGAAAATGATAAATCAGAGTGGCAGAAGATTCTTGATCAACACAACGTTGAGATGAAGGAGATAGCCGAATACAATGAAAAACTCGAAGCCGAAGTAAAGCAGCTCAAAGATGATCTTGCCTCTTCTACTAATACTTACACCCAAAGAGAAGAGGTATTGCAAAAACAAGTGCGAGATGCGCACGCCAGCCAGAGGGACGCCGAAGCTAAAGCTGAGAGGCTAGAGCAAGCTGTAGAGAACCACCGCACTGATGTCACCCAGTTGCAGAATAAACTGAGCGCCCGGGACATGGAGATTGAAGCGCTAAAAGCCCAACTTGCTCAGACCGAAAAAGATCGAGATGAGGCCATGGCTGGTAAGATTGCAGCCGAAGAAACTGTTCAGGCCATGGCTTTTATTTTGTTTACATTTCAACTCTGGTGAAGTGAAATTCCGAAGAGCGGTCACAACACTTCAACTCCTGGTGAAACGGGCCTCCGAAGAGGGCTTTTATTTTGTTTGCATTTCAACTCTGGTGAAGTGAAATCCCGAAGAGCGGTCATAACACTTCAACTCCTGGTGAAATGTGCCTCAGAGAGGGTTTTCATCGCCTGGAAGTTACTCTCTCATGGTTGGAGGGTCATGACTCCTCCAATCTTTTTTGTTGAGTAGAGAACTTTCTTTTTTTGTGGCGTATGACCCATTAGAGGTCTTTTATCCTCCGAAGAGTTGCGCCTCCGAAGAGGACTTGTGCTGCTGATGGTAGCTTTGGTTGTTCCTTTGTTCACTTGCTTATGCCTTTTCAGCGATCCCCTCCTTTTTTTTTTTTTTCTTTTCAAGTTTTCATCCCCCTCTTCTCGCAAGTGGCTTGTTTAATCCAAGGAAATGTACTTCATTGCCAGGCAAGTTCGTGAGAACGGGCACTAGCTTCCTAATTGGATGTTTGTTTGCTCAAACAATCTCAATTTATCGGCAAGGGCTCGTTTCTATCGAAATCATTAGCCGTTCAATTGAAGTATTTCCTATCTAGGATTTGAATTCGGGGTCTTTGAGACTTGAAATTTGTTTGTTGAATGATGGTGAGAATCGCTCGGTCTTATTATGCGCAAGTTTCATTTCCATTGTCTGCAAAAATTTAAATTGACATTTCAGCAATACATTTTATGTATTTTTATATCGAAAACAAAGCAAACATATAATGATAATAAGGAACACAAGATTTATAGTGGTTCGGCCATGAAATTGGGCCTACATCCACTTTATATTCTTTCATTATTTACTTGCATCAGTTTCACAATTGCTTTCAATTACAAGAATCATACATTCATAATTCTTTTTACAATGTTTCAACAAAATTTTCAAGTAAAGTATGGACGCAAGTGGTTGCTGTTCCATGCCCTTGGAATTTGATCTCCATCAACAGTGGTGAGCTTGAATGTGCCGTCGAGAAGCTTCTGACCTATTACATATGGTCCTTCCCAATTTGGTCCAAACACACCTGTCGCGGTCATAATTCTTTTCAGGACTAGATCTCCAATTTCAAAGCTGCGTTGACGAACTTTGGAATTGAAATGTCTGGCTATCCTTTGCTGATGAGCTGCAACTCTGAGGTTAGCTTCATCTCTTTTTTCATCAAGGAGATCCAGCGCTTCAAGTTGCAGCTTTTCATTTTCTGCTTGATTGAAATGGATTCTTCTGTGTGAAGGGACCTCTGTTTCAACCGGGATCATTGCTTCCGATCCGTATGCTAACGAAAAAGGAGTATGCCCAGTTGCAGTTTTGTGAGTAGTTCTGTATGCCCATAGTGCAAGTGGTAGTTTATCGACCCAACCACCTTTTGTTCTTTCGAGTTGCTTTTTGATGGTTGATTTGATGATCTTGTTCACTGCTTCCACTTGCCCGTTTGCCTGCGGATGAGCTACTGCCGAAAAGCTTTTCTGGATTTTGAATCGTTTGCAAAAATCCTGGAATTCCTCACTTTCAAACTGAGTACCATTGTCTGTGATTATTTTCTGAGGCACACCGTATCTGCAAATGATATTCTTGGTCACAAAGCTTATCATTTTCTTAGAAGTGATAGTAGCCAATGGTTCAGCTTCAGCCCACTTAGTAAAATAATCAACTGCAACAATAGCATATTTAATCCCTGATTTAGCAGTTGGTAGCGGCCCAATGAGATCCATTCCCCAAATTGCAAATGGCCATGGACTGACCATCTGTGTGAGTTCGGTAGAAGGTGCTCTAGGAATTTTGGCATATCTTTGGCACTTGTCACATTTTCGGGAGTAATCTGCGGCATCCCGATTAATTTCTGGCCAAAAATATCCGTATCGGAGAATTTTCTTTGCTAGTGTTTGACCACCTGAATGATCACCGCATTCTCCTCCATGCACTTCAGCTAGGATTGTTTTGGACTCTTCCCGGGATACACATCGAAGCAATGGCATTGAGAATCCTCGTCTGTACAATCGGCCATCCTGAATTACATAGCGAGAGGCCTTCCTTAGAAGCTTTCGTCTTTCTATCGAGTTTTCTGGCAGAGAACCCCTGAGTAGGTAATCCAGTATTGGAGTCATCCATGACTCTTGTTCTTGAGATACATTCATAATCCAGTCTATATCCATCTCGTCTATACTTGGCGCTGAAAGGACTTCAACAGGGACCAATCCCAATAGTTGAGCTTCACCAGAACTTGAATACTTTGCGAGGGAATCTGCCTTCATATTCTCTTCACGAGGAATGTGGCTTATTGAATAGTGATCGAGTTCATATAGGAGTTCCCAAGCCTTTAACAAGTAGGAAGGCAGATTTCCACCTTTTGCTTGAAATTCCTTCTTGACTTGGCATACGATAAGCTGAGAATCACTGAAAATTTGTAATGCTCGAATGTTTAGCTCTTTAGCGATTTTCAGACCTGCAATAAGAGCTTCATGTTCCGCTTCATTGTTTGTTGAAGGAAATTCCAGTCTTAGTGCATAACATAATGATCGACCTTCAGGAGTTTCAAGTACCACTCCGGCTCCAGAACAGTAGTCATTTCTTGCGCCATCAACATACATCTTCCACTGGATTGGAGAATCATTGATCGCTTTTTCCTCGCCATTATCTTTCTCTGTGAATTCTGCAATGAAATCAGCTAAAGCTTGTCCGTTGATTGCTTTTCGGGGGTGATAGGTGATGTCATATTGACTAAGTTCAATGTTCCATTTTAGAAGACGACCCGAAGTTTCAGGGCGAAATAGGACTTGCTTTAGAGGCTGATCAGTGAGTACTTTGATAGGATGAGCTTGGAAATATTGCCTCAGTTTCCTCGATGCAACTAGTAGGCAATAGGCGAGTTTTTCCAACTTGGAGTAATTCAGCTCTGCCCCAGTGAGCCTTTTGCTGATATAGTAAACTGGATGTTGAATCCTTTTGTCTTCCCGTATCAGTGCTGCACTTAGAGCATGAGATGATACTGCCAAGTATATAAGAAGATCCTCGCCATCGCCTGGCCTAGAAAGTATCGGAGGCGTTTCCATATGACGGATCAACTCTTCAAAAGCTTTTTGGCATTCGGGAGTCCATTCAAAGTTCTTCTTTCCTTTTTTC
The DNA here is from genome assembly GCA_030765085.1 of Allium cepa. Classification (NCBI taxonomy): domain Eukaryota; kingdom Viridiplantae; phylum Streptophyta; class Magnoliopsida; order Asparagales; family Amaryllidaceae; genus Allium; species Allium cepa. The sequence goes on from CM060943.1 coordinate 857,815,031, forward strand.
AGGGCATCGAAGAACGGGATGCATTTATCAGTAGCTTTGGAAATGAACCGATTCAAAGCGGCGACCTTTCCGTTGAGACTATGCAATTCCTTCTTCGTTCTAGGGGCTTTAACTTCTTTTAAGGCGGTAATTTGAGCTGGGCTAGCCTCTATGCCCCTAGCACTGACAATAAAACCTAAGAACTTTCCGGATTCGACCCCAAATGTACATTTCAGAGGGTTAAGTTTCATTCTGTATTTCCGGAGGACTGCGAACATTTCTGCTAAGTGTTCAATGTGATCCACTGCTTTCCTGGACTTCACTAACATGTCGTCGACGTAGACTTCCATAGTTTTGCCCAATTGCGGTTTGAACATAGCATTAACAAGTCTTTGGTAGGTTGCCCCTGCGTTTTTCAATCCGAAGGGCATAACTCTGTAGCAATAAAGTCCAACATCTGTGATAAAGCTTGTATCCTCTTGATCCGGCTCATGCATCATGATTTGGTTATAACCGGAGTAGGCATCCATGAAGGATAACAATTCATGTCCCGCAGTTCCATCTACCAGTTGATCGATCCTGGGTAATGGGAAGCAATCTTTGGGGCAAGCCTTGTTTAGATCAGAAAAGTCGATGCATACTCTCCATTTCCCATTAGCTTTCTTGACCAGCACAGGATTTGAAACCCAATTCGGATACGTAGATTCTTTGATGAAGTTATTTTCCATGAGTCGATCAACTTCTTCTTTTAATGCTGCTGACCTTTCTGGACCTTGGGTTCTTCTTTTCTGTTTAACTGGCGTAAACTTTGGGTCAATATTCAGAGCGTGTACTGCAACTTCTGGGGATATCCCACACATATCGGCATGAGTCCAAGCAAAGACATCCAGATTTGCTTTCAGGAAAGATATCAAGACATTCTGAATTGACACATTAAGCTGCGAACCCACATTCAACACCTTATTTGGGTCCTTCGGGTCAACAGGTACCGGAATTGTCGTTTCGACCGGTACTACTCTATTCTCCCCTGTACTGGCTTTTCTGGGATCCATTTCTTTCCGTGCCCCGCTGTGCTCGCCAGTGCAGGGTCCGCTCTGTAATTGCTACAAAGCTGGTTCCTTGATGCGGACTGAAGTTGCCGCATCCTTTCCCATTTCTCTTTTTCTTGACTCTCGCAGCTCTGTCCAATAACATTCTCGCGCAGCATTTTGATCCCCTTTTATAACTCCTACTCCATTGTCAGTAGGGAATTTAATAGTGAGGCACCACGGGGCTAGGATAGCTTTGAATGCTGCGAGTGTTGGACGGCCAAGAAAAGCATTATAGGCAGAAAACTCATCGACAATCACAAATGTTTGCTTTCGGACCACTTTCCTTTCTCCTTCCCCAAGTTCTACAAACAAATCGATGGTTCCTACTGGTTGCTTTGGCTCCCCTGTGAAGCCCACGATTTTCTGTGATGAGGCTTGCACATCGATCATAGGGATTTTCATCTGGTCAAATGTCTTTTTGAAGAGGATATTACATGATGCTCCGCAGTCAATGAGGACTCTTCTGACAATGGCTGGTCCAATACCAGCCGAGATGACCAAGGGATCTAAAGTAGGAGCTTCAATACCTGTAGAATCTCTGGCTCTGAAAATAATATCATCACTGAAAGTTTTTTGTTGTTTAAGGGGCGTAGTGTCTTCTAGAACAAAGACGTTTTCTTCGGCTGGAGCATATTTCAAAGCCCGGGAATATCTCTCCATCTCACCCCAACTCTTGCCAGCTGGGTGAGGTCCTCCGGAAATGACATTGATAACGGGCCTTCCAGATTCATGCCCCGTAGCTTTCTCACCTGCCCCGGGCTGATGAACAGGGGCCCGCTGCCCCTGACTCGACGATGCAGGATTGTTGCTATTCTTTTTTACGAACTGCTGCAACTTGTTTTCTCTTAGCAACTCTTCAATCAGATTTTTCAGCTGGCGGCATTCATCAGTTTCATGACCTGGTTGATTGTGGAAGCGGCAGAATTTCCCACTTTGTATGGCTTTTCTCCCAGTTCTCAACGGGATAGGTTTAGGGAAATCGATGGAATCTTTAGCGGCGAGGTAGATGTGCTCCGGTGTATGTGATAATGGAGTATATTCTGATGGCTTGAAGGATCGGGGCTTCTTCAGATTACCCTGTTTCTTCCCATTACTATTCTCCCTTTTTTCCCCCACCGATTCATTCTTGCGTGGAGCGACAGTGTTGTCTTCTGCTTTTTCTAACACTGTCTTTACTGGTAAAGGACGGCTTTCCAAGCGAATGAACTCGTCTGCTTTTTTGTAGAACTTTTCGAGAGAGGTTGGCTCCTTCATATTTAACCATTTCCCAAATTCGCTTGACTTATCGATAGCCCTCATCAGATAAGTCAATATCATTCGTGGTTCAGCATTGTCCACCTCAGCTAGTGCTATATTGAAGCGGTTCAAGAAGGATCTGATAGATTCACCAGGATTCTGCTCTAAACTCGATAGTGACATAATATCCTTGGCCTTCGAAGCATATAGTCTAAACTGCTCCTTGAATTTTCTGGTCAAGTCTGAAAACTGATCGATAGATCGGACTGGTAACTTGGTGAACCACAATAAAGCCACGCCTTCCAGGTATACGGGGAAATATCGGCACTTTATTTCGTCGGAGGCCCTGGCACCTGTCATGTGCCAGTCATATTTATACAGGAACTCATTCGGATCACTCGTCCCTTTGTAAGCTGGAATAGTCGGAGGGACAAACTTCCTTGGAAATTCCGCCTTCAAGATTTTTTCAGTAAACGGAGTTTTACTTGGAGCGAAACCCCATTCCTTCTCATCTTCAATCCTTTGCATACTTTCTTTCATGATCTGCCGGACCATTCCAGAAAGATATTCCTCATCATGTCGAGTTCTAGATCCGCCGGCGTCAGGTACTGCCTGCTCAAAGGGACTAGTAGGCCTTTCAGGAGCATTCCTTTCATTAACATCATGAATGTTGCCAGCATAGTTCCTTTCATTACCAGCCGGTTCATTGTTTGCCCCAAGTAAGTCGTTCAACTTATTCAGAATCAGAGCATTCTGGGCACTTTGAGCCTCTAGTTGTGCATTTTGGGCGTTTATCTGCTGGTTTAGCCCTAGAATCACAGCATCCAATTCCGCTTTTGTAACTCCAACAGACGGAGTGGGTAGATTAGGCACAGGGGAAGCGGAGGTTCCCTCTTGAATGTTCCCAGATCTGATAGATCTGCTTTTCCTTCCAGGAGCCATAATCTCAGATATACTTCTGGTTTTTAAGGAAATTCTTTCTTCAAATCTCTGCGAAGCAATGATGACAGCTGTCCTGAGTTCAATTCTCAGTGAAAGCACCAAAAATGTTAACGCTAAAAAATAAACGCTAACACCCCGGTGTATAGATGGAAATTGTGAAAGCACCACCCGTTGGTACGGGAATAAAGTATATGCAAAGAAATCACAGGAAAGCTATAAAAGACACAGTATTTATAGTGGTTCGGCTTAGGATCAAGCCTACGTCCACTTTAAAGCTCTTTATTGCTGATTTAGTTACAATTCTTTACAATCAACTCCGATTACAACACACTTAGACAAATATCTCAAACCCCGATGTAGAAGAATCCTTCGAATGCATGATGAATGAGTTATTTTTCTTCTTGAGATTTGTCGAAATGTCTTTGGTGATTGGAGTGATAGAAGTGTTGCTTGAATGTTGCTTGAAGTCGAGACAATAGCAGAGTAATGGCGCCTAGGAAGTCAGTCCCCCCAAAAGTCCTCTAAATGTTGAATATGGCCATGTATTTATAGGCAAAATGTTAGGCTGAAACTGTCAAGTCATGAGTCGTGACCGACTCATGATGAGTCGTGACCGACTCATGATGAGTCGTGAGTCATCTACGAGTCACCCCTTTGCAGCATGACTCTGAACTTGCCTCTGAGTCTTGTGTCGTGCGTCGACTTATCTTTTGAGTCGTAAACCTCCCTGAGTCGTGCCATCCTTAACTCATAGAATCTCCTTAACTCGCCAGGTTCCTTAGGTCGTAGGTTTCTTGAGTCGTTAGCCTGTTGAGTCGTGGACTTTTCCTGAGTCGTAGCTCCAATGAGTCGGTAAGACCTTAAGTGGATGAGTCGTGATCAGATGAGTCGGTCTTTGATGAGTCGGAGCCAGGTCAAATGAGTCGGTACTTTCCCTAAGTCGTCCTTTCAATGAGTCGCTAATGCTTTAACTTATTAGGCTCCTTAAGTCGTGAGTCGCTGAGTTTAGAAACTCCCATGAGTCGCATAATAGTTGAGTCGGGGATTCTTTGAGTCGGTCCTTGATGAGTCGGTGAGTCCCTTAAGTCGCGCAGTTGGGTCATTGAGTCGTACACGAGTTGACTGTTAGCTTATACACTTGAACCGCCAACGACTTATGGTAAGTCGTAAGCCTTCTGAGTCGCTAACTGCTTTGTCTGATGAGTCGGCTCAAGCTTCAGCAGGGTTAACATTTGCCCCTCGAAGCACACGCCTAAGTCGTAGGTCGCGTGCTTCGACTTATCTTAACTCGCGCATGTCGACTCATCTTCCACTACTCCGAGGTATAAATGGCTTAAGTCGTTTTCTTCTCACTACTTCTTTTACCATTTTCGTGAGTCGTGTTCCGCCATTAACACATCTCCAAGCTCCCAAAAGCAATTTCAACTCAAATCTCCTCCGATCATCTCTGAATTCATACCACGTAAGCAATTTCGCCTCCTTTCTGATTGTCGATCACTATTAACCTGTGCGCTCCGTCTTTATCTTCAATCCACCCTTCTGAGCTTTGCGAGTTTGATCGTCTTAATCATTGATGGGTTGAGGATTGTTTGATCCAACGATTTGTGATCCGAGGCGATCTACTGATGCCATGAAATTGGGGTTGTAGGTTGAGAGTTTCTTGGTTTAATGGGTTAGATGTTGGAAGATCAACGGGTTAGGGGTTAGGAGCGAGATGGTTTATGGGTTAGAAGGCCACCTGATTAGGAGTTAGGTGATTAGTTGGTCAGATTGATTCGAATATCGCCATAGGTTTGACTCGACTCAATCATGCCTCACGACCTAAACCCTTGAGTTGTGGCCGAGATAAGACCCTTGAGTCGTAGCCGGGACAAAACTCTTGAGTCGTGGCCGAGACGAAACCATTGAACCTGAGCTTTTTTAACATACTCCACGGCCTAAGCCCTGAGTCGTTGCCGAGACAAAACTTGGAGAAAATCTCCTTATTTCCATGACTCATGACTTAGGACACTGCCAACTCAGAACCTTTGAACCGTTGATGGGTTATGACTTGTGTGAACTCTGTTTGAACACTGGACCATTGCATTAACTTTGAACTGTTGAATTTTATTGCGTTCATTGACGGGTTACCTTGACTTGCAGGCTAACAATCTGTCCAACACAATATTTACAGAAAATTGGGACGAATATACTGCCATTGACTGCCCACATCAAATGACAGATTAGCTTATAGCAGATAATCAATTTAAACAAAATTATGTGAGAGAAGTGCTCTAAATCAACAAATCCAAGTAGAATGCTAATGCAATATTGAAACAGTCAACTGAAATTAACCGGTTTGCACTAACACCACACCTGAACTTTTAAGTTAATAAGTCCTGAAATTTGGTAGTCAACCAACTGCCAACTAGCTTAACTTCAGTTATATTTACTTGTTTATTTTCATTAGTTCTGCACAACATTTCACACTTTTAGGAAACGTGTACCTTCGCATTTGAACATCCAGTTGCTTGTGTAGAATGACCTCTCATCAAGAAGAGCCGATGGACCAAGCTGAAGATGTCTTTCCAGTAGCCATCCCTATAGACAACCCTCCGGAGAGGACATCCACAACTTTGAATCAGCGGGCATTTAACCAACTGCGCGTCCAGTTTGGCATTGATGATGCCGACATCTTATTTCCGGGGCCAAATGACACTGCTGACAATCCTCCCTACGGCTTTGTTGCAGTCAATCGCCAAATGTGCTTAAGTGGGGCGATTCCTCCTTTTAACGACTTTCTCCAACAGTTCCTGCTTCGGTTGTCTATCTCTCCATTCCAATTACACCCCAATGGCTACGCCATTCTGATGGGGTTATGTGTTCTATCCAGGAGAGTTTTGGATCGGTTACCAAGCTTCGAGGAGATCTGCTATTTTTGCTCATTCACGAAAACTAAAGACCATCCCTCCATTGTGGTTGTAAGAAGCGCTCGAAATCGCAAACTTATTACTGATCTCTCCGAAAGCGCTCACGGATTTTTGAATCAGTTTTTCTTCGTTCGCTGCCCTCCAGGGTTTTATGCCATCTGGAGAGTGGGAAGTAAGATTTCCTGTCTCTACTTTTTCCGTTTTGAAACTTTCTCGAGATCTGAACTCTCAGCTGCTAATTTCATTCTTTTCCTGTTTTTAGCACTTCCTCTCCCTACTAGAGATCCGATTCATAAACAAGTTTTCGAGAGGTTGAGTGCCGTGGCTGCGGAAGAAAGGAGCATAAAATTTCTGCTGAATGATGAATTTTTACACCAATACGGGCTTCTACATGCTTCTCGTTCTACGCATGCTCACGAAGTTCCAACAGAAATTCCTGATTCCCCGACGAAAACTCCTGACGCCCCGGTTACTGTCGAACAACTCGCATCAAAAGAGTCTAATATTGAAGCTTCATTGGTGAAGTGTTCCACTTCTACCGACATTATGGGGTCATCCAGTAAGACGGTGCTTGCCCCGATCGAGGAAGAAGAAGAACCTTCACAGCCTCTCGGGGGATTAGCTGATGCAGGAATTGAGAAAACAAGTCCCACCAAGCATGGTGGTGACGATGTTTATGAGGGGTTGAGCGACATAATAGTGACTTCGCAGGAGCTTTTTAGAGATGACGTATCTAAAACTATCTCTCCTGTAATTGAGGCGACGTCTCTTCTTCGACAAACGCCAACACAAACATCAACTCCTCATACCCAAGCTATCATCACCTCTACACCAAAGAGTGGTTTGTAGCTTAATGCGTGTAGCTTGCACATCACACAACACTTAGGATTTTTTGGCATTTGTTCACATTTAACTTCTTTTCTCTGGAAGTTTTTAAGACTTGTTATTTTTGCCTTTCAGATTCCTCTATGGGGCGCAGCGGCAGCGGTTCTTATTACAAAGACTTTCGACGCTATGGAGGGCGTGGCAGCTATGATTACAAGCAATACTATACCGATTCCAGAGAGACCAATGAGCAGAGAGCTGCGCGAAAAGCTGAAGAGAGGAGAAAGTATGAAGAACGCCACGAGGGAGCAGGCATGCGATACGAATCCTTCCCAAGGGGTGATGATTCCCATAAACGTAAAACGCATGATGATAGGGGGAAGAGCCATATTGAGGATTCGAGAAAGCGGACCAAACTTGGCGAGGAACACGCGCCTGTGACATCTGAGAGACTTGGCGCCTCAGTTTCTACTGACATCCCTTCCAAATCTCCTGCTCTTGAAGGAAGTGCCATTCAAACACTCCTCAACAGGCCTTCATACCATGTTGAAAGGGGCCCCCCGACTTTGCAGAGCCGATTCCCGAATTGGTGTTTGAGGGGGGTACGCTTCGACCTTGATTTGGTCCCCATCGACAAAGAAGCCATGTACAGAAATCTCGATGCTGTCAGGCTTGATATTGACAGAATGTCTGGATGGCAAAAGCTTGTTGATGAACTTCAAAGAGTTAATCGGGCTAACATCGAAGCAATGCTGACCATGGAAAATGATAAATCAGAGTGGCAGAAGATTCTTGATCAACACAACGTTGAGATGAAGGAGATAGCCGAATACAATGAAAAACTCGAAGCCGAAGTAAAGCAGCTCAAAGATGATCTTGCCTCTTCTACTAATACTTACACCCAAAGAGAAGAGGTATTGCAAAAACAAGTGCGAGATGCGCACGCCAGCCAGAGGGACGCCGAAGCTAAAGCTGAGAGGCTAGAGCAAGCTGTAGAGAACCACCGCACTGATGTCACCCAGTTGCAGAATAAACTGAGCGCCCGGGACATGGAGATTGAAGCGCTAAAAGCCCAACTTGCTCAGACCGAAAAAGATCGAGATGAGGCCATGGCTGGTAAGATTGCAGCCGAAGAAACTGTTCAGGCCATGGCTTTTATTTTGTTTACATTTCAACTCTGGTGAAGTGAAATTCCGAAGAGCGGTCACAACACTTCAACTCCTGGTGAAACGGGCCTCCGAAGAGGGCTTTTATTTTGTTTGCATTTCAACTCTGGTGAAGTGAAATCCCGAAGAGCGGTCATAACACTTCAACTCCTGGTGAAATGTGCCTCAGAGAGGGTTTTCATCGCCTGGAAGTTACTCTCTCATGGTTGGAGGGTCATGACTCCTCCAATCTTTTTTGTTGAGTAGAGAACTTTCTTTTTTTGTGGCGTATGACCCATTAGAGGTCTTTTATCCTCCGAAGAGTTGCGCCTCCGAAGAGGACTTGTGCTGCTGATGGTAGCTTTGGTTGTTCCTTTGTTCACTTGCTTATGCCTTTTCAGCGATCCCCTCCTTTTTTTTTTTTTTTTCTTTTCAAGTTTTCATCCCCCTCTTCTCGCAAGTGGCTTGTTTAATCCAAGGAAATGTACTTCATTGCCAGGCAAGTTCGTGAGAACGGGCACTAGCTTCCTAATTGGATGTCTGTTTGCTCAAACAATCTCAATTTATCGGCAAGGGCTCGTTTCTATCGAAATCATTAGCCGTTCAATTGAAGTATTTCCTATCTAGGATTTGAATTCGGGGTCTTTGAGACTTGAAATTTGTTTGTTGAATGATGGTGAGAATCGCTCGGTCTTATTATGCGCAAGTTTCATTTCCATTGTCTGCAAAAATTTAAATTGACATTTCAGCAATACATTTTATGTATTTTTATATCGAAAACAAAGCAAACATATAATGATAATAAGGAACACAAGATTTATAGTGGTTCGGCCATGAAATTGGGCCTACATCCACTTTATATTCTTTCATTATTTACTTGCATCAGTTTCACAATTGCTTTCAATTACAAGAATCATACATTCATAATTCTTTTTACAATGTTTCAACAAAATTTTCAAGTAAAGTATGGACGCAAGTGGTTGCTGTTCCATGCCCTTGGAATTTGATCTCCATCAACAGTGGTGAGCTTGAATGTGCCGTCGAGAAGCTTCTGACCTATTACATATGGTCCTTCCCAATTTGGTCCAAACACACCTGTCGCGGTCATAATTCTTTTCAGGACTAGATCTCCAATTTCAAAGCTGCGTTGACGAACTTTGGAATTGAAATGTCTGGCTATCCTTTGCTGATGAGCTGCAACTCTGAGGTTAGCTTCATCTCTTTTTTCATCAAGGAGATCCAGCGCTTCAAGTTGCAGCTTTTCATTTTCTGCTTGATTGAAATGGATTCTTCTGTGTGAAGGGACCTCTGTTTCAACCGGGATCATTGCTTCCGATCCGTATGCTAACGAAAAAGGAGTATGCCCAGTTGCAGTTTTGTGAGTAGTTCTGTATGCCCATAGTGCAAGTGGTAGTTTATCGACCCAACCACCTTTTGTTCTTTCGAGTTGCTTTTTGATGGTTGATTTGATGATCTTGTTCACTGCTTCCACTTGCCCGTTTGCCTGCGGATGAGCTACTGCCGAAAAGCTTTTCTGGATTTTGAATCGTTTGCAAAAATCCTGGAATTCCTCACTTTCAAACTGAGTACCATTGTCTGTGATTATTTTCTGAGGCACACCGTATCTGCAAATGATATTCTTGGTCACAAAGCTTATCATTTTCTTAGAAGTGATAGTAGCCAATGGTTCAGCTTCAGCCCACTTAGTAAAATAATCAACTGCAACAATAGCATATTTAATCCCTGATTTAGCAGTTGGTAGCGGCCCAATGAGATCCATTCCCCAAATTGCAAATGGCCATGGACTGACCATCTGTGTGAGTTCGGTAGAAGGTGCTCTAGGAATTTTGGCATATCTTTGGCACTTGTCACATTTTCGGGAGTAATCTGCGGCATCCCGATTAATTTCTGGCCAAAAATATCCGTATCGGAGAATTTTCTTTGCTAGTGTTTGACCACCTGAATGATCACCGCATTCTCCTCCATGCACTTCAGCTAGGATTGTTTTGGACTCTTCCCGGGATACACATCGAAGCAATGGCATTGAGAATCCTCGTCTGTACAATCGGCCATCCTGAATTACATAGCGAGAGGCCTTCCTTAGAAGCTTTCGTCTTTCTATCGAGTTTTCTGGCAGAGAACCCCTGAGTAGGTAATCCAGTATTGGAGTCATCCATGACTCTTGTTCTTGAGATACATTCATAATCCAGTCTATATCCATCTCGTCTATACTTGGCGCTGAAAGGACTTCAACAGGGACCAATCCCAATAGTTGAGCTTCACCAGAACTTGAATACTTTGCGAGGGAATCTGCCTTCATATTCTCTTCACGAGGAATGTGGCTTATTGAATAGTGATCGAGTTCATATAGGAGTTCCCAAGCCTTTAACAAGTAGGAAGGCAGATTTCCACCTTTTGCTTGAAATTCCTTCTTGACTTGGCATACGATAAGCTGAGAATCACTGAAAATTTGTAATGCTCGAATGTTTAGCTCTTTAGCGATTTTCAGACCTGCAATAAGAGCTTCATATTCCGCTTCATTGTTTGTTGAAGGAAATTCCAGTCTTAGTGCATAACATAATGATCGACCTTCAGGAGTTTCAAGTACCACTCCGGCTCCAGAACAGTAGTCATTTCTTGCGCCATCAACATACATCTTCCACTGGATTGGAGAATCATTGATCGCTTTTTCCTCGCCATTATCTTTCTCTGTGAATTCTGCAATGAAATCAGCTAAAGCTTGTCCGTTGATTGCTTTTCGGGGGTGATAGGTGATGTCATATTGACTAAGTTCAATGTTCCATTTTAGAAGACGACCCGAAGTTTCAGGGCGAAATAGGACTTGCTTTAGAGGCTGATCAGTGAGTACTTTGATAGGATGAGCTTGGAAATATTGCCTCAGTTTCCTCGATGCAACTAGTAGGCAATAGGCGAGTTTTTCCAACTTGGAGTAATTCAGCTCTGCCCCAGTGAGCCTTTTGCTGATATAGTAAACTGGATGTTGAATCCTTTTGTCTTCCCGTATCAGTGCTGCACTTAGAGCATGAGATGATACTGCCAAGTATATAAGAAGATCCTCGCCATCGCCTGGCCTAGAAAGTATCGGAGGCGTTTCCATATGACGGATCAACTCTTCAAAAGCTTTTTGGCATTCGGGAGTCCATTCAAAGTTCTTCTTTCCTTTTTTCAGGGCATCGAAGAACGGGATGCATTTATCAGTAGCTTTGGAAATGAACCGATTCAAAGCGGCGACCTTTCCGTTGAGACTATGCAATTCCTTCTTCGTTCTAGGGGCTTTAACTTCTTTTAAGGCGGTAATTTGAGCTGGGCTAGCCTCTATGCCCCTAGCACTGACAATAAAACCTAAGAACTTTCCGGATTCGACCCCAAATGTACATTTCAGAGGGTTAAGTTTCATTCTGTATTTCCGGAGGACTGCGAACATTTCTGCTAAGTGTTCAATGTGATCCACTGCTTTCCTGGACTTCACTAACATGTCGTCGACGTAGACTTCCATAGTTTTGCCCAATTGCGGTTTGAACATAGCATTAACAAGTCTTTGGTAGGTTGCCCCTGCGTTTTTCAATCCGAAGGGCATAACTCTGTAGCAATAAAGTCCAACATCTGTGATAAAGCTTGTATCCTCTTGATCCGGCTCATGCATCATGATTTGGTTATAACCGGAGTAGGCATCCATGAAGGATAACAATTCATGTCCCGCAGTTCCATCTACCAGTTGATCGATCCTGGGTAATGGGAAGCAATCTTTGGGGCAAGCCTTGTTTAGATCAGAAAAGTCGATGCATACTCTCCATTTCCCATTAGCTTTCTTGACCAGCACAGGATTTGAAACCCAATTCGGATACGTAGATTCTTTGATGAAGTTATTTTCCATGAGTCGATCAACTTCTTCTTTTAATGCTGCTGACCTTTCTGGACCTTGGGTTCTTCTTTTCTGTTTAACTGGCGTAAACTTTGGGTCAATATTCAGAGCGTGTACTGCAACTTCTGGGGATATCCCACACATATCGGCATGAGTCCAAGCAAAGACATCCAGATTTGCTTTCAGGAAAGATATCAAGACATTCTGAATTGACACATTAAGCTGCGAACCCACATTCAACACCTTATTTGGGTCCTTCGGGTCAACAGGTACCGGAATTGTCGTTTCGACCGGTACTACTCTATTCTCCCCTGTACTGGCTTTTCTGGGATCCATTTCTTTCCGTGCCCCGCTGTGCTCGCCAGTGCAGGGTCCGCTCTGTAATTGCTACAAAGCTGGTTCCTTGATGCGGACTGAAGTTGCCGCATCCTTTCCCATTTCTCTTTTTCTTGACTCTCGCAGCTCTGTCCAATAACATTCTCGCGCAGCATTTTGATCCCCTTTTATAACTCCTACTCCATTGTCAGTAGGGAATTTAATAGTGAGGCACCACGGGGCTAGGATAGCTTTGAATGCTGCGAGTGTTGGACGGCCAAGAAAAGCATTATAGGCAGAAAACTCATCGACAATCACAAATGTTTGCTTTCGGACCACTTTCCTTTCTCCTTCCCCAAGTTCTACAAACAAATCGATGGTTCCTACTGGTTGCTTTGGCTCCCCTGTGAAGCCCACGATTTTCTGTGATGAGGCTTGCACATCGATCATAGGGATTTTCATCTGGTCAAATGTCTTTTTGAAGAGGATATTACATGATGCTCCGCAGTCAATGAGGACTCTTCTGACAATGGCTGGTCCAATACCAGCCGAGATGACCAAGGGATCTAAAGTAGGAGCTTCAATACCTGTAGAATCTCTGGCTCTGAAAATAATATCATCACTGAAAGTTTTTTGTTGTTTAAGGGGCGTAGTGTCTTCTAGAACAAAGACGTTTTCTTCGGCTGGAGCATATTTCAAAGCCCGGGAATATCTCTCCATCTCACCCCAACTCTTGCCAGCTGGGTGAGGTCCTCCGGAAATGACATTGATAACGGGCCTTCCAGATTCATGCCCCGTAGCTTTCTCACCTGCCCCGGGCTGATGAACAGGGGCCCGCTGCCCCTGACTCGACGATGCAGGATTGTTGCTATTCTTTTTTACGAACTGCTGCAACTTGTTTTCTCTTAGCAACTCTTCAATCAGATTTTTCAGCTGGCGGCATTCATCAGTTTCATGACCTGGTTGATTGTGGAAGCGGCAGAATTTCCCACTTTGTATGGCTTTTCTCCCAGTTCTCAACGGGATAGGTTTAGGGAAATCGATGGAATCTTTAGCGGCGAGGTAGATGTGCTCCGGTGTATGTGATAATGGAGTATATTCTGATGGCTTGAAGGATCGGGGCTTCTTCAGATTACCCTGTTTCTTCCCATTACTATTCTCCCTTTTTTCCCCCACCGATTCATTCTTGCGTGGAGCGACAGTGTTGTCTTCTGCTTTTTCTAACACTGTCTTTACTGGTAAAGGACGGCTTTCCAAGCGAATGAACTCGTCTGCTTTTTTGTAGAACTTTTCGAGAGAGGTTGGCTCCTTCATATTTAACCATTTCCCAAATTCGCTTGACTTATCGATAGCCCTCATCAGATAAGTCAATATCATTCGTGGTTCAGCATTGTCCACCTCAGCTAGTGCTATATTGAAGCGGTTCAAGAAGGATCTGATAGATTCACCAGGATTCTGCTCTAAACTCGATAGTGACATAATATCCTTGGCCTTCGAAGCATATAGTCTAAACTGCTCCTTGAATTTTCTGGTCAAGTCTGAAAACTGATCGATAGATCGGACTGGTAACTTGGTGAACCACAATAAAGCCACGCCTTCCAGGTATACGGGGAAATATCGGCACTTTATTTCGTCGGAGGCCCTGGCACCTGTCATGTGCCAGTCATATTTATACAGGAACTCATTCGGATCACTCGTCCCTTTGTAAGCTGGAATAGTCGGAGGGACAAACTTCCTTGGAAATTCCGCCTTCAAGATTTTTTCAGTAAACGGAGTTTTACTTGGAGCGAAACCCCATTCCTTCTCATCTTCAATCCTTTGCATACTTTCTTTCATGATCTGCCGGACCATTCCAGAAAGATATTCCTCATCATGTCGAGTTCTAGATCCGCCGGCGTCAGGTACTGCCTGCTCAAAGGGACTAGTAGGCCTTTCAGGAGCATTCCTTTCATTAACATCATGAATGTTGCCAGCATAGTTCCTTTCATTACCAGCCGGTTCATTGTTTGCCCCAAGTAAGTCGTTCAACTTATTCAGAATCAGAGCATTCTGGGCACTTTGAGCCTCTAGTTGTGCATTTTGGGCGTTTATCTGCTGGTTTAGCCCTAGAATCACAGCATCCAATTCCGCTTTTGTAACTCCAACAGACGGAGTGGGTAGATTAGGCACAGGGGAAGCGGAGGTTCCCTCTTGAATGTTCCCAGATCTGATAGATCTGCTTTTCCTTCCAGGAGCCATAATCTCAGATATACTTCTGGTTTTTAAGGAAATTCTTTCTTCAAATCTCTGCGAAGCAATGATGACAGCTGTCCTGAGTTCAATTCTCAGTGAAAGCACCAAAAATGTTAACGCTAAAAAATAAACGCTAACACCCCGGTGTATAGATGGAAATTGTGAAAGCACCACCCGTTGGTACGGGAATAAAGTATATGCAAAGAAATCACAGGAAAGCTATAAAAGACACAGTATTTATAGTGGTTCGGCTTAGGATCAAGCCTACGTCCACTTTAAAGCTCTTTATTGCTGATTTAGTTACAATTCTTTACAATCAACTCCGATTACAACACACTTAGACAAATATCTCAAACCCCGATGTAGAAGAATCCTTCGAATGCATGATGAATGAGTTATTTTTCTTCTTGAGATTTGTCGAAATGTCTTTGGTGATTGGAGTGATAGAAGTGTTGCTTGAATGTTGCTTGAAGTCGAGACAATAGCAGAGTAATGGCGCCTAGGAAGTCAGTCCCCCCAAAAGTCCTCTAAATGTTGAATATGGCCATGTATTTATAGGCAAAATGTTAGGCTGAAACTGTCAAGTCATGAGTCGTGACCGACTCATGATGAGTCGTGACCGACTCATGATGAGTCGTGAGTCATCTACGAGTCACCCCTTTGCAGCATGACTCTGAACTTGCCTCTGAGTCTTGTGTCGTGCGTCGACTTATCTTTTGAGTCGTAAACCTCCCTGAGTCGTGCCATCCTTAACTCATAGAATCTCCTTAACTCGCCAGGTTCCTTAGGTCGTAGGTTTCTTGAGTCGTTAGCCTGTTGAGTCGTGGACTTTTCCTGAGTCGTAGCTCCAATGAGTCGGTAAGACCTTAAGTGGATGAGTCGTGATCAGATGAGTCGGTCTTTGATGAGTCGGAGCCAGGTCAAATGAGTCGGTACTTTCCCTAAGTCGTCCTTTCAATGAGTCGCTAATGCTTTAACTTATTAGGCTCCTTAAGTCGTGAGTCGCTGAGTTTAGAAACTCCCATGAGTCGCATAATAGTTGAGTCGGGGATTCTTTGAGTCGGTCCTTGATGAGTCGGTGAGTCCCTTAAGTCGCGCAGTTGGGTCATTGAGTCGTACACGAGTTGACTGTTAGCTTATACACTTGAACCGCCAACGACTTATGGTAAGTCGTAAGCCTTCTGAGTCGCTAACTGCTTTGTCTGATGAGTCGGCTCAAGCTTCAGCAGGGTTAACATTTGCCCCTCGAAGCACACGCCTAAGTCGTAGGTCGCGTGCTTCGACTTATCTTAACTCGCGCATGTCGACTCATCTTCCACTACTCCGAGGTATAAATGGCTTAAGTCGTTTTCTTCTCACTACTTCTTTTACCATTTTCGTGAGTCGTGTTCCGCCATTAACACATCTCCAAGCTCCCAAAAGCAATTTCAACTCAAATCTCCTCCGATCATCTCTGAATTCATACCACGTAAGCAATTTCGCCTCCTTTCTGATTGTCGATCACTATTAACCTGTGCGCTCCGTCTTTATCTTCAATCCACCCTTCTGAGCTTTGCGAGTTTGATCGTCTTAATCATTGATGGGTTGAGGATTGTTTGATCCAACGATTTGTGATCCGAGGCGATCTACTGATGCCATGAAATTGGGGTTGTAGGTTGAGAGTTTCTTGGTTTAATGGGTTAGATGTTGGAAGATCAACGGGTTAGGGGTTAGGAGCGAGATGGTTTATGGGTTAGAAGGCCACCTGATTAGGAGTTAGGTGATTAGTTGGTCAGATTGATTCGAATATCGCCATAGGTTTGACTCGACTCAATCATGCCTCACGACCTAAACCCTTGAGTTGTGGCCGAGATAAGACCCTTGAGTCGTAGCCGGGACAAAACTCTTGAGTCGTGGCCGAGACGAAACCATTGAACCTGAGCTTTTTTAACATACTCCACGGCCTAAGCCCTGAGTCGTTGCCGAGACAAAACTTGGAGAAAATCTCCTTATTTCCATGACTCATGACTTAGGACACTGCCAACTCAGAACCTTTGAACCGTTGATGGGTTATGACTTGTGTGAAC
This sequence comes from Allium cepa, assembly GCA_030765085.1. NCBI lineage: Eukaryota > Viridiplantae > Streptophyta > Magnoliopsida > Asparagales > Amaryllidaceae > Allium > Allium cepa. The sequence continues at coordinate 857,831,654 of CM060943.1, forward strand.
TCTGTTTGAACACTGGACCATTGCATTAACTTTGAACTGTTGAATTTTATTGCGTTCATTGACGGGTTACCTTGACTTGCAGGCTAACAATCTGTCCAACACAATATTTACAGAAAATTGGGACGAATATACTGCCATTGACTGCCCACATCAAATGACAGATTAGCTTATAGCAGATAATCAATTTAAACAAAATTATGTGAGAGAAGTGCTCTAAATCAACAAATCCAAGTAGAATGCTAATGCAATATTGAAATAGTCAACTGAAATTAACCGGTTTGCACTAACACCACACCTGAACTTTTAAGTTAATAAGTCCTGAAATTTGGTAGTCAACCAACTGCCAACTAGCTTAACTTCAGTTATATTTACTTGTTTATTTTCATTAGTTCTGCACAACATTTCACACTTTTAGGAAACGTGTACCTTCGCATTTGAACATCCAGTTGCTTGTGTAGAATGACCTCTCATCAAGAAGAGCCGATGGACCAAGCTGAAGATGTCTTTCCAGTAGCCATCCCTATAGACAACCCTCCGGAGAGGACATCCACAACTTTGAATCAGCGGGCATTTAACCAACTGCGCGTCCAGTTTGGCATTGATGATGCCGACATCTTATTTCCGGGGCCAAATGACACTGCTGACAATCCTCCCTACGGCTTTGTTGCAGTCAATCGCCAAATGTGCTTAAGTGGGGCGATTCCTCCTTTTAACGACTTTCTCCAACAGTTCCTGCTTCGGTTGTCTATCTCTCCATTCCAATTACACCCCAATGGCTACGCCATTCTGATGGGGTTATGTGTTCTATCCAGGAGAGTTTTGGATCGGTTACCAAGCTTCGAGGAGATCTGCTATTTTTGCTCATTCACGAAAACTAAAGACCATCCCTCCATTGTGGTTGTAAGAAGCGCTCGAAATCGCAAACTTATTACTGATCTCTCCGAAAGCGCTCACGGATTTTTGAATCAGTTTTTCTTCGTTCGCTGCCCTCCAGGGTTTTATGCCATCTGGAGAGTGGGAAGTAAGATTTCCTGTCTCTACTTTTTCCGTTTTGAAACTTTCTCGAGATCTGAACTCTCAGCTGCTAATTTCATTCTTTTCCTGTTTTTAGCACTTCCTCTCCCTACTAGAGATCCGATTCATAAACAAGTTTTCGAGAGGTTGAGTGCCGTGGCTGCGGAAGAAAGGAGCATAAAATTTCTGCTGAATGATGAATTTTTACACCAATACGGGCTTCTACATGCTTCTCGTTCTACGCATGCTCACGAAGTTCCAACAGAAATTCCTGATTCCCCGACGAAAACTCCTGACGCCCCGGTTACTGTCGAACAACTCGCATCAAAAGAGTCTAATATTGAAGCTTCATTGGTGAAGTGTTCCACTTCTACCGACATTATGGGGTCATCCAGTAAGACGGTGCTTGCCCCGATCGAGGAAGAAGAAGAACCTTCACAGCCTCTCGGGGGATTAGCTGATGCAGGAATTGAGAAAACAAGTCCCACCAAGCATGGTGGTGACGATGTTTATGAGGGGTTGAGCGACATAATAGTGACTTCGCAGGAGCTTTTTAGAGATGACGTATCTAAAACTATCTCTCCTGTAATTGAGGCGACGTCTCTTCTTCGACAAACGCCAACACAAACATCAACTCCTCATACCCAAGCTATCATCACCTCTACACCAAAGAGTGGTTTGTAGCTTAATGCGTGTAGCTTGCACATCACACAACACTTAGGATTTTTTGGCATTTGTTCACATTTAACTTCTTTTCTCTGGAAGTTTTTAAGACTTGTTATTTTTGCCTTTCAGATTCCTCTATAGGGCGCAGCGGCAGCGGTTCTTATTACAAAGACTTTCGACGCTATGGAGGGCGTGGCAGCTATGATTACAAGCAATACTATACCGATTCCAGAGAGACCAATGAGCAGAGAGCTGCGCGAAAAGCTGAAGAGAGGAGAAAGTATGAAGAACGCCACGAGGGAGCAGGCATGCGATACGAATCCTTCCCAAGGGGTGATGATTCCCATAAACGTAAAACGCATGATGATAGGGGGAAGAGCCATATTGAGGATTCGAGAAAGCGGACCAAACTTGGCGAGGAACACGCGCCTGTGACATCTGAGAGACTTGGCGCCTCAGTTTCTACTGACATCCCTTCCAAATCTCCTGCTCTTGAAGGAAGTGCCATTCAAACACTCCTCAACAGGCCTTCATACCATGTTGAAAGGGGCCCCCCGACTTTGCAGAGCCGATTCCCGAATTGGTGTTTGAGGGGGGTACGCTTCGACCTTGATTTGGTCCCCATCGACAAAGAAGCCATGTACAGAAATCTCGATGCTGTCAGGCTTGATATTGACAGAATGTCTGGATGGCAAAAGCTTGTTGATGAACTTCAAAGAGTTAATCGGGCTAACATCGAAGCAATGCTGACCATGGAAAATGATAAATCAGAGTGGCAGAAGATTCTTGATCAACACAACGTTGAGATGAAGGAGATAGCCGAATACAATGAAAAACTCGAAGCCGAAGTAAAGCAGCTCAAAGATGATCTTGCCTCTTCTACTAATACTTACACCCAAAGAGAAGAGGTATTGCAAAAACAAGTGCGAGATGCGCACGCCAGCCAGAGGGACGCCGAAGCTAAAGCTGAGAGGCTAGAGCAAGCTGTAGAGAACCACCGCACTGATGTCACCCAGTTGCAGAATAAACTGAGCGCCCGGGACATGGAGATTGAAGCGCTAAAAGCCCAACTTGCTCAGACCGAAAAAGATCGAGATGAGGCCATGGCTGGTAAGATTGCAGCCGAAGAAACTGTTCAGACCATGGAAACCGACATCAATTCGACTTTATTCGATTTTTATGTACACTGTGTCTTGGGACGCGGCAGCCTCTCTTTTCTTGGTCCTAAATATGAAATCACCCTGGCCGAGGTGTGGGAAGCTGCTCTTAGCATGTTTAAAGACGCCGGGTATAGCGATGAAGATTTTGAGGCGCGCTACCTGGATGAGGAAGCTCGCGCTGCTCTTGCGAAGGGGCAAGAACAACTTGCCAGGATGAGAGCTGGAATGGCGGAAGAGGAACATTCTGGAAAGGAATTACCACTTACTCCCTCTGTCCAACCTCCAGTTTCTCCCGTGGTTGACATCACGGGTTCTAGCTCCTACACTCCGCCTGCGACTAAGATAGTAACTGAAACTACAAGTGCACAAGGCGGGGATGAAGGCGGTGAAAGCAACGAAGCGCAGCGATATGAAATCAGCATCAGAGATCCAACTGCCCCAGGTAAACTTGACACCGGACCAGTCCAAGTGGTGAACTGCTCGTTTGCTCCTTGTGAACTTGACGATCTTCTTGATTATTTTTCGAATTTCAATGAATTCCCGACTTTTGATTATTCTTCAAATGTCAATGAATTCCCGACTTTCGACGAGCCGTCATCCCCTCTCTTTTCGAAAGATACTGATATTTTAAGTTTTTTCTCCTTTATAGTGAAAGCACCGAGCCAAACTCAAGCTTCTTCTCCCCCGGTTATCCTTCCTTCATCTCTTCAAGTGGCGCCTCCTTCTGCCTCGCAACCTGGATCACAGGAGGAACAAATAGAGGCTCTTCACGGCTTGGATGATCCCATCGCTTCGCAAGAGCAGAAAGATGAGAGACCTGAGGGAGGTGACATTTCTCCGGAACGGACTCCTTCTGACGACATTGTTCTATCAAAACTTGTCACTCCGGGGAGTGAGTCTTCCTCACAAAGGAGAGAGAAGCGTGGGACATCAAAGAGGAGGGGGAAGAAAATCACCGCCACTAAAGAGGAGCCGGAAGTTGAACCGGTTACACCTGCCTCTCCTACTTCCCTTATAACCACTGGCCGACCTGAAAAGCTGGTTATTCGACCGAGTAAAGGGTCCAAAGGAGGGAAGAAGAAGTGAAGATTTTAGCTTCTTTTTTTTTTTTTTGTATGAACTGGCCGAGAGTTGTGCGGGTACCGGCCCCCGCTTTTATTTTGAAACCTGTATCTGCATTATAGTTGAATAAAATGATTCTTCGTTTGTACAAATTTCTGTTTGAATTTGAGAATGCATTTACTATTTATTTTTGCACAAGTTTGTTTATATAGTGTTGCAGCGGGCTTATGGTATGTTGCTTGAGTATTACTCTACTGATGCATCTATACTACTATACCATGCTGCCCCCATACCTTAAGCTTGCTGCAATATTTTACACTTCGAGGGGACTTGCACTCTTATTTGCTAAAGAATAATTATTTTATTCTTTAAAGAAAATTTTTATAGAGTACAACTCCCTTCGTATAAGTTTTTACGCTTTGTCGTTCGAAGAAATCACTTTTTTCTTTTGCTTACGTGCATATTTCACCAAGTGAATTCCTCTATGTGGTAAAGCGGACCTCTGAAGGGTACTTTAACTTCTTTTCTTTTTACGATCATTTCCCATAGTAGGCAAATTACTTTTCCTTTGAAAGTTAAAGTACGCTTTTGATGAGGATTTTTTTTATATATAGAAAGTTGTACCTCTGAGGAGGGATTTTTTCACGTTTCAACACTTGGAAGTTTTATTTCAATCTCGGTGAAACGTGTACCTCCAAAGAGTTATGCCTTAGAAATCCTTTTCACGTTTCAACACTTGGAAGTTTTATTTCAATCTCGGTGAAACGTGGGTTTCCGAAGAGGTCTTTCTTCTTAATTGTGTCCCCGGGAGGGGGTTGTACCTCTAAGGAGGGATTTTCTACGTTTCAACACTTGGAAGTTTTATTTCAATCTCGGTGAAACGTGGGTTTCCGAAGAGGTCTTTCTTCTTAATTGTGTCCCCGGGAGGGGGTTGTACCTCTAAGGAGGGATTTTCTACGTTTCAACACTTGGAAGTTTTATTTCAATCTCGGTGAAACGTGTACCCCCAAAGAGTTGTGCCTTCGAAGAAAGCCTTTTCACGTTTCAACACTTGGAAGTTTTATTTCAATCTCGGTGAAACGTGTGCTTTCAAGAAGATCTTTGTTTTTGCATTTCAACTTTGGTGAAGTGAAATTCCGAAGAGCGGTTGTTACACTTCAACTCCTGGCGAAATGTGCCTCCGAAGAGGGCTTTTATTTTGTTTACATTTCAACTCTGGTGAAGTGAAATTCCGAAGAGCGGTCACAACACTTCAACTCCTGGTGAAACGGGCCTCCGAAGAGGGCTTTTATTTTGTTTGCATTTCAACTCTGGTGAAGTGAAATCCCGAAGAGCGGTCATAACACTTCAACTCCTGGTGAAATGTGCCTCAGAGAGGGTTTTCATCGCCTGGAAGTTACTCTCTCATGGTTGGAGGGTCATGACTCCTCCAATCTTTTTTGTTGAGTAGAGAACTTTCTTTTTTTGTGGCGTATGACCCATTAGAGGTCTTTTATCCTCCGAAGAGTTGCGCCTCCGAAGAGGACTTGTGCTGCTGATGGTAGCTTTGGTTGTTCCTTTGTTCACTTGCTTATGCCTTTTCAGCGATCCCCTCCTTTTTTTTTTTTTTCTTTTCAAGTTTTCATCCCCCTCTTCTCGCAAGTGGCTTGTTTAATCCAAGGAAATGTACTTCATTGCCAGGCAAGTTCGTGAGAACGGGCACTAGCTTCCTAATTGGATGTTTGTTTGCTCAAACAATCTCAATTTATCGGCAAGGGCTCGTTTCTATCGAAATCATTAGCCGTTCAATTGAAGTATTTCCTATCTAGGATTTGAATTCGGGGTCTTTGAGACTTGAAATTTGTTTGTTGAATGATGGTGAGAATCGCTCGGTCTTATTATGCGCAAGTTTCATTTCCATTGTCTGCAAAAATTTAAATTGACATTTCAGCAATACATTTTATGTATTTTTATATCGAAAACAAAGCAAACATATAATGATAATAAGGAACACAAGATTTATAGTGGTTCGGCCATGAAATTGGGCCTACATCCACTTTATATTCTTTCATTATTTACTTGCATCAGTTTCACAATTGCTTTCAATTACAAGAATCATACATTCATAATTCTTTTTACAATGTTTCAACAAAATTTTCAAGTAAAGTATGGACGCAAGTGGTTGCTGTTCCATGCCCTTGGAATTTGATCTCCATCAACAGTGGTGAGCTTGAATGTGCCGTCGAGAAGCTTCTGACCTATTACATATGGTCCTTCCCAATTTGGTCCAAACACACCTGTCGCGGTCATAATTCTTTTCAGGACTAGATCTCCAATTTCAAAGCTGCGTTGACGAACTTTGGAATTGAAATGTCTGGCTATCCTTTGCTGATGAGCTGCAACTCTGAGGTTAGCTTCATCTCTTTTTTCATCAAGGAGATCCAGCGCTTCAAGTTGCAGCTTTTCATTTTCTGCTTGATTGAAATGGATTCTTCTGTGTGAAGGGACCTCTGTTTCAACCGGGATCATTGCTTCCGATCCGTATGCTAACGAAAAAGGAGTATGCCCAGTTGCAGTTTTGTGAGTAGTTCTGTATGCCCATAGTGCAAGTGGTAGTTTATCGACCCAACCACCTTTTGTTCTTTCGAGTTGCTTTTTGATGGTTGATTTGATGATCTTGTTCACTGCTTCCACTTGCCCGTTTGCCTGCGGATGAGCTACTGCCGAAAAGCTTTTCTGGATTTTGAATCGTTTGCAAAAATCCTGGAATTCCTCACTTTCAAACTGAGTACCATTGTCTGTGATTATTTTCTGAGGCACACCGTATCTGCAAATGATATTCTTGGTCACAAAGCTTATCATTTTCTTAGAAGTGATAGTAGCCAATGGTTCAGCTTCAGCCCACTTAGTAAAATAATCAACTGCAACAATAGCATATTTAATCCCTGATTTAGCAGTTGGTAGCGGCCCAATGAGATCCATTCCCCAAATTGCAAATGGCCATGGACTGACCATCTGTGTGAGTTCGGTAGAAGGTGCTCTAGGAATTTTGGCATATCTTTGGCACTTGTCACATTTTTGGGAGTAATCTGCGGCATCCCGATTAATTTCTGGCCAAAAATATCCGTATCGGAGAATTTTCTTTGCTAGTGTTTGACCACCTGAATGATCACCGCATTCTCCTCCATGCACTTCAGCTAGGATTGTTTTGGACTCTTCCCGGGATACACATCGAAGCAATGGCATTGAGAATCCTCGTCTGTACAATCGGCCATCCTGAATTACATAGCGAGAGGCCTTCCTTAGAAGCTTTCGTCTTTCTATCGAGTTTTCTGGCAGAGAACCCCTGAGTAGGTAATCCAGTATTGGAGTCATCCATGACTCTTGTTCTTGAGATACATTCATAATCCAGTCTATATCCATCTCGTCTATACTTGGCGCTGAAAGGACTTCTACAGGGACCAATCCCAATAGTTGAGCTTCACCAGAACTTGAATACTTTGCGAGGGAATCTGCCTTCATATTCTCTTCACGAGGAATGTGGCTTATTGAATAGTGATCGAGTTCATATAGGAGTTCCCAAGCCTTTAACAAGTAGGAAGGCAGATTTCCACCTTTTGCTTGAAATTCCTTCTTGACTTGGCATACGATAAGCTGAGAATCACTGAAAATTTGTAATGCTCGAATGTTTAGCTCTTTAGCGATTTTCAGACCTGCAATAAGAGCTTCATGTTCCGCTTCATTGTTTGTTGAAGGAAATTCCAGTCTTAGTGCATAACATAATGATCGACCTTCAGGAGTTTCAAGTACCACTCCGGCTCCAGAACAGTAGTCATTTCTTGCGCCATCAACATACATCTTCCACTGGATTGGAGAATCATTGATCGCTTTTTCCTCGCCATTATCTTTCTCTGTGAATTCTGCAATGAAATCAGCTAAAGCTTGTCCGTTGATTGCTTTTCGGGGGTGATAGGTGATGTCATATTGACTAAGTTCAATGTTCCATTTTAGAAGACGACCCGAAGTTTCAGGGCGAAATAGGACTTGCTTTAGAGGCTGATCAGTGAGTACTTTGATAGGATGAGCTTGGAAATATTGCCTCAGTTTCCTCGATGCAACTAGTAGGCAATAGGCGAGTTTTTCCAACTTGGAGTAATTCAGCTCTGCCCCAGTGAGCCTTTTGCTGATATAGTAAACTGGATGTTGAATCCTTTTGTCTTCCCGTATCAGTGCTGCACTTAGAGCATGAGATGATACTGCCAAGTATATAAGAAGATCCTCGCCATCGCCTGGCCTAGAAAGTATCGGAGGCGTTTCCATATGACGGATCAACTCTTCAAAAGCTTTTTGGCATTCGGGAGTCCATTCAAAGTTCTTCTTTCCTTTTTTCAGGGCATCGAAGAACGGGATGCATTTATCAGTAGCTTTGGAAATGAACCGATTCAAAGCGGCGACCTTTCCGTTGAGACTATGCAATTCCTTCTTCGTTCTAGGGGCTTTAACTTCTTTTAAGGCGGTAATTTGAGCTGGGCTAGCCTCTATGCCCCTAGCACTGACAATAAAACCTAAGAACTTTCCGGATTCGACCCCAAATGTACATTTCAGAGGGTTAAGTTTCATTCTGTATTTCCGGAGGACTGCGAACATTTCTGCTAAGTGTTCAATGTGATCCACTGCTTTCCTGGACTTCACTAACATGTCGTCGACGTAGACTTCCATAGTTTTGCCCAATTGCGGTTTGAACATAGCATTAACAAGTCTTTGGTAGGTTGCCCCTGCGTTTTTCAATCCGAAGGGCATAACTCTGTAGCAATAAAGTCCAACATCTGTGATAAAGCTTGTATCCTCTTGATCCGGCTCATGCATCATGATTTGGTTATAACCGGAGTAGGCATCCATGAAGGATAACAATTCATGTCCCGCAGTTCCATCTACCAGTTGATCGATCCTGGGTAATGGGAAGCAATCTTTGGGGCAAGCCTTGTTTAGATCAGAAAAGTCGATGCATACTCTCCATTTCCCATTAGCTTTCTTGACCAGCACAGGATTTGAAACCCAATTCGGATACGTAGATTCTTTGATGAAGTTATTTTCCATGAGTCGATCAACTTCTTCTTTTAATGCTGCTGACCTTTCTGGACCTTGGGTTCTTCTTTTCTGTTTAACTGGCGTAAACTTTGGGTCAATATTCAGAGCGTGTACTGCAACTTCTGGGGATATCCCACACATATCGGCATGAGTCCAAGCAAAGACATCCAGATTTGCTTTCAGGAAAGATATCAAGACATTCTGAATTGACACATTAAGCTGCGAACCCACATTCAACACCTTATTTGGGTCCTTCGGGTCAACAGGTACCGGAATTGTCGTTTCGACCGGTACTACTCTATTCTCCCCTGTACTGGCTTTTCTGGGATCCATTTCTTTCCGTGCCCCGCTGTGCTCGCCAGTGCAGGGTCCGCTCTGTAATTGCTACAAAGCTGGTTCCTTGATGCGGACTGAAGTTGCCGCATCCTTTCCCATTTCTCTTTTTCTTGACTCTCGCAGCTCTGTCCAATAACATTCTCGCGCAGCATTTTGATCCCCTTTTATAACTCCTACTCCATTGTCAGTAGGGAATTTAATAGTGAGGCACCACGGGGCTAGGATAGCTTTGAATGCTGCGAGTGTTGGACGGCCAAGAAAAGCATTATAGGCAGAAAACTCATCGACAATCACAAATGTTTGCTTTCGGACCACTTTCCTTTCTCCTTCCCCAAGTTCTACAAACAAATCGATGGTTCCTACTGGTTGCTTTGGCTCCCCTGTGAAGCCCACGATTTTCTGTGATGAGGCTTGCACATCGATCATAGGGATTTTCATCTGGTCAAATGTCTTTTTGAAGAGGATATTACATGATGCTCCGCAGTCAATGAGGACTCTTCTGACAATGGCTGGTCCAATACCAGCCGAGATGACCAAGGGATCTAAAGTAGGAGCTTCAATACCTGTAGAATCTCTGGCTCTGAAAATAATATCATCACTGAAAGTTTTTTGTTGTTTAAGGGGCGTAGTGTCTTCTAGAACAAAGACGTTTTCTTCGGCTGGAGCATATTTCAAAGCCCGGGAATATCTCTCCATCTCACCCCAACTCTTGCCAGCTGGGTGAGGTCCTCCGGAAATGACATTGATAACGGGCCTTCCAGATTCATGCCCCGTAGCTTTCTCACCTGCCCCGGGCTGATGAACAGGGGCCCGCTGCCCCTGACTCGACGATGCAGGATTGTTGCTATTCTTTTTTACGAACTGCTGCAACTTGTTTTCTCTTAGCAACTCTTCAATCAGATTTTTCAGCTGGCGGCATTCATCAGTTTCATGACCTGGTTGATTGTGGAAGCGGCAGAATTTCCCACTTTGTATGGCTTTTCTCCCAGTTCTCAACGGGATAGGTTTAGGGAAATCGATGGAATCTTTAGCGGCGAGGTAGATGTGCTCCGGTGTATGTGATAATGGAGTATATTCTGATGGCTTGAAGGATCGGGGCTTCTTCAGATTACCCTGTTTCTTCCCATTACTATTCTCCCTTTTTTCCCCCACCGATTCATTCTTGCGTGGAGCGACAGTGTTGTCTTCTGCTTTTTCTAACACTGTCTTTACTGGTAAAGGACGGCTTTCCAAGCGAATGAACTCGTCTGCTTTTTTGTAGAACTTTTCGAGAGAGGTTGGCTCCTTCATATTTAACCATTTCCCAAATTCGCTTGACTTATCGATAGCCCTCATCAGATAAGTCAATATCATTCGTGGTTCAGCATTGTCCACCTCAGCTAGTGCTATATTGAAGCGGTTCAAGAAGGATCTGATAGATTCACCAGGATTCTGCTCTAAACTCGATAGTGACATAATATCCTTGGCCTTCGAAGCATATAGTCTAAACTGCTCCTTGAATTTTCTGGTCAAGTCTGAAAACTGATCGATAGATCGGACTGGTAACTTGGTGAACCACAATAAAGCCACGCCTTCCAGGTATACGGGGAAATATCGGCACTTTATTTCGTCGGAGGCCCTGGCACCTGTCATGTGCCAGTCATATTTATACAGGAACTCATTCGGATCACTCGTCCCTTTGTAAGCTGGAATAGTCGGAGGGACAAACTTCCTTGGAAATTCCGCCTTCAAGATTTTTTCAGTAAACGGAGTTTTACTTGGAGCGAAACCCCATTCCTTCTCATCTTCAATCCTTTGCATACTTTCTTTCATGATCTGCCGGACCATTCCAGAAAGATATTCCTCATCATGTCGAGTTCTAGATCCGCCGGCGTCAGGTACTGCCTGCTCAAAGGGACTAGTAGGCCTTTCAGGAGCATTCCTTTCATTAACATCATGAATGTTGCCAGCATAGTTCCTTTCATTACCAGCCGGTTCATTGTTTGCCCCAAGTAAGTCGTTCAACTTATTCAGAATCAGAGCATTCTGGGCACTTTGAGCCTCTAGTTGTGCATTTTGGGCGTTTATCTGCTGGTTTAGCCCTAGAATCACAGCATCCAATTCCGCTTTTGTAACTCCAACAGACGGAGTGGGTAGATTAGGCACAGGGGAAGCGGAGGTTCCCTCTTGAATGTTCCCAGATCTGATAGATCTGCTTTTCCTTCCAGGAGCCATAATCTCAGATATACTTCTGGTTTTTAAGGAAATTCTTTCTTCAAATCTCTGCGAAGCAATGATGACAGCTGTCCTGAGTTCAATTCTCAGTGAAAGCACCAAAAATGTTAACGCTAAAAAATAAACGCTAACACCCCGGTGTATAGATGGAAATTGTGAAAGCACCACCCGTTGGTACGGGAATAAAGTATATGCAAAGAAATCACAGGAAAGCTATAAAAGACACAGTATTTATAGTGGTTCGGCTTAGGATCAAGCCTACGTCCACTTTAAAGCTCTTTATTGCTGATTTAGTTACAATTCTTTACAATCAACTCCGATTACAACACACTTAGACAAATATCTCAAACCCCGATGTAGAAGAATCCTTCGAATGCATGATGAATGAGTTATTTTTCTTCTTGAGATTTGTCGAAATGTCTTTGGTGATTGGAGTGATAGAAGTGTTGCTTGAATGTTGCTTGAAGTCGAGACAATAGCAGAGTAATGGCGCCTAGGAAGTCAGTCCCCCCAAAAGTCCTCTAAATGTTGAATATGGCCATGTATTTATAGGCAAAATGTTAGGCTGAAACTGTCAAGTCATGAGTCGTGACCGACTCATGATGAGTCGTGACCGACTCATGATGAGTCGTGAGTCATCTACGAGTCACCCCTTTGCAGCATGACTCTGAACTTGCCTCTGAGTCTTGTGTCGTGCGTCGACTTATCTTTTGAGTCGTAAACCTCCCTGAGTCGTGCCATCCTTAACTCATAGAATCTCCTTAACTCGCCAGGTTCCTTAGGTCGTAGGTTTCTTGAGTCGTTAGCCTGTTGAGTCGTGGACTTTTCCTGAGTCGTAGCTCCAATGAGTCGGTAAGACCTTAAGTGGATGAGTCGTGATCAGATGAGTCGGTCTTTGATGAGTCGGAGCCAGGTCAAATGAGTCGGTACTTTCCCTAAGTCGTCCTTTCAATGAGTCGCTAATGCTTTAACTTATTAGGCTCCTTAAGTCGTGAGTCGCTGAGTTTAGAAACTCCCATGAGTCGCATAATAGTTGAGTCGGGGATTCTTTGAGTCGGTCCTTGATGAGTCGGTGAGTCCCTTAAGTCGCGCAGTTGGGTCATTGAGTCGTACACGAGTTGACTGTTAGCTTATACACTTGAACCGCCAACGACTTATGGTAAGTCGTAAGCCTTCTGAGTCGCTAACTGCTTTGTCTGATGAGTCGGCTCAAGCTTCAGCAGGGTTAACACACGGAATCTCACCTACACGCGAGCATGAAAAATCATCAACACGTGCAACGCAAAGCGAGAACGGTAGCACGGAATCTCACCTACACGCGAGCATGAAAAATCATTAACACGTGCAACGCAAAGCGAGAACGGGAGCACGGATCTCACCTACGTGCGAGCATGAAAAATCATCAACACGTGCAACGCAAAACGAGACGCTATCTCATGGTTGCAAGCCATTAATTTTGACATACGAATGGCCCGAAGACCGTGGGGCGCTACCCCACATGTGTGAGTCGGAATCACACAGATTGAGGTCTAGACTAACCAAAAATCAAAAAGGTATGTGTGGGTGGAATCACACAAGTGGTGTCTAGTCTAACCTCACAAACAAAAGGGAAAGTATGTGTGAATGAAATCACACAAACGGTGTCTAGACAATCCTCAAAGCCCAAGAGATATGTGTGAGACGAAATCACACCGATGAGGCCTAGTCTAACCAAAAAGCAAAAAGGTATGTGTGAACGAAATCACACAAGTGGTGTCTAGGCTAACCGAAGAGGTATGTGTGAACGAAATCACACAAATGGTGTCTAGCCTAACCAAAAGGAGACATCGCACAATTGCTAGTCTAAATCATAAGAATGATCGTCATGATCAACGAGAAGTGTCAATTACACTAAGTTAGTGAATATAAAAGTTTAGCTTCATGTCCCATAACCACTTGCTTAACTTAAATATTTACGAACAAACTATAAATCTTCACTAATAAAATTGTCACAAGAGGTTCAATCGAATAAGTCCAAGAATTAACCGACGAAGCAAACGCAAGCGTTTCATACCACTTGTTTTACTAAGCCGTTTAATTAGATTTCTCATCCGAGTGAGGTAAAGGCTTGTATATACTAGTAGATTAGAAAACGGTTTGAGAAAAAGAGTTTTGTAGTAAAATAGTTTTGAAATCGTTTGGAGAAAAGGGTTTTGATATTTACTACTAGTATAGAAAACCTTTATATTTTTAAAGTGACAAATCACAGAAATGATTGTAGAAACAATCAACCACAAGAATTCACATACGAAGATGTGAATAGAATCCAAAGAAATCGATACTGTACCCATCAAAAGGTATGTTCACGAAAATCCCGAAGAAAATGTTATCAAAGTTGCTAATAAATGATAGCAACAAATCGGGGAATTAACAAGAATCGATTAAATTTGGAAACCAAATGAATTCACTAAAATTCACATTCGAAGACGTGAATTAAAATCCAAAGAATTCGATTCTAAATCCATCAAAGTAGGAATACCCAAAAATTCCTGAAATAGAAGTTATCAAAGTCGACAAAGGTGATAACAACTAATCGGAAAAGAAGAATCGATCAACAATTGGAAAAACGAAGCAAAACGAGCATAAATGCATGAATGACTTTAACAAAAATAAAAGTCAAGTCAACGTCGATATCGACAAGGCAAAGTCCAAGACAATTTCTTTTATACCAAAGAAATTTTAAAACTATCGGAGAGAGGCGCATGAAAACCAACAAACCATGGATAAACAGACAGAGTCGACAATTGAAATGCAATTTGTCTCAAAGATTGATACCCAAAACCCAATCGTATGGAGACTGCATTAAGCACATGAATCAGAGACAAGAATGCATATATACAGCAGTTCGAATAAACAATGCGAGTTCAAATCGAAGTGGGTACGAGTTGCAGCAATATGCAACTTGGTATAGCATATACACAATGATACTTAGCAGTGCATACTGAAATGAGCAAGTGCAACAGAGAATAGCAGCAATGCTCATGAATAAGCGTTAGGAATTCATACCTAACAAATCAAAGATGATCTTAGGCAAAGATGAGAGATAAAACATCGACAAATAGTTGCAACACATGTTCCATCTAAGTTATGTTTTATATTTGTCCTAAACCCCAGGCTCTGATACCAAGCTGTGACGCCCCACCTCTATACCCACGCTAGCCAAGAACACTACGGTGTAGTGCTGTCAACTAGCACGGAGAATAAGGCTGTTGAGGAGCGACCATCCGTGTAATTGCTTTGTGCGAGCACCGATATGCAAGATAGTAAAAACGTGCATTTCATTTCAGGAGGAAATCCGACATGCCGATGCAAACTCAAAGCTACTACACAGTGGCTATAATAGTCTAGGACAAAAATATAAAATAATAACACAGATAATATAAATGCGGAACACAAATGAAACAGAAAGTCTCATATATATATATAATAACTGATGTCAGTTATAATACATTTGACATGGTACATGTGATACAACTACAACAGTCGACTCAGGAAGTTACATATACAAGTACATTAACATATATAATATACATGAATACACATCTTCCAATACAATTACACTGACTACTAAAAATGACGACGACAACTCCAAAAGATATGAAAGGACTTCATAGCTCAAGCAGCATCCCAAAGCAGAATATCTACAACCTGAAATAACTCGGGTCTGACCCGAGTATTACATTCAAAAGAAAATAATACCCGGGTCAGTCTAATTCAAACTCAGTTATTAGTGCAGAGAAGCAATAATAATTAAATAATGAATAGACGACAGTCACAGAAATAAATTTACCTATCCGATTCTTAAATAAGAAATCGGATAACGGTAAATATAACGCGAACCAATTCAAATCAATTGGAACATCAATTAAAAGGTCAACACGAGTAGGGCTGCAGTATACGCACGCGTATACTGCCTCGCCACTACAACATATGGAATACGAAATAGATCCATAAATCAAAAGAAAAAGAAATAACAATAAAAGCAGTACCGTGTGGCTGGAGTTCACGCCTGCGTGCACTGCCTTGCCTGAATACCGTGTGGCTGCAGTTCACGCTTGCGTGCACAGCCTCGCCACAACAGTGATGATGTACCCAATGAAAATTCACAAGCATCGCCGTGAATGTCATAAGGCCGGGTGTCGATTAAATTGCAAAGACAAATGCGAGGTCAAGCCCGATGAATTTTAGGCTCAACCCAAGGAACAGGCTATGCAACATATAGAAGATTCAAAGCCATATGCAGTGAAACCAAAAGAACAAAATGAAACAGAGAAGGCACATGGATGTGCAGGCCAAAAGAGGCTGCCTCAACAGGGCATCAATAGTGAACTGCACATACAAGTATAGCAACAACATGAAAATATCACGAAGGTGCACAAATGCAACACACCCAACATGTACTCAAACAACATGTTTTACAAATTTTCAAATCACGTGAAGACACAATGGAACTGCACTGGACAAGTGCAGACTAATAACACAGTGCTACCAGAGGTCAAAATGCAACAATCAACACGTTGCAAGTGTACTTGAAGACAATGCACAGCATACATATAAAAGAATAGCATCAAGGCACAAAGGCAGTTGTACCAAAACAAGTGCACAATAGAAGTAGTGCACCAGACATGATGACAACAAACCAAGTATACATGAATGCACATATATACATGATGATGGAATGCCTAAATGTTACAACAGTTCGGTGAACAGGTAAACACAAAGGCTACAGATTCGAAATCACAAGGTAGTGAAAAAATTGAACATATCAGAATGAAAGTAGCGCACAGCATGAATATGAATCAACTCATATATATACTGCATGTAGCATTGTTAAAAATATGCAATTGCACAACTGGAAATATGGATAAAGACTTCAGGTATACAGTCAATCCAATGCCCCAAACAAGTTCAAATCTCACGAAAATAAATCATTGCAGTGTGCAACATAATGCAACAGTGGACAGGGCTACAAATAAAAGCCCATGTGCAAATAGAAACAGGCAGTGAAAAATTGCACAACCAAGCACAAATGTGCTACAGAGAATATGCATCATGAAAGACATGAAGGCAGAGCCCAAACTGTCGCAAGGAACTCAACAATTCACATTGCAGTGGCAATATTCAAAAATGAACCAGAGCCAGGGATGCATGAACAATACTCAAGTGAAAGTGCCAAATATGTCAGGAATGAACTATCAAAACATATTTCCAGTATTAACCCAAATATAGCCAGAGACGAGACATCAACTACAATGCTCTAAACTAACCCAAATTCAAATATGCATTGAACAAACAGTGACTGCATCAGGCATGTACAAGAGAAACATAGGCAGTAATATAATATACAGAGGGCTTGGTAACTGCATACTACTCATAAATGAAGACTACACGAGCTCGATACATCAGTAAAACAAGCTCGAGACTGGTGGTAACAAGTTCGACAAAGAAACGGTGGTCAGTAGCAGTTGTAAAAAAAATAGTGTGACAGAGGTAAACGAAGACACAATCATGTATCAACCCAATCAGAGACCAAAATCAAGCATCGCATGGTTAGGTCAGTGAACACAAAAGAATCAGGTGAAAGTCGAACTCAATCAGAAATTCACAAAATCAAAGAAACAGGCGAAGTCAAAGGAAATCAACGTCAAACAAAATAAGAAATCAAATCGAAGCCAAAGACCACGAAAACAAACAAGCAAACGAATTTGAATAGTTTGAACAAGATGTGAGTAACATAAATTACTCACATTGCCGATGAATTGAAGCAGAGACGATTACAAAACAAGCGGCCGCGAGCACCACAAGAGCGAGCAACGATCGAGCGAGGGAACAGACGAGCCCCCAATTATGGAACGAAGCCCTAATTATGAGAAGAGGGCGAACGAGACCGCCATTATTTTCTTCGTTCGATTTTATTTAGGGTTATGAATGAATAAATGAAAAATGGTAAAGGAACGGGTTATTAGCTAAGGAGATTATCACGGCCCAAATAAAAACCTGGGCTACCATTATATTTTTTAAAGCCCTTTAATTTTACTAAAAATTTTTAAAAGAATTTTTAAATTCAAATTTAAAAACTTCAAATGGCAATTTGCAACAATATTAATCGTCTAGATATCGATTATTAATTGATGCAAAAAAAACCGGGTTGTTACACAAACCCTAAAATAAATGAACGAAAAGAATAGAAATGGCGGCTCGCTTGCAAAATAGGGCTTTCATGAAAAATTGAAGAGACCGACTTGAATTACTTTGGATTTGGCTCATTAAACAAGGTGAGTGATTTTCTTCACTCGCATCTAATTCGAATTTGAGATGATTTTTGATTTGTTCAAATTCGTGACTTTCGTTGCTTGATTTTTCGGCCGTTCGATTTTTTTTTTTTTGATGTTGATGATTTTTCTAACCTAGTTTGATTTCTGGATTGCCAATGCTCTGACTTTATTGTGGCGATGATTTCTTCTTTGGGTTTGTTGACTTGATGTTCTGCTGTCACCATTACTGTTAGTTTGGAAAAAAATTTGATGACCCACAGCTTTGGCTAAAACTGTAGCATTTACAAAGTTCGGCCATTTTGGAATTTTTGATAATTTGGTCCTTCTCTGTGTCTTCGTCAATGATTTGGTTTGAAATTGTTGATCCATGATTTCGACCACTTTGAAACTGTAATTAATAGTTGCTTGTTCACTCCGACCAGTTGACACTTTTGTAAAAGCACCGCCTTTGTTTGAAAACTGCTATGTAAAAATGTTCGACTTTGAACTGGTTTCCTATGAGTATTGAGTTCATTTTCATGGGCAGTATAGCTTGATGCTTTGTTCGAAAGTGATTTTTGTTTGACTTTGGCCATACAGTTCACTGTCTCTGGCAACGCTTGTTCATTGTCACCTGCTGGATTTGCTATGATTTTGTTTGAACTTGCATCCTGACTTGATTTTTGTAGTCGTTTGCGCTTATATTATCACTGATCTTTTGGCACTGCCCTTATAGTTGACTTCAGAACTTTAGTGTTGTATTGAGTTATGATCATCCATTCGATGGCAGTTGGCACTTTGCATGTATGCTTGCTGTCTGGTTCAAGTAGCAGTGATACCACTTGCATTCTGGTCTCTCTGTACTTGATCTTCGGAGTGTTTGTAGTAGTGTTGGCTTTGTTTGAAGTTTTACTCTTGTTTGGTTTGGATTTTGCCTCTTTGAGTTTGGCAGTTTGTATACTTTTTGTGTACTAGTGCCTTATGTTGCACTTGTTTTTACAGTGTCACTGTTTTGGGGTTTTTTGAACATTTGATGTTCAGGTTGCGTGCACAATCCATGTGTTGCCAACCTGGGTCCGTTGTACCTTGTTGTTCCACTTGGTGGCATTTGTTTGTTGTTATGTTGGTTTAGACTTGCATTATTGGTTCAGCACTTACATTTCATTTGTTGCCATACCTCTGTTGCTGTGTGCCATATTCATTATGTGGTTCACTGTATCATGAGTGGTGGTTAGCTTCATTCTTTGTGCTTGTTAGAAACTGATACTTGCACATGCTCTCTGGAGTCGTGGCATTGATTCTTCGATCACTCTCCTTGACTCTCTGTATATTGCGCTTTTCTTGCTTCATTTTGATAATTGCAGTTTTACTACTGTCACTGTAACTTGAACTGGTCGAGCACCTGTTGTTTCCATTCTGGACATGATATTTGAGTTCCCCGAGCATGTTGTATCTGTTAGCACTTGGATATTGGACTGCTTCATGTAGTTTGGTTATCCACTTGTTGCTAGTTGACATTTTAGCCTTGTTAGTCATCGGGTCCGGTTCCGTGTGGTCTTCTGCACCACTGTTGTCATCTGGCTCGTTGATCTTTTGTATATTTCACGCTGTAGTGGCGAGGCAGTACGCGCGTGCGTGTACTGCAGCCCTACCAGAATTGATGTTTTTTTAGTGATATTTCAATTACTTGAATTGTTTTGTCCAATTCAATATTTTGAAATGGTATTTTGATTAGGTTTAATTTGATCATTTGGTTGTTGTCTAATTATCTTTTCGTTAATTAGATTATGACTTTCTAATTATTTGTTTAATAATTAGATTTTGTTGTTAATTGCCATTTAGGCAATCCTGTTGTTTTCTAAATTATCTTCATTGATAATCCTTTCATTTATCTTCGTTGATAATTTAAATTTGCCGATTTGTTGTTTAACACTGTTAAGTGTTATATTTACCGTTATCCGATTCCTTTTTAAAGGATTGGATAGGTAAGATTTTTGTGACTGTCGTCTATTTGATTATTTAATTATTATTGCTTTCGTTCATTAATAATTGAGTTTGAATTAGACTGACCCGTGTATTATTTTCTTTTGAATTTAATACTCGGGTCAGACCGAGTTATTACAGGTTGTAGATATCTTGCTTTGGGTTACTGCTAGAGCTATGATGTCTCTTTATACCCTTTGGAGTAGTTGTTGTCATAGTATAGGATGATATGTATTCATGTATACTATTGTCAATAATGTACTTGTATATGTAACTTGCAGAGTCGACAGTTGTAGTTGTATCATATGTATTGTATCACGTGTATTGTAACTGACTTCAGTTATATATATATATATATATATATATATATATATATATATATATATGAGATTTGATATTATCTATGTTCCGCATTTAGTTTATCTGTGTTATTATATATGTTGTCCTAAACTATTATGAACCATCGTAGTTCGTTTTATACCGGAATTGGATATGCCGATGGGAGTAAATAAATAAGAGACGAATATATATATATATACCACTCCTATCGAGATAACCAATACTAGTGTAAGGCCTAACTACGGATGGCCGCTACTATCCGGCCTTATTATTCGTAATAACAGAGAGTGTTTCTTTTAATACTCTTTGTTATTGTGAGCATAGAGGTGGGTGTCACACCTACACTTATCTTTTTATTCGTCCTCAAATAAAGGAAAAAAACAAAGATTAATCTGTTTTCGTAGGGAGCACGATTGCATTGAGCGTATGCACAAGCTATTTAACCTCTAGGTGCCCCTAGTAGGAAGAGTGTTGTCTTGTGAGGGTTTTCAGTGGATACTACCCACAAAATCCAAATGCAGGATGAATATATTTACAAAATGCAAGATTTATTTACAAAGAGATGATTGCTGATTTGAAAATATATACAAATGAAGGGTTTACTTTTAAATCGACATAAATAAGTCAAATATAAGTTTTGCTCGTTATCTTGAAATTTTAAGTCATTTACTCGTCAAAATTTCCAACAAAAATTAAGTTATCATAACAAATAGACTATAGTTTAACCTGTTGTTTCGGTTGATAATAAAGTGTAATTATGAAATAGATTCTTTGTTGATTATCAAAGTTTATCAAAGTGGTATATTCATTTCTTTTCAATAACAAGTCAAAACAAATAAGCTAAAAATAGTGCTAGGATATCAATTGCTAACCCTCTCTTGTATTTTTGAAAATTTTATTGATATTTACAATATTTATATGCCTAACTTAGGTAAACTGATGCCAGATACATTACCCATACACTGCCTTGTGGACTTATGTGAGGGGAATATAGAGCGTGGCGAGTGAACACACGAGTGTGAACACCTATTGACTGTAGGCGTTATTAAAAGAATTTTTTTATATATATACATACACTAGCTCAGATAAACTAAGGCCAGATATACTGATCATGCACTACCTTTCGGGCTTACATGAGAAAGGTACATAGCATGGCGAGTGAACACACAAGTGTGTACACCTGTCGACCATAGGTGTTAATAGAAAATATTTACATATATACAAATATATTTTTTTGAGAGAGTTTTGCAAAATCATCTTATCATATTTTAACTTAGATGACAAAAAAATGTTATATTCTTTACTTTAAATCAACCAATTTTTAAAACAAAGATTTTCAATTAGAATGTATTTCATAATTAACACGTATGAATCTTCCTATATACTAATTAAACCATTGTTATTTGTAATCAAACTTTATTTTTATTCTTGTTAAGACAAATAAATTTTCAAAAATTTCAATTTAACAAACCAAAACCATATATTTATCCTATAGTATTTCTTTAAAAATAAATCAAAATGCTTAATTTATTTTTGTATTTTAAAATTTTGATTTTTTTTTTAGTTCTGGAAGAACAAAAAATGAAAAATCAATCATGAAAAATCAAAAAGAAGATGATTCTCCCCTCATACTTGATTTTGACTGTGTCCCCACAGTCAACTCAAGTGGAAGGACAAAAATAAAAACACGACCTTTATTTAAATGAAAACTAATGGTATTTACGCAAGATCGGAAAGTATATCGTCAAAAAGTAAATGAAAGGTCTTCCAAAGACCGATTCATTTGTCTCGTCAAGTATGTGAGACACAGTTTAAGCTCGAAAAACCAAACTGTAAAAGCTTTCAAAGTTGAATGTTGATTTGAAAAAATGAATGTCGTTTTATTAAAAATCATACGAGTTTTTTTATTTTCGATGATTTTTGGGGTAAATATAACGATTGATTAAAATTCAAGTTTATTTTTACCAAATTGAAATTCAAGTTTGTCATTGAATTTTTTTCCGAAATTATTGGTTTCAAAATCAAATTGGTGATTTAAATCTTCCCCGTCGTAATTTAACAACTCGTCATCCAAAAGTCCAAAAAATTCGTATTTACTAAATTCGTCTTTCTTTGTTGGATTATCAACAACTTCCTTGCATATGTCAAGTATAAAATCGAAAGTTGCTGTGTTTAAATTTTCGAAATCGAGAAAAGGAAGATCGAATTTTAAATTTTGTTTCACACCCTCAAAAGAATTGAAATCCAACTCAATTATTTCAACAACTTCCTTAAGATTCTCATTTTCAATTTCAAAAGTTATTATTTGAAAATCGTCAATTTGGATAAAAGATGGATTATCACTTGACTCGTCATACGTTGGACTTTGATTTTGATTTTCACGTTGTTTCATATATGTTTCAAACAACGAATCCATTTGATCATCGTAAATTTCGTTCATTTGCTCCACGAAATCCAATTTACAGTTATTAACATGAGAATTTTTGATTTGGATTTGTTGAGAACAAATTTTTTCACTCGTATCATAATCAAGATTATTCCCATTGCCAAAATTATTTGAAAAGTGGATCACATTTTTTTTATTTTGAAATTCAGTTTGGAGTTCAAAATTGAATTGGCATGGACTATACTCGAAGTGATTTGAATTTTGAAGTGAATTCAAATTTTGATTATTTTGAAAACTTTGACTTGAGTTATTACACAAATAAGAATTACACAAATCATTTATCTCTTGATTTTGCTGCGTAGAGAGTTCGAGTAAAGATGAAATCATTTCAATGCTAATTTCAAGAGTTGAAGGTTGGTCGTCGTTTTGAAAATTTTGTTGTTCGAAATACGAATTATTTACACAATAGTTGTTGTTAAGATATCCATACAAATTTGAAGTGAAATCACATGGATTATATTGATTTTCACAACTATTGTAAAATTCAAATAAATATGGAAATTCGGACATTTTCAAGAATGTTTTTGGTTTTTTTTCTTTATTTTGTAAAAGAAAAATATTTACAAATAAAATTTATTTTTCAAAAGGGAAATTGATTTTTGTTTTGTTTTGTTTTTTTTTTGTTTTTCAATTTTTTTTTGACAAGATTTATATTTTTTTGGATTTTTTTTTCTAAATATTTTTTTTGATTTTTGAAATTCAAAGGAAAAGGATTAAAAATTTCAAAGAAAAAGAAAAGGATATTTACAATATTTTAGTTTTGGATTTTTGAATTTTTTTTTTTTGTTTTTTGTTTTTTTTAAATATGCATGAACTAATGCTATTAAATGAATGCAAGGTTTAATTACAAAGTTAACCTTAAATTTTATAACCACACTTTGTCTTAAATCAATAAGATAGTTCTCAGCCAGGTAACGGGCATGATTTATCGGTGCACCACGAATCACCGCAGCAACGCAGCCGAAGATTTAAGTACCTTCAGGGGAACAACCGCTATAAAATTTATGAATCATCATAATATTAATAAATGGTTATTACTCTACCGTAACTTAGACACCAAGAAATTAAATTGTTTAAATAAGATAAATTGTTAATATACAATTAAGTGTTATCGATGTCTAACCGTTATTATTAATTCAAATTCTAGGATGAAATGCGAAGCAGAAATTAAACGTGTATTTACTGTGCAACTAGGAATGAGTTTTTTTTTCTAAAATGCAAGCAAACAAAAATGCAATTCAAATAAAAGTGGAGATGAAAACAGCACAATATTTTTTTATAAGCAAGCCAGCAATTTTTTTTTTGGCAACAGAGCGAAGCAAGCAGTTCTTCCTATCCGCTTTGGTAACCTGAAAAGAAGTTAGATACAAATATTTACAATTTTTTTTCTTTTTTGGATGGAACTTAAAATAAAAACAAAACAGATTCAAACTCTTTTTTTTTGGACTAAGAAAAATGGAAAACAAAACAAATGAAACAAAATAAACAACACAAATGAACAAGATATATACAATTTTTTATGTTATTATTATTTTTATTTTTATTGAAAAACAGAGTTTAAAACAAATTAAAATGAAAACAAAACAAGTGAAAACAAAATAAATAAGAACAAGACAAATTCAAACTTGTTTTTTTAAGTTAAACTACTTAAACAAAATGACAAAACAAAACAAAACGAAAAAGAACAAAAGCTTACTTTCAACCCTGCTCAACACAATACCCCGACCCGCAATCTTCTCTATTAAAATAATTTGAACAAACGCAGACACAAACTAAAAAAAGAAAGAGGAAATCGCTTTGCGGGTTGTTTAATAGTCGAAGTGTCGATTGGAATCGGGAAATCGAATTAGTGAATTGGGATTTCTGGTGGGTCGTGGAGTTTTGGCTTGCAGTTGTAGGAGGTGGCGCTGGAGGTTGATTGAAGGTGGGGCAAATAGATTTAGGTAATCGGCAAATTGCTCTGGAATTTGATTCGAAGATTGATTTTTTTTTTTTTGTGAGGTTGCGGTTGCGTAGCGACTTGGTTGCGGTGACGGATTGTGACAGAATGATGCCGAGATGAGGATGCGCTGGTGGCTTCGAGATCGTGCACAGGTGAAGTTTGGGGTGCGCGATTGTGTAGGTGCAAGCGGATGTGGTGTTGCTGCTTGGATTGGAGGAAGATGTGATTGAAGTTGCCGAAACAGGCAGAGGTTAAATGATGTGTGAATTGTATATTATGAAGGATGAAGTTGAATGGAGAATGGTTATGATCTGTTGGAGAAATGGGTTTGGTTGATGAAGATGAAAAGATGGTTGAAAGCAGGTAGTGGTTTGGATGTAAGCGGTAAGGAGGTATGGTGGTTTGTGAGTGTTTACAGTGGGTTTGTGGTATGTAGCAGCTGCTTGATGGTCAAAAACAGTGAGATAGTGAAGAGTGAAGATGGGATTGTAGTGCACTGTGACTTCAAGTATGTAGAATGATGTGGATGTACAAGAGTGGCAACTACAATGTGGAGGCGGTCAGTGTGATGGGTGCGAGCAGTTAGAAGTCGATGATCTGGAGTGGTGGTTGCTGTCTTGAGAATTGTCGCGAACTTGGAGGAAATATTGGGATGACAGCAAGGTTGTAATGGCAGTTTTGAAGGAATGTATGTTGGTCAGAGAGTTTTGGAGGTGGATTGCAGCAGTGTAGTGGTTCGAGGCGTGGTTGTGTGGATGAACTATGAGTTGTAGCAGTGAGATGTTCTGGATGTTTGGGCAGCAGTTGTTACAATGGTGAAAAGGTGAAGTTGTTTGCAGTGTTTAGATGAAGGGAAGAAGGTGGAAGCTTATGTTGACTGGGAAGGGAAGTAGCGGGGGGTTGTCGAGGAAGAGGAAGTTTGTGTCGTGGTGTAGGTGATTGGGAGCGTGATAGCAGAGGTGATGTTTCAGGATAGTAGGAGGGATCAGTGATGGTATTTGATTGAAATGTGGGAGGACCAAAGAGAGTGCACAGACCAGAAAAGTGCACAGGATGCACAGTATGTGCAATGTGTAGATTTTTTCTTAAAAAAAATGTAAATGTAAACAGAAAAAAAGAAAAAAAGAAATAAGAAAAAGGAAATGTAAATGTAAGAGACGGAAATGAAATGTTTTTTGTTTTAACTTTTATGTTATTATGTTTTTTTTTTAATGATAGAAATGCTAGTAGAAAAACAACAAGCACTCAATTCAAAATGCAAGCACAAACACATAATTTTTTTTTTAAATGCAAATTAACACACGAACAAACACACAAAACAAAACTAATCCGAAGAATAGAAAATTAAAATCAAAACAACTCTCCTACAACGGCGTCAAAAACTTTTTCGGACGGCTAAATGTCTATGAACTAGAAAATAGCCGAACAAATTTTATGAAAATAACCGGAAGCACACGGCATACACTTGTAGTACGTGGCGAATTCGGGTCGATCCGCCGGGAATTGATGATTTTAAAAATTCTATTCAATCAAATTATACCAAACTTGAGTGAAAGTTAAGCTAGAAAACTAGAAAATTAGCTAACTAACTAAAAGAAAAGAGATGCAAATATAAGAGTTAAACGACAATTTAGATAATAAATTCGCTCTCAAGATCACATAGTGCAACATATATGTAATCACGGTCTCTCTTTTATGGTCATTAGTGATTTAATTGATGTGCTTATCATAAGCATGACATATTTATCATATTGGTTAGCCAACATAAGCCATCAAACTATAACACAACACTTCAAATTCTTACTAACTTTCATGAAACTTGACAAAGAAAATGAAAATGAAATCTATTTTAAGTATGATATATTAACTATTGATTAGAAATATAGACCATCAAATTTAAATTTCAAATCACTTTCTTATGCCAAAATCATATTTTGATGAAGATGCATTTGTGTTAGTGATTGTTCAAGCATAGCCTACTTTATATCAACAATATAGGCTATCAAATTCAAAGCAAGAACAACAAATAAAACACTTCATTGATCATTATTAAGCACAAAAAGAGAGCATGAATTAACAAATAATTGAAACCACATAATTAGATAGCTTCAGTACCCCTAAATTGAAGGGGTTTAGCCTCTCATATTTGTCAATTGATTAACAAATGTAGCTAGCAACATGAAAGCAAAAGGAAAGGAAAATGAAAGCTAATTTGTGACTGCTTAACAAATGTGTTATATTCATATTTGTTTTCGCCTTAGTGATATGAATATTTGTGACTGATTTATATTATGTTTATTTTATATTTGTTTCCGAAAATCACATAGCCACTGTGTAGTAGTTTTGAGTTTGTAATTGATGTGTAAGATTTCCTCTTAAAATGAAATGCACGTAATACTATCTGACATATCGGTACTCGCACAAAGCAATTACACAGATAGTCGCTCCTCAACGGGCTAATTCTTCGTGCTGGTTGACAGCATTACTCCGTAGTGTCATTGGCTATTGCGAGTATAGAGGTGGGGCCTCACAATTACTGTAGACTTTTGAGGATCGAAAGGGCGTGTCGTTACAATAGAACTGTGTAACATCGCCATATTAAGATTTCCTAATTGGCCTAGTTTTTATTAACCAACAGAAAACTCTTTAGTGAGTCAATCCATAATTATCTAATAAATACGAGTGCGTAATCGTTTTATGCCCCCCAACAGGCATGAATAATACACTACTAAACATTTAGAGAGCATTGCATACTCTTGCCACAATGGATATATCGATATCCTTTCTCAAAACTTCTCGACCAGTGGTATTTAAAACAGTATGTATTTTGTATTGTGATAATATTCTCATGATTATAATTATTTGTAATTATTATCATATAACATATTATTTAAGGATTTTCTAATTAACATACTTCAAATTAATTGCTTAATTAGTTACAACACTATATAAAAAAGTATATAATATATACCAAACACCGTAATTATAGAGAAGATGTTATAGAATAAAGAAAAATAGAAGCCGTTGGAGAGAGACAAAAGAAATATTATTCACTTCTGAGAATAGATCTCCATTTACATTACATGGCCTACTTTATATAAGGGCTTCAGAGGTAAGGACTGAACTTATCCCACGATGTGGGACTAAACAAAACAATGTACAAGCATATTCACTTCATAATATACATATATTATAACACTCTCCCTTGAATATGCGTCTTCAAAATCTTGAATGCTCGGATAATTTGGAAATTTCCGTTTCGAAACATGTATGATGATTGCTCTCCCTCATTATTATCTCGCTTGCATTTATCGATTCAATCGATATAGATTTGCCTCATTAAAAACCTCTATTAGAAAAACCCAGTGGGAAAAAACCTTGAACGAGGAAAAGAGTGCAACTTGTGAAATCATAAATATCATACTTAAAATGATATTTTTTATAAGAGTTTGATACTTCAGGATCAAAATAATGCCTCATTAAAACCTTACTAAGAAAAACCCAATGGGAAAAATCTTAGTGAAGGAAAAAGAGTACAATGACATATTTTATTTTCTTATTTCTTTAAATAAAGCTTGATACTTCTGGATCAAACTAATGCCTCATTAAAACCTTACTAAGTAAAACCCTATGGGAAAAATCTTAGTGAAGGAAAAAGAGTACAATATAGTATGTCATATTTCAATAATTTACTGCATCAGATAGAGTTTGATACTTCTGGATCAATTTAATACTTCAGTAAAAACCTTACAAAGGAAAATCCGATGGGAAAAACCTTAGTCAGGGATAAAAATATAATTTAACTTAAATAACATATTTGAGATGTTATTTCTTGAAAAGACGTTTGATTCTTCTAGATCAACATAATTCCTCATTAAAACCTTAATAAGAAAAACCCAGTGGGAAAATCTTAAATAAGGAAAAAGAGTACATTATAGCTTATTTCAAATGTTACAGGGAGTTGATACTTCTGGATCAAGATAATGCCTCGTTAAAACCTTACTAATAAAAACCCAGTGGGAAAAATCTTAGTTAAGGAAAAAGAGTGCATTATAAAATACATATGGATGCTCCCCCTGATTTAAAATTTTCCTCTGAATTCATATTCGTCTTTCGATAACTCAAATTGGTTATAGATACTTCTGGATCTATAAATATGAATCTCATTAATAATACAATTTATTAATAGTTTCTTTCGATACAATCAAATTTTCTAAGATTGTTTCTTTCTAATATGGTTTGCATTTTATGCATTTGTATGCTACTTTTATGAAACACACTTCATGTGCTTTCATTTTTTTTTTTTGCTTCAAATTAGTTTTGCGCATTGTGATGCAGCGCAATCCGAAAATTCTGGAAATTCACAAGTCTTAGGTCGCTCACGACCTAAGAGAGAAATTTTAGGTCGTTCACGACCTAACAGTAGTGATCTACGACCTAAGGAATAAGAGCAACGACCTAAAGAAGGGAATTTAGGTCGGCCACGAGTTAACATCGCTCTAGGTCGTGTGGAAGAAGTTTCGGAGTTAGGTCGTTAGGAAGTTTTAAGTCGTTGCCGACCTAAGGAACACTGCTCACGACCTAACAGAAACACTCTAAGTCGTTTACGACTTAACGAGATAAAAGGCAACGAGTTACAGGAACCAAAACATATTTTAGGTCGGCCCCGACTTAAGGAGGAGAAGCTGCGAGCTAACAAAGATTTAAGTCGCTTGGTGGATTCACGACCTAGTGGAGAAGAAGGGGCGGTGGGTTCACTACCAGGTACATTGGTAACTCGTTCAAACGAGTTAACGACTTATGGCCAGCAACTTAATGCAGATGACTCGTGTGAGGAAGTAGGTCGTTTGGAGTTAAGTCGCGAGGAAGCAAGTCACTTGGAAGATAAGTCGTAGGTCATAAACGACCTAAATGATGAGTCGTAGGTCGTGACATGGTGTTGTAAACTGTTTGTTTTCTTGAGTCGTTTACTTCGTATGTCGTAAGTCGCTAGGTCGTATACGACCTAAGTGTTGTGTTATGTTGAAATACGTTGAGTCGTTTGTACCATTGAGTCGTGTACTGTTTTGAATCTGTACATATCTTGAGTCGCGGTATTCTGGGTCGTAAGTCGTTCACGACCTAGTATAAGTCGTGTAATGTGTTGTTTGTATGTGAATGTTGTACTAAGTCGTGAGCGACTTAAATGTTGAGTCGTGTGTTCTGTTGGTAGGTCGGCTACGACCTAGGAAGGTCATAAGTCGTATACGACTTAAGGGTGAATGGTGAAAACACTATAAACGGGCGTGTGTTGTACATTTTTGAAGGTTATTGATTTTTGAATAAAATTCTCTTTGTTAGCTTTGTGCTTTCATACAAATTGGTAGTTGAGTGTGATCTCCTATCTCCTCTTTCGGTTAATCGAGTGCGCTCGATTCAACGATCGTAGAAGCCGATTCACGGTATCTAGTGCGCTAGATCAACGTACGAAGAATCGTAGATCTTCTTTCTCGGTATCGTGCGCGATCAACGAGACGAAGATAGCTAGAATCCGGTATCTTTGGATCAACGAATTTGGGCCTTGCATTATTCTCAACTCACCGATTGCTACATTCCATCGATTGAAGTTGTTTCGATTTATCTGCTGCGTCAGTTTTGGTATCAAAGCCATACTTAGCCAATCATAGCTAAGTTGATTCTTGGAGCCAAATATTTGAAGTTGAAGTTTGAAGTTGTTCATCGTGTTCATATTGAAGTTGCAACAAGAGGGAGAACTTTCGATCCATTCCATTTTGGATCAAAGTGTTGAAAGTGTTTGAATTTGAGGTTGAAGGCCGTGTATACTTGTGGGAAGTAGCCGAGCCTTGTGAAGGGTTTTGAAGTTGAAGCCGTGACTTATTGTTGTTTGTTGAAGTGTTTGTGAAGTTTTCCAATCATGCCACCAAGGAGAGCTAATCGTCATCAAAACGTTGAAGCTTTGTATCGAAGAGAAGAAGCCGAGCTTTTGGAACAACGTATTAATGAGAAGTTCGATGAAGGCATTGGAAACTTGGAGAAATTGATGAATGACTTGAATCAAAGGAGGAGATCGCCAAACTCGAACCATGGAGGAAACCGAGTTTCGCCATCGGTTACGGAAGCGAGGAGGGTATCACCACATTCTTTTAGAGATAGAAGAGAAACATCAATTTCATCACGACGAGATCATCGTGACTATGCACATGAAGAGAGAAGAAGTCAACATGAATTTGACAATGAAGCCTATAGAGATGAAGAGAGACATAGTCAAAGAAGCATGCATGAACGAAGGGATGATAATGGTCGAGATCGATGTAGGTGTACCTTTGATTTTGTTGAAGAGGGTGATAGAACTAGTATTCATTATCGAGATCGAGACCAAATTCGAAATTCTTATCGGGATGTTGAAGATGATCGACGTTGGGAATCGGGTATGAAGATGGAAATTCCAGAATTTAAAGGAGGAATGGTAGCAGAAGAATTTCTCGATTGGATTTCTAATGTTGAAGAGATCTTTGATTTCAAAGAGGTTCCTGAACATAGGAGAGTGAAGTTGGTTGCTACTAGGTTGAAGGGGAGAGCTTTGGCGTGGTGGCAGCAAACTAAACTTACAAGGGAAAGAATGGGGAAGTCAAAGATAGAATCGTGGGATAAGATGAAGAAGTTGATGAGATCTACTTTCTTACCTTACAACTATCAATCACTTATGTACCAGAGGTTGCAGAATCTGAGGCAAGGGACGAAATCTGTTAGTGATTATGCTGATGAATTTTACCAACTCATTGCCAGGAATGATATTATGGAAACCGAAGAACAGTTAACTGCTAGATTCATTGGGGGATTGAGAATGCAGATCCAGGATATGGTTAATATGTTTGATCCAAGATCTGTAGCAGAGGCACATCAGAAGGCGTTAGCTTGAGAAAAACAAGGAAGGCGTGGAGGTGGTGCGTTTACTAATTCCAATAATCAAGCAAGGGGTGTTGGTGGAAGTTCTAGTGTTCCTAAACCTGTTACAAAACCAGTGGTGAAGGAGGCTGAGAAGGCGAAGGTTAGCAGTGGGTTCAAATGTTATAACTGTCAGGAGTTGGGTCATAAAAGCAACGAATGTCCGAAGCCGAAGAAGAGAACCATGGTTGCAGAAGTTGAGGAGGATGATGGTGAGGAGGCAGAATGTTCAAATGCACCTTATGTTGAGGAGGAAGAAGAATTGTTTGGAGATGAAGGTTGTAATCTTATGTTGAGGAGGTCATGTCTCACACCTAAGCAAGAGGAGGATTGTAGTTGGTTGAGAAGCAATATTTTTCAGTCGACATGCACTATTCTAGGAAAAGTTTGCAAGTTCGTTATTGATGCTGGAAGTTGCGATAATATTATTTCTACAGAAGCAGTAAAGAAGTTGAACTTGAAGACTGAGAAACATCCTAAACCGTATAAGCTAGCATGGTTAAGGAAGGGTGGTGAAGTGAAGGTGTGTCGAAGGGCTTGTGTTAATTT
The DNA here is from genome assembly GCA_030765085.1 of Allium cepa. Lineage (NCBI taxonomy): Eukaryota > Viridiplantae > Streptophyta > Magnoliopsida > Asparagales > Amaryllidaceae > Allium > Allium cepa. The sequence goes on from CM060943.1 coordinate 857,863,670, forward strand.
TTCTATTGGGAAGAAGTACAAAGATGAAATTTGGTGTGATGTAGTGGATATGGATGTTTGTCATCTGTTGTTGGGCAGACCATGGCAGTTCGATAGAGCAGTTCAACATGATGGTCGTGCCAATAGTTACAGTTTCATGTTCGAGGGTACTAAAATCACTTTGGTTCCCAAGAAACAACAACAGAAGGAGAGCAAGCTAGAGGAGATCGAGGAATTGAAAACTCTGTTGACTTTGAAAGAGTTTGTCAAGGAAGTTGAAGAAGAACCTGAAATATTTTTGTTGATTGGGAGAGAGAGTAATGAAGAAGTTGAAATTCCAGAAGAAGCAAAGCCAATTTTGAAAGAATTTGAAGATGTCTTTCCAGAGGAGTTGCCTAAGGAGTTACCGCCACTTAGAGACATTCAACATCAGATTGATCTTGTTCCGGGAGCAGTGCTACCACATCGACCACATTACCGAATGAGTCCGAAGGAACATGAGGAGTTACGAAGGTAGGTGGAAGAGTTGTTGGAACAGGGACGTGTTCAGGAAAGCTTGAGTCCTTGTGCAGTGCCAGCATTGTTGGTGCCAAAGAAGGATGGAACATGGAGAATGTGCACGGATAGTAGAGCTTTGAACAAGATTACTGTTCGTTATAGATTTCCTATGCCAAGGTTGGATGATTTGCTGGATCAGTTGAGTGGGGCAACTATATTTTCGAAGATTGACTTGAAGAGTGGTTATCATCAAATTCGGATTAGACCTGGAGACGAACGGAAGACAGCTTTCAAGACAAGAGAGGGGTTATACGAATGGTTGGTTATGCCATTTGGTTTGTCAAATGCACCTAGTACCTTCATGCGGGTGATGAATCAAATCTTTAGACCATTTATTGGGAAGTTCGTCGTGGTTTATTTCGATGATATTCTGGTATACAGCAGGAGTACGGAGGAGCATGTTCAACATTTGAGGGAAGTATTGATTATTCTTCGTGAGGAACAATTTTATGCTGCTACGAAGAAATGTGTGTTTATGACGCACAGTGTTTTATTTCTGGGTTATGTTGTTTCAGGAGAAGGTATTCAAGTTGATCAGAATAAAGTTGAAGCAATCAGGAATTGGCCACAGCCAAAGACAATTACGGAAGTGAGAAGTTTTCATGGGCTAGCATCATTCTACCGAAGATTCATTCCACACTTCAGTAGCGTGATGGCTCCAGTTACTGATTGCATGAAGGGTAAACAGTTTTCGTGGACAGAAGAAGCCGGGATTGCTTTTGAACGAATCAAAGAACTGTTGACGACAGCGCCAATTCTTGTTTTACCTGATTTTCAGTTGTTGTTTGAGCTACACACTGATGCATCAAAGGTTGGGATTGGAGGAGTGTTGAGTCAGCAGGGGAGACCTATTGCATATTTCAGTGAAAAGTTGTCAGGGGCAAAGATGAGATACAGTACATATGACGTTGAATTTTATGCTGTTGTACAAGCTGTTAAGCATTGGAGACACTATCTATTTCAGAAAGAATTTGTTCTGTACACTGATCATGAGGCATTGAAGCATTTACAGGGGCAGGATAAAATTTCAGCGAGACATGCATCGTGGATTGCTTATTTACAACAATTTACTTTTGTTGTTAAACACAAATCTGGGGTGACGAACCGTGTGGCTGATGCTTTAAGTAGGAGGAGTCATTTGTTGACAACATTGAAGGTTGAAGTGACGGGGTTCGAATTACTGCCAGAGATGATTGAAGAAGATCCTTACTTTGTGAAATATGTTGAGAAAGTGAAGGATGGGAGTACCGATTAATTTATGTTGGTTGATGGTTTTCTGTTTAAGGGGAATCGTTTATGTATACCGGATTGTAGCTTGAGATTGAAAATTATCAAGGAGTTACACGAGGAAGGGCATATGGGCCGTGATCGTACTTTGCAATTGATTTCACAGTCTTACTTTTGGCCGTCGATGAGGAAAGAAGTGGGAAGGTTTGTGGAGCGATGTCGTATTTGCCAAGTTTCGAAAGGAACCGCGACTAATGCTGGATTGTATATGCCGTTACCTGTACCATCTAAACCATGGGTTGATGTGAGTATGGACTTTGTGTTGGGTTTGCCGAGGACTCAGAGGGGAAATGATTCCATCTTTGTTGTGGTTGACAGATTTTCTAAAATGGCACATTTTATTGCTTGCAAGAAGACGGCGGATGCTATTCGTGTTGCTCAGTTATTTTTCAAGGAGATCTATCGACTTCATGGATTGCCAGAGTCTATTGTGTCGGATAGAGATACTCGTTTTCTGAGTCACTTTTGGTTAAGTTTGTGGAAGATGGTGGGAACGAAGCTGAAATTTAGTAGTGCTTATCATCCGCAAACTGATGGACAGACAGAAGTTGTTAACAGATCATTGGGAAATTTGTTGCGATGTCTTGTACAGGATAATTTGAGAAGTTGGGACATGAAATTATGCCAAGCAGAATTTGCTCATAATCATGCCATGAATCGCAGTACGGGATTCAGTCCATTTCAGATCGTATATTCAAATTTACCAAGGGGGCCGTTGGATAGCAGTAGTACCACAACCGAAGGGGACAGTTAAACGAGCTGCTGATTTTGTTGAAGGATTGACAGAATGTCATAGAATCGTTCAAGAACGATTGGAAAAGTCTAATGAGAAGTATAAGCGGGCTGCTGATGTGAAACGACGGAGTGTTGAATTTAAGGAAGGTGATTTGGTTTATGCTGTGTTAACGAAGGATCGATTTCCAGTGGGTACTTATAACAAATTGAAAGCCAGAAAAATTGGTCCTGTAGAAGTTGTGAAACGGATTAATGAAAATGCTTATAAGTTGAAGCTG